>CM067109.1:34668884-35918884 GCA_034008185.1 Gorsachius magnificus | reverse complement strand
TGTAACAATTATTACCTACACACAGCCACATCCACTATAGTAACTGATTACAAACTTTCAGCTTTTATTAGCTCACGCATTGAAGCATATCACAGCCTCCATAGGTACATGTTGAATGACACGGACTGTTTTTAACAATTACCTTTATTAGCCCTCAGAAGAGTAAGTATACAATGATGCCCACAGATGTTTCTACATTAAAAATTTGTGAATAATAAAGGTGGAAATTTTCTGAGGAAGCAAGCTTTACAGAAAAAGCATTTATTTGGAAGATGCAAAGGAATGGATCTACAAAAACAATCCAAGATAGACACACACCACCTCATGAAAAAGGATCCTTGAAAAATCGATGCCAGCACACTGGTATTATACCTTGGCAGCATTAAATAAGAACTGTAATTTTCTAAGCAAACAGAGCTTTGCTTTAGAAATCTGCAGTTTGCCTGCATTCAGAATCGAAGCCCACAAGAGAAGCAGAAAACTATGTCAAAACATTCTCTACTTTTCAAGTTTTACATTAATGATTAAATGTAACAAATACTTATTATTTAATACGAACAAGGAGATAGTATTTTATCTGTTGGCTTCTGTGTGTGACTGGGGTACTTGCTAGAATACTGTTCTTATCTACATACAATTGCATTTCATCCACCTTTAATGTATGAAAAAGTTAGGCTTAAACTGATTGCAAATGAAGGACAACACAGGCCACAAAAACTGAAGCATTAATTACTCCATCTTTCTCTATGTGCTGCCAGGCACCAAAGACAAAGTAGATTCCTTTAGATAGATTATTCTTAGGTCTGTTTTCCCCAGTCCCTGCCAGCAGTCTACCAATCATTTACAAAAGCCAGCTATCTAGATCTGCAAGCAAATCCTTGTTAAAACACTTTCACAGAAACACTGCCTAGTATGTCACTTCTACAGCTAAGCCATCAGCCTGGTTAATACCAAACTTACCAGTCCCCTAAAATACACTTCCAAAATGCATTTTGATTCCTCTGTCCACTCCAAAAATAGTATTTCCTTCCCATGTTTGTTCCACATACGTGTTAACTGCTTAAGAAATAGTTTGATCTTTAGCCTAAGAAAGTACTTTGGAGAAAGGTACTTGTAGTTAAAAATTAGTAACAAGACTAGTTATTTATACTATTTACTGTTCCAGTGCATTGACAAGTCATCACTATGCTAACACATCTCATGATTTTTCACCATGGTCACAGAGCTCTTGAACCCCTGCATACTGGAGATTGTGAATATAAACATCAGATGCGAAAGCAACAAAAGAAGCTAATCTCCCCTTTGAACAGCAAGGAAAAGAAACTTCAAGGATATTATGTGAGGAGCAGGCACTTCCTCTGGGCCCAGGAATTCCTCCTGCCCAGTCCAGTGTGCCGAGAGTGGGGTGGCTATGGTGCCTCCATCCGAGGCTGAGAGTCACAGCCTTCCTGTTCACAGGTTCAAACAGTAGTAACCAGTTCGCAAGTTCAACCAGTAGCAAAACTGAGCATGTATCCCAGAGACATAGCACACACGGCATCGACATGGCTGGTCTCACGTGCTGCCACAGACAAGGCGCTGCGTTCAACAGCACTCGCATATGGGACTCGCATAAACAGCCAAGCTGGCAGAGACAGAAGGTCACTAGTGCAGGCACACATACAACACTCACCAGGTTCACAAGCACACATACATTCGTGGTTGTCCCAGGTGCTGTCATGTCCCCTTTGCCCACCCGGCATGCCTGCCTTAATCACAGGTCCCCTTACACACCCCATGGGTCCCCAACTTGCCGTCTGGGCCAGCTCGATGCTCACTGCAGACACACAGCATTCACACACTTGACCCACAGGCACGCCACAATTGCAGGTCTCCCAAAATACCAGCATGGACCCTTGGCCTGCTTGACACCCTAGTGTGGTCCCAAGGCTTCCCTACTCACCAGGTGGTCCAACTTGAAGATGGCCAACAAATACAAACACACCCCACCCCTGCTGTGCACAACAGGTTTAGGGAAGATACACACTCGCTCCCCTCCTGCAGCTGACACCAGGCACATATGGTCTGTTACCTGCGGTCTTGCTCCTGCCACAGATGCAGAGACCCTCACTCACCCTGATCCCCCCTCCAGTAGCTCACTTTGGGGACACACATCATTCTTGCTCCAGGGACTGGCAGCCAAGACACTCACCCACCCCTGCAGCTGGTACTTAGACCCCACTTGCTCCCGTAACTGACATAGACCAAGGGCGTCTACATCCCTCACCTGACTGCAGTAGCTGGCACCCAGTCCACTCAAACCAGTGCCCCCAGTAGCTGCCACTATGGATATAAAGTCTGTAGGAAACCAACAAGATAATCCAGAGAGCTACAGATCCTCCAACTCCTGACAACGAGACCTCCGCTTGCTCCCACTGCTGGCACCACAGACCTGGTGGTGCCTATACCTACAGTGAGATTCCAAGTTTCTGGCCTAGTCTCCACTCAAGCTGGTCTTGCTTAGTTCCTGCAGCACTTGCAAACACAGGATAGAGAGTGAGATTACACAGCGAGAGAGTTAAGGAAAGATCTAATAAAACAGGACAGACTGCAGTGATCAGGGACAGGGCTCAATGAGACAAGTGTAAAGACTGGCCACAGTTTACACGATTGGCCCCTTTTCTGACTGACCTGAGATTTTTTTGTCTCTCCCCGACTCCCTTCCCCTTCACATTGCCTCCTTGGCTGGCCTATTCCCACTGATGCCCTCCAACATCCTGGACTCTCAGGTTCCAACCTTATGAAGTCACAGAGTCCTTGTTTGTATGCAGTTTCCTGATAACCCATCAGTTAGTGTGACTGACCAGGTTTGTTTCTTGGTTTTGTTTCCATTAAGTTTGTCTTTTGTTTTGTATCTCTCTATATTTCGTTTATGGCCTCCCTCTTTTCCTTATAATCCCATTTGGCAAGGTCTTTGATTAAATAATCTCACTGAAATAAACATTCTCACATTCCACATACCCTCATCAATTAATGACTGTCCAGGTTTGGTCCTTGTTACTGCCTCCTTTCCTTTTTGTTGGTCAGGTTTGTGTCTCAGAATGTTCGTATTTTTTCCCCCTTTTCTTATGACCTCCTTCTGGCACTGGAAAGGTCCTTGACCAGACACACTTACATGAGCTGATGCTCTCTCCTTCCACATAACCTTACGGAAATCACATAACTCTTCCACTAATGGTACACAGAAAAATTGTAAGTATACTGTCAGATACTACAGTCCAGGAAAAGTGAGATGAAGACTACCTCGGAAAACATTAAAAACAAAGGAGAATATGGAAAAAACCCAATAGCCACTCACCCTTTGCCCTAAACAAGAATATTTAACAAAAATTAATAAGGGTGAGTGCAGGGTGCAAGTCAACTTCATTACGGTAAATCCGGAGAGTTCACCTCCCTCAGCCAAATATGTAGAGTCCCAAGCACATCTTGTTACGGTAACCCTGGATAGTTTGCTACCTGCACCATCTGCAGCTCCTTTGCACAGATGCCAATGATGGCGGCCAGCTGCAGATCTCAGGATTCAGACAACAGCACCTGCACTACATCAGCAAGTTTGGTAACAAGCAAAACAGGTCATTGCATATGTATATGTTAGTCAGCACAAGTGTTATTATCTACCCCTGTGGTGCTTTTGATGCCTTAAGGGTTAAAGTTAACAATGTTGTAAGCGGCCTACGTGCATAAGACTTAGGCCTTCTTGTCTAGTTTGCTGATGCTTTGCTAAAGTCAGTAGTTACTTAGTAGATTTATAACCTTATTAAAGGACGGGAGGAATCGGGAGAGGATAAAGAAAAATAATGACGATTTGTCAAGGTTGCTTGACCAGGAGGAATGAGAACAAACAGCGCATGGAAGATAAAGGAAGAGAAGTAACAGATGGACAGTTGGCAGGACGTGCCGGCCTTGAAAGGTGAAAAATTAAAAGCGAGGAAGACGTTTTGCCTTCATCCAAAAGATCCCCAGATGCGGCCACCAGAACAGATTGTGCATGTGTAAAAAGGAGGGACAATGTGTTAATGGTTTCTTAGAACTCTCCACCTATTCCTAGAAATAGTTTGTATGACTTATGAATATTCATATAGAACATGTATTTAAACTGTAAGAGATAGTACAGAGGTATGCACGCTAGGTGGAGCGATCCCCCGTGCATCTAGCGCCATGAATAAAGAATGCCTGCCTTTTAACTCTACATTGGTGTTACAAGGATTATTCCCGATTTTGGTGACACTTTCCTTGGAGCTTCACTCCTAAGCAGGGCTCCACTGTGTCAGATCCCCATTTGATTAGCATTGGTGTCCCAGGGCTCCCACTGTGCTATGCTATGCTTTCATTAAAGCCAAAGCTTTCACTTGCTGAGTGTTGTGCCTCGCCCGTGAGGGATCCGCACCTACACTTTGCTTGTTAAGTGGGAAAAAAGAAACAGGAGGAAAAAAGTGTAATCATATTAACTTGTAAATTGACAGATTAAAAGCTCTTGGGTTTTATACATAAAGCTTGACATTTCCTTTAAATCTACCCCTAAAATTCTAGCTCCAGATAAATCTAGAAAAGAGCTATTAACAAGAAGTAAATACATGCAAGAAATTAAGAGCCCTGTGCCACAAGTGGCAAAAAGGTTACAGATTTTGTGGAAAGATGGACTATTTCCAAGCCTCACTGTTGTGCTTTTTCAAAGACAAAATAAACGAAGATTATCCAGTTGGCTGCATGACAAAGAACTTGTCAGCGTATCAAGATCTGCTAGCAGAATCATAGGGCGATGACACAGAGATTTTACTGGCAAAAGTTCTTTAGGGGGACTTCAGCTGACAGAATAAACATCAGCAATAAGAATCTTTTGCCAGTGTAACTGGGTTTGCACAAATAATTTTGCTGGCTTAGTCACATTGGTTAATGTAGTGATCTTTTTCATTCTGCCAACTGTATGTCAGTTCAGCCAGAGCACAAGACACTGCTTGCTCAACTTCTGGAGTGTTAAGCAGGATTTCAGAACCTCTGCTTCAACCAACACCACTCACATCACCATTTTACCATCACCACATTCTCATGAGTAAGAGAACATCTGGAACAGACATGACGACTTCTCTGGTTAAGAACTGAAAATTTTATGGCTGTTGATAATGAGCACAATCTGGTACAATGAAGTGGCAAAATGGAGGTAAAGTGGGTACATGGTGGGAAACTAAAAATTGTAACATTGCTCTCCACAGCCGGCATCCTCCAGGCATCAAACACAAACCCTAGAACATAAACATTCAAGACAACTGCTTTAAACAATACTCTTAAGTCCCATTCAGATTTTACTGAAAAACATCACTCCTATTAATATTCAGAGCCATTTTCTTTCTAGCCAAGCTTTGATTTCAGAATTGTGACCAAGAGACAACTTGGAAACATGGCTGGCTGGGCATATACAAGACAACTTCCTGATGAAGGAACACTAAGGTAACCTGAATTTGGTCTAATAAAAAATTGGCAAAACAGGAAAATTGGACCACAGTCCTTCCCAAATCTGAAAGCTGGCTCAAACAAATCAGGCGGCTGAAAAGAAGGCCAAAATGAGCCAACTCTTGGGGTAGGTCCAAAAGCGCTAAGAGATCGCACCTGCAGTACTGTGTCCAGTTCTGGGCTCCCCAGCACAAGACATGGACACACTGGAGAGAGTCCAACAAAGGGCCTCAAAGAAGATTAAAGGCCTGGAGCATCTTACATATGAGGAAAGGCTGAAAGAGTTGGGACTGGTCAGCCTGGAGAAGAGACGGCTCGGGGGGATCTCATCAATGCATACAAATACTTGAAGGGAGGCTTTAAAGACGACAGAGCCAGGCTCGTTTCAGTGGTGTCCAGTGACAGGACAAGAGGCAATGGGCACAGACTGAAACATGGGGGTCTCCACTTGAATATGAGGAAACACTTCTTTACTCTGTGAGCACCAGCACATGTTGCCCAGAGAGGTTGGGTTGTGGAGTCTCCCTCCTTGGAGATATTCAAAAGCTGTCTGGACACGGTCCTGGGCACCTCTAGGTGGTCCTGCTTGAGCAGGGGGGTTTGACTAGATGACCTCCAGAGGTCCCTTCCAAATGCAGCCACTCTGTGCTTCTGCAACAGCACAAAGGAAAGCAGTAACTGCTTTTCACTCTACGCTAAACACTAGGCTTTCAGAAGCATTGTCCTGTGAAAAAAGCAAAACACAACTCCAATCATACTTTGGAGGAGAGCTCCAGGAGCTACTCTTGAGATGCAAAGTATCCCTCTGTGAGAATACACGCTTCCCCACTGAACACCAGATACATCTGAGTATTTACAACGGGATACCATTTCCCTCTGCACTTCAGAAGAGGCTGTCAAGAATTAAGAAAGTCAATATTTAACTAGTACTTGGGATGAAAATTCCACAAACACAGATGAAGAAACACTGAGCATGACACTAACTGTTCCTATGGCTATAGCACAAGGCACAGAAAAAAAAAGTAGTTTAGAGAAACCCCCTCTTGGCACCCTCTCTGTGGGATTAGGGAGAAAATATTCTGTATTCCTAGAGACAGAAGAGTCCTTAGCAAGGCATATCACTCTGAAAGGAAGCCCACAATGTTGCCTCCAACTTCCTTTTGAAATATCATCATGCAGTAAGAAAAAAACCTAGTAACTCCACTTTAATATGGAAACCAATCTACAACAATGTCAGGTTGCTGGTATAAAATCTGCAGTAGCAGGTTTAAACATATCAGGTTTCTTAGTAATTTCTGTGAATTAAAGAGCCCTTTTGATAGTGAAAGAGCAAAAATTTACTAAGTATTTATTAAAAGGAACGCAATTTGTAAAATAAGAGCAACATTACCAAACATGGTATAGAGGATGAAAATCCATCTAATTTTTTTTGTGTTTCAAAGCTATGTTGGTATATACCAACTAGACTGTTTCTGTACCTAACAACTGTAGCAAGAACACTCATCAGTAATCTTTGTGGGCCATTCATAATTCAGTCACGGGTAACAGGATTAATTCATTATTTACTGACAGTGAGCAAAACAGCCAATGTTGTTCTTCAGCAACTAGAACTGACAATGAATCCTCCAAGCAAAGTGTTTCTGCAAAAGATCCAGGGCATGCAATAGCAAATTGCATACCAACAGCATAGAGTATGTTCCACCAAATGCATCCCTTCATTTTACTTACAATCAAAATACATCAACAACCCACATATTTATTTTTTTTTTTTATTCAACATCAGGCTGACAGCCTTTTCCAGTTTTTTTTCTGTATTAGTTCCTTCTCTGAAATGCAATTCTCATTTAACCAGGCATTTAGGATATATAAGAAACAACATTAAGAGACATCTAAGCCTAAACTACTTGAGCTTCACACAGTAAACATTTTAAACAGTCTTAAGAATTTGATTCTTAGGTGTCAATTTCTCATACCAAATGCTGCAATATTTCTTTTCTGCATGTGAATTTAAAAAGCACAAGAATATTAAAAAAATGTAAAAATCTTGGAATCCTATTTGGCAGCACTCTCAATAGCAAGAAGAAAAGAAGCAAATTGTGTTTACGAGGACAACATTTCTCATTTTCAAGTCCTACTGCTCGTACAAAAAGGACAGTGCAACCCATATCACATCTGCAGCATCTCCTTTTCTAATCCTCAAAAAGGTTTAAGAATCAAGGAAAGACACAGTCATCTCAAAGTTCTTCAGATTGAATTTTATTAATATTTGCTATTTCTTGCAGTATTTGCTGCATGTAAACAAGAATACTTTGAAATATGAAAATATTTTGCAATCATTTTTCAGAGAAGTGAAGAAATGTCAATGCTGCTAAACTCACAAAAAAGACAGTAAGTATCTATATCACGTCAAGGTGTTCCTTCCGAATAGGGAACATTACCTCTCATAATCCAAATCAGCAGCCAAACATCAATAAGGAGAAAAAACTCAGCTATATCCCTCTTTATTAAAGAGCACCAACATCTGTTGGAAAAATATTAATTTTACTTTAAAATCCTAATTTATGGTCTCAGTTTTGATCTCAACTTCGTGAATGGTGTGGGTGCTATTTCTGCTTGTGACCGGCTGCCAACTGGATTAAATTCCATTCACCACAACTCTGGGCTCGGCCATCCAGCCAGTTTTTACCCAGCAAAGGGTGTGCCTGTCTGAGCTATGAGCTACTAGCTTCTTTAGGAGAATGCTGTGGGAGACTGTGTCAAAGGCCTTGCTGAAGTTCTGGTAGACAACATCCACAGCCTTTCCCTCATCCACCAGGCAGGTCACCTGGTCGTAGAAGGAGATCAGGTTGGTCAGGCAGGACCTGCCTTTCATGAACCCATGCTGGCTGGGCCTGATCCCCTGATTGTCCTCCATGTGCCTGGTGAGCACACTCAAGATGAACCGCTCCATAACCTTCCCCGATACCGAGGTCAGGCTGACTGGTCTGTGGTTCCCCGGATCCTCCTTCCAGCCCTTCTTGAAGATAGGCATCACATTTGCCAACCTCCAGTCACCTGGGACCTCCCCTGTTCTCCCGGACTGCTGATAAATGATGGAGAGTGGCTTGGCAAGCTCTGCCAGCTCCTTCCGCACTCTTGGGTGTATATCAGATGATATGTGAAGGAAAAAACCCTCACTCCCCCAAATGTACTCAAATAAGCATGGCTTGCTTACTTACTTCTCAAACCTCATCCCACATTTTTACTAAGGAGAAAAAAAGACACAATGATTTAAAGCATGCAAGAAATTTAGTCAGATGTGTACTTTTTTTATACAGTCTCAAACTCTGCCCTGCACTGAACAAAGTCACCATTGCGTCTGTGAACAGTTAAGTCACATTTCAACTACAGATAGATGTAAACATCCACACATTGAAAGCAGAGCCAAAGAATGCAAACACTATACCTGGTCTCTGTATTTTAATTTGAGGAAGAGTGCTCTCGCTGTTCTTTGATACAATAAGGAAACTGAGAATGAAGAGGAAGAAAGCTTCACATATGACCTCTAACCTATGCTCAGTAGAGATTCACAGACCAAATGCATATTGGTCTTGCCAGGCTTTTTGTGTTCACACATGAACATTTTTCTCAAATCCATACTCATCCATTTTGCTATTCCACTTTGCTATGGAACTTTGCTATTCATCTTCACAAGCTCCTTCCACAACATTATTTAAAATGAATACCTGTTTCTAGTCTTTCTTGTCTCCAATCTCTTCATTTCCCCTCAGTTTATATCCAGTTCCAATGTTCTCCCAACACACTGACACAGAGGACACCAGAACAAAAATGCTCTCCCTCAGTACTTACCATCAAAATACTTTTGAATGTCTTTAGAAGAGATTGGGTTTTAAGAATTAGATTTTGAAAATAAAAATACTCAGCACATCACAGGTTTCATAAAGAAGGATCCCAACACAGATCATCTACAGTAATAATGTGAATAAGGAAGGAAAGTTCTTATTTTTGTTTGTCGAGAGAGAAGACCACCTCCTAAAGCTTTCATGAAGACTGCCAGACAGAGCATCTGCTCAGCAGCACCATAAGTTGGGCCATGAATGCTCTCATCCCCGCTCACACAATGATTTACTCTTACTGCAAGGTGAAAGAAAAACGTGGCCAGTTCTGTCAGAAATTAACAGAGCTGGCAAAGACAGACCACAAAGCTAAGATGCTCCGGAGAAAGAACAGTATTGAATTAATGCAATTGCTGAGTTTGCCTAGGACAGAGGTGTTGACAGATTTTAGGGACAGGAACAAAACTACAAGACTGATAAGATGAAAGGGCTACTTAAATAGAAAGCAAGCAAAATACAGCATATGTAGTGCCACTCACATGAAGCACCGCATTTTTTAAGTATCTGAGATTGTAGTGGGAAATACAAAAAGTGGTGTTATTGCAAGTGAACCAGGAAGTTAAAAGTTCTAGGACAGCAAATCTGAAATGTGTTAACTGAGAACCAGGAACTGTGGACATGAAAAAGAGAAAGTCTCTATTTTTATGAGAGGGGAAGAACAAAGACACCAGTCTTTTTACAGCGGAATGCCTACAGAAGACACTAGGTGAGGCAGATTTATGCTGCTTAACTGTTTTTCTACCAGGTGAGGAATAGTTCCACTGCAATCCAGACAAACTGGTTGGAGAGCAATCAGCAAAATGCTTAAGGTGCAAAAGGGCTTCCTTTCTTTCTTTTCCCTTCCCACTGCTGCTGTTAGCATTTTACTGCTTTTAAAAGACAAAAAAGCCCTAGCTTTCCATGTTCTGACAAAGAGAAATCAGTAGAGGGCACCACAAAGCAAAGGAAGTTTCCTTGATCTTTCAAGAGCTTAATAAGAGAGGAACCTACCTAGTCCCAAGTGAAGCTAGAGTAAAAACCATGAAAATCATCCTGTTAAATCACAGACCTAGACAAGCTTTCCCCATAACAGAATTTACATATGCTGTATTAGATTATTTAACTTGATATAGATGCTTACATAGAGAAGGAAACCACAAGCTGTATTTCTGCGTGAACTGGCTAAGTCGAACTTGTATCTTGACTTTCCAGAAGTTTCAATAATCAGTCCTCCACAGTCAAACCAACTCTCTGACTAAAAATAGGAGAAAAGAAATTTCATATCCTACCTGAACCCTTATTCCTACCTTTCAAATCCCTCTGGGGTGGGGGGGTTGGGGAGTGGCGTCGTGGAGCTACACACAAAGATTAAATGAGAAAACCTTTAAAGATCTAAGATTTGCTCTGTACAAATTCCCATTAGATTCACTAGCAATTTAGTCCATGTGGCTTCCATGGCCAAACATACAACATCTCTGAAATGTAACAAGACTACAATTCAAGTTTAAAATCAATAGTAGCCCTGAAAAAATAGTGACTTCCTAACTGCATAATTTTTTATACTCTTATAAGAGCTTGCATTCAAGTAATTTAATTCTTAAAGACTTTCTTAGTATAAAGTTGAAAAAGTAACTTGACTTCATCAACAATATCACTTTAAATCATATAAATTATCTCCTGTTACAATATCGATAAACCATATTGAAAAAATGTATTTAGATAAGCTGACGCATAAACTTTACAAATCACAATAGCACTGACACCACTGATGTCAGCTTCCAAACCAAACCCGTATCTTTCAGAAAAAAAGAAAAGATAATTACATACTGTGATTCCCACTGCAGGTGCAAAGCAAGGACTGATCAACTTGCAACTTCAATTTAGTATTCGTAATAGTTTTATAAAAAAAAAATAAATCAAAGTGAATCAGATGCGAATCAAATAAAGTTTAACCTGCTCTGTAAGTCAGGGAGATGACTAAGTTTCACAAAGTAGAATTTTGAGATCCCTAATTTATAAGCCCCTTTTATTTATACACCACTTCTCATCTCACAATTACCACTCTTAACACGTATTATCTCCTGGTAACAATTCCCTGGAAACCTTCACACTGTTGTTCTATGTATGCACAGGTTTTTTCTTTTTCAACTTTCAATAGCCATTAGATCTGCCATGGCACCTATTCGCTCCCCTGTTTCACTCTTAATCCTCTAACGACTGCACCTTCATTTATCTTACTGCACATGTAAGTATCCAAATGGAGTTCTTTCCTCTTTCTCAGCACAGTGAGTCTAATACCACTGCTGCAATACCCCCTTGAAGGGTGTCCTGGTTTCGGCTGGGATAGAGTTGATTTTCTTCCTAGTAGCGCTGTGTTCTGGATTTAGTACTAGAAGAATGTTGGTAACACACTGATGTTTTAGTTCCTGCTAAGTGGTGCTTATACCAGTCGAGGACTTTTTCAGCTTCCCATGCTCTGCCAGGTGCACAAGAAGCTGGGAGGGGGCGCAGCCGGGACAGCTGACCCCCAACTGACCAAAGGCCTACTCCATACCATATGACATCAAGCTTGGGGAGAGTGGTAGCTGCTGGCGACGGGCTGGGCATTGGTCAGCAGGTGGTGAGCAATCACACTGTGCATCACTTATTTTGTATATTCTCTTACTGTTATTACTATTGTTATTATTGTTACTCTTTTCCTCTGCTGTTTTAATAAACTGTCTTTATCTCAACCCATGGGTTTTACGTTTCTTCTTTCCTGATTCCATCCCACTGGGGAGGGGGAATGAGCTGCCTGCCAGGTTAAACCATGACAAAAGGAAAAAAGGTTTGTACTTTTTATTCTTGTAGTGCTGCAAAGCAGTTAGGGAGTCTGTTGGGCCAAAACCCAGGAAAATCCCCGGGATGTGGATAAATATCATACATTTAGCAACCGAAACTAAAGTAGTTGCCTCAGTGAATGGCATTTAAGAACAAGCATGTCAGCAGCAACACATAATCAAGTAGTAAGCAATACTTGAATAAGGCAGACTATTAGTAAAATCCTGTTCATCTTACCATTCCAGTTGCCTCACTATAACTTTGAAGCACTGACCATAACATACACCATTACTCCAAATACTACCCTCAAAAATCTGTTTCAAAGTGCAAATACTATACATTCATAAACATTCTCATGACTTACGCTTCAGTGAACCTCTGCATAAGGAGTATCTAAACTACTTGCTATGAACAATTACAACGTAAAATGGATGTCTCCAGAAAACATCCCAATGCATAATCAGTTTTAAAATACACTTCTCAAGAAAACAAGAAGCATTTTTCTGGTCTAAGTATAAAAAAAAAATCCCTTCATGTTATACAGGGATAAGAATTAACTCATACCGAAAAACACTAACAAGATGCCCTAAAACAGCCTTGCTAACACCAACATTTCCTTGAACGTCCTTTCTCAATTTAGGAGGATTAAGGACACCTAGAAACTTCATTTTACCATGGGAACAGGAGTACGATCAGCTGTCCGGTGCTTCGGAAATACTTGCTACCTCTTTGCACGCATGCGGCGCATCGAACCTGCTCGCCTTCTTGAGGACAGCGCAGAGCAATTCACTTCTGGAAAGTCTGCTGACTTTTAGGTTCCAGTTCTGCTTTTCGCCAAAGCAGACAAAGCGATTTTAACAGGATCAAATGCTGTATCCCCCGAACTAAACTGGCCGAGCTCTCGTCCACCTTGCAGGCTGCCCCACGTGGAAGCACGGCCTCCAGCGGCGACCTCGCGCCCGGCCCGGGCTCTCCTTCGCCCGCTACGTTTACGCATGGCGGCCGAACGGAACCGGGTGCGGCGTGAGGCCACCCCGGGGCACCCGCTGCCGGCTCCCTTAACCCCCTCGGCTGCCGGGCTCAACGGGGGGGGCCTTCCGCCCCGCCCCACAAATGGTGGCGCCGGGCGCCTTTTGTTCGCACCTTTGTGGGGGGGGAGGGGCGGCAGGGAGGGCGGCGCGCGCACGTCACCTCCGCCGCCAAGCTCGTGGCGGCGGGGCGAGCCGAAAGCTTTGGGCGCCTGCGCGCTCGGGTGAGAGCCGCCCTTCCCCCGCCCCTCGGCGGCGGCCGCGCCGCAGCCCCGCACGCCGGCGCACCAAGCCCGGCCTCTGTTTCCGCCCCCCCCCCCTTAGTTTATGTGGGCGCGCCCCGCCCCGCGGCCCGGTGTTCCGCCCGCGCCCGCCCCCGGGGCTGCCCGCCGCGACGCTGCTTCGTCCCCACAGCTTAAAAGGCAAGGGAGCGCACGGCCGCAGGCAACTGGCGCGCCCGAGTGAGGCAGCCGGAAGGAAACAGCGCTGGCAGAGGAGAGGGCGGGAGGCAGGCCTGCGGGGCGGCCGTACGTGCTGCTGGCAGCGGCGGGGTGGCACCGGCACTGGGGACTCTGCGCTCAGAACCGAATCATCACGAAAGCCATCGAGCCTCGCAACAACGGCCGCCTGCGGTCTGCTCGGCTCACACCTACGGGCTCTGGGTTTTAATCTGCTTTCCCGATGTGCAGGAGGGGGTGGGAATGACTAGGAAAAGCCCACGAAAGCCACAGGAGCGACGTCACCTGCTGATGAGTCATTAGAGAAACGCGATCGGCCTTTTGCTACCGGTGCCGCAGGGAGATTCTCTCTTGATGCAGAACTGCTCAGCAAGTGGAACAAATGAGGTACCGCAGAACCGATCTACTCAAGCTATTCCCCTTAAATAAGACATCATCACTTCAGCTAGCTCACCTTTCAAACCTGCCTCCATTCTCTGTACTCTAATTAAAGCTTCCCCAAGTCTGAGCCAAGAAAACAAAATAAACCCTCTCTTGTAGATATAAAGAATTAACGCTCTAAAGGAGACAATTCACCAGGCATGAAAGTGAATCAGTAAATTATATCCTTGCAGCTGCCAGATGTGAAATGAAAACAAAAAAGGCAGGAAGCTACTCAGAAAGGACAGGCAGAATCAATTGCAACTAACGGGGGGTGGGATGACGACGACAGGGGACAGATGATGCACACATCAAGTCCTCTTGGGTGAATTAGTGCTGCCTTAGTAGGACCGGAAGAATCTTTTTTCCAGTTTCAAAATTGGAAGGGGCGAAAGAAATTCCCTTGAATACTCCCAATTTCCTATGTATTGTCCCCCACACATTCCCCACAAGAAGTGCAGATAGCCTTTCTTTTATAGATCACGTACTAATAAATGTGATGAACCTTAAAATACCTGAATTCCTGAATCATTTTGAGTTCAGCTATGGATGAGTCTGTTAGGCTTATCCTACCAGACTCTGCACCATCCAAAGAGGAAAAACAAACAAGTGGATTTTTTTTTTTTTTTAAGGATTAGAACTTATAAAATACTTCCCCTATTGTGAAAAACATCTTTTTAAAAAGTTTACAGCCCTCTGGATTACAGACTGAGGACTGAGTGCCCATCAAGACAAAACAAACGAGAGTAAGTTCAGGAACAAGAAATTACTAAATAAATGGAAGATGTACTAACTATAACTGGGAAATGTAAAGATTAGAAATAGTGAATCAGAACATGTAGTTATGTATTTGGGTCATAAGTACAAGGCAAAGAGAAATTCCTTACATACTACAATAAAACAAATCATCATACTACGTAAGTAAAAATAAATGAAAGTAAGTTAAAAAGGAGCGAAGTAAGGTCAATATTTGGAAATAATAATAATTTCCAACCCCTTAGTGCTAGTGAAAAAATTCCACTAGATTGCTCCCATGGTGCTTTATTTTTTTCATTAATGCTGGGTGGTCAATTTGGGTTTTAACTGCATGAGAACTAAGGAATAAATAACTTGATGAGATCTCTGAAAAGAGAAGTCCCAAGAATATTAAAGAGTTGCATCTTTGGAGTTTCTTTTCAAATTGAGCCAGCATCCTTTAATGAAAGTATACCACTGGTGGAACTATCACCCAAAGGACAGAAAGTACTTTTAAAGCTAAATAAAGTGAATATGATTGAAAGGCTCTGCAGAATAACACACTTGCATCTATATCTCTGGTTAGCACTAGTAGGAAACTACCGCTTGGGCATTAAAGCAAAGTTCTATTCCAAGGAATATTGTTGGTTGTTACAAATACCTTTCCTTAAATGCTGCGCTCCATAAAGAAATGTATTCAGTTCTGGTATTTAATATTTTAAGAATGACAATTCCAGCTTTAACTATTTCATTCATTTAAAAGTCATAGGTATTACAGATATACAGCATGTTATATTTCAAAGAAAAATCAAAGAAATTACACAAGCGAAAAAAAAGGTCCCCAGACTCATGCACTGAGGCTTAAAAGCTCCCACCTCCAAGGCAACAATTATTTTAAGATGTATCTCAATTATAATTACTTTGCAACAGCAAGTAAAATGGCAAATGTACTCTGTATCTATGCTGTTATCTTTTATATGCTATGATCTTTTATATAAGACGAGGCAAAGTACTGGTTTTGGTGCAACAAAATTAAACAGAATCTTAGTACTAATAATGCTTTCAACAATGACACATCCTTCTTAATGCAGTGAGGCCACACATGAAAAATCCTAGACTTTGGTTTCCTGCTGATGTCACCGAACGTGAATTCAAGATTCTCATGTGCCAAGTCAACAAAATCAAGTAACTGGGGTGGAAGCCTGGGAATTGTTTTCATTAAGATTGCAACTTTCCCACCAAAATGAACAGGTGCTGTCTCTTAGTAATGGCAGAATAAATCAGTACTCTCATTTTCTAAGTAATTCACACTGGAAACTAATAAGCAGTTCAGCAACTGACACAAAAATATAGGCATATGTGAAATACAAGCAAAGCGTGGTAGAGAACTGCAATTGACCCTGAGACTGTAACCAGCTGCTTTTAGGAAGCACTACCTATAATTTAAAAAAAAAAAAAGTATATCCATATACACAAGCCCTTCAAAAAATTAGAAAACAGAACAACAGACATCCAGTTGGCCTATAGCCCTCCAGTGACACTAGCTGAGCTTACTGCTCTTATCTTCTCTTTCAAAACGAGAGCACAGAGTTCAGTGGTACATCTGAGAAGAGCACAGATGTCTGCTCTGAAGATTCTTCACTGTATTTCCAAACAATTAATTTTAAGCAAGGGATCAACTAGAGTTTCCTATGAAATGCAAGGCAAACAGCTTCATGTATTCTCACAGAAAAATCAAAGCTCCTATGGAATAAAACTGACATTTGAGGGAAAAGATATGTTTGAAATACACCCAAAACACATTCTTTCTGCTTTTTGTACTAGTTCCACTGTAGTCAGCTTTTACAGTTTTGAGTTCTCATTTGGTGCAGAATCAATACCAATGAGAAAGACCGTTTTCTCCCACTATCCATAAATACGCAAAAAAGTAAAGTTGTGGCCCAGTTTCTCTGCTAATGCAGAGGCCGGTAGTGTGCCAAACAACTCAAAAGGCTATGCACTCTTCTGAAATTTGAACCAGGTAAATTGCCACACCCCTTCCCACTCCCTCCCCCCAAACCCATGAAGCACCTAACAAACAATTTCCAACAAGACTTAAAACAGTTTTATTGACCATGTAATAACAGAAAAGGAAGAATGTTAAAAGGGAATGCCAGTGTTAAGTTGGTGCACTAGGATGACTGTGAAAGGAAATTTCCCCCACCTGCTTCTCACCCAAGAATCTTCCAGGAACAGAATGCACAAGGGCTGAACAAAAGAAAAAAAACCCAAACCCCAACAAAAAAGACCCAGTGAATACTATTGGACATAGTTAACCAGTTCATCGACTGGAAACTTTTAAAATAATTTTGCCATGTTCTGGACAGCATATTTGACCAATATCTGTAGGTTAAACCAGGCCCCAAATCTAGGATGGTACCTAAAAGTAAAATTGCATTTAAAAAAAAAATGAGTGAGAGGGGGAAAAAAGAAAACAAGGCAGTAGAGCAGTAAAACAAACTTGGGACTGAAAGCAGGTCTAGCTCTGGGATAAGCTGAAACACCTATGAAGTTAACTCACTCCAGAATTTCAAAACACCAGGATTTGTGCACTTATCAAGGCACTGCCATGCAAGTCATGTTCCACTTCCTGAGAAAGATAATTTTAAATTTGACTAATACATGCCCTTTTCCAGGCACATCAAGCCAAAAAGTTAGTTTACTGCAAAGTGTTATACTTGCAGACAGTGTAATACATGTTACATGTTGAACTAGTGTTTATCAATTTGCATTATTTAAGGTCAGTAAAGCTTAAGGTAAAACCATCAACAACAGGAACATGAAAGCAAGTCTCACAAGCAGTTCAATGTCAAAATTCTTCCCTTCTGTATACCAACCACACTTACTCTACTGATCGAAGTATCATTGAACATTTAACATCCAGGACTCCACTGAATCAAAACAAGCTAATCTGAGAATGTGTCGAAAAAAAAAAAAGGTAGGAAAACACTTGCACACCACTAGACAGGTTGGTATTCTAAGGCTGCAGCACCAAACGGAAGCTTCTGATTCGTAAAACCTCAAGTTCCCAACTCCAAAAAAGTAAAATACAGTTACTGCAAAAAGGGTTTTAACACTTAGCTAGGCTCTAACCTCTGAAGTCAGAAGCAACAAGACATCCTACCTTACCAAAAAATTGGCAAAAACATTACTGTTCAAAAAAATAAAGACAAATATTTCTTATTGACTAAAAGATTGTCTTGAGTAAAATGTATTTCTTAATACGTCAGAGAGAGTTCAAAGAGTACTCTGAAAATTGACTGCTGTAACTGCAAAACAAACAATTTTTGTACAGTAAAAGCAATACGTAAGAAAACCCAATGCATATATATCTTGTGAAGGAAACATTTTGTAAGCCTCACCTTGTCGCTGTCATCATTACAAATATGATCTTGATGGATTGAGTGGCATTGAAAGGATGTACCAATGCTACCTACAAAAGAAGGGGGACGAGGGAGAGAGAGGGAAAAAAAAAACAAAACAAAATATTAAAACGATCATCCAAAAGACAAATTTAGCAAACATTCTTCCCCACACAAAAGATTTAGTTGCCAAACAGCTGTGTCTGACAAGTCATGTATTTAATTCTGATAACAGAATAAGCATCAGAGATACTTTGTGCAGTGTACCAACGTCTTCACATGTGTTTTCTAAACATTTAAACCGAATAAAATTAGAACTAGTTCATCAATCCAAGACAATCATGTGCAGTGAAGTACATATGCACAGATATCAATGAGAAGCTACACACTACACATTTAGGCAGTGTAGTGCTGTCCCATATCCTTTACTACAGAGAATTTTTAGCACCCTGGGTAGCCACAAAACAGCAGTCTCCTTCCAGTTAGATGTTAATAAGAGTGAGTGGAAAAAGGTCACAGAGGAAAAGTTTTAATGATACCCGGTTTGTTTGTAGTGGAATTTCTGCCTGCTTAAGGTCTTTCCATGGGTTTCTCTATGCCTAGCAAAAAATGGACAGCACATCTCTGCAAAGGCTTACCCTAGTCTGGAGACTTCTGCCCAAGGAGGGAGACAAACTAAAGTTTAATTGTATCCATACAGATTCTCAAGCAGATTTCCAGAGCTCTTACACTGTAAAGTTTTATAATGTGCTGTTTCCTTGCTCACAAAGTACAGGGGATGGGCAACTGCTACTGTTGAATTTATACTTCCCTAAGATGACTTCTTCCTAAAAATACTGAGCAAAACAATTTTTAAAAAAGCAAGAAGAGTCTAGTTTGTAAAGTTACACCATTTAATGATTTTCCTTACAAAAGATTTAGCTAGACTTCTCCTCCACAAGTGTCTTGTGGTCCTTCTGTTATAATTTTGAAATGTTAGTAGTCCTATTCTGTAACACTTACAACAAATTCCACATAAAAAGTTTGTCATAAAGCTTTGCAGTCCGTGTGTTGTTTTGGACCTGGATGGAACTGATCAAAGAATGGAATCGTTTAAGCAGGCAGGCAGCCAGCCACAGGCAGAAATCATGGCCAATTAGTGCAAGCCCCCCCTAAACCCCTCTATACTGGGGGGGGCGTGTGTGTGTGGATGGAGAGTTTGTCACTGCTTATTGTCATCACCACCCTCAGGTAAAAAAAATGTATTTAGGATTAAAATTGCATTCCAAAATTCTAAAACAGAATAGTAAAGAATGGGAGAGAAGGAAAATCAGTTCCCTTCTCCTTCACTCTTTTGCATATGTGCGCGCACACACGCACACTCTAATGTGACTGAACATCCTTGAGGAATATACTGCTGAACTCCAAGCAACATACTGTCTCATCTTTCAGCCGCAATTGCTACTGCTATCATTATGCCACATGAATTTTATTAAAGTTGGTTGTGGTAGATTTCCCTTCTTATCTTAGCTGTAGTACAAAGTATGGAAGGAGCAATACTGTACTGCACAGGCACTACCCCAGCACTCAGCAAGAATATACTGAGCTCCATCCAAAACTTAGCATCTGGATGTTGTTCATTCATGAACTTGAGCCAATTCACATCATTTTGGGCTTGATTCACACCACTTGCAGACTAGCTGGCTTTACCACAGCTACTGGGAAACAATTATGTAAATACTGTCCTGGGGTTTCCAAGTTCCATAGAACAGCTAATAGTGTCCAGTTTTTCTGTCCAAAAGTTTGAAGTCACACATGCTATCTGAACACAGTTCAATCAGACAAACTTCTAAATAAGTCTCCTCATCCACTTAAATGTTCTTTTTCCAAAGCAAAAAGTCTCCATCAAATCAAATTTAACCCACAAGAAAATTCCAACATACTCTGACCTTATTAAGGGGAATAGAGCATTCAACTTCCTTTTTCCTGAGAGGTACTATTAAAACTTTGATCCCAAAATGCAGTACACTTATAAGTTCCTTCTTTTCCAAACCTGAGCTGCTTTTAAGCCAAACAATTCCTAAATCAGTTTTTAGTGTGTAAGAATGCACAGCGGTATCTTACAAAAGTTCACCAGTAGCAGAGTTTATTACTTATGCTACATAAATCTCTTAAAAGGAGTCATCTCAAAGGATCCCATAGGCAAGGCAATGTATAGCTCTATATTTGGCTCATACTAAGGAGGTAGTTTTACTTTCATTTTTATACCAACAAAGTCTGTAAGACTTGATGTAGGGGACTGCTAGTGAAAGTGATAGGCATCTCAGTGCTTAAAGAATTGTAATTCAGTAGTCATAGGTGTGATTCATTAGACTTTAGACCTACAATTAGCAGCTTTATAGATAAGCATAATAATATGCATTGTAATATAATGGCAAATTGATTTGATGGCCTACCATTGACTATTTTACTACTCTACAAATTTCCTAATAATGTGTTTGTTTATTAATAAACTTCATAATTGCTTTTAGCCCAATTGTAAAGTGAGGCAGACGTGGTGCAGTAGACATCTATGCTATGTATCCCCAGTGTATCCCTTCCTTTGAATGTGCTTGCAGCTCTGTGGTGTCTCGGGGGTACCAGTTCACAGTAACCCAGAACTGTGAGCTGACGAGTATTATTTCAGGTTTTATGCTATTTGGGGTTTTGCTTAAACATCTGTCTTCTGCAGTAATGCTGTAAACATCTCAGAACATTCTGGTTTTAAATTTACAGAAAATACACTTGTGAAGAAAAGCATAAAAGAAATTGAATGCAATCAATTTTGGGGGGAAAACTCACAAGAGAAAAAAATTATACCCCCACACTCACACATTTATTTAAGTTCCCCTCTTAAGAGAAAATCCTGGCTTTTTAGTGGCCAACTTCATTTTGCAGAAATTTTGAGCTGGCTGCAGAGCAAAAGTATTCAGGAAGAGATTTTAGATACTGTGGTAGAGATTTCTATTAAATTAATAATGGATTGTGGAAATCCATAATAAACAATATAATATATGCATATGTGTAAAATGTGTGTATATATATGCACACATATTTATGTATACCTATGCATATGTACAGATATATACATAAGTATACATATATATAGTCACATACATGCAGAATGCAGTTTATTGTTCTATTATTTATAAGAATATTTTATTATTTCTAGAAAATATTGTGTTACTTATAAATAGCCACTATTTAGAATTGTTCACTCTTGCAGTCAGGATATTCAAAACATTAGCAGATTAATGAGTGGTGGGATATGAAAGAGTAGTACCCTTTATCATGCAGACATTAGAGTATGATATTTCTGGAAGAAGTTTGGTATAAAGGTTTGGCACATAAAATGAAGATGGGCACATAGCAGTAGAAAGGTCTTGCTATGCTTTATCCCTTTGTGCAAGAAAAAAAACACTAGCAAATTTATCTCAAATTTGTGATAACAGAACGATCTTACAGTAACTTCCCTATGTTTACTTTTCTCATTTCTCATAAGCCAAATATTCTGTACTTTTTTCACAGTGGGCATCACAATACCAAGCGTAACTATTTTGAGCCTCCACTTGTTGCCACTCAAAAATAATAGAGCTAATAATGGCATTTTACAAGTGAAGATAAATAGGAAAACCAACATTAAAAAACCTGCAGGTCTTTACAGAAGAACTAAATTACGTGGTGCACATGCACAGCCAGCAGTAGAAAATTATAATGAACTTCCTTTTTGCCATGTGTTCTGAGAAGAGGTTTTGTTGCAGAAGAAAGGGCAGCTGCAGAACGTTTGGCACCACTGTTAAAAACTGCTCCACAGCAGACAGGAAGCTCCGGACAGCAGCAACATCGCATTTCCTCTGGGGCCCCTAGCATCATTATGCAGTGACAGCGAAGAGAGACTCTCACAGCTCGCCTGTCACTACTATTGATTTTTACCCCTCTTCCCTTAGCAAGACTGGCTTTGAGAGTCTGTTACTCGATGTTCTCAGCAGGAAACCCAACACTTACCACTAACAATTCTGCCTACTGAAAAAAGTTTAAAAGCTACTATGAGGAAAACTAAATCCCCTCTTGCTTGGTCTGAAAAGGAATCTTTGCTGTTTTGTTTACAGATGCATGTTTGCTAGCAAATGGACCAGCCATAACATACTGGGTTACTGAAATAATACCTTTTTAAAAAAAAAAACGAAACAGAAGCTTCAAAATGTGTTAGACAATGTTTATAACAAAGTAAAATTTTTTGTTTCAGGAATTCATTTGCACCTACTACTTACTACTGTATTGTGTATCTACCTACACACACTCCCACCTATATTCTGCATGTGTGCATATACATACATATAACTTATGTGCACATACATACACATAGGTGTATAGAAAAAAGTATGTGTACATACACACATCCACATATTCATTTTACACATGCATATACACATATAGCGTATCTTTTATTAAGGATTACCACAACCCATCATTTAGTTACAACATCACAAACAGTTACTAGGAAGGTAATTATGGACTTCATTAAGGATCAGAGAGCAGGAGCAGATGAACAACGGAGAAAGTCTGCTTTTAGGTAAGGGTCCATAGTCACATAAGAATCCTGAGAAATACAATCAACGTGATTCTTGAGCAATACGATCAACGTGATTGTTGAGCAAAACTGACTCCAAAGCTTTGTTAATTGTTACTTAAAGAACTGTAGATATAAAGATGTTCTTCCACAGAATGGAATCTCAGGGCAAAATACATCCCACGTTAAAATATGAAAGTTAAGAAGTCTTTGTTGGAGGGAATAGCAAAAGAACAAGACAGTAACACATTACCACAAGGCTGAAATTATTTAACTAGGTAAGCATAAATAATTAGCAACATGAACAGGTAGGCTTTGCAAAAGAAGGCTCAGAAATACTGAAAAATAGATAGGCTTGTAGATTAAAATATTACACATAGTTTATATAGAATGCCAGCTCGTAGTCCCAGGCTTTAACACTAGAAACACAGAGTCTGACTGCCTTTTTTCCTCTTATCTCTACAAATTATTGCAGAACTTGCAAGATAGCAAAGATTCTGTAAGCTAAATATTCCATGAGCCGGAAATGGATTTTTATTCAGAGCTGTTAGGTTTAGAAATGTTGTGGTTTAACCCCTGCCGGCAACTAAGTACCGCATAGACGCTGGCTCACTCCCCCACAGTGGGATGGGGGAGAGAATCAGAACAGTAAAAGTGAGATCTCGTGGGTTGAGATAAAGACAGGTTAATAGGGAAAGCAAGGGCTGTGTGTGCAAGCAAAGCAAAGAAAAGCAAGGAATTCATTCCCCGCTTCCCACTGGCAGGCAGGTGCTCAGCCATCTCCAGGACAGCAGGGCTCCATCACGCGTAACAGTTACTTGGGAAGATAGACGCCATCACTCTAAATGTCCCCCCTTCCTTCTTCTTCCCCCAGTTTATATACTGAGCATGATGTGATATGGTCTGGAATATCCCTTGGCCAGTTGGGGTCAGCTGTCCTGGCTGTGTCTCCTCCCAGCTTCTTGTGCACCTGGCAGAGCATGGGAAGCTGAAAAAGTCCTTGACTGGTGTAAGCACCACTTAGCAGGAACTAAAACATCAGTGATTTATCAACATTCTTCTCATACTAAATCCAAAACACAGCACTGCACCAGCTACTAGGAAGAAAATTAACTCTGTCCCAACCGAAACCATGACAAGAAAACAAAAAAAACCCAAGCCCCTCCCAAATCCACTTACCATTGTTGTTCAAGAAACAAGTATCAGAAAGACACTGGGGGGGAAGAGAGTACACTGTAACAGTCAGAGCTTCTCCACATACTTTACTGTCTAAGAAGATAGCATGTCCTTTTAAGACCACAAATAACTACACCCAGCATCTACAATACCATGAAACCTACACATTATCCATTATGCCTTTTGTTTAAATTTTTGCTGGAGATTACAATGCAGCAAAACTCTTGGCTTCCGAGCATCCACCTGCACTTCTGCACTACTCTGCACTTCCGAGTAGCCAGAGTTACTTTAAAGACATGAAGAAAGTTTAAGAAATATGCACTGGGAGGAAAAAAAGGAATAAACTAAATCCTGGAGAAGAAAAATCAACAACAATCACCCTTTTCTGATTGTAACATAACCAAACAAGACACATAAAAGTATGAAACTGATTTAGCTCTTCACATAGTTCTTAGACAAACATGAAAACTGATTTAGAAAAAAAATCACTTAACCTCAAACTGATAATTTTGGACAAAACCCTACTTCTACTCTACAAATTTATCAGTAAGACACAATGAAGACTTTTGTCATCAAATGAGGTAAGGAATGCCAGTTAGGTTCTTTGGTGAAACTTTTATCAATGCAGATGTAACAATTGACTAAGATATCTTAAAGATCTAAGTACACAGGTTCCTAGTGAGTTAGCTGGCTAGCTGACCTCTTCAGGCAGAACTGACAATTTGAGGGGGGTGAGAGGGGGAATGGAGTGAAAAAGAGCAAGCTGATATTTGGACAATTATTCTTTTGAAAAAAAATTTCATTTGCCCCCAAACACAAAGCTTCATGAAATTAGCTCCTTTCTAACTTTTCACTTCAGAAGCAGAAGTTATTTTGCCATAGGAGTCATTGACTCTGGCTATACTGGCTTGAACAGTAGTGGAGCATGCCCATACTGTGTGTGTATTCTTGTAGGAAGGGAGAACAAAGAAGAAATCACTATATAGTGGAAGTTTCAAGGTGGGAAGAGAAAAAGTGACCAGTTTTAAACTGTTCAAAGCATGCAAAGTTTGATTCTCATTTTATTTACACCTAGGAGGAACACAAGTGTTTTCAACTAGGAGCACTCCATATGCTTTCTTGAAATTTGGAATCAATTCAAGCCCAAAAGCAAGCTAAAAAAACCAAAGAGAACACAGTGTTAAGGATAAGGCTATAAGGCTTGACAGCTTTCTGCCCATTACCCCAGAGGCAGAACTAAGGCAAAATATGATCTCTTGGATTAGTCTAAGATAAAAAAGGCAGCAAATAATGAAAATAGTTCAGTTCTACCAAATTACAACAAACACATACAAACTTATTTTGGGCATCCATATATTTGGTTAATGAAAGAAATTTCCAGAGGTGGTGCAGAGCCTATGTCTAATCTCAACATCACCTAAAACTTGGTCTCTACCAAATTAAGCTCATAAATGTGGACCTTGCATTACAGGCTACATTATAGGCTTTACAGATAGGCTTTTCAGAGCAAACACATACACAATCACAATTACAAGTTGGCTTTGTTGTAGCTATAGCTGTAACAGTACAGCTTTCAGTTAGTAAATACAAGACAGGACACCTGGGCAGCCCATTAAGTTTCATGCTGCCATAGCTTCAGTTCTAACAATATCCACGTTACCAAGAAAAAAAGCTACGTTGGGTTTTATCGACATGTTTCAATCATACTCAACTGTTCTATAAAGCAGAGCCACAGAAAACCACATGTAGTTAGCAGAGGATATGGCATTGCTTTTTTTTTTTTTTTTTTTTTTTTAAAGAGGGTCTTTCATGGGCTTCACATCATACTTGCTTCATTTCTGGTCAACTACTTAGCAATACCCTACAGTACAAGAGCAAGATATAAAATCCCTTAACTGTCAAAAGCAAATATTTTACAGATATCCTGGCTGCTTTGTACCAATTAGCTGTCTAATCTCACCAACAAAGCTTCACCAAAAGCAGCCTTGGCAAAGGGCTTCTTTCAAAGACAGCACCAATAATACCTTGAATGGGACCAGCAGAGGTAACGGTTCTGGGGGCACTGACACAGAGGATTTCCAGCTGAAGGCTCTGCTCCACAACAAGGCAACCTATAATGTTGAGTTACGTTGCCAGGAAATCCTGTAGGATTTGCCTTATTTTTTTAGCTTTTTTTTTTAAGGGCAGTTTTAAATAATTGAATCATTATGTTTTAAAAGATTTTATTTCTGAGAAACAGATTACACTGAGAGAAACCTGAAGATAGGTTAGTCACCGTTCACCCACCTGCAGGGAAGATCAACAGAGTCAGAATCCCAAAGATGACCTCAGCAGCTTCCTAGTCTGCATCACCAAACAGTTTTTGACTGTGGTTTAACAGGGCAACAATGCTGGAGGACTGAAAGGAACTATAAGACAATTTGCAGTGCCCTGACTGCAAGGAGTAGACAGAAACTTGGTTAAGCTACCTTTATATCCCCAAATTTATACTGAATTTCAGACCAGCTCAAGACTAATTGCACCTTAGGGCTAGCAGATCTCAGGGCACAGGTTTAATTCTGACTGAAGCATTATCTGTGCTACAAATATGACTGAGTGTGGGGAAAAATGTCAGTAAGACTCCTACGTAAGCAATAGAATGTGGCATGTGGGCCATTGCCCACAGCACCTTCCCAAACTCATTTCCTTGCTTCAGTGTTCAGGAGATGCAACTGTGAGGTCTAAGGGTCATCATCTTCTCAAGCAACATCTCAGCCTGAACTCTCCGAAGCAGATCCAAAGCAATCTCCCTGCGGTGCAAATAACCGGGCACTTTCTAACAGTCTGCTTGTTTACTCAGACTCAGCTTCCAATACCTAGGTGACAAAACTGTAGCCTCAATTTACACTGAGACACCTCCAAGAGAATAGGCATCCATGAAATACCAATTCAGCCACCCCCTCAGTATCACTAGTATCAGGGCAGGGTACAGAATAAGAAAGTGATGCACACATAACAGGCGCCTTGTATGTGCGTGTATCTGTATGTAATACACAAACACACAAAGTCTCAAAAACTTAGAGAGATATTTGAATTTGACTTTTACCTCTTAAATGCAGTTTAATTCTTTTTCACTCCCTTTTTCATATCAAACTGAAATAACATGCTTAATATTATTTCTTGAACTTAGGGAAAAACATCAGTTCTTTTATAATAAGCAAGCAAGCAAGCAAGAGTGCTGCACTCCCCAGCTACCACAGGAAAAGGATTGTTTTCCTTCTAAACCCACACATTAAACTGAACAGCAAAAAGAATCTTCAGAATATCATGTTTTCTGCCTAACCTGGGCATTGGAATAAAAGGAGAATTAGCATCAGGTTAGAATGGCTTGCTTCATGCCTGCCAATATCAAACAGTCCGAACTCATACAATGCCAGTCCAAGGCGAAAAGAGATAGGAGTTGAATCCTTTTAATTCAGTCATTTCAGAGCTACTGGAAGTATCTAATTGCTTAAATGAATGATGCTGATTAGTACACTCATTGCCTCCCCTCCCCAGCACCTGTCTGATTAGGAAAACATTTATATATGCCACCTGTACTATTAAACTTACTTTATCTAGAGTCATGCTGTTGAGCATCACTAACTTGCATGAATCCGAAGAGATCTGGCATAAGAGTTAGATGTGCAGACTAGAGTTTCCAAAGCAGCAAACGCATGGAAACAGTCTGAATTGGAGTGAGTTTAGGCTCTTAAATCAACTGCTCCCTTTAAAAAGCCTGCAAGTTGAGTGGAGTGTATGTATTCTGGTGAGATACAGCCACAGATTGCCAGCCTACTTAAAAAGGAAGAGAATCAAGAGGTTAGATTACCTGTGATCTAGGAGCTTCAACATCCATAAAAAGTAATGCAAACGACTCCTGCAGATGTCTTGTCATCTGCTAGTCAATAGTACTTCTCTGTTTGTGACACATTATTTAGATTTAGATGTTCCTTCTAATTCAAGAACCTTTCAAACTGCAGTGAAGAAGTTACTTAATGGGTAAATAGACTACTTTGCTATTACAATGAAAAGGTTAGAGGTGAGTTGAAGAAATAATACAGCTCTTTAGGCTGGTCGAGATGGCTGCAAACCAACTGTATTATAAAACTTACCAATTTTTTTTTCTTATGTATGCAAATCTGACCATGAAGAAGAAACACGTTGCATCTTGCCTGGCGGTTGCAGCCATGCTAGTTGTGTAAAATGCATATTAGGATTGCCATTCTTCCCTCTTTTCCTGCACTCTTCTTTTTATAAACTCCAACAAATTGAAATTCCACAGGTTTCCCAGAGGTTTGCATTCTCTTCAATTTCTGTTGTGGAAAAAATTTAGTATATGCTGGGAAGAGCTAATATTTTTTCACTTATGTGGTATTGCACACCACTGGTAACTTCTAAGCAACTCCTGAGCATAGAGTACACATATCTAAGAGGCTGTGATAAAACTCTAAGACATCCTAGCCAGGAAGCAGCCTAAAGGCACCAGAGAAGTAAAAAAGTAAAATGACTCCTGAACTTCTCTCCTTCCCTTCTTCCTGCTTCCTCTGCTTGCCAAGAAATCCATATTCTTGTTCAACTGCAGACAGTGGAGCATGTTCTGACTTCTGGTCCTCCCCCTACACCCCCTGGCGCCAGTTGGCCTCACTAGTAAACCTGCCAGTCCCTTTTCCTCACCACAAGGCCCAGTTGAGGGATGCTGTCCTCAATTCCACATTCCCAATGAAAACTTATGTTTGTAGGTATCAGAAAGCATGGTAAAAGCCTGGAGGAAAAGCTACCTAAGCTTCTCATTTTCCTGTAGCTATCAGGGAAACACACTGCATGCTTAATAATCAGTTCTTACTGTTAGCTTTTTTCATCTCAAACATTACTCAAATTCTTTTGGATTTCATGCAAGTGCAAAACTAGTATTTTAAAGTTTGTCTTTTCATATCTTTACAGCACACATACAGAAGCAAGTAATGTTTTCCGTAAGTTTATTGACAGTTGCGTGCTTTGCTCTGGGGATCAGTTTCTCCTGCTTATTCAAGGAGTGGTTCAGCAAGAAGTCATCCAGAGTAAAATGTTACAGCACCAATAAACCTTCAGAAAGTTAGGTTAATGCAGAAATACTATTACACCCATAAACACAATATCACTACTTTACTGATACTCTTAGTACTCAAAATACCAAGAGATGAAATGTAACTGATGAGACTACACAGCAAAGCATCAACAAAATCTGTTAGCAGGTTGTTAAGTCTGGTTCATAATAATAAGACACAGAGAAAACCCAACTGCATATAGCAGCAAGGTAACAGCACTGTTTGTGTCAAATAAGCTATTTAATCATAAGGCCAAAAGCAGGAAGTCACTTTCTACTCAGAGGACAACCTCTATGATCTGAGCCAAGAAGTGATCTTCCTAAAGTGAAACCATATAGGAAGTTCTAATCTGTTACAATAACGCTATTCTAAAAAAAGTACCATAATTATGCATTTATTAACAAGTATCTACTATCTCCCCTGCGATGTCATCTTAGATTCCAATCAAAGCCTACTTTAAAATATAAATTTTAAAGCTGTTTCTTCATTTTGGATACAGTATGACTCTGTTCATAACATCATTCCCACTTGCTTTGCCACTCCAGAGTAAAAACTTCCATCATAAGTATTTAATAAATGCTGTGTATAAATAGAAGCTGTTCAAAGATAGGTTTGATTACAGGATGGAGTTATACCATTCCTTCTCTGTTATCTTTCCATCCTCCTGTCTCTGATGAACTGAGTTAGTAAAAATCACGCTGCTTCTGGCTATGTCGTGCAAGTGTCAAACGTGGAAGACTGCCAGTAAATCGAGACTAGGAGACCATTTAAGAATTTCACAACCACAAGCCCTGTGTCAGATGACTGCTCAAGTAGTCCCCAGGAAAATTTACTGTGGTTTACATTCAACAGGGCACAAGCTTATTTCAAAGAATGATAAAATGGTTTGGGTTTGAAGGGACCTTTAAAGATCATCTAGTTCACCCTCCCTGCCACGGGCCGGGGCACCTTTCATTAGATCAGGTTGCTCAAAGCACCTTGAACACTTCCAGTGATGGAACATCTACAACTTCTCTGCAACATCCACAACAGGGCAACCTGTTCCAGTGCTTCTCCACCCTCATTGTAAAAACTTTCTTCCTTGTATCTTCATCATATTCCTAAATCTACCCTCTTCCAGTTTAAAACCATTGTCCCTTGCCCTGTCACAACAGGCCTTGGTAAAAAGTCTCTTCCCATCTTTCTTATAAGCCCCCTTTATATATTGAAAGGCCACAATAGGGTCTCCCCAGAGCCTTCTCTTCTCTAGGCTGAACAAACCCCAGCACTCTCAGTCTTTCTTCATAGGAGAGGTCTTTCAGGCTCTGATTATTTTTGTAGCCCTCCTGTGTCTTTCTTGTACCAGGGACCCCAGAGCTGGATGCAGTACTCCAGGTACTCATGAGAGCAGAGCAGAGCGGCAGAATCACCTTCCCTTCATCTGTTGGCCACACTTCTTTTTATGCAGCTCAGAATATGGGTGGCTTTCTGGGCTGAAAACACACACTGCTGGCTCATCCAATTTTTCATCCACCAATATCTCCCACATCTTTTTCTGCAGGGCTGCTCTTAATCCATTCATCCCCCAGTCTCTATCGATATCAGGGACTGGTGCAGGACCTTACACTTGGCATTGCTGAACTTCATGATGTTCACATGGGCCCACTCCTCAAGCCTTTAAGGTCCCTCTGGATGGTATCCCTTCCCACAAGCCTATCAATTGCACCACTCAGCCTGGTGTCATGCACAAACTTGCTGAGGTTCCACTCAACCTTACTATGACATTGAGGACAATATTAAATAATATTGGTCCCAGTACGGATCCATGAGGGACACCACTTGTTACTGGTTTCCAGGTGGGAGTTGAGCCATTGCCTGTAACTCTTTGGAGATGGCCACCCAACCAATTCCTTATCTAACAAATAGTATATCTATTAAATCCTTCTCTCTCCAATTTAGCAGCAAGAATGTTGTGTGGGACCGTGCCAAAGGCTTTGCAGAAGTCCAGGCACATGACATCTGTAGCTCTTTCCTTGTCTGCCAATGCAGTCACTCTATCATAGCAGGCCACCAGATTAGTCAAGCATGGTTTGCCCTTGGTAAAGCCATGTTGGCTGTTTCTAATCACCTCCCTGTCTTCTCCATGATTCAACATAGCTTGCAAGAGGATCTGTTCCATCATCTTACCAGGCATGGAGATTAGACTGATTGGTCTGTAATTCCTAAGGTCTTCCCTTTTACCCTTTTGCAAAGGGTATTTGCAAAAGAAAGCCCAGAAATAAAAGTGCTTGTGGGATTACTGATAAAAGATATATGAATACTACTCCCTGGACATACAGAAATACCACCTAACATATATGCCAACCTTTGTGTGGGGACGAACACATTTTCCAAAAACCTGCTTATTCCCACAGCCAGTTCATGGTTTTTGAGGGGTGATCTACTGACACATTCTGCAGATAATTTCTATGCTGCTGGGGACAAGGTCTAGAGAATCAGAAGATGTTATTACCTCTGGACTTAGCAGTCAGGTACTTGGAACCAAATGAAAAACACAAGAATCAGTTCCTCCTGTCTGAGCAGTCATTCTCCTTAGATCTTCTCTCATAACAAAATCATTGTGAGATGATCTTCTGAAGAACTGACATAAATTTAAATTGCAGCTTGAAACATACTACCTCTGCTGTTAGAGCACAAAAACATACTTCATCTTTGCTGCTGTATTACAGGACTCTTACAAGACCTACCTACACAGAAGTGATACTTGAGAGACAAAGGTTGATACTTTAAGACACAGATTAAAGACAAGCAATGTTTTATTTTCCATTCTCCTCTCTTCTGCCTCACAGTAAGATTCACAACTCCTACAGTGGAATTATCTCTGATATATATCAAAAAGAATTCACAATTTATTAACACTCTAAAAGGAGCCAAATTTTATGTACTGGAACTCTGCTACAGACTGACACGCTTGCCAACACACTCTGAACAGCATCTCCAATTTATGACATCTGGCCCCTGCAGCAACTTTGCTTGGAGGTTAGTTGCACAGTCCCTTTGCTGTTCCCTGGTGGCTATTTCATCAGGTGTGCTCCAGCACAAGTACAGTCTAGTAGAGGATACTCTCAACCTGCATGTGCACATTTGATGCCGTTCCAGAGTGAAGCATAACATTCATTTATACAGATAATATAGTGGGGTGAGATCCACCACAGAAAACACTCTCCAGGAGCCAAAACATAGCAGTGCCTTTTCAGATCAAGCCTCTCCTCCAGGAAGTGCTAGAGGAAACTTTCTTCCTGTTCTTGTCAAAAGGAGGCTAATAGCAGTACCATAAACCCAAAAGATATCCAAACATAGTTACTTAAAAGTATATGCTAATAGGTATAGAGAGAAAGAAAACAAGTGTTTCAATAACCAAAGGCTGACTTTTGCTGCACGTAAATCAATCTTAGAACAAAAAAATAAAACTGGCAAGCCACAAAGCATTTAAAAAAAAAAAAATCTTTTAATCTTGTCATGGAATTCAGTTTGTATCATCAGCTGTGTGGAACCTGAAGCAAGGGATGCAAATACCCAGCACAACCACATTAAAAGCCAGGTATGAACAGGTACGTGTACAAGGATACCCTTAACAGTGCTCTATTCCCATCCTTATAGGACTTTATATTAATGGTTTTGAAGATTCAGCTGTCTTGAGTTTCTGAGCTTCCTGAATGTAAGTTATGTTTCAAAAGCTACCTGAAATTTCAAGCCATTTGTTTTTCTCTATTTGTAACTTGACTATTAAACTGATTTTCTTGAAATTCATCTTTTCTTGGGAATATCATTAAGACTATTAAAAATCAAAGACTGCTTAAAAAAGCAACTTCTTTTTGGAAAAAAATTTTTTGGCTTAAATTTATTGTCACTGTTACAACAAAAAACAAGTACAGAAGCACAACTTCAAACAATAAACTCTAAACCTTAGTTTGTGCTTCTATACCTATTAAAATAAAGAATGCTTCAAACCTAGCATTAATCGGCACAAAGGTTTGTGTTGGGTTTTCTTTTTTAATAAAAGCCTTAAAGCTCCCACACAACCTATACTGGAGAAGAGAAAGCTTCACTGGTAAAAATGTTGCTAGTGCTGCCTGACTCATGCAGCCTTTAGCACACATAGGAAACAGCAATCCACAGCATGCATTTGTGATCAACTTTTTCCAGTTTCCTACTTTGGTCAAGAAACAACGTCAGTGAAATCCTGGAACCAAAGTTTTAAATATACCTCAATTTAATTATTTATTTTTTCTTTTCACTTCATGTTCAATCTAGCCATACAGCAGAAGGTAACCATGAGGCACTACATACCTAGGAACTGACCTTGCAAATACCTGTTTGAAACTGGATCAATTCTGAAAGCATGGTTAAAGGTGTATGATCAAGGTGTATGATCAAGCTGTCTCTAGGAAATTATTTCAAGGGAAAGCCCAAGCTCTCTCTAAAGACAGCTTATCTGCTAAAATGGAAAAACCTGAACACAATTAAAATTGGTCTCAGAGAGAAGCCAGAGTTAAATAGTACTTTGTTACTGTGTACAAGCTTCCCACAACCCCAATCTCCCTGCAGCTGATAAGTGCTTACTATTGCAATTTACATTAATAAACAGTAGGAGTGACTTGCCCAGACAAAATGAAAAAGTTAATTTATATTTGACAGGCAATGAAATAACTTTCTCTCTTCCTGACTTTCTTGGTCTCGCTCCAATTAGTAGCATTTGTCCCAGTCTTGTTTCCAGGAAGGAGCCATGTTAACATTCAGCACTTATAACATTATGCATGACTTTTTCTTCTTCTACCTGCAGACTAAAGCCATTAGCAGCCAGAGACACCCCACCAACTTTTTTAAAAATTAAAGAAAGTATTTAGTAATATTTTTGTTCCCTGAACAAATGAGGTTGTAATGAAAATACCCGGGTTACTTGGAAGGAAAAGGAGAAAAGGTTGACAGCACACCTCTTTTTTTCCCAGTACTACATGTACATGGTAATAAGATTTCAGTTCCACAATGTCACAGTTTTTCTTCCTTTCTCAATATATCATGTCTCAATCTGATAAGGTTTTCACAAAGAGAGAACCTTTCTGAGGAACCTCAACTTGCTTTATCACAAGCAGCAGTATCATTGTAATAAATGAGCCAAAGGTTCAGAGAAAATAAGAGGCAAATTTGGCATCTACACAGCTGAATGTTTCACTGTGAAGCTAAGTTCTGCTTTTTTTGAGTACCATTCAGTAGGCAAATTACATCAAGCTTTAAAGCACAGCAATTCTGTGCTAATTTGTTGTGCCTCTCATGGGGAAATGCTGCAATTCCTTCCAACTCATTTTTTCTTCTCTGGCTTTTAAAACCAAGGTGCACTATCATATACTTTTTCCCATTTTGGTATTCCTTTCCCAGCTGCTCCCTCTAACTACATTTGCCTAGGTATCTCCACAGCTCCTAGTCCCTGTCACCCCACTTGCTCTGGTCCATACTATGCTCATTTGCAAAACCTTTTTTGTCCACACTGTCTATTCTGAGGAGGAAGGACATCAACGGGTACACAAAGTCCCTGATTTTAGCTCAGGTGCAAACACAGGACACTTATTACAGTTGTAACCTGTAGTTAAAACTACAAATAAATCAGATATGCAGAATACACCATGTTTGTTGTTTTCAGTTTCCAGCATTTCTGAATTCTGATTTCTTTTTTTATGATTTTGATTTTTAAAGGCTCTTCTTTGCTCTATGGATTTCCATGGGGATGGTAAGTCAGAACACTGGCACAAGAGTTCAGGCCTCTGCCAAGTTTCAAATCCCCACAGTATGTACATAACTAGAAAATTTCTCATGAAGAAATACTCCAAGAAACTTACCTAACCAGCCAAAACGAATTTCTGTCTGTCCTGGACCTTGGAGACAACAGAATGTTTCTTCTGAAGTCTTCCCAAATGTTGTGCTGGAAAAATTCCATCTGACATGTCACAATTTGGGAAAAAAAACCAATGAAAAACTGAATGCTATCCTCAGTTTTTCAGGGAACTATTGCACTCTGACCAGCTCAGCTATAAGTGAATTAGACACATACTTCATTTACACAAAGAACAACCTTTTCAACTAATACCTCTCTCTTATTTCTAGGACCTTGAACTTCTAATTCCATTTCAAGATTTTAAAAATAAATTACATTAAATTGTTTTCCCATCATACCTCACTGTGTCTGTTTGATAGCTGGTCAACATTTAATGCACATGCCACCAAACACCATGTCCTGCTGCTCCAGACTAAGAGCAGATAATTCACTTTACATTCTCCAGCAATGCTAACAGACAGAAACCCCCCCCTGAATACATGCTGTAAAAACAACTGTATGCCCTAGGATGGAGGTGGAAAGCTTCCAAGGTTAAACAGGCTTCTTTTTTAGTGTCAGCAAACCCCCTGCACGTCCCTGTTTAATAGCAATAAGGCAACTTGTCAGTGTAGTTACGTCAGTCACTACTTTTGCAAGCTCTGTTGCCTTTCCCCTTTAAAAAACAGAAATTCTTTGGCCTATCTTTCCTGCTTCCATAGGCTGCTAAAACTTAGCAAGTTTATTAGATGTTAACAGAGGCACTCGATACATATCCAACGCCCAGATGAGAAACCTCTCTGCCATGGAATGGGTTAAGTTTGTAAACTGCAGCAAATGGAGAAACTAAACAAAATTTGATATTTACATTAATTTTGCCTTTGTTAGACATTAGTAACTCAAGTCAGTACACTCTGGAAGCTTGCTACCTAAGAACAAATACTCAAGCTTAGATGGATGGCTTGCCTAAACCTGAATCTTGTCCCAGTGCTGGTCAGTAACAAACCTGTCTGGAGTGAGCACAGAAGACAGCACTTAATTTCTCCTTTTGGCACAGCCTATCAGCTCACAACAACCAGTAGTTCTGGGATCCCTGATCTACAGGTTGCATGTGGATCATGTTGCTTAATGAACAGCAATGGATCCACCCCTGATTAATTTGTCCAACCATTCTGGGTTCCCTGCTTTTCATAGAAAATTTGAACTTCATGCAAATCCTCCCCTCTGATAATCCTTGCATCTTCCAAAACTCACCTAAGGTTCTTAAGATACTAAGGTTGTCAGCAGAAATTAATCTTGTTTCAGAAAGAGCACATTAAAAAATTAGCTCTAACATGCTTTTCTCCATTCTTAAACACTGTCAATTTAAGCAGCTAAAGACATGCAGAACTCAAAACGTAACGTGATAAAGGACCACTGTTACAAAAAAGTCTGAGTTTTCACTTACTGTTTACTTATTCAGAACTAACAGGTTTAGATGATTCTGAAATCACTGCAGTTAATATCCAGAGTGTTAATTTACCTCTCTGCCAAGTATCTATTCAAGCAACGCAAACTGGGTTGCACCCATCTGTCTATATTAAAAATTTGGAAACAAATGGCCTAACATTACCAAGATTGAAATCAGTAGGGTGGATAATACCAAGGCTAAAGGTAAGGACCCTTTTGCTTCTGTAAAATACGCAGCATACGGGCAGATTCTGATTAATTCACAGCACACAGAAATATTCTTCCATCTGGAGGTCTCCTGGGACTCAAACGGCCACACAGCCCCGGTTTTTGGACTGGACAGTCAACTTCCCCATAGTTTGAAAGATAAGATTACTCAGGAGCTCTCAAGACAGCACGTCCATTCCAAACCCTTTCATAATAAAGGAAGAAAAATGCAGAACAATGAAATTTCACAGTAGTACATTGCTGAAGAAAAATCAAGATGGACCAAAATAAAGATTGTATGTACAACCTTGATTCCACTCCCTGATCCAAGGAAGAGTCTTTGAACATCACAAAGGTTAAGAGACATAAATTTAGACACTGAATTTAAACTTAATCAAATCTATTTTAAAAATGTACTTGAAGTATGTTTTCTAGAATTAAAAAAATAAAACAGTAACTGTGTATTTCAAAGGGTGTATGTAGTCCCAAAGTTTTAGGACCAGTCAAGCTTCTGGAGGAAATTCTTGTCTAACCAAACGAAGTCAGAATTGTTTAGGGTGCTCTTTCAAAAGATGAAGCCTTTTTTTCCTCTTTCAATTGAAAGCAGAGCAATTTCTCTCAGTTTAATAGCTTAATCATTCAAAGTTAGGAAATCTATTACAAAAAGAAGGCAAAGTGCAAGTAAATAATAAATCATGAGTTCTACAAATATCACATATGGAGAAAAAAACTGTTAAATTCACAACTTCCCCAAATATTTTTTATTTTTCTGATTTTTCCTGAGCTGTTTTATTCTCAGCACACTGACACGTAAACATATGTCTGCCTTTTAACATTGTTTCAACAAGCTTGTTGTCTAAATTTAATTTCATTACGTTCCTATTCCACATGAGTCCAGCATCAACTATGAAATAGACTACTCTTACCAAGGGGAAAAAAAACCCTACCAATCATTTCCAAAAGACTAAAGCACAGAACATAAGGAACCAATAAAGCTCTAGCTACATGAATTGCTTAAGGGTGCCTGTAAGTTACCGCTTTCCTCACAAAATTTAGCAAATACAGTACAAAAGCTATGTTCAGTTGGAAATATCTTAGCTGTTAACTAGTAAGATTCAAGTTTTCTTGATGATGAATGCTTCAAACTTGAACTGAAAAACATAATTCAAACAGGTATCCTGGCTAGCAATTTGAATTAATTAAAAGCAATCTAACCTAGTTTGTATGTGAAAACTTTTTTGTGTGGTGGTCTAAGAGTTTTGTTTGAGGCTTTTTTCCCCACTGTAAAGGTGGAAAGAAAGCATGCACAAATTGGTGGGTTTTGTCAGATGTGACCAGGAATCTTCTAATTTCATTCCCCTATTTTTTACACTTCAATTACTTATCAACGCTAACGTGTTTCTCCACTAGTTTGTATAATTTGATATGCTGTTCTCTGTTCCGTAGGATACATTGGTAATTTTGCGACGGTATCAGAAACCGTCATTTGAGCCACCGGAGTGATGTGCCTCAGTCACATCACGGTCAGAAGGCATTCCTTAGGGAGGAACCGCGCTCCTCCGTTTCCCTCACACCCCGACACGCTCTCACTGCCGCGCACGGCTGCTGTGCTTTGCCTTCACCTCAGCGCACAGCACAGGGCCCCACCGAGGGCTCCTGGCCCCAGCCCCCCGCAGGGGCGCTCGCCTCTGCACCCAGCAGTGCCCACGTTTGACCCAGCTCACCACAACCTCACCCACAGTCTTCCTGAATTCAAAGGGAGCAAGATGCAAGGCATGCTGGCATAAACACATGCTAAGTAAAAAAAGAGCAAAGTAAGGGACGTCACATTTTGTCTTATGACAGCATTTATTTATAAGGTATGAAGCTGCAAAACCTAACTCGATTGTTTCTCTGAAATGTAAAGCAAATTACTAGTTTGTTACTGGCATGGGGTGGGTGCTGTGGACGCACAACCAGATAACAAAAGACCTTTGCATGGAGTAAGTATGACACCAAAATATAACTACTTTTAAGTGGGTACAGGTTGATTACTAAAAATGGTCCTGTTAAAATACTTAAATGATTAAATGGGTCCAATGTTTAATCTGTAGATACTTGATATCCGAGAAGTTTTCCAGTTATGAGCCTCCTCTCAGATACACTCATGCCTGTGCACCAGTGTAAGTCCAGGCACCAGGCACTTGCAGAGCCTTTCTTTGCTGCCTCATACCACTTCCTTCAACCATCAGCACAAGCAACCTGGGATGTGTACAATGACAAGAGTGATCTGTGATCAAGGATCTGCACAGGGAGTCCTGGACCTTGCTGCTACCTTCCTTCATCAGCCTCCAACAGACCTGCTTAGTAACTCCTCACACTACAGCACAGATACCTGTCTCCGAGCACCCATGGTCTTCCCAGACATCATTTAACTCCGTGCTCAGCAGTTGCCAACGGACCAAAAGCAACGTCACCTGAAAAGCTGGCTTAACTTTACCAAGCTCAGCTGTAAATAAGATTGTCTCATCTCGAGCAACTTTGACCAAAGTTGTCACAGTCCAACACTCTGGTATTGACAAAAGAGTATATCCCCCCCGCCCCTTTACCAACCTACTATACAGAGAGGTATCATGAGAAGAGTAACTTCAAGCATTGTTTATTTTTTAAGCACCACAAGTATGTTTAGTATAAGGAAGATTTTTATTTCTGTCCTAAAGACTACATCCACTTTGACTTTAAGTCTATAACCTAGAAGAACTGACTAACAAATTTCCCAATGCAGAACTGTCCCTTGATGTAATGAAAAATCTTGTCGCTTCATTATTCTTAGAAAAAATAAAGGGACAGAAAATCAAGCAGCCACAAATCCTTCATTCACAAAACATGTGTAGCACAGAGTTTACCTGTGAATGTTTCCCAGTGTGGTCCCACTTGGCACTACAAGGAAATTAAAATGCATAGTAAAACTAGGAGTATTAGGGTTTATATCAGACAGGTTTATCGGATGTTAGGCAGAAGGCAAAGTGCCTTCAGCTATCAAAGAAGTGAACTAAAATCCTAAACCTGAACTAAACCTAAACTTTTTTTGCTTTCTTTAAATATGTATGTGTAACTATACGCACCTGTTTGATATTCTGTAAAACATGGGGAGCTATCTGAACACAGTGCACAGTGTGGCACAAATTATAACTTTATTACTTTACCATCAGCTTGAAAAGGATGAGGCAACTTGTATAAACATATTTAAAAAAAAAATCACACACAATACTTTGTTTCAAAGGCAAACCTACGTTAAAGATAATTTTATATATGAGACTGAGGCAGTTTCTACTGGCAGAATATGCTTTTGCCAACATACACTCCCCCTTAGTGCTGGGGACTTGGTTTCCTAATCATACCAGTAAACTCACACTAGCTAAACTCTGTCATACAACAGCCCTAAAATTCCCTTCAAAACAAAGTCTTATTGATAGTCCTACTCCAGCTATTTCTCCAGAGCTTTGATTCTAAACCTCACTTAAGAGTATGTAAGGCTCACCTGCACTTTTCCAAAACTGTAGAAGCTAGCAAGCAAAATCAGGACTAGACGCAGAGCTACCTACAACTACATAGTAAATATCTGCTGAAGAGGCTTCTCTCAAAAACACCCTCTTGCAAAGTAATTCACACATAGAGACTTCCTTTTAATCACCTGCCTGAACCACGGAGATCACTGCATGATGCCTGCAGCGAGAGCTAACAGAACGAGAAGTAACAGAAATGTGCACACGCTCACATGGCAGGAGACCCAGCCCAGGAGGGCTGAGCCATGCCATTCGTCTCACTGAAATCCGCTGAGAGCACACACAGGCAAACTGAAGTTGCCGAAGTCACAGCGCCGTTTCTCCCAGCTATGACAAACTGTGCGTTCGCAGTCTGTTCCCGTGTTTGTCTGTTTATAGGGAAGCAGTACAATGTATTCAAACGGGTACAAAATACATCCTCAAGCTATTCTCTTGACATAGTCAAGACTATCAATACAGTAAACATTTAAGTGAAGTTTTAACTGTGTGTGTATATATAATGGAAATACGTTAGATCACATTATTGAATAATAACCCAACAATTATTATACAGGCAAAAAATAGCTGCAGGAACCACAAACACCAGCCAAATTCACAAAACCTCTACTACTTGGGCTCTTACAAATCAAAATGAAATAATGTTTTTAAATTTAAAAAGAAACAAACAAACTGAACAGTAGTATTTCCTCAGGCTGTGGCCAGGAATGACAAGTTCTATTGCCTGCAGAATGTTTTGGACTGCCTCCTCTTTGAGGCTTGACTTTGAAAAAGGAAAAATGGAGAATGAAGGACAACAGCCATCTCTTCTCAAAAACACCTATAAGCACATGCTTGCTTATTTTTCATTTGTTTTTCTTTTTTTTCCCCCACTGTCTAAAGATTGAATGTAAAGGGGGGGGGGTGGGGGGGGCGGGAGGGGGAAGAGACCAGAAAAAGTGAGGACGACATGTAGTAAAAAAATGAAATTTGGTATTCTGTGTATCTCACACAGTCTGCACAGGCCAATGAAGCTCACAAAGGTGCTTTTTCTAGTAACTGTGACATGTAAAGAGATCTCCTGATGTGCAAAGAAATCTAGCAAGAAAACCCTGTTACCCTAAGTAGGGCACAAGAAGACTTTGTTACAATAACCCAGGACAGTTCGCTTCCCCCATCCGAGTATGTAGAGTCCTGAGCCCATCTTATCTTGCTGCTACAGCAACCTGGGACACTTTGCTTCTTTCCATCCCATTCAAGTACCTAAAGTCACATGCACAGTTTTATCTTGTCATGGTATCCTGGGATAGTTCACCCCACCCATCGGTACCTACTTTAGCATGGGTGCCAATCATAACAGCCAGCTGCGGATCTTGGAATTGGACAACAGCACCTGCTCGATATCAGTGAGTTCGCTAATGAGCAAAACAGGTCACTGCATATGTATGATACGTTAATCAGCACAAGTATTATTCTCCACCCCTGCGGTGCTTTCCCCAGAGCTTCACTCCCAAGTAGGGCTCTCCTGCATCGGATGCCCATTTGACTAGCATTGGTGTCCCAGGGCTCCCACCATGGTACGCTATGCTTCCATTAAAGCCGAAGCTTTTGCTTGTCGAGTGTTGCGCCTCACCCCTGAGGGATCCGCACCTGCTTTTCGTGCATAACACCTTAGTATGAGAAAAATTACACAGAGTTGGTATCTTATATCAGGGTGATTAATCTTCTTAGTTTTTATACCCTTCTTAGTTTTTATATTCTTTGACCGAGTGCAAATAATTATTTCATCATTATTGAGGGAAGAAAGGAGGCCTGTGATGGGACTGTCTTCCCTTTTGTTATCATATGTAGCACCAAAGAAAAAAACTAGAAGCATAGTAGATCCAGGCACAGGTGTATTAATCAAAGCAAAAGAAACTGAATGTCAAAACATGGAACTAAAGGTACTCCAGCTGCAGTAGGCGAGGAACTAGAAACCGTTCTCACCATCCCGGCTTAATCAGAAAAGCTGAATGAAAGCCAGATAACATTCAAACCTTAAAATGACACCACTCCCACACACCCCAAATGCTAATCCAAATAGAAAAGGAATGAAAGAATTACATACTGGTAAAAATAGAAAGGTCCTCCCCAGCAATACACAGACCTTCTCTGAAGCCATGACTACTACAGTGTACAAATCATGTCTTCAGTGAGTAACTGTATGTATGTCCAGCAAATCGCAAACAGGAAAAAAAAAAAAAAAAGAAAATGCTAATTTAACCATTTGCTACATGCAGGACATGCTGTTCCTCAAACAATACGATTTCTGACTCTAATGTGTGATACACAACCATAAAACCACTGAGAGCTGTGGGACATTTTACTGGGCTTCATAAAGAAAGGAAAGCTAACAATGAACACAATTTTTTAGCTAATAAAAGCCAGCCTAAAAGGAAGATAAACTGCATTTCCAAAGAAATTCATTATTTGGGAAGGCAGAGAATCACTTATGACAAATAGCTAACACAGCAACTTAAACCAGTATCTCCAACATTCAAGAACACCACTTTGGACAACCCTTGGCTGTTCAATTTTTAGATAGGGTAATGGGTTTAGCCAGGTATTTCACAATCTGAATCCAGTTCTGTTTAATAACTTTACCAAGGATCTGGATGACGGGATCAAGTACACCCTCAAGCAGTTTGCAGATGACACCAAGCTAGGCGGGAGTGTCGATCTGCTCAAGGGGAGGAAGTCTCTACATTGGGACCTGGACAGGCTGGATTGATGGATTGATTGTATGAGGTTCAACAAGGCCAAGTGCTGGGTCCTGCGCTTGGGTCACAACAACCCCATGCAATGCTACAGGCCTGGGGAAGAGTGGCTGGAAAGCTGCCTGGTGGAAATGGACCTGGGGGTACTGGCTGACAGCCAGCTGAATATGAGCCAGCAGTGTGCCCAGGTGGCCAAGAGGGCCAACAGCATCCTGGCTTGTATTGGGAACAGTGTGGCCAGCAGCAGTAGGGAAGTGATCGTGCCCCTGTACTCGGGCACCAGTGAGGCTGCACCTTGAATACTGTGTTCAGTTTTGGGCCCCTCACTACAAGAAAGATGTTGCGTTGCTGGAACACGTCCAGAGGAGAGCAACCAAGCTGGTGAGGGGTCTGGAGCACGAGTCTTATGAGGAGCGGCTGAGGCAACTGGGGTTGTTTAGCCTGGAAAAAAGGAGTCTGGGGGGAGACCTTATCGCTCCCTACAACTACCCAAAAGGAGACTGTAGTGAGGTGGGGGTCGGTCTCTTCTCCCAGGTAACGGGTGACAGGATGAGAGGAAACGACCTCAAGTTGCACCACGGGAGGTTTACATTGGATATTAGCAAATACTTCTCCACCAAAAGTGTTGTTAAGCATTGGAATGGGCTGCCCAGGAAAGTGGTGGAGCCTCCATCCCTGGAGGTATTTAAAAGACCTGTAGGTGTGGTGCTTAGGGACATGGTTTAGTGATGGACTTGGCAGTGCTTGGTTAATGGTTGGACTTGATGATCTTAACAGTCTTTTCCAACCTAAATGATTCTATGATTCTATTCTATGAATGCCACCAGCAGACTTGTTTTTCAGGGTTTTCAGTTTTCCAAAGCTTTGTTTAGCCAAAGACAATTCAAAGACAAACCAAAACCAAAGACATCTTCACTGTACAGTTACCAGTATTTTTCCCAAGAGGTGACAGCAAGATGGAAAGCTATGCATGCATACAAGATGCAGCCCAGCTTCCAACTGAATAAGGAAGCATGAGGATGTAGCTACAAAACAAGGACAGAAACAGAATTGAATGCAGTCTACACAAAAAGAAAGGGCAGTCAAAAGAGCTCATGTCAAGATGTAGAAACGCACTGAAAAAGCTACACCTCCACCTTGAAGCAGGTTTCTGTCTCCTACGGCTAGTCTAAAAATGCATCTAGTATGTGAGAGGAGCTTGAAGGAACATCTGGTTTTATGTAACAATAATTTCATTACCAGGTCTTATTCCTAAAATGTTCTCTAGAGGACGCAGATCTGGAAATTCCTTCCCATGTTAATACATTAAACATATAACACAAAGTAAGTGAACGCAGCATCTCTACTAGATCACACCCAATTCCTTCTTCAATCAGAAGAAAGCAGTCTGTCTCCTTCTCGCATGTAACCTTGGAGCTAACCTAAATCAAACTGGTCCCTCTCTCTTCTCATCTCAACAGCTTTAAATAAGCATATCCATAGCCTCCATTTAGAATTTTATACCGCATCTTTATTTAACCTTTTTTGAGGAAATATATCATCTTCCAATTGCCGCTGAAGGGGCTAAGAGTTCATAACCCTCACAGTGCGCCATGCCATGTGTACAAGCAGCAGCCTCTGTGTTGGTAGGCACATTAAAACTACCTCATTGATAACATCAGTAAAACAGTCATGCAGTAACCCACCCATATTTGACACACAACCCAGGCAGCAAGCACACTCCTTTTAATTCCCATGTCAAACCCATAAAATGCCAGTAAATCAGATATATACACTAAAGTCAGACTCCCTTTTATTTCAGTTAAGCACAAAGCTACCCATTTCACTACCTCTGCAGATAAGGAACAGCAAGGAAGTTTGACTCCCTGTCTTTCAACAGATAAATGCATTTCAGCTATTAAGACTCACTGATCATACCTTAAGACAAAACATTAATGCCATTTTAAGAAATGACACCCAATTTTCTACCTAATTAGAGAAGAATGAATGAAAAACATCACTAGGTTTTATGTGGGCATCTACACCAGCTGCTTAGCAGGGTTTGTAACTGTACATTTAAGCAGGAAAACATCATTCTCCTTACTCTATTGATACATGAAAGAAAAACACACAGAAGTCATGAGAAAAGATCTCCCGGAAAAGTAAGACCCATATGTCAATCGTTGTCACATACTTAAAGTAAACAAATTAGGAAAAATACTACACTCTCCTGTGTGTTTTCTAAACTTGTTCATTTCAAATGTTACACGTAATAGTTCATAGAAAGTGCAAAGAAATACAACTTGTAAAGGTCATAGACATAATATCTGCATTCTGCCTATACAACACAACAAAGGATACACACACTTAAACACAAATAGGAAAGAGTAAAAAATCAGACTTAACAGTAGTGCAATACTTAAGGATTTGGGGGAAAAAGCTGTCCTTTCTCAGGCTCTTTGCATGAAGAAGTCACATAGGTACGTGGGGTTTTTTTGGTTGTTTGGTTTTGGGGTTTTTGTGTTTTGTTTTGCCTTTTTTTTTTTTTTTTTTTTTAAATAACAGTGACCTAAGTAACAACTTTCAAACTATTACTCTTAAGTAGTTCTAGTGTTGCAACATACCAAAATTGGAATCTTACTTTTTAATTGTACCTTACAGGCAAGAGCTATAATCACCTTAAAATTGCTGACTATAGTTTGTGACTGTGAATATAGATATTTCAAAATATTTGCATTTAGAATGTACAGTGTACACCAATTTTTTCTGTGCAAAATTGACAGCATTTAACTGTTGAGGATCGCATGCTTCTCCCACTGGGAATAAAAAGGAAGCTAAGAAAAAATTCCCTGATCAATACAGAATAGTTCAGGAACAGAAAGACTGCCTGATCCTGCAAATTCCTTCGTCCACATCACTCCACACGGATCAACAAGGAACATTCTGCAGAAAATGTGTTTTGTTCACATACTAAGGGAAAAAGAGCAACTAATTCCCCCTTCTGCCTTCAGACAACTCAGTGGTAGTCAAATGCACACAACATGTTAGAATTACAGGCTAGAGAAAAACGTAGGGTTAATCACTGAAAGTCCAACACAAATGAAGAATCAAAATGGGTCTGACCTAGTTCGTGAAAGTTATGTTCTAGCTGGCTAATACACAATTCAGCATTTTTCCACAAGGGTTGTGCTATCACAGAGAGGCCTTGTCTCCATAACAAAACTGACAGCAGTAGCTATGATGAAATTGGTTTCAGAATCTAGAGATACTCAAAATCCAACTGGACACTGTCCTGGGCAACCTGCTTGAGATGATGCTGCTAGAGCAGGGAGGTTGAATTAGATGATCTCAAAAGGTGCTTTCCAACCTCAACCATTTTGTGATCTGTATACACTGACAGAGATTACTCTAGGCTAATTAAAGAAGCCATCTACTCCAGAACAAGCTACCCGATCCCAAGCAAACATCACAGGGTATTTTAAAGCTTGTTATATCCTTTTACAGGCAACGCCACATGAAAATCCATTATTAAAAAAAAATTTAAAAAGCATTAAAAGCTATTATTAAAAATAGTTTAAACTATTGATCACAACCTGATTCAATTCATGATTGCTGTCTCTCACTCTCCTGCTGTACATCCAAGTAAAGAGCCTGGCTCTATTTTTTAGGTAACTCCTTTACAGATATAGGCAGACTGCTACTACTTACCCCCACTCCATAGTTATCTTTTCTCCAGGCCAAATAAGCCCCAATCCCTCAGCCTCCCCTTAGAGGGCAAGCAGGCACTCCAGCTTCTGTGGTGCTTCATGCACGTGCAGCCTATTGTCACCCAGGACCTCCAAAAGCTTATTGGCAGAGCTACTCCACAGCCAGTCAGCCTCAGCCTGTATTGTTTCAGGGAAATAGCACATCCTGTTGCATTTGTCTTTGTTGAATTTTACAACACGCCTGTTGGTCCACTCTTCTAGCCTGTCTAAATTGCTCTGGATGGTGCCCCTTATGTCAAGTGTATAAACTCCAAACCCAGACTGGAGTAATTCACAGACTTGATGAGTTCCATTATCAATACCCTGGACAAGGAGATGTAAAGACATTAAACAGATCCCAGGATAGACCCCTGTGATATTATTCTCTGGAGGCCAGTAGTGAGTATTAACTTACTAACTGCTGCTTTCTGAGCTTAAACATCTAGCCAGTTTTTCACTCATTTAGTAGTTTTTTACCGATCCAGAACTTACCGTATCGACTTGGATACAAGGATGCCATGGAAGACCATGGCAATAGCCTTACTAAGAATCAAGGCAGATGACAGCCTCTACTCTCCCATCTTCCATAGATCTAGTCACTTCACCACAGAAGACAATCAGGTTGGTGAAGTTGATTTATCCCTTTCCTCCTTCATGTACCCAGAAATGGCTTCCAAGAGGATTTATTCCGCTCAGACCAATGTAGTCTACTTCTTTCAAAAATGAGGAATACCGTGCTGCTGTTTATTTTTACAGGTCATTAAAGATCCAGCTCACAGGGAGAAAAGATATGCATTCTCCAGCCAAGGTGAAGGGGATGCTATAAATGTTTTATGAGACTTGCATGATCACAGAAATAAATTTGTCATACATAAAACAAATTTTTTTTAAAAACAAATTATTTTGCTAAGGAGACTCCCCAACATTGCATTATAACTTCTAAGTCAGTGCCTCCCACAATTTCACAGAATCTGTATTTGCTGGTATTGCAAGATTTGTATCTTTTCATGGTGTATCACGCAGAGCTTTTACATGACCTTGTTGTGCCATGACCTTGATGTGCTTTAGCTTTCAACCTGCATTTAGAGGAATGAATGCCCTCTTTTGGCCAGCAGACATTGTGAATGAAGGAATTCACTCACAGCTTTAACTCTGGACAACAGGGGTCACTCATTCAACCTTCTGCACTGTACAGACCTAAACCATACACCTAAAGTAACAGAAGTTGCTTTATTGGCACTCTGGGAGTTTTTAAAACCTTCCAATAAAAAAAAAATCAGAACTTACCACCAGGTCTACAGCCTGCCCAGTCCCTGGGGGAGGTTGCTCATTTAACTACTCTAATCAGTGAGAACTCCCTGTATAAGCAAAGAGTGAGACAATAAACACGCACTTGACCACTCCTGCTTTTTAGTTTGCATGGTCTCCAAAGAAAAATCAACAATATTTTCAAGTACACAACTACTACTCTCAAGAACATTTAACTTTCAGACAATTCTGAAAAAGACTTCTGATAGCTCAATCTCTGATAGATTCAAATCTCCATGGATTTTTCTTTTAAATATGTTTTTCCCCATAGACCAACCTTTTCATAAAAAGCAAGACTTCCAATTAATGAGAACAATATATAACCCTGTGCCCCTGCAGTACTCCAAATAACATATAAACCCATGGGATGGTTACCAGCCTCAGCAGAGTTCACTCAGCTAAGATTTGAGTGACAAATGAAAGTATTTTTCCTGTTTTCTGCTACATAGAAAACACTAAGCTTAAAAAAAAAAAAAAAAAAGATAATAAAAAGGACTTCAACAAAAAATGCAAAGGCTTTAAGAGATGCAAAATACTGCAGCTGACATAGAAAGAAAGCTGACATATATTATTAGAGGGACACTGGAAGTCAGTTACTGAGGTCAGCCATTTGGACAGATGAAAAGCAAAAACACTAGAGACAGGGAAACACAAAGCATGATTTGCGGGTCAGAAGTAGAGCAGATGAGGAAAAATTCTTATTCAGCATTATTTAAATTGGAATCTGCTAATTAGTCAAGACAATTTGGTTTAGACAATGCTTCCGTGAGTTCCCTTGGTCTCCCACCACAGCAATGCCCTGCTCCTTGGTGGACTGCCAGCCAGGTACTCCAGGAGTCTGGACTACAACACTCCCAGGCGCCAGGTACTCCAGGAATCTGGACTACAACACTCCCAGGCTGTGTCTCTGGGGCCACCTGCAGGACTACCCTGAGGCTCCCAGCTATTCACAAACTGCAGTAATTAAATCCTCCATAAAACCCAACCTTCTCCTCCCCAACTCATCCAGAGCCCTGATCAGGGAGCAAATGGACAGAGTAACTACCACCTAAGTATGCCCCTACTGTCATCCCTGCCTCTGCATGCCTCAGAACTAAGAGCAGAAGTAAGAGAATGGGGAAAAAATCCACATACATAAAATTCCAAAGTGTGGTAATACAAACATATATACAGTAAAAGGGAAACTCTGATGAGATATCTGTTAGGAACACTATCTGACCATTTAAGAGGGTGAAGAAATCTGGGGACAGAAGTGTAGGTCAATGGAAAATAAAAGTTTCTGACTGATTTTGGAGAAGGACAAGTTTGTTTTGTAATGGGAGGGGGTATTTTTGCATGGAGGGTAATGCAATTCAAGTCCTACCCTTAGCTACTTTTCTCCCTTAAGAAAAAAATACACCATGCAATGAAGAAATTTCACAAAAACACTCCAACAGCTGAAGTATGTTTTACCTTTGGGGAAACACTAAGAATTTCTGTGCTTGCATCCTAAAGCTAGACTGCAGACCCCTAGGTTGTTGGGACAGAGTTACTCCAGCAAAGACGTAGAGCATTAGAAAAGGCTTCTCCCCGACACAGAACAGTATCAGAAATAAGTCTTAAGTAACACGACCCAGACTGATGTTTTTCACACTCACTAATGCTTCCTGAGTACTTCAGATATTAGAGTAACATTTTCCAGTACAACCCACAGCCCCTGCCATTGGAAAAGTAGAGGCTGTATTGGTAAGCAGCAATAACGCCGTACCAAAATTTGATCTGAACTTTAAACCCTTTTGAATACAAAAGGACACACACAGCACTCCATCTGCAGCACTGTCTTTTTAAAGGTGCTATACTACAGCATTAGTGAGTCACTGCACAGCAGCTACAGCATACAAGCCTGCAGTAGGCTGCTGGATTGATAAACCTGCCTGTGGACTCACCACGCAAAGGAGGACACTGGCCATCAGAGACATTAACTGCTACATGGAAATCAAATAACCATGTCCGTGTGTGGCAAGGGCACCCACCCTGACAAAGACCGGGGCTTTCCGACTGTTCAAACAGAGCGGCCACTGATTCTTCTCGTGCTTCTTCTCAACTTTTCGCACCCTCACTGTCACTGTTGTCATGCGCACAGTCACCAGTAGATAAGAGTCCTCAGCCGATAGGAGCTGACTTGGCCTTACCTGACCACTTCTACTTAGGTTATATATAGGTCTGCCAGTGGGCAAACTGAGTCGTTTGTCCTCGGAGCAGCAGGTCTGCAGCTCTTCTATGGGGAAAAACTACCAGCTACCTTGGGCTGGGAGGTCGCCTGAGGTAACTCCTTGAGGTCGAGCACCCTCGCCTTATTAGGTGAGTGCGATTGCACATCTCGAGTCTTTGTTCTACAGCGCAGGAATTTGTAAGTCAGTTGTGTAGTATTAAGTCCCGTTGTCATCCTGAACCTCCAAGTTTACTAATGTTCGTCAGAGTACCAAAACACTTTTGATTAGGATAAATCTTATTTGGGATTACATCACCTGCCTAATTTGACTTTGTGCACCTCTGCAACAATGTGACGTGCTGGTGGGCAGGAAAACCTCAGGGAGCAGCCTTTGAGAGAGCTCAGTGAAGCCTCTGGCACTGCACTCCTGGTCAGCTGGAGCTCCAATTTAGCCACAAGGCAATTAATATTGCTGAACTGTTGGTGCAGAATTTTTGGAGCATGTTATTAGAGGGAGAGCTCAAAGAAAATACCAGTACAACAGAATTATGAACCATTCCCGTTTGCCCGACTTCAAAATCACAGCACAGAGTCTACCATAGGATATGAGCAGTTTTATATAAACCAAAGCTGTTGCAGAACATGAACATTTGTTTCTAAAAAGAATAAAAGAATAAAAACACAAACTCTATGTTCACAAACTTTATCACCATTTGATTATACAAACCAAACAATATTAACAAGTTAGAGGTATACCACAAAGAAGCTAAAGTTCTACACCACACACACACACACACACTACCCCCCACACCATGTTTTCCTTACACCTTCAGAGTCAGAGCAGCTGCAATGGCCAGTTACCAAACATGGAGCCTCCAGCAAATACTTTTATTGGCAGCAATGCACAAAACAGCCAGGCCTGATGTGACCAGTGGATCTCCACAGCACATAAAAAGTGTTCACCTTATTCGTTAACACCATCTCCACTAACCAAGGTGAATTTGTCATGATTTCTACAACTGAGGACCTTGTAGCTGTTGCAAGGTCTGATGTGGTTAATTCTTCTGAAGAACTCTGCTTTTGTGTAGGTACTTTTCTGCCACTGTCCCAGGCTAGCTCTGCAAGAATGTCCAGCGTTCATTTCCTTACGAAAGCTCTGGTGAACAGACTGCCCATGCCATCTCCAGATAGCAAACTGCAAACTGCTTCACACCCCCACCCCATCTTGTGTATGGTATTTCACAAAAGCTACGTGGAGAAATGACAGTAATTAAAAACTGGCCAACACATCTTTTTGTCTTCTACATTTCTTTGGAATGGCGTGGGTTTCTTTTTCTAGCATCTCTTCTTTCATACTGAAGGGAGAAGTTCTTGCAAGGTAAAGCACTACCTCAGCACTGAACTGAAGAACAAATGAACAGATTTTCCTCCATGATCAGCAATTTGCACTGCTGACACATCTGAATGTGTGCCTTGGTTAGACCACCTCATTTATTTGCCACTCGAGAGGCAGAATATGCATTTTCACTTTATAGATTAATCAGAAAAAACTCATCTTTCAAAGACTTTGATTTTTTTCTTCTTCTTTCCTAAAAGCTAGTTTTATGGGTGGAAAAAAGTAAAGAACTTTAAAACCTCATAATCACAACCTTGCAAAACTTCAAACCCAGGTGGCACCTAGTTTCCCGACAACCCAGAATGGGAAAGCAAGCACATCACCTTGCCTTCAAAAAGACTGTTATAACAAAATAAGATGCTACTGCAATAAAGCCAGCTGGGTTTTGAGCCAGCTAAAAGCTTGTCGTCCCCAAATAAGTAGTTGTCACTCTCATTGTAGGAAATCTTGCATCACCCCCTTTCTCTCCATGGAGTGAAAGTTTTTCCAGAGAGTTAAAAGTTGCCTAATTGACAAAGCTTTAGAGAGATTATGCTTTTCAGTAACAGAAAAAAAAAAAAAAAAAAATTATTAACAGGGTGACAAACCCAGCCACTCAAATGAAAGCATACCTCTTACCTTCCTTTATAAAATTAATCTGGTATGTTACAAGAGACAGTCAGAAAACAGTATTTCTCGTCTGTGAAAGCTTGTCAATTTTTATTTAAAGCCCAAATTAGAACAGCAGTTAACATTCTGGAAAAAAAAGGTTTAAATTCATAACCAAATATATTACCAAAGGCACAAATGTTTTAACAGAAATGTGTATTTGCTTCAGTTTTCCTCTCTCCTGCAAAGAGTTTTTTATGGCAAGATGCTTTCCACATCTGCCATTACAATCAGGCGTAGTTAGAGGCAGCAGAAGGTGTTCTTCTGCAAGAGGGCTTTCAACTACAAAGCAGAAGTTGGGATGCTCTACCTAAACTGATCTTCATCTACAGCCTTTACCTGAAACTTAACAGTATTTGATTTTCACCTTCTGAAGTTAGTTCATATCAATTCCTGGTCAAGTGTTTTTCTTTGAAATGCCTTAAAAATCACCTCCAAGTATTAGAAGAGAAAGCACTTCTGGAAGAAAGAGAACATTTCTGGAGGTAGCAACTTTCCATTTCATGCTTCAAAGCAAAATGATGACAGCCCTTTTAATGTGGAAGAAATGATACGTTATGATTGCTGATTACTACGGAAACAAGTCTTCACAAGCTGTGAAAAAGACTAAAGAATCACAGAATCATTGAGGCTGGAAAGGGAAGGGATCTCTGGAGGTCATCTTGTCCAACTCCCCTGCTCAAGCAGGACCCCCTAGAGCAGGTTGCCCAGGATGATGTCCAGACAGCTTGTGAATAAATCCAAGGTCGGAGACTCCACAATCTCCCTGGGCAACCTGTGCCAAAGCTCACTCTCAGAGTCTCCTGACATTCAGAAGGAACCTCCTGTGTTTCAGCTTGTACTCATTGCCTCTCATCCTCAGTCCCACAATCAGAGTTGTCTCAACTGGTGGCAATACAAATTGTAATTTTCTCTGAATTTCAGCTGGTTTGGCCACTTCTTAAGATAGCATGTTACCCACAAATGAGGATGCAAGAACATAATATACTGTCCACTAGCTTCAGGGTGAGAATAGGGTGAGGCTTTAGGGTGAGGCAGGTGCTTTACAGTAAGGCAGTAGAGAATGAAACTATTCCAAAACCAAAGCGCTGTCTGTCTATTCAGAGAATAAGGAAGAAAACCCAGCAGTTCTTTCTTCCAATGTGCATTTGCAACATTCCCAGTATACAGTCACATCAAAATATAAAAAAATGTACAGTCAAAGAACAGTTCCCCAACTGCACACATTCAGACAATCAAAAGTTGTGAATTTATGAAACGTGTTTCAAATTTCTGCTCAATTTAACCCTAGCAAAGTTCAATGCAAGAACTAGTAATAACTCTGCCTTAATTATTTTTTCCTTCTAAAAAAGCATAATTTGGGACAAACTTGATGACCTTACTGGATTGTAGTACAACTTCTGAATCCGCAATTTTAAGCAGGCAGAATCTATTAATTTTCGCGTGTATGCAACAGAAATAGGAGGGGCTACAAGCTTGAACAAACATTGTTCCTGAGAACTTGGAAACCTTACAAAGGCTTTCCACGAATGTCCCCTGTTTTTCAGCTTACGTTTAAGTTCAGTTTTAAGTAAGAGCACCACAGTTACCAAGTGGAAGACCCTATGTAACTGACTGAAAAATAAACTGAGATGTAATGCCAAAGATGTAATCAATGTAAACAAGGAATTTACATATCAAAATGATCTTCCTGCAGAATCACAAAACCTGTGGCACAATTTATTTGTATTAAGGAAACTCATTACAACACTGATCATTATCTGTGATCTTGTCTGGAAAAGGTATAATTCAATATAGTGATCCAATGTAAGGTCTAACTGGAAACAAGCAAATTAAGTTTTCTGGATTAAAAAATTGTCATCTTCCAAAAAATAATTACATATATTGGTGGGCTCCTGCATCAAAGAATCTGTTTCTCATAAGCTTAAAAGTCCTATTAATCTCAACCAGAAAACCTGAAGATACAATGCCCTAAAAGGACTAAAAAGATTAAGTGTCGTTACTGCTCAGAGAAGGAAGTCAAGAGCTATTTCTTGCACATACTGTTTGCTAGTTCAGACCGACAAAACTTTGTTGTGAGGTTATGCATATGAGAGAGAGAACTTAATCTGGTCTTCTTCATTTTTTACTAGGCAAAATGAAGAAAGAATTCAGAGACAATTCTTGCAGTCAAGAAAGTCTTTGTACTGTCCAAAGGACTACATTTGATAAGAAAATTAAGAAACAGAGAACCCAATTGCACAACCTTTCCAGAATTAGTATGCTTTCTGAATCACTCCCTAGATTAAAAAAAAAAGTACAATTAATGAAATTAATTATCAAGGTATAGGGATAAGCACCTGCACACATATCAGGATATTCACCTGGTTTTCAGTGCATCATACCCATGATAAAATCAAGCTACACAAAAGCTACCTGAGGCTAGGCTAGCTGAGGGTTAACACAGCTTACCACATTACTAAGAGGCTTTAACAGTTCATCTACAAAGAGGATGCCAGAGCATGGAAGGTTAGGAGAGAGCAAGTTGGTAGCAGCAACATCCTCATGCAAAACTCCAGCTGCATGACCCTTCAGGGAATAAGGTGAAGATTACAAGAGAGCCGAATTTGTCAAGGAGGCAGATGCAGAGCAGCGGGAGTCAAAGGCATAAACCAGATTATGACTCACACCTGGCAGACAACACAGAGACTTGCAGCAAGAACGGCCAGGACATGAAGAGATCACAGAAAGTTTCAGCTTAGAGAAGAGGTAACTAAGGGACACTACACCTGTGTGATGAAAATAAGTAGAGAACGATTACTCACCAATTCTCTCAGGACAACTGTCAGCACTGTGAAGTTGTACAGTTAAGTCATAATTTTCCCACACAATCCCTCTCCCAGCTGTGGAACTTTTTGCCATAGGATGCCACAGATAGCTGTGGATCAAATGTGATTATAGACCATGAGATCACTATCCATTACTAGTTGTCAACAGCTGGAAGCACAGACCAAGACCTTCACTGCTTCTTTTGCTCCCACACTACTCCTGAAGCATCCACTAGTTGCTACTCACTGAAATGAAAGACTAACGAAGAGGGATCTGGCCCTGATCTCATGGTCTTTCGCTTCCACACAAAGAGAGATAACAGACATAATCTCACTCTTACAGCCACATCTAGTATGTGCCTAAAGAAAAGCAACAACTTGCCAAATCCTGCTTTAAACGCCACTCAGTCAATCCCAAAGTCAAACTACTTATATTCCTTCAGCACTCTTAAGGAAAGGCATGACACTTCTGCAGCCAGGCTGATCTACTTCTGCTTACAATACCCACCGGAGTCAACAGTGCAGTTGTTACCTGAACATCTGTGAAAGCTGGGATTGTTATCAAGCAAGAAGGAACAAGAATTTCAGAGGATGTCCTAGGCCAGCTGGACAATCCTCTGCAATCCACCGAATGTAGCATTACTGTTACAAACTAATACTACAGCAGAAGAGAGGGAGTTAGTTACAGCTGCTACAGAGAAATGAGACAGCCTTCAGCCCATTTATCAAAATGCAGAACCTGCTGTTCTCACTTCCTAACAGGTGAAACAATGACATAGATCAAACTAAGAAGTGAGACTATACCCACTGGATTTTAGTAAGTAAGGCCTGCAGAAAGTCCCCCACCGAACTTACTCACCAGATGCTATAAGAGGATTTATTTTCTCATTATCTTTTGTGGCTATCAGAAGAGACCATAAAATACCTTTAAAAAGGCATGGGGGGAACTAGACCTGAGGTTATAAAGATGCGTTCCTGGCCTGGAGACAGCCTTCCAATGGAACAGTGAATTAAGTCTCCTTCTGCACAAACCGTCAACTTCCACAGAGTGGGGATGCAACCTGCACTGTTCTCCAACCATTGGCCCACCTGGTTTACTCAAAGTATTAACTCTACAGAGTGCCAATCCCAGAATAGTTCTGTTACCACTGGAAATCCCGAGTCACTCACAAGTTAATGTTCCATTTTTACTTATCTCTGTTTGCCAGCATTGAGACTGAGAAACCGGATCACTGGCATCAGGTTTTCTCTGTTCCTGCTAGTTTGTTGCAGCAGAAGTATTCAGATGCTTAGCCATTAAATCAGCTTTAAGCAGAAGGCTGAACTATTTGGACCACTTTGTTTTGGAAGTACAAAGAAACACATAATCATGGATTTATTTTTTTTTAAGACCATTCTAAAGATATTTCTGTGCACGGCAAAGCTGTGTGCTCTGTCTGGATTCCAGTGAACAAAGCAGACTGTGAGGCACATTACCTCCATAGTAGTTCTGCTTTGTAGCTGTGAGCAACTATTTGCAACTGGACAGCCTACATCCCTCTACATTCTGTCCATTTAATAGGCACTCTTAAGGCATATAGGAAATTCTGTGGTTTCTATATATTTCTTCACACCTGCTAATTTAAAAGCTGATCAGCTGCCAAGCAAGTTGAGGCCAAATGACAAGCTTGTGTCCCATTTATGCCTCCATGGGGGGGTGGGGAGAAGGAGGCAAGTGCATGTATGTCCAAGCATAAGTCTGCGTACAGGAGACTAACACATCAACCTCCATATTTTCTAGCAAGGCTCTTATAGATTTTTCTGGTTTGTCTGTTCCCAAGGGGATGCAATGTCAGATGCAAGACTTTTTGAAAAATTACTGAAAGCTTCTAGTCCGTCACTTCATTCAGAGCTCATTTTCACACATACACATTTGCAGCTCAAGAGGTCTGTCAGTGAGGGAGGGACAGAAAATTGAGAAAACTGAAGGGAAAGGAGAAGAAAGGATCCTGTTCAACCTGATACTAACATTCTTATGGAACACAACAGGTCTTTCAGAACAGAACCTCCTTATTTGACAAAAACAAAAGCGAGGGAGGGCATGGTATTCATCTAGACACAGTAAGAAGAACAAAATATGAACAATTTTACGTTCAACTGAAGTCAGCAATACCCTTTAAGCAATTGTCTGAAGTATCAGCTCACTGATTTCACCTTTTACAAAAAGGGGAAAAAAGAAAAGTATCTCAGCTGAAAGTAAGGAGAATTTTTTGAAAATACTGTAAATGTTTTGGAAGTCCAGTTAAAACTTTTAAATGGCTCTAAAGCAAAATCACATTACAAATGAGAAGTGAACTTCAGGAAATTTAATTACTATAGCATGCACAACATTAAATTCAACCTCTCTGTATATCATGACAGTGTGAAAACAGTCACATTTTCTCCTGCACTCCTAACTCAGTTACACAGGACACTCAGCATAGAGAAGGATCATTCACCATTTTTCTTTTGCCTGAAAGAACAAAGCAAAAGTTGATGTTGCACTCAGTGCAAGCTACTTGATTCCGAACTTTGACAGTACTGTTTTCATTGATCTCAGTTGCAGTCAGATATGCCCAGAGCTCTGCAAAACTAGACCCAAGCTCACATAAGGTATCTAGGAAGGAAAAACCAAAAAGCTCCTGCAAAAAGTGTAGCATATGTGGTATATTTACCTGTCACCATATAGCAAAGTCAGGAACAGAATTCAGTTTGCCATGGCAGTTCCTGCCTTAAAATCAAGAAATCCGTTTTCTCCTGGAGGGCTCCATCCCATTCAGTGCTTGCTTTCCCACATTAAATTAAGTGTTCCTATAGCCAACATGCTCTCAAGATACACCATCAATTCCTTCCACAAGCAGTATGTGCTGTCCACTCTGGACACAAAGTTAAACTGCAACAAAGGCAGCGTCATAATAAACACTGGTCAAAGCCACCATAAGGCTGGCTATGCAACTCGGAAGTTACAAAGCAGCTTCAAAATTCTGATTTATCCCAGGTTATCTCCAAATATTGCACTTCAAATATACTTCTAGTTTCTTTCTTTTTAAACAAAAACTGACAGAAAGCTTTATTCTGCAGAATCAGGACAATGCATAAATTCTGCTGCACACAGGAGACCTCAGCTAAGTGATGCAGATTTCAACCTCCCCTAAGTTTTCTACTGAAAACCTACCAATTGAACACCCAGAAGCAGCTGGGATCTTCAACGACCAGTTAACCCAACAGAAGAATAAAAGAGAGTAAAACCTTTATATCAGTACCTGCCAGGCAGCTAAATGTGTTCCTAAAACTAACTTTGGAAAGATAATCTTACTTAATGGCTACAGGAAGGTCTTGTACTTCTGCCAAAACCTGTGCGTCTTTCTAACCATAACCTTCTACAGGACCAAGTGGTATGAATAAAAGAGCTTATTCAGCCCAGGAAATTAAAAAAATAATTCTGCTTCACTAGTTCTTATGCAATCAAACGTACAAGCTACACAGACTGTGTGCCCCATGGCCAGCAGGCAAGCCAGCAGCAAAGAGTCTGTGTGGGCACCTGTAAGCATACTCTCAACCTCAAACTTTCACTTGGAAGGTAAAAATTCTCATACTAACCCTCCCACCCACTACCAGTTTCAACAGGCGAGACACTGCAGATTCTTAATGAAATGGTTGCAAGAGCGTAAATAACAAGGAAGGAAAGGCAGTACAGAATGTTTTTCTTAAGGTGTTCACACAGTGTGCCTGTGGAGTCGGAAAATTTTCAATATAATCTGGAGATGACCCTCTACTTTCAAACTCTGTAAGTAACTCTCTAATGAGATCTCTGGAGCCCTCCACACCAGAAGGACATGGAACTGTTGGAGCAGGTCCAGAGGAGGGCTATAAAAATGCTGAGCGCTGGAGCACCTCTCCTATGAGGACAGCCTGAGAGAGTTGGGGTTGTTCATCCTGGAGAAGAGAAGGGTGAAGGGAGACCTGATTGCGGCCTTTCAGTGCTTAAAGGGGGCCTATAGGAAAGATGGGGACAAACTTTTTAGCAGGGCCTGATGTGACAGGACAAGGAGTAATGGTTTTAAACTAAACCAGGGTAGGTTTAGACTAGATATAAGGAAGAAATTCTTTACAATGAGGGTGGTGAAACACTGGAACGGGTTGCCCAGAGAGGTGGTGGAGGCCTCATCCCTGGAAACATTCAAGGCCAGGTTGGATGGGGCTCTGAGCAACCTGATAGTTAGCGGTGTCCCTGCTCACTGCAGGGGGGTTGGACTAGATGACCTCTAGGGGTCCCTTCCAACCCAAACCATTCTATGATTCTATGATCTGTCAAAATAGCTGTCCTGGTTTCGGCTGGGATAGAGTTAATTTTCTTTCACAGAAGCTAGCATAGTGCTGTGTTTTGGATGTAGTACCAGAAGAATGTTGATAACACACTGATGTTTTTAGTTGTTGCCAAGTAGTGCTCAGACTACTCAAGGACTTTCTGAGCTACTCCTGCTCGGCCAGGTGCATAACAAGCTGGGAGGGAGCACAGCTAGGACAGCTAACCCAAACTGTCCAAAGAGCTATTCCATACCATATAACGTCATGCTCGGGGGGGGTCAGTCGGTCGGTCGGTCGCGGGGAGAGTGATCGCTGCTCGGGTACTGATCGCTGCTCGGGACGGGCTGGGCATTGGTCGTCGGGTGGTGAGCAATTGCATTGTGCATCATTCGTTTTGTATATTCTGTATATTTTGTTATCATTCTCATTATTACTATTATTATTATTTTCTCTTATTAAACTGTCTTTATCTCAGCCCTCGGCTCTAACCTTTTTTCCCCTTCCCGATTCTCTCCCCCATCCCACTGAGGGAGGGGGGGAGTGAGCGAGCGGCTGCGTGGTGCTTAGTTGCCAGCCGGGTTAAACCACGACAATAGCATAGAGGTCGGGGGAAAAAGATTATGTACCAGAGAAGAATGAAATACAAGTAGTCAACTGTTTTGTATGAAACACCACAAATGGAGCTTTTGTGAAACACCACAAATTGTTTTTCAATTGCTATCAGAATGTTCCTACCACCACAACAATAACAGTTAAAAAATTGCTCTGATAAATTAAAGAAAAAAACCCTCACTGGACTAAAACTACAAGTAATAAAATTGACAAGGCATGGGAAAAAATCTGCAATATTATAGTCAAATTTGACATAAATCTTAAGAGAAATAAAGAAAAACTTTTGTGGATCATAAAAAAAAAGTTGTCTTAGCGCAGCAACTACAGACTATGTGCAGAGGATCCAGTGTAAAACACTGTAGTTATGAACTTTATATGGCAAGAACCCAGATATTCTGCATCTTGGTATCTTAAAGCACTTCAGAGGTTAGGCACCATCATATGTTACAGCCTCTGCTTTAAATGACAACTGTTTTATGACATCAAGGGAGAAGTCACCAGAACAGCTCCCTAAAGCATTCTGTTCAGGAAACACTGGCCACCCAGATAGTTACAGTTGATGTAGTTTTTCTTCAATGGTGAATAAATTAATGTTTTTAAAAAAATTAATTAAAAGGTAAATAAATTCTTAAGCAACGTTCACAGAGGACAGAAAACCTGGCATATAAGAAAAAGCTACTACTATGCATGATTTAGAAAAGAGCAATAATAGTTTAAGGAAAAGCATAATTAACAAAACATTTGGTCACTTCTTTAAGTGGTAATTATGAAATCTAACATAAAACTACATTAGGTACTTCCAGTTAATTGTCTACAAATGTGTAACAGGAGTTTAACTGCACCCCTGAAATTGACTAACAATGCTTAACTGAGAAGCAAGAAACATGTTTTGAAATGAAAAATTTCAAATCTACCCTTTTACCCCTCCCTTTTACCATTCTTCTTTCAACTTGTCTTTGAACTTCCTTGCTTCTGTTCTTACAGTCTCTTTCTGAATTCTGCACCAAAAAGCTGTTCCTAAATTCTTTGAGTTTCTTCAGCAGTGGTAGTCGCCACAAAGAACAAATGCTTTTATCATGACAACACCTTCTGCAAAGCTGCATCTCATTATATGGCAACTTCTGGCCCTATTGTCCAGACTGAAGTAACACATTTCAATACACAACACTTTGTTTGAAACTTGATTCCCTGGAGAATTTTGCAGTCTCACTAAAATCACAGTTTGAGTTCTCATAGAAGGGAAAGAGAATGCAAAACATCCTGCTGTTTCATGAAGGCTCACAATGTGCTTCATACTTAGGCTCTCAAGCTTATGATCCAAGACAAGCATATCTAGTTTAGAGAAAGCAAAGGGCACAATCCACCAAAACCATCACACAGACCGACTGCTATAGTATTGCCTTCCTGAAGGTATGTTTTCAGTGAAGTAGTCCAAGAGTTGTCATTAAAGTTGGACACTTTAAAGGTAGCAAAATCTGTAAAACTCTGCACCAACCAACGAAGCCAAAAGAAAAGGGTCAAAAAGCTCTGATGTTGCTCACAGGAGAAAAACAGCAGCAGGAAAAAAAAGTCAGGTAACTCCCTTAACACTGAGGAGCTGAACTGTGTTCATAGAACAGTCTTTTCTTACCCAGAACCACAAAACAGAAAAGCCATCCTATGTTTGTATGGCTATAGCAAAAACTAAACCACAACACAGAAGTTTTTTAAGCATTCTTGGAAGCTCACGCTTAAAGCATAAGTCATCCAGTACCACATATATTGCTTTAACTGTGCAATTTTCTTTCTCTCTTAACCCTAAATGCACCAAAATTCTTTGCTACTATGACTAGATCTGCTATCCCATCCAACACAAGTAGCAAAATGTTTATTTCCCTCATGCAGCACTTTTTATTATTATTTATTTCACTCATCCTCCTTTCAGCCTGGGTATTTCTGACTACCTGAGGCATACTGCCAAGTAGTACAAGATTGGTAATATAAAATTAAACATCCAGCCAGTATCCTAGGCCAAGAAGCATGCTAATGATAATTTACATCTCACTGAGAACTTCTTTTTAATAGAAAGTATTAATGCTAGCCAGACAGGACACTTCAGCTTCCCCATCTACCAGAAGATTCAAATATTCAAATTCACTCAATTTTTAAGTTGGACAGCAAGCAGGTGTCATGTATCAGAAAGCTCAGAACACGAGTGAAAGCTTATTTGGGAAACACAAAGGACGTGGTTGTGACATTGATAAAGTACAGGAACTCCCCAGGGTGAATCCTTTTGCCTTTCTCTTCCCACCAGCTCAACTGCAGATGCAAGATATGAATGCTGCCTCCAGCATTCCAACTACAGCAAAAGCGCACAAGGGCTCAGCCCATCCTTCTTTTGTGACACTGCCTCATTGAGAAATCAATATATTCACAAGAACATTGTCAGAACATAGTTTACTTTGTCTCTGAAAAACAAAGTTCTTAGACTAGTGAGACTGCCCACAGTGTGCCACTATCACATTCAGTTACATTCAGGAGACTTTTCCTCAATAGCATTGTTTAAACCTTATCCAATGAATTTACACAGCTCTCAGGATAATTACAACATGGAAAGAATTCTTTTGTTCTCTGTTTAGAAGACAAACAAAGCAGACTTGAGACTTACCTTTTGGTATTGCTATAATTTCAAGGAAGCAGCAAGTTGCTTTAGCTAGGGGCAGAACCCAAACTTCCCAAAACACAAGCTAAAATTTGAATATAGCAAATAGCTGGAAGCACTCCTCAAAGCAAACCACTAGATTTGTGCAGGTATTTTAAGATCTTCCAAACTTCATACAACTCCAGTGAAATGACAGCTTTGTACACTGTGGCTTGATTATTTACTAGGATCTCTCCAAGAATGATATGAAGGAGAGGCAATCCCAGCAGTGCAATGTGGAATGGACACATTCCCAGCAAGCAAGGGAAGGAGGGATCTGTAGATTTGTAAATCATACTGAAGAAGCAAGTAAGGGTTACTATAATAGTTTCCTAATTATTCATAGCAAATAAAATCAAGACTGTTGACCAGAAATCCCGTTACTTACCATTTTAAAGAGGAAAAATGGTTTAAGTAATTTCAGAAGTAAAGGCAGGGAGAAGCCCAAAAAACACCTTCAAGGAGATAAAAAGGGGAGGAAGAAGACAGAATTGTGAGTGAAGTCAGAAGGAACTACCTCTGCCACAGACTTCTGCCCCCCTTGCCAGGGCACTGCCTCCACATTTCCAGAACACCCTCAGGACAGGCTCTGTTCAGGAGCAGGCAGAGTAGCACACTGCCAGTAAGGCAAACATGGGAGACACGACCCAGCCAGGTCCACACCGACATGCAAATGTGCTGGATGAAGTGTGGGCAGAACTGCTCAACTAAGGAGTGCTTATCCTCATCTGTCTAGCACCGTTCTGCAAAACTAGGCCTTAAAAGTTTCAAAGCAGTCCTTATTTTCTAGTCTACTAAGATCAATAACAGACATTACCTGGGGTGAAATGGAAGATAAATAAAACAGAATTATGACAGGGTTTAACAATAGCAAGTGAGGGACAAATAAAGTGACAGATGAAATTCAGTGCCAATAACTACAAAAGAAACCACACAAGGAGAAAAATAATCCCAGATACACTGGTGAGCAAAAAGCTTACTTTTGCTTCCTCCCCTTAAATGGAAATGGTCTCTTTACAAAGCTTCTGGTAGAATTATCAGACAAACATTCAGAATTAACAGAAAAGGACTACAGAACAAGCCTGAAAATGCAGTACACTCAGGGTTTGCTAGTACCTTGAAGACTGCATTCTTCAGAACCTGTAATTAGCCACAGAACAGTGATAAACTGGGGCGGCGCGGGGGGGAGAACAACAACAACATATGGACCTGGACTATTTAGCTTGTGCCACAGAGAAGGTGGACAAAGAAAAGCTACTCACTGTACCTCAAAAAAAGTCCAGACCACTGAACACAATGTGGCTGATGCAACTTTCAGCTCAGTCCCTGACCAGGACTTCCTGAAGCTTGGGTAATATGATGGGAAGAATTACTACTTTGAGTGTGCTTTACTCTAATTCCCTCTTAAGGATCTATTGAGGGCTGCAAGTAGCAACCGGGTACAATCTAGACTGACCTATGACTACCCTGTATCTGACAATATACGAACAATTCATTCCAAAACCACTGTTCACCTTCCATAAACATCCCTCCAAACCTTTAAGTCCAGTTGTAGATAGGTTCCAGGTTTTGGAAAGCACTTCAGTACTTTTGTGTGGCCTTAGTAAAGCTACAAGACAGAACAGGACATCACCAGCAGGATCAACAACAGTCCCTCTCATAGGAAAGCCGTTAACAAGACATCATATGGATTACTGGGCACAAGTAGTTTTCCACAGCTCTCGCAGTCCTATCACAGACTGTTACGTGCCTGAACAGGCCAAAAGAAACGTCCTGGCACCAGGTCAGATAGAATCTATATGACATTTTCCCCCCACTCTGAAAGTAGTCTGCTTGACTACCAGTTTTTCTTTTTGCACTATCCATTTGCAGCACTTTGCAAAATACAGCCTCTCCAAGCATAACAGCAATGTAAGTAAAAAGTTTCTGCCCCATGAAGCAATAAAGCATGGCATGTTATTTCCTGGTTCAGAAGCCAGGTACAAAGCCTATGATTTTCCTGGAATATGACCAAGGGTCAGATGTAGACTTCTAGCAGGATACAAGGACTGAGGAAAGTCTGAAGTCTCTTTAGATGACCTAACACTTAGCACTTGACAGACCCTTCTGTGCTCAGGTACCTAGAAAGTGAAACTAGAGGAAAAAAACCAGTAGATAAGGTTAGGGCTGGAGAATTTAAGAGAGAATAAAGCAATAAACAAAACATTATGTACATCTGCTGGAAATTATGTCTTTGTTTCTCTTTGTCCTCAAGACACCTAGAGGCAATGGATGGTAAGATGAGTTGGAATGTAGGGGAACATTATTAGGACTTAGGATCTGAGTACCAAGTTCTCAGTGGCGCCCAGCAACAGGACAAGGGGCAATGGGTACAAACTGAAACATAAGAGGTTTCAGTTGAATATGAGGAAGAACTTCTTTACTTTGAGGGTGATAGAGCACTGGAACAGGGCAGCCCAGGGGGGTTGTGGAGTCTCCTTCTCTGGAGATATTCAAAGCCCGCCTGGACAATGTCCTGTGCAACCTGCTCTGGGTGAATCTGCTTTAGCAGGAGGGTTAGACTAGATGATCTCCCGAGGTCCCTTCCAAACCTTGCGATTCTGTGATTCTGTGAAATAAAGAAGGGTATGTGCAGCCAAGACTAAACATTAGGAAAAAAGGAACTGGAGAGAACACCTCCCAGACACAAGCTCAACCCAGGCACTGTCTAATATTAAGATTCCCACTTATGCCAATAGCGGGATGTTGCAACAAGTTCAAAGCATCCTTGAACAAGAACCCAACACGGAGCAGCAACTAAAGTAAGTGCTGTCAATACAGGCAGTCTCTCAGAAGCCATCAGAAAGACTGGAAGACCTTGTTTAATGCTCCTAATTATCCTGTGTCTAGATCTCATTTCAAGAGCTACTTTGAGAGAGAAAAGCACAATCTAGATTTCATAACTCAAGTACTACCAGCAGCCTGCTTCAATAAGCCATTTAATGTTAGTTCGAGAGTCAAATGACTAAGCTATGCTCTGGATTTCTAGACACAGATCCTCATTTGTCTAACTGCCAATGTTTTCTACATTATTTTCATAATAGAAGCCAGCATCTTATGATGAGAAACTCTCCTTGTTTTTACAGGAAATTGTTTCTCTCCAATACTGGCAACAATATTACAAAGCTTATGAGAATGAAGTCTAAGTTGGAAATAACTGCAATGCTAAAATGTTTTTAAAGAACAGTTCAGCTGGGAAAAAAAGTGTAGTCAGATGTTTAGTTCTGTAGGACAGGGTCAATACACTTCTGTGAAATAACATAATTTTGGGTGACAAGGGCAATTCAGATTTTCTGCTTTTTACTTGATGCAGAAGAAAAGCTATGTAATATTCCTCACATGCCTTGAACATGGTTTACATCATATTTGCCGGTGCATATCAAGCACGAGGCAAAAAGCACCAAACATGTACTAGTACTGTAAGCACAGGAGGAAAGTACTGGGGCTGTATGAGTAAACCATATAGCAGAGCCTGGTAAAAATTACAGCAGCTGAGGTTGGTGTGTACCACCCTGCAAGCTTGTGCTTTACAGGCATTGGGGGTTAGGTGGGAAGGATCACTACCCTCAAAATGAGAGGCCTCTAGATTCAGTTTCCTGAATAGTGAGGATTACTCAAAACTGCAGGTACAAGTGGAAACCAAGCTATTCTTATTGATTCATAAAAAAACTGAATCACATAAATAATGGTAAAGTTCAAAGAAATATCCACACATTGAGGCCACTGCATCTGTGAAATTTTTCATTCACTTGGCATTACTGTAGAGCTACACTTATGAAATAAAACCTTTTCTTCCTGGAATACCAAGTTATTCGCTTTTTCTCCCCCTCCCAAATTCTGAAGTATATGTTCCTTCATCATTTATGCTATCTCTATCATTATCTCCACATGGGGAATTTTTATTTAACAGCCAAAAATATAAATAAATCAATGCCATGACTATTTATTTACTTTTACAAAGTATTGTTTACTGTGTGGGTCTGTCCAAAATGTACTCTGTCTATCCTAATAGTTCCCTAAAGACTACCAAAATAGATTACCAGTTCAGTTACAGTGAATAATCTTTCAGATTATTGAAAAAAAAAAAAAAAAATTGTCTACTCAACATGGTAGTAGCTAGCAGCCGTCCCTGTTACTCAGTGCTTCTAGCAACCTACCCAAAAGGTACAATGGATAAAGAGAGGCGGAAACAAGCATCGCCTAGAAGTTACTACACAGACTGAAAAGAAGTGGTTGCAACCTTTTGCCTTCATTCCTTGACCCCATATTAGGGCAGCAATGCCACTGAGGGAAACACTTGCAACCCTCCCACATACTGTAGGTACGCGTCTGTAAGAATACCCAGTGAGTCCGGACAAGAGATCTACCTCAGTTAACACCTAATGCTAGTGTTAAATTGCAGCAGTTCATTCATCCATCTTAGGAGCAAGGTGGTCAGAAGTCAGGTGATGATGGGCAGCTTTTTCTGCTATTCCAGCTGCAGCTTAAGTGTGCATGAAGACCTTAGAAACACCGTTTTTAGGACATACACTGTTTCTAGACAACTAATAAAGGTGTGGATGTCTGATTCAGCACTTCATGACATGAACTAGAGAAAACACACACACACACAAAGCAAATGCTTTATGAACTCTGAAAAGACCGAAGCTGTCCTTATGCAACCAACGCCAGTCAAACATTCCAAAAAACCAAACCCAGACCAGCTCTTTCAGCATGTCCTGATTTCACCTTCCTCCCCTGTTTTGCCACAAAGGTCCCACAGTCGCACATTCAATACAAAGAGAGTGCCCAGTTTTGAAACACTGCTAGCAATGGATGCAGATGGTATTCTTTACTCTGGAGAGACTGTGCATCATCACGGTAAGAGCTTCCTGCAGGGACCATCTACCTAAGAGTTCATTAAAAGGTCCCACACCCACTCATTCCAGTGAAAAATGGATCCCTCTGAACTTTATTTAATAAAGTTTTCTTCAAACAATACTGATGTTTTGGATAAGCCACAGCATCTGCATGACTTTGGAAAGGCTCAAAATGGGCCAATTTTCAACCTAGTACAAAATATAGGATGGGTCACCTAGAACACCACCAACTGATCCTCACAAACACAAGAGTTCTTAATCATTTCTTCTTGGTAGCAAACCAAATGCTATTCAGAAAGAAGCACCTCCTTATAAGCACAAGGACAGAAGCCATTCCCCTTTCTTCCTTATTCATAAACCCCATGCACTGTTCCAGAGACATGGTTTCACTGATGCGCAAAGTTTATAACTCTCTATTCCTGCCAACAACCTTGCTGACCTCTCTCCTTACATGAAAATAGATAACAAAGCTCCCTCTGTCCTTGTGATGAATGTGACTACTTTCTGAAGTTTATTCTGAACATCACAGCCATCAACATTTGACCACAAGATAGGTATTAGACAGATGTAACCCTTGGAAGATTCTTGCAAAAAAACCACACAAAAATACAGGTACTGCATTTACAAAAAATAGAACAAGTGCAGCAATTTTATCAAATGACAGAGCAGCAGGTCACTCATAAGTACATTTTACTGTAAATCACAGATCAGTCTGAACACTACTATTTACATTCCATTTATATGGCTGGATTATTTCTGCATCTTTGTTAGTCCTGCAGTAGCTTTCTCTGCTGTGTGGGAAAAAAAGAAAAAAAAAACAAACCAATACAAGCACCACCATAAAAACCCCACAACATTCTGGAAGCTATCTGGGTAAAATTAAAAAACTGAAATCCCCCAAAAGCTAAGCAAAAGACACAATATATCAATCTCTCTCAACATCAAAAAGTTTTGGGTTAGCATTTAATTTTGAATTTGATAATTTTATTTGTTTTACTATTCAAGACCTTTCCCCCATGGCAAACTTACAAGTATATACAGTGTCCTAAGATTTCTGACTAGTGAGTAGTCTAGAGAACATCAGCAGATTCATAGCCTTTATCTAGATCCTTCTGTATATATGCATTTCTTTATACAAAATAATGGCTGCTGTGCAGTTCATTTTCGATTTTAGATGCAAGCTACAGGATGAGGAACCCAGAAAAACCTGTCTTTGGGGTCAACTACATCACCCTTCTCAGGTAGCAGCAAAGGCAGCAAACAGCTTAAGTCATAAGTAATCCCCCACAAAATAATACAAGGTGCCGAGTTCACTCTGCTCCCCTAGAGTAGCTTTTTCGCCCAGCTCTTCATATATACCTCATCTTGCCCCAGGGCACCCTATGGCAAGTGGTTATGTTTCTTTCTTCATGCACCTGTCTTGGCATTGTGACAAAATTACAAGCTCAAATTCCTTGTGTAGTCAAAGGAGAGAGAAGCACATGCAGATAGGCAATGTTTGTCTGCATTGGTTATCTATGTGAACAATTCCAGATCTCTTTATTTGAGGGCATCTTGTATTGGGTTTACTTGGCTATGTTTTGGTATCTGGGAGCTACAGGGGTGGCTTCTGTGAGAAGATGCCAGAAGCTTCCCCCACGTCAGATGGAGCCAGCTCCAGGACAGACCTGCTGCTGGCCAAACTGAGCCAATCAGCTACAGTGGTAGTGTCTCTGTGCACTAAAAAGTGGTAAGAACTGCTGCACAACAGAGAGAAGAGTGCACAAGAGAGAAGAGTGAGAGAAACAGCCCTGCAGAAACCAAGGTCAGTGCAGAAGGAGGAGGAACCAGTGCTCCAGATGCCGGAGCAGAGATTCCCCTGCAGCCCATGGTGGGGGGGAGCCCATGGAGGTTAGCAGTGGAGCAGATATCCACCTGCAGACCGGGGAGGGCTCCACACCAGAACAGGTGGATACCCAAAGGAGGCTGTGACCCTGAGGAGAGCTGCTGGAGCAGGCTCCTGGCAGGGCCGGTGGCCCCAGTGGAGAGAAGCCCGGTGCAGGTCTTGTGGTCCCATGGGGGACCCACGCTGGAGCAGTCTGCTCCTGAAGGACTGCAGTGGGATCTGAAGCCACCCACTGAGCGGGAAGAGTGTGAGAAGTCTTCCCCCTGAGGAAGAAGGAGCAGCAGAGAGAGCGTGTGATGGACTGACCCCTACCCCATTCCCCATCTCCCTGCTCCACTGGAAGGGGAGGAGGTAAAGAAGCCCAGAGCAAAGTTGCGTCCAGGAAGAAGGAAGGGGTGGGGGAAGGTGATTTAAGATTTGTTTTTATTTCTCATTATCCTACTCTGACCTTTGATTGGCAATTAATGAAATTAATTTCCCCAAGCAGAGTCTGTTTTGCCTGTGACCATAATTACCAGCTGGATTGGCACCTGGCATCCAGCTAAAGTTAACTCACCACAACATAACCTTCTTTCTCCACAGGATTTCATTTTAGTTCCCATGGTTCCTAAATTTTTATGTTCCATGCAAAAGAATTGCGCTCTGGAATTTTCTTCATGTCTCCTAATTCAGTAAGAGGCCACAGAACAGCTCACTTCTCTTTCTAATGGATTTCTTAGTGTTTCCTTCTCTGTAGTTGCCAATTCTCAACTTCTGGTATTTTTTCTTTGAACTTAGTAAGGTATCTCATTTTCTGATGGTCTTGCCTGGCTAGTTATCACCCATTCTCACTCTCTTCCATCAGGAGTTCCCACAATCCCATCACACTCTTACCTTTCTCAAGTAAACAAGACCCAGCTCTCCCAAACACTCCTATTACCATAGCTCCTTGTGCTCCAACTGATACTCATGGTAACATCTGAAAGCAAAAGCAGCAACACAGATGCACGTCAGCCAGTACCTGTGACATACCCACACAGCTCAGCAGTTTTCAATCTAGCAGCTTAACAGCAAAAATACCTATTTGAGTTCAAACTCTATTAGATATATGAAAACTTGGAGAAAGAGGGCAAGTTACTGCAATTATACTCAGTCAATATGGTAATTTTAAGTTACTAACTCCTGATGGGGACTGCTATTACCAGTATCTTTATATGACACATCTGAACACATTACCGCTTTTGCTTTTAATGAAGGCATACCCCCACCCAATCCAGAACAGAAGGCTCTCAGATTTATGCACAATGTACATAAACAGATTTAAAAACATATATATAGTCTAGTTTACTTTTAAGCATATTTCAGTTGAAGTCAAGATCTCCTGAAGTAGTGCGTAGAACTGGAAGAGAAGTACCAAAGTAGCCAAGTCAGCCAGTCCCAACAGTAAGTCATTAGCTAGCAGAATTACATATATTGTAGACCATTTCACAGATGAACCCCATAAAGTTTACAATGCATCCATACACATAAATCTAGGATGCTGTATAGCCAGTTTCCTCCTCAGCAGTACTCTTTTTATACGTTAAATAATGCACTGAGTCAATTAGAAGTCAGGGAATGTGACCAATGCTAAACTGTAGATCTTTTTAGAGGTACAGAGGTGACTGTTTCAGGTATTGAGGTATGTAAGTTCATACACCTGCCTGTGAACATTCCCACATGCACAGGATGTTTGTCTCTAGCAGCAAACGAACTGAAAATATGCAAGGCAAACAGAGTTAGAACCTACAACACTGGATTTATGACCAGTTGTGCATGTTTTTAACTCTCAACCCTTCTTTGACAGCATCAGTATGCTAGTAACAGTAATAACAGCAAGTGAGAAAATAGAGAATATTCAACAGAAATGTAAATGTATATTTAAAGGAGACTTTGAACGAACAACGATCTTGTGACTTGTGAGATACCCATCTTTGTTTCAGCACACTACCTTTTTCCACAGCCTCTGGGTCATCTCAACAAGCCAAAGGAAGCCTTCCAGTAGCCTTTTTATAGTAATGAAGATCAGCCACTGGACTTTTAGAAGTCTACGGGAATGATGTTTCTTGCCTCCTCCTTTCCAAGTACAGACCTCACAAGTGCAAGAGCACATGTGCCTCCTTTAACACAAGCATAAATGATAAAATCAACAAACACAGACCAATAGATCATAGATCAATTCTGTTTTCATGATACTTGAATTGCAAAGTTGAAGCATGAGTGTTCATGGTTGATGATGAGAAATGCCTACACTTCTGGAGACAATACTGAAAATCTGTTCCTGAAAACCTGCCTACATCTGCTCTGTTTCACAATGTTTCTTGGAAAGTAACATCTGCATTGCCTGGGTGAGTAAACTCTAGAATTTAAGCTCTCACTACCCAAGATTTTGCCACACAAAATACACCATATCCAGAGCAAAACTGCAGGAGTTCAGACATAAACAGAGATCAGACTGCCACATTTCTTTTTTTATATCTACATCAACCAAGATCCACTTCCCCTTCTTTCTGTGAGTCATAAATTCGCAACAACAGCAGTTTGCTTCACATGCAAAAGCCTTCCTTGTTAACACCATAGAAACAAAGTTCTAAGCCCAGTTTTGCCAGTTTTTGTGCAAAATCCTCACAGGAAATCCAAGCAGTTGCAGCAAGACAGCGTTTTGTTCACCAGAGCTCAGAATCACTTCCACATCCCAGAAACATGTCTCCCAGAGATGTTTCTTCAACCTCAGCCTGCTAACTGTATTTTCCATTGAAACCTCTTGACAGCCCTGGAAAACACAGCTATCCACATGTCCCTGTTTCCCCTCTCCTGAGGCTACACGATAGCTCTCCCATTTTGATGCCACTCTTCCTATGATAACATAAACAGCTCCAGTGGCCACAAGAATGCTGAACAGAACCTGCAAGAGGTGCAGTTCAGCCCACCGAAGTATTTTTATTACACACTGAAATTTGTTCCTTCAGCAATAGCCTTGAAAAGGACGAGCTTAATTAGGTTGGAAGGTAGTAAAAGCAAGGAAAAAGCCTGGAAAGCCATGAGATCAATGCAGGAAGCTCCAGCATGACTTGTCAAATGAGCTGAGAGGAACACAAAATTTTTTGAACACAATGAGCAACAAAACTAAGACAGCAAAAGTTAGGCAAAGCAAGATAAACACATAAAACACAACTGTTGTGTAGGAAATCACCTCTTAATTTCATGACATAGACTGCCAGGACAATGAGGGTGAAGCACTCCAAAAAGGTATCACACGGGCCCCCAACAAGGCTGTTCTTATTGATGACTTACCCTGTTTCTCAGAGCAGAACAAAATCTCCCAGAATGAGCAATTCAAATTCACTTTCATGTCTGAGAAGACCATCTTTTCCACTTTAGCTATACTGATTAAGTTAGCATAGCATAACTTTCTAGCACAGATAAACCCTAAGCAGTAACTCCAAAGATACTGGAAATTTAAGTATCAAAGCAATACAGAGACAACAACAGTCATCCCAACTGTACTAAAAAGTATTTCAGTATTTTCACCTATTGCTGTCTACAGAGATCATAAAATCTTAAGTGATTATTCTAGGCCCTCACTCTACAGAGATGCAGTAAAACTTAGCCAGCATTTCTTCTCCAAATTGCATAAATTCAAGGCCTTCAGAAGATCAAAATTAAAAACAGTTCAGTAGGCAACCATTTTGGTATCTCTTTGCCGAACAATTCACCTTAATTCAAAAATCCCTAGAGGCATAAAAGGCCTCCAAAACTAGGCACGGTGCCTTGAAAACAAAGCTCTCCTACAGCCTTGTACAATGATACAATGATTTCCTACGTCTTGCCTTCTGATGCAGACTATTGCAAACTTCTTTGCTACTTCTCTTTTTGTCACTATTAAACCTGAGGAATAAAACCAAACGGGTAAAACAGTAGAAGAGGGAGAAACACAAAGGTAAGGAAGAAATAAGATACTAGAAGTATTTGCCTCTTTGGGACATCAGTCTCAAACAGAAAATACAGCATCCAAAAAAAAACTGGTAGGAAACTAAACATCTGACCTACACAGAAACATAATGTTAAAGGATAATAAACAAAACATGCGGTACAAGTCTTTGCTTTAAAATACTTAACGGGCACTTTTCCACCAGCCTAACTGGATACTCAGGAACTCCAGAAAATTCTGGGATCCTCTTTTGGCCTCACTACCCATTTTGCCACATAGTCTCTGTGCATCCGGTTAACAAGAGATGACACCAGTTAATTCACATTAAACAAGTCCATAACAATATGGGCAACTCATTTACTTTGAAAATTCTCTTCATTCTCTTAAAACAGATGTTTTAAAAGTAATCCTCGAAATCTGTAGTTACATGAGCAGCAGAATTAACAAAAATGGTTTTTCATGGAATTTTGTTCTGTATTTTTATGTTCCTTCCCTGCAACAACCCAGTTCCCACCCAAATCGTTACAATTCTCGTACCCTGCAACTCCGTTGGTTTCCCTAGTCCTTGACACCATCCATTCTTTCCTGTGTCCCTGTAAGAGAGACCATACGCTGCAGCTGTTTGGAAACAAATCACTAACTGCCCAGCAACTACCTACATCCATGGGTCAGTGAGTCAAACAGAACAGCATCAGCTCCTTCATAGCGTTTTATTCAGGGGGCAGATTAATTTAACTGCTACTTAACCACTGATGTCTTACAATTCTTCTTAAGAAATGACAAAGCCTCCCTCAACTCAGAAGCTATTCACACAGAAACAGGACTAAAAGAACAAGCACGACTGATTTACATAGAATGCCAACTTCATATTTACACAGGAAGGCAATCTGAGGACATCACATAACCACAGTTTTTTGCTCTTTGCCTACTTTCTGCTATGCCCATATTCTGTGTTACTGACTGAATTCTCATTTGCACCATTTTTCTTTAAAAATACGGAAGATTTATGCTCTAGTAGAGTCATGACATCATTAATATTGGTTAGGTAAAGACAAGAAGAAAAAGATGAAAATTGGTCAGTGAATATCTTTAGTTTTTTTTCTTTATTTGTACCTATTTTACTCATATACCCTAGAAGCTTGAAAAAAACCCGCCCGTTACTGAAAAACACATCTCTCAATTCATTTTTCTGATACCTTCTAGAGAAAGTGTATCAAGTATGACAGCAAGGGCAAGACTCAAGATCCCCTACACCTCTAAGAATGAGGGGAAAAAAAAAAAATAAGTGAACGCTTTTGTCTGTCAGAAGAAAAGAGACTGCTTGTACACAAACCAGCGAAGTAGTAAATTAGGAAGAAGAGAGGCAGAAACATATCTCTGCTTTCAGCACTCCTTTAAATAGAAACAGCTATGAGTGCTCTACCCAAAAGCATTTATACACAAAATATCAATCACAAAAGGTATTTTTGAGTGTGTGGGGAAGAAACGTGTTAAGATTATCATGGTGCAAAAAATCAAGGTTAAAAAAAAATTCTTGCAAGACAGAGTTGACACTTGTATGCTTAAGCAAATTGAGTTCTCACCATCACTTCTGACCATCTGCAACTAAATCAGTCCAAAATTACTGTTACTTTTCTGTTTACAGTGCCTGAAGCAGGCAGGGGTAAACCAAACCAGGGGTAACATGCCCACTACAGCATCATACAGGGTTACTCAGGTTGAGAGAGACTGCTGGAAGTCACCTAATCTAATCACCCTGGTCAGATCAGACCAATTTAGAGCAGGCTACCCAGTGCCTTGTCTGGCTAAATTTTGAGTATCTCCAAAGCTGTATATTCCATAACGTATCTAGTTCTCTGCTCCAGTGCTTGACAACCTCTGGGGTGAAAAAAAATTCTTCCCAATATCTGACCAGAAATTCATGTGTTCCAGCCCAAGTCCTATTCCCAGCCTCTTACCCTAGCAGCCTGCAAGAGTCCGGCTCTATCTTTTCTGCATCCTCCCATGAGAGAAGGTTAGACAGCACTGAGATCTCCCCGAGCCATCTCTCCACCACGCTGTGCAACCCTAGTTGCCTCAACTTCTCCTCACAGGTCACAGGCTCCAGCCCCTACATCATCTTAGTGTCTTCAAGCAAGCTCACTCCACGGAGTATCTACCCTTTCAGCAGAGCTGCAACCCACCCATTCATCCCCCAGCCCAATCTTTTGCACACTGTTGTTCTGCCCCAGTGCAAGACTTGGCATTTGCCTTTGCTGAATGCCACAAGGTCCCCCAGTTCTGCAGCCTGCCAAAGTCCCTCTGAATAGCACACCTGTCCCTCTGAATAACACACCTGACTCATCCCCACAGTATGGTGTAACCTGTGAACTAGCTTGGAGGACTACTATTCCACCAGACAGGTATGTTGTTCAGTAATAGGAGGGGTTTTTTTTTCAAGTTTGTGAGCTGACACCATCCTAGTCACTGTTAACATATTTTTACTTTCATAGCTCTTCCCTAATCCCTCATGTTCACTATGCCCTCTTTCTAAAAAGCAGCCAACATGCAACAAAACCTTTATTTTTCCTGTGTTCAAAGTCTTCATTATTAGTACTTTTTGTATCTCACTGCATAAAAACAGATCCCCTCCTCCCATCCTCTTGCCTGCACACCCCACCCCACGCCCCCCCCCGGCAAAAAAAAAAACCAAAACCCCATTTTTCCAGAGTAGGAGCTAACTAGCATATTATGAATTTACAAACTGGCTAAACATTTTCTCCTGAGAACTCCACTGCAGGTTTCAGAACGTAAGTGACACAACCATCAAACTCGGGGTCATTCAGGATGACCAAGTTTTCTCATACTTAGACAAATGTAAAAATAGGAAGAGAAAAATAAATCCATTTAACATTTCATTAATCCAAAACTGTTGCAGATTATTGGTTTAAACAAGTGTTTATATACACACTTCTATGGCTTAGCATTATGGATGACCAGCCAAAATACTACACAGTGAGCAAGAGAAAGACCCTGTGAGTACAATTAACTACCAATGTTTTAAAGATAAAATGAAGTTTCAATGAAGAAAGGAACATTTTTCTAGGTGTGCCTCCCTCCCTTCTTCAGTCCAACTCAACAGACACCTACGAAGAACGTCAAATATATCTTGACTCCCAGTTTCTTGGAATATGCCACTGCAGCATGTACCACAGTTTTCTGCTTTACTTCTTTACAAGAACAGTCACAGATTTCTTAAGTTTCAACGCACTTTGCATACCAGTGGCTAAAAGATTTCACTCCCAAACCTCCAAAAGTCATAAGGAATTTCTGAAACTGCAAAAGTCTAAAAAGTATCCAACCTCCAAAATCATCTGCAAAAGCAATTTTCAGATCATATTATAAACACTTTATGTAATCTTGCCCCAAAACAGACACAAACCACAGGGATCATAAACTCTGGCACTTCTAAGCCAAAAGGCTCTATAACCTACTACCAAATCTGCACAAAAATAATTTCCAAAAGCTATTGTTTACTCCTGCTCGACCTCCTGCCGTATTAACTTAGAAACATGAAAAAAGTGATGCCATGCAGATCTATACAAAAAGCTTGCACACACTAAAAATAGGCAGATAAACACATTTTCAAGGGGGGGAAAAAAAATCACTTTAAAATGTTGACCTGTGCACAGGAAAAAACCAAAACCAACAAACAAACACCACCACATTTCAGATCCTGCAAATATTTGCACATGCTCTTAATGAAGGCAGAAGTATCCATGTGCCTAAAAACCAAATCTTCACAGAGCAAAAACCCAAGCAGATAGTAAATGTAAATCGCTAATGTCTTCACTCCAGAACCTCAACACACACCAGGTGCAAAGCAGCAAAAGATAAGAGGGCATAACTTCCAGCTGCGCTGAAAAAACATGCAGCAAATGTTTTCAAACTGTATGTCACAGTTCCTTGGTGCAGGTTCAATAGTACATCTCTCATGCTGCTTCATGTCTTCTCCAACAGACCCAACTGTTCTATATATACAGTTAACGCTACTAGCCATACTTTGTGGTTTAATAGCCAACCCCCAGACTCTCATACAAGTAGAAGTAGTGCGAACAAATACGGTGTATGACTTTCAGCAATTTTTAAACTATTTAAGGGTAGTCTTCCTAACAGGCAATTTTCCAAGTATGCAGTATTTTAATAAGATTCATAGAAATCATACTTTACTCCTCCATATACAGACATGCAGAAAATATGTAATGTAACTAACAACCTTCCTCCTGCCCTCCTTCCAAAGAAATGTGCCCTGGAGCACATATCAGTAGTATTATAGGAAAAAATGCGATTCCCTTATTCATAAGGGATATTTAAAACAATCATAAACACTCTTTAACAGTATATGTTCTTTTTGATACTGGCTGCATAGCCTTGTGCTACAGTTGTGTACATGATACAAAAGAACAAAAATTCAATTAAAGACTTAAGTAAGCCTTTCTGATTATTTTTTTTTGGGGGGAGGGGGGGGCAATTAAAGTGGAGAATGTCTCCTTTTAAGATTATCATTTCCCATTTGTGATTGTCCCAGAAGCTGGTGACCAAGCCCAAATGCTTAGTTGTGAGTTCTGAAATACTACAGCATTTCACTAAGAGCTGGTTATTATGACATCCAAGAAAACCACACCAGCTGCTGGACAATGCAGCAAGCAACATATCTGTGTGGATGCAGAAACCCAGTCATTACAGGAGAAATTAGAGAAACATCTTGACACATTTTACCACCAACAGACTGATCACAGATGTTACTTTTTCATACGTCATGGCTGCAAAGGGCTTGCACGAGAGGGAGGATGCAGAGGCTCAACCTAACCATGATGCCAGTGATAATGGTAACAGCAACCCAGGAGCTTAGAGGTGGGATGCCAGGATCTCCACTGAGAAAGATCTAGGGAAGAGTGTTTTAAGAATGAACATTGGGAGTACGTGTGTGCATTTGAGAAGCTCAGAAAAAAAAAAAACCCCACACCCACTGTACATTGTGCTTACTTAAAATACTTCTGAAAATACCTATGACTTACTATTTCAAAACCCACTTCCTGCATCTTTCCCTAAATAAAGCAAAGTATGCATTCTTTGCTCTACATCACACATCAAGTAACTTTGAGAAAGAAGCCTTATTTAAGCCATCAGAGCACAAGGACAACAGTATTTTTCCCCTCAAGAATGGAGAATCTTTTCCTCATTCAGGGAATTCTAACAACCAAGCATTTATTTATTTTACTTCACATACAGAAAGAAGAAAAAAACAGTTTAGAGCAAGCACAGAAGAATGCAACCAGAAGGTATTAAACAAAAAAAACGCCACCAGCACAAGAAAAACCCCACAACAAAACAAACAAAACCCAGAAAAACAAAGGTGGGAGAAAGCAAGCACCATGATACTAGAATATTCATGCAAAGGGAGCTCCCACTGCAAACCTCCTAAGATGCTCTCTGACATTTTGGTACTCTGCCTTCTTGTTATCCCACCCACATCTTGCATCACATTAACACCGACAACTCTTATGTTCAGATGACATCTCCATCTGAACTTCTGATATGAAGCAGATGCCATATGAGAGACCACTCAAAATACCTGCGGTACAAGAACTAAGAAAAAAAGCTGCAATGCTATTGGTTGAAGAACATTTAAAGCCTATCTTTCTCAGGAAAAAAACCACAGGTCAGAAAGATTCTGTGCATATGTGAATTTCATTTTGCCAAGATAATTTGTGGGTGAAAAAAAGGGCTGTATAAGCAGCAAAACTAAATATAAAAAGGCAAGGAAAAAACCCAACTTTGTTTTTTAGAGGAGCACAGCTTTTCCAAGGTTTTACAATGTTCACAATCATGTTTATTAATATCCTTTAAAGCAATTTCTCATTTTAACATTTTTTTGACATGACAAACATACTTCTCTAACTATGTTGAGAATAGCGTTGACTTTTCAGTCTCTACATTCATCTGAAGGCATGGGTGAAGCAGTGAGAGTACAAAATGCACCCTTCTGCCTAACTTCTTTTCTGTAGTAATTTCACCTTGGAAAGAAATAGCTCAAGGCTCAAATGGCACATGCAATGTGCCTGGGATGCCAACTTCAGATGGATATGAAAATGCAAGAGTTGTAATATTGTCACTGAACACAGAAAAATCATGCAGACGTAAGAGGAAACTGTTAGGACATGAACAAAGCTAATATACACACACACACACACGCGCACATACATATGTACACCTGTAATTTTTCATGACATTCCTTTTCTTTGAACTGAGACTGTACTGCACATTGAATCATCAATTATCTGTTACTAGTTACTTTAACTCAGATCACCAGTTCAAAACCAGACAAACTCTAACAAAAACTGTACAAGGCATCAGACCTAAACTGCTTTTCAGCTGCAAATCCATGCCATCTTCATACCAGTGGAGTCACACCAGTAGAAAAATCAACACACACATCTAACACTTCCCCTCCTAACATAATTTCTCCCCCATTTTCTAGAGGGAAACAACTTTTAGCCAAGGCAGTAGCTAACAAAAAACGGGTGAGTTTACAAACCAAATTGATTGCCAGCTCCATTGCAGCTCTGTATTATGTTTTTCTGTGTAGACCCCAAACCCACAGTCCTGACAGCTGAAGGATCAGTTCCAGTAGGTCATGAAGTTCAAATCAACAGGTACTGGCAATAATCTGGATGGATTGTACCAAAATGATAATTTAGATTATTTCATAAGCAGATGTTGCAAAGCAGAGCATGCATTTCAAAATTAAATGCTTATCTCTTTTTTTCCTATTATTAAGTTGAAATTTGTACTGTAGAGACAATTTGGAATTTTTTCATTTCTGTGCTCTTGCTTATTTTACATTTGAAATATGCCCATATAAGCAAGGATAAAGTTGTCCATAGTGCAAGAATTACAATTAAATTAATTATATTATTATATTAATTTGATTTTATTAATTTTCCTTAAAATAAATTAATCTCAGTCTCACACTACCTTTAAATACTTTTGTCGGGGGGGGGGGGCAGGGAATATCAATATTTGCTAGCATTCTCTTAAGCTGGTTGGTGCTGACAGCTAAAAAGGACACCTCCAAAGTAACTTTCTACAGTACATTTATGGCATAGAACAATTTCAGGCCATAAAATCATAATTTCCCATTTCTATAAGCACTACATGTTAATTTACCAAAGAAAGTCAAAGTGAAATAAAAAATACAGTGATAAAGTAGTCACAGAGAATGACTTAAAACAAATGTACGTTATCTGAAAATAATTACGGAATTATATTTGCATTTATCTCCCAAATAAATCCCATAAATATGGAACCAATTTCTTTTATAACTACCTTCTTGACATAAACATTCAATGTACGTCTGCTTACATTCATTACATGATTACTAGAATCTATTTTGAGTACAACTACTTTATGTAAAAAACAAAGCCTTATATCTTCCTTTATAATTCAAAACTAGCAAAACCAACACACCAACGTTATAATAACAAGTTCTGAGATACTAAAGGTAATTACAATCTACTGTCCAGAACAGATTAGTCCTACCCAACAAATACGCCCAGTAACAGATTTACAACATTGCGGTAATTCTATCCAGGAAGTACCAACAAGCCACTTTTTTTACTTAGAAATATCACACTTTAATAAAATTCAAATAAAGGTGCTGCCATATTGGTTTCCAGTTTGGGGTTTTTTTGTCTGTTTGTTTTTATTCTATCAAAATCAATTACAACTCTTGAAAACCATCCACATATTGAATGTGCTTCACTTCTTAGTAAGAAGTTATCTTCCCATCTTGCTTTATTTTACATGGTTATTAGGCTACGAAGGCATCACTGTGACATAAATCAGAAAACTCGCATCTATCTCCAGGCATGCGAGAATTAAGTATGACAGTCACTGTGAAGCCGCAGTAACTGGTTTCCAGTTTGAGAACAAAACCACGCATAGATGGCATAAATATGCACAACTGCTATAAAGGCACAAAAGCTTGCATGTGCCAATATGAACATAGAAGGAGTTTCAGTACTTGTAACTGCTTAGCATATGCAGCATTAGGTGGAATCACTATGAATTCAAACAGCATTCTACTGCACTTAATTGACACACTAGTACTACCTCTACAAGCAAGTCCATCCCCTCACATTCCATAGTTATGCATATGTTTGAAAACTGGCACTGATCCTTTCATCAGCAGTTTCAGCTTCTCCAAACTGAAAGTCTTAGCAGATCCCTAGTTATCTGCCTAGATAACTTAGCCTCATGTGCATCTTAAACAATAATTTTAGTTTTAAAGTTATTCTAACTAAAGACTTGGCAACGTAAGGAGGGCAAGCAAGTTAATTAAATTTAGCAAAGTTTACCTGACGACATCCAAAAAGCAGATACGCACGACAATAACATTTAAGAGAAAAGCTGCTTTCACCAGCTATAGACATCACACCAGCATCTTAAGTACACCACAACTTTCAAAAGCTATCTTTCCTTTCCAAATACAGCAAAACTTGAAGATGTTAATATAGATCGTATGAAAAAGTGCAGCTGAAAAGGTCTGAGAATTTCCACTATGGACACACTTTTCTCCTCCTAGTTGATAACCTTGCCGCTAGGTGGGCTTCTCTTTTTTAGTGAGAAGATGCATGTGACCCAGTGGAGTCAAAGTACTTTATGGAAGGTGAAGTGCCTCTTAAGATCAGGATCAATTTCCTTGAATGAATCAAAGAATAAACTCTTCAGGGCAGCATTTTCTAGTCCAATACTCTTCCACTAATTTGACAGCCATGAATAGAGACTTTCCCTTCTGTTGACCCACACTGTTTGGGAGAAAAATACAAAAGAAATGATGACAACAAAAAAAAGAACCAGCCATCACTAAAAATTTCTCTGCTGGGGGAAAAGAAATAGTAAACATTCTCTCCACCTTGCTTGTAAACTACCGTAATTTCACTAACCCATCAAGTTTGACGACCAGATCACCATACAGATTTTTATCAAAAGTTAATACATTAGGACCACCAATAGGACACTACTGCTTTCAAGAGCATGACTAAGAGGATGCTCAGCAAAACAATCCAAGTTCAGCCCTGATGCCAGAGTTTGGTTCATCATTTTTTTTCCTCTGGTGGCAAATATTTGAATGAAACGGGTAGACTTTCAGAAAGTTAGAATAACAGTCCCTTTGGAGGAAAAAAATACATCTCTCATCCCCGATCTAGAAATTTCCTAGATTTGTCTGTAAATTGTGACATATTATCTCATAATTAGAAGATGAATCAGACATCACACTACATGAAAACATTTTATGTATTGTTGAGATCACAACTAACAACAAACATTCACCTGTTACTGTGACCTAAGTATACTGTAAAATGTAATCATTTAACTTGGGCATCTGCAAGAGCTCTTTTGAGCAAACCGGTCCTGAATATTCCAGTTACCAGTAAGCACAGGACTTTTAAGCACAGGATCTGTGCTAGTAAATAGCAAAACTTCAGGACAACCCCAAAAAGCCCCTTCCCTTTTGGAAGAAGAAAAAGCTCACCATTCCCTAATGCATCAGTGAGGTCTTTGCACACTAAGCCTGTGACAAATTCATTATATGGTAAGGGTTATAATTCTTTCCTCCACCAAAATTTTCCAAGTCACGCGAAATACAAAAGCTTTTATCTCCCAATAATAACATACTAGGTCTATTTGTCTATCAGATTACTACGAGAGGTTCTGAGATCAAGCTTTAAGAAAAGGTTATCATCTACACCAAGAATGTCCAAGCAATTTTAAAACCTGATGAAACTGTATTTCAAATTTTTGTAAAACCTCCATTTCCAGGTCACCTATATGGGAAGAATATTTTCCTCCTATATGTGTTATTTGGAAGGCCCAAATAGCTAGACAGGAGAGACTGATCTTCCCAGTGCACTGTGTGGTCTCAGTACATAGGAAAAGCTATTTTTGAGATATGTAACACAAATCAAAGGTAAAAATTTGAGTTCTTCCTCAGCTTTATACATGGTAATCCTTTAATATGCTGTCAACTGCAGATTTAAAGAGGAACTTATCTATAAAACCTACTTCATTTCAGAGCAAGATTTCCATCAGCATAAACAATCATACTGCAGACTTCTGTGAATCATGCAAGTTGAGCACCACTAAAAATATGTTCTAAGAAAAGACTAATTAGAGATCTCATTTCTTCACCCTCCAGGCCCAGAGAATGATATTTTGTTTTGTACTGTTCTCCCATACCACTTCCTAATTACTAACTTCATACATACATAAACAGTTTCATTCTTGCTGCCACTGACAAACAACAGCTTAGAACATCTAAGGCCCCAGTCCTGAAACCACACAGACACTCGTTTAAATTTAAGCATGTGGGAAACTCCACTGCAGTCTTGGAAGAGGCTCTGGTGTTTCACAATAATCACATCAACCAAGACATTGGGACCTCAGTCCTGAAAACATCATAGCTCCAGGACAAGTGCAGCACATGCCCAGAACTGGTTCCAAAGAGAGATCTTGCTGCTGGCTGTTTCTATTAGAAAACTCAAGAACACGTTTAAGGGGCAGCCGTTGAGTACCCCGAAGGAACTCCACCGCAATTCCCACAGGGGCAGGGTGACTTTCGAGGCATTTTGGAGTTACCCGCAGGAACCTGAGGTGACCTGCCGCTGTAAACCGTGCATTTCCACAGACACCGGCAGCCCGCTGCGAGGGGCAGCGCCTGATTCAGGGACACGGGCACATCACACACACACACACCCACACCCCCCAAAACCTTCCAGCAGCGCTGCCGCGGCGGGCGCCCCGCGGAGCCCCAGGGCGGGCTTCTGCAGGCCGGCGGCCGACGGTAGGGAGGAGGGAAAGCGGGCAGGGCCGGCCAGGCCCCGGCGCGGCCGCGGCACACCGGAGCCTCGCATGAGATGCGGCCACCGCCGCGGCGAGGGCAACGAGCCCCGCCCGGCGCGCGCAACCCCCCCGGCCGGGGCCGACAGACGGGACGCGGGGCGGGGAAGCGCGGGCAGCGGTGCGGGCAGCGGCACGACAGCCGGAGGCGACACCCCCAGCCCCAGCACCGCAGGCCGCCCGCGTTTCACAACGCCGCATCCCGACCGGCGGGGAAAAAGCCATGGCCGCGCCAGCCACCGACGCTTAGGGAGCCCCGGGCACCCCGCGGCTGGCCGGGCGACATACGGACTGTCGGCAGCCGCCGCGACTTGCCTCCCCCCGCTCCGGGGTTCCCCGCCCGCCCGTCCCCCCCCCGGCCCCGCGGCCGGACCCCCCCGGGGCGGCCGCCACTCCGGGCGCTGCGGACGACAACTTCGAGGCCCTCGGGCCGGCCGCGCTGCCGGGAGGGGGTGGGACGTTCGGAGCTACTCCCCCTCCCCCGGGGCACCCTTCCCTCTCACCTGGCGGCAGGCCTCTGGCTCCCGGGGCGGCGCGGGGTGCGCCGTGGCCGGCAGGGCTACCCCGGCCCTGGCTGCGCGCTCCCGGCTCCGGCAGGGTCGGCCCGTGGAGGGGCGGCGGCGGTGGGCAGAGGGCGGGGGGCGGCGGTAAGCGAGCGGCGCCGCCGCTCATGGCGAGTCCGGGGAAGCCGGAGCGGGAGCGAGCGCGGGTCCGGCAGGGTGCCGGGAGGAGGCAGGCAGCGGAGGGGCAGGCGGAGGCGGTGGCAGCCTCGCCAGCGGGGGGGGAAGGGGGGGGGAAGAAGCCCCCATCTGCCGCCCGGCCCGCCCGCCGGCCTGGCGGGGGGCTGGGGCCGCTCGCCGCCCTCCCCGGCCGGCCCCCGGCGGGCGGGGGCAAGGAAGCCGGCGTCGGGCTGCGCCCCGCGGGGCGCTGAGCGGGCGCCGACCGGCATCGCTCCCGGCTGCGGCCAGCCGGCGGCGCCCGCCCTCCCGAGAGCGGCCCCGCCGCGGGGACGCCGGGGCGCTCAGCGCAGGCTCGGGGGCGGCACGGCCGCCGCGGGGAGCCTCCAGCTGGGGCGCAGCCCGCAGCCGGGGCCCAGCCGTGCCGGCTGCTGCGGAGGAGAGGCTACCGCCGCCGGCGCCTGGCTCGCTGCCGAGGACGACGAAGTCTCCCCGCCTGCGTCCTCCCTCCCTCCGCCCCGGCCCGGCCCCCGCCCGGCCCCGGCAGACGCTCGCGCGCCGCCGGCGGCCGGGCGCCTCCCGCAGGGCCGAGCGCCGCCGCAACAGCGCTGCGGGGCCCCAACAGGCCGCCCCCCGCCGGGGCCCAGCCCCGCGCAGACCCTGGGCGCGGAGCCCGGAATCATCCTCGCCCCGTCTCGCCTTCCGCCTCGGTGGGCCGCCGGGCGCGGGCCCCTCGCCCCCGCGGTACGTAGGGGCCTGGGCACCCCCGGCGCCCCGCCCGCCCTCGGCTCTGCGTCTCCCTCCCGCGCCCAGCGAAGCGGCGCGGTGCTGCGGCGGGGGCGGCCGCCCGGAGGGGGGGGAGGCCGCGATGGTTTGGGCGGCCGGGCGACTGCAGGGGCTGCGCTTGGATCCGGCGGCGCCGGGGCGCGGTGCAGGGGCGGCGCCGGGAGGGGGGAGGCGGGGCGGGAGGCCCGCGGGCACGGGGAGCGGCGCTGCCGTCGCCGGGCGGTGACGGGTACCCAGCGCGAGCCGGCCCTGACGGGCGCGGTGGGAACCGCCCTTGGAAGGCCGGTTCCGGGGGGGGGCCCCCGGAAAGGGGGCGGGGGGCGGCACTGCGGTGGGAGTAGCCGGCTTGTGCGGAAAATCGGAGCTGTCGGTAAACGCCTTGGCTTGTCGCGCGAGTGGCGGTTTATTGCGTCACTGTCAGATGAGCATTGTTCAAGCTTCCCCCTGCCTGCGAAGGTAACAGGAGTGCAACTAAGGGCGTCTCTTGACGTCGTGAAGGTGTCTCTGCGCGCGTGCGCGCCACTCTGCGTTGAGGTAAAGGGCCGCGTCTGCCGAGCCCGTCCAGCTGTGTTTGGTTTTTTGGGAGCAGTGAGATAATGAGAAAAATGGATACATAGACAACCGGAGAAAGCTCAGTGCTTAGTGAAATTTGCCACCTAGAGGGGTGCGCTGCTTGTCATCAGCGGAACAACAGTTCTGGGAGATCTGAATGTGCAGGCGGAGAATTCATGTCGTGTTGCACATCACAGCCCTGCCACCACCTCCTGCGCAATGCTGTGAGTGGGAAAGGCTGCCGCAAGTCGTGCCTTTCCCAGCATTACCCTGCTGCGTCACCGTTTGCCTTCACTCCTTCCTGTCATCTGACTGAGGTTTTCACCTAGCGTGGGAGAAGGTGACAGGGACGCCCCAGAATGCTAGCACCGCTGGGACTCGTTGACATGATTCCTTGCTGATGTGATTCCTGCGTGCCAGCATTTATATAAGGTCGTTCAAAGCGTTTCTAGATTTGTTCGCTTAAACTCCGCACAGCTAACCCCTCATTCTCTCCAGCCCCAAATCAGGAAACAACTTCAACAGGTCCTAGCTTGTGATCCTCTGGAACACGAGGGTCTGAAGTGCTTTCCCATCACATCCTCTGCTTCACCTTTCCAAGGCACCTGCACCTCTTTCAGGCTGCTGCTATAGGGCAAGCACGTGCAGCCTGCGTGAAGCTCCTGGCAATACACCGATGGCAGAAAAAGATGAACACAGCCGCTATTGCCTTATGATGGTTCATTTTTCACGCATTTCCTGGGGGGAAGTTGCTTTAAAACTACCTCCGTACTGAAGATAAGACTGCATTGTGGCACAGAATTTCTTTTTTGCGAGCCCTCCAACACTTTGCAGATTTGAATACTGGAGGATTTTATACTACAGGAAAAGGTGTGAAAATAGCATCAGTCCTTCAACTAAGACAATCTTTCTAACTTTTTTGCACCTGATTGTCTTCCAGAAATAAGCAAATAATGTATATTTCTGCAGTATGAAGCGGCTTCAACCATTAATCCAACATGCATTCCAGACCACAGGCTATCTGGAAGTTCATGAAGGCTGTTTCTGAGCAGCATGGGTCAGCAGTCTTGCAGACACGTAACCTGACAGTCCTGGTGCATTGCACTTCATTTACTTCCGGAGCTGAGAAGTTTCATTTTCCTGTTCGTTCTAAATTTAAATCAGGCTTCTTCAAGATAATATCATTGCATGAGCTAGATCCAGATTTTTTTCCAAGTGCCTTTTTACTCAAGTGTGGCAAGAAGAGGTAATACCTTTAGCCTAATACCTTATTAGGGTAATTACCACATTTGCAAAAACAGACAAGCTTTTGGCAGCATACAGAAAGTGTTCCTCAGGTCCGATTGAGGTCTTCAGGTACTTAAAGACAAGGTTTTCTCTCTTTAAGGTTTAAGTCAACTGGTATCTTAACTCATTTTTATAAACAGGAACATACTGACAGTTGTCCAGAGTTAAACTCCTTGATTGTTCACATCAAACAGATCCAGGGAAAAGTCATAACTAGTGATTTTTATTTTTTTTTCCTTTGCTGTAGCTTTTATTTTGGTTTAAAGTTTACAAAGTTGAAGTACTGCAGTGATTAGGAAGCTACTACACTCAGTATTGCAGACTTCTTTTCATTTCAGGTGAATTAAGACCTCACCGGTTTGACTCAGAGCAATCACTACAAGAAAGCTGACACTGATGCAAGCTCTTTTGCAAACCACAAGTGCTTATTTCTTCCAACCTCGTAACTAATTCTGCCTAGAAACTAGCACAAAATTTGAGTCTAGATTTCCGTCTCTCCAAATGGGCTGCCAGAATCAGTCATGTGGTATGATTCTCAGGGTTCTTACTGTGGTCCAGTGGTGAAAACAGATATTAGGTACATTGTTTCATTAAAAGTTGAACAAGTTAAAGCTCCACTGTGCCCAAGGCATCTCTTAAAAGCTGATTAACAGCTGAAGTCGTGTTTAAGGCTTTGTGTAAGCCAGAATTTGCAACGGGATGATTTTTACCTTGAATCCTCCATTATCTCTTGTTTTGTCCACCTCTGCTGCTGAAGTGCTTGATTGTGGGAGGGACAGATGATAGAAAAGATCTACTGAAAGTAAGACTGACAAGATGGTAGTTAGCTGAAAAAAATAATTCAGCAGGGAGTTGTGTCAGGTTTTCTTGAAAGTGCGCCTCTCTCAACAGGAAGCTGATAGGCATATTTTAAAACTGTTTTCTTTACTCCACAGGCAAATAAACATGTTCACCTGCAAATTTCTCATAGAGAAAATGTATATCCAGCTTCCTGCAGACATTAGTTTGTCTTTCAAGTAGCTGAGAAGGATCTTGAAGTCAACAGGATTTAAAACTCAATTGTTGAGTGCAACAGTGTAGTTGGTGTACAAGATATTTCCGCTGGCACTAACTTCATGACTGCTGCATTTTCCACATCTGCAGCTGTCTGCTGCTAACTCCAGCAGTAGCCTAGGTTGCCATTTACGAGTTGGAGGCCAGCCCTGCCAGATGCTGAGTTTCTCCGGTAGGATTTACTGGCTTAGCATCTGGTTGAGGACTGGATCTACAGGGACTAGAGTGAGTCTGTTGTTGAAGCCACCACTGGGAGATTGCTAACCTCATGGAAGAATGAGAAATGCAAAAGGCAGAAGATGGGATATATATCTCTCAGGAAACAAAAATTAGCATTTGTAATACATGAAAATATATTCAAGTCCTCTATTCCTGCTGTAAAAAACATTTTTCTAAGACTGCATACAGAAATCTTAGAGCTTTAAGAGGGGCCCTCTGATTTCCTTCTTCATACTCCATCCCAGAATTTACTTGCTTTGAAGTTGCACTGCTGGTCTCCCTCTTCTCAAATAGTCATTTCTATACTCTGCTGTAGCTTCCATTTGAGTTGCAAACATCTAGCCCTCAGCAAAGCTCAGTGAGCAGAGGAGAATAATCATGAAGCTAAGCACACATCATAACTGAAGAGTATGCACAATTACTTGCTTGTTTGTATACAAACAGGAGCAAGGAATGTATGTGAAATACAGGCTGTGCCTGTGCGTGACAAGAATTGGCTGTACTGTTGACAGTTCTTGCACAAACATACTTGTTACTTCCTATCTTCTCACTACTGGTGTGTCACCCCTGGTGGACTTTACCAATATCTGAACATCGAGAGAGCAGAAACACTTTCGCATTCAGAGTGACTTTGATGGTGCAAATGAAATGGTGCAATAGGGAATTGCCCTAAACGCTAGACCTCAGAGATAAAGGACTGTCAAATGTAAGAGGTTCTCTTGCTTTTACATTTGCAGTGTGACAGCCTGGAGAAAACTTGGTCAACTGCAAGACCCCATTGTGTTAAGCTGCTATACAAACACGTCCATAGCCCTGAAAAGCTTGAAAGAGGAAGAAGGGAAGCAAAAGTGTGGAAAAGTGCAGTGATTTGCCTGAAGAGACATGGCATCTTGGTGGCAGAACTCATATCCCATACCTCAAATTTGATGCCGCCTGAACACACACCATCTCCTTCTGGTTAAACTTCACCTCAGGGTGGAGAATGAGCTTGGAACACTGCCCTCCCTGACAGTACCTGGGAACAGCAGAAGCACTGACTTGTTCATCAATAACCATGAAGTGATAAAGCAGATCACCACTCATAAAGGGAAAATGGCTAAAGTGGCTGTCCCTATTCTCTGATGTGTCAAAACACTTTCTCAGAAGTTTTGCAGCTCTTCCTATTCATCACTGTCTCAACCTGAGATAGAAGGGTCTTAAGAGGGGTGAACCATCCTTCCTATCAGACTTCACTTTCCTGAAGGAACTGTACTGGTCAGAAGAGGAAACGCAGTGACCAGTGTGACCTAAAGTTAAGGGCTGGAGTGGGTTCACTGCCTTGGCATAATACTGACACCCACACCCTGGTGCAGCAGAGCGCACACCCTGCTGCCACTCTGTGTTGACCTACAGGGGCCAAAACAGGACTCAGTTGCCTACAGGGCAGCTTAATCCAGTGGAAAGACCGTGCTGACGTCAAGATTCAAAGCTCTTTGGATTAGTGGCCTCAGAGCACAATAAAAGTGGTTCCTACCTCAACAGACAAGTGAAGAGGCTGCCTCACACGAGCCCTCTTGACCAGTAGGCTTATGCACAAGTACAATCGGAGCACAGGGTTTGGTGACAGTGCCAAAAGCGTTGGGAGGTTGGGCAGGCAACCAAACTGGTGATTTCCATGCTTTCTTCAGAACCCGTTCCGAAGCATGGCTTGCCTCTCAAATAAATCAAAGCAACAGACAATCTTAATCCCATATGCTATCATAGTGGCACTTGCTTCTTGCGTTTTTCCCTACTGTCTCAGAGATGGCTGCTGTGCATGGACCTGCCTTTCTAGCCAGCAGACTTGTCTTGGAAGTGGAAGTTGGACCTAATTTCCTCTCAAAGGACAAAGCATAGTGAGATACAATTGCTATATATTTGAAACATTCTCTTCCAGTTCTTATATCCTAAATATTGAGCAGGCCTGGAACAACATTAGTTTGAGTTTGAGGATTAAAATATAATTCAGCTTGTGAAAAGGGGTATCATTTTTTGTAACAGGCTTGTGCATATGTGTTAAAGTGGGCTGAGGAGTTCTTTGGAAATATGACCACTTAGTTGTACTTGCAGACAAGTATTTTAAAGTTGACATGAATGAAATATACAGAGAATTAATAGATTTGGGTGGTTTTTTCCTCTTTCTTCATGTTGACCTTAAACAGGTTGGTTGTTTTGTATTTTTAAGAAAGAAAGGTGTAGTTACATAAAATCAGCCAGACTGCCACTATGATATCCAGGCCACATATCTGCTAAATAGTATGAAAAATGTATCAAGTCCAGACAAGACCATAGTGTCTTTGAAACTACATGCTACCTGACTTACTAGTAGGAGAAGAAAAGGAAAGCTCTCTTTTCTAACACTTTTTCAAGAAATCACAAGAAGAAAGTTCGTAGGCCTTTCTGAATTATAAAATGGTTATAAGACAAAATTATCTCATTTGCAGGCCTGGTCTTACTGCACATAACAGGACAGTACATTGTTATGAGGCCTGTTCTCATTCTTCATCTAATCCCATTTTGTATGGAGTAATTATGTCTGCTGCTCTTCAGAAGAACGACCTTTTAATCACACTGCTTTGCTGCTTGGATTGAGAGATAGGTGGGGCAAATATGGAAAGTGAAATATATAGGAGGAGCACTGAGGGCTGTGGATGGGTATGTGGAAGTTGAGTGTCTGTTCCTTTAGGGGTATCTTGTCAAAGAAGCCATAAACAGAGACAGAAACCTCACTGACAAAGAGAAGCAGTGATGAGAACAAACATCAGTGACACTAATTGGTAAGGATACGCAGAGTGTGAGAATGTTTATTTTTTTCAGTAAGATTATCTGATTAAGGACCTTGCAAAATTGGCATGATAAGGAAAGGGAGGGATAAAAACACAGAGAGTCATAAAATCTGAGCAATTAGCATTACTGAGGACAATAACAAGAAACAAACCTGGTCAGTCACACCAGGGCTATCAAGAAACTGCAAGCTAACTTGGAACTTTGTGACGGATAAGGATGCAAACCCCGAGGGTCCAGGATGTTGGAGGGGTCAGTGGGACTATGCCAGTCAAGGAGACAGTGTGCAGGAGAAGAGAGGGCAGGGAGGAACAAAGCAGTGGGGTAGACAGACAAGGGTACAAAAGGGGCTGGTCACCTGTAAACTGTGGGCAGTCAGTACGCTTGTCTGGCTGAGCCCTGCGCCTGATCACCGCAGCCTGTTCTTAACTACCTCTTTGCGTAGTCTCACCCTCTATCCCGTGTGTGTGAGTGCTGCAGGGACTCAGTAAGAGGAGTGGGTGCCAGCTGCTGGAGTCAGACTGGGGGTCTGGGCACCCCTGGCCTATGGTGTTGGGTGCTGGAGCAAGTGGGGAGCTCTCAGTGCCATGACTGGAGCGAGGGGGGTCATTAACCTCCAGCCACTGGGGTGGGAACAGTTTGTGTCCTGAAAAACAGTTGCTGGGGGATCGGTGTGACTGAGGGGCTCAGCATCGGCAGCTGGAGCAGGACTGCAGGTCACAGCCTGTGTGCCTGGCGCCAGCTGCTGGAGGGGGTGAGTGTTTGTATCTTCCCAAAAACCTGCTGTGCATGGGCGAGGGGATGTGTACTTGCTGGCAATCTTCAAGCTGGACCAGCTGGCGAGTAGGGGGATCTCAGGTTTGGGCTGGGGTATTGGGTGAACTCAGGGTCTGTGATAGTATTTGGGGGGACCTGTGAGTGTGGGGTGCCTGTGGGACAAGTGTGAGTGCTGTGTGCCTGCAGTGAGCGCCAAGCTGAACCAGCTGGTGAGTTGGTGATCCGTGGGGTGGGGAAGAAAATGTCACTGAGAGGCCACTGAGCCCTACAGATTATCTTCTGCTCCTACTATTCCACGTTGAGTCTAATGATACTGTGACAAGGCAACTTAGAATGATCACAATTTTGGGGGGACTGTATGTCTCTCATAGCAATGTTAAAGGATCTGGAGCACAAGTGGTATTCTCCTCTACCCTCCCAGTCAGAGGAAGGGGTTCAGGAAGGAGGAGACAAATTGAACATGCCTGGCTGTGTGGATGGTGCCATACTCAAGGTTTTTGGCTTCTACATCATGGATCTGCCTTTGGGAAGCCAGGTATGTTGCAAGTCAATGGGATTCACCTGACCAAGGGGGCCAAGAGGGTCTTTGCCAACAAGCTGGCCAGACTTACAAACTTTTAAACTAGGTCTAGCAGGGAAGGGAGAGGAGCTTTGAGCAACAGAGAAGAGCCAGGGGCTGCTGATGTATTAGGAACCAACACAGAAACACCTGTGAAATGCCTCAAAGGAATTAGGGTGTGTTCATCTAAAAAGGTGAAACAGTTGATAGACCAGGTGAGTTGCCTCTGTACCAATGCATGCAGCATGGGTAACAAATAGGAAGAGATGGAAGTCACTGTGCGGCTAGAACGCTATGGTCTAATCACTATCACTGAAATGGGGAGGGATGAATCGCATGACTGGAGCACTGGCTATAAACTGTTCAGAAGGAACAGGAAAGGAAGGAGGGGCAGGGGTTTGCCATCTGTGTAAAAAAATTGGTTGCACAGAGCTGTCATTGTGAAAGAGCAATGAGCTGGTTGAGAGCCTGTTAAAAATTGAGGACCAAGCCAACAAAGGAAACTTCATGGATGGTGTTTACTACAGGCTGCCAGATGAAGGGGCGGATGTTAATGAAGCATTCTTACATCAACTATGGGAAGCATCACACTCGCAGGCTCTGATCCTGCTGGGGGACTGCAACTACCCTGACATCTGCTGGAAAAGCAGCACGGCAAGCTGTAAGCAGCCCAGGAGCCAGAGACTATTGGGGTACATTGAGAATAATTTCTTAATCCAATCTGGGTTCTGACCAGGACAGGATTTGGGATGCCTGATAACTATTGTCAGATAAGATCCTTACTGTAATATGAGGCAGGTTGTCCGCATTCTGCTGATTCGGGTGCTGTGTTTAAGATTAGAGAAGTGCTCATAGATGTACAACTATACAGGCACTAATGGGAAGGACTGATAGTTTCATTCGCTTTTGGTGGGCTGCTTCCAGAGAATAGGGCTCAGCAGCTGTTTCTTTTATCAGGAGGAATTTTGTAAAGATTTCTTCTCCACATCATTATTCTACAGATCTCTCTACCAAGTACTGTGGTCCCAGACACAGTGACATGTGGGAAACTCTCAATAATGGACACAGCTTTTGATCTGTCTGTTCTGTGGACAGGAGTTCAGCAAGGTTACCTTTGGAGATCTACAGATTGGAGTGGTTCAAACCAGTGTAATTTCTGAAAGCAGAGTTTATATCTGGCTCTGCAAATTCAGTGCATCCTAAAAAGCATTGAGAGCTCCTTCACTGTGTCTGTAAAGCACTGAAGGTTGGATGTACTGCCAGTAGAGTCCCATTGGCCAAATGAAAATTGTTCTATCTCTAGCATTTCTGCTGCCAGACAGTTCACCAGTTCTGCAGTTAAGCCTTCTTGTGCACTACACCAGGTCATTCCTCTGTCACAAATTACTGCTGCTGAACAGTTACAATTTGGATTTCCCTTTCATGACAAAAAAAACCCCAAAAACCTGGCTTGATCATGGGAAATCAAACACATGGCCCCAGACTCTAGGTGTTTGGGACTAAGGGTATGAAAGTGTGCAACCATGGGGTATGGATATAGTTCTATGGGGTGGTAGAATATATTGTCTGCTATGACTTTCACATGTATTAGACACAAAATATCCTCGGCTGTATGCAGACAACACGTGGAGACAACTATGCAGCCAAGTGTGCAATAGTTTAAGTATCCTGTGCTTTACCTGACTTCTTAATAGTTCTCTCTGTGAACAGCCCTATTTCTTTTGTAAAAATCTCCAAAACAAGATGTTTCTTACAGCTTGATTAAAGGAGGCAGGACAGGATTCTAAAAAGAGACTTCCCCACTGGCTGCTGTCCTTCAGATATAATTTATATTGTAATTTGTCTTTGACTGAGGTGCTCATCCCTCTGGGCCAGTACAGCCCTGCCATATCTCTCTCAGAAGAATAGATTTTCTAGATGGACTTGGTCAAACCAATGCCTCTTTGCCCGAGGCAGCTGGAATTACTGTCCACATGTTGCCTAAGTTATTGGCCTGCTTTTCCACTGAGCCCTTTCAAAGCCACTCAGTTGGGCAGATGAATGATACACATTGGAGGACTCCAACTCATCAGTTAGTAACTAAAACAAAATGTCATTTGTGACTTTATCAGCACTTCTTATGAGCAGTATAATTTGATAGTGGCTGGTACATAAAGAGAATAGACAGTTCTCACCCCTCAGATGATTGTCTGAAGTCTTGATTTGCACCAGCCTAGAGTGAATGATAGTGCAGGACAAGGTATTGTTATAACTTTATGACTATGGGTCTGCATGTAGGAGAACTGGGGAGGATGTATGCTTGTGAGAGGGTTTTTGTGCTGAATTCATAGTATATCCAGACAGAGAGGAACAAATACTCTCAAGCATCAGCTGTCTCTTGTGGATCAAAGAGCATACACATCTTCAGGGACTCTGAAGGCAAATTGCCCATTCCAGTGATGCATAAGATATCAAAAGAGAGTTTGAATTGACTGCAATGGGCAGAAGATTTTTCACAAAGATCGAAGAGCCTTGCTGAAATCAAAGAGAGGTTGAGAGTTGGCTGTGAGAACTGGGGAGGGGAGAAGAACTCAGTTGGGGTTTCACCTTTGTCATGGCAGGAAAAACATCGAACTCACTCACCATGTCTGCTACAGGGGCTGCCTCTCCCAGCATGCTGTCCAGGAGAGAGAAAAGAAAAGGCAAGTGATATGACCCTCAATTAACTGTGTTGGGAAATGGTTGGTGCTTGGATCAGTTAAAAATCCTTCAGAAAAGTGCTCATCCTATGAAAAAACTGCCTAGCCAAGTCATCACAATACATTAGTGCAATTCACCCCACTTCAAAGCCTAAGCAGGCCTGACAGCAGCTGTCTACAGTGAGCAGGTCCATGGGCATGTGTAGAACAATAGACAGGGCAGAAAGAGAGATCATCCCAGTGTTCAGTGGGGTGATGTGAGAGAAAGGATGAGGTCACCCACGTGTCTGAGTCTGGCTGTTTTATTTGTTTCTGCAGCACAGCCAAAAGATTCGTGAAGACAGGCTTGTCTTTGAAATCAGGCCTGACTGGGTTGGAACCAAAGAACTCCACTCATTTGTACTAGGCACTTTATGGAGAGTACAATGGGACCCACCAGGTACATGAACCCACATGGTGTTTTACACTGAACTCAGGTATGGGCGCTCAAGAGGGAAGCACAAAGGCTGATGAATGTCTGAGCTACCACCTTGCCTGGGACAGGATCATAACTATGGTTCCCTGTTTGGCAACTTGGATGACAACCTAGCGTGTGCTTAAACATGACCAGCAGCACCCGCATTTCATTCCTTGCATCTGCCATAAAACAGAAAGATCTTGCCTGAATCCAGGGAAGAAGGTAGCCCCAAAACTCCCTCTGCTGAAAGGTCAGTGATGTGTCCAAGATGACATAAGAAGTTTGTAGCCAAGCTAGGAGGTAGAGTGAAGTCTCCTAAAGCCAATCTAGTGTATAGTTGATAACATCTTCCATTCTACAAGCCTCACTGTACCTTGCTACCTGTAGGGAAGATGCAAACGTTGAGTTTGATATTGAGACAAGATCCAGAATGAATCCAGACAGTCTGTGCTGCAAGAAGGGAAATTTTAGGAAATCCTCTACAGTAGAACTTTGAAGTCTGCAGTTAACCCACCTTGGCCCCAGCATATCCTTCAGAGCAGTCCTAGGGGAGGAATAGCCTGTTATGTACTATGTGTAAACATTTTTGACAAAGAGGCAGAGAGGAAAGAAGGGTAGGTATTGTGGTTTAACCCAGCAGGCATCTGAACACCAGACATCCATTCCAGTGGGATGGGGGAGAGAAACACAAAAAAAGTTGAGAAAATGACAGTTTAATAAAACAGCAGAGCTAAATAAATAAATAATAATTTGAGTAATCTTTACCCATTTAAACTGGCACTCTTTTCTAGTTCACCTTAGCTGTAGTACTGCTATTTCTGTTTGTCCAGAGTACCATACCTTTCCAATGTTATGAAAAAGAGGAAATCAATTGTTTCACAGGTTTATTGTGAGGCTGACTATAGTATGCTAACCTACCTCAAGGAAGAAGTAACACAGAGCCACTTTGTCTCGGAAGAGCAAACTGGTCTCAGAATCTCAAATAAACCCCACGGCAACACATCTGACGTGGCCATTTCTGAGCCTTTTCTTCCTTGCACCTGTAGCCCTGTAACCTTCACACATCTTTCATGGAAGTAGCCCCTCCTTGCAGAAACCACAATCTGTTCATAAGCATGCTTTGACTGTTGTTTGGATAATGAACTGTCAAGAACATGGTTGGTTCCACTTTGTCTTCCTTCGAGCTACTTTCTTCAGTGTAGCTCATAATATTACATTATTACGTGTTATGGATTACATTGCACTACATTCAGCACGTGACCAGACAAGAAATGCTTAGAATCAGCAAGTCTTTATGAAATAGCAGTACCCTCCTTGTGTTGCTAAGAAAACAGTCTTTCCAATAGCATGACCTAAAAAAGCAGCAGGGAGAGCAATCTCACAGCTTCAATATGATGGGAAACCAAGAGAAGAAAAATCTCCTTTACAGTTCTTTATACTGTCATAGCCCACTAGGCAGAGATTTTGTTTCATCATCACAAGATGGAAAACTACATATCCTTGTTTATTCATGCAAAGAAAGAAAACCATGTACATCTAAAAGGAGAAAACCATGAGCTGCTCAGACTCCATCCTCAAGCATAGTTTCAGAATAGGATTCCAAAAAAAGACATTTTCTTCACCTCAGCAGCATGTTTCGATCTCAGGCAGCCAGAGGGAAAAAAAGATTCTCCCCCACTCCCCTGCCCCAAGACTTGAACAAATTTTGACTGTCAGATCTGTGCCCAAGAATGCAGGCAGGCTGAAATTCAAGCCTTTGCTGTGATACATTTGGGACAGAGACTCAAAATTAAGTGAGTGCCCTATCTGATAAACTGGTAAGCTAGATATTCTGGGTCTAATATCATAGAATCATAGAATCGTTTAGGTTGGAAAAGACCTTTAAGATCATCAAATCCAACCACTAACCTATCTCCAGGGTTGGTGACTCGAACACTTCCCTGGGCACCGTTAATGCTTAAACCTTTCTGTGAAGAAATGTTTCCTGATGTCCAACCTAAACCTCCACTGGTGCAACTTGAGGCCATTTCCCCTCATCCGATCACCTGTTACCAGGGAGAAGAGGCCAACACCCACCTCACTACAACCTCCTTTCAGGCAGTTATACAGGGCGATAAGGTCTCCCCCCACCCTCCTTTTCTCCATGCTAAACAACCCCAGTTCCCTCAGCCACTCCTCATCAGACTTGTGCTCCAGACCCCTACCAGCTTTGTTGCTCTCCTCTTGACATGTTCCAGCAACACAATGGCTGTCTGTTCACCACAACTCTCTGGGCTCAGCCATCCAGCCAGTTCTTTACCCAGGGAAGAGTATACTTGTCTAAGTCATGACCTGCCCAGCTTCTCTAGGATGATGCTGTGGAGACACTGTGAAGACAGTGTGAAAAGTCTTGCTGAAGACAAGGTAGACGACATCCACAGCCTTTCCCTCATCCACTAGGCACATCTGGTCATAGAAGGAGATCAGGTTGGTCAGGCAGGACCTGCCTTCCATGAACACATGTTGGCTAGTATAAGAGATGGTATGCTTTTCTAGCACTTTCATCATCTGCTTGTTAAAAAAAAAAAAAAAAAAAAAAAAAAAAAAAAGTCAACATCTATTCAAATGCTTGTCTTTCAGAGGAAGAAAACCTGAAAAAAGAGACAATCCTGCTTAGGTCTGTAGTGTGGGCTTGAACTTTTTTTTGTGTATTATGGTTATTGGAAGAGTATGGTTTAGATGTTCAGGAGATCCAACATGTTAGACTCAGTTTTAAGACATGTGGATACTTCTAGATGTTGACATTCTTGTGGGGTTTTTGGTGTGCAGGAGCAGGCTGTCTTCAGAAACTCATAGCAATTCATAGGCAGCTTGGTGTTTGTTGTCTAATTTTGTCTTCCTTGGGTTATTCTACACCACTATCTGAAATTTTATCAACAAGATATAGTCCTTTTGATAGATTCTTCAGTCTGGTCTCATTCCAGGATATGTCTTTAAAAAAAAAAAAGGAAAAATCATATATACTGGGTGGGATATAAGACAGGCATGAAGACATTGCTGCTGCAAAAGGATTTGTAGGTCTTTGTAATCCAGTCCCAAATTATTGAAAAGCATGTGCTAATTTTTTATGTTAAGGAAATAACAATATGTAAACCTACTTTGTAACTTTTTTTTGCTAAGTTATGCATATCTTTTTTTTTTTCTGTAGAAATCTTTCATAGGTTTTTAAAAACTGAAGGAACAACTTTGATAATTTATTCTGGTCTCCTATACAACCCAGGCCAGAGAACTCCCCTCAGGAAGCCATCAGCAGAAGGACCTATTCTGCCCTCCTGCTTAAGTGACATTCTTTAACTCTGTTACCTATGATTACATTGAGGCCCCATCTACACAAAGAATGAATTTATGAATTTATCACAAAGAGAGATGACAGAATTATTCACAAAAAAACTCAGCCACAGATCTTAATTTTCCTGAGGCTTCATTCTGCCACTTCTCATAATAAGTTGGATATAACTCATCAAACAGCTCCTCTGGAGTCAGAACTGTTTGAAGTTACTAATCAATATGCATTGAGGATATCCTACCTGATGTAACAGACCTCAGGTCTTTAAGAAGGTCACAGTTGTGCATAAAACCTGTTAGTTGGCAGCATCTAGCCAGCTGCAGACTATTTGTCATTGTTCATCATTACCCTGCCAGAGGTTTTAACAACCTGACCTCTTGCTAAGGTACTTATCTGTACTGCAAGAAGTTATGGATTAACTATATGAGCAGTTCAACTTGCAGTCTAAATGGACTGGTAGCCTGTAGCTAAACAATGGGTTGACACATTGTGTCAACCTGGAAGCTGTTAGAGACAATGAGAGACCGTAACTCTGTAACTATAAGATAACATCAAAATTTTAGGCTGAGCTTTGTAGTCTTCATTCCTTGGGACTCCTTGTGGGGATACGTGAACCACATGAGGTTCAACAAAACAAAGTACAACGTCCTGCAACTGGGTGAGGGCAAACCCTGGTATCAATTATCAGGACGGGCTGGGGGATGATGGGATTGAGAGCAGCCCTGTGCAGAAAGTCTTGGGGATGATGGTGGGTGAAAAGCTGGACATGAGCTGACAATTTGTGCTTGCAGCCTAGAAAGCCAACCATATCCTGGGCTGCATAAAAAGAAGCGTGGCCTACAGGTGGACGGAAGTCATTCTGCCCCTCTACTCCAATCTGGTGAGACCCCACCTGGAGCACTGCATCCAGCTCTGGAGTCCTCAGTACAAGAAACACATGGACCTGTTGAAACAGGTCCAGAGGAGGGCCATGAAAATGAGCAGGGGGTGGAGCACCTCTCCTATGAGGACAGGCTGAGAGAGTTGGTGTTGTTTAGCCTGGAGAAGAGAAGGTTCTGAGGAGACCCTATTGCAGTCTTTCAATAATTTAAGTAAGGAGGCTTGTAAGAAAGGCATACTTTTTAATAGGGTCTGTAGCAGTAAGACAAGTGGTAATGGTTTTAAACTAAAGAAGGGTAGATTCAGATCAGATCAAAGGAAGAAATTTTTTATGATGAAGGTGGTGAAGTACTGGCACAGATTGCCCAGAGAGGCGGTAGATGTCTGGTAGATTCCTGGTAACATTCAAGGCCAGGTTGGATGGGGCTCTGAGCAACCTGATCTACCTGAAGATGTACCTGGTCACTGCAGGGGGCGGTTGGACTAGGTGACATTTAAAGGTCCCCTCCAACCCAAACTTTTCTATGAATCTATGATTCATAGATTCTATGGTAAAGCTCTGTTATCCTTAGTTTTTCTTCCAGTACAACAAGGATCGATCAGTAGCTTGCTGCCTGTACAAAATGTTTTTGAAATCACTTCAGCAGAACAGTTGATACCTCTTTTTCACCATTAAGTCTCCTTGGAAAAGACTGTCCTGCTGTACCATGTTAGCTAAGAAAAAAAACCAGCAATGCATAATGAAAAATATGGTACAAATAAGCTTTACCTGTTGGGGTTCCAGCAAGCTCATGCATTAGAGGTATGAACTCCAAGGAGCAGTAGAGATGTTCCACAAAAATCAGACTTCGGCCATTGTCACATGAATTTACACAGAAATTATTCCATTTTCTAGTCAGATCTGGTTATCTAATTCCAGCAAAACACAGCAATGATAGGTAACTTGCCTACATCAGAAGCTTGTGTTTTCTCTTGCTCTGAATGAATTCAAGTGGTGTGCTCACCACTCGCAGAGAAGTGGTTATACAGCTTGAGTGAGGCCTATCAGCACTTTTGTCCAAAATACAAAAGGAGAAGAAGGTATCCTAGCAGTTATTAAGGAATCCTGTTTTGTAAGTTAAACTTGAATGGAAATAACTGTTATTACAGACTCTAGATTTCAGGTAGCAAACTAGACTGAATGACGCTGATTATAAACATCTGTTTGCACACAAGATACCACATTCCAGCAATAAGCATGACAGAAGAAGTAAAGAAGAGACATAGAATTTGAATCAGGTTTGGTAGCTTGCCTGATTATAGTATGGTATTACCTTTTGTGCTCAGATGGTCCTGTTCCTACTTCGAATAAATATTTAGAGTTTCTCACTTATGAAAAGAAAAAATCTGTATATGTTATGGCACACCATCCATCACTGTTCATGTTGGTACTGAGGGCAGACCTGCAAGCTATAGGATATTTTATGGAAAACAGGAAATACTATGCGTCACTAAGGAATGAAACATATATGTTAAGCCACCTATTCTCTGGCACAAAATCCACAATGCCGTTCCTGTTTTAGTGTGAATACCATTGAAAAGGATAAGCAAAGCTAATTTTGCAATATTGCTATGTTTTGACATGACTGTGCAAAGTCTAAAACATCCAACAGGGGATCGCGGATCACAGAAATGTAGTCCAGCTTTACTCAAATGACTACCACTTTACAAAGTGTCTCAACACATTCCTTTTGGAAAAACAGAAGATTCTCTTAAGAAAATTAATTTTTTTGTTTGTGCTTCTAGAGCACTATTAAATGCTACATATGTTCCAGGTGATTTCTTTATCTATAATAACAATACATTATTTCCTTTTACTTTTGCAAAAACCTTTTATTACAATCATGATGATCATTCAAATACTGCTGCTGTGGACAACTTGGAGAAGAAAGAAGCCAGAGCTTTTGTAATTAATCTTTTAAATGAAAATACTACTTCTTTTAAGTATCAAACCCCTAATTTTCACATTCAGAAAGTCAGTAAGGGAACATCCATCTCAGATGATAGTACTGAATGGTGAAAGCTTTCTATTTCAGCTTTTCCCCTATCTTTCCCCTATGAAAGGGAAATTGGCACTTCAACAATTTTTATCACTTAGTGGTTTTAGCTTCAAGTATTCAAACAGACTATTCAATTCTGCAATTCAGATTTGATATTTTTCAGGTCATTTCCTTATAAGGGTGTGATTGCTTATACAACCTAATCTAGGTGAATGTTGGTAAGGATGTCTAAGAATGTTTATAAGACACTGATATTTTAGTTGCTAAGTAGTGCTTAGAACTGTCAAGGACATTTTTCAGTTTCCCATGCTCTTCCCCATGCACAAGAAGCTCAGCCAAGACAGCAGACCCAAACTGACTATAGGAATATTCCATACCATACGACGTCATACTTAGTATATAAACTGGGGGGAGTTGGCCAGAACAGGGTGGAGCTGCTGCTCTGAGTTGCAGGCTGGTTTTGAGTATGGACTCTGAACATTCTTTGCCCCTGAAGCCTTTCCCTCTTTGTGGTTGAAAGACAGTCTTTCTGAGATGGAGGTACTGGAATACACATTATTCTAAAAGAACACTTCATCTGCACCAGGTCCTGTTATGAATTCATCCTTCATTATTGAGAGAGGAACAGAACTGGAAGCAGATGTGGAAGAAAGGTGAGGCCCTGATTACCATTGATACCTTTCCCGAATACCTTAACATACACTTTCTACCTCTCCTTTTGTCCTTTCTAAAATTGCGTATCCTTGGTTGATCATAATCATCGTGGAATGGTAAGTACACTCATTTCTTCCTCAGATCATTCAAGTCCTGGTGTGGCATGCTCCATCTTTTTTTAATCCCATTTTACTACTTAATTCTGCTATGTTTTCAACTGTTCTTTCATAAAAGTACTCTCAAAATCTAGCATACTGTTAAAAACAAACATGGATTAGCAACACTCTCTTGTTAAAAGGGTGTTAAAATCCCCAAGTCACATCCTTTATGTTAGGGTTACTGGCATGGCTACTTGTGAGGTAATCATAGACTATTTCAAGAACTTGGTGTTCTGATGTAGTTCTACTACATTATTATAAGCCAGAATTTTCTTCCTTATACCTGAGCCATAGAAGACACTCTTTCTTCTCTAACCACAGAAAACCAACTCGTCCTGTGTAGCGCTGTGCACACTGGCAGTAAAGTCTTGTAAGGCAGGGTGCAGGTGAAAATATCAAAGTAGCTTGATTTTCAGATTCATCACACGCTGGTCTAAGAAAAACACTGGAGTTTTCTTGTTACCTCAAAAATCCCTATTAATTTAGCATTCCTAAGATGAAGAACAAATTTGATCTGTCTGATACTTGCTCCTTCTGCAGTATACAGTCTGTATCAGTGAACAAAACCCCAGGGGATATATGTCCATCACTTTTGACAGTAGCATCTGATGGCAGTAGACACACAGCTTAGAGAAAAGAGCCTCTACTAGCAGGAACTTCATTAACCAGCCTAACATACCACATCTTCTGCTTCCACAGACAAAGCAGGATCCATCTCCATCTCTTATAGAGGCAAGGTTTTCAACATCTCAACAGCATTTGAAACTTGAAAGGCAGCAACAGATCTCAGCAGATAGGGCATATTCCAATTTTTGCTCATTGGACAGAGCTAAACTCTTCTATGTATATCAGTTTGCTATCTAGATAGGGTGCTTCTGTAACTTCTGCATCTTTATTGTGTCTTCAAATGCAACTGCTCAGAGGAATGTGAAGAAAGACCCATAGAAGAAAAGAGGCGGACAGCTTCTGGAGAAAATAGTCATAGGAAAGTCTCTGCGCCTCTCTTGTCTAATCACTGTATAATCACACAGTATAATACTGCTTTCAGGCTATACACTAAATCACAGCAGAGTATTCATGAATAGAGTACTGTCATACAGGACCTCTGTGAACTTAATATTAAGTAGTTGTCTGGGGTCCCTTTCCCAGCACACTGAGTGGGGACTGGAAGTGAGAATAACCGACCGTCTCTAGCTCAATGCCTGTGAAAGGCTGTGAAGCCGTATGAAGGCTCCTACTAGTCGTAGTTGGACAAGGCATGACACAACACCACTGTTTGACACTGGCAGAGTCTGAATGAGCTATCCACCATTTAAAGCACATACAGTGCAAAATCTACCGGGCAGACATGAGAAAATCATGCCCTTATGGGCATCTATGCTTTTTCCTCTGATTCTTGATTATTCGTCTTTTTGTACTATACTGTGCAAGTTACACATGATTGCTAAACACATGAGACAGAAGAGATAAGCTGGAGAAGTGTATTACAGACTTTCTAGAAGAAGTTCCTTTAAAATGACTGATCTTAGTTTAGCTGATCTGAAAATAAACTGAAAAACTGAATGTAGCTTGAGTCTCACCTCAATGTTGTACAGGTTGACTGGTTAATATGCCTACCCATAGGAATAAGCCCTGGTTTTATCCTTCTTGCAACATGGATATGGAGTAAACAGGAACAAAATAGGGAAAAATTAATAAAAGAATTCATCACTGTAATATAAATTCCCTGGTATTACAGGTCTGCCATTGTCAAAAGGTCTTATTGTATAAAACAGTATCTTCTCTTTTACTTGTGCAATTGCAATAAAAATAAAATCATCACCTAAATATACACTGACATCCAGATCTTAAAAATCCTGGCAATTACCATATCCCATTTTTTTCTCTTTAGGATGGGGGGAGAGGAGGAGTCTCCATTGTCCTCAGTAGGAGGCGCTAGTTTATGAATAAAATCCTGCAGTGTGAGTTGAGTCTTGTAAAAACTGAGACAGTCATTTAATCAGTAAGTATCCTTGGGAGCTCATTTCCTGGCATTGCAAATATATTCAATAAACAATCCCAAAGATTTTGTGAACAAGGAAATGCAGCAGTGCATATATAAGCCAGAGAATTTGTTTGCTCAGTTGACTACTCACTCTACTAAGGGGCCAAGCAGTGATAAGAAAATTTCACTACAAACAACTTGTACTAAGCAAGAAAACTGCTCTTTTGTCACTACCCTGGAGTGGACTTTCACCTGTGTTTTTCTGTGTGGTAGCTCCATGGCGCAGAGATGATGAGTGGCTCACAAAGCTGTTAACTGGCTCCAGTGTTTCTGATAAGGTTGTCCCAGGTTTCTGGCTTTCCCAGCAAAGCATGTGTGCTTGTACCATGAAATGAATAGAAATTCGAGAGTAGGAATGCAAGAGCTGAACTAAGAGTTTTCCCATAGTTTTTATTGCCAGGGAAACTCACTCTCTTTGACTTGTTTACTATTTTTTCTATTACTTCAGGAAGAGTAACAGTTACCTGGGCTTTGTCAGACATTCACAAGATTTTTTTTTTTGCTATACTATCAAGTTCTGTATTTTCTCATTCCAGAGATCAGTTTTCCACTATGTTTTCCAGACTTAGAATATTAGGTAATTAAGGCAAGGTAAATTTTTTAAAAAAATTTTATAAAGCACATCATCGTTCTGGAGTCTGACCAGCATCCAAGAAACAAGTGATAACAGCAGGCAGAAATTTAGATTAAAAACTGAAGTGGTAAATGTCACTGATATCTGGTTAATCATGTTCACATTCCTGATCCTATTGTACAACTCAGATCCTATTCTACAGCTGTGTGTTATAGGTACATTCAAGGCATATTTATGGCATGGGCCACTGTAGTGATACTTACCAGATTATTGTTCAGAGCTGATGATCCACAAAACAGCTATCCTGAGTAGATCATAACCCATGCAGAATATATGTCTTGGCCTTCAGGTGCCTTGTGCTGTTTATATAACTTGGCTGCAGGGTAAAACTTACCTGGCTGATTGTAAAACAGTAGCTTGCAGGCAGCTTCCATTTTATACAAAGATTGCACCACCTACATGTCCTTTATTTAAAATTGCAGCAAGAAGTTGTTTTGTGAACAGTGTATTTGTTGATAGTAGAAATGAACAGATTTTTTTGCTTTGGCATCCTTGGCCAGATTTAATTCCAGGTGGGCTTTGGCTTTTCTAACAGCATCTCTGTATGCTCAGTGTGTCTGTATTCCTCCCGTGTTGCCTGTCTCTGCTCCTACTCTCTGCTTCTTTTTTGTTTTGAGTTTTCCTAGCAGCTGTTTTGTTCATCCATGCAGGCGTCCTGGAAACTTTTCCTGACTTTCTCCTCATTAGGTTGGACTACTCTTGAGACTGGAGAAGGTGCTGTAGCAAAAGTAGGAAGGTTTAACATCTCAACATATTTAACACCTGGCCATCTAAAGTTTGTCATGACTTAGCCACGGCAAAGTAACTTCATTCTTTGTCCTTTCCTTCCTCAGAATAATTAAAGACAGATTTCATGCCGGGACTACAGTGCTAAAGTCAGGTCTGAGTGTTAATGTTGTTTAAAAAAAAATCTTTTAGTTAGGCAAGGACAACATAAGTTGATATCTGCTGAAAACATAGTTTCAATCACAAGCACTGAGTACTTTAAGAGTTTTTTGAGGTGGTTAGTGAGTAGAAAATTCAGTTTTCACTGCTTTCCATTTCCCCTCTGAAGGTGTCCTTTGTTCATGCTCTGCTTGACACAGCTTGGCTGGCTTAAGGTTTTGAACTTAGTAGATAGTAAAGTTTATTGTGTTGCTGATGTTTACATCACCTTAGGCCAAGGAAAATGCCTTAAGAGCCTTGTCGTTTTTAAGTGGATGTGTAAAAAAAGTTATAGAAATGGAAATAAATATGAAAACACAAATCCATCTCTGGGAATTTCGGCTGGCAAACTATCCTTCACTGGGCTCTCAGTGTTATGATGCCTTTGTCCTAATTCAATAGAAATTTTTATGATTTAGAAGAAACTTAACAATTATTTCTTACTATTGGTCACATAAGTTTGGAGACAATTTTCAGTTCTGTGACTGTTCGGTTCGCAAGTTGTTTGCTCTCATGATTAGGTACTTTCCAATGAGGAACATGCTATGCAGACATGGTCCATTTCAGACATTCCCCCTTTTTGTTTTTTCAAGCAATTACATGTTTTTCTTGCAAGGAAACAGCTCTGTCATTTCTACAGTCAAAACAGAAACAAAGCTCACTTGAGAAGTTCTTGCACTGTTAAAGATATACAGGAGACCATAGCGTTAGTATCAAGTGGAAGTTGCCTGAAGGTTCCTCTGTAACAATGAGCTGGCTGAGTTTATCTTGTAGACAAAGGATTTGTCACTGTATTGTAAATCAGCAGCTCCTCAATGTACAATGGTCTTCCGACAGGACCAGTACAGCCTGTTCCTTAAGAGGACCACGTCATTTGCATTGGTGACAGTTATAGGGAAAACACAACTTAGAGAAAAAAATGCTTGGGACAAAATTTGTCATAGGTGACCACTTCACGTGACTCCTTGTCCTATTAAGTAGGATATTCTTGCCCCAGAAGCTCCAGGTGACCAGAGTCAAGCACTAACCATGATTTTAATTACATTTTTTGTTGAACAATTCTGAGGAGATTTGGGCACTAATCCTACACAAACTTCCCTGCAAGATATCTTGGAACAAATGGATTTTGTGTGATTTTGGCCGTGGAACATATTTCTGTGTCCTTGTTGGGTTTAATTTAAAAAAAAAGACCAGATAAAGCTATGGGGCAAAAATTCTTTGAAGTCCACTCATTTCTTACATACCACTTCTGGCATACAGAATCCTTGAAAGGCCAGAGGCTGGGAAGACAGAACAAGAACAATAATTCTGGAGATCTTTTCTTATAGAGCACTCATGTTTTTGGACACTGTGAGCACCGTACTGAATGGACCTGGGCCTTAGGTGGGTCAGCAGTTTTCTCCTCTCTGAGAGCATTTCTCATCTCTGAGGCTTTAATGGAACAGGGCTTTGAGCACCTAGCTCTTACAGACAAAGCACTGTGATGCTTCCAGCGTTCCAGACACAAAATCCTTCATCAGAAAGGAAGAAGAAAGGCATCAAATATCTCCTTGCTTTTTAGACAAGCTCCCTAATGACTAAAATTCAATGCTTTTCAAACATAACAATGTTCTAGCTATTGCAGCAGAAGCTCCATGAGGAGCTACAGAACTGGGACGATCACAAAGATGACAGCGCTTTCCTGAGTGACAGCTGTAATTGATTCGCCAGTTCTTACTGTGAATGGACATTGTACACAGTTTCTCAGATTGTAACATGCAGACACCCAAGAAAGTTACCATAAATAAACAATAATAAAAAAGATAAATAGTGAATCTGGAACTGTCTTCAGCAAAAAAAAACCCTTCTTGCATTTAGGTGAAAGTGAACAATTTTTTTTGAAAAAATTATTTATGATCTTTGTTTAAATACAAAGCTTGCATACTTCCAAAACCAAGTCCTAAACTCTGTTAATCTGTGCAAAAGGCATGCTGGAAGAGACAAACAAAAGCTTTGCTGAAGCTGTTCTGAGAATAAATAGGTGGTGAGTCAGTCTTGGTATTTCTATTTTCAGTCTGTGTTCCTACTACCTCTCTTATTGCCCTGACATTGTTGAATGTGGTTCATAGCCTTTGAGTTTCAAAGGACAGCCTTTTCTCATAGCTCGCCTCTGGGGGAGCAGAGACTTAAGTAAATGAAGATACTTGATAGAAGTGTCAACTATAATAACATGACAAAATTTCCCCAGAAGTTAATTTCTTTCCCAACATTCATTTTAATACAATACTACCCTTTGGCATCCAGTTGTTTTGGGAATATTTTATTCTCTATTTTGCAATACTATTCTGAATCTCATCCAGATGAATATGTATCTTTTCTTTCCTTAGTAAAGCTACAGGTGCATGCATTTGCACCTATACAGCCTGGTTTACAGCCAAATAGACTGGCTGCATAATATGAAAAGGAAAAAAAATTAAAATGCGATACTATAAATCAAAGATCTTATGCCGATTTCCAGCATCAACATGAATTTTTTTCATCAGGCAGGTATAGAGGACCAGATTCAGCTCTTCTCCAGAAATGAAGAAGTGCCTGTGTGCCTTCCTGGGCCTATCTAAGGCATTGTTGCATTGGATTTTATGTCATTAAAAACAAAAAATAATGCATGTGTCTTAGTCACTTTGTAATACAAGTTGAAATGACTGCCATATTCCATTCGAGAATGTTATCTCGGTGGAAATGTTATTGAACACAGGCTAATTACTAATGAGCTGTAGCTGATGTCTGCACCTCAATGGAGCGGAATTTTAGCATGCATTCATACAATTATGTCCGAGATCCTTGAAAAATGTAGTGTCCAATACATCAAGTAACTGTAACTGAAGGCTATAGAAACTTTTTAACATATTTCAAAAGTCCTTGGATGAGGCTTTTATTTGTGCTCTTTGTGACTTGATTCTCATTGAAATTCATTTTCTAGGAATGCAAGATTGGATTCTAACAAAAAAAAAGGGAGAATTATTATGTGCAATTGAAGCAAAAGAATCCCAAATGAGTAAAGTTGATCTCTGGCCTAATAATAGATCTAGTTTTCACTGGTGGCCTACACACACTCATGTGAGATCATCAGATGGGAGATACATGTCATTTCATAAGCTTTGTAGAACTCAATGCTGCAGTTCAGCTAGAAGCAGATTCAAGAAATCCCTTCCATAAATAAAGAACTGAGAAGCTGAACTAAAGCAAACCAGAGTGCTTCTTCAGCAGAAGCTGGTGGTGTTTTCCGCTCTTAAAAGAGTGCAAAGGTGAAAAGATGCGTATTCGAGATCAAAGATATGCATTTGTTCAGTTTAAACCTCAAGAAAAATTTTCACCCGAAGAAAGCAAGTAACAGCAGAGGTTTGTCAGCTCTAAACATATCACTTCTATAGAAATATATCTACCAATCAAGAGAAAAATGTCTGGCTTGCTCAACACTGTTGTGATGAAATAGAAAATTCAGGTATTTAATCAAAGGAAAGGGACCAATCCAAAGGAAAGACTTGTGGGTACAATCCACAGATCATGAGATTCATATGAGGAATTGTTTCTTGTTAAATATGTAGCAGCTTCATGAGGGCTAATCTGATGAACATATGTGCTGTAACTCACACCTCTGCAGAGAGTGTATGGAACCATAATAATTTAAAGGCATTGATATTCAAACCCTGGGATGCAGGTGGCTCCCTGAAAGAGAGGTAATGACGAATTGGGCTCTCCAATTGTTTGAGTCGATGACAGCGAACTGCTGAGAGATACGCTAAGATTTTAACAATTCATGTCAACGAGGACACCCAAATACTCATTTTGTTTGGAAGAGTCTGTCTCCTAAGGTTAGGGGAATGTTTTCTGCTGAAGAGAATCGTACAATTCCTTGCAAATTAGCAAGAGAAGGGCAGACTTTATTTTGTTAGAATACAATGTCTCATGCATTAATAAGATGAAAAGAGGGAGAATAGGAAAAGATCTACATTATGTAGACCACATATTAGGCTAAAAAAAGTGGGATGCGTGATGCGTGTGGAGGTACCTGACTGATGTGACCAGTCTTTTTATTGCACCCACCTTTGTGCTGTCAATGATATAACATTGTAGTATAAATTGGAGACACCAAGGAATTCCGCTTAGCCTAAGTTACAAGAGAGACACATTGCATAACTTTCTCTGACTGCAGTTCCCCTATTGTCCACTTTGCTGAGGTCTAGTCCAGTTTCTCACAAAGTTCAAATAGTCAATACCTTACCTTTCCTTTATAATAAAGGACTACAGAGTAATTCTCCATGTTTTTTACTTGGAAATGCTCAGACTGAGAACAACTGATGTCTCATTGTGGAGCCAATACTTAAAAATATTTTGCTCTTCAGCTCAGTGCTCTCTATAAAATGTATCTCCCATCATTCTGGGTTTACCTGAAGGAAGCATGTTTCTCCAAGAGACGAAAAATCTGTTGAGAAGGTAACTGTTTGTAAGGGATGCATAGCTCATTGTAATACAACCATGGCACAGGGCTGCTACAGGTGTGTATGTCACATCAAGTGCAGGTCCTAGAGTGTCTGCTGTCATTATGGCTTTCTTACATCATGGTTTTCTGTAGACATCAGTATCACAATGAGAAAAATTGTGATTCCTTACAAGCCATATGTTCAAATGAATAATCGCTCATTGGCATAGGCCAGAGTGATACTTTCCCACTGTAGAGCCATTTGTTTGACCTGAATCCCAGCATAGGTGAAATCAGAAACACACTCTCTAGATGCATATTTTTTGTGGTGAAATTAAATGTATAGAAAGAGTTGGAAAAACTTTCTTCCCTGCATGTTGTAACAAAAAAACCCCTATTAACCTTAGTCACACAGACGATGAAATTTCTTTGTGTGAAAAGAACAATTTCAATGGATAATGCAAAGTTTTAATTTTTATGACATGAGCACTCATTTTACTAAGACAAAGTAAAATTGTACATTCTTACAAAGTGAAAACCTACCGCCTCTAGAACATGCCCTATTTTGCACATGGGCGTATCACTCTGTATGTACTAGTTGTCTCAATGACTCAGGGGCCTCTAGTAGCAGGGCTTGGTTTTGTGTGAGCTTATTAAATGTTTATATATTTGCAGATGTCTCTTTCCTTTTTAGATCAGAGTGCAAGTAAACTTATGAAACACCTGTAAAACTAGTTCCGTTCAATGCAGATAACAGATTTGTTTTATTAAATGTATAACTACATCTTGAAATTGCCATTCTACTACCTGTAGAACTACAGCACACGCATTTTAGGCAGGTGAGATTTAGCACAGTGAGCAAAACCCTACTGCTTAGGTAAGAAATCAATAGCAATGTATATATGTATTCCATAGTAACTACAAGCATTTATCTGAATTACTAAGTGCAAGAAGCATATTGCTTAAGTTGCACCATGTATGTACACTAAATGTATTTTAGTAAAAATTAAAACCTCATATCATACTTCCATTTTTCAGTGCGCAGTCTGATTTACGGCAATATGAGTATTTTGTGTACTAAAAACTTAATTAATTTTGGTACATAGGGAACAATTATGAAAAAGCGGCACTGAGACTTTGTGAATTATATAGGGTTTTACATTTTTATGTCTCTGCAGTACAAGTGCATTGAATCATTTTCGTTAAACAAAATTTTTTTTTTTGGATCACTGTTGATCTCATTTACTAAGTACATGATAAAACAGATTTTTGCTACTGTAAGTATTCATCAAAGTAAATGGAGTGTTCCCAGCAGAATAATTGGTTGCTGTCCATTTTTACATAAATATGGCTTTGTCTAGATTAGAAATAACACTACTAATATCAGCATTTTCAGGAGAATGATTTCTACAGAGATAAAACATCTCTGCTAGTCCCACTTTATTCTGAAAATCATAGTTTGTTCAAGCTAGGAAGAACCACTAGTTGGGGGTTCTCATGTCATAATCCTATGTTGTCAACTAGAAGCATAGTAACTATCAGGGCTCTGATATATGATGACATAAAAGTCTGCCACAACAATGGGCAAGTATTTGTCTTGCTCACTGTGATAGATAGTAAACTGTTTGTTCATCAAATTCAATTAAAGACAATGGAGAAAGCAAGAAGTATGAGTGTGATAAATAAATATATAATGAATTTGTTCTCAAACCGGCAGATGAGGGAAGAAGGCCCCCCTTATTACTTGTGTCTTTGTTATATCCTCTGTTTAAAGTCACTGTTGTGTGAAAACCTGATACATAATCAATTACCAAATTCCTGAGTGACATATCCTGATAAGCAAACAAGCACTAGCCCTCCCTGCTTCATGCTGTCAGGATGACCCTAACAACAGTACGTGCAGCTGCAGAAAGATACCAGGATGCCATAAAAAGGGACTCTGGTGGGAGGGGAGGTGTATAACAGAAAGATTTGTAGCTCCTTACCAAGGACAGTTGTTGATAAGAACCAGGAGCTTCCCTTAAGAACTAATTTGCACCAACTCTGCAGTTTGGGCAAGAGCCAAGGAGCAACAGAGTCTGTGCAAGAACAAGGGGTTACTAGCAGTGATGAAGAGGAGCCATCAGCCTTCATCCCCACGACCCCCGATGACCACCACAAGGAGGCACTGAGCAAGCGCAGTGGGGAGGAGTTCATGGAAATGACTTCTTGGGGCTAATTTTAATACGAAGCGGGGACAAGTCATGCATATGTATAGGCATATTTGAGAATCTTATGTATATGTAACACCTTGTAGTATAACTTCGAGGAAAATAAACACACAGTGCGCACCTTTGGAGGGAGCAAGGGTCTCCCGGGCCGCCCAGCGCTGTTTTGTTTGCTGACTGCTTACTCAATAAACTTGATACTAAATTTCATAACGACTCCTATAAATTATTTAAGGGAGTAACATATAACACTCACTATGTACTTCAATTTAAAAAAATGTAACTTTTACCTTTTACACAACCGTTATCCTTTAGGCAGTAAGTGTAACATGTAAGCAGAGGTGGAACTGTGATGTGGGTGGGGGGTTTGCCACTGGCACCAAATTTCAGGGTTGCCTGTTGGGAGCCAAGCCCTGAACCCACAGCTCATCCATGGCTGGATTCCAGGTGAGCCACAGCTTTGGAAGACCTGACTAACTCTGGAGGGTCCCAAAGCAGCTGAGCAGTGGCCCAGGTCAAAGATGACTGCCAAAGCTGTTCGGCTCAGCGCTGCCCTGCATAGGCCTGGTGGCAAAGCCCTTTGGGAGAACACGGAGTGGAGACAGAAACCCACAGAGGCAGGGCTAAGATCTTCACATCAGTGCCTTGCTGAGAGCCCTAACCTCTGCCCAGGAGTCCCTCAGAGGAAGCACAAAGCTGCAAGAGGCACTTGGAAGAGGCAGCTGCTGGTTGCCTAACTTCATGTAGGAAGGGATGGCCAGAAGCTGATTCAGGCAGGTAATGAACTCCACCGCCCTCTCACATACAGCTGCTGCCTGTAACTCAGTGAAGGGCAACAGGACCTGGGAAGAGAACTGCTCTGTAAACTGACAGGTGCTCCAAGAGGCAACCAGGAATACAGAAAAGATTAAACAGCTGCCTAGCTTGCCTGGCCTCTCAGAAAATCCCTCTGTTGTGGGCTTACTGTGGCTTAGTGAACAGCAGATGCTGATTGCTACCGTGACACTGCAACCAGCAGTGATACTGTTCTAGTCGAGACTTCCTTGTTCCCATCCATGAGCTAATCCACCCATCAGAGAGTGATCAGCAAGACTCTTTTAAATCTTTTAAGTGTCCCATATGGACAGTGCAAACATCTGAAGGAGGGTGGAAGTTAACTGTGGATGACTGTGGTCTAAATGAAGACACACCACTGCTGAGTGCTGCTGTACTTGATGTTCTAGTGTCAACTGATGTGCCATTGTGTTTTTCTCAACTCATTTGGCAGCAGAGTGCAACAGTTTGCTTTCATGTGAAGGGGTGTTCCACATGCCTGGAACCCACTGCCCCAGGCATGGAAGCACAGTACTGCCATTTGTCATGGACTAATCCAAGCTACACTGGAACAGGGTGATCCCCCTGAACATCTACCATACATTGACGGCATTGTCATGTGGGGCAAAAAAACAGTGCTAGGTGGGAAGCAGGGTCTAGGGGTGGGATTTTGGGATTTGATGTCAAGGAATTGAGTAGCAGGTTCTGTAGGGACTGGTGAACTAGCCAAGACACCTGAGGTTTTTTGGTTTTGAGAAAACAGTTCAGGGCAGCAATTAAAGCAGAACAGGGCACCTGGGCTTCCTGGAAAGCGATAGGAAAGCAATGTTCCTTTCCCCAGTCTTTCCTCTCGCAGGATGGGGATCTCCTCTCAGTCATCCCCATGCCGATGGTCGAGGGTTATGCCTGCTTACCTGGTGTTGCAGGTAGTTTTGCATTTAGATTCCCAGCACTCAGCTGAACCTGGAGCTTCAAATGGCCCTGCTGAACTCTACCCCATGGGGGAGCTGTGTCCCCAGGACAAAGAGATTCTGAGTGGGGTGATCCCACAGTGTATCAGCCCTAATGAGCTGGAATGGTGCTCCAATCTTCCAGCACTCCCTGCCCAGGGTGTGTCTGTACACAGGCCCCACTTATGCCACATAGACACAGGGGCAAGGAACATGAGGATTCAGGGCTGTGGGGGACAGGAGAGAGGCATGTGAGAACAGGGGAACAGGGGTCACTGCCTGTGGGAGGGGCTTCACCCTGGAGGAGGTTTCTAATGCTCTGCCCCTATACCAAATGGGGCCCCACCGCAGGCCAAGCTGGGAGAAGTTCAGTCCCCACAAAGTCAGGAAAGAGTGGGTTCTCTCCAGCCCCTTCCCCTGCAGCCCAGCAGTATCCTGGCCCATCCTAGCTGGGAGAGAGAGTCAGCAGTTCTGGGCAGAGCATGCAGTGCTTCCCACTTCAGCCTCTCCAGAGCCCCAGGGGCTGCAATGCCTGGCCCCATCAAAAACTCCCAGGGGCTGCGAGTGGCCACATCAATCCAGGCTGGTCTGGAAAAAGTAAAATAAATTTAAAGATGACATTTTCGTTCTCACATCAAAACATGTTTATTTTTTGATTTTTCCAAAACTGAAACCAAATTATTTGGCATTTAGACTTGAGCTTTTCCAGCTGGAGACAAAAGGAGGAGGGATGGGAAATTAAGATAAAGGAAGGAAAGGAGAAATGCAGCTGGAGAGAGAAACTGCAAAACCTGAAATGACCACAAGCATGCTAAACGCGTATTCTGTTTTCCTCATTGCTCTTGTTGAAATAACCAAAGTGCTAGGATGCAGTAACTAGACAACTCAATAGGAAGGAAAAACTGCACTATGGTGAACATTACGTTAACATTAAGCTTAAATTAAAGACGAAAATAATCACAATAGTCCCTGCTATAATTGCACTGGGCTTGGTCAGCGTGCCGTTTCTCTAAAAGCGGGAAAACTTTGTTTTGCACACGAACCAGCCTCTCTTCAGCCGCTGGGTGGCACACGGCTGTACACAGGAGCACTGCAAACCGTGAAGAAAGGATGCACGCATGAGCAGCCAGCGGCTCCACGTTGAAAAACACCACAGCAGCGCCGCAGCTTTGGTGATCCCAGAATGATGTCACAACTGAAACGCAGTTACACATCCAGGAAAAGCGCCTCTACAAGTGGCATTGTTCAGGTAGTAATTACAGTCCTATAAATTAGAAGTGAGTTTCTGAGTTGATGAAGTTGAGCTGGATCCAGCTCTAGAATTACGAGTTACAGCACAGTAGATTCTGTGAGTATGGATGGGCTTAAGTCACTGAAAACAGAGAAGAGAAACAGCGGGCAGGAGAAAGAGGAAAAAAAAGAGAATCACTGAACTAGTTAATTTCCAAAGAATCAAGTCCAAGGTAGAAAACGGCACCTTTACATGTACCAGTATTCCATCTGGTCTGACTGCCTCACCCAATGGGGCTTGTAGCACCAAATTTTGCTGGGCAGGAGTTCTGCCTGCGATAGGACTACATCCTTCACCACCCCTCCCCCCCAGGAACTCTTGTCCTGTTCATTACTTGTACATCATCTTCATGGTCACCTACTTTTATGCAACTTTTCCCAATACTACAAGCAGAACAATAACGAGACAGTTTCATTAGTTTAGAATCAGAAACCAACAATTTGCACTTCTTTCTTGTTTCAAAATCTTCACAAGGTGAAAACCAAGTCCAGATATGGAATGTCATCCCAATTCTGAGTTGTGAAATAGTGTTATGATTCAAAGTTCCTACTTCTGGCCATTTTTCCCCATCATCTAATTTATACATTGGCCACCATTATCCACAGTACTCAATTTTTTTCTTTGGAAAATCCTCTAGGATTCCCACTGAATTTATTCCAATGTTTCAGGATGCACTGTAATGGAGAGCAGAGGAGAGGTTGAGCAGACTGCCCTGCCCCTTGTCCTGCTGCCATATTGTTACCCAAAAAGAACCTTCTTACCCACAGTTTCATGCACTCCAGCTGTCACTGTCAAGCATGGACAAAACCCTTTTATACAATATTTCACTTATTATCTTGGTATACTTGCAAGGTGGATAGCAAACTGGCTGGACCACTGGGTGCAAAATGCTGTGACATGCGGTACTAAGTCAAGCTGGCAGCTAGTGTAGAATGGTGTATTGGGTCAGGCTGAGATGGCGTTAATCTTCCCCATAGCAGCCCTCATAGTGCTGTGCTTTGTATTGGTATCTAGAAAGATGTTGATAGATAAAACATCAACATTTTGGCTACTGCTGAGCAGTACTCACACAGCATCAAGGCTGTCTCTCCAATATTCCCCCCACACCAGTAGGCTAGGGGTGGGAAAGACCTTGGAAGCAGACATAGCCAGGACAGCTGACCAAAACTGAGCAAAGGGATATTCCATACCATACCATGTTAGTTCAGCAGTAAAAGCTAAGGGAAAGGAGGAGGAAGTGGGGGCATTCATTATTTATGTTTGTCATCCTGAGCAACTGCTTTGTGTACCGAAGCCCTGCTTCCCAGGAAGTAGCTGGACCTCACCTGCTAATGGGAAGTAGAGAATAAAATCTTTATTTTCCTTTTGCTTCCACGTGTGGCCTTTGCTTTTGCTGTTATTAAACTGCCTTTGTCTTGATCCACAAAGGTTTTTTTCTCTCCACCTGTCCTGCTGAGAAGGGGAGTGATAGAGCAGCTTGGTGACACCTGGCACCCAGACAGGGTCAATCCACCACAGCGGCGTGCCCTTAGGAATTGATAATTAGGCCAACACCTTTTAGTGTCATTATTAACAATGGAGGTGATGGGCACAGTGCCCTTGCAGCCAATTCACAGAAAGTACCAAACTAGGCAGGGAGCATTAGGTATGGACGGCAGGGCTGCTATTCAAGAGGGACATTGAAGGTCTGGAGGAATGGGCCGAGCATGAACAAAGAGAGATGTGAAGTAAAGGCATGCAATGGATTGAGTACAAGTATAGAATTGGCACTGAAAGGACAGAAAGCAGCTTTGCAGAAAGGAACCAAGGACATCTGTGGGACACGCAATTGTACATAGGTAGCAATGCACACTTGGCAGTAACGAAGGCCAGCTGTGCTCTGGGATCTCTTACCAAGAGTAGAGCCAACAGATTCATTCGAGAATGAAGTGATTCTTCCTCTCCACTCAGCCCTTGTAACACCATATGTGAACATTGTGCCCATGAGGCTGATTGATTATCCCTCATTAGCTCACTTCCCCGGTTATCCTTCTTGCAAATGCCTTTGGGTGGTATGTGTTCTGTTTCTGCACACCTTCTCTCATCTTCTGAGATTAGTGACATGCAGCATTCTGTTCCCATAAGGAAGCTATCAAATAGGCTCTCTTGTGACAAGTGTTACTCCCTTAAACCTCTTGAGGTAAAAATGTCTTCCCTGGCATTGTAATAGTCTAACTCGATCATGTCCCTTTCTCCTACTTCACTCCTGTACAGCCCAGGGTGGTGTCTGCTGTCTTTGCAGGAGATGAAGTGTTCTGTTTCACCCTATCCCAAGACCCATAGACGGCAGGGGATATAACAGCAGTGCTTCACCAAATTTCTACATATTCTTTCAGATGTAGGCAACAAGTAATTTCCTCTGCCTGGCTTCCTTTACTATAGCACATACTTCACAGTCCAGAATGACCTGGGTAGTCATTGCTAGTGGAAGATCTGTCCTTCATTCTCTGGCCCAGTGTCGGGTATCATCTTTGGATTCTATGGCCTGCTATCTCATGAGCCCACTGGGCCATGACCAATTGTCCTTTGTGTTGCCAGTCTAGGTTCATTGTTGCAACCAGGGCTGTGATGTTTGCCTTTTGTACATTGGGCGGCTTTAGAGTTTTGGCACTCTTTTGTGGCCCAGTCGGTTGGGATGTGTACACTCACACTCACGCATGAATACTCATCTTTGCTGCAGGCAAATTGTGCCATACCTTTGGTGCCCCAACTAAACCTTCCCATCCTTGTTTTTTTTCGTGTGGTTCTATCCATCCCTACTCAGCATAGCCCATCAACCAAGAGGCCACGTAAATTGTGGGATACTTGCCCTGTTAGATATTTCTAGAGCTAATTGCATAGCCTTGGCTTCAGAAAACTGGCTGGATTGTCTATTCCATACAGCCACATAATGGGTGAGGGTACTCCATACTATTGCTTTCTGTGCAGGGTACTCTTTATTTCCCAAATGTGCTCTCCAGTCATCAGGGCAGGCCACTTGTTTCAAGTATGGGCAGTAGTGTGATGGATGGGTGCCACTGCGTCTTTGAACATCCAGTGCCATACAGGCAATTGGAGCATTTATGTAAGCAGTTGTTCTGTTCCTGGTATTTCAGATGCTGTTTGGACACATTCATAGGTGGAAAAAGTGTTATTCTCTTGAGGTGTGCAATTACCTTCTGACCACTGGTGGCTTCAGCTCCAAAATCTCAGTGTTCAGCCTTGGATTCCTCAGGGCTTCTTTGCCACACACTTCAGGAGATTACAACATCTCCTGAGGTGATATATAGGAAATCCTGTGCTCAACATCAGTTTGTATAGAGCCTGCAGCTGTTTCCTGTGCCACTTCCAGTTTCACATGTTGGAAGGCTCACTGTTGCTTGGGTCTCCACATAAACCAGTCTTGCACACACCACTGTTTATAGTGGTGTCACTAGCTGACTGTATCCAGGAACGTGCATTTGTCAGAATGCTACCATTCCAGGGAAATGCTTGAGCTTCCTTTTTGCTAGTAGCTTTAGGAAACATACTCATCTTTTCTACCACTTCACTGGGTATGCCATCTTCCATCCATCCATTTTACCCCTAGTAATTGTGTTTCTGTATTGGACTTCAGACTTCTTGATGGCACACCTTGCTTTCAGCAGGATTTTAATGACAGCTTAATCTTTTTTCAAATATGTAATATTTTGTTTGTCCCCAGAGTATGATGTCATCAGTGTACTGCTGTTGTTCATGGCACAGTGCCCATTCCTAAGGTTTCTTGAATCAATCCATGGCAAATGGCAACACTATGCTTTCAGTGCTTGTGAAATCGATTCCAGGTACACTGGATTCCTTTCTAGGTGAAAGCAAACTGAAGTCTATGCCCTTCTATTATGGGAATAGAAAAGAACGTGTTGGCTATGTCAGTGCTGGCATACCATTTTGCTACTGCCTCCAACTCCTACTGCAGCTGGAGCATGTCTCTTAAACGAAACCCTGCAATTACTCACCTATCCTTGTCGGCTTTCAGGGTACCTGGATTGCATTTATTGCTGCTGATAGTTCCAAGACACAAATACAGTAGCTTAATTGCAGCTTTGCAGGGCTCAGTTTTCTTTCTAAACTTGGTTTGGGGATTAGTATTACTGTGACATTGCACTGGATACAGGTAACAGTTAAGTGTTGATACCTGCAGTATCAGCGTAGGATACCTGCAGTAGTAGCATAGGAAAAACAAAATGTTGCATTCTCTGCCAGACTGTCAGAGCCAAACTAACAACAAGGTCCAGAGCACTGAGGTCAACACAGCAACTCTGAATTGTGGGTACATGATTCTCAGAGTAAGCTCAAGGCTTGGGACAGGCAATAACATGCTGCAGAAAATGGGATTGTACATGGTCATCCCTTGCAATCTATGAAAATCCTTTTTCAGCAGGGCTTCATTTGATTCATTTCAGACCAACAACTTTTGGCTGCTGCCATTTCCTTCCTTTCTTCTTCCCTTCTTACTGGGGACTCCACCAAGAAGCAATACAAAGAACCAATTCGCAGTGTTTTATGTGGGATCATTGCAGATCATTAAAAAGGAAAGAATGCACAAAACCCAGTTGACTCTCCACTGTTCATTCCCTTCTCCCCGTCTCAGACCAGGAGTGCACACAGGCCTGTTTCAATTCTGTTATGTTTTTCCTCCTCTCCAAGGAGCTAGGACAGCAGTGTGTTGGATGGATTTTATTTATTTATTTAAACGAGTGTTAAGACTTTGTTTGTTCTGCTCAGACACAACCCTAGGTACCGCCTGAGGACAGCATGAATAACTAACAGCAGCAGAGGACCAACTGAGCACCCCAGAGTGTAGCTTAGCAGTGCAGTAGGGTGAATATGGAATCAGAACCTGGATGAAAGATGGCATTTGCAGCCTCCACCAACATTACCACGCAGTGTTTGTGTTGCCAACTTGAGCCATGACAGCAAGAGATAGGGCAAATCCTGAACCTCATTGCGATGGCTAGGAGAAGCACATAAGTGCTCCAAGCAGCAGCTGGCTTTCCTCAGAGCATAGACTCAGGCCATGTTCTTTGAGAAGCTGGAAATATGTGTTTTGTACCTTTGCACTTAGGAGAGCCCTGCACTTTGCATCCTGGCTCTAAAGACTTAATTTCAGAGTCAGAGAATATACCATCATCAAGTACAGAACCCGAAGTGATGACTGTACTTCCACAAACCTTAATGATTTTTCCAATTATGGAAGGAGCTGTGAGATGTAATCTTGGCCACGAAAACTCTCCTACCTATCATACAGATGATCACAGCTTGGGAGCTTCCATCACGCTGTGAAATACTCATCAAAATAGAAGCCTAATTAACACCTCTTATAAAGGCTGCAAAAAGTTATTCACCAGTGTTAATGCTGTAAACAGCAATAACCTTGAGCAATTGCACAGCAATGTCTTTCACACACGCACCTGTGTTGTTTTGGCACAGCCCTTGTAAAGGTGCACATTGTCAAGAGAATTACTTAGGGCAGAACTGAGCCATATGATTTTTCAGACTCCAAACCAGATTATAGCCTGATGATTACTTTCACTACATAGTTAAAACACAAACGCAAGTTGCTCTGAAAGGCTGCTTCAACTATTAGCTGTTCAAGACAATCTGAGTACGCTTTGACAATTAGAGGAAGAAAAGGGAGAAGTTTATAATTTTTTTTAAATAAACTTTTAATGTGCTGTATAGGCATGATCACTACGAGATCTTCCACCTATATGCAATACTACACACTGCAATACACGTATTTTCACTGTACATTAAAAAGTCTGGGAAGAATATTCTTTCACTGGAAAAATATCATACATTCACTTAAATAAACAAAGACAACATTACAGTGCAAACAAAATCCTGGTTTTATTTATTCTGCAATTACTGAGTACTTTCTAAAAGTCTTTAAAAAAATAATCAAAAAAACCTTCCCATACCAAAATCTGCAGACAGCAATAAAGTGGCACCTGCTGGCTTCAACTGACTTTCAGTCAGGCCCATGACGAGAAAGATTTGGTACAACAGTCATCTCCATGAGCTAAAGACAACGTGCTAAAGGAAGCCTGGCAAGGCCTTGGTTAACAATAATGTTGGTTTCTTCTGGTAATTGCTGTTAGAGAGAGTAGGGGCTTATTTTTCCATTACAGCAGAATAAAAACAGGCCATAGAACAGCAACAATGCCAGATTCTCAAAAATGCACTTCAACATGCAAAAGAAGAAATATGACATATTTCTGTCCCAAGGGGCACGACAGAGTCGCCAGAGCCCACAAAGGCCATCTGATTCCTAATTACTGTGAACACTGCCACCTTCATGAACTCCTACGCTGGCGAGAAGAATATGCTAACTTAAAAGTGCTCTTGCCAACTGGGTGATGTTCAGAGGAGAATGAAGAGTTCTACAAAGACTTCAGGGAAATAAAAGGTGCATGTAGGTGAGTACATGAAAAAGGGGATGTTTGGTTTCAATTGGAGAGGAATGTTGTCTCTACTCCATTGTGTCACCCTTCTCTCACAAAACCAGTAAGAACCTACTCCAATGTAGCTTCAGATTCTGTGTGAGATAGGGACAGCTTGACCCACTACTGTTGCTGCACAGAATGACACTGGGCTCCTCACATATGTGTGATCCACCCCTGTTCAAACTGTGTTGGCTGTCATATAAAGAACAAGGCAGGCTTAAAAAGGAAGCAGAACATTCATCACTGATAACGTTATATGGGACATCCTTGAGGTTCTTATCAGATTAGACAATACAATGAAGCACTACTTTTACAGGCAGTAAGTGGTTGTTCCATCACAATTTTATATTTGCACTTCTTTCTAAACATACATAAAAGGGAATAGTAGGTAAGAAAGCTGAATTAAATAACACACACTTTCACAGTCCTATTGCAGTCTGTAAAACACATAAACTGCATATAATCAGTTTACTACTACAACAGCTGACAGGTTAACACACAATATTCTAGACATCGGTGGGAGATGGCACGCAGTGAGGATGACCAGGCTATCAAATCCCCAGTTCCAATTTCGGCACAATTATATTTTTTTCACTTATCCCATTCAACAACCACACAGAGCATGTAGAGAATCTCTCTAAAGCGGATGGGAACTGGGCTGGCAGGACTAAGGTACAGAGCAGCTTCTGCAGCACTTCTGGCTGACAGTGACTGAAATACAGCAGGAAGCTTCTGCTCATGGTGAAAATGAACACTGTCCAGAAGGTATGTGTCAAGGGACCATGTTTTAAGCATGCCTTGGTACACCAGAAAAACAAATTCTGCTCTGCTACATACTGCAGTTCTCATTTACACAGATACAAAAGTCATCTTATGGAAAGGCAGTGTGACACACACTTCTTAGTCTGCTACCTCAGTGGGACAACTGTTTGATCCAGATGAATGAGTAAGTGAAGATTTTGCCTACTAAAGCTTTATAAAAGCCTTTGACCACCCTCATGCAAAAATACTAACCCACACATTAAAACAACTTATTCTCAACTACTTAAAACATTATGGTATAACTGCCCCAGACAGAATTAGCTGTCTGTATCTATGAATGAAACTTGCAAATGAAGACAGTAACCCTTAGGAAATCATTGTACCAAAAAGGATAAAATATGTAATAAACTACATTTTAATTACATTCTCTATTTATAAATAATCAACCATGATTCACTCTCACAAAATTATTTTAAGATTTTGTGCCTAACAGGAATTCAACATTTGACTACCCCAAGAAACTGCATTAAAAACCCAAACCCCACCAAGCTAAGTGACCAGAGCACAGGAACTTGCCTGCTAAGCAGCTCCTTCTCAGGTCCACCAAGAACACTCTAGGGTCCCTCAGTCAGGTTACTCTTTCACATGGAGAAGTTTCTCAGGGTAGTAAGAGAATAAAAGTTGCTGGTGTTTTACTGCTCAGAAGAATTTGTTGATTCTGCTCAAAATATGGAGGAAGAACTTTTGTTGGGAAGTACTTTCATTCATAGAGAAGCCCTGGGAAGTTTATCTGTTCTTCTTGCACTGAAATAAGATTTCTTCCTCTTATGTAGAAGCACAGTTCTAGAGGCATGCTGCAGCATAAGAGTACCATACACACAGTCCCATACACAACTCTGCAGAGTACCTACATTCCCAAGACTAAAGGCTGCCACTCTCCATCACAGGCTCAAGCACTGAATTTCAGCATTGAATTCTGCACAACCCAGCTTACCTCTCACCTCCCATCCACAGGAAGGAGTGAGACTGGGTTATCAGAGGGTCCGCACAGCCACAGGGTAGAGCAGTGACAAGTGTTCTGCTCCTTTGATAGGCAGCTTTTTTGTGGTGTAGTAGTGGATGACTTCAGGAACACTGTCGAAGGGAGGACTGTTCTGACCCAGGATGTATTTCTCTTTGGTTTTCGTCAGTTTCATGTGCATAAAACCTTGACTGCTCCTGCAAGGAAAGGAAAGCAAAGCAAAGCTTTAGTTCCTGCTTGTGCATAGGGAAGAGGGGAGCAGCACCACAGCAGGCTCTCCTTCATGATGTAGGGGAATAGTAGGAGAATGAAATGCAACCAGTTGCTGAGTGACAGGCCAAAACAGTGGCCAGACTCTGATAGACAGTGACTGCTAGCTGTAAACCCCCATGCACAACCCCTAGGTCCAACACGAAGGCAACCTAAGCTAGTATTTTGTTTTCACCACCTGTGCTCTCTGGATCCAGATGCAAGACTGTCTTACCCTGGAATTGATGCAGGGGCATACCAGAGGACAACCCCTTTCTTGTTTGCCCCACAATATGGTCCTGTGAACATTTACTTCTCACTACAGCTTATCGTTAATTTCTGGACCAAAAGGTACCATTGGTTTTGGCCTGTCAGAGCTCTGAGGCTTTCTTCATAGGCAGGCTATGAGCCTCACTCAGGTGAGGTGAGACGAGGTGAGGCCAGCCCAGCCCAGCCCTGTCCTGTCCTGTGGAGACCCATCCCACCCTGACAGCAACTGCCCAGTACATGGCTATGCACAGGAACTGGTGCCTTCAGCAGGGAAAACTTTCTCATGTGAGTCCATTGTGAAGATTAATGGCATAACGACTTTCACCTGCACTGTACTGCACAAACGCTGCTATCTTGCAGCCCTTCTACAGGCAGAAACCAGCCTGTGACTTCCACACCAGAAGTGTTCAATTCCTAGATGACCTGCCTGCCTGCCTGCACAGCATGCTGCCTTTTTGAGGGAAGGCTCAGGATTACACAGGGATGAGAAGACTGGCATGGTAACTGCCCTTTCAGCTCCTGCAAAAGCAACCCATCCAACATAATGCTACTCTGGTGGGTAGCACACACACTGCCATAGAGTATAGGTAGTATAGGTGGTAGAGCTGACCTCATCTCTTCCCAGCAGTGACCCTTCAGTGTCTGCTATCTTTAGTATGTCATACAGGCTATTTTAAGAGTATAGAGTTTAGCCAGGACAAAACAAGAGCAAAGGACAGCTCCTACACTTCAAGATGTTAAATGAGGCCTAGAGGGTTTTTACAGCTTGTTTGATGTCCCACTCCCTTACTTTCTGGCTCCAAGCCATTGTTTCTTCCAGATGTGTCCAGGGACAAAGACAATAGTGTTAAAACTGCAGTTGGTCTATGCCAGCAAAGAAACCCAGTTTAAGGTGACACAGAAAGCTATGGTGGGAAAACAAATCATGCCATGTTAAAAGTGGCTTCTCTAAAATCTGCTATTTTCTAGTTAGCACATGCAGCATTCCCTCTGGAAGTGCCTGTAACACAATTAAACTTGTATCTTTCACATATGTTCAACAATTCTCTGATGAAGTGACCCTTTCTGGTGAGTGGAAACCACTGCAGGCACTGTAATTATAGCTCTACATGTCTAAAATATTGCTTTAAATATCAATTTTTTAGAGGAAAAAATCTCTTTCGAATCATAATTGGTCTCTAAAGCATTTCCTTTAAACAAGGGTGGCAGCTTTAAATACTTTATTATGAGGACAGGTGTATTGTTCCCTTCCTTCAGTTCACTATGAATTAGCTTGGCCTTAAAAGCGTGCAGATAAATGAATGGAATCACAGATGCAGCTAATTTCAGGAGTAGAGCAAGAACTGGAGAACAATCTGCCAAATGCACTTTAATGCAGAAAGGGCAAGGACATATGCCCTTTTTAAAACAGAAAGAAAATGCATATAATGTAAACAAACAGCTACAAGCCATGTATTCATGACAGACAGCTGTTGTTTCCCTCATAAGAACCTATGTAGATACTCAGGTCTGGGTAGTACATACTCATTGATATGATGTTTAACCATAATTCCACAAAAAAACCAAGAAACATCTCCTCTATATCATGAGAGGTCAGCCTTTTGGGAGCCCACACTGTGAAGGTGAGTGAAAAAGAATGTGACCTGGAAGTTATGGATAGCAGCCTAATGGAATTCAACCAAAGCAAATAGAAAGCTTCTGCCCTTGGGATGGAATAAACCCAGGTGGCAGTGCAAGCTGGGGCACGACTGGCCAGAAAAGGAACTGTGGCAGACAAGACACAGAACATGATTCAACAGCCTGCCCATGAAGGCCTACTGCAGCCAGGGCTGCATAGCAAAAGTGTAGCCAGCAGCTGGAGGTGACAACTTCCTCTACAGAGCATTGGTGAGGCTGCATCTGTATCTGTAACTGTAACTGGTATGAAGGCCCCCCATAAAAAAGAGAAGCCAACAGGAGCAAGTCCAGAGCAGGGGCTACTAAACATGGTCTGGGTGCAAGAGCACATGATGTACTGGATAGTCTGAGGGGCCTGTGTCTGTTCAGTCTGGAGAAGAAAAGGTGACATGGAGGTTGCAGTCATCCATTGTCTAAATGGGAGAGTTACAGAGAAGATGGAAGTTTCTCAGTGAGTCAACAAGCACAGGCTGCAACAAAGAGAGTTCCCACCAGAAAAGCTTCTTCCCCGTGAGTGTGGTGCGTCCCTGGGACTAGGCTCAGACAGGTCAGGAGGTCTCCATCCTCACAAGTTTTCTAAATTTGCCTATACAAAGTGCTGAGCAACTTGATGGGTGTATCCTGCATGGAGCAGGGGGTTGGACCAGACACCACCAGAGGTTCATTCCCAACTAGATCTCTCCAGTAGTCCATGATTAATCTTTACCATTTGTACATTTTCAGAAACTGCTAAGTAGAACTTCTAGGTCAACAATTTTGACTTGAAACATTTGCAAAAATCTATTAATAAAGAAAAAAAAAAAGAACCAAAGAAACCTGTGAAACTAAATTTCAGGACTCCTACATAAAACTTTCCTGAAATTGAAAATGTGGGGTTTGTGCAATTATTTTGCAAGAAAGCACAATAAAGTCCATCTCCGTGTCAAGCTAGGCACAAAATATGTGATGGCAGAGACTACAACATGCAGGCTGCATGGCAGATTGTTCACCTCCTGCTGTTTGCATTTGCCCTTTGCCAACCAGCCAGCAGGGAAGACATCACCTTGCAACTGTCTGTAGAGAAATCTTGCAGTTAGCGGGGACAGGACTGTAGACAAGCTATTGTCCTGCATGCAGGCCTATCCTAGTCTGGCAGAAATGCTGAGGAGCCAGACATCCTAAACTGTACAGAGCAGCAACTACTGACTCCTGGAAGCAGGGAACACGGTACTTTCCTGTACACTTGTGCATTGTAGTATAATAAAGTTGTCCTTTTATTTTTTTTGTTTGTTTGTTTTATTGGTGCCACCTGCAAATAAGACAGCTCAGACCTGGGAAAGCAAAATCTGATTGAATGGAGAAAGGATGAAAACAATTTAGCATAATGGGCTTGCCAAATAAATACAGCAGAGACCTTCTCCATCAATAAGCTGAAGCCACGGCCAGCTGAGAACCAGCTCCTTTGGGGTAAGTAACCTCTCTCCTCCTTCCCTCCCCTCTTCCACTTCAGCTCCTTTTGGACCAGTATTCTGGCGTGTCAGTCAGATCTTCAGACTATTTGTTTACATACAAGGGAATATTTCTGCTGCTATTTTTTCCCTTCACTGCAAAGTAGCTGAAGTATGGCATGAACTAATAGGTCTGTGATCATATTGATTCACCTGTTCACGGCTGTCAGTGATGCTGCATAAGGGAACTCCAGCAGCCCTACTTCTCGCCAAAAGAATAATCTTGTCAAGTTCTCTTCCTTTGAGAAAATGTTTGAAGAGCAAGTTGCAATCAAAGATCTCATTAATGTATGCAATTTTTAATGCAATTCACACCAATGCTGGATATCACTCATTATCATAACAAAAATAAATTTTTGATCAAACTATCAAATACTGCTAATGAAATTCACCCTAGTAACAAAATCACCCACTCCTAAAAAGCAAGTCATTTAATAATACATTACATAATTTTGCAGCTGCTGGTGCATATTTGCAGGCAGCGAGTATGCACCTCTTACACCTCTTACTTTTCCTGGTAATTGCTCAATGAAATTTTTTCCATTAAGAATACAAGGCAACACTTACATTATGTCATGATACGTGATATGCTTGCATATGAAACTGACAGGACTGGGGATAGAAGGGTCATCCTCATCTCTCATAAACAGTAGTTTGCAATCCACATACAGTTTGCATTTTGATGACCAAAACTCATCAGTTTTCTGAAATTTTTATTTTATTTCATGGCAATGGGATGTCACCTCAGATCCCTTCTTTTCAGGTAGTTTGCATTACAATTTTTAAGGGGTGTAGTCTTGCAATGTTAAAATCAGTAACAAAGCAAATTGACTTGTGGGGTAGAAGGATTAAGCTCAATGAATGAAGGACCTCTCCCTAAATCATCATTTTATCATCACAGCCCTCTGTGACATTTGGCTCCCTTAGCCATTGAAAGCTGACTGCCTAAGATTAACAAACCTGGAGATTTTATTTGCACATAGCTTTTCTGTTAAAACTAACTGCTAACCAGGTTCTTTGTGGAACATCACAGATGATTCAACTGTCAACTGACCTTGTGCAGATGAAAACTCGTGAGGTTTTTTTCATTCAGTTATCAGTAATCTTCAGTCATCTTCATTCTCTGCTATCTCCTCTGATTATTCAGTGCCATCTCTAACAGCCATCAGCCAAGCACTACCTCCCATTTTCTTTTCAAGGCAGCATATTAGAAAACTGGGAGGAAATGGATGGCTATCTAATCTATAATTTTGACTGTTGGAAAGCGATAGAATCATTGTTAATGATGGGCTGAGTTCTAATTTCTATCCTGGATACTTTCCTAGAAGTCCAGAGCTCTTTAAACAGCATTATTCCAGGCTTACTGATGGATAAAAGCAAAGATTATGTTTTCAAATACTTTCCTCCTTCACTCCCTTCCTGCCTGCTTTTAGTTTCCAAAAATTACATTGTGAATCTGCTATCGGCCTTCCTTGTTCTAAGTAAACCAACTGAGCTGTCATTAGTTCCAGCTAGAAATATCAAACCAGGCATTTCTCATCTTCTAGAACGAAGAACAAATTAAGTTGGAAGAAAATCAGCTTAGCACCTTGAAACCATGGTCTTGAATTAAGCACTTCCAGGTGTATAGGATTTCAAACTGTTCACATCTACACTAAAGTTCCTTCTGTGCTGCCCTCCCTTCCTTATTTGTTCCTGAAGTCTGTCTTACAGACTCCCCTCTTCTGGTATGCCTGGACTCATAGAGAATGAGTGCCTACTAGTAACTGGCAAGGGCAGAATGCATCTACACTTGTTTAACAGCACTATTGCTGCTAGACCAGTGACTAGGATTATAGGGACACTGTTCAGAAAGGAACCTGGAAGTTGTACACCCCTCCACTCCCCCCTTTCCTCTCCTCCAAACCCTTTTGGTCTAAGCTCTAATTTTAGTATGCAGAGAGATTAGTGAAATTTCAGGTAGTGATGAGGAAAAACCCTCATGGTTGAACTGGTTGCAAACCAGTTTCTACTTAATTTTCTAAGCACTGTTGGAGTCTACCTGAACAGGTACAAGCAGAACATGTGCCTGATAATGGGTAGTCCTGGTTTTGGAATATGGATTTCTTAGCTCTTTCAACAGCAAAAATTATTAGCACCTGCCAGGCCCAGAGTTTTCAAAGAGCAGAATCTAAATGGCAATCCCAAATTCATATATGTGAACACTGATGAAAGCCAGTGCCTTGAAGAGATGAAGCATACACATTTTGCAACAGAAGATGTTGCAATAATTCTTTTGCAAATTTTTTTTGTTCAACTGAGCAGAAACAGTGACAAAACAGTGCAACCATAGGCAATATTCACCCCTTCCTTTCCTTATTGCAATCATTCCCATGAGTTTCAAATACAGAACAGGAGAATCCCTAGTTGCTAATCCCTGCAACAAATTGGTTTGGACCTCTCAAGCACAGATGTCTACGCAGACATAATACTTGATATATGACTAATAGTCACACCTTGTTTAAAATGTTTTGCAACACAACCATAAAAACCAAGTAATTTTGAATTACAGCTTTCCCACACATTTTCCTTCAGTTTTCAAAACACAGTGGGGATGGGAAAGGAATTGTGCAGACAGCTCATCAGACTGCTTTTTTTTTTTTGATCTTATGCCTGAAGTGTGATACAAGAATGTTCAAGAAATAACAATTAGATATTAAGCCTAGTATTTTTTTCCAGAAAATGTTAATGGATTTGAAACATTATTCATGTTCACAATCAGAAAAACAAGCCAAGCCTTCCAAACACTGCTTCAGAACAGATTTTCTGCATTGATTTTGATGAAATGTTAGTTGGACAAGGAAAAAAGCAACAACTTTGCAGTAACATCAGAAAAAAAAAAACATTCTAGCAATGTAGGAAACATTGTTTTGTTTTTCCATTCTGAAATGCCTTTCCATTTACAGATTTTATTTTATATTATATGCTGTCACTTTGAACAAAACCTGTAATGTTTCATGCTAACTTGCAGCAACAAAGAAATAAGTTTAAATCTCCTCTGAAAAAGAAAAGCTTTTTCCCCAGTTGAGTGATTACTTTGAAAAATCCTTTACTAGACGTATTCGGGGGCTGACCTGCCTACTGCTTTTCCTGTCTTTTTCCTGTTAATACACAACATTGTAATTCTGTATCTGACAGCCACTGTCTCCACAGTACAATAAACAATGTCTCATCACCTACTAACAGTGTCCATTTGTGACAGCATCCAACACACGTGAAGATCAGTCTACTGAGCCCAGGCCCCATCCTCTATAACCAATTCCCTTCTACTGCTTTGAAGGCAGTAAGGATGTTTGGCGTGTTGGAGTTCTGTACAAGTGACAGAATCCTTGCAGCCTGCAAACAGCCAGGTCCCTATCATTACTGTTTAGGCCAACAGCAGACTAATAATACACTTTTAAATACTTTTATTCGACCGCTGATTTAGAGAGCCATCAAAAATCCTGCTACTACTTTATAAATTGTATTAACAGGAAGAAACTTGTACTTTTTACAATATCATAAAAGTTACTTTCTAAGAATATATTATGGGTTTTAAATCAACTAAAAGGTACCAAGTCCAGCATTAATCCAAAACCCACCCAAAGTCAATGTTCTGAACTTTGGGAAGCAGGACCTCTTCTACAGATCAATCCTGCATTTTTATGATGACAAAAAACTTTGCTCACAGTCCCCTTTGCTACACAGGGAAAACCACATGCCTGTTTATGAGTCTACAGGGTCAGGATGCCAGTAGACACCACCGTCTCTGAATTCAGCTCTGTTCTCCCTCCAGTGGCAATGATTGTGCAGAAATTTTCTGACAGAGCAAAAAGCAAAGCCCATTACCATATTTACTCACAGTTTGCACATTTAGCTGACTTGTAAAATAATCCTAATCTAAAATCAAGAATAGCCACATCTCCCAAAATTGAAAAGTGAATCAGGAAATTAAGTGGTGCAGATGTGGTGCACACTGCTGCAAAGAGCTTTGGGAAGGGGAAATCCTGACTGAAAGAATTAGCTATTAGAAGCCTGGCCAGTGGCTGCTCTTCATTGAGCAAGATTGAAACATAATACCCTGAGATGATGTTCTATTGCTACATTAGTGTATTGGGTTTGCATGGTGAGGTTTTGGTAGTAGGGGGGCTACAGGGGTGGCTTCTGCGAGAAGCTGCCGGAAGTTTTCCCTATGCCTGCCGCTGGCCAAGCCAGACAGTAACAGTGGTAGCGCCTCTGGGATACCGTATCTAAGAAGGAAAAAAACCTGCTGCAACTCAATAGCTGGAGAGAGAAGCGAAGTGAGAGGATGTGAGAGAAAACAGCCCTGCAGACACCAAGGTCAGGGAAGAAGGAGGGGCAGGAGGTGCTCCAGGCACTGGAGCAGAGATTCCCCTGAAGCCCGTGGTGAAGACCATGGTGAGGCAGGCTGTCCCCCTGCAGCCCATGGTGGTCCATGGTGGAGCACCCATGAAGGACCCCACGATGGAGCAGGTGGATGCCCAAAGGAAGGAGGCTGTGACCCCGTGGGAAGCCTGTGCCAGATCAGGTTCCCGGCAAGCCATTGCAGACCTGTGGGGGGAGGAGCCCATGCCGAGGCAGGTTTGCTGGCAGAACTTGTGACCCCACAGGGGACCCAACGCTGGAGCAGGCTGCTCCTGAGGGACTGCACCCCGTGGAAATTATGGACCCATGCTGGAGCAGTTCATGAGGAACTGTAGCCCATGGGAAGGAGTCACATTGGAGCAGTTCATGGAGGACTGTCTGCCATGAGAGGGAGCCCATGCTGGAGCAGGGGAAGGTGGTCCTCCTGAAGAGGAAGGAGCAGCAGAGACATCGTGTGATGAACTGACTGCAACCCCCATTCCTGTCCCCCTGCACCACTAGAGGGGGAAGAGGTAGAGAAATCTAGGAGTGAAGTTGAGCCCAGAAAGAGGGGAGGGGTGGGGGGAAGGTGTTTTAAGATTCAGCAGGTCTTAACCTCTCCTAGTCTGATTTTGATTGGTAATAAATTAATTTCATCAAATTGAGTCTGTTTTGCCCATGATGGTAACTGGTGAATGATCTCTCCCTGTCCTTATCTTGACCCATGAGCCTTTTGATGTATTTGTCTCTCCCCTGTACAGTTGAAGAGGGGAGTGACACAGCGGCTTTGGTGGGTACCTGGCATCCAGCCAGGGTCAAACCATCACAATTAGGAAAGCACCTCTATGATCTTAATGCGCAGTGAAGTCATTGCTGAAACCTAAAACAAACCTAAGTGAGATATGGCTCTCCTCTTCCCTTTGCACATCTTCTTCCACTTCTTTCACCAGCCTGCTTGCTAGTAAAGAACAGAATACAAAGAGCTTGCAACCAGGCATTTCAATGGCTGCCAGAGACTGGGAGCCCTGGTCACAACATATTTACCAGGAGCATGGATCACCATTTATTTCCCAAGTGTATGCAATTAAAACGGTGTTTAAGGAATGAGTGGGAGTGTATGAGTGTATACCTACGACCCTGAAGGAATAGAGAGAAGATGAAACAAAAGGAACAAAGCAGGGCTGCTGGATGAGGTACAAAAGAATGCATAGATGCCCCTCAGGCCTTTGGGGTCATTTTGTTCTGGGAAGGTAAATCATATTCGTTCCCTCTTCTGCTATGGAGAATTTAAACAATGCTGACAAGAATGCCCAGCTCTCTGGATCACAATCCATAGAAAGATGCTTTTTGCCTCAAACACTTGTCATCAACAATAACAATTCCTTGTTTCTAACTGAGATGAGCAACACATGAATCTGCACATCGTAAAGACAACCTTTGATGCCCCGAGGTAACCAATTCACATGCAGTCAATTTTTCCTAGGTACAGTACGATATCTCAAAATAACAGACATTGACATGAGCAACTTAAACTACCCTGATGAATATTTTATCTACAGATGCATTTTAATCTGGTAACAAAGCAACTTTGACACTTGTTTCATATATTTGGAACGGTCATTTTTGGAATTTGAATCAGACAAACAACTCATGCAAATTCTCCATGCCAGTTAAGCTTGTCTGGCCCTCTCAAAGTCTACAGAACACAGAAAGTCTTTGGAAAAGACAATATTCAGTTATATTAAATGAATTTAAGCAAGTGCTACTTTCTTTTAACTTTTCAAATACAGGTAATATTTGTTTAGATTCTCATTGCCAGACTTTGCTGCATTTTGGGAAATCTAAAATTAGTCTTTTGTTATCAGGAAAAAACCCCCAAAACATAAACTCAAAAACTAGAGTAAGAGATTAAAAAAAAAAAAAAAAAGCTTGCCACATGAAGCTAAAGAATAGACTTTGAATCTCTGTCACTTAACCTCAATACAAAATCAGGGCGTCAGTCTTCCTTTTTCCCTGAATCAGAAATGTATTTAACCGAAAAAAATGCTGACTCTCACATGCTGGTGAAGGTCACTGAGAAGCACAAACACACCTAAAAGACAACGGTGAATATGAATGCCTGGAGGATGTGTGCAACGTTTACACAGGAACAGATGCTAAAATTTTTGCTCAAGAATGACCTTTGAGACACAGAGCTACATGATTACCAGAGCTTACTTCACCCCACAAGGCAATTCCATATCCCACTGACCTACAGATCAGCTACTTTCCCATTTCTATGACTAAGTGGAATCATTTTGGCTAAACAACAATAATAGTAAAGAAAATACAAGGTCATTGATCAAGCAATGCAGCCACAGTTGACAAAAGTAACCCATTACATTTCCGTATCAGATATCTGAACTCTTGCTTTAATGAACTAAAATGGAAAAAGGTAGTGCTCCTACATATTGAAACACAAGCACCTTTGGCTCCTGTAGCACTCAGGTAGGCTTGGGGCAGCATTTTAGAAAAGTCAGTTTCAGCTGCCTAATTTTGTCCAATTGTAGCCAGAATTCTTTCAGTCTCTTCACAACCTATCTCCACAGGGTGATTTAAAAAAAAAAAAAAAAAAAAAAAAAAAAATTAAATCCCTATCTTTCTACTCTTATATGTGATTGATTTATGCGGTAACACAAAGACCGTTTTATTATTTGTCCCAGAATGTGACAACAATTTTTACATATTTTGTAGTGAGTGCGATAGTAATACAGTGTCAGAAACTTAATATTGGAGTTCCCAGTCAACCCTATATAAACATAAAAACTATCCACATTCACAGCAGAGTTTTGTTCTCAACACACATTAAAGAATTTGCCAGGAGATGACAATTCACAGTCAAGTGCTGCACACAAAATAAAAGGGGAACTGTGTACGTGTGGGGGTTTGTGTAAATTTAACTTTTCCATAGTATTTTCCCTAGATGTCCTCTCTCCCTCACAGATACTTCAATATGTGTGCCCCTTTATTTCACGTGGTCACTCATGTGGGTATGGATATTCGCCTGCCCCTTACCTATCCCTACCACAGGCTGAGATATATCTGTCAACTATCCCGTTTGCTGTAAGAGCTAGCTGGAGACTTTTCATATTTCACCCGTAGAAACATCCTATTGCTTCTGTTCCTGTTGCTGATCCGCTGCCTGATTCCAGGGAGGCCATTACCTCTCTGCCCTCATCCTCCTGCTCATACAACATACCTGTGCCACTTCTGGCTTCTGAAGATCTTCTGTTGTGCCTGCCTACATATTATGATGTCCAAGCATACAATAGAAACAGCAGGCTTCATTACCGGGGAGAGGCGGAGAGAGAAGACCCAAACCCCCCCCCAAACAGGGGGCGTGTGCTTACTGAAGTTTTCCCGCCAGTGAGTTTAGTGTGTCCCCTGCTTATGAATTGCTGTGAAAAGCTCATGTACTGCACAAAGCACTGCAAAAGCAACATAATTACTGTTGTTAAATACAGCTTCTCAGGCCTGCCACACTTGTACCAGCTAAACCCATGTAAAAAAAGTAAAAAAAACCTTACAGCCAGGATGCTCAGCCTGATGGGAGGATGCAGGCTGCAGATAACCAAGTGCTTTTCAGAATACATTAATTAGCAAGTGAAACATGACTAAAGTAATTTGGAAATATTTCATTAAGACTTCTGCAGCCAGTCATAATTTTGAATTGATGCCTCTAAACAGTGAAGCAAACTCTCCTCAAATTTATTACACTTAAAGTAACAGCAAGATACCACACTTGATCAGATAACCAAGAGCAAATTCAATAATCACTTTAGGACTCTAGTTCAATGCACTGTTGCAGCAAGTCTGGATGGCTCATGTCTGTAGCCTCACAGCTCAATCCTGAGCGTCGCTTTCCCATGTTCAAAGTATGGTCACAGCAGAGTCCCATATCTATCTCTACAGAGCACTGCTGCTGCCTGAATTTACATTTCAGCATAGCTGAATTGGGAAACAGGCCTTAAGGGGGCACCCAGAAGTAGCTCTAGTGTTCCTCAAGAAAACATCCAATCAAGCTGGACTCTGGGAGGTGCAAATCTAGTATATAGCCTAGTTCTCCTGCTGTAAGACGAACCTCTTCAGTTTGGCTGGTGAACTGGTTGCCTTACACCAACAGTTTTTACTTGGTTTACTGTGCCCAGCTGTGGGGCAGTACTCCCTGCTCTGCCATACATCAGAGAGTCTTCCAGCGTCTCATGTGAAAGGTCCTAGCTCAAGACAACTCCACATGCTTTTATTAATTTGACAACATTCTTTTTGGCAGGAGTTGGTTTTTACACAGCCAACATACATACAGGCTTTAAGGTCCCATTCAGTCTGCCGAGACCACACAGCTGGTAGAGGACTTCATGCTCTACCCTGGCAATTCCCCTACCTAATGAACAGAGGGAGTGTTCTTAGGAGCAACATAGGAAGAAAAGTAGAATGTCAGAGGTGGGGAAGCTGAAAGATGTTATGGTTGAAATCCATTAAATCTTTTGATTTCAGATGTTCCTAGAAACCCTTTGTTCTCCTCCTTTCTCTTGCTTCTGGCAAGGAATGCCAGGAATGAAGCCAAAGGTGCTCTTGTGAATCACAGGTAACTTACTATTTGAACACACACATCGGCTCAAGGACATACAACAGTACCAGTGGATCCAAACCTCAGCTCTCTCCCTTTGGTTCCAACAAGCCAACAGAAGGAGGAGCTATGTGCTTTAAGGGAACACAAACAGAACCTGAACAAGTTTGTCCCAGGCAAAGGGATTTAGGACAACCTTGTTCCACAGGGCTTTCATAGCACTGTGCAACAGCCCATGGAGGAACACATTGCACTAGCACATCTCCTGGCACTGACAGAAAGCACCAAGCATGCAGGTGCAAGGGAAAGACAGACTTCAAGTAGAAGGGGAACTGGAAATATCTAAGTATAGTAGCCCTTCAGTTCTGTCAGAAAGTAAAAGCCCTGCTGCTCTTATGCCTCTCCAGACTACTTAAGATCTGCTGTGTGACACACAGTAGTCTCTGGCTAAGTAGTGCAGAAAGCCTGAGGATAGGCTTGTTCGGGCCTACTATCATTTGCAGTGTATCAGGCTGCATGGCACTTGATCTCTCTAGAAAGAACTTTAGGGTCCCATGAGGTAACAGGCAGCCTTGAGGCACAGTTTTTGGGACACAGGGGCAGTACACCTCTAATCAAAAGGCCTCTAAGAAACAGATATTAAACACCTGGCAGCCATGTCCACAGGACATAATGACAAGAACAGAATCACAAAATGGGAGGCTTTAGGCCATTGACAAGGTTGCAAGTTTATAGCAAGAGTAAATTACACACAGCTGGTCAGACTTAATTTTGAGCTACAGATTTATTAACAAGTATCCCCAATAATTACCACATGTCTTTATAGTGTGCTACCAGATGCTCTGCAGCCAGTGCTTTTCATTTCATACATCATAAGTGTGCCAGTAAAATAAAACAGAAGTTTGATGCTGAAAGGGTCTGTTTTGAACTTCACTTGACAATGCACATTCAACAGCAACATTCAAAAACCTCCATCTTTTGTAGGTATCTCACACTTGCAGAAGACCTCAAGTACCCCCAAGTCTGCCTGTTAAAGTGAGCAACGTCTGTTTTTATACCATCCTATGATGCCAATCCTGATGCTAGCCCTATGTTGCAAGGGGGGCACTGGATTGGTACAGCAGCACATGGACAGGACCTGTGCAGCAGTTGTAGGACAACTACATTATTACAAAGAGTCTCTTTTTCAGCTGGCATTATCAAAAACACTGCAATGAGGCACCTACACACAACCACAACCATGCTCATAGCAACAGCCCAATGCCTGCAGCTCCTTTTAGATTTTTTTAAAAGCAAAGTCCAATTGCATATCCTACTCATATCCTAGTGATCATAATGGAAATTAACTGCCTGCCAGTGACAGGACCCAGCAACTAAGGTCTAACACTGAATGTTTTAGGGGGTCTTTTCTGTAAACAGAAGTAATTTTACTTCCAGCAGTGGGATCACCACCATGGACTATACACATCCTCAGTACAAACTGGGGAGGGAATGGCTGGTTGCCATTCTGCCTATGGTTAACTCTGCCAACTACCCTATGCACACCTTGTTTGAGCACTTCTCTACAAGCTGTCCTGGTGAAAATGGGAAGTGAAACAGAGTCAGTGAAAGACGGAACACTGGGAAGAGTACAAAGTCACCTGAACACTGGCTGAACCACTGGTAGACTTCTTAGCCTATTCACTGAATTCAACAAAACTGTGAAAGAACACAAAAGCTTGAAACCTCTCTTACCATCACACACTGCTTAAGCTAGAAACCAATTGGGACACAAAACACATCAGGAATAGAATCACAGAATAATAGAGTGGTTTGGGTTGGAAGAGACCTTTAACGGTCATCTCGTCCAATGCCCCAGCAATGAGCAGGGACATCTTCAACTTGAGGTTGCTCAAAGCCCCATCCAACCTGACCCAAATTTTACCAGGAGTGGGGCATCTACCACCTCTGGGCAACCTGTTCCAGTGTTTCACCACCCTCATCATAAAAAATTTCTTCCTTCTATCTAGTCTGAATCTACTCTCCTTTAGTTTAAAACCATTACCCTTTTTTCTATTGCTACACGCCTTGTTCTATTGCTGACATGATCCTTTATTCAGCTAAATACTTTGACAGAAAACAGTGATTGCATTTGCAGGATAGCAAGAGAGCTCCTGGAAAAAAAGAAAATTGATTACTGGCTAATGGAGGAGACATGAATTCTGACTGCAATACCATGGGCTTAAGACAATTATGTGAGCTTTGGAGGGGCCATAGGAGAAAGATCATCATCACAGGGAGTTTCTATAGAGAAGTAATAGACTGCCTCAAGAGGCCAGAGTCAGCACTAGTTTTGACAAATGTATGGCACAACTGAAGAGTACTGGAAGAATCTTATGCTCCAGAAAACATAGATTGGAGGAGGTTAGTCATTTAGCTGCTTCACCATAGAGCAAGTTATGGGGACACTTAAAATAACTACCATCAGGAAATCTGGTTTAGAAAATTTTGGAATACAACACACAAAGGGACTACAACACGAAAAAGGACATTAAGAGTCTGCATCTTTGGCCTGCATCCAAAATTGCAAAATACAATACCTTTTTCTCTTGAAGTTATGCTCTGGCTGAATAACAAAAATCACCATGCCGATGCAAGAATTAAGTGAAATACTTAAAAACAAAAGTCATAATCCAAGACTTAAAAGAATTTAAGGGAAGATTTAAGCCTACATATATATATGAAGCATGTGACATTAACGCTTCAATGTTTGAAAGTATCTAGAGGACTACTATATCAGAGAATACACAGATCAAAAGGGACAACAGGAGCTGAGTCGCATTTCTAAAGCAGGTGTGTTCCAGTCTGAAGGCAGACCTCTGTATTACAGAGATTCCAACAGTAATAGCAAAGGCATCAAGATTTAAAAAAGAGTCCTGCAAAACATTTTTCTTAAGGCCTAGAACAGAACTTTAAAACTATAGGTTAACAGGTGTACTTTTACTCAAGCCAAAGTGTGGATATAAAACCAATCTGAAATTTACTGTTTAGCCTATCAGACCAAACCAGAGTAGATGTGGCCCTTTACTTTTAATGAACCTAAGAATGTTGAAAATGATCAGGTCTGTTGCTGTCTATGAAAGCATTACCTTGCTACAATTAAGTATTACCATCATATCAGCAGTAAAACATATTCCCAGAACAGACCTTTGAAGAAACCAAGGAGTAATGCTAGTAAATGTCAGGAGTAATGCTAGTAAAAAAGGCAAGTAGGCCTGTGTCCCAGACCTACTTGGAAGGGTAGGTTCCACATCAGACCCTATCCTGTAAGAAGGAAAGAAAGGAAACAATTCTTTTTGCACCTGTACAGCCTACACCAAGGTTAAGGGGCTTCTTGTTCTCCTGCACAGAAAGTCTGGGAACTTTTCCTTTACTGGAAACTATACCTCTGCTGGAAATGCAAGTGAGCTTGTGTCTCTGCCTGTGGCCGGAGGGTTGGACTAGGTGATCTTTGATGGTCCCTTCCAACCCAAACCATTCTATGATTCTGTTCTATGACATGTTGAAAGCAACATATGTAACATACCCTCATCAGCCTAAGATGGGCAACGCAAGTTCAAAGCAGCACTAAGACTGGAACAACACTAATTTCCTAGTTCTGTAGATCTTTTATCCTTGATCCTGAGCCTTTTACTTTAAAGAATTGTAGCGACACTGTATATCTCTACCACAGTAAACCACACAAAGCCTTCCTTCCATGTAGGAAGCAAAAGGAATAAAATCTCCAAATAATACCGTTGCTTAATCAGCCTGAAGCAGAAGCAGTGGGAGGATTTCAAATCAGAACCGAAAAAAAAAAAAAAAAAAATATCAGTTTGTTTATTTAAGTGGGCACTAAATAAAGACTCTTAACATCTCTTAACATCCCCAGGCTGCAAGGTCCTAATTCAGTGACTGCCACTATACATCATTCAGATTGACAGTCTCAAACCCTCTGGAGCTGAACCAGTGCAGCAACAGACTGCAGCATTTTCTCTTCTTGCATCAGAGAAGTTACGGCTTCTAAATAACATTAATTATGTTTTACTGACAAGTACTTACTTCAGTGAAAGAGAATAGTCATGCTTGCTTGTTTGACTATTTCTTACAAGGTAGCTACACTCTTTACATAAACGTAACAGGTTTTCTGCATCTGTCCGACTGATGGCTCCATGATACCATCTAGGAAAAAGCAGAGACATTAATAATACACACATATATTCCAACTCATACTCCTTTCACTACTTCATTTCTTTAAGGTATGAATAATGGTTAATATCACATGGTGATATTTAAGTTCTAACGTATTATGGATAAAAAGCACATTGCTTACATTATCTGAAGTTAACTTTGCAACTTGTGGAGAACTGTGGTTCCTGTCAGCTGAAGGAAAAAACTTAGATCAGGAGAGCATGCAACAGGATTGGTGCACATATTTATGTAAGAAATTCCCACTCAGAGCAACACATTATAATTTCTATCTTGCAAGCAGTAGTTTCACAATATACATATTTACTCTATTTCATACCTGTGATACAGCTGTGTTTCAACTAATATACAAAGGAACAAAACCAATCAAAAGCAAATAAAAAGAAAATCATGTCTTAAGAATATGAACAGTTAATGGTGGAAAAGGTTTGCCAAAACAAGTATTTGAGAAAGGAGAAAAGTGATAAAATGTCATGATCTAGAACAAAGACACTTGTTCTAAACACAACTGTGATAACTCAGAGTGCTTTAAGTAAATCTCTGGCAGATCTGTGGAGTGTGTGTGATCAATTCAGGGAATAGAGGAAATGGGGAGAGGAGCAGTGGGTCCTTCACTAAACTGGCTACTGTGAACAAAGAAACTCCTCAGTACATGCTGCTCTGTATTAGGAATTAAAATCTCACAGTCCAGTAGTAAATACTTTGACCTTTTCCTCAAGTTTCCCGAGCAATGTAATGTGCCTGGCTCTGCCTGGGGTCAATCGCATCTCTGAGGAAGATCTCTCCCTTCCTGCAATTGCCAGATTCACACTGAAGCATGATGTGACACTACCATGCCTGCCTAAGCAGGATAATCCTTAGAGCAGAAGTGCTCTCTATCTGTTATGACCAGGAACTGTCACTGGCCCTCTGCAAAAAAGTTGTCTTCCATTTGTTCTAATTTTATGTCTCTGCTGAACTTACTCTAAGGGAGATGTTCCAACTAAAAGGCAAGTGAATAAAGACCAGAGAGATCCCTTTGACAGAAGTCGTGTTCTTGACTGCTTCATGCTGGTGTCAGCTCCATCGTCAAATCTGATGAGTGTGCTAAACAGAAGTTGGTGCTCAGATTAAAAATTCATTGTGTTACAACCAAAGTCTGCATTAGAGAAATCTAAAAAGAGGTTTATACTATTGTCTACTCAAAGCAGACTAGAAAGGGAGGTCCTGACAGCTCCATCACTTCACAAATCAAATTGAGGCACAGATGCGAATGTTTTCAGGCAGTATTCTCCCTATGCCCCATTAAGTATTTACTGCTGAAGGATATTTCTCAACACGCAATTTAAAGACTAGGTCTTCTGAATATAAGGGACAAATATTAACACTAAGTGTACATCAGAAAATGTATTTGGAAGAGTCTGAAAATTATTCCTATGAGCTATAAATAATTTTCCTTTCTTTTGTCCCTAAAGGGCCAAACAAAACCAAAATAAAATATGACCTAGCCAAAACCAGGGAGATGCCCTGGACTCTGATATTCACAGGGCAGTATTTCATATATTCTTCAGATCTGGTGTTCCCCAGCTGGCAGAGAGGTTCTTGGAAAAAGAATGCAGGGCTGGTTCCAGGAAGCAAAATCTGCTTTTAAAACAGTTGGAAGAAAACCAGCGCAGTATGAAGACAACTGCTGATGGGAGAACATCTGATTCAGAAGTGATAACTGGAAGCTGTTTTGGCTACAGCTGAGGGTAAACAGAAGTATCCAGAAGTATAATTGCCTGTGAATCATATGCCCGTGTAAATGGGACACTCAGATTGCTCCTGTTCCAGCTAGCTAGAGAGATAAGCATTGTGCTATAATCAGCTTAGAGTTCCTGACTAATTTGCTGTTTCAACTGTACTGGGGCTGTTTGCCCTGGGTGTGTCTATTTTTTAAATGTCAACATATAGGTATTTGTGCAGAAAGGCCAAAGATTCAAATGTCAATGACACGATCACAAATAGTGAAATGACAACTTGTGAATGATACCAATGCAAAAGCATGGGACATAAAAACCTGAAGACATGTATATCTTCTAAGATATCCTGGAAAACACAGGCGCACAATGCAAACCTGAAAGAAAAATTCAAACATAATCACACACTTTGACCTTTATCAGGATCTTCTCCCAGAATAGAAAGCATCCTGATTGTGGTTTATAGAACATTCTTCCTGATGTCCCTTACTTTCTCAGTGGTCAGGTGTCAGCCACTAAGTGGCCACAGCTCCAATGAAGACAGGACAGCTGCATCAATTATACAGTAAGTATAATCAGTTTTTACTGTTCATATAATGCACAACACTACTCTGTTTCTGAATTGGTGAAAGCAAAACAGGAAGTCATCTGATCTTATGTATAAGGCTGGGAGGGATTCACTTTCAATAAGACAATGGAAACAGCAGAACACACTTTCTTCTTTCACGGTTATTGAGGAAACAGAACAAATACATTCAATTCCCCTGTGCTCATGAGTTACTAAATTCATAGTTACAGATTCCTTAATCACAAGCAACTAGAAATATTTTCTTGATATATTATCACACTTTGGTATTCCTGCCTGTTTGGGAAACTTCCTAACCTACCTATTACAAATCCACTTGCCAATTTGCATGTTTTCTTTCCTCTAGATCTTGTACTCCTCTTCATGAAAACAGACTCCCATTTTTGTAGAGAAAGATGGAATGGCTTGGCGTGTGTTGTCGGGAGGTCTCATGCTACTAGAATGTGAGCAGTTTGAATGATCATGAATAACCTAAGATACAATAAATCTAAACTCTTTCATTTTCTGACACATACTGTTAACTGTGCAGTGATTTCAGTTTGGTCCTGCATAATGAAGAATCAAAAAGAATCTTGCGTGATTAACACTTGAATAATTAAAGGAAGCAAAACTAGCTCTGCAGTTTTCAGTTATTATCAATTACAGTTATATACAACTGCAGTTATACTAGAAAAGAGAACTACACAACAATATATTTATGAGTCAAAAGTTAATTAACAACTGCTCAACTTCTTGTAGTATTGTATTTTTGGGGGGGTATGGTGGACTGGAACTACCCAAATTTGAGTCAAATTTTACAGTCAAATTTATAGGCTTTTAGTCATTTACCTAACGTGTCAGTGAGTGATTTCACAATAGTGGTTGCTACATCCTCTGTTGGAGATAAGCCTACGATCTGTCAGTGAGAAGATAGTTCAAAGGCTGAGGTTGATTAAATGGAATCTAACACCATGTGGATGATAACTATTCTCTGTTTCAAGCTTAAGTTTCCAAATATTGCTCATAAAAATAGAATGTCAAAGGAAAAAGAATTTCTGGAGCTACCCTCTCTGAGATGCAATTGTCAGAGGGGATTCTCTCCTGCTGAGAATTTGAAGTACAAAAGGGTTACTAATCCTCCCAACACCGCTACCATTCAGGAACAAAGTAATCTCACAAAGAGCACACTCACATCCATGCTAAACTATGCCTTCCCTCTCCTGTGAAAATAAATTCTACATCTAAATTAGAATGACAGTGTCTGGAGTGAGACTGCCTTCAGGGATTCAAGACAGCTTCCTCACTTTACTGTGTGAATCCACTGGAGTTCTCAGTGCTCACAAATATTAGTGTAACCTGTGTAAACTGCTGCACAAGAAGATTTCTTTCTTTGTGTAACAGGGGATTCTCATCCTTTCTATGAGGCTGCACCTTTGGTATGATACAGGACAGTGGGTCATTCTATCACACAAGCCAGTCTGTCCAAATGGTTCAAGGAAGGGTAACAATGAGGCGGGGCAGAGACCACCCTTGTGGATACCAGACATTCACCCCAACAAATTCCCCCAGAACTTGAGTCTGGAGCTGACAATATGCCTCTAAATACCACCTTCAAGTTTGACACCACCAGAGTAGAAATAACAGTCTCTTTTCTGAATGCTTTGTAAGTTGTCTTATCAGTGTCTCCCTGGAGCAGTATTACAGCCAGAAGCAAGGCATGTCTGAGGTACCAGAAGCATGCTATGCAGCCACAAAGACATGGAATTTGTGCAGCTTTAAAGCACAATTTGTATATATGTGATACATGCCTGCTTTCCCTAATGCAATACATATCTAAAATGGTTGAAAGTGGCATAACTGCACACGCTTGGCAAATAAAATTCACTGTTCCTGAGATGAGTTTCCTGTTTAACTCTACTTTGTCCCCCACAGAAGTTACTTACACTTTGCAGATTAATAAGAATAGGTTTTTGTGAGAACTAACATAGGGAATACTGAGGAGGGGAAGCTGGACAGCAGGATCTGGGACAGTTGCTGCTCCTGTAAAGTGGGGAGGCAAAGAACTAGAGAGCAATTACTGTGCTTACTTACATCTGCTTTTCCAGTTGAATAGTTGGATCTATTCTCTCTCCCAGGATCCCACAAAAATCTGGACTGCCATGTTTGATGGGTTTAAAGCCTCCTCCGGGTGCTCTTAACTGCCTGTGCTGGTCATTTGAGGGAGAAGGAGATGCTTGCCGTTTCTCACTTCCATTAAACTGGGCTGCAAGATACACAATCATTACCTCTCCAGGCAAGGTTAACAAAGACCAAAATAGTTGTAGCACTTAGAGAGGTTCCACACTTCACAGGTAGAATAAACATACATCCACTAGCATTAAGATGTAGTGGTTTATCTACAAAGTTATCTATATGTATCACGTAAAGGTGTTTCTAACTACGGAAAATACGGTCCTAAAACTCTCTCACTTTTCCAGTAACAAAATCCACACTCTTCTAAACCTTGTTACAATAACTAGTGCTTATCTTAACATTTGATACTTTCTTCCCCAAGAGATAATACTGTTAAACAAGGAACAGTAACAAAGATAGGCTTTCAGTTGCCCTCAATAATTACAATAACAAACAAGCGAGAACATCAAGAATCCAGTTTGCCCCACCTTATGTGGAATCATCCTAACGCTGATCTAGGTGCAAATCCAGACAGCTAACACCCAGCTATCCACATCAGAAATACTGGCAAGCAGCAATGAATTAAAACTGTATCCACTTATACAATGCTGACACAAAGCTTTTGTCCTGCAACACTAGGGTACAAAGTGAATGAAAAGGGCAAACGGCATTTGATAGTTTCTCCCTCAAACTATATTATTCCAAGAAATGCAATATGACTTATTTTGCAAAGCTGTAATTTCTTAGAGCACTGCAACATCTGTAGCAAAGCACATACAAATGATGTCAGCATCCTTATTCTACACTTACACTTTCTACATATTTAGAATTTAAAAAAATTAAAAGGACAGCATATTGACAGAAACAGTGAGGGAGCTACCCACGCCATCTTCCTGACTCTCACTGCCCTCTACGGTTTGTTGCTTCATCAAAAGCTAACAGTCCCAGCTGCAGATGGATTATTGGTTTTAAGGTCATCTAGTGGGGACCAGGCAGAAAAACTTCACTGTATCAGGAGGCAAAAACATCACAATGAACACAAACACACACAGCACCATCAGCTCCTCTGTGAATTTCAACAGTAATATCAGAGAAAATGTTACAAGGACAATTAAAGGGACTCCCTAGAACAGCATGGCGTAGATCTCATGCTTTTAGAACTCAACTTGTTAAAACACACAGCCAGTTAGGCATGTGGCTGGTAGTACTTACTGTTTTAAAGTAACCCTGTACAACAGGAAGACAGCTGTAACATTCAAAAAGGTAATGCATACAGAGTAGAGATGTGTTGGGACACGGAAAATGTTTTTAGCATCTTTTTTATTGTTACTTTTACATGCTTTCCTCATGGGGCTTAGGACACTTCCAAATTCCCCCTCTACTCAGAGGAAGTGGACACAAAATATTGCAAAAATTGGGCAAATGTATTAAATCATATTCTAAAGTATGCATGGCAGAAATATGCTGGTTATTTCTTAAAATGGAAACTCAGATTTAACCTCATTACTGGATAATGAAAGCTGATTAGCATAACAAGGAGAAACACTACATGTGTGTACTTTCCAGTGTCATATATGAACAGCACTATTATTTCAACTGTAAGAAGCCACCTGGATGTAATTTGGGAACTCTATGAATACTGGTGAACTTAATGCAGCTTCTGACCAAGAAACCTCTTTCAGACACCAAAAAATTCAGTTCACAAAACAAACATGAAACTTCATTCTGATTGTAAACAGCAATACCTTTATAACATGATGGTTAGAAGTAAGATCTGTTCAAAAATAGCACAGAAAAGTTATGTTTCAGATGCTTTTGAATGCTTTCTCTGTCTGAAAAATGTGTCACTGGACTCCTGCCCTATTTTTTTTTTTTTTTTTTGTGAATTAAATTGGCAGGAAGAAATGGTCTGAAAGGGATATCCAGGCAGATTAAACTGACAAGCATGATATCCAGTCAGGCACCAACCCACTCAGTGTTCTTATCAGGACTGAGTTCTGTCTGCTCTAAATCCCCTCTCAACCAAAGTTGCACTATACACAGTGAAGGTTCAGAAGCACAATTCCATGCAGCTGGGAGTGTAAAGTCTTTTATTGCTATGGTATTTCTGCTTGCATAGCCATTACAGTTATGGAACTCAGGGCATACCTGACCCTTCCTCACTCTCCCTGTGGCCTCTCTTCCTGTGCCCTCTAGTTGGTGCCATACCCTTCTGGTGGTGGCATGCCAGAACTCCCTTGCTTCAAAGTCCCCCAGGGTCCTAGGCACCAGCTTTCTGTGTAACAGCAGTTACAGCCAGCAGAGGTGATCAAGTTTGGTATCTACAAATCCTCCTTCAAAGAGTCCATGATCAGTGCTGAAAACTCCTACCAGAAGGCCCTCTTTGTAACAGAGGCCTTATTCATAACAGAGGGCCACTTACTTTGTAAAGCAAAACTGAGATGGGCTCTGATGAGTTCAATTGCATTTCCTTTACCCAAAGGTTTGCTATTCTCATATGACCCTCTGGAAAGGCCTGATTTCTCACACACTCAAATGGGAACCAGTGTCAGACTGACATTCCTGAACAGGCTCTCTGGTGTTGCTATCTCCTTTTCCAGCCAGACTTGCATACCAGAAAGGTACTTTGTTCTTGTTACTTTGCCAGCCTCAGCTCTTCTGGGCAAACCAGTTTGCCCAGCTCAGCAGGAGGTCTGACAAGCCCTGCCTACTTCCCATAAAAGCCATCAAAACCACATTTCAGCTTCAGCTATACAGCCTCCAGTGAAACAAAGCCAAATTCGGTTGTGAAAGAACTCAATCTGCAGACAGTAAAAATGCTGCACTCCAGCTCTGCTACATAGAGACACATTGCTCTGCTACACAGAGACACATCTTTCAGCACTGCAGTTAACAGCAGAAGTCCCTGAGGAACGCTACACATATACATATACATATACGTGAGGAAGGCTCCACAAGTGTCAGCATGACACCAGCCCCAGCCCCATGCTTGGGAGCCACAGTGCAGACACACTCCCCCCAACCTGGGCAGACTTTACAGCTTTGGGCACACTTTCAGTCTGGCACATTTCAAACTCCAGTTTGGAGATAAACAGGTTCTATCCATACTTTGGCAACAAATCTTGAAATCACAGCAGAGGAACAAATATTTTCCTTAAAGGCTTGCACGAGTAATTAACTTCATGGTAATTCTAGTGTTGCTTACCATTTTGGTCTGTTTCCTAGGTCTATCACCTGACAAATTAAAAATATTTGCTGTATAAGTCTCTTTGTGTCTGTACTTCACATCACAAACATCTGTTTGCTTAAGATGAACTCCTCAAAATAGGAAAGTTTTTAGCAGAGGGTCCCTTCAGATTCACAGCCTCCACAACTCCAAGCAATTGGGGGATGGTAGTTGCAAGGCCTGTAAAGTGAGACTTGTCCATTGCTGGAATTTCTAATATCACTTAGACCAACATTGTGCTCTTCAGAGAAATCCACCTCGGCTAAGAACTGGAAAAACTCCCACCTGGTCTAGTTACATTAGCTAGCTACATTACAGAACCACAGCACACAGTAAGTCAGAAAAGCACTTCACACAGCAGAGGGTCAATACTTCTCCAATGCAAACTTTCCACTGTTTCAAACTTAGAAGTTGGACCTCTTCTTTCCTTATTTTAAACATTTATAATTCCTAGGAGTTAAGTACTAGAGACACCAGTTCTGGAGACACCAGATGAGACACCAGCTTGAATCTATGCTTACAGCCAATCCTTACATATTTCTTCATAACAAATAACCAGGTACCTAAGACATGCTAAGTTACAATGAATGACAGATGCAGTGAAAGAAATCTAATCAATCTCAAAAATGTTTACTCTCCTAGCATTTTAAAACAGATCTCTGCATGCAAGGAATTCAACCATACCATAATACCTTTTAATTAAACTTTTTAGTCTGTCACTTTTGTAAAGCAATATTTTAGTTTAGTCTGCTTTCATAAGAGTTAACTACATAACGCTTAGAAGAATATTTACACATAGGCCAATCATAAAATCTCATATTGGATGGATTGTGCCTTATTAATTTACAGTCACATGTAGACAAACTAAAATGTACAGATGAAGAGAAAAATTTGACAAAACTAAGATTCTTTGTTTTTAAATCAACACTCAAAAAAACTACTTCAGAATTTACCTAAGGACCAAAAAAGTGGGCATGAAGATGATTACAGAGCTCAAAGACTTTACAAACACCAAATGAGTTATGCACAAAAAGGCATGCAGTAGAAACTAATAAATCCGTTCTCTGATTCAATGAATTAAAAATCAGCCATTTCATATAATACACACAATACATGAAGAATAAGGTCTAAAATTTCTGTATGCATACATACAACTCTTAAGACAATAACTTTTAAAACTAATAGTCCCATTTCCATGGCTGCTGTATTACTAATTGAGAAATCTGTAAAGTGTGATCTCAGTGCAGACAGATGTGTACGGGTCACACAGCTTGTATCTCAGTGTTGCTAAACAATGAAGCTTCTGGTTTAGGTATTTTGCATACCTTGAAAGAAAAAATACTTCCAGGTAGCACACAATCACCATCCTTGTGTCGGAAGCTCACAATAACTCTGATATTACACTTAGCCTTTGGAAAACTATCAAAACTATGTAAGGAAAAACTCAATTCACAGAATCCCTGTACCACACTAAATGATAGAAACAAGATACAGAGAGATAAACAGCCCTAAAGAATTCCACCTTTGTAAGACTTGTCACCTGTTCAAGCATTTGTTCCTTCCTGCCCTTTTATGCAGTCCAAGGCTTTTATTTACCCTCTCACCTTCAAACAACATCGTCTTTGCTCAAAAGTAGCTCTAACCTCAAACTGTTCAAGAACACATACAAGACTGGCTGAACATGCCTTCAGCCAAGCAAACACTGGACAGGTTGGCAAAAAGTAACTGGAAGACTCAGCTAACACAGCAAGAATTCAGCTTCCTTGCAGGAGCTCTTCAACAGCAGTCTGTAGTCACTGTAGCCCAAACATGGCATCTGGCCTACCCCAGAAGCCTAGAAGGATTGGGGTGAAATAGGAAGCACACCATCCTTCTTCCTTGAGGGCAGAAATGCACAGATAGCTAATAGGAGAGGGTGTTGGGTGATAGGGAGCAGGTGTCTGGAGGTGGGAGAAGAAGAAATCCCAAGGAGATGTAAGAAGGTAACAGAGTTGGATCAGGTGTCAGGCAGAAGGATGAATGAGAGAGTCTAGACATAGATGCAGTACTGTGTGACAAAAGAAAGCAGAAAAGATGACCACAAACAAAAGGAAGATGGGCAAGATACAGATGTGGTGGCAGAGGGAAAATGGTGGAAAACCCTCCAGAATCTGGAATGGAGAATAGAGAAATTGCCTGGAAAACAATGCAGAGAGCAGCCTAAGACCCACTGCAAATCCATTGCTTGTGGCTCTGCACAGGCCTTACATGTGCTGTGGGTAGCTTGTGGATCCTTCCAGGTATCAGACACCCTACCTCTAACAACCATGCTGCTGTGTAGTAAGGCTCACCTGTCAGGAAGTGGAGCCTGCACATATGCTCTAGGCAAAGGCAGCACTGCTGCCATCATAGGGACACATGAAAAGGCTGAACTGTGGCAGATACCAATGCCATAGCACAAACCCAAAGCAGAAGGCTTTATGCCAGACTGATATTTAACATCTGCAGAACAGCCACTGTGGCACTGGAAACCTAGTGGTACACGTCTCTGTTGATTAGCCTTTCTTGGCACACAACAGATTATCTCAAACCATAGCCAGGATCTCACAGCCAGGCTATCTCCCAGCACAAGTCTTGCTGCGAGCATTTTAATTGGTCTGGCAAAAGGGATAAGTCAGGTCAGGCAAGCCTGAACCAAAGGCTGCTTTAGCCAGGCAGAGCTCAGAAGTGGAACTGTGTATCCTACTAAAAGCCACACAAGCAGGTTAGACTTTTGTGCTGGAATACATGTTCTTTAGGGAGGGACACTGATTTACCTGCACAGCATCCAGCAGAACTGGATGCTGTTTTAAATCCAGGCTTGAAAGAACTATCAGCATATGCTTAATGGGAAAGTGATTAAGCCTGGAACTCCACAAGACTATTAACAGCTCACATGTCAGAGCAAACCATGCTGCTAGGAAGTAGAAATCAGTTTTCTCTAACCTCTTCTGTTCCATAGGAGCCCAACAAGAGGAAAGGGGATGCTGAGCAAGAGATTTCTTTTTAAGCAGCTGCTTCAGGTTCATCCATGTCTCTTGCTCCCACCCATATTTCAGAGGATGGATACTGCAGACATCAGCTTGGCTTGGAAACAAACCCAAATCAACCACAACCTAAAAATGTAAGAACAAATGAAGAAGAGAGGCAGAATCACTCTCACAAGAGATCACCACTGCTCTACTCCGCTGTCCTAGAAGAGAAACACATTTCTGTCACCCACATCTGACTACCTATTAGGGAATCAGGTCAGAAACACCCAGTCATCACAACAGGCTCTGTTCACCTTCAATACAGAATTCTCAGTCAATTCTGTAGTGTGGTAATATGACACCACACAAACCTGCAAAATCATAGAATAATTCAGGTGGAAAGGGACTGTGTGAGGTGTCTAGTCCAACCTGCTCAAGGCAGAGCCTGCTATGTGGTCAGATCAGGTTGTTCAAAACTTTATCCAGTCACCCCTTCACACAGGATGAAAAAATCTGAAGATGGAGACTGCAAAAGCTCCCTGGACAATAGGTTCCAATGCTTGGCTGCCCTTGCAGAGAAAAAAAAAAATTTTCTCATGTCAAGTCAGAACCTCTCCTGATTCAACTTATGCCTTATATCCCCCATCACACACCTGCTCAATTGTGAAGAACCTGGCTCCATCTTCTTGAAGATCTCCTCATAGGCATTGGAAAGTTGCTATTACACCTCCCCTGCCCCCCCTGAAGCTTTGTCTTCTCCAGGCTGAGCAAGCCCAGTTCTCTCAGCGTCTCCTTACATGTCATGTGCTGCAATTTTGGTGGCTCTCTGCTGACATCAACATTTATCAACATCTTTCCTGCATCAGAATACTGGACACAGCATTACGCATGTTGTCCAAGAAATGCAAAGGAAAGAGGAACAGTCACTTTGCTTGATCTACTGGCTACGCTCCTATTCACATGGGCCAGGATGCTGCTAGCCTTCATCACTGCTGGGGAGCACTGCTACATTTAGTCCCCACTTTCCCCCAGGACTCCTTAAGCAAAGCTGTAACCCAGCAAATCAATCAGTCCTCGGTCCATATGATTGCAAGGGGTTAGTCTACTCCAGATGCAGGTCTTTGAATTTGTCACTTGTTGTCGGCCCATTTCTCCAGCCTGTCCAGATTTCTCTGAATGACAGCTCTGCACACACACCCCCTCCCCACCATTTGATATAATTCCAAACTTCTCCTCCTCCTCTGTGTTACTGATAAAGATGCTGAACAGGAAGGATTCCAGAACAGATTCTCTAAGGAAACACCCTTGTGACCAGACTCCAGGAAGAGTATGAGTTAATAAAGCCCTACCCTTTGCGATCAATGACCCTAACAGGTTTTCATGCATGTAGTAGTCCACCCATCTAGGCTACACCAATCCAAACCAGGTAACACAATTGATGCCATAGCACAACATGCTAAAGGCTAAAGTCAACGTAGATGACACTTACAGCTGTCCTTCCATTAACGATCTAGTAGTTTCAATGAAGAAAGCAAACAGGTTTGTCAAGCAGGATTTACCCAGGGTAAATGCACACTGACTACTAATCATTGCTCTCAGGCTTCTTCCATGCTCTCCCAGAGCCACATGTCTTTTCTCCCCTTATCATTCCCGCAATCATCACCACACAGAGCTCTCCTTTCCAAGCTTTCTGCCAAACTAACTCCTAAAAAGGAAGGGGTACTACCCTGCTCCTAGACACAGCTTTTCACTAGAACATGCCATTGAGGGGAAAAATCACAGAGCATACATGACTCTAGCACACCACATCTTCGAACATGGTCAGACCAACTGATACAGCTGGGCTTGCTGGGCACACAGAGGCTCTACATGAGAAAAAGCCTTGTCCTCTACAATCACATCCTCACTGAATGAAGCCCACCTCAGCCATTTCCTCAAAGCAACAGAAAGGCAAAAAAAGAGCAGTGTAGCCAACACCAAGCACACGTATCCACAGAGACAGAAAACATTTGATGCCAGATCTCCCTGACTGACAAGTTCTGATGTGGGAAAACTTCAGCAGTTCAAAAGGAATAATCCCAAAACAAGTTCCACATATCCATAGAAATGATTGCAATTATAATGAAAATACTCCAAATACCAAGAAACTCATCACTTAATAGAAGGATGTTACTGCATGCACATTGCAGAGCTATTTTTTGACCTGCCCCACAGCTTAAGGACCTTGCAAAGCAACTCCCTCATCTTAAAGCCACTAGACAATAAACACTATCTACATCACATCCATTAAATTGGAAGAGGCAAGGTGTGGGAGAAAAAGCAGTTTTACTAACATGAACAAAGTGCTGAGATGGTTGACAACACGTCAGCTGAAGCACCAACAAAAAGTGCAATGTTGCACATTTCTGCAACAGGTGAAGATTTGAGACTACCCATATTTGCTTTTCAGAGATTTCTGCACGCACACACACACACCAAAAGAGCAGAATTACTTGAATTCTCCCGAAGGCAAGTACATATACGATGAGTGTGAGAGAGAATTTCCTGGTTGGGATCTAGGAATCCTACCTGCTAGAGCTGGGATGGTGACTTTGTTCCACTCCCATGGCTGATCATACTCCTCTGCAGGCCTGTCATCATCTTGTGGCAATTTGCTTTCTCGTAAATGGTGACTCACCACACTTTCAGAATCAGATTCCACACCACTGCCTTCTGGTTCATAGGGTGTGTCATAGAGTTGCATGTTTTTCTGATGGGGCTTCATGCCTTCCTGCTTCTGAAACTCTGTTGGCAAGAAAGAAAATTGCATCAGCATTGCTACTAACCATGCCTTATCATCACAGTCAATAATTTTAGAGCATTCAACTTCAACGTGGTATATATATGTCTGTCTTCCAGTACCGTGAAGCCAGCCACTGCTACAGCAGGAAGTGTGCATTTCTGAGGAACAGAAGCCATGATGCTACCAAATCAAACACTTAAAAAAAAAAAAATAAATCCACAAACCAAACCAAACCATTAATTTTAAGTGCCAAACACCACTACAACACTGGGTCCTGGTGTGTGAATATATTTCAATACAGGAGCCCATGACCAATGTTTTTCTTTTATCCACAGGACCAAAACATCAGACTGCACAGAAAAGAGTACCTGTAAATAGAAGGTGGTACGCTACTGATTCATGGTTTATGTTCAGAGACTGCAATTAGAAAAATTACAAATATTTGATCCTAAAGCAGAAAAGTTTCTCTGAAAAAACCTAAAACCTAAGGAGACCAAAGAAATGAAAGAAAGAAAATACATTATATATGCAACTACAAAAATGTATGCATGTATACATGTACACGCTTAGACATGCATACTTACATACAGCGTCTTTTATAAAGCTTCCTATAAATTTGGTTGAAAGTCCATCTTTTACTTAATATGTTGGAAGAATATTTTTAAATAAAAGTAATTTTACTAAAAGTTAAATCAGAAACAGTTCCTTTCAATAACAGGCAGCAAAGCCGAATCTGTACCACAAGCAGTATTAGCATTATGCACACCAATACGTCAGTGCAGACTTGATATTTAAGAATAAGTTGAAGCATTTCTCATGGTTTTCATGCAGTCTCTAACAATGTCACTTCTAACTGCTAAAATATTTACTGGAGCGACCAGGGAGTCCAAAACTGCATTAATTTCAATTTTTTTTGATTTCTCACTTTTATTAATTTTATCCTTTGGACTCTTACTGCTGATAAAGAAAAGTACATTTTTACAGAATTATGATCATTAAGTTAATTAGCTACTAAAAGAAGAAACAATTGGAGTTTTGAAAGAACTTATTTTGCTAGCAGCTGGAAGACTCCCATAAATAATTCATATTCTCACAGATTAGCAGTTATAACAGAATCAGGCTCCAGGAGTCTGGACTCCTGTGTAAAACCAAGAACCTGACCAGCAAGGTACAGAAGCTGAGACATCTGGGAACACAAGATTATGAGATACAAGACTGAACTTGACATTCTTCTTCCCATTTGGAGAACAATTCTAACAAACACTCACATACGGAACAAAGCTCCACATGACAAGCAGATAACCTCATGGTAACCTTTCCAGCAGCCACTCTAAACCTCTTAATAGCCTTAAATAATTCAACATCGTTACTCATAGATGCACTGTATTCCTGAGGTGAGTTTGGAGAGAATTAGGGGATATATCATCAAGAAAACAGAACAGCTATGAAAGAAACAACAAAAGGGAACTTTGAAGACAGTATTACTTGCTTACAGAACCCAATAAGTGAGCTTCTACAGCTTCCCTTCCAAGGATGCAACAGACAAAGAAACAACCAGATTCTTCTAAAATGTACAGATGCCAGTAGATATCTCCTTCATCTCAAATTAACAGATGCAGTAACAAGAGGTCAAACAATCTAGTTGTACTCTTCAAAAAAAAAGTTCTGACTCACCAGCACGTCAGATTCCAAAGTGTACTGACCCACACATTTCAGGTGCAACTGTGATAAAACACTCATCTTCACTTCAGCTACAGATTTCAGGACTGGTGCAGAATTTAAAATGACAGTTCTAGCAGCTCTTCACCTGCTTTCTCTACCACCAAAGCCTTATCCTAGTAAGTCAAGTCTGACTATGAAGGTAGCATGCTGGCAACAATATTGCCACGCAAGGCCAGCTTTCAAAAAGCTAGCACTAAAATTGCCTTTACAAGGCAAAAGTACAAAGGGCTATCAACACCCTCTGTACCTGAGAAGCCCAAGAGCAGAACTCAGGACAGATGACAGAATTCTACCACTGGGATTTTACACAGCACACTTAGTTGCACCTATGTCCACTCAACAGCACAGAGGTCAATGTAGAGTTGGTCATACTGGTAGATAAAGCTTCACCCTGTTTCCTAAAGCATGGGATAAAATACTTGCCAATGTTCCTAACCCCAGCAAATAGTTGTTTTATCAAATATGTTGATAGAAGCTCCTGAATGAAAGTACAATTATTTTTCAAGGTCATTAACTTGTCAGATACATAGCTATTTGAAAGAAGCCCAGCAGATTGTTTATTCATTTATTTAACACACATTAACATGTAAACACTGTGCTGGAATAGGACTGTACAGAGCACAGCTGTCAGTTTTAAGAATTTCTGCCGCCACCTCATTTCTGGATTCAAACTACAGTTCTCCTCCAGATGGTTCTTTCATTTATGCCCTCTTCCCAGAAGTCAGCATTTAAACAACTTCAGTCCTAGCAACCTGGATTTAGCTACCTGCTAAACACATCAAAAATGCAACCTACTGTCAACTACAAAACATACAAAACTATAACCAACATGGATTATGATGCTATTCTCACTTAGCACATTTGCACCACTCAAATCTACTAGATAATTCCATCTGCAATGATCGTCGCATTGAAGCAACTTTATCTAGAAATCACAGATCTTTCTGGTATCAAGTTTTCAAGGCACACAGACAAGACATAATCAAAAAGATCTGGATGTTTAATTAAAGCAAGCAAGCAAACAACAATCCCTTGCTAAAGTCCACTATTTGCATCTTGTTTTCCTGTAAAAAAAAAAAATGCCCCACAGGGAGCGGGAGTGTTGCAGCAGTTAGGGAACAGGCTAACCTGTTTTCAGATAGGATAGTCAGAGCAGAGTCATGAGCAGCACAACTTTTGAAATGTGGATTCAAGTATTTTATATTCAAGAGCCCCAGAAGGGCAGTCCACAAAGTGTTTGGAGGACTTGCTGTAGCACACTGACTTCCTATAGATAAGCCTGGCATAAATAGAAGAGCATCATACTGAAAAAAAAAAAAGGTACCTGAGAACATAGGTCAAGAACAAGGTCTGTTGTGGACAACAGCCACTTGTATTCCTTATATTCTCTTATATTTCTGAAAACCTGAACTTATCAGTGGAAGTAGAAAGAAATTTTGAAAGGCTCAGGCTCACATTAGAGAAGTACTGGTGAATACCTGATGCTTCTCCTCAGACCTTATCCTGACAGCCTGTCTCTAGTAGGTGAACACCACATCAGAAGCAGGTCTTAAACACAGAAAGCCAAGTCTCATCTAGAGTTCTTGTTCTCTATCAGGAAACAGGTCTGCTGAACTGGCCCTAATCTCTGCTCTCCACATGCTCTGCTCTTGAGGCTTCCAATGGAGAGCCACTGGACCAGCATGTAACTGCGTTAAAGGCTAGTGAGCTGTTTCCACTGGGTGTATGGGTACGCTACTTATCAACCAATAACTTGCCAGTTTGCCAGAGGCATAAGACAGATGCTGATGCAAAGATCACCCTGACACAAGAACATTTGCTGCCATTGAGTCCATTTCCTTTCCCTCTCCATGAAAAGGTCAGAAATACTTAGCCAACTGCTTGCTTATTCCGCGCCTCACCATTAATATTTTCACATCCATCTTGGCAAGATAATCTGGAAATATTTTAGAACTCACGCTGCAGAATTCTCATTGTATTAGTACAAAGTCTATCCACCATAGAAGCTAAGTTTTACCTCTGCTCAACTTTCACGCCAGGCCACCAGAAGTCAACCTGCTTTCTGCTCTGCTTCTAGGTCCAGCTGGATGCCTCCAACTGCTGGGACACAAGAAAACACCAATAACATTCTAATAGCAGGGAGGGCTGTTTTGCTTTGAGACTGTAGCAACTGCCTCCCAATGCTCATTATTTCAGATTTTGCTGCAGGAAAACCTGGATATGAGAAGATTTTCCTCGTCTTTCCTTCTGAACAGAAGCCAAGTGACTCAGAAGTGAGCCACTTTACAGGAATGAACAACGGACATTTGTTGCCCTGCCTTGGTGAGAGAGCTTGGCATAACCTCTTGTTACGAAAAGCAATGTCTTTAAACAGCCTGCATCATGACAGAAATCCTGATGAAGTCCAAGTATAGCTCATTACCCCAGGAAGAAGCATTCAAAGCAACTTTACCTTCCAACAATCCTGATTAAGAAAGGCTATTAGGCCAGTCAGGGCAAGGGCAGGAGAGGAGAAGTCCCTTTATGATAAGTATCAATAAATCAGCAACAAAACCCATTAATATCTTCCACAGAAAGTATGTACGGAAATAAAACAAACATGCAGGCATACCCTACCCAAGAAGACAGGAAGTACACTTTTTTCTTCAGGGGTGGGAAGGGGAGGGGAAGAGGAGAGGTGGGTGTTGAAGTCGAGGGAGGCTGATTAAAAAAAACAAAATACATGAGAAGAAAACCTAAACCCTGGTGGACTGGAAGAATAGCAGTAGTGCTTCCAAAGGACACAAAAGCTGTCCTTGGAGATGTATTTCTTTTATGACAGAAACAAAAAAATATGAAAAAAAAAGTTTCTCCAGTTCCTTGAAGTTTATTTTACAAAGCCTTCCCATCAACACCTACTTTTCTGTTAAATAAGCAGTAATGAAACAATATAACTGCCATCTTAAAATTCATAATTTCTGTAGACTTTACCTCTTCAGAGGTGCTTTGATGTTGCTTAGCTACTTACACCATAGACATTTCTCAGGAAAACATAGAAGAGGAGTAAGGATGGCCTTTTTTTTTTAGAAGAGAGGAAAGAGAATCCAGAAAACCTCTATAAGATTCTGTACTGCTGCTTGGCCACTAGACAACTCCAGATGTTGCTACAGCTAGTTCCATCATAATAATATCATAGAATCATAGAAAAATAAAATGTTTTGGGTTGGAAGGGACCTGTAGAGGCCATCTAGTCCAACCCCCCTGCAGTGAGCAGGGACACTGCTAACTACATCAGGTTGCTCAGAGCCCCATCCAACCTGACCTTGAATGTTTCCAGGGATGGGGCCTCCACCACCTCTCTGGGCAACCCGTTCCAGTGTTTCACCACCCTTGTTGTAAAGAATTTCTTCCTTAGATCTAATCTAAATCTACCCTCTTTTAGTTTAAAACCATTACCCCTTGTCCTGTCACAGTTGGCCCTCCTAAAAAGATTTTCCCATCTTTCCTATAGGCCCCCTTTAAGCACTGAAAGGCTGCAATCAGGTCTCCCTGCAGCCTTCTCTTCTCCAGGCTGAACAAGCCCAACTCTCAGCCTGTCCTCATAGGAGAGGTGCTCCAGCCCTCAGATCATTTTAGTAGCCCTCCTCTGGACCCGCTCCAACAGGTCCATGTCCTTCTTGTGCTGAGGGCTCCAGAGCTGGACGCAGGGCTCCAGGTGAGGTCTCACCAGAGCAGAGTAGAGGGGCAGAATCACCTCCCTCGACCTGCTGGCCACGCTTCTCCTGATGCAGCCCAGAGTACGGTTGGCCTTCTGGGCTGCCAGTGCACATTGCCGGCTCATGTCCAGCTTTTCATCCACCAGTACCCCCAAGTCCCTCTCGGCAGGGCTGCTCTCGATCCTTTCTTCCCCCAGCCTGTATTGATATCAGGGGTTACCCCATATATCCATGGCTTGCTTGTAGATTTTCTTGCCCTTTTTTTGATCAGGAATACTGACCTTTGGGATTCAAGGACCATTGTTCCATGGGCTAAATGGAGCAACTAAAGTGGCAACAATACAAAACAGAGGCTTCAGCTCAATTAAAACCTGTGATTCTCATTCCAAACTCTGAAGCTTGTAAGCTGTGTAAAAGAGGATTAATTCCTTGTGGTAATAGGGAATGGAAGCCCTCTTGGAATCAGACTGCAGTGCAGGCATTTTCATGTACCCCTGTTTGCACAATGGTTCTCACCAGCCCATGACACAAACCACAGTGTCCCTAAAAATCTGTTCTAAGATTAGCACATGCAGAAACAATGCTCATTGAAAGACATTCTAATACCAATGTGGTGGCTATTTTAAACACTCTCCAGTGTCAGCACAGAGAAGCTTCCAGCAAATATCACTACTGTTTCCTGCAGTAAGATCAGTCTTGCTACTCGTGGCTGCTACTGATGCTCACAATGACCTTGCCAGCTCTCTTCAGGCACAGAATCTCAACCCTTCACAGGAATCACCTTGAGAGGGGAAAGCAGAAAAAGAATAAGCCATTCATAATGCCATTCACTGCTTACACAGAAGGAAGACATTTTCTTGAATCTTGTCTGCCTGTGAGAGTCTCTGCTTACTGAAAGCTTACTCAAAAGGACTGAATGAGATAAACACTGATCAAAAACATTTTTAGTGACTATAAATATTTACCTATATTTATACGTTCAAGTTAATATTGCAAGGGATATCTAGATGTGAATAAAAGTGAGTTTATTAAAACCAAGGCAAAATATGCAACTATTTCACTGGTAGGTGGAGGTTTAAGTTCAATGAGAATTACGCAGAGAGGAGTGACCTTTTCTGCATGTAACTAACTTTGAACATGGCCTTACTTAGGATGGGGGAGGGGGCAGAGAAGAAGGGGAAGTGGATAGAGTCCTCCTTCCAGACTTAATTGTCCTGTGATACATAGTGCGGAAGAAGTTGCCTGCAGGAACAATATATATGGCAGACTGAGACAGTAGACTCATGTAGCCAGAAGAGCTGCTGTATCTGATTTAACAAAACCAGATGAGATGTCCTCTCTGTCAGATGAGATGTGCTCTTATCTTCTTTTAGCCACCTGCTAGCATTCCCCACAGACAGTACAAGGCAAGAAGAACTGCTGCTTAAAAACTCCTGGGATAGATTTCTTCCACAGAGATTGTGTCTACATGGTGAAAAGCAATACAGAAATGTGAGTTGCACATTGTTTCTAAAGAAACATCTAACCGTGAATGATTGTGTCACTATGATTAAAAACCAAAACAAAACTGAGAGTTCAAAACATAGCCTGAAGCTTCCCTGATGACTAACGACCATTATCTTTGTTAGTAATTTTTCAGAAAAATGCCGTGAAAACAAAGAAGTCAAAGCTTTGGAAGTGATATATGATGCATTTGCAAGAGATCTTTCCCTCTCATTAGGGTTCCAAAAAGAGCAGGCACTATCAGTACTCTCTTTCCTCCTTCAGAATGGCTTAAAAGCCACACAGCATCTGCACACTAAACCATCTGGGTTCTTCCTGTTCACTGAAAGGACCAGCCACAGTGATTATTTGCCACAGTGATAGTTTGCAATTTTGCAAATGGCAAGCTTCTAGACACAGTGATCAGCCACAGTGATTATTTGCAATTTTGCCCATTCGACTTGCTTTCCCAAGGGAAGTGTCCTAGTTGCGATCTTTCTGTTCTGTCACTTGAGTTACTGGCACAATCTGATCAGAATCTGATCAGTACCTAAGCACCTAATGAAGATGAATCACCATTTGTTGGACATAAAAGTCTTCAGATATGACTCCAAATGTTAGGATGGGAGATTCAGTAAACTCAAAGTCCATCGTGGTCCTGCACACACATACAGCAAGGATTATTAAACGTAGACATGAAACATGGTCTATATTTGCTGTTCAGCTCTGGAGACAAAATGGTTTAATTTAGAATTCTACTTCCACATGAGTAGGCCAAGAAAGCTGTGCAGTTGTCATCACATCCAGCCACAGAGTTTTGCTTTTCATAATCCAAGGCCTTGCCTGACGTAAAAGACAGATGACTTCCTAGCACAGAAAAAATGACAGGGATATGAACATTGAGATTACTGGGAAAATGGTTCAACAGGGGATGCCCTTTGGCCTATGATCCCTTTACATATCAAGTCAGCTCAGCAAGTGATTGATGGAAGGAGCAGCTAGTACCTAGCACTTGTAAGACTTCAAATAACTCTACAATGAGCTGTCGAGCTGCTAGCATTCAGTACCTTGCACATGTTTGCAGATTTGTCTGTAGTTATTATACTACTCAGGCAAACCCTGACTAGATTCTTAGTTGAAAGCCAACTTACAGAGTAATCTGTTAGTAATGCAGCGTCGGTTTTTTCCCCTTGGACAGCAATTTTATACAGTACAGGATGTGAAGCAGTGTTTGAATGTATGCAGCTATTGATAAAATGCTCTAAAGTATACAGTCTATCACATCATCACTCAAGAGCATTTGTGCTTACACAGATACCTAACCACAGAAAATAAATCTAGTTAGCATTCAGCAGAGCATGATTAAGAACAAACTCTACTGTTAGGGAAAGCAAACCACAGACATGCGAACACCATAAATCAGTCCTCTTCTTCCCTTCTTGCAACAGAAACATCACAAATCATGAAGAGTAACACCTGGTATTTTCCACTTTGGTCATCAGAAAATGTCACATTATAAAAATTCATTCCAGTCATGATCTTGATGCATACAGGTGAGTCAACACTTTCTGCTGATTTTTCCAGTTACACTCTTATTTTCCAATATGCATCTTTAAACCACTAAATAATGGGCATGCAAACATTTCCAATGTTCAAAGCCACACCCAGAGAGACAACTGTGGAAAGCTGGATTTTTTGTTGGGTGTTTGTTCTTTATTTGTATTTAAAGAAAGATACAAAAAGATCCTTAAAAAAAGTGATTACGAGAGGCTGCCTGTTAATATGCTCTATATTCTACCATGATGCCAAGTTTTCTCAGTGATGCATCTCACAGCCAAAGGAAAGGGCAATAAAATGTGCTATTCAGCCTAACACACAAAAGCAATGGTGTATCTGAAAGACACCACCTTTTTTCCCTTTGCCTCCCTCTTCCCTTTCTATTTCAGCTGAAACAGCAGCACAGACACCTTCTAGCCCACCTCAAGCTGCATTACTGTGATAACAGCTGCTGCAGGACTTGCTTAGAAAAGCTCAAGAGGGCTCAGCTATGTCATCATGATTTTCTGCCTTGCAGACCATCCCAGCCAAGTGCAACTGTTTGACAGACCATACAAGAGCTACAACAGCACAAGAGCCACAAAGCCCACTGCTTCTTCTCATAGCTTTTCAAATTACCCACTCTACAGAAAATGAACACAGAACTCAAAGCAAGCCCAAAATTTCTTCAGGCAAGCCCAGTTTGCCTAGTTTGTTCTTAATTGCTAGTCTGACCTACAACAGCATTGGTTTTCCATGCCTAAATCCTGCTTCATAAAACCAAGCTGTATGCAAACTCTCCCACTCCATGCCAGCAACACATGAAACTGAACAAGGCAGGACTTTGACTTGAGAAACTAGCTACCACATTACAGTTGATGTCAGAAACAGACTCCATTTATTTAAGGTTTCATTCACGTTTTGCCACTAGAGACTTTCAGAGCTTGGATGAAAAACCAGCAAGCAAAAATTCTACCCATTTACCAGTGAGCTAAGGACAACAAATATGACAAAATATTACAGTTGAAAGGGCATCTTACTCTTTCCAAGCAACATGCTTAACTAGTATTTCCTGTACCATCTTGCTTGAGCTTACTTAACTTTTTTGCAAAGTATAGAGAAAAAAACAAAGTGATTGGAGTAAGAGCGAATGTAATATGAAGGGATGATTGAGAAAGTACCTCTCAGAAAAAAAATCCTCACTAGTTTTAAAAAAAAATAAAAAAGGATCCCCAGCAGGACCTTTGACTTGAGCACAGCTAGCTGGGGAAAGGGTAGAAATACCTTCTGACTTTGTAGTGGACATAATGTCCACTAGTTTTCTTTTTAAAAAAATAAATCTGAGTTACGGTAGAAATATTTATTCCCAGGGCTGTAAAACTGATACCGGCTTGGTTATTAAAATGCTGCTCTTAAACATTTTCACATGGGCTTCAAACACTTCCTTTGGCTAAAAGCCTCTTTGCAAAAGAAAAAGAGGAAAGAGAAGAGGAAAACAAGGCATACCTTTGAAGAAGAGGCATATGAGTGCGACATATTATTGTCTTATTTTTTGTCCTAAGTGCTGCCAGTCTCATTTTTTCTTTTAGCATCATAGTTCCAGCTCCAATTAACAAATCCCTCTAAAGCTCATCAGCAACAGTCCACATCTCTCCCAGGCTGCTGACTCTTCATGTAAGAAATTCTCTCCATTCTGCATTTGAGCAATGTGGCAGAAGAACAATAGAACTGGGACCAGTTTGAGAAGATTGAGGGCTGAAGTGATGTCAGTTAACTGGTGAGATGTATCACTGATGTCCCTCACCCAATACAGGAACACTCCTCCCAGTCAGAGCCAACAGCAGGAGTTTACAGCGCTCCCTTCCTTTTCCATACAGATGACAGCGGTATCAGCCATCTACACTTCCATCACACTTCCAGCTGGAAAGCACCCAGAATTCCTGCCAACAGAGTCCAGACATGCACATACAGGCCCAGTCCAGCCTGCAAGCCCATCTGGCCAGCCTCTGTTCCTTCATGCCAAGAAGGGATAGTGAACAGCTGTCAGGAATCATACTGACTGCTGCAACAGCAACAGCATGCTGTCAGCATGTATATTCCCCATCCAGTGTTACCTCCAGAACACTGCAATATTTGTGGATGAGCTCAAGCTATTTTTCAGCAGGTTGCTTCTTTATACCTCACAAGCACCTGTCTGGTCTTCCCAGAGGTTAATTTTAAAAAGACCAACACTGGAAGCATAGTGACATGGTGGCAAAGCTGGACATGGACTGAGACCAAACAAACATGGAATCCCACAAGCTAGCCTGGAATATCCTGATTCTCACAGCCATTTCTCACTTTGACAGAACAGCTACAGATCAGTTGTAGGATCATCAGATAAATTAGGTTAAACAAGATCTCAGGAATTCATCTCGTTCAATCTCCTACTCAAATCAGGGTCAGCTATGAGGTCAGACAAGATTACTCAAGTGCTGGTTCCTCAGTCCAGACTTGAAAAACTCTGGATGGAGACTACACAATCTCACTGGGCAACCTTCTCTCACCATTTAACTGTCCTCATAGACAGAATATTTTTTTTCATTACATTCAATTGGAACCTCTCATTTCAGTTTATGTTCACTGCCTCTCACCCTTTCCAGGTGTGGAAAGGATAGAAGGAACACTGATAAACTCACACAAATATTTACAGGACAGGGAGAAGCTCCTTAGCTGCCACATGCCCTCATGCACAGACATGTTCTACATAAAAAAATCCTTCACAGCAAGCTGACATTCATCTTTTCTATCTTACTGGGTGGCCAGGGCAGTGAGATGTCTTCAAATGCAACATATCTACTAGTAGGTAGGGGCTGGGGGAGAAGAGTGGAAGAGGGATGTGGGGAGACTAAAATGACCTTGAACGGAGTAGCAGCAAGTTGCTTAAACCAGCAAGATATGAAATGAGAAAACAAGGAGCACTTTCACCTTTGTAGGCCAAAAGATTTCCAAGATGACAGATTTCTAAAATGACAGATCCTCTTAAACCACACAGACCTCAGTGCTACTCAAACTGCTGCCAACAGCATCCTTATCTTGAAGGGACAGGCAATTCACATCCAGTATTAAAAGGAGCAGTGCTCTTAAGAAAAACAGCCCAAAAACTTGAAACTTGTCTGGGGGTAAGGAGGATGGGGGTAGAGGGAGAGGGAAGACCTGTGGTAACTGGCAGGCTAAGACAGACACAGAATCAAAGAAGCATGTTAAGACACTTAAATATAACCCTCTATGCCAAAAGCAATGCTGTATTCAAACCACATACAGGCACCAAGGAATAAGCACCATCACACGTTACAGATGTTGCTTGTATTAGGAATGCAGATAGGTTTTGTCTAAGTAACCCTCTTGATCAAAGTGGCTTGGAACTACTGCTTCTTTATCAACATTATGCAGGGAGTCTTCCAAACTGTGGGCAAAGGTTTAATAGCATTTTGAACTCAATGGTTACTCTGCCAACCATCCAAGCATCCATTCCTTCACTTCGCTTTTTGTGGAAGAACACAGGCCATATTCGTCAGACACTGAGCAAGTAAATTGCATGAATAAAGTTAAATTCCTTCCACATGCACTCTCACCTAATCTATTATAATGCTGACCTACATTTCCAAAGTTCTGGACATCTTGTTCCCATTATTTTGGGTGTAAGTTCTGTCTTAATGGGAAAAAGTGGCAAGAAACTGAACCCCCCCTTCAATTTGTATTCAGGCTTGTGATTCAAATGTCACCATTCAGTCCATTTCCAGACTACATCAAGTCATAAGAGCAAGATGAGGGTGTTGAAATGCGGGGGGAGAGGGGAAGGGAATGACATTTAAATTTTGGCTTAAGCCCATTCTGGACAATATGTTTGTACACTAAAACTAAGCAACAAAATTCTATGCGTGCAACTGATCCATTGAGTGGCAAGACAAAAAGTCTCTCTCTTTCCAAGTCTTATTCCAGACCAAGGTCAGGGGATGGTTACTCTTTCAGGAAAAGGCCAATTTTACAGTTACACAGCTGTACAGAGTAGAGCTGAAGACTTAGGTTTTTATTTTCATGCATTTGTAAACTGGTATGCACTATTCAGAGCAGCAAGCACTGTCATAATATTAAAGAGAATTAGAGAGAATGCCTTAAATTAATTTAGGGGAGGAGACTGATTTAAACATAGAGGAATGCTATTCATTTTATGTACAGCTGGTTTCCACACCCAGTCATGCATCTAATTATAGCAACCACAACACACCAGTCTCTCCCAACATGGGAACTAAGACGCTATACATTCTGACCTTATCTCCTCACGCTCACTGATGGGGTGTGAAGTGCTCATGAAGACAGGTAGAGAAGTACCGATCAGCATTGCAACTGGCCTGTATCTAAAGTGATATAGTTGCACAGCATGTGTGAGATTTATTGCTTTGCTCAGAGAAAAGGTAAGGACTTGTGTTGAAGTAGATCCAGCATTCTTTCAAACATGCCGCAATTCATGCACATCAGATCTAATGCAAAGGAAGATGTCCTCCTCTGTATTTGTCCACAGACAATTTCTTTCCTTTAAATCATTGCTGAATGAAATCTCTGTCCAAATTTCTAATGCAGTAAGAAACACCTTGAAAGAGATGCTGAAGCCCAGCAGGTTTCTAACTAAGATTACTTACAGCATATTTTAAAGAAGGACCACAGCTGTTCAGAAGGTATCTACAATCAGGCTAGCAGCAGGTGAGCTAAGCTCTATAGACACATACAGTAACACTAGCTCTGTGCTCCAAATGATGTGTATGCTCAGGAGGCATCAGACATCCCCTTCTTTGTCAGCTCTAGGAAGAGCTTCCCAGGATTTCCAGCCCTTTAGAAAACTGCCAACAGATAAATAAAGTCATTTTGTTACCAATCACAAGCTTACTTCTGTGTGCTAACGATCTTCTTCAAACCTCATTGCTAACAATGAGTTGAGAGCACATACACATAAAATTTCAGGAGTTAAGAGTTACTTTGTACTTCACCCCACATTTTTTTTAATGAAAAACAGCTTAAAAATTGTTCTGATAGAATGACCAGCATGTTATCTTATTCACACCATTTGGCAACAGAACAATGAACATGGGAGTTCTAGTGAGGAATCTATGGTACCATATGAGATGGATTGATGATGGATAAATTCTCATTTTGCGCTTATTTCTAGTCATGGCTGTCCTAGTGTTAGAACCTTAAACAGAATCTAGAATTGGAACACACACAAATGTAGGAACAAGAGAGGAAGCTTGAAGTCTTTTGAAAATTATGCCCGATGTTGAGCTTAGTGGGCAAACATACTGCCTCTTCTGTGTTGGCTACAGCTGTTTGCCATGTTCAAATACAAGCAGATAGCAAATCCTAAACTGAGACACTATTGTGCTTAAAGATCACAGGTTGGCTTGCTAGTCTCAGTGACCTTCAATAGGCCAGAAATGTTCTTTCTAAACACCCCATGCTGTATGCGCTAATCCATGTGGCCTAATATTTATCAAAGCAATTATCTTTTTGCATTATTTGCAGTGGTAAACTCGGCGCCAACAAACAAGATGCCAGAGGCCACCTGGTAAAGGATTTTACAAGAACTGACTCACCACCATTGTGCTGTAGTGACTATTCAGATGAAGTTACATGTCTGGACAAAAAAAGGCCTCTCCAGTTACAAGGGAAACTGACACCCAAGACCTTCTGAAGTAGGTGCAGGTTCATGGGAATGCTGTTTTCTGAACACTCTCAGCATTTCTGTGGTAGCTTGCAGCAAGACACAGCTACTGCTCCCAGCATGTCCACGGGGAGCTCTCAGTTAAGGCAGGTGCACTGCCTTTGCTCAACTGCCTGTCATGCATTGGAGATTCCACTGTGATTCAGTTACAGACTCTTACTGCAGTCCCTAGAAAGAAGCAGTGAAGTAAATGAAGGCATTTGCTCTTCTAGCACTGCCTGCACCTAGAGAGGAGGCTCAGCTTTCTGCTTCCACAGGGAGGGAGGCAAAGCACAAAATCCCTAGGCATGAGCTAGTTAAGCTTGTTCACTCTTCTACTGCATAGCCAGGATGATTTATATAGAGACAGGATGATAAATACAGAGAAAAAGAAGAAAGGAAGGAGGATCCTAACGTTGCAAGCCTGTGAACAAAGCTGTGAATTTTCCTTTGGAATTCTCTCTAATATCCCCCTCGTTAAACCTCAGAAAAGCTCCTGTTGACAGAATCCTCACATTTATTCAGGCCCCTCTGGATGGTGGCTCTGCCCTCCCTTATCAAGCACTTCCCTTCGTTTATGTTAATCTTTGCTGATAGTGCAGATTTGTTATCACCCAGTTTGATGAATGCATTGACCAACACAGGCAAGACAACAGGTATCTCTGTGCCATGATCCTAATGCTCTAGAGCATCCCTAGAAATAATTTCCAGCTCTTCAGGTCCAGCACACAGATCCTTCTCCTGTACCAGTCACCCACCCCTGGAGAATGTATACGAGCTTGTCTGTTCAGTCTGCCATACACAAACCAGGCTTGTATGGGGAAAGACATGTTCCTTTCAGATTTAACTACATCTGGGAGCCTTGACTTCAGCTTTCCATTTATGGCCAGAAGCCTTTTTGTGACTTATTTAGATCTTCCAGTCTTCAAGGGCTACCGCCAGCACGCTTCCGTATTGATTCGGGACTGACTCAATGCACATTGAGCAATTTTCCTGATCTTGCATGTCAGTATATCCCTTACAAGATCTAACATGCCAGGTCCCAGGACAACTGTGTGACTAACTTCTTGTTAGAAATGCATCAATAACAAAACTGAATTCCTGCTTCCTCTAACACTTGCCTTTGACTGTCTGGAAGGATATTTTTATTGCCTTGAGCAGCCTCTAAAGTTACCCTGAAGAGAAGAGAGGCAGTGTATATTTTATCACGAGTGTTATGACAGCCTTCTGAAGACTGTTTGCAACACAGCATTTGTTCCATGAGGAATACCACGTGGCATGTTACATCTCAGGGAAAGAAGCTACTTTCAGAAATGCTACCCACTGAAATACAAGAAGTGGGGTTTCTCCCTGCCTACTGTATCCCTGAGGCAGATGCATGATACAAAGGCCCAAACCCCATGCAGGGGCTGATGGTCCTGGCGCAGTGCTAGGTGATACCTAAAAAGGCAAAGGAAAAACATGGTGTATATCCAAACTTCCCAGCAGGACACAGACCTGAGGCACTCCCAGGCCTCTAAGAAATCAAGGCACCGATTAGCTCAACTTTCAAACCATTGTCCTAACCGAAGGGCTTAGCCTGCCCCAACTCTCCTTCACTACCCATTCTAGAGCACAGAAAACACAGCTCCTGATCTGAAAAAAGATAGCAGTGTTTTTGCCAACACACATCCCCTAAGGTAGGGATGCCCCTCAGACAATGCTTTTTCCTTCCCCTCTCACAGGATCCCCCTCACATTTTTGATAATGTGGTTTCAAATTATTTTGAGACTTGAACTGACTGTAATTTTAATATTATTCAAGTAAACCAATTTTTATATTATAGCATGTACCATGCTAGGCACCTTGTACTCAAAAAATTGTGAGTTGGTGGCAAGGGGCTCCCTTCAAAGCTGAGCAGCAAGTTAATAAGGGCAACAGATGCCATCTATTATCTCATTCTTGTAGCCAATATTCTTTATCATCCCTTAAAATGACACAGTTCTTTGTGCAACAACTTGGCTGACAGCGTATCTCTGTGTGATGATCCAGCACACAGATAGCTGTGGTATAGACTGCCTTGATTCGACATTGATTGCAAATGTTTCATGCATTCTGAGGACTTGACTTAATTCCTTCTGAGAGGCAGAGATACCTGGAAGACCTGTGACAATTGTCAGATGAAAGTGGAAAGGCACTATCCATTCCAGCTCACAGGGTATGCCTGGGATAGGGTCTCATGACTTTAAGGGGATTTTAAAGGGAAAAAAAGTACCCACATTTTTCCCCAGCATAGCCACATTCATGAATTAAGAGCACCTTTCCTCCTCTCAGGTAAGGGATTACCACAGAAAACAGACCCCTCTCCAGTATTTGACATCCAGTGCAGGCTGATGGGAGTAAGTACTCAGCTGGAACCTAACTTCTCTTCCCCTAGCATTCCTTGAGAAGAATGGATGACAGAACAGCCTGGATATTACGGGCACCACCATTCTGGCCTGACAGTGTCTCAACTATTCACTTTGTTCAAATGCAGTGTGTCCAGCCTCTGCTCCTCTGCGGAACTCTCTTAAGCAGGCAGTACCTCCTACACCTAATCCAAGCAATGACACTTGGTTACAGACTCAGTAAGGCAGCACAGGCCTGTTTCTGTGATGGGCCACATGTAATTGCAGCAGCTATTGCAGCAGCTACAGACTGACACGAGGGGAAAAATAAGAATTAAAAGCTTGCAATAAGAAAGCAGTGGAAACACCATACTTGCAACACACTTGGGTAGACAGTCTAGCTCTTGCAAGGGAACAATGGGGATTTATACTGCTATTCCAAGAGAGAACAGAGTTCCTGCAGCTGTTAGACAGCTCAGATGTAAATTGGCACATGGGGTGGCAGCTTTATGAGGAACCCCAGTCACAGTAATGTTATCTTGCACTGTTTCTTCTTTCCTCTTCTCTTTGCCTTCAATCCTTCCTTATCTATGTCTTGGGTTGTATAGGTTTTAGCATTTCCTAGTTCCCTCTTGTTTTCATGCATGCATGATAGCAGCCAAGCCAGCATCTCACTCCATACATAGTCCAGGATATAGTATGTCAGATATTAAGATCACACAGAACTTCCTTCATACATCTGAATTTACTCTGGGATAACCAATCCCCTAACAGGTTGGGGATAAAGCAAACATACAATAGTGTTACTGTGGCTTTGGGTGCACGCTCACCCAAGCTGAGACTCACATCACACAGCACACCAGGAACTGGATTCCTAACTATTTCCTCTGAACCTCTGGCATGGACTTCCTGAAGACAGGACAGACACTTACGAATATCAACACAGGACAGCAGATGTGTTTGGCTGCCAGGAGATGACAGCTGCTTATAAATATGCATTCATTCTCAACATGCTCTACATTAGCCTCAGGTCAAGCCCTTCCTCGAAGAGCCTTTCCAAACCTTGGCATAAAGGTTGCTTTCTTTCAATCAACATAACCACAAATCTGGGAGGACAGTATTTTTGGGGACACTATCAGCAGAATAAATTTCAAGCCTGATTAAACCCAATTCTAACCACAGACAGCATGGAATCGGATAGACCATTCAACAGTTCATTGAAACAATCAACTTCAAGGCTTTTTTTAAATTTTAAATTAAACATCAGCTGAGAACCAACTGCATCACGACTGTGAGCTCACAGAGCTTTCAGGGAGAAAGAAGAAGTTTTGAATGAACATATTGGTTATTTCAGACATCTTACACTTCTATTCAGGTGTAAGCTTAGCTTCTCAAATTGAAATAATAGGGTCTTATTTCATACAGGCATTTGCTTGTGCCTAACCCTCTACTAACTCAAGTAGTGTGTGGCACGCACAAAAACCTTAGGCTCCTATTTCAAACCAGCCCTTATACCTGGTTTCCAGAGTTGATCAAGAGCTAAGAGTACATCTGTAAACAAGGAATAACTGACAAAAAGCTGTTTTGTTTTCTTTCTCTCCTAAAGTGCATTCTGCTGTGCTATGCAGATTCCCCCTCTCTGGGATTAATCCATGCTAAATACAGTCAGAAGGACTTCACCAGATTAGTTAAACTAAATGGATAGCCACATAACAATCTTTTGTTCATCAGACAGCACAGCTAACAAACAAACATAATAAACAAAGCAGTAAGCATTTTGAGGCCAACAAAACTGCAGTCCAAAGGTCTTCTTTAGAAGTAATAGATACATAATAGAACTCACCTGGGAAATATAAACTGAATCTTTAAAACCAAAAAATCCTTCGGATTTTCATTTGTCAAGTAAAACACAAAGGCAACTTCTGCGCAATAAAAAAACCCAAACATAAACCCACATGCTTGAATATAGTGGAATATATCCTGACTTCACTGGGTTTTATGGGAAGACGACTTCTATTTCTACCAGCATTAGTACAAGATGACTGGAAACCAAATAGCCAGATCTCAAAACACTAAACATCTTCAGGGAGGTATCAAGCATCTTCTACTGGCTCAATCAAATGCATATTCAAAACACTTGCTATATCATTATACTCAATTAAACACTAGTTTTGAAAGTGCCTTTAGCATCTTTGACAGCTCTTCATGTTTGCTTTATAATAACATACAGAGCAGATATAAACAACAGCTTAACAGCTGCACCAAACACCAATTTGGCTAAAAGGTATCTTGCAATTGCAAGGGTACACAAATTTATTGCCCCTTACTTTAGCTAAGCCATCCAGTACTGTCCACTAACCATCCCATTTATTATGGCTAATCTGGAAAAGGAGATAGAATAAGATGCTGTCCTAAACACAGGAAGGAAGATATCAAAGCACTGTAAACTTCATAGTTAAAATTACAAATGCTCATCACTGCTGTATAAAGAGCAAGAACTTAGTAGGGCTAATTTGTTTTTCTAAGAAATTACTCAACAAGAATGAATAGATTTACACCAATGACAAATAAATTCTCCCAGCCTCTCTATAAGATACTGAAAACTTCCAAACAATATAGTCTACATGTTATTTCCTGTGTCTGTCTTCAGAAATGCTATTTAAGAAAAGAAAAATAGGAACACTTGCATGAAAAAAGGATCTTTGCATCCAACAGCCTCATCTTCCCCCACTGATTAATCTTTCCTGAGGGCCCAAAACAGGAGCTGCCAATAGAAAAGGAAAGCATACAATCAACTTAACTGGGCACATGAGTGACTTTTACCTCATAATGAGAGAAAGAGGACCTGCTGTACAAATCTGAGAAATGCACAATTGATCTGCACAAAGATGTGTGTTGACTGAGTCAAATCATCATAAATTAAAAACATATGGCTCCATACCCCAGAAAAATTTACGGACTGCACAGCCAACAATAGGTGCAGATAATATGAGGAAAATACATGGACAATTCAGTCACATAATGCCAGGACAAGGGGTTCAAACAGTCCAAACTCCTACAACGATACCACCATTAACCACCTCCCTACATGACAGAAAAGGAAGGACGCTACCAAAAATAGCAGTTAAAGGCTTACAGGCATCCTAAAGTGTCTCGTTTTGACCATTGGTACAAAAAAAACATCAGACAAGTGAGGAAGGAAGGAAGGAAGGAAGCTACACAAAGATGTAGCTTTGCAGCTCTCCTCCAACAGGGGGAAGACCAAGAAGTCTGAATCTGATCAAGGAAAAAAAAAAGTCTGTAAGCAAATTGATCAACTGTTTTTAAGTGAACTAATACAATGTCACGTTTTGGCCATCCCTACTATGTACACAGATGACAGCCTTGACATTGCCAAGTTGAGCAGTACACACTCCAACTCCCACTGGTCACATTTTCTTCTTCCCACATAAAATAGTGAGGTCCAGAGCAGTATTTTTAGGCATCAAGGCATGTGCAGGCACATGAAAAGCCTCCACAGCATTTACTGTTGACTGCCTAAGCATCTTCAGAAACATGGTTTTGCCAGCCAAAGAACAGTTCTGTTTCACAGTAGCTGTAATAGCCATGTGAACTGCCATGCAATTAAAGCTCACATGTGCAATTGTCTTTCCTTACCAGTCATTATTCTCTGGGCTTCATATGGTTCCATATAACCAGTGTTCTCCCCTTTTCCCATTCTTTTCAACTCACTTTTGGCGTCAAATGGATCTGAGTAGTCATCAGCTATCAACACCTGAAAGACAGGGAAGTAACTGTTACTAGAATCTACAGTCAGATGTGCAAACTAGAAGGCAATAACACCCTGCCAGGAAAAAAAGCCAGTTTCACACAGCTGAATCCTATACCATCTTCAAAGTGCAGTCTTGAATTTTCAGAGGACAAATACACAATAGCCACAAATCAGTTATGAAATGGTGCTGAAATAGAAGTGTGCTCCTGTTCATAGCAGAAACCTCACAAAGGCAGACTATGTCAAAAGATTTCTGACTAGCACAATATGGAATAATTGGAATGTACAAATTAGAAAGATCCAATCAGTCAGCACACTCAATCCAGTACAATTCTTGTCAGAGAAGTTTGCTAATATTCAGGAAAAAAAGCACACTTTCACTTGCACTTACTCCACCCCCTCTGCTTTGTAAGTTTAGCAGCTACAACTGAAAAGATTGTTAAATTTTTTTCACATAAATACTCGCAGGCTTTTCTTTTCACTGCATTCATAAGTTTTGTCATTTTAGTTCTCAGATGAAAAGGAACAAGACACAAAACAAGCTTCTTGCTTAAACTTAGTTCCTTGGACCCATCTGTGCCAACCTTTCTCTTAAACGAAAATTATATCTACCTGTATTTAGTGAACTAGGATAAAAGGCAGCAAAAAGAAATTATCCGTCAGAAGAACATGTTTCCTTCCTCCATTAGGAGACTAGAAAAACCTGAAGGCTAGAAAATCTCACCCCTTACTCTACGTTACCACGCTGCCCTGACCCCTGCAAAATCATTGTATACTGTGTCTCATTGGTTATACAGTCTTTTTAATCAGCTGATTAAAGTAACAGGAATCATTCCTCTGACAAAGGGACCAGGGCAAAGAAAAAAATCCTCATATAAGAATTACTGCAGAGCACAGAGGTGTAATGTAGGACAGGCAGGAGTCTGAAGCAGAGAGCGCAGAGGCAAGCATCAGCATCAGAATCCCCACAGAATCATAAAATAATTCAGGTGAGAAAGAAACCCAGGACACCACCCTAATCCCTCACTGAAAGCAGGGCAAGCCTAAAGGTTTCTGCCCTGAAGGCTTACTCTCTTTAAGGGGGATATTTCAACCAAGACTCTTTCTGTCCCACCAGTTACTTTACATCTTTAGGATCAGCACCAGTAAGACTGACAGCGGACTTCTGGTCCAATAGCTTTAATCTTTTCAACAACGAACCAGGAGTACATTGCCAGCTATGAGACTGACGCTGCATTGCTTCTGTCTCCTGCTGCATACCCTACCAGACAGCAAAAAACAGGATACACAAGCATTTCCAGATCAAACACCTGCACAAATGCCATGGAGTAAATGAACACTGTATTATAAAAGGCAGAGATGTCCTTTAAGATTAGGGAACAAAACATTTAACACACTTAGGGAGTCACTACACAGGCCTTGTAACACTGCCACACTGCAATTATTTTGCTTACAAGAAAAAAACCCAAAACAAATCAAAAAACAGTCAAACACAAAAACCTCACCACATTCCTCAGCATAAGCTCCCAACCCAGACTACAGATCACCTGCAAGCACATCTCAATGAAGGGACATTTTAGAAGATGTATTTGTTATCACATTTGTTAACACTGAACAGAGATGTGAGTGTCAGAGCAAGACTTGGCTATCTAACAGTCACATGTTGACAGCTGGGATACCAAAGCATCTGGGATTGATGTTTTAATTATAAGTTAGTTGTGTTTTCCTCCACTCAAAGTTTAAAGTGTCTGGAAGTTTCTGTTTGACCAGAAACCACCAGACTGACATGGAAAATGGAGGGAAAAATAATTCTTTCTCTCAATAGGTGTCCAAAATTACTGCCTCGTTATTGCAAAAAACAGTTAACTCAAAGGAAAAAAGTACCCTCCCCCATGTCTGGCAACATATGCCCAAGCAGCAAATCCATTGACAGCAGCTGCACCCACTTAAGACAAAGACAACAATGTGTATCACGCAGCAGTAATTTCTCCTACTTACAAGGACAGGTTTACGTCCAAAAGTGCTGCAGCTGAAATGACATCCATTCAGTCTTCTGATGCAATCCAGTCAAGAGCTGCTGGATGGTAGCATGGGCTCCGTGCTGCTCTCTTATTACAAATGTTGACAAGCAATACTTGCCAATCCTTAGCATAACTGTACTAAAGCACAAAACAGGTAACAGTCTAACATTTATTTGATATTTTTTCTTCTCCATTTGCCAAAAATATAGTAGGAGGGAAAATATACATATAAAATGCTGTCAAACAAGATAAAAATCAAGACTGATTTGCTTTAAGAATAATGGTAACATATTCAAGAGCTTACTGTACCTAACATAAACAGGACTAAAGCAACTAACTTGTTATTCAGAAGAGGTCTAACAAAGCAAAAGCTGCTTTCTAATAAGGAAATTTAAAAAAAAAAAATTAAGGAGGCCCAAACCTACTTTATTTCGTTATTGTATTTATTACTATTATTATATTTTATTATCTGTAATTCTGTACCAGATCACATTGAGGCTGGAAATATATCCATTGCACTAATCCTTCGAGTGAAAACCTCCCCTAGCTTGGACACTCCCTCCCCTTCAAATGAACAAGCACTATGAGATTCTATACAGCTCACCATAACTGCATTTTCAATCTGGTCACCTATCAAATTTGTCAGACCGGGCAAACCAGCTCTCTCAAAAGACCACCCCCATGAAAAAACAAACAAAACAAAAAAACCAAAACAAAACCCCTCAAACAAACCCCAAACCCACTTTTCAGCAGTCACTCAGGCAGAAAAAGCAGTCTGCTTCACATTCCTGGAGCTGTATATTCATATTTCCTTAATAAAAGTAGCTTTACAGCTCCGAGCTGTCAGAGGGCTCCCCAGGTGACTGTTACTGTTTCCATATATGTTAAAATTTACTAATTCTCGGCCTAGATATAGCAGCAGGCCAGTGCCAATATTTGATTTATTCTGTACTTGCTAACTAATATAAATTCTCCACTTCTAGGAAAGCTCAAGTTTTTCTACATCTTTCAGAAAGAAGCCTTCATTCAAAAAGGCTTGAAAGCCTCAAATGAGTATGCTTGTTAGTTCTATTAGAACATACTTACTGCAAATGTCTAAACTGCTTTTCATATTCCCATTACGGTAGATTATTTCTCCAATTCTCAGAGATCCCAGACAGAAAAAGGGTTCCTACTCTGCAAATCTTTGTGCCATCTCCCCAGAAATTACTTTACCTTAGCAAGCTCATCTTCCAAGCCTGTATACAGTAGGTCAGACAACACCAGACAATGGACAAAGTCTTTTGATGAACGACAAGGTTCTGAATACAAGAGTTTTCTAGTCAAAAACATTTGCTTCATGCCAGACGGTATGAATACATTGTCCTCATGCCCCTTCATGCCATCCTCACATAGCACAAGCTTGCCGATCTTACATGCAAGTTATGTTCACAAGCCTATGAGTGTCCCAGGTACATCCCTTGCATGTGCAGTGGGGCTCTGCAGATCATGATCTTAATCACCACCATGCCATGTGGGGAAGATCCAATGTGAGAGCACCATGCTGTCACTTCTTCCTCATGGACATGTAGAGGGCAGGCCTTTCTGTGTGATGCTCAAAGTGCCTCCATGTTCACCAAGGCTCATCGGGGGTCCAGACAGGAATATTTCTGCTGTGTTTTTTTTTTCCTCCCAAAAACTTTCAGCCACTGCCCAGCAAACTGGCTTCAGCCTGTCATTTGTTTTCTGTGGTCCAGAGGCCAAGGCCAGCACAGGAGATCCCAGCTTATATCACGCATACAGTGCCCTTCCAACGTCTAGGGTTAAGTGCAGTTCCAAGGCAAATGGCTACACTTGTTCAACAGGCCTCCAAACTGATCTTTAGTGTTAGTGACTGACAAACATAGGACAGGAAAAAGAAGTGAATGGATGCCATCCATTGTCTACCAATGCATCCCTCCTAGAAGTCTCAACTAGCCAGGCTACCCAGGATCTAATACTGTACCTACCACATCTGCCTTAGACACAGAGTGGCAAGGTACCAAAGTTTTGTAACTGCAGGCTAGAGAGAGCATTCACACACAGGGTCTGGCCGGTGGAGCAGGACACAGTTAACTTGCCTCTCCTCTCTGCCAAACCCAGTTTCTTGTGGGTCCTACCTGTCAAAATTAATCACAGCTATCAGGAACTCCTCAGAAGGCCTCAGGCAGCCATTCAGATTCCAAATTCATGTCTCAATTGGCTGCATTTGTCAGGGCTATTGTTAAAAACCTGTATCTTATCTCCTATCAGAATGCAAGATTATCAGATTGTAATGTGAGCTCCTACAACTACTGATTCCTGTTCTATACAAGCCCATCCTATGGCACCCCACACACATATGATGCTATTTTCTATCATGTAGATCTAGTAATAGTAACTTGAGGCATAAGTAACTTCAAGCAAAAGAAACTCCAAAACATAAATAGAAATGTACTGATCAAAAGTAAGTGAAACCTGTGTCTGAGCTTCTGTGATCAGGGAGAACAAGAATTTAAGGAACACTCACAGGAGTTCTCCCTAGCACGTTGTCTGTTAAAACTCAGAGGCAAAAGAAAAGGATTATGGCTCAGTTCCAGACAAGCTGACAAATTCAAAACCATAGCTCTAGCTGAAAAGTCAGCTAGCAGATACAACAACAACAAAACTCCCCTGAAAATTAAATACAAGCTGACATTCTGATTTACAACTCTAATATATATTAACTAAGGTGCAAGCTTCACTGTTGATGTATAATCTTTATTCTTCTACAGTCTTAAAAAATGCCATTTAAGACCTACTTATATTATTATATTAAATGTAAGTTCAAATGAGTATTTGCATATGCAAATGCAGATGTTTTGCGTATGCAGCCATGGAAAGAAAATACAGAACATACCTAAATGCATAATTTTGCGGATATGCCTATCTGTCTAAAAACACTTCTTAAAGGAAAAAAACAAAAAAGAAACCAATGAGAGTTCACCACACTGAAATAAACCAAGTCTTTAGGGATAACCCTTTTTTGAACTGAAAAGAAATACAAAAGATCTATCCTTGAAACAGCAAATTCAGCACAAAACTGTATCTTATTTGACCAATTTAGTGACTATTGTGATTAAGGACACACTGTTCTGGAATAATCCAAGAGGAATTATGGTAAATAACATGAATCAAAAACCCGGAAGACCTCTACAGCCAGCCAAACCTTTGGGAGACATTACAGAAGACTATTTTTTGGGAGGACATTTAGTATTATATATGATAAATATAGTATTAATAGATACTTAAATTAAAAAAAAAAAAAGAAGGCAGACCATATGGTCCTCTCTTGGCTTTTGCTGACTGGCAATTCAGCCCAGCAATATCGTAGACAAGAACATGTGAATGTCAGCAGAGACTGTCTGCAGTAGTAAGAATCTATCTTGCAATAGTAAGAATCTGGATTTATGCTGGCTGAGCTGTTGAAACAGAATTGTGTAATGCTTATGCTATGCTTGGTGTCTCAGTAGTTACATGTTCACATGCAGACTTAACTAACCCAGCTCCTGCACACATCCATGTGAAAATTTGGAGGACCATCTACAGATGTAAGCACAATTCATTCCTTCTTGCTGATCAGCACCAGTATTCAGCCCTGCTTTAGTGTTCTCACACTATCATTCTCTCCCATTGACTCACCCAGCCATGCCCAACTGTATACCCATGCACTTGGTCTGAACAAAGCCCTATTCATTCTTTCATGCTTTTGCAGAAAGTATGCTTGTATGCTTTAGAGACTATTGTCAGACTAACTCCACATTCACTTGCTGCACAGATTCATCTACAGAATGGGGAAAAGCACTCCAGCTTGACAGAGCTGTACCTTAGATCCTGCACTACTGTCCTTACAGGAATGTACTACATTAACATAAGTCTGTCAGCAACACTCAGGCTCCAGTGCAGTTTCTGAACATCAGAGTACATTAAGACTCAAGTTTGATGAGATCTCTGATGACAATTAAACCACTCTTTTGCTCAAAGCAGGGGTAATATGAAAGCTAGACCAGGTTGTTCAGGGTCTTGCCCACACAAGTTTTGAAAGTCTCCAAAGACAGAAGGTCCTTTTTCAGCAATACCTCTTTCTCAGCAATACACATGCTTATGTATATAAATTAACAAAATAATTATAACCATATATTTTATATATTTAACATATTTTTTATATTTATGTGTACGTACATACATATAATATAGATTTCAGAATGTTAACGGATCATTTAAACATATGTAACAAGAAAACCTAAATTTACTTAAATAAAATTGGTAGACTACATCAACAGTTTGAGGTCAGACAAAAGATGCACAGACCAGAGAGACAGAAAATGCATAGACCAGAGGATGTGATTAAGCAGGCATTTGGATTGATTGATAGATATTATGGTTCCCATGAAGATGGAAGATGTGCAAGTGTTACACTGATGGACTGCTCTGGACTCAGCTCAACAATTTAGAAAAATCCTTCCACAGGCATTACGTGGTATCCACCGAGTAGTTTTCACTTGTATTTGAAGTCAGAACCTTTAAGGCAATAAATCTGCTCTTGGCATTCTGACTCTTTTCACCTGTCTTTGCATCCATGCAAACTCCAACACTGCATTCGTTTTTAGGTAGATTTTTTTTTTCTTTCTCTATCCAATTTAGCTTTATCCAACAGTTAGACATACACAAATTGTTACTACCTTTTGAGATTAAACAATGTACCTCCTCCTTGTCTCCTACAGTTACTGGCTTTATCAGGCTGAAGACTTTAATTAGAATTGCTGGCTGAACATAAAAACAAAATGACAAAAGGAAGTGTAATCATAGGGACATATCTCACTACTACTATCAATATTATTTGTTTCTCTAATGCTTTTGGTATGCTAATGATTGTTCATAGCTACAAATTTAACTTTTACAAGGAATGCTCCAGGGTCTTCATATTTGACATAGCAATCTACATATTCCAAAAGCATGAATTGCACCTACGACATGCAGCTTTCTCTTCTGTCTCCATGAAGTTGTCAGCTGCTGGAACCAGGTCATCACTACTGAACCAGCAAAGACATGTAAAAGCAATGGATTACTTCCCTCTCTCCCACAGCTGGCTATTTTGAGTATAAATCCTCATAGCAATTAACAGATAGAAAAATTAAGTGGTGAACTTAAGTGGAAGCATTAAGAGGTAAACGAACTGTGAAACACACCAAGCAAGTTTGTAATGGGCATGCTAGTGCTACAGCGTGGAAGGCTATTGCATGCAGTGGTATCCTTCCAGGAGCATCCTTGCAGCCCACTTCATCTCTCAAAGATAAGGCACAAACCTGCTGAGCAGCAGTAGGGCCACATGGCTCCTTTTTCTGCACCAGAAAGCTAAGGGGAGGGGAGAAAGAGGTGCACCCTTCTGCCGGCTCCGAGACCTAGCTGTGTAACTCCAGCCTGTCACCCTGTAAAGAGAAACACAGCCAGCATCCTCCTGTTCTGCCCAGAGGTCTGCATGCAGCTGGCCACTTCTGAAGTCAGGGTGTTTCAGTCTCACCTCTAGCTGCCATTGCAAACTGTTTGTGCCCCCTTCCACATTCCCTTCAGCAACAGGAGCGTGTTGACTCCTCCACAAACTTAATGCTCTAACTTCAGAGCGGTAGGAGCCCCTCTGTGCAGGCTTTCCAGCTGCAATTGAGCCACTCCACAATACTATACTACAGCCAGAAGATCAATACAACCACCTGGCTATATCAAGGCAGGAACAGCAGTCTATTACCATAAGACTTCTCTAGACTTAGTGCCAAAAAGTGACCAATCACAGCTCCCCTCCCCGCTCTCCGATAATTTCCTAATAACATAATGGTGGTGGAAAACTCTGTATGATTAGCTTGTTCCCCCACACAGCTCAGGACTCACTGAGTTGCATTATCTTGGGTAGAAAGTGACTCCAGAACTCCCCACTCTTCAGTCTGGTGTTCAGCTTACTCAAGCCTGTTTCATGGAGCAGACAGACATTATAGCCACACTGGACCAGGGAAAAACAACCCTAAGACAAACTTCACTCCCTGATGAGTCAGAATCCCTACATCACAGCTCAGGACTCCAACTGATATTTTCCCCTGGACTTGACATCTCCCTGTATGCCATAATTCAGCATCTCTTCCCTCATGCCAGATCAGCAGTTAAAATTATTTCAGTATTTAGCAAACATATATATCACCAAGCACCCTCAGAGGTATGGTGACAGCAAGCCCAACTCAGCAGCACCTGTGTTCCTTCCAATACTTTCTATCATCCTTGAAAGACAGCTGGAAACCTGTCAGCAACACCTGTGCAGTTCAGTGAACCCAGAGTCATCCATTTCAATACACATAGCATTACAATCATGTACAGGCCAAATCAACCATCTATTGATTCACAGAATGTAGTGTTACACGTAACAGCCACAGCCAAAGACCTCTGTGGGTGCCTCACTGGAACTTCCCCTGTGTGAGCTTCAAAACAAGGCAGCCAGGGGAAGGCAGGCATTTGTCTGTAGCCTTAGGGACGCTTGTTCTTCCCAAAAGAGAATGCAACAAGCATTCTAGGCAGCTCTCAACCTTCCTATTATAATCTCAGAGCATCTGCCAGCTTTCAGTTTCTCCTAGGCTGCAGACTTCGGATCCTTAGCTGCCTTTGAGTCATCTGTCTAATCTTCACAGTAGAAAAATTGCTCCCAGGATTTACCAAATCAGCCAGCTCACCTTCTTCATTGCTGCTGCAATCTCAGTAACTTTGCACTGCCTTTACCAGAGATATAAGTCTGTCAGCCATAGCAGCACTGCTCAAATTAATTTCAGGTTTCAAACTGCCTGCCGTGGCCTTTCATTCTTCAATATCCCCTGCAGATCTCTGGCAGTGCAATCATGCTAATCACTATGGCTAACTAGCTTATTTCTTTAATATAGACACGTCAGGGTACGGGAGACAAGAGAGGAGCACTGAAGGTGGAGGCAAACGAGTGTGTCTCTAATCTGAAACAGAGAGAAATAAGTCACAGATCACAAAATCTACAGCAAGCTGGACCAATATTTTCTCATTGGTTGGCAGGATATTCTCCCAGTTGAACACTAACCAAGCATTTACTCCTTTCTACCTCCATCACAGGCAGAGTTACACAGTAGACATGAAATCTAACAAGCATGAAATTTAACAAGTCCAAAAGCCGGATTCTGCACCTGGGATGGAGTAATGCTGGGCACAAGTATAAAGTGGGAGAGGAGTGGCTGCAGAAAGGGATCTGGGGATGCTGGTTGGCAGCAGGCTCAGTAGGAGTCATCGGTATGCCCCAGCAGCCAGGAGGGCAAACCCCATCCTGGGATGCATCAAACACAGCACAGCCAGCTGGTTGAAAGAGGTGATCATCCCACCGTATTCAGCATTGGTGCAGCCTCGCCTTAAGTACTGTGTGCAGTTCTGGGCCCCACAACTTAAAAATGATGTTAAGGTACACGCATCCAGAGGAGGGCAACAAAGCTGGTGAAAGGGCTGGAATGCACATCCTGTGAGGAGCAGCTAAGGTCTTTGGAGAAAAGGAGCCTGAGGGGTGGCTTCATTGCTCTCTACAGCTTCCTGAGAAGGGCAAGTGAAGAGGGAAGTGCAAATCTCTTCTGCCTAGGATACAGTGATAGGACACCTGGGAATGGTTCAAAGCTGCATCAGAGGAGATTCAGACTTGACATTAGGAAACTTTTTTTTACTGGGAGGGTGGTCAAACGCTGCAACAGGCTTCCTAGAGAGGTGGTCAATGACCCCTGCCTAACAGTGTTTAAGAGGCATTCGGACAATGCCCTTAATAACATGCTTTAACTTTTGGTCAGCTGAAGTGGTCAGGTAGTTGGACTAGATGATTGTTGTAGGTCCCTTGCAACTGAAAATATTCTATTCTATTCTAGGACAAAAATCTCTCTTCTGGAACGGTATTTGTTGAAACTGGGGAAGAAAGTTTGTATCTGAAAAGTAGCACTTTCTTTAAAGAAAAAGACTGCCTGGAAACTTCACTTGGAGAGAATCTGTTAGATGTAACATCTTCCATAACAAACTTACTCTGCAGTCCCACTACAGTCTACAGTCTTTACAAGGTTCCTACACAGAAACTACCCAGAGAATATGTAGCACAGCTGTAGGCTGTTTGTATCTCATTCAGACTGTACATACTAATGTTTAAAACTACATTTGGGACACTTGTGACTTTTATTTGAAGATCTAAGACTATCTTTTGTTGCTTTGGGGTTTATGGTTTTTTAAACCTTGCAAGATTAAAATAGATCTTTAAACATCTCAGAAGAGCAGAGATCTGAATTCCAGGAGGGTAGTTGGTTCACACACACTCCTGCCATTCGCTTCAGTAGCCTTTAGTCCACAGTCATAAGGAAATATCATGTTATAAATTCTAAGTGTCTGAAGTCCCCCAGTGGTCGCTATCACTCTCACACATAAAGCCTGTGAAATGCTTTTAAATCATTTGAAAATATAGCCAATGATAATCCAAGATCTAGTATTTTTGCAAAGCCACATAGAGACAACACAAGAATTCAAGCATTACTGTTTGGCATCAATGTATAGAATTCAGCTACTAAAACAAAGCAGCTCTGCAGGTTTTGTTGGGGGTTTTTTGTTTGTTTTGATTTTTTTTTTTTAAATCCAGACCAAACAGACTGTAGCTATTTTCTAGAGTCAAATATCAACAAGCAATTAACTTTAAGCTGGCCTTCCATTGCTCCAGTGGAAAACATCCCAAGTACTTGCAGCCATGAGTGGTTCTGTTAGTTTTTTAGCTAGAAATGAAAACTATGGTCAGGAAGTCCAAATGTCTGGCCTGGTAGATGAGGGGAGAGCAGTAGATACTGTCTACCTAGACTTCAGTAAGATCCTTGTGTACAAGCTGTTGATATATAGGCTGGATGAGCAGACAGTGAAGTGGACTGAAATCTGGCTGAACAACGAGGTCTAGAGGGTGGTGATCAGTGGCACAAAGTCTAGTTGTAGTCTAGTTGTAGTCCAGTGGGCCCCCAGGGGCCAATATGGGGCCCAACCCTGTTTAACATCTTCATTAATGATCTGGATGATGGGGGAAGAGTGTACCCTCAGCCAGTTTGCAGAGAATGCCAAACTGGGAGGAGTGGCTGAGATACTAGTGAGTCATACTGCCATCCAGAGGGACCTCTACAGCCTGAAGAAATGGGCTGACATGAACCTCATGAAGTTCATCAAGAAGTGCAAAGTCCTGCACCTGAGGAGCAGCAACCCCATGCACCAGCACATGCCAGGGGCCACCCAGCTGGAAAGCAGCTTGGCAGAAAAGGACCTAGTAGACATCAAGTTGAATATGAGTCAGCAATGTGCCCTTGCTGCAAAGAAGGAAAATGGCATTCTGGGCTGCATTAGGCAAAGCATTGCCAGCAGGCTGAGGGAGGCAATCCTTCCCCTCTTCTCAGCACTGGTGAGACCACAGCTGGAGTGCTGGGTCCAGTTTTGGGATGACCAGTACAAAGGAGACATGGACATACTGGAGAGAGTCCAGCAATGGACCACAAAGAAGATTAAGGGAATGGAGAACCTCATGTATGAGGAAAGACTGAGCGAGCTGGGACCGTTCAGCCTAGACATGAGAAAGCCCAGGGGGGAATCTTATCAATGTGTATAAATAACTGAAGGGAGTGTGCAAAGTGGACAGAGCCAGGCTCTTTTCAATGGTACACAGTGACAGAACAAGAAGCAATGGGCACAGACTAGAAGACAAGAGCTTCCATCTGAACCTCAGGAAACATTTTATCCACTGTGAAGGTGACTGAACACTGGCACGGGTTGCCCAGAGAGGTTGTGGAGTCTCCACCCTTGCAGATATTCAAAAGCTGTGTGGACAGAGTTCTGGGCAAATGGACCTGCTTAAGCAGGGGGGGAGCTGCACAAGACAATCTCCAGAGGTCCCTTCCAACCTCAACCATTCTGCAATTTTGTGATTCTGTCCATGCAGTAAATAGGCTAAGCCCCTTGTGCCAATTTCAGTCATTACCAAACGTCTTTTGTTAACCATTTCAAAATATGACTTTGGATACAAATGGCAAGACAAAAGTTAAAGCACCAAGCTCAGACTAACTCTGCTCCAGAATACATATCAGCCATCTCTGGTGCCACAGAATGCTCAGAATACACGTTGAAGAGACAGAAAAACACACGTTAATTCTTGTTGTCCAGGAGTAGGACAGGGACACAGCGTCTAGACTAAAGCTTCTATGACTATAGATGCAACCAAACAGATTACAGCTGGACAATTCAAGGAAAAAGTAACACAGGCATTTTTAAAAAGAAAAACATTCCCCTTTGAGTTTTTCCCTAGAACTTTTAACCTCATACCTAATATCTTGTATCCCTCACCCTCTCAGTCCAAAAGGAATGAGTGCTTTGTACCATGCAATGAGCCCAGAAGTTAAGCACATGACAGCTCAAAGCCTGTGTTCCCAGGAGCAGTGTGAATCTCTTGGATTTGGGAAGACATGCCAGCACAGAAACATGTTCATCTTGCATGCTCTCCTGTGAAGCAAGAGAGGGTACACATGAAAGAGCGGTGCAAGCATGTGTTCTTGCTCTCTGGGGACCAGGTGAGCATGGTTCATAGACATTAGATACACTGGTTGCATGGAAAGGGGTGGAAATAGGACAAAGGTCCACCACCCTGCCCAGTTTCCTTACAGTACTGCCATATTAGCCTTTTTCAGAATAAAGTAATGTGGAATATGGTCAGTTACAGTCTCCCAGTAAATAAACAGATCTTAGTCCAGAAGGGGCAAATTAGCCTCTTTGCTTGAATCCAGTAACTGAGGTATTTTCTTTCAATGGTTTGGATCCGCTTACTGCAAGGTTATACATGATACACTCTTCCAGAAAACTACCAATCCCTCTCTCATGTGTCCAATTGCTTTATACTCCTTCCTGATAACCTTTCTCTGCTTGGATCTCTCTGAGTCCAAGAGTGAAAATCTGGATGGTTCCCACACCCAAGACTGTTCCAAGCTGTGCAATACACTGCAGATGCCAGGCATACTTGTAACTGAACAGCCTACCACATCAATTTGAACAGCCCTAAAGTCACTAAGACTCCACAGGCTCAGGTAATAACTGGATACCTTCCCATACATAAGATCGTGATAGTCCCTTAATCATGAGACTGATATATATGGAAAAATGCATTTCTAGCTGCATTATAGCTGCACTATAGCAACATGACTTAGATGGAAAAAACGCAGCTTGCTGCCTTTATGTGTGGCCTTGCCTAAGTCGTTCATGCAGGTTCACAAGACTAGTGGCCACTGGTATCTTTTTCTTGAGACCTTTGACTCAAAGGCAGAGCCATATGTCAATGGGAACCACAGGCAGTGAGGAAGACTGTTTCAGAGTAGAACCAATTGTAAAGAGTGGCATCCTGACACCCTGCTGCAATGAATTAAACATGGGAATAAGAAACAGAGTTACATTTGTAGTTTAGGATCTCTAGAAAATATATACTTTGATAAAAATAATCGCAACACAGTTTAGACATCTTTGAAGTGTTTTCTCAGTGCACCTTGAAATACCAGCTGCAAGACTCTGTTAGAAACACCTGACTTGTTCTCACTTGCAATATCAAGACCTTCCATATACAGAAGTAAGACATTTTCTCAATGTTTACTAAAAGGTTTTAATTATATACAGATATTAATAATGTTCCATGGAGCCTAAGCATTTTTATGCAAGACCTTAAAAGTTCAAACAGCATTTCCATAGTCTATTGCAATGTCAGGAAGGTTGGCGGGGGGGGATGGGAGGAGGGGGAAGCTTTCTAGGCAAACAGGTTTAGCCCTCATGCTTAGCTAGCAACCAGATCTCTGCACCACACACTTCTGAGGTGGATCCCATGGAAACAAAGCAGGTTTTTTTCTTATACAAGTACAGAATTCACGCACAGACATTGTTTTCAGACCTTTGTAAATCGAGTCAGCAACTACGCTGCCCTGACAGTTTCCTGCCTGATTGCTGCTGCCACACAACAGTTACATGCTTTTGCACTGGATCAGCTCTGCCTGTGCGGAAGTGAGATATTTTCTACAGCATCAGATACGTCCTGTCCTATGGAAGTGGATCGTGTAACTTGCAGTGTCTTCTGTATTCGATATTCAATATCCAGAACTGCTGCACAGTTCTGCCTCCACTGCACAGAGGGAGTGCAAAATGCTGCTTATTATTAAATAATTATATATTTATTTAAGGACAAGTAAACTACAAACCCAGCTTTTAAATTGTAAAAACTTCCAACAATAGAGTATGATACAGTTGTTCTTTGAATACTGTTCCAGGTTCTCCAGCTGAAAAGCCAGAGAAACGTTTAGCTTCAAAAAAGTGTAGTAAGTTAGAAAATACACAGACACTTTCCCCTCAACTGTTACTATTTTAATGGATTTACACATACCACACAATGCCAAGTAGAGGAGAGTCATTCAGGAAGACTTCAACTCCTTCTGATCCCCAGTTCACCAAGTGGTTTGTCTACTGAGTTGATGTTAAGCCAAGTCGCGCATTTATTCTTACAGAAATCCGCCAAGTTGTTCTGGCATATAGCCACATGTTGTTCTGGCTTGCCTTCACCCATTTGTCTGCCACTGGAGAGCTAAGCAGTTTATATCTCCCAGGCCAGCACTAAAGATGGAAGCCAGTATTTCTTACCCTCCATACTGGAGGAACTGAGCAGTTTCTGCCATGAATTCTAACATAGCTTGCTCTCCCTTGTTTGAAGACGAGCCTCACTGTTAAAGCCCCAAAACCTGCTCGATTGTACTACCTAAATATAAAAATCCACTCACTGATTTGAATTCAAAGAAATCTGCCAACAGTGACTTGGGCATCTGTTATAAAGGTCAGTCACCTTGCTATTAAAGATGCATGGCAATTTGGGTTTATCTGCTTCAACTTTAGTTGGTACTTCTACATCTACACATCAAAGCTTCTGAACCCCAGATACATTACATCTCTGTGATTACTTTTACAGCCTATGCAAAATACAATCATGCCTGCCATCTCTATCTCCTTTACTTCCTGAATCAGCTAGTCTATAATTTTTTTCCTGGGAATTTTGACTAACCAGTCTGTCATTATTCATACTTTGGCTTTTGTCCTTTATAAATAACCACACCAAACAAGCACCTTCCTGAATCTCCTTCCCATTCAAGTAACTCTTTCAAGTTTAACACACAACTGAGCTCTTCAGCCAACTGTTTACTGATGACCACTCACAGAAGCTACAAAATTGCTCACTGAATTTGTTGAAAACCATACTTCCCACTTCTCAGTCAACACAGAAAGAAAAAAAGAACAATCTATCCTTGTATGTGGAAAAGAAAAAAAACAGAGGTGCTAGAATGGAACACAAGCACTTAGCAAACCACTTGATCATTAAACACTAAAATATTTCTATGATGACAGTCCTATATGGCAACTAGATCTTTTTCATTCCCAAGGTACTCACTAGCTTAAGCTATGCTACTCAGATTTTTTTCCCCTTGATGTTTTTAACATTTCTATCAACTCTTCTGAATGTCAGACATCTAGGTTTTTTTTATACCATCTTTACTGTCCCCTCTACTATATCCTTCTTACAGAAGTTAAGTTCCATTTGCTTTATTTCCCACTGGACTAGATACATGCTATTAACTAAATTCCTCAATTTTTCTCCTCAGTGAATAACAGGTGTACGCGAGAAGCAGTTCCCTGCCTGACCACTATGACCACTGCTTACCGGGTTCACCTGTCAGGCTTTGCATTTCAGGGCTGTGAAATAAGAGAAATTTCATCTCCATTATGGGGAGGAAATAACACAATTGAACAAAAAACAAGCTATGTAGCTCCTCACAACCAAATTCTGCTGTGGATGGGGCAGGCACACTTACCTTTTGAGGTACAGGGATGATTTTATTTTGCAGACATGTTAAGATTTCCTGCTTGTCACATATAGTCCTCTCTCTCAAAAAAAAGAAAGAATGTGACTATGACATGAGTGTTGTGTATCTATTCTTAAAAAAAATTGTAGGCTGCTCATTCAAAACAAGTTTTAGAACCTGCAACAAGGGCTTGGGAGCAGCACACAGGTTTATGACCACACAAGGTAGCAGGCTACCTAGCCACAGATGTTGTTTCTGCTTTGAAAACGGTTTCAGCAGGGTCTAAAATTGGAAGATAATAATTTAAAAAAAAACATGCCCTATTTAAAAAAAAAAAAAATTGCAGTTGCACTTGGAAGCATTTTGCCCAAAGCAGTTATTGTCTCTGAAAGGTGAAGTTGTTGAACGTATTTGCCAAAGAGCAGATACATGGTACCAATGCAGGCAATTGAAAGAAGACTGAATATATTGAGACTCTAACTTTAATCTTTCACTTCTACAGAAGAAATAGCTTCCAGTGAGGAACTACACCTAAAATGACAGACAATGTAATAAATTCTACACTTTAAATCTTGTATTATCACTATCACAAGCTGATTCATTTGGAATTCCAGCTGAACAGGATACGATTTATCAAGTTGTCACGGAAATGTATCACCACTCAATGCAATCATGTTACATATTTAAACATGTACACACAGATCATTTAAACTGATAACATTCAGAACATACTTAGAATTCCTGTGATGTGACTATTACACCAAAGTTATAAATGCCAATTAACAAAATGGAGAAATACTAATTTCCAATATATGAAAAAACTAAGCTATACTCACAGGACCAACAGAGGTAGGGGGATATGTGCTGTGCTTACAAAGTAATTAAAGCTACTTCCCTCTGCAAAGCTTCTCAGCTGTAACCTGAATTCCTGAGCCCAGCAATTTCTAGTGGTGTGTCTACGGTATTTTGTTAATATTTGTAGAGAACAACCAGTAAAAGATAAGAGGACATTTGCAACTGAGCCAGTGGCTATAGAGTTCGCTTCTGGTACCTGCCAGTTGGAAACAGAGTTATCATGAAAGTTGTGATGCTGTTGTAACACAGGACTTTGAACTACTTCACCTTCGACACTGAACTAGAAGGCCAAGAAATTACTGAACACATGACAAACCGTCTCCTTAAAAACAGGCAGTCCGACTCAGGATGGCATCAGTTTGGGGTTTTTTTCCTTAATTTTTTTGTACATGACCACTCCATTCCAGGCACAGTGGGGCTGAGGCCACAACTTTGGGTCACGAGCACCGGGTTTCTGAAGTGACACCCCAAGCACCCCGCCAAAGACTTACGTCCTGCTCTGCAGGAGCATGCCAACCCATGGATCCGTGTCAACCTCAGGTGTCCCAGACAGAGCAGGGCTAGGCACCCATCTGCCCCATCAGAAGGGAGATGAGTTTGAAAGCCCAGAGGAGAGGGCACCACCACTTCATGTGGCAGCCTTACACATGCCCCGCCTTGCCCCGAGAAAAAGGGCCAGGCCACCCAGGGAAGCATGGTGGAGAGCAGTGGCCGCTCCAGATGCGTCAGACAGGAGCTAGTCTCCTCACCAAAAGTCCTCCCAGGGGCTGACGCTGCCCCAGCAACACTAACTAGTCGACGGGGCAGGAACAGGAGCACCACACTTACTTTATCCTTCATGACAGAGGGGACAGAGGTCACCAGCTGCTTGGAGCCCTTGTTGAGCTTCTTGCCTGCGCCATCACTGCCACTGCCGCTCTCGACCTTGATAAGCCGGTGCTTGGGGGAGATGTACTTCACCTCGGGCGGCGTCGCCGGGCGGCGCTCGCTGTGGCTGCGGAAGAGGTGCGGGGAGCCGGCCGCGCAGGGGGCAGGGGGCGCGGCGCAGCACGACGAGGGGGGGGGGGGGGGGGGGGGCGCAATTGCGCAGGGACGAGCCGGGCCCGCTGTAGGGGTCCTCGAAGTCGCGGTCTTTCTGGGCGCGGTAGGCACGGAGCAGGTCGCTGGTGTCGTCGCGCAGGCGGCGGTGCGGAAAGCCGGGCGAGGTGTGGTGGTGAAGGTGGAGGTGCGGGGGCCCGTCGGGGCGAGGCGCGCCGCCGGCACCGTTGCGTCTCTCTCGGTAGTCGGGCCGCGGAGGCTGCGGGGGGCTCTTGGTCTTGTTATTGCCCAGGCTGAAGTACTTGTTCAGCCATTTGGCCATCGTCTCTCCCGGCCGCGGCCTCTCAGCACCGCGGGCTGCCCCCGCCGCTCCGCGCGCCAGCCCCGCTCCTCATGGAGGGGGGGGCCCCCCCCCCCCCCGGGGGAGCCAGGCACCCGCCGCACCCCGCGCCCCGCCCCCCCCCCCCCCCCACCGGGGGGGGGAGGCATGCAGGCCCCGCCGCCACGGCCCGCCCAGCGCCGGCGGCCGAGGGCGGGGGGAGCCGGCGGGGCCGGCCCAGGTGCCGGCGGGCGGGGGCGGGGCGGGGGTGGGCCGAGCGTGGACCTGCGGGGTCGCCGCTGCCTCCTTGTAAGCCCCGCGAGGGAGAGGAGGCGCGTCGGCCGCAGCGGCAGCGGCAGCAAGCGTCTCCGGCGGGCGGGGAAGTGCCGGCACGGCCTCTCCTGCGCCCCGCGGCAGCGAGGACGAGGCGGGTGCGCGTCAGGCCCCGCCGGGCAGGTGCTGCGGCAGGTGGGCCCTGCCGAGCCTTCCGCCCTGCCCCTGTGAAAAGGCGGGGGAGCGGAGCTACCGCCGTGAGGAGAACCATAGAATCATAGAATCATAGAATGTTTTGGGTTGGAAGGGACCCCTAGAGGCCATCTAGTCCAACCCCCCTGCAGTGAGCAGGGACACTGCTAACTAGATCAGGTTGCTCAGAGCCCCATCCAACCTGGCCTTGAATGTTCCCAGGGATGGGGCCTCCACTGTCTCTCTGGGCAATGTGCTCCAGCCCTCAGATCGTTTTTGTGGCCCTCCTCTGGACCCGCTCCAACAGGTCCATGTCCTTGTGCTGAGGGCTCCAGAGCTGGATGCAGGGCTCCAGGTGAGGTCTCACCAGAGCAGAGTAGAGGGGCAGAATCACCTCCCTCGACCTGCTGGCCACGCTTCTCCCGATGCAGCCCAGGGTACGGTTGGCCTTCTGGGCTGCCAGCGCACATTGCCGGCTCATGTCCAGCTTTTCATCCACCAGTACCCCCAAGTCCCTCTCGGCAGGGCTGCTCTCGATCCTTTCTTCCCCCAGCCTGTTCTGATGATACTGGGGGTTACCCCGACCCAGGTGCATGACCTTGCACTTGGCCTTGTTGAACCTCATGAGGTTCACACAGGCCCACCTCTCCAGCCTGTCCAGGTCTCTCTGGATGACATCCCGTCCTTCTGGTGTGTCAACCACACCACTCAGCTTGGTGTCATCCGCAAACTTGCTGAGGGTGCACTCGATCTCGCTGTCTACGTCATTGATGAAAACGTTAAACAGCACCGGTCCCAGTACGGACCCCTGAGGGACACCACTCGTCACTGGTCTCCATCCGGACATCGAGCCATTGACCACTACCCTCTGGATGCGACCATCCAGCCAGTTCCTTATGCACCGAACAGGCCACCCATCAAATCCATTGCTCTCCAATTTAGAGAGAAGGATGTTGTGGGGGACCATGTCAAAGGCTTTGCAGAAGTCCAGATAGATGATGTCCATTGTTTTTCCCTTGTCCACAGGAGTGTATTTTTTTTTTTGTCTTTTTTTTTTTTGCCTTCCACACCCCCAGTCATGAATTCTGATGGCAGAACGGAATGAGTTATCTTCATGAGTTAATTACCTTCATGACTAAAGGTGGATTGGATTTCAAGTGAAGTTTTCATCTGGATTTATGGATCATTTCATATACAGACCTTGCTTTGGCTGCATGTTCTCTACAGGAAACCTCATTCTCTCTTTTGAATGAAAGGGTTCCTTGAGTTTGGCAATTATCACGCAAGCTTGCTCAAGGTAACTGTGTCTGTATGTTTTAGTGACCTCCTGGGAACAGAGCACCTCCACTATGAGCACAGGGTTCAATTATAATTCCTTCCTGGCAGGACTTCCTGCAGCACTGCCATCAGCTTGTGTGGAAAGAAGGGTAGCATGCTCCCTTTACTGTCTCGGACAACTGGAAATATTTCTGGTTTTACGTCCTTAGTGCCATTCTCGCATCTCTGCTTAGCATATTCATCCTGTCCGCCTTTAGTTTTTTTTCAGAGCAACTTTTCAGCCTAAGCCTGAGAAGTGTCCTGTTGCTTGGCTGGCTAGTGCCAGGTTTTTTCAGGGGATTGCAAGACTCCCAACAGTTGCTGTTTCTAGGAATGGCATGTTCTAGGCCCTTTATGCAGAGGTGAATTTTTGCCCTGAAGTAAGATGAGTTTCAATTTCTTTAAAGCTCTCATTACTCGGAAGTCTAGCAACTCCCTAACTGCTGTTCTGCTAGTCTTTCCACCACGAATTGGTTCCTGCATGGAGGTGTGGGAGGAGCAGGAAGGGCCCTAGAGTACCCCAAACTCAGGCCAATACTGTCCCTTGTGACTTTGTGAGGAACTACATCTTCTCACCTGTGTTGACAGGCAGCTTGGAGTGACAGGCGAGCAAAATTCTGCCAATGCAGGGCAGCTTCTCTAATGTTTCAGAGGTTCTCTTAATTTACCTACTATCAAATCTCAGCAATGTGGGAGGATAGGAAGATAGGAAAACCCAAACCTGGATAATACCTATGAATGAAAATAGAAGATTCTGCAAGACAGACATAGCAGAGAAATGAGATTAATATTTCTATTGCCTGTGGAGCCTGCCAATCTCAGAGGTTGTTCCAGCCTGAGTCCACAAGGACCTCAGCACTCTTGGATGTGCACAGGCTGCTTTCCAACCCCAGCCTGCTCATGCAGGTTATATCTGCACCTGCAGCACTCCTAGTTCCTGCTCTGAGTCATTTTCATGTGGCTTTTTGGAGGGACCAGGCTTCATCTTTTCAGAGCTTTGACGGGAGTTACAATTTCCAATTGGTTGGTTTTTGGCATATCCCCAAGCATAGGGATGGAGGGGTAGTGGTTGAAAGACAACATTCTTAAAACTTCTTTGAGAAATGACAAATCCTAAAATGTTATGATCTGAATTGAATATCTGCTTATGGTTGGCTCTGTGTCTCTTGAAGTAGAAGTACCAATTGCAATTTGTTCCGACTTAAGAATGAGTAATAGGGTCTCACCTCCACTGAGGCCAAAGGAAGAGCTGGCGTTTGATAAATATATATTATTGCACACAAATAATTCATTTGTGCTGACTAAGTATACACACTCCTAATCATGCTAATTTAATTAAATAATGAAGTTAAGTAGCAACTACCCTGGAGTTTACAAGACATTTGTTTCCTCTCATGCTTCTGGTTTTTATGTGTAATAAGTGTTGCAGTACTGCAGTGCATTTCCAATTAAGATAAAGAAGAAAAAGTTGCAAGTGACATACAGAACAAAGAACTTTCTGGATTAATAAATACTCAAGCAGCACTGCCATATCTAACTTCACGGTTATTCTACAAGAAAGCAAGTCCAGCACTTTTAGTGTTGATCAGTTCTTCACATTGAAATATCCACAATAAAATGGGAAGGAGAAAAATATTTTTGGTTATTGTAGCTTTGGGCTAGGCAAAAAATCACAGTCATTCATCACGTTAAGAACTGCTATCACAAAACAGAGAAATGTTCTCTTTCTTGATACACTTCTTTCTTGGTGACTAATGTCTGATAGTTCAGAAAGGGTGTGCAGCATCTATAATGCATTTGGATTCCTCCTATTTGCACATATCGCATCATATTTGAGTAATGATTACAGATCAGTTTGTTACCCACAGACTATCAAAATTCAGAGTATTTTCCTTTCTGTGTATGTGTAAGACAGAACATGGGATTAATAGGGAGATCTGATTTTTCTACTTTCCAAAATGACATGTTCCAGCAACTAGGAAGGAGAAGTGCTCCTGTGATACTGTGATCATAATAGAATCATGGAATACCAGGTTGGAAGGGACCTCAAGGACCATCTGGTCTAACCTTTCTTGGAAAAAGCACAGTATAGACAAGGTGGCCCGGCACCCTCTTTAGCTGAATCTTAAAAGTGTCCAGTGTTGGGGAATCCACTGCTTCCCTGGGGAGATTATTCCAACAGCTGATTGTTCTCATTGTGAAAAATTTTCCTCAAGTCAATTAAGAATCTCCTCAGGAGTAACTTGTACCCATTAGCCCTTGTCTTTTCCATGTGATTTCTTGTAAAAAGGGAGTCTCCATCTTTGTAGCCACTCTTTAAATACTGGAGCATGGTGATAAGGTCTCCCCTAAGCCTTCTTTTCTTAAGGATGAACAAACCCAGTTCTCTCAGCCTTTCCTCACACGCCAGGCTTCCCAGTCCTTTGATCATCCTTGTGGCCTGTCTCTGGACCCTCTCCAGCCTGTCCACATCTTTTTTGCATAGCAGGGGCCAGAACTGTACACAGTATTCCAGGTGTGGCCTGAGAAGCACTGAGTAGGGTGGGGCAATGACTTTATCTCTGCTAGTGATGCCCTTGTTGATGCAACCCAGCACCCTGTTGGCTTTCTCTGCAGCAGCAGCACACTGCTCACTCTCAGCAGCTTATGTCCACCAGGACCCCCAGGTGCCTTTCCACACAGCTGCTCCCCAGACAGATAGATCCCAGCCTGTGTTGTGCTCCTGGACTTTACCAGGTACAAGACCTTACACTTGTCCTTGTTGTAGTTAATAAGATTTTTGTTAGCCCACTCTTCCAGCCTACCTGGGTCTTCCTGCAGGATGGCTCTCCCTTCCAAAGTGTCCACTTCCCCACTCAGTGTGGTATCATCAGCAAACTTTATCAGGGCACACTTGATCCCATCATCCATCCCATCATGTTTTGGTTGTTTTAAGTCCAACCAATTTGTCCCATATTTTCATGCTGCAGAAAAAGAGAAACAGATAATATTCCTCTTGAATTTTACTTTTGTGAAGATCTCTTTTCCTCCAAGAACCAGTGTGGTTCACCTTCAGTCATCTCTAGTTTTCTTGTATTGTATGGGCTATTCAAAGTCAGATTTTGAAGGGTTTTGTCACCTATAGATGCCCTGTAGAATTTGCAAAAGCAGCTAGCTTCATAAAGCCAGCTGGAATTAGAGTATAGGGTGTTTGCAAGCATCCCCCTTGTCATCTGCTTGCATCTTTAGGTGCCTCTCTTTCTGGAAATCTCTGTCTCGGGTGACCAATATGGGCTGCTTTGGGCACAGGCAGTCTGTAATCATTGGAATTGTGTCTTTTAACCCTGGCTACCTTTCAGAATTGTGCTGTAACATGCAATGACCTCAGAATTTCTGACTTACCTGCTCTGAGTGCAATACACAACCTCCTGGAAGTAATGGGACCTTCTGCACAGTGATGAAAGATTGGGCCCAGAAAGGTAATGAGATCTCAGTTGTTGGAAATCCAGCTCTCAAATGGAGAAGGCCCTCAGTATGCAGATTCATACTGGCCTAGCTTTGAGCAGGGCAGTGGTCCAGAGATTTCTAGAGGTTCTGTTCAACTAAAATTGTTCTGTGTTTTTATGAAGCTGGTTCCCTATCCATGTTCTTTCAAGTTCCTATGTTCCTGCGCTGCATAAGGCAGGACATAGTCCAACCCGAAAACCTGCGCTGGCACAACAGGTCAATTTTCTAGATGGATATGCCTGCTGGCTACCCTACTGAGATGTGACTATTCATCTTAAACTGAAAGCTGTTGTACTACTTGTCTACTGACATGACGGGAACAAACAATTTCTTTTTCGTTTCCTCAGCAGAATGATGATGGCACTAAGTTGTACTTACAATTAAAGCTTTATTTTTTAACATAGCTTTATGATCAGCACAGTATAGGATTTTATGATCACAGTAGCATAGGATTTTTGTAATTGGGATCAGTGTAGTACAGTTTTATAAGTAGTATTGCACTAATTTCATAGCACGCCTTAACTTATGGCTCCTAATCACCTGGACCCTCTGCAGATTGGCCTGCAGTATCACTGTAACGATAGTAATCTAGACTCAGTCCTCAGAGGAAGCAGACAGCAGTGCAGGTGTCTCTGGCCACTGGGGGATCATGGGTTTTGCCACTGAGCAGCAGTTCTGGTCCAAGTACCACTTAAGTCTTGTAAGTGATGTATTTTATAGACCATTCTCTGTGTACTGTTATGCTTCATCTTTCTATGATGGGGTTATCACAACCTGGGTGTCTGGGACCTTCAAGGCCAGTAATGAGGGAAGAAGGTAGCCTGGCACCCCAGAACTTTGAGGCAGATATGGAGGTGGAGAAGAAGTCTGCGTGGTGCGCAGGACCTTCAAGACCTGATGAGGGGAGGGGAAAGGGGCCTGATACATGACCAGCTCAGTCACAGAGAATGACCGTATGCCTTATAAAATCACGTTAGTTATACTAACCATATTACCAGTAGTCAGGAGTAGGGGTTGCCAGGCACACTAATTTACAGTGTTCCCAGTGTGTGTTGCTTTGCAGTTGACTATGTCAGTGCTTCTCACTCTATCTAGTTTTCCTAGGTCCTCTTGAGATATCCTCAAAGTCTTCCCTATCTGTAGGTAACCTACATAAATTTAAGTCATCAGCATATTTTGCCAGCTCACAGTGCAGACTCTCTTCTGAGTAATTGTAAGTCAGTGAACCTCAGCAATCCTAGCATGGATCCCACAGACATGTTGCTGTTAGCCTCCTTCAGAGGTAAGAGTTGGCCATTTATGCCTTCTCTTAACGTTCAATCTCTTAACCAGTTTTTAATGCATCACAGGACTTTAACTGCTATTCTTTTGTTACTTCATTCCCTTTTTTTACCCAACTTTTTGAAAATTTTAGCAGTAGCAAAGCAGGGCTTCACCTTCCAAACCTGCTTTTTACATTGATCTGTGCATGTTCATATTACGTGATTCACTTTGTGATTTAAAGATACTTAGTTCTTCCTAATCATGCTGTTTTCAAAAGAGACTTAACAGAATTCTTTGCAGTTTGATGAATTACAAAATCCACCATATCAGCTTTATTAGAGCACCTCGTGGCTAGAATACAAATGAGACCACCCTTTGTCAATTAGGGTTTCCTGTGTAGTATTGAATTCATATAAAAATACTATTGGTTATATTATTCTGGGGGTGACACTGAAGGCCACTGTAGTTTGCTCTGTACTGTAGCTGGCAGTGTACCCTTTCAGTGACAGAGAGGGAAACAAGAGCTAAGTAATAGTGGCTCAAAGTTATGAGCTAGTTTTTGTCTAGGCTTCAGTTCCAGGAAAATGCAGCTATGATTTGATTGATCTTTTTTTCTTTTTTTCCCTACACACCATTTGTAATAAATATTAGTCTATATTAAGGCAAGAAAAAAAATTGTCTTCATTCTTCCACATTGTTCTTCCATGAGCTTCACCTGGAAAAAAACTTAGGAGATCAAGAAAACCAGATTGGTTGACAGCTCCCCCTGCAAATAAAGATATCTGGGCTCTGCAAAGATCGAACACTAAAACTGGCAAACCATGACCTCAGCCACATCCCTAAGCCACTAGAGATGTGTTTGCTGCCAAGTGCTGATAACATTACCTCCTCTGATGTAGCACAGGCAGGGAGATCATCCAGGATAAGCAGTAACACTGTAATTTGTTGTTAGTGTCACGGCATTTGAATCATTTGCAGTAACACATTTTACTGATAGAAATATATTATCCTGTTTCTCTGTAATTTTTATTCATTATTCTAGACACATCTCTGCTCTATTGGAAAATCTATGTCATGCTATGAATTTGGTTAATTCTCTTATTATCTGTTCAGTTTTGTAAATCAGTTGTAGTCCTTAGCCCCTAGTATTGTAGGTGGTGAATATAGAGGGTAGGAGCTGTTTGCTCACCATCCAACAGAAGTGGAGCCATGTAATTCTGGTGCAATAACACAAATTAGTATCTATGGAGAGAATAAAAGAGCTGAGAGATGGAATTAAAAAACCAAAATGTGTTCCTGTGTTCACATAGTATTGGCATGTAAAAGACAGTTGTGCTATAAGAAAGAGAGGCTAGCAAACCAATGTCAGTCCAATCAGCTCATAGAAAAGTAAGTCTTACTGAATACAAATTTGGGATAGAATAAACTCAGTGGGATTTTCTTGTGGTCTAAACCAGCACCAAGTTATTAACTACAGCATTTACCTTACAAGACTAGTTTTGGAATGCAAGAAGAACCTGTGACTCTAGCATACATTCACAGGAAGTTCTGGCTCTTCAGGAAGAGCCTTGGGTAAAACCTGGAGTCTTTTTTTTCCAGTTAGCAATGCCTACTAATCAGGTGGCATGGGAGGGATATGAAACAACTGGAGAAAGCCAAAGGACATGGATGCAGCTAGCCCCCAGGCAACAGACCACCGTGTCACCCATCTTTGGAGGGCAAGAGCCTAGCTGTCCCAAATAACTTGTCTGCAACTTTTCCCATCAAATGGTTATAAAAGGGGCAAACCATGTGCTTCCAGACCAACTGTTTCCAGCCCAGCTTCCAGCTGAAGCAGAGTCACTGGCAGATCTCTTCCTCCTTAGCACTACATTGGGATAATGTGGGATTTGATTTTTGTCTCTTCTTTGTCATTGTCTGAAGACAACAGGATCGAATACCACCTGCTGAGAAAGGTGCTTGAATTGAAGTCCTGTGGTCAGTATATACATAAAGAATATAGACCAGAAGAAAAGCAACCAGGCTTGCTAGCTCCTGGTGTGATGGGAGGAGTGCGTGCTGCAGCTGGTGTCACTTGGAAGGGACCATCTTTCCCTGCCACTGCAGTCAGTGACACAGTCATGAACTCCATAAGACTGTAATTTAAAGAATCAAGATAGTTAAGTTAACGTCAACTCATGGTCACTTTACAAGGTTCTTACCTCCTTGTATGCTGGGCTATCAGACCCAAAGACAATATGCCATATTTGGGGTACTCTGATAACTCTGTGGGATATATTCCAATGTCCAAAGATGGCTATCTATGGTGATATTACCTGAAATTCTTTCAGAATGGTAAAAACTATTGTGGAATTAATTTTCCGTAACTCATCTTTTGATATTTAAGTAGTGTTCATGTAAAACTTCTGTCTAATTTTAAAAGCATTTGGTTTAAATGCTGAGCAAATGTAAAGTTTGGTTAAGATTAAGTCCATGTATGTGACTTATTCTCTAAAACTGAAGTACTTGGGAAATTGGAACAGCCTTCTGCAGTATTAGATCCAATTCCTTTCCCTCACCTTTGTGCACATGGCTCTCAATAATTTCTTGGTCCTTCCCTGTTTGACCTCACCCAAGCTGGGTGTCCCTGTGTGCAAGAACCTGCCTCAGTGTAGGGTCTAAGTGAGTTTCCACTCCTGTTTTTGAGGATATCTTGCATCTCTGTTCTCCTCTGACTATGTACCAAGTCCCTAAGGTAAATGACACAGCTTTCTGGTTTCAGGATAAGACTATGAAGACTTCCTTCTACAATAAATTCAGCATCTCAGAAAAAGCAGCAGCTACACTGTACAGTAAAGTCAACCAGCTCCTAGAGTCTCTCTCCTTATAATAGGCTTATGAGTCCAGAGGATAATTTTTAAGTGGTCTAGGAGCCTTAAGAACTTCCAGGATTTTCTAGAATAAGCTAGGTTGGGTGCACATTCCAAAGTTTACACATGTATTTCTGAGCCTTTTCATTATTTGTCTTTTTTTTTGCTTGGTATTTTATAACCAGATTTGCATATTAATGCTAGCTATTAGCAGAAGGGTTCCCAATGTAAAGCCACATCCCTGATTTTTATTTCAGGTATTTGTTTTTAGGACACTCTGAGAATAAAATTTCTCTCTTGAGCTAGGTGTCTGCAGTTCCCTTAAGGATATACAGAGAATGGGGTTTAGTCTACAGTTGACATGTGTTGATCTGTAAATGTATGAATGATTACCTCAGTCTTGTCCGCACTGAGCTGGCAAAGAAAATTCTGGGGAGCAAATTGGTTGGTGTGAAAGAGACAGTGGGGTAGAATATAATAGAAGGTGATCTTGCTTCTGATATAAATTGCATCTGGACTGCTGTTACATAAAACAGGTTTCATTATTGCATGGCAAAAGAAGCTTAATTTCAAAAGTGAGATTCAAAATATTGAAGAATATGTCGCTTAGGGTAAAAAACTAACACCTGAAAGGTGTGTTTTCTAAATACAGAATAGAAAAGGGAAGTGAACAATATGAAATTTTTCAGCTGAACTACAGATCTGGATTTTGGAGAAGTGATAAGAGTAAAGTATGGTTAGCATCAGAGAGGGGAAAATACTTGCAAAAAATAATACTTTCTCCTCTTAGAACTGGAGCCTTCAGTAGAATAATATAAAAGAAGACATGTGGGACTTGGAGTTAAGAACAATATCTCATTGTATGAAGCTGCATGTGCTGAGACACACAGGTCACAACAGGTTTTGTGTTTGCCATGCAAGTACAAAAGAAAAAAAAAAAGCAACAAGTATCCATTGTTCTGTATCATCATCAAAGGCTTCCTTCAGCAGAATGGTGATGGGTGCAGCAACAGAAATCACATGTAAGTTGGGTACTGTTCTGCACAGGAGTGGGACAGCAGACACAGCACATGGTTCTTTCCAGATCTCAGTAAGGAAGACCTGACAAAAAAGGGTGTGATAAAATAGCCATTTTAATAAGATAGCCTAAAAAGAGGAATATAGATAGCAAGTCAGTCTTATGTCCCTTCAGATGGTGGGAGCTCCACTTTCATGCAACATTGGACAAACCCCAAACAGGTTTTTCCATGACACTGTGCAGAACCTGCCCATGGAGAAGTTTCTTCCCCCCTCCCATAGTATGGTACCACTTATCTTATGTAATAACCCAATACCATAGATTTAATAGAAATCCTTGATAAAGCACAGGGAAAGATGCAAGAGGCCAGCCAATTCACAGCATTAGGAAATTGATTTCATCCAAGCAGGTCTCAGATCATCAGCAACTGCTGACCTCCTCAGAGTTCACCAAAATTTTAAAGAATATTCATAGTCTGACCACGGGGAGACTAGTGGCCACTGATTATACACTGAGGACTTACATAACAAATCATAGTGCTCACTGCACATGCATCCATCTTGGGCAAAGAAATCGTTTTTTTTTTTTTTTTTTTTTTTTTTTTTTGAGAAAAAATATTGGCAACTCTCTGTATTTCCCTTTAAAATATCAATTGCAAATTCACATGGATGATGATTAGGTATGTCCATGGTAATTTTAATAAGGAATGGTGAAATGTTTTCCCTGAACAAAGGCAAATGATACTTTGAAAGAATTAAGATCAGACTTTCTTCTTCAACAAGTTAACACAAATGGTAGAATCATAGAATGGTTTGGTTTGGAAGGAACCTTTAAAGTCATCTACTCCAACCCCCCTACAATGAGCAGGGACATCTTCAACTAGATCAGGTTGTTCAGAGTCCTGTCCAACCTGACCACTTCTGAAATGGACCAAAGCAAAAAACTAGTATTGGCAAAAATTTTCCTGAGTACTCTATTTCATTAAATAGCTCAATCACATAGAAAATATTATGTATTGAAACAGTAAGCAATGAGGATTATGTATATCAGTTATTATGTTAGAGTTTTGGCAAAGTTCCAGCTGTCAGCGCTAACAGTCATCTGCTTTCAAGGGACAGACCTACCAGAACAAGACTTGTTCCTACCTGTTGCTACCCATGAGACATAGGGCTCTATGGAGAGAAATCAGCAGGAGATCAGAGTCTACAGGCACACTGCAGCTCTTAAGCAACAAATAATTTACCCACTCTTGCTTTCTCTAATAATCAGCTATTCATCTTCTCAAAGCAGGGAGTAGGGTGGAACAAAAACTTTCAAAGTGAACTGGAGAAGAAGCTTTCTCTGCAGGCTGTGAATCTCATGGTGGATACTCTGTGCTCCACAGTACTCCAGGCATTTGTTCTGAGATTACTAGATGTTTGCAGAAAGAATGGCAAACAGCAAGGAAGAAGGACAGACCTTGCTACTATTCCCTACATGAACAAACATAAAATACGTGCCATTTGTTGCCCGGAGAAGACAATGTGACAACTGTGGCTGTAATGCAGCTGCCTGGAAGACGGGATGTTCACTGTAGATAGATGATTTCCGACTTTTCAATTCCCAATTGTTTTTGCCTTTGCTTTTAAAGGAGGCAAAGCTGGGTATGCATTTCCCATTAAAGTTGGCAGGGCTAATAGATTTTATCAGCTGGCACTCTTTCCTGGATAGTAATGCTCTTGCTGGACTTTTGAAATCTATGTACAGACCACCCCTGGCCTTTGTGTGAATATATTACCAAGGACCTTAAAAGATAAGCTTCCTTTGGAGACTGGGAAAGACAGAAGATAACATGTTCAGAGCTAAGGTTGATGCTGTGAAAATGGTTGTGCATTTAAGAGCTCCAGAAGTAGGTTGTTCAAGACCTGGAAATGTAGTGACTCCCACAGTGGAAGTGCTCCCACATGCACATGCCTGTTCTTCTCTTCTTATATTTTGACCTCTGCTGACACTTCTACCTGCCTTGCCATCTGTGGCTGAGATTGATTTGTTGCTCTGAACAGGGACAAGGTGCTTTTCAGTTATTGAGGAATTGGTTTCCCACCAATTGTCCATCACAAGTAGAATACAGCAGTTTACAAAACAGAAGAAAGCAGGCAGTTTTGGGTAAATAAGAGCTTGGAGACCTAACCACTTTGCATTAGTATCACATACATTCATCAGTAATAAGTCAAAAAAAGGCCTGTTCTAGTCCAGGAAAGAAATTAAAGATTTCTTAGTCATAGTGAAGAAAAGCCCCATCTGAGACAGTCACAGGGAACAGAGGACGTTTCTTGTTTTGTGTCCATTCTGATCTCTTCCAGGAGCCAAATACTGCAGAAATCCCAGAAAGCAGGTCTTGGCTGTCATTTTTCATTGCTGGTTGGCAGAATTTGCTTTCATATTGTTTCATTTTACTGCCAGAGATAGACAGTTCCTGAGAAAGGACTGTGAGCTAGGACTCAAGTTTGCTACTAGTGAAATAGATAAGGATGTAATGTGAATGAGACTAGAGGATTGTGGTAATACACATCAGCTAAAGGCCTGGCTCTAACTTGCTTTGGCTACCTGGTAAGTTTCAAATGCAGTCAGTTTGTAGGCAGGCCTTTTACTTTAGCCTGGCATACCTGACCAGCAGATTTCAAGTGCAGGTATTCAAGTACACATACTGAAGTGCCTAATCCAAGTTTGCCACTTGGGGCTGTCTTTAAAAAAAATACAGCTGCAAATGTATCCACAAAGTATCATTTCTAACCCTACAATGAATATCATCTCAGGTTCCTCCTTTTCCCCTGACCAAGAAGGGTGTCCTGGCTGCATTCCATTTACTTGATCGATCAAACCGCAGTCGATCACTGATGTAGCAGGTAGGGGAAAACAGGAATACATGGACAGGGTGGTAGATCTGCTGTACTCTAGCACCAGGGTGGAACAGCATGGCTAAAGGGAAGGCATGGTCTGCATCCACGCTGCACCTTTCTTCTCCTCAGTAAGACTTCTGCCCACAGGTCACTGGAAAGCTGACTGGCCACATGCCCAAACGGCTTGCCTACTGCACAGCAGTAGTGGCTGGGCTTGTGAACCTGCTTGCTGTCTGTCACAAATGAGATTTTCAGAGGATTATAGAGTGGGGCTGGATTTTGGACGCCCACAGAGGTTCCTGGCACACAGACCTACCTACTGCAACTCCTGGAAAAAGCATCATATGTGTGAGTCTTCAGTGACTGAATCCAGCTTTGAGAAACAACTTTTGCCACCAAAATAAACAGGAAAGAATACAGATATACTTGTCTTTCAAGACTGCAACTTGGAAGACCCTTTAATATGTTAACCAGTTTGTTTATCACCCTTTCATGCATTCCCTTAAAAAATGTCCACTTTGTCTTTTACATTGACTCAATAAAATATCATTATTCGGGGTACCAGAGCTTAATATCCTTTGAATTCATGATTGTGAGCCCAGATGTTTACAGGGGTCTGTTCCATGAACATGCTTGACTCAAAGTGTGGAATAGCCATTATGTCTTTAATTGGCATTAATTTTCCAGTAATGATAATAAGGCCTGAATATTTATATTTTTACTGAATACAAAAAGCAAAGAAAATTCTGTCTCATTGTAATCTCATGTATTCATCTGCTGCTTTCCCAAATTGACATGTGGTGTCAAGGGAGGAACAATCCTTACATAATTACAAAACTAAATCAATGTACGTTTTGCTGCAATCAAAATAGTCTAATTGCTGCCTTTCTAGTAACAGAAGAATGGTAGAAAAGTAAAATTTTCTTTTCACAGGAAATGCTGCAATTTCCTAGTTGCATTATTGTGTGAAACATAGTGAAAAGGCAAAACATTCCTGAAATATCAGATGTAAAGGGTAGATTATTTATTTTGCAGGACATGCAAATAAGCAGTAAATTAAGTAAGCAAATAAATTCCATCTCAAGTCATTGGTATAAAAGTTATTTTTTAAAAAAGTAATAACAATAATTGGAAGAAAAATAGAAAATAAATAGACTTAATCCATACTTCCCTGCAGAAAATTTTTCTTCATAGAAATAGGGGTGATTCAGTGACACAATTGCTTTTTTAGCTGAGAACTGGGCTTTGGTGATCCCAGAAACATATCACAGTCCTACATTTTCATATATATTTGGCTGAATACCACATCTAGCTAGTCAACAATCCTACACTGGAGACTGGTAAGAATGAGAGGCTCCAAACATTAGTTGTATTCATTCAGTGTTGTTGGGAGGAGCATTAAATTAATCAAAACCAATGTAAGTCTGCTCTCATCTCCTACATTGGTTGTTAGGTGACACACAGACTCTTGAAAGTATCATCTGTCCTTTCTCAAACTACTCAGCTAGCAGTCTACTAGACTGATTCTGAGCTCTTGAACTTCTGACGACAGGCTTCATGGGTTCCAATGTCTTCTAGCTTCTGAATTGTCTCTGTCTGAGTCTCTTGTGTGCAGAGCAGTATAAAGCCATGTCCTGCTATGCTAGACATTCAACTTAGGCATAGAACGAAGCTGCTTTTAAATTTAATTTTATGGAGGGTTCCTCACTCCAGCAGGTCTGAGTAGCACTATAAAATGCACTGGAATCCATGCTGGCAATGGTTTAATTCAAAGTACTTGCTAGTGCAAATGACAACAAATATTCCCAGAGAAAAACTCCTATGAGACCTTGTGAAAGCCCGATAAAAAAAGTAAAAAGATTACAGTGACAAAGGTATGAAAAGACACAAATTACAAAGGCTAAAAGACATTCTAGTATGCCCTGCTCCTCCTTTGCCTCCTGTGTTTCTTACTGAAGTTGTTTCATAGACACCAGATCATTGCTTAATCTCAGTCTTACTGGGATTGTTTGCAAAGAGATGGAGACTCATGTGTAGTATTTGCAGATGTCTTATCTGACCTTCTGCCTTCTGCACGTACTATATTATGCCAGTGGCCTCCAGGCATATCTGGAAGACATGACTATGAAATGCAGTGACCAGTCATACCTTGAAATGTGGGAAGTACTAGAGACAGTTGGAGCACTGGGGGAGAAAAGATACTTAAAGCCTCCTTCTGAACTTTGCTTCTTTGCTTGATCAGATAAAAAAACTGCATGAAAGCTAAAGCACGATAGGATTTTCTTGTCCTAACAGGGAGGGCAGTGGGATGTTATCTGCCCATCTGTATCTGTCTTTTGTTGAAAGTGTGTGATTATGCACAGGGTCTAATCCTGTCTCTGGAGAAAAGAAAATTTGGGAAAATGTGGAATAGAGGAAGAGAACAGTCATAAACTGGAGTTGCCATACTTGCAAATCTCCGTTTATTGAATCTCAGTGAACTCATGTGTTAATCTGTGTTAAGATGCACCTGCTGGGAGCAGAAGGAAGAAAGTTGCTGGACATGCATGTGTGGAGAACTGATTGGCTGTTGGGACCATCCAGAGGTATATCTTGTCTCCCACCTGCCTGTATCATCAATGGTAGACCAATGTGGCCAGTTGGACTAATGCTAGTGAAAAACTCATGTCTGAGAGGGAATAATCAGTCCCCAGATGATGTTTCCATGTAATTCGTATAGAGACTTATTCCACAAATACCTCCGCAGTAAGAAGCCCCTGATCTCATCTGAACATAAGTCACTGGGCTTGAGATAGCAGACAAAATCTCATACTGCCTGTTGGCCTAACATATCACTCTAAGGCCAGCACATATGTGTCATTTCCTCTTGTAGCCCACTCATCCAGAAGAGCTCTTAGGTCTCATAAGAGCTTGGAGATGTTCATTTTTCTCAAGGCTTTGCTTCTCCTTATCACCTGTTGATGGGAGCAGGAGCACTCTCTTGGGCATTTCCAGAGGCTGTGTGGACAAACTGTGATGCTCACGTGCAAATAAAGATTTTGAGTCTGAGGGATGTGTGAGCTGTTGCATGAATTTGACTGCTGTTCATACTCTGCTTGTTGGCTGTACTCAGCTCATGTGCCTCCAGCAAAATGACATCTTTTCATAGGGTCAAGAGTACTTTTGAACTAGAGACGCTAAATGTTTAGGGGGCAAGTGAACAGCTGTGGGCATGCCTCTTGCAGTACATTGTATGGAGTGACATCCCAGAGTAAATTGGAAGCCGGTCAGTTTCCATGTAACCCTCTCGTGCTCCAAGGAAAGCCCAATCATGTCTGTTGATGTAAATTACAGTGACTGCAGTAAAATACAACTCCTTTTGCTGTGTTGTAAGGGACTAAAAACTTGTCTCAACCTTGGTGGCAGGCAAGTTTAACTACCAAAGCCTAATCACCACGACAACTGAGCGGGACAGTTTAAACACCAAGGCAGACATGTCGTGCCCGGGCCCAGGGTCAGCTGACAATGGGGAGGGGGCTCGGACCCTCTGGGATTTTCGAGCACCATCTAGTGACAGGTCTGGGCATGCACCCCACTGCCAAGGGGGAGGCCTGGGTATGCAGAACAGTTATTAACTATGCAAGAGGACAACCCTGTAAAAAGAGAAACCAGCAGAGACCAAGAGGAGCATCCGGGAACATCTACCCTCCACCAGATTTGAAGATACATCAGGTGCACAGACTGCTCGGGCCACACCGGCTGCACGGACAGCACATAGACCCATGGTGGTAGCTACCGCAACATTCCCGTGCCATTTGTTTCTCCCCCTTTCTTTCCCTTTCTCACTTTTCCTCTCTTTCTCTGCTTTTCTCTTGCATATTTGTTGTTGGCCAAATAAAGTGACTTGGCACTTGACTCCGTTTTGAGTCTTAATTCTGTTCCTGAGAATGTGAAAGGAACCTAGTCACGATAAAACATTGAAGTTAATCAGACATTAAGCCCAGCCGCCCCCAACCTCCCAGAATTATCTGAGGTCAGTTGGAAAGCAAGGGGGTTTAACCTCTGCCAAATTGTTCAACCCAACAGTGGGTCATGACATGTGTACAGTGGGACTAGTTAAGAGAATTAACATCTTCCACACAGTGCATACAATACCATAATGATTCAGAAGCACTTACATTCCCAACCCCACAGAGATAAAGGTTCTGAAAGAAAGTCTATTACTAGCATGGTGTTTCTTAAATTGGTGTTCTTCATTGAATTGACCATTTTGTTATCTAAAGCCTGAACGTGGCATTTACCCGCAAGTTATCTGAGATCACCAGCCAGGCCTGTGAGATGGCTCAACAGGCTTCTATTTATTACATCAACAAGTGAATTCTGTGCAGATCCCAAGGGTTGCTCTATGAGTTCAGCATAGAAGGGGCTAATGGAGGTAAAGGATGAGAAGAAATTAATTGATAGCCTCCTGTCTTTTAGTTCTGTCCATCATACCATACTGAAATGGCTTCTTTTCTCTTCTGCTTAGTCTCCAAGTATTGGTGGCATGTTTTTTTATCCCTCTTCTCTAGTTTGGTTCAGCCAAGATGAACATATCAAAGTGAAAATGATGAAGCTGACCAGTACAGGTGTCCCTTGAAGGGCAATTGGCAGCCACAGCCTTAACATCCCAGTAGACTCTTGAGTGTTCTATGTGTGTGCTGAACAAGTGGCTTTGCAATAATTGCCCTCTTCCTGTAAGACATCTAGGACTAATCGTATTTTTAGATTCACCGCTCATCTGCTTTTGAAGATTATTTTGTAAACCAGGTACGTGACATTTATGTACAGCCCACAGATCATTTCAATGGTCTCAAGGGTTTTGCTTATTATGCCTATAATTAAATCCCAAGTATGTACATATTTAACACACCAATGGAAGCGCTATTGAATCATCTCCCATACATCTGGCTGGCTTCTGTTAGCTGTAGGACAGCATGGTAGGATGCCACATCTAGTTAAACAAAATAGACAAATATTTCAAACGTTCTTCACCACTATGAATTGCTTTTCAAAGTGATTTATTATGTCAAAAGTAATCTCATTTCTGGCTGAGCTGCCACAGCTCCCTTAACTCCCCCATCAGGCTCCAGCGATCCCTTCACACTGCCTCCATTTTTGTTAGCCAGAAAAGCTGACAGACTTGTAATGAAAAATATCTGGTTTTGTTACAAAAAATTAGAATGTTCCGACATTATCTAATCAGCCTAAGCCAATAAAGGATGATTCACAGAAAAGATTTAACCACTCATAGAATCAGGCCAGATACCTCTAGGGCACTGAAAGTAAAATGTAATTCTTTTATTCTCTTTGTTTTGGTTTTAGGAGATAGCTGCTGTATGTATGCTGTTAGTGATTTAAATCTCATTGGCCTGGAGACCACAGCGTAATGCACTTCTATTAGACATTGCTGCTCATTGACAGTGCTCTGGGAGTATATACAAAACCATTTATATATACTAACATTTATATATATTAACAACGTACTACTATGTTCAGTGACCTACACCAGCTGAATATCTGGCTATCCATATTGAAATCTGTATTAAAATATAACTAAAGAAGTATTTATTTAAGTAAAGCTGCATTGCAGCCAACACTGTCAATTTATTCAGGTTTTTCAGTTTCCTTCACATCATACAGCATTGCTTGGAAGTATAATACAAAATACTCTAAGGTTCTTTAAGAAGATAGAAAAAGATGTAACTCCAAATTCCATTTTGGAAATTACTGTGAGTAATTCTGATAGTTCTGACTAGACTGCTAATTATAGAAAGCAAGTTTTTTTGACCTTTTTCTTCCAAGCTGCTGGTACTAATTGCACTGAGGTAAAAATTACTATTTTGACCAGGATTTATTGCCAAGCACTTCACTCTTGATGAAGAATCATAGAATAGTTCAAGTTGGAAGGGATGCAGAAGAATCATCGAGTTCAATTTCCTGTTCCTCACAGGATTACCTAAAACTAAATCATATGACTAAGAGCTCTTTGAACTCTTAACAAGCTTGGTGCCATGACCACTTCCCTGGGAAGCTTGTTCCAGTGACCCACCCCCTCTCAGTGAGGAACCTTCTCCTAATGTCCAGTCTGAATTTACCCTGAGGCAGCTTCATTCCATTTCCTCATATCCTGTTGCTGGTCACCAGAAAGAGGAGATCAGCACCTCCCCCCTCTGCTGCCCTTCTTGAAGAAATCATAAACTGTGATGGGGTCACCCCTGAGCCTTCTCTTCTCCAAGATGAACAAACCAAGTGACCTCAGCTGTTCTTCCTGTCTTGCCCTCAAGACCTTTCACCATCTTGGTCACTCTCCTCTGGACACACTCTAACAGTTTGATGTTGTTCTTATATTGAGGTGTCCAAAAACTGCACACAGTACTTGAGGTGGGGCCACACCAGTGCAGTGTAGAGTGGGAAAAGCACATCCCTTGACCAGCTAGTGATGCTGTGCTTGATGCACCCCAGGAGATGGTTGGCCCTTTTGACTGCCAGGGCACACTGCTGGCTCATATTTAACTTGCTCTCAATACAAGCCTGCAGATCTCTTTCTGCAGGGCTGGTCTCCAGCCTCTCGTCCCCCAGTTTGTACACATAACCAGGATTACCCCTTCCCAGGTGGAGAATCTGGCACTTGCTCTTGTTAAATTTCACATGGTTAAGTGTGACTTGTATGTCTTGGGGTTTGATCATTACCTTTATGCTGCCAATGGGTAGTTGAACAGACCAGAATGTGCAGGAAAAATGTGCAGACCTATTACTGAAGGTCCTTCACAATGTGAAGTTTATTAGCTGAATGTTGCTTGAAAGAAGAGACTGATCCTTGAAACTTAGAATTAATTTACCTCTTGTGTTATGGTTATACGTTTATGTCTTTTCTTGCTTCCTTTATGACAATTACCTCTTTTTACCTCCACATTCCCCAGAAGAATTTTGTTTAATTCTTCAGAGATGTTCTTGGATTGCTTAGAAGCTTTGGTTTTGAATTTTTGGCTTCTTTGTTCAGGCTGGCAACACAAACAGAATACAAGTGTTTCTCATCCCTGTGTCTGGCCAGGTTGTAGATCTCTTTGCACACACCTACCAAGCTGTGTATCCATCCAGCTGCCTTACACACTCAGATAGAAGTACAGTCTTTCACCAGGAGCAAGAATTTCTTCAGCTGGTTGAGCTGCTGTATCACTCTGCAAGATCTGATGTTCCTTCCTCTCTCAGCTGTCTGTGCTCACCAACTGGTAGACATAGTTCACCTGTGCTGGTGAGCAGCTCCTATAGCAGCAAAGATATCAAAACCATTCAATGTCACCTACAGCCAGCAAGGCATTGGCAAAGCCCCAACACTCATCAACTTAGTTTTTCTTCTGTGTTGAATGTGTCCTTGCAAAAAGAGAAATGTCTTTATTTTCCACATAGGCAGTATTTTCAAAATATTGCACAGAATTTGTAATTATTTGAGTAGTTATCATTTATTTTATAATTTATTAATTATAAAGAGTCAATACTGATTTTTTAAATTTTATAATTATTATTATTTAATAGCCAAGTGATTACATATTAATTAATTATTACATTATATTGTATATAAGCAACTTCTCAGTTATTTTATCATAGAGGGCATGAATCATATAAACTTAATGTCAGGGCCCTGGCTGTACCAAACTCTATTCCTCTGCCAAGGGATTGGCTGCCCAGGCTCAAGGCCAGCTCTGGCACAGTGCAGCAATGTAGTCAGGAATCAGGCAGCTGTGAGAAGAGCTACGTGTGAGCTGTCATAGGCAATGCTGAGGGCCTCCTTGTTCACTCCTTCACTTGGGAGATGCATGTCAGCTCAGGCCCTTGCCTTTGATCCTTGTCTGTGTCATGATATGGCAACTTGTGGACATCATGCAGAGTGCTTGCTGTTTCTTTACATTACCCATTCTTCCCACCCCCTCTGCCACACCAGCAAAAGGCATTGCCTTCCTTCTTTAAGAAGCAGACAAGTGGCCATTGACACAGTTTTGACTCTCCTAGGGTAACTGGATACTACCAATTCTGGCAAGGCCCACCACGCTCCCTGGCTAGTTTTAAAACAATTGAAGCAGAAATGCCAAATGAACAGATCAGAACTGAATAGAGCTAACAGAAAGTGTGCATGGAAAGGTGCCAGCATCTCTGTGCTCTTTCCTGTGTATGGACGTGATCCTTTTATGGGCTGATTCCTCCCCTGTGATGGCCCTTGGAGGAGGTGTGTCAGGATATTATTCACATTCTGCCACCTGCCACAACCTCTGTGTATGTGGAGGTGAGCTTCTTATCACCTAAACTAACAATCGTTATCCAGAAATTACATAGAATGATTGCTTGTTTACTGTTCTCCAGCTATGTTGTTTATACTGCTTTTTCCTCAATTGTTTTGTTCAGGGCCATGAAGGATTTGGAGTATGTGTCATTATGAGGAGCAGGTGAATCAGCTAGGACTGTTAAGCCTGGAGAAGAGAAGGCTCAAGGGGTCTTACCAATGTGTGTTCGTGTGTGTGTGTGAAAAACAGAGCCAGACTCTTCCACTCACACTGTACAAGAGGCAACAGGCACAGATTTGAAGACAGCAGAGTTTGTCTGCATTTTAAGATTTTTGCCTCAGGTAAACAATGACAAGTGCATCCCATATGTTTTCTTTCCACTCATCAGTGGTTAGGCCTTGCTTAGAATCATACAGCAAGTTTCTGAATCCTCAAGAATCAATAAGTCTTCAAAAACATACAACTAAAACAAATGAACTTCACTGTTTTCTACTGAGAACACTTTGGGATGACATCCCAACAAAAGAAACTTTTTTCAGTGTAAACACAAACCATTTAGACTATTTTATGCTTCAAAGATAATATGGTAACTCTGGTTTTTTATATATCCTTTCAGTTACCCACTTCCAACCTGTATTTCCCGACTTCAGACCCTAGGCAAGTGAGAACTTAGGGTAGATATTTGCTTCACTATAATTATCTTCCACTGAAGTTGTCCTCAGTAAAGCTTCTTCCTTCTTTTTTCCTATAGAACAAGGATGGGTAGACCCAAGTGAATAATTTGTGTCTGTTTACCTCTGCATACAGACATAGCAGCATCTCTCTATAGGGGGTTGAGAGTAGGGTAACTTTTGTTAAGAAGCATCATTCAGGGAGGAAAACTACTTGCACAATATTTCTGGTATATAAGACCAGCTGGCCACAATTGGACATTACCCCAAGGTCAAGCCTTTTTTGCAACCCTTGCCACCCATTTGGGAACAACATGATTCAACATCGCAAACTTTATTCTTAACTTGGAATGGCCCTTTGGACATAAAGGCCCAAAAATTCACAATACTTTATATATGGATTAATGTGTTCTCCTCCTCCCCAACATAAATTTTGAGATAGAGAGAGACCATGAATCCATCTTGAAACAAAGACATATTCAGTCACAACAATATGCAAGTATTAACAGTACAGGCTCTGCTCATGATGAACTTCCCTCTTTAGGGCTGCATATGCATATGCTTAAGTACAAACACAGGGCTTTTGTCTCATACAATCAAAGACTAATACTACTGGACTTTTTTTTTCTTGTCTTCAAACATACGTGGTGGTCCTAAATCACATGTTTGTGTCACGAAAGAATAGCTTAGTGTTCATGATTACTGCATTCTATAAAAATACAGCTGAAAACTGGGGTTTATCATTACAGAAAATGTAGGTAAAAATAACTTGGTGTCTGTGTGTAAGAACAACAGCTATTTCATGTTTTTACAGGAGTCTTATTCCTGTTGATATGAATGCCAGGCTGCAAGCTTATTTCTGATAAAATCTAGTAATCATCTTTAGCAGCAAAAATGTTTACTTTAAGGGCTTTTGCCAGCTTACATGATTTTGCATTATGCTTTAATTTAAGAGGTGAAATGTACACATTTTCCATAAGAATATTTATGACTTATTTAGGATTCTTCAAATTTCTTTTCACATATTCTGTCTTGAAATACATCTGTTTCTAAAAAGATTCTCTGTTTTTTATAAACGTCATCAAAACACAACAAAGGATGATTTTGGATATCCTGCTTGGGTATGTGAATATTATTATTTATTTTACGTACTTAAGCATCAAACTTAGTCACTTCATGACACTATTTTTCCACTGGGAATAGTTTTTTACTTGTATTCCCCTCAGAATAGCAGACAAGCTGGGAAAAAAAATGCTGCTTCTATTCCATTCTCCTGCAGTTAAATAAAAAGCATTTGAAACTTCTCCAGAAAAGCCAGTATGCTGCAGGATCTTTGTGATTCCAAAAATGAGCGGGTACCTGGGTCTCCACAGCTCTGCAAGACTGGTAATGCCTAAGCACAGATTCCACAGAGCAATATTCAAAGTCAGTAAAACTGTTAGTCAAAATTTCAATAATATATAAATAATTTAGAGTTATGAAGTGCCACTGTGATCTGATCATGGCTGTCTATTCCTTTTCCTTTGTATTACATTTCTGTAACTCCAAGGACAATTAGTTGTCATCAGATTCAATAAAAGCTCTGTTAGGATATTGTATAGAGCCACAATATACGCAACTATTTACAGGGTGTGTGACCTTCTGCAGGTCTGCCTTCAACCTCGGTTCAAGGAATTTTTTCTTTTAAGTTAATTCTCTATGAAAAAGTAGTGAGAATTTGCGTGTTCTGTGCTATGACAAAATGGTAGAAGTATTTTTCTTCCCTACAACAAAAGATTTGTCAAGACAACATCCAAGAATATTCAACACATTAAAATGATTCACTTGGGTTCTTGGAGTATACGCTATTTCACTGAATGCAGGAAAAAAAAAAGGCATACCAGGTAACAGCTGTTAAAAACACTCTCAATACAAAACTAAATGAAAACCAAAAACATAATTTAAAAATATCATACACTCATAACTGATATAAATTACAGACAGTGGTTTCCATACAGACTTTCTATGCATAAAACTATGTGTGTATATTCTGGTCATATTCTGCTTGGTTATATGACTCTGCTTCCTTGGCAAGAAATCATGAAAATGCAGTATTTTTATTACTACGTTCTTGGCATGATTCTCTCATCAGTTTTCTATCTACAGTCAAACACTGAAGATCTATGAGGTGTACATTTGATAGGAACAGCACAGACTGGCAGATAAGCATATCTTGCCCTGCATCTAGCTTCAGAGCTACACTGCACCATAGGAAAGATATGTTCATGTTCTTGATCTGTTGTGCACTGTATAGAAAGTAGCAGCATGAAAATTAGGAAGAGATTAATACTCTTCAGGCATTTAACAAGAAGGAAAGATGAAAAAAAGTATGAATACTATTTGTTTCACATCAAGTGGCCTGTTCCCATACAGTGGAAGTGGCTAGTAAATTAGAAAGGATTTAGATAGCATCAGAGTCTATTCAAACTTTTAAAATACAAAAAAGTGTATCAAAATGTCAATTTAGTCAGTCCTTTCTTGAGCTTGACTGATCACATAGCTAGTTTTTCAATGTCTGTTGCATTGAAATACCTATTTGACCTACCTAAATAGCCATCAGCAACTAGGAAGATAAGCTATTTTAAATCTGAAAGGGCCTTCAAAACAAATTGCATTTTTCATTGTGCAAGTGTGAAATTTTGTTACTTTTTTATATCAACAAAAGTCCTAGTATAAATAAATTAAATCAGCAAAATATCCCTTACAATTCCAACTTACTTCATTTGAGAAATCAGAATAAACTGTGTCTAAAAAACATGTATTTCTGCTACTATAAACCTGATGAAGTAGGTACAGTAAGAGCTGCTTCTAAAACAGATATTCCTGTCAAAGAGATATACTATCAAACTATACTATCTCTAGAACAGACAACACAAACTTAAAACCCTCAATATTTTGTTCTTTGAATTATCCATTTACTAAGTGTAATCTTAACACTAACTTTAAAAGGGTCACATTTTCAAAAATGAAAGGGGCAAAAAACCAGTACTGCTGGTCTGTCTGCATTTACTGTGATTGCACCTAAGTATCTGGCATTAGCACTCATATAAAATTCCAAATGTATTTTATTATGCTCATTTTTATTAGATTTTCATAATCTGTTCCATATATCATGCAGATACCATGAAAACATCTTTTATACTAGAACCTTAAAGACAGAATATATGGTACTACTTAGTTCTGTATGAAAGGAAGCATAAACTGAAGTAGAACCTCAAACACTGTGTTACTCATTTTTCCCTATACAATGTAATCGGTCCTCAGTTTATACGGCACGCTGTATTACTTCTTTATGTGAAAATATTTTAAATTACACTGTTACAACTTTAATTAATTGCATCAAGTCTTTTCCACGCTTAACCTCCTTTACAGTACTACTGGTATGAACTATGAATTTCTTCCTCTTGAACAATGTCAGCTGGAACCTACATATACAAAAATCAGATTAGTTCTTCCTAATTTACAGAATTCATATACTTTGTTTACACTAGTTTCATTCTATCATTTATCATTAATTTCATCTTAACTTTTGCTTGTTTGCTTTTAACTAATATTCATTGCTAACATGCAAGGAATTAAATGCTAATATTTAATTTGTGAATAAGAAAATACAAAATAAGCATTTACATATATATTAAATAACAGAAGGTCAGATCTGAAGATTACTCACATCAGAACTTTTGCTTCAGGGATAAGTATGCACTTCAGCAAAGTTTTTGCTTATGCAAAAGCTGGAGAATTTGGCTTAAAGTAGTAACATAATTAATTATTCTAATTTTATATGGTTGTGGGTTAACCCTGGTAGGCAGCTAAGCACCACACAGCTGCCTGCTTGCTTTCCACTCAGTGTAAAGGTAAATTTGAACAAGGGTTGGGGAGAGAATCAGACAGATGCAAGTGAGAAAACTTGTGGATTGAGATAAAGACAGGTTTTTAGGTAAAGCAAAAGCTGCATGCACAAGCAAAGCAAAACAAGGAATTCACTTACTACTTCTCATCAGTGGGCAGGTGTTCAGCCAGGAACAGGAAAGCAGGGCTTCATCACACACATAGTGGTTACTGGGGAACACAAACACTCTAACTCTGAATGTCTCCCCTTCTTTCCTTCTTCTTCCCCCAGCTTTTCATTGCTGAGCATGATGTTGTATGTTATGGAATATCCCTTTGGTCAGCTGGGGTCAGGACTGTCCTGGCTGTGTCCCCTTCTAACTTCTTGTGCACCCCTAACCTACCCGCTGGCGAGGAAGTGTGAGGAACAGAAAAAGCCTTCACAGCATGCAAGTACTGCACAGCAACAGCTAAAACATCCCTGTGTTGCCAACAGTGGTCACAAATCTAACAAACACACAATACCACACATGCTGCTATGAAGAGAATTAACTCTACCTCTGCCAAAACCAGTACATATATTCACAAAGAAATTAAACTCTTGTGAATAACTTAACCAAATCAAAATCAATGGTAGTGCATTAAAGTTATTAGAAAAACCATAGGGAAGGAAAGTGTCACAATTACAATACTAAAACCATTATGACTTTATGCTGATAAATTGAAAAGGCTAATATTTATCTTACTCTTATTTTAAAGAAGCAAGCAATAAGAATGCTTTTATTTTTGATCTTGTTCAAATTTTCATTAATTTAAAAACACAGTCTTAGATTTATGATATTTTTACCAATGACAAAACAGACCTGTTATCTCTGGGTTTTTTTAGCACTTTAAAAAAGTTGTCCCTGGCTGTTCTTCTGACATATAGACTAAATATGCTGGGCCACAATCAAGTTCATACTGTTAACATGCAGTCAGTGTGACTTTACTGTGACTAGCAGAGTAAATTAAAAAGGAACCTTTGGTCTGTTGTTCAAATACTTAATTTCCTTTTCAATATTGTAATAATTTTTTGGGGAACATTTCAAAGACAAATGCAGATGAGTTGGATTTTATCAAGAGGCATTACACACAAACGTTCATGAAACACTCTGTAGAAGAGATAAAAGGCAGAGAAGGAAGAGTTAACTAGGAGGTTTTGTTAGGGAGGGATGTTGCAATACTTACAGAAAATTACAGGTATCTTACTAGGTGAATAAATAAATTTGTAGAAACTACCTAACCAAATGCACACCAAGGAAAGTATAACCAAAAGCAAAGATGTAACATTCTAGCAATGCAAAATAGCTCTTCCAGAAGATTGGTCTTCTCCATGGAGAATCACCAAGCAAAGAAAAATTTTGATACAGACCCACTGCTGCTTACACTGTAACAAAAAAAAATGAACTATAATTTTTTATAACAAGTGTAACATTCATGTGAAGTTTCATTCAAAAAGAGGAATATTGCTAGAACTCCTTGCTTCTGTAAGTATTACTAGAAAGAAGAAAAATAGGGTTAGTATATAAAATAAGCTTTCCATGTCCAGAAGTTAGTCTTCAAGCATTTAATACCAAAATCAATGCTTCTGTCTTCCACAAGGGAACTAAAATTACAATGTTTTGGCTGGAAAATTTACAGAAGAGCCATACTGAAAAGTTCCAAGTAATTTACATAGATAGAGTGCTTGTCACTCTTTAAATGTTTGGTTTGCTTTTTCAAATGTCAGAAGCAGCTTATGTTAATAATAAACTTCAAAGGAGCATTAATTAACTTTGGAAGGTGTTTGTTTTAAGACACAGCTATCTAAGAGCAATTAAGCAGACATGGAAGCTGCTGTGATTCAATAATCCTGATTTTGCTATAACTTCTACATCATGAAAATATAGAAAAGGAGCCACTGAAGCAACAGAACAGATGGATCTATAATTAAAACCACAGTGAATTCCATATGGTAATCTTTATGAAAACGACTCTGGGAAGAGAGCACTGTTTATTGCTTGCTATGGATGGGGAATTTGATGCAGGATTTTAAAGGGCATTCTGGATAGATATCAGCCCGGTATTTGTGATGAGTAACAAGCTTCTTTTTATCAGTAATATGACTTGAAGAAATAAGGATGTAATATATATGACCATATGGTCATGTTGGTACATTTGTTGACTCTGGTGTGTCTTGAAATAGAGAGTGAGGTTTGGGTTAACCTTACTATATACTTTTATCTGTAGTCCACATGGTGATATGAAGTTGATAGCAAAATTTGTAGGAAGCACAAAGCTTACCTGAATATCAATTGTGAGGAGGACAGAATACTGTTTCAGAACAGTTGCAGTTAGTTTAAATGTCACCAGGTATGTTTTAGTACAGCCAAATTCGATTACATATATCTCTGAACAAAGAGTTTTTTCTCAAAAGAGAAACATTCTTGATTACAAAGAAGTAAATACAAGAAGGAAGTTACTGTACTTACCCACCTCATTAAAAGCTCTCAATTTTCTAGTGGCAAGTATAGTTTAATGTTGAAGCAGACAAAGTAAGATCTCTTTTGTAAGATCTCTTTCTAAAAGTTTCTAGTGAAAAATGTACTGTATGTATGCACTGTAATAAATTGGATGGAATCAGTCATCAGAGCTAACACAGAGAAAAGTTGAGGCTGATAGAATTACTGCATTTCTAGTACAAGTACTTCACTGAGGAAAAGTTTACCTTATGTTGATCAAAGAACATGCTCTTATTCATGCCCCTATTATCTTTCGCTCTTCCCCAAGTTTTGTTAGACAGTCTCACTATTTCTTTTCAACTTCAGAAGTACACAGCAGCGCCTATTACAAAGAAAACTCTGGACAAACAAACAAAAAAAATCTTACAGGAAGAGGAAATGGATTATAAATTCAACATGTTCTTGAAGTTAGTTTCCCAGGCTATTGAGCTGACTAGCACACAAGCACCTTTGGAGTCAGGAGACTCATAATCACTAATTGCTGGAAACCAAGAAAGTTGGTCAAAGAAAAAAAAGACTCTGTATGTGCACAGCTTCTTTTACAGGTTCCATAACACCTGTATGTAGGGTGCTATTGAAGCCAGGACACTGGAATAGTGGATCCCGGATGGCCATCCTGTGCTACAGGAACTGTCTTCTTCTGCACGCCTTCAGGCCCTTCTCAAAGAGGACTTTACACACTCCCTTACAGAGGGAGTCATGTGCCAGATGAAGATGTGTCTATAGGGCAGATGATCTAAAACATCGGGACTCTTAGTAGTAGCGGGAATGTAACAAGCCCGGGGGAAGAGCTAGGGTGTGGCATGGGAGATCATGGCCACCTGGTTTCTTTGAAAAGTGGAGGACACAAGGGTTTGCTGGACACTGTGGTTCCTTTTCCACTGGGAATATTAAGGAATAAGAGTTTGCCGGCAGGGACAGTTGGGTTCCCTCCAGTCCTAGGTGGACAGCAGGGTGTAGGGGTGGTGCCAATTATTTGGCATTTAGACTTGAGCTTTTCCAGTTGGTGACAAAAGGAGGAGGGCTGGGAAATTAAGATAAAGGAAGGAAAGGAGAAATACAGCTGGAGAGAGAAACTGCAAAACCTGAAATGACCACAAGCATGCTAAACGCATATTCTGTTTTCCTCATCGCTCTTCTATGATGAATATTACTTAAACTTTAAGCTTAAATTAAAGACGAAAATAATCACAATAGTCCCTGCTATAATTGCACTGGGCTTGGTCAGCGTGCCGTTTCTCTAAAAGCGGGAAAACTTTGTTTTGCACACGAACCAGCCTCTCTTCAGCCGCTGGGTGGCACACGGCTGTACACAGGAGCACTGCAAACCGTGAAGAAAGGATGCACGCATGAGCAGCCAGCGGCTCCACGTTGAAAAACACCACAGCAGCGCCGCAGCTTTGGTGATCCCAGAATGATGTCACAACGTGCGTTCTCAGGAAGACTGGGCTTTGCAGATTGTTGAGAAAATGAAGGCAACTAGAGCTGCGTTTAAGAACTCCACGGACCATGTTGCAGCATGTCGGATGGTGTGGGTAAGGGCTCTGTCCTGTAGCTGGGATGGTGATTGACTGTCATGGTTTAACCCGGCTGGCAACTAAGCACCACGCAGCCCCTCGCTCACTCCCCTCTCCCTCAGTGGGATGGGGGAAAGAATCCGGAAGAAAATAAAAGGTTAGAGTCGTGGGCTGAGATAAAGACTGTTTAATAAGGGAAAATAATAATAATAGTAATAATGAGAATGGTAACAGAATATACAGAATATACAAAAAGAACAATGCACAACACGATTGCTCACCACCCGTTGACCAATGCCCAGCCTGTCCTGAGCCACAATCACTCCCCAAGCCACTGACTGATGGACTAACCCTCCTGAGCATGACGTTATATGGTATGGAATAGCTCTTTGGTCAGTTTGGGTTAGCTGTCCTAGCTGTGCTCCCTCCCAGCTTGTTATGCACCTGGCCAAGCAGGAGAAGCTCAGAAAGTCCTTGAGTAGTCTCAGCACTACTTAGCAACAATTAAAAACATCAGCTGGAACACACAGAACAACCAACACAGCGTCAATGTCCTGGTTTTGGCTGGGATAGAGTTAATTTTCTTCCTAGTAGCTGTCATAGTGCTATGTTTTGGATTTAGTACTAGAAGAATGTTGATAACACACTGATGGTTTAGTTGTTGCTAAGCAGTGCTTACACCAGTCAAGGACTTTTCAGGTGCAGAAGAAGCTGGGAGGGGTCACAGCCAGGACAGCTGACCCCAATTGGCCAAAGGGCTACTCCACACCATATGACATCATGCTCAGTGTATAAACTGGGGGGAGTTGTCCAGGGAGCAGTGATCGCTACTCAGGGGTGGGCTGGGCATCAGTCAATGGGTAGTGAGCAATTGCATTGTGCTTCAGTTGTTTTGCATGTTCTTACTGTTATTGCTATTGTTGTTGTTATTATTATTTTCCTTTGCTGTTCTATTAAACTGTTTTTATCCCAACCCATGAGTTTTATGGGTTTTTTTCCAATTCTCTCCCCCATCCCACTGCAGCAGACTCTGTCTACTAACATAATCTGAGAACAAACAGGAAGTTGAGTAAAAAAAATGTTTTGTTTTGCGTTCTTTTTAGGATGATTATCACCTCAGTGAGCACTTTGATCTTTCCAAGAAAATCGGGACCTGAACTGTTCATAAAGGACTTCCATTGATTATTTTTTTAATAACATTAGAAGAGAATCAAAATAAGACAACAATGCTTTTTGAAGGGCTTTTTACCAGATGATCTGGCAAACTGGGTAAATGCAGGGGCTTTCCAGTGATGCTTACAAAATTTGTTTCAAATATTTAAAAACATATTTATTATTTTGTTCTTGTCAACTTCTTCACTTCTGTGTTTTGTTCTTTTGATGTACCACCAGTTTCTTTGCTTTCTGCATGTGAGATCTGTGAAAGGGTCAGGGCAGTGCACGAAGATGAGTACAGAAGGGGGTCCTGCCTCACCAAGCCTCTGAAGTTTACTTCCCTCAGACTTTTGAACCCAGGGACTGCAGTAGTGGCGTGGCTGTTGGTTGGAAGGAGAGGGAGGCTTTTGGAAGATCACATTCTTGAATAAACATAGTTTATTAGGATCTTAGTGGCAACAGTCCACTCCTGCCTGTGCACCATGGTATTTTTCTCCATAGTTAATACACATTAAAGTGTCACCTACCCCCTCCTCTTGTCATCTTTGGTTTGAAAGACATTAACTCAGTAAGAACTACCTGTTAGTGCAGGGAGACAGAGCTCTGGGTCTAATCTGGTATCTCCAGCATGAGATCATTAACACAGCATAAGGCCTACAAGCTCTGTAAAGCCAGAAGTGCCTAGGCTATCTGAAAGTGATCTATCACATGATGGAGAGAAGATGTATTTCTCATGTTTCAGCATCGGACATGTGACATTTTATACGTGTATTAGCTCTTTACTGATGGTTTGTGGTGACAGTACATTCTCAGCACTTCAGAAGATGTTACCTGTAACAAATACAACAATGTGCTTATGATATATAGAAGTACATTCTGCATTATTTTAAACCAATGATTCACAAGCAGACCTGGAATGATGAGGGCTCCAATTCCAAAGGAATGCTTCATTCTGATCTTCTGGAGCTTGGGTGTGACCTTCTAGATCTTCCCTGTATCCAGAATGCAAGTAAAATTTTCCATCATGCAAAGATAAAGTAAATTATTTAGGTTCTTCTTATATTTGCTCACACTTCTTTTACTCTACCCCAAAATTTAATTTTTACTATATAGACTTGAGAAGAAAAACAATTTCCTGTAAGATATATGGAAAATTTTTCACTCCTGGAAGTGAAGTAGCATCAGAAAGCCACGTACTGTAGTGTATATGTTTATGCACATAAAAGTTTGGGAATCTGTGTCACATGAGGCTCAAGCACCAGATACAAACTCTATTTTTAGATCCAGAATTTCTGGCTTTGGTTTTCCATTGCTAACAATCCATGAAGAGATGTTACACTACAACAGCAAAGTATAAACAAGTTCCATTTGTTTCCTCCTATTCCATTTTTATGGTTACCTGAATGTTCTTGAACTTTTCCTTCTTGAAAGATGGAGGCTTACTTACTCTTACTGAGTGAATGATCCCTTGTTGAAATACTGCTTATCTACAAAGTCCTGTTGCCCTAACGAGAGGCATTATCACCATTCCAAGCAATGACATGAAACAATATTTTGTTCACTACTTTCCTGTGAAGATACTTAATTGTTCCTACTAGATGGAACTGCTGCCACCTAAAATGGTGGTTAATATTTTTACTTCCCTTCAGTTTTAAGAAGACTTAACCCAACCTTTTAAACTCTTTTCTGATTCTGTGTGAAAAGTTTTCCATACACACAGAAAGTTCAGTTCATTCACTGAAAAATTTGCCTAGGATGAGTGCAGTGCTCTGCTGGGATGGTAGACTCGTGTCCACATACTTCTGCTGATTTCAGGCAAATGCCATGGAAGAGGAGCTCTACTTGGACTGCAAGATCAGGACTTGTTGCTTCTGTGAATTTTTTTTTCTTGTTCCCATTATTTTTCAACACGTGACACATGATTTTGATCTTTTAGTACTGATCAATGTCTGCCTATCAATGGGAAGAGCAAACCAGTTCAATCTCCTACCTTGTTCTCTGAGATAGTATGGTTGATATGCATCAGTGGATGTATTATGTGATCCTTCCCCTGTTGATATCTTATTAATTCTTTATTTGCGTTCCCTGCAATGGGAAATATAACTGAGTTCAATGGTGTGTCAGATTAGGCAGAATCATGAATTGGTACATGCTGATGGCCCACCCACTGTATAATTTATGGACATAAATTCATCTGTGAAATACTAAAGTAACTTTTTGTCATGACAGATGCATATTAATAACAAGACTAGTTTAAAACTAGAACTTCAATGGTATTCGATTTTAGAATGCAGGAAATTTCTGTGTGTTACAATGCAACAATCACTACAGAAAGATGCAGATCCTTATTTTTAACATTCTCCCACTGTTGTTCAGCAAGCAAAAACACTAGATTGCAACTCCAAATGAAACTTACTTTCTTTCCTCTTTAGTAACATTCCCTCTGATATCCTGGGAACCATGTACTCTGCTGGAAGCAAACCAGCTGCTGGCTGGAGTTTTCTTTAAATAGATATGAAATGTCCATATCTGTTACTGAACAGAGAAGGATCTACTAAGCTCTATGAAGTATCAGAGATGACAATGAATTAACAAGGTAGGAAATATTCCATATGAATTATTATTGAATTCTGTCTTTATTCTATCTATCTTTTCTTCTGTAAAATCTAGAAGGGACAAGGATTCTATGGAAGAGTTATCCACTGTTTGACTTAAATAAAAGGTGTAAAAATAATTTCTTAATTCCAATGCATAGTTTTGATAGGGTTGGGGTTTTATGTAGAATTTTATCTTGTTCTTACTCAGTAAGAACACTGAGCCTAGATTTTACTTTTAAGAAAAAAAAAAAAATTGAAATAAAGTTAATGAAGGACTGATCTTAGAACATAATTTCCAGAAGCCCAGGAACTGAAATTACAACAGCTAGGGCTTAGAATGGGATTTGCCCTACGTTCTTTTCAGATGCAGAAACAAAAGTCTACAGTGTAATAAAACTAAAACAGAGATCGAGAGGGAGCTCAAAGATATGCAGCAGCCCCTAAGAACAGGGGCAGGCTTTATTCACGTTTTTACTTGTAATAGAGATTAAAATAACATAAAGTGATTCTTATAATAGTAAGAAATAAATTAGGTTTACAAAATCTCTCTTTAAAAAGTCACTCTTACTGGCTGTCAAGGTAATGACATAGGCCTTTAACTGGAATGATTTGGCCTTAAGTAAAAGGAATATACTCAATTATGAGAAACACTGAGGATGCAGTTCCAATGTTCTACATTCTTGTTGAAAAATATTCATATTTGCCTTCACAGATTTGAATTTATATTCTTCTCTGTTAGAACAAATTTTTCTGGGAATATATCTTAATGTTTCTCTGGAAATAAGCTAGAAATTTAGACAGACCAACAAACAAACCCAAAAGACCAAATATCACAATTCCTCTCATCAAATTTTTGTCTCTCGGTATTGGGTCATGACTGGATGATAAAAGGAAAGAAGATGAGGCAAACTTTGGGTAATTATGTGATCAGTTGGTTACAGTTTAGTCCAATTTCTGTGTTAGTCAGGTCTTTATCTATATAGTATGATATAAGCTAGTGTCCTCCAAATGTATTGCTGTAGACAATGTTTCTTACTGTAGTATGTGTAACCCTTTTCAATTTATATAGAAGGAGATTTAGTCTTATGATAACTGTATTTGTGTTCTGGCTTTGCTTTGGAAAACATATGCAGTTCACAAACCAGACATGCATCTGATCAAAAATCACTTGTGTCACACAAGTATTCTGGAAGCTGAAAAGTTATGTTTCTGTATGTCTCTGTGTACATGTCTTTATCTATTGCTCATTTGTATCTTACATTTATTCATTAACCATTGGCAGTGGGCTACCATTAGAGACCATGTACTGGGCCAGAGGATTTTAAACCAAATATAGTTCTTACACTATTAAATTCCTATTAAAATCAAAGTGAATTTCTTATTGAGAAAACTCAATTATTTTAACTATCACTAAAGTGGTGTACAAAATTCAGTGGGTGCTCTATTATATGATAGGATGACTTCCTCTGTTCCTCGATACAAAGATATTTGATAGAAACTGCTCTTCTGGTAGACATGCTTGACTAAAGCTGACCCAGGCCAGGTATTGATTAACATTTCCTTTTTGAGATGAAGGTTGTCTGTAAGCCCCTGGAGAACCATGGATCATGGCTAGAAATCAATGGGATTGTGTTGGATACCATCACTAGGAGCATCAGATGGCTGAAGAAGAATCTCAACAGCCTCAGAAACTGGCTGCTCAATCCAGGCTGAAAATAGGGTGGCATGATGTCCAGTAGATATGATCTGAATGAGAAAGGATGCAATTGAGAGTTTCTTTTCTCTACTGGTGGTGATGATTTGCGTACAGTGTTCATTCAGAAAGAAAAACTCAGGACAAATAGTCAAACCTGGTGAAGCTGGCAAGACTAAATGTATATATGGAAACCTGAAGGAAATTTGAGAAAAAACTGGTAAGTATGTTCAGAAAGAGGATCTGCTGCAAAAAAGGGCCATGAACAGGTTAAAGTCCTGTCACCATACAATGCTGTAAATATCAGCCTGGGGATATACTTTGTTTACAGCTTAGCTGTAGGAAATTGAGTACATTTTTTTCCTATTTCTTTTTGTTCTACTGTTCAAATTAATTATTATTTTTGTATTTTATGGTTTGGTAACACAAGAAAATGAATGTGATATTGTTAAAAGTTTTTTTGTCTAGGCTGAATTGTCTCAATTGGAAGGACAAAGAACACAGAAAGTAGATTAAAAAGAGCTGCTTCCATAGAGAATTGACTTGCTACAGAGAAGTAGTCCAGTAAAAAACACATGACCATGGGTCAAAGGATCTTAACTCTACTTTTGGCTCTGTCACCGATCTGCTGTAAGACTTTGGGTCAAATAATTTCTTCATTTATCTCTTCCCAAGCCCTCCCATTTCCTTCTGTTGAGAAGATTTCACAGTCTATTTAAACTTTCTCTTGAAAGCTGTCTCTCCAACAGTGGTCTAAAATGGACTCTTCTCCCAGTGGCAGCCTGAAAAATTCACTAGAATTAATAATGTCAGAAACCTGGGAGAAGAGTATACTCATTTTAACTCTTTCCTACATGTTGGTTCTTAATTCAGCTTCTTCCCTAGCTGAAAGTACTGTGTGTTTCCTCACTTTGTTAATTTAGAATTTTCAAAATAGTTAAAGCACTAATAGGTGAGATAACAGTGTACAACATCACACCCTGTTTTCCCCATTGCCATGTCCCCTGGATCAGTGAGGAATATGTAAAAGCACAAAAAGACGACTGGATCATTCAAGAAATAGTACAGCATTCTACAGTCATTTCATAGGTATGTTGCCTAAAAGGCATTCAGCCAACAAAATACACTATATAAGCTAGTCAGGAGTTAGAATGCTTTGACACTTGCTTTTAAGATTGCTAGAAGTTAATATATTGAGGTTTTTAGTAGAAAGAAATTGATTTATTCCTGTGAATGCACACTCTCATGAAGTATATAACTGCTTCACACAATTGAATGCTAAGATTGTGCAACTAGGTTTTCAAAATGTCTAAGTATTTTATATGCTTCAGTCTGGATGCCCAACCTGAAACATCCTTTTGCGCAAGTCATGAGCACTACAGCTCATTCTGGGGTTTCTGCGAGCTGTGAGATGCTGCATCTGCCACCTGATCACACTGTTATCTCTAGCTGGTTTTTACATTTTATGTATAGTCCATCTTCCACATGAGCTTTGGCTAAATGTTTTCCTTCTTTAAGATCTTATTTTTGCCACATCCAACACAGAAACAGTGTTATTTAGATGTTTTGCAAGTTCATATGCTTTTAGCTTATCCCTCATTTCCAGCATCAGCTGTAAAGAGGTGAGAATCGGCTATTGTTCAGTGGCTGCATGCGATCACAGTCACTCTCGTCTGTTGGAGAAGTGCTCTGCCACTAGCAAGTAAAGGTTGGTAGCCAGTGCAGAACCCTACAGCCAGTCATTATAGCCAGTTCTCATTTGTATGCCCTGGAGAAAGCAAATTGCTAACAAATAAGGAGCATTTCTCCTCAGGAGCTGCTCCCTGACAGTATCTGATACCTGGCACTTTCCACAAAGTTCGGAGCCCCCGAGTTTGAGAAATGCTACTGTATACAGCAATATTTTTCTTTACATTTAATAAGATGAAAAATTTACAGCCAATTAAACCTCCTAATAGCCCTAATAATCCTCTCTGGGAGGACTAGAAAATATATTACTCTGTCTGTACAGATAGGCTTGTTGACAGCTGTTCTTTCTGCTTGGCCATTGTCTATTTGGTCTGCCAATTCTGAATGAATAACATTGCCCAAGTACTTAATGCAGCTCAGGTGCCGCATTGGTGCCATAGATCTGACTGTCTTGAGGAGGCAGTATGCTCCCACTGCTTCCCAGCCCTAGCCTGAATAGTTTATGAGCAGCTCAGATCTCTCCGCCTTGCTCTATGTGTGCATGTCCAGAAGCCTCTGCCATAGAAAAAGCTTGTTACTAGATAACAGCACCCTTTGTGCACACACTCATCTCACACAATTTTTTGTTAAAATATGGAAGCAATACCTTGTCTGCTGCCTATGGAGATGATTTTTCTTTTAGTAGCCTTCTCATATTGATGTGACTGGTTTTGTTTGTAGTTTGTCTTTTCATTTGGCAATCTTAAAGCATTATCCATGCTTGAAACATACTGCTGTGTATCAGTACTAAGTGATCCCAGGCAGTTGTTGAATGTACAGCTGACTACCCCAATGTTGTTATGTGGTGATTTTATTACATATTTCTAGTATTTATATCACCTCACAGCACACTGATGTTTTAAAACACATACTGTGCATTCCAGCCAGACACCCTCCTGAGCATTGCTCTGTTCCAATACTGTGTGCATCTGGTGGTATTCATTAAGTGTTTTGAAAGATTCCCTCCAGACATTAAAAATACTTCGAAAGTTTCAGCTACAGCAAAGCCTTATCAGCCATCTTTTACCCTATACTCTGTTCTTTTCCTTCAAGAGAGTGCCATTTTTCAATGCCCAGACAAGATAGCACCAGTGAGTGCTAAGGCTCTCACAACAGTGAGTACAAAAAGGCTGCTGCACACACAACCAAAGTCATGTGAATTCTTCAGAAATAGGATGGTAAAACCCTTAGACGTTATTCACAACCTTATATTTTATTTTCAGTAGAGATTCACTCTCAGTGACTGTTGAAGTAACTATGATGTTCCTGGTGACATGCTATTTGGTGATTGTTGTTGCTGATGTGTCACTGAAGAAGACAGTTAGTTAGTGTGGAAAGTTCAAAGCTGTATACTTCAGGTGAGCTGTTTTCCATTCCCCATTTTCAGCAGCTTGGTCCAAGGTTTCTGAACTATCCCTTAGGTTCTCTGCCTAGGTTTCTTGCACTAATGAGGGTAATGAGGGTGGAAAGAGTAGGATAGAAAGAATGGCATTTTAATTATGATGGGGACTGATAAGTGCCAGACATCCTGTGGGTATTGTGGGAAGCTAGGATGTTGCAACAGCAGGCCAGTAATTGCATATGCATACTTGGATTTGGTTATTCTGGAGAATTATATTTTTTTTACTTCTTTTTTTTTTTTTTCTTTCTGGAAACTAAGTTGGAAACATACTGTTGCAGTGGGGTTCCCTTGTTCACCAAATCATGACAATGAAAATTGACATGAAATACAGAGCTCTTTTTCTTCTCTACCTAGCTGGTAACTGTCATATGTGCTGGAGAGATTTTATTGCATCATAATGGTGATGATTCTATACTTGGATAGAAATCACCAGTGTGAGAACGGAACATATTCTTAAAATTAGTGTGCAGGTATGTGCGTATCATTTCCATGGTTTCATTTCCAGGGAAGATAGCAATTTTTTTATTTCTCCGTACTAGTCTATGGAAAACTAGTTTTCAGTCTAGAAACAATGGAGTTAGACTCTTAGCCTTTGTAACTCATTTTAAAACTACTAAAGTCCAATAGAACTATGTCAGTCTACCCATTCATATCAGCAGTGTGGTCCATTAACACAATATATGGTATCCAGAGAATCTTGAAAATTGGGGCCTATCTGAGAAGTTTTAAAAAATCGGTGCATTTAAAACATTGCAATAAAGGAATAAAAGCAGACAGAAATGGTTAACTCTGAGCCCTTGGGACAGACATGTTATGTTATTTGACTCTCAAATAAGTTATACTTTCTTTCTTTCTCTTTGAGTCCTGTTTCACTGTATGACTCAGTCTTGAAAGAACTACTAGAGTGAAAGGTGCCAAGAAAAGAAGGGAGCACCAGCCATTTATAGGAGCATAAGATCTTTGGATAAATCCCCTCAGGAAAGCTGAATGACAAAGTCACTTGGTTTTTAGTGCAAGGGCGTAAAAGCCATTCCAGATTAAATTTCTTTATTCAGTACTATGTGTTATGTCCACCAACATTTTTTTGTGCATTATTGGTGCTTTAATAAGTGGAAATTATTCCCTGCCCTAGGAGCCAGCGGTATGGGAATGATGAATTTCTCATCCATACCAACTTTGCCATCCGACAGTGCCATCCCTCTGGCAAGCCATGTTGCTTTTTAGCTATTTGGATTGTATGTCTGTTCATGTCTATACCATCTACTACTCCAAAGTTATCGTGACCAAGTGGTATGCTGATTTTTAAATCTGTTTTTGTACACCACACAGAACTATTTTTTCCAATTGCCACTAGCTGCAAAGTTCACATGTGTGTGACATTTATCCATGACTACTGACTGCACTATTTTGTGACTCAAACTGACTTTCTCTTTAGAAATCTTGTAATAATACTGTTAGTTTAATAATAAGAAACAGATGTAATCATTGTTTCTTATGAATGTGGTTGTGAAGCAAATGTATGGACAGAGGTTTTCCAATGGACAGGATGTAGACTGTAATTTCAATAGCAGTAAAAATTCTATAACTTCTCACAATACAAGCATAACTAGCATCAAGCACCAGCACACAAGCCCTATTGAGTCCAATCTGTTGCTTAGAATGGGTAGCATGGGCTAAAAGCATTAGTTATTCCTTGAAATAGAGAATAGAGAGGTTATACTAACCTTTGAAAATGTTTTCACTTTTTATTTAAAAACATAGCAGAGTAATTCAAGTTTTCTTATTAGAAATACTGACATGTCTCTTCAACAGAGTGTTACTATGCTATTTGTTACCTGCCTTTCTCAAAGATTTGTTTTTAAAGGAACACTGCCAATATGTGATGGATGGACTTCCAGTGAAGTAAATAAAACACCAGAAAAATCAGCACAGGCAAGTGGAAACAGCTCTAGTCACTGATTATATACTTATATGAGAGCCCAAAAACATTGGCAAGACTTTATGTGTTCTTGTTACCCTGAGATGCTGTAAGTGAGATTATCATGGTTTAGGTTGTAAGTAAATTGTACGTAGGTTTTATGTAAATTAGATTATCATGGTCATGCTGTAAATTAGATTTTCATTGTTTAAAAGATGTCACTGACATGTGTGTCTTCTTCACCATATGCTGCGATCTCTATCCTGCTACATGTGTTATCTGACCAAAGGCTACATTTTCATAGCAAGTAAAAGCTCTACAGCCTCCTACATGATTTAAGACTGTGAGTGAGCATCGCTAAAGAACATTAGTTTGCTATGGAAGTATTCTTTGCACTGTTTTCTTACAATTTTCTTTTATAATCCTCTCCAGATGACTGCAGGTTTTTGCACTTGTGAGAGCCTTGTGCAACTGTAATTGGGGATGTCAACACTGAACATTTCAGAGAAGTATGTGCAACAATACGCACGTGTATTGTAGCAGTACCCTGACCATTCTACTATGCCTCGTGCTTGCTCCCACTGTATGCAAGGTGAAGAACACATCAATCAGTATAGTACCCTTTGGTATGCTATGCTCTGTGAACATGCCTATTACAAGTCAAATTACCTAATGATTCAGCAGTCTCATATTTCCCAATTAAATACTTCCATGATTCACATCATTTAACTTTGTGATACTAGCACAAAAATAAATACATAAGAGCCCTGGTGCTAGCTTTGCACTGCTTCTGATAAGTGGCTGATAATTTCAGTTCATAGTTCTGCAGTTTTGCAGTTTGCAAAAGGAGAAAATAATACCAGTCAGTGGCCTAATGGAGTATTTCCGAGATGAGCTGTGAGCATGGATGACTTCTTAAATTCCACAACGTTATTATGGCTATAAAAATAGGATACTCATTGTCCTGATTTCAGCTGAGACAGAGTTAATTTTCTTCCTAGTTGCTGGTATAGTGCTGTGGTTTGGATTTAGTACTAGAAGAATGTTGATAACACACTGATGTTTTTAGTTGTTGCTGGGTAGCGCTTAGACTGGCCAAGGACTTCTCAGCTCTCAGCTCTGCCAGGTGCACAAGAAGCTGGGAGGGGACACAGCTGGGACAGCTGACCCAAACTGGCCAAAGGGCATGATGGAGCCCTGCCTTCCAGGAGATGGCTGAGCACCTGCCTGCCCATGGGAAGTGGTGAATGAATTCTTTGCTTTGCTTTGCTTGAGTGCGTGGCTTTTGCTTTACTTATTAAACTGTCTTTATCTCAACCCATGAGTTTTCTCACTTTTACTCCTCTGATTCTCTCCCCTGTCCTGTTAAACCACGGCACTCATGCATCCTTTCTATAACTTACTCATGAAGCACAGTAGTTGAATTTCTCAAAATTCATGACAGTTGCTGTGGCCTTACTGCTGTTGATGTCATGCTGAGCTCAGCATGGAATCACTGGAAAGAGAGGGCCAAATCTATATATGTAGAAAGTTGAAGAACTGAATCCTAAGGAGAAGATTGCTGTAGACAGCTCACCACTGGAAACAGCAGTATCTTCCTTCTCTTCTTTGCCTCTTACTGTGAGCTGAGGCTGCTTAGCTGCATGCTGATGAGCCCTCCTTTTACTGATGTTATCCAGATCCTTTGCAGATTCTGATAAAATTTTGTAACCAAGAATTAAATTATCCACTGTTTTGCTGAATTAGTTTTCTGCCAGATTAGGCAGTTGAATCAGCTTGCAGAGGAATATAACAAGCATCAGAGCTGGTGCAAGGTAAGAAGTGAGAGCATAAGGCAAGTGTAGGCAGAAAGGGAAGTGTCCTTTTCCCCCCTAAGCAGGGAAAAGGACACTACCATTTTGGCAAGTGGCAAGCTGTTAGAGCTACCTATATTATTGTACTTAACTGTATTCTAATTTCACATAAGGAAAAAGCAACTTTTGAATCATGGCCTGTAGCATTCTGACCACAAAAGGTGGCAGTTACTTCTGTGCTACCTGAGGGATATATTAATCATCATAGAATCATTTGGTTGGAAAAGACCTTTAAGATCATTGAGTTCAACTGTACCTGTCCACTACTAAACCATGTCTTTAAGCACCTCATCCACCTGTCTTTTAAATACCTCCAGGGATAGTGACTCGACCACTTCCCTGGGCAGCTCATTCCAGTACTTCATAACTATTTCAGTGAAGAAATTTTTCCTAATATCCAATCTAAACCTCTCTGGGTGCAACTTGAGGCCATTTCCTCTTGTCCTATCGCCCAACCTGCACCTCGCTACAGCCTCCTGTCAGGCAGTTGTAGAGGGTGATGAGGTCTCCCCTCAGCCTCCTTTTCTCCAGGCTGAACACCCCCAGTTCCCTCAGACCCTCCTCATAAGACTTGTGCTCCAGACCCTTCATCAGCTTTGTTGCCCTTCTCTGGATGTGCTCCTGTTCCTCAATGCCCTTCTTGTAGCGAGGGGCCCAAAACTGAACACAGTATTTAAGGTGCAGCCTCACCAATGACAAGTACAGGGGAAGGATGACTTCCATAGTCCTGCTGGTCACACTACTTCTGATACAAGTCAGGATGCCTTGGGCCCCCTTGGCCACCCGGACACACTACTGGCTCATATTCAGCTGGCTGTTGATCAACACCCCCAGGTCCTTTTCTGCCAGGCAGCTTTCCAGCCACTCTTCCCCAAGCCTGTAGCATTGCATGGGGTTGTTTTGACTCAAGTGCAGGACCCAGCACTTGACCTTGTTGAACCTCACATAATTGGCCACAGCCCATTGATTCAGCCTGTCCAGGTCTCTCTGTAGAGCCTCCCTACCCTCAAGCAGATCAACACTTCCCCCCAGCTTAGTGCCATCTGCAAGCTTGCTGAGGGTGCAGTCAATCACTCGTCCAGATCATTGATAAAGTTGTTAGAAAGAACTGTCCCCAGTACTGAGCCCTGGGGAACACCACTTGTGACCAGTGGCCAATTGGATTTAACTCCATTCACCAGCATCCTTTGGGCATGGCTATCCAGCCAGTTTTTTACCCAGCAAAGAGTATGCCTGTCCAGGCCATGGGTAGCCAGTTTCTCAGACAGAATGCTATACATGATAGTTTCTAGCTAGTACATGCTTTAAAAAAAAAAAAAAAAAAATTAGATGTGAGTTTTTATAGCCTAGAGATGGGATACAAACATACTAGAAATATTCCAAGGAAAAGAGAAAAATACATTTATTTAGATTCAGAACCCAGAATTTTTTACAGAATTTTATTTATTTTTATGACTTAAAAACAGCAAAGCAGGAAGAGCATTTACAGGCAAAGTGTCTATACTACAATAAAATGTTCTAATGTTCTAACCCTGTCATGACTCTTCCTCCTTAGAATACATCTGAGCTTTATCTGTAATGTAGCACTATAACCCAACTAGAGACTCATGTGCCACTGCCTTTTATTTCTATGTGGCTATTGAGAATGGGACTGCAATTGGCATCCTGCCATCTAGGCCATAGAGAATAAAAAATTTGCTGGACTCTAAGAAAATACACAGTTAAACAATTAAAGTAAATAAATTTGTCTTTGGATATCTTAACTCATTGCAAATTCTTGATAGAAACTTTTCATGCATTAGCATCCTTAAGTGTTCCCTCTCTTGTGTACCTCTACATGCACAATTAAACTAATTCAGTCAAGGAATAAAGAGAACTTCCCCATTCCTTATCTCTGCTCAAGCTGTAGGCACAAGTATTTGTTGGGGCAATTTTTTTCATCTCCTTTTAAGGTCATCAGCCACAATGGTTCACCAGTCCCAAACCTGATTCTGAGCTACCTCTGACAGGTTTTAGCCAGACTGATGAAGTAACTCCCTTGTCTTCAAGCTCCTGGCAACTTTTCAACTACAAAGCTCTACATCCTATTACACTGTAGCTTGTTCTTATGTGCAGATCTGGCTGAAAAAATGTGGTGGTTTGACCCTGGCTGGATGCCAGGGGCCCACCAAAGCCACTCTATCACTCCCCTCTAACCAGATAGAGGAGAGAAAAGTAAATCAAAAGGCTCATGGGTCGAGATAAGGACAGGGAGAGATCATTCACCAGTTACCATCATGGGCAAAACAGACTCAACTTGAAAAAAATTATTATCAATCAAAATCAGAGAAGGAGAGGAGAAAACCTGCTAGATCTTAAAAACCTCCCCCCCACCCCCCCCTTCTTTCTGGGCTCAACTTCACTCCCAGTTTCTCTACCTACGCCCCCCAGCGGCGCAGGGGGACGGGAATGGGGGTTGGGGTCAGTTCATCACACGTTGTCTCTGCCGCCTCTTCTTCCTAGGGAGAGGACTCTTCCCCTGCTCACGCGTGGGGTTCCTCTCACGGGAGACAGTCCTCCACGAACTTCTCCAACGTGAGTCCTTCCCACGGGCTACAGTTCTTCACAACTGCTCCAGCATGGGTCCATAATTTCCATGGGGTGCAGTCCCTCAGGAGCAGACTGCTCCAGCATTGGGTCCCCTGCGGGGTCACAAGTTCTGCCAGCAAACCTGCTTCAGCATGGGCTCCTCCCCCCACAGGTCCACAAAGTCTTGCCAGGAACCTGATCTGGCGCAGGTTTCCCATGGGTCACAGCCTCCTCCCTTCGGGCATCCACCCACTCCGGCGTGGGGTCCTCCAGGGGCTCCACCGTGGACCACCATGGGCTGCAGGGGGACAGCCTGCCTCACCATGGTCTTCACCACGGGCTGCAGGGGAATCTCTGCTCCGGTGCCTGGAGCACCTCCTGCCCCTCCTTCTTCAGTGACCTTGGTGTCTGCAGGGCTGTTTTCTCTCACATCCTCTCACTGCTCTCTCTTGCTACTGAGCCACAGCAGGGTGTTTTTTCCTTCTTAAATATGTTATCCCAGAGGCGCTTCCACTGTCACTGATTGGCTTGGCCTTGGCCAGCGGCGGACACAGGGAAAACTTCTGGCAGCTTCTCACAGAAGCCACCCCTGCAGCTCCCCCACTACCAAGACCTTGCCACAGAAACCAAATTCCACTGTGTCAAAGGCACCCAAGTGTCTACCTGACACATGTAATGTTCATGTGGCCAACTCTCTGTTCGTGTCATCAGAAAAATAAACTAGAGCAAAGAAAGTCTGAGTCACGTACTGTCTTGGTTTCAGCTTGGATAGAGTTAATTTTCTTGTAGTAGCTAGCATAGTGCTGTGTTTTGGATTTAGTACTAGAAGAATGCTGATATAACACACTGATGGTTTTAGTTATTGCTAAGTAGTGCTTAGTCTACTCAAGGACTTTTTAAGCTTCTCCTGCTTGGCCAGGTACATAACAAGCTAGGAGGGAGCACAGCCAGGACAGCTAACCCAAACTGACCAAAGAGCTATTCCATACCATATAACGTCATGCCTGGGTGAGCTAGTAGGTTGGTTGGGAGAACAGTGACCGCAGCTTGGAGAGTGATCGCAGCTCAGGACAGGCTGGGCTGTGGTGAACAACTGCATTGTGCATCACTTGTTTTGTATATTCTGTATATTCTCTTACCATTATTATTATTGCTATTGTTACTCTTCTCTCTTATTAAACTGTCTCTATCTCAACCCACGGGTCTTACTTTTTTTTCCCGATTCTCTCCCCCATCCCACTGAGAGAGGGAGAGAGTGAGCGAGTGGCTGCGTGGTGCTTAGTTGCCAGCCAGGTTAAACCACAATTTGTTCCCTGCTGTTTGAAAGCTGAAATATCTTAAGCATTCTTTAGGGAAAGCAGGTCTTCAAAGATGAGAAAGAGGCAGACTTGCAAGCAATCGTATTGGAAAAGGCTCAGTTAAGATATTGCTGAATGGAGGCTGCCAAACAAAGGTGAAATATAAATCACTGCAGATGCGTTAAGGATATATTTAAGGCTTTGAGCAATTAAAGAAATGTTTTATTCTGTAGCTTAAAAAAAGAATAAGACATTGTGGTAATAGTTGACTTAAGGCCTGAAAAAGGAACCAGTTTAACATTCTTCACTTTTATCAATCACTCATACCACTAAACTACAACTGAAAGCTATATTTTATAGTGAAAAGAATCTGTAACATTTGGACATGGATTTTTTTTTTTTTAATCATATTGTAGAAATTCTAGCTTTTTAAACACTCCAATAAAGCTGGAGCTTCAATTCTGTTCAATTCTGTTCTAAATTATGCTATGCAAAATTACACTGAAACCCTTATTCTTCTAATATTGGACAGATGCAAATAGATGCTACTGTGGAATGACCTCTGTACCTAACTTCATCTGTATGAACAGTTCCCATTGTATTCTCTTAAAACTTGATTTTGATAGGAAAATACAGATATGGAAATTTCTGCACATGTAATGGAGCATGACCTTACTTTAGCTTTTCTGCTTCACAGAGTTCTATCATGCTAATTGAGGATTTTGGACTGGCAAAAATAAAGAATGGTGAAAGCAAGTGATGAGGAGCTCCAAAAAAAAAAAAAAAAAGTTATTCAGGCCTCTCTGCAGTCTGCATGACAGGACCCCAGCACTGCAGAGTCAGCTACATGGTTATTAATGGTTCTTTAATATATTCAAATATAGGCCAGGCAGGGTCAAGTGCTTTGAAAAGAAAGCTCTCAGGACATCGCATGCTATTAAAATAAATGCTTTGCTGATTTAATAATTTCATAATATAAGTTTTTCTTCTGAGGACGGGCTGTTGTCATACGTTAAGGGATGTCTAAGAACACAGTGAGTAAATGGTCATTAAAACTCATAGCTCTCTGCCCAACATTAGGGCTAGTATTAAACTCCAAGGACTTAGTGTGAAACATAACTATGACCTAGTTTATGCCAGAGGGTCGTCAATGTAACTAAGTGTGTGAAACACTTACACTAAGGTGTGAAAAAGTGCACTTTAGGTTTATGAAACAGTGAGAAGAGGTCTGGGAGCAGTGCCTGAGCTCTTGTGGACCTGTGGCGCCCCTCCTCTCCCTCCCCCAAAGAACAGCTAAAACTTGATTTTGGGGTGGTCTCTTTTGCAAAATAAATACAGGGCCTTTAGATTTTGAGTTATTCGGGATTTCCCCATTTTCAGTTGTTCCCATTCAGCAGTTAAAAAATTCCCATATTAAAGAAAAAAATGGTATTTAGTCACTCACGTGATAGCAGAAGCGTAGCGGTCTGGGAGGAGGGGGCAGGTAAGGCAGTAACAAGGCTAAAAGTAAAAATTGACGGTAAATCGCGACGAACGGAGTAAGCCGGTGCGGCGCAGGCGAAGCTGGCCTGGCCCGGCGCAGCGGCGCTGCCGGGGCCGCCGAGCGCCTGCGGGGCCCCTGCGCGGCGGCCGGGGCGCGCCGGAGCCACTCGGAGGCCGGCACGGCAGCGCCCGCACCGCACGGCGGCCCAGCCAGCCCCTCTCTGCGGCGGCAGCCGGCGTCCGGCTCGTGCGCCCGAAGCAGCCCAGGCGAGCGGAGCAGCGACCGGCTGCCCCGGCGGGGGTCGGCAGGCCGCGCCGCGGGGCGTGAGGCGGGCGGGGGGGCGGGTCGGTGTGAGGAGGAGGCGGTGCGGCGCGGCCCCGGCGGGGGTGAGGGGGAGGCAGGCGCCGAGGCCTGGGCGGGAGATGTTTCGCGCGGGCTCGCTGCCCTGAGACAGCTGCCGAGCGGGGGGCCGCGCAGGGTCCCTGGCCGCTGGCGGGGCGGACAGGCTCGGCGGGCAGCGACCGCGGCGTGAGGGGCCGCCGCAGCCCGGCGGAGCCCGAGGCAGCTCCCGTCCTGGGAGCATGCGGCGGCAGGAGGAGCAGTGAAGAGCCGTGGCTGCGCCTCCGCGTCGTCGGTCCCCCTCCTCCCCCCCCGTGCCAGGGCTTCGCTCTCCCGGGCTGAGGGCGGACTCCGGGAGGAAAATGGAGCCGTTTCCCAGCGGTGAGTACCGCGGCAGCGCCGCGCTCCCCCCGGGGGGGGGGGCCTCGCCCCGGGCGGCCCCCGCCTCGCCGGGCCCGGGCCCAGCTGGGGCTCCCGGCGGGAGCTGCTCGCCCAGAGGAACAGGGGGGGCTTCTTAGTCGTGCAGCCCCCCGCGGTCCGTGGCTTGCACATTGCCCGAGATCTTCTTTTATTTGTGTTGATTAGGCACACATGTCTTTAACTAGGAAGGTGAGAGGAGGCTCCCGCTCTTTTTTCAATACTGTTGCGCTTTTTATTGCTCGGACATAGTCTCACGGCGGCAGATAACGGACACCACGAAGCCGGGGCAACTTCTACACCAAGGTGTGCTCTCGCTATGTGTCTCTCCGAGGAAAGAGCTGTGTGCGTCCGGAGTGCCTGATGGGAAGGAGGAACCAGACCCTCCGTTTATCCATTTTCCTGATGCAGGCACTCCAAACAGTGTCTCCTCCCAGCGAGGGAAAGGAGAAATAAAATAGAGGAGGATCAAGTAGGGTGTTCCTGGAAGCCAGGAAGCTTTCGGAATTGTCTGTGTGTTGACAGAACTGCTTGAAATAAAGATGTGGTTGCAGCTTTGAGATAAGCATACAGGAGCGTTTGTTGGCATCGTGGTACAACAGTGGTGTGCATCCTGCGCTTGCTTGTGGCTGAAGTGAAGTCGTGTGAAGTCCATGTTTCTGCTTCTGCATTACTAACGCGTTCTACCCGTCCAGGACAGAGAAGGAAATGAAGCTCTCAGAACAAACTGAAACTAAAGTATGTTTGGTTAGGCACAATACCATTGCCAAATATGGAATTGGGACAAGACACTGGGTAAAACAACAGCCTTCCTGTTGAAAGTGCAGCACTTTTATTACAGGTAGGATTTGGTCTGTTAGATGACAAGCGTGCTGGGCAGCCATAGCTAAAGCACGAGGTAGAGTTTGCTGCACTGTATTTTAACTCCTCAGTGACCTGCCAATTCAGAGTACAAAACTTATGCCAAATTCAGAAAACACCCATGCAGTAAAAAGTAAATTTTCTGTTTCACCTGAGAAATATTTTGTCATTGCCTTGTGCTTCCCTTTTCTCAAATACACTGAAAATTCCCTGTACTTTATATGCTGCTGGTTTTAGAATCTGAGGGTTATGAGCTCTGGACATATTTTATTGGTTTAACTACCCAGATGGACCTTTTCCTCCTGCCTCCCCCCCCCCCCCCTTTTTTTTTTTTTAATTACACTTCTGTGGAGGGTTTTTTTTGTCATGTTAAAATTACAGTTTATGCAAGCAGTTGGTGGTTTTGTTTCATGCTTAATCCTGACCTTAGTAGAAGATCTTTCAACTACACCTTATTACCATCACAGAGTTCTAATCTGCATTCCTGTATGCATCGTAAAAAGCCCTTGTCTTTAATAGTAATGCAGTTTTGGGAAGAATTTTTTTATTAAGTCATCTTGCTAAGTCATTCCCTTTGAGAGAGACAGCCATCATGTTGCTATCACTTTAATAGTCTATTTGACATAATACTGCATTGTGAAATAAAACATTAAAAAAATTCTGCTCTTTATCCACGCAACTGGCAGACATGGCAGTGTGGGCCTGAGCATACAGTTCAGAGCTACTTTGTGCTACTACGGAGAAGCAATGTTCATGCACAGAGCTTCCTAACTGTGTTCCCTGAAATGGAAAGGCCCAAGATGATAGTGAGTCTGTTTGGAAGAAAATTTGGAGCTGAAGCTGGAAAATAAATTTCCTTCTGAAAGCTAGCTCTGCTGGAAGGGACACTAAAGTGAATGTGCAAATGTTAGAACAGATGTGGTTCACGATTTTGGTAATCTTGAGGTGTGTTTTGTGCTCAGTAGGAGCTGCTAAAATCTGAAGTGAAGAGGATGCTTATACTATTGGCTTTTTTAATAGACTTTTAATTTCCTTGGCTGCTGATCATTAGATCATTCAAATAAACTGCATCATGATATCTGAAAGATTTTTTGTTTTGTCTTACACAGTAGTAATGAGTTTTGTTTGTGAGTCTGTGTGTTTATTTCCTGTGCAAAGTGCTGTGCAAATTCAGAGGAAAAGATGGCTAGCACAGGAAGCTTACAGTATTATATTTGTAGCTCTCTGCGTTCTTTGGGGCTTTTACCCTTGTAAAACAGAGGGAACAGACTGAATCTTAACATTCTCCAAAAGCATTTCAGTTGGAATCAGAAAGCTGATGCCCATTTGTCAAACTGACAAGATGACAATTTCTTGTTTTGTTTTACTGATTGTAGAGCTGTGTCAGAATGGATATGTATCTTAAAATAGTCTTTAAGGCAGCAAAGGCACTCAAGTGGATATGGTAGTTCACTCTTTCTAATTCAGTATTTGACACCTTTTTCTTTAAATAAAAGCAAAACCACAGCCTTAATTAATTTCAAAAGTCAAAGAAACCCTTATCCTTTCCTTGAAATATTAGTGGGTGTGCTGAACTCTTTATTGTTTGAATAGTTTCTCCAGTGGAAATACTCAAATAACCTAAATAAAAATATTTAAGATTTCTTTTTTTTACTTCACCCTCCCCACTCCTGTACTGGAAACTTAGGTCCAGTCCTCTTTGGAGAGGTATCTGCTATGCTTTCCCTCCTGCCCAAGAATTTAGTTGGAGATAATGCGTGAGGTCCGTAACTCTGGAAGAACAGTTAATTGCAGGTCTCTTTTTAGGAGCTGGAATAGCTGAGTTAATCATAGAATCACAGAATATCTCTAGTTGGAAGGGACCCATAAGGATCAGCAAGTCCAACTCCCTGCTCCTCGCAGAACTACATAAAACTAAACCATATGACTAAGAGCATGGTACAGATGCTCCTTGAACTCTTGACAGGCTTGGTGCTGTGACCACTTCTCTGAGGAGCCTGTTCCAGTCACCCACCACCCTCTCAGTGAGGAACCTTTTCCTAATGTCCAGTCTGAACTTATCCTGAAATGTTATAAATGTTACAAATTATTAAATATTTTAGAAATGGTTACTGGTAATATTTTATTTTTTGAGACAAACTCTTCTATATTACATGCCTATTCTTAATTTGAGACCTTTCCAGAAATGTGAGTAATCAAAGTGTAATTAAAAGTGCATGGAAGGCTTCCTTGTTGTTACACGTATTTCTTTTTTTTAAGTTGTTGATCTCAAATTCTTCTGAATTGGGAACTGCAAATTAATGAGCAGAATTTATTAAGTCTGACTGGTCATTTGTTATGTAAACATTTTCACTTAAAAAGTGAAATACTGACTAAAGGGGATATGTCATGTAATTTGGGGCACATGTCTTCTTGACAATATTACAAAATATTTTGCAAGGCTTTTATTTTTAGACAGTTTGTGTGTCTGGAAGATCGTTTCACCATTTCCTGTTTAATACATTAAACATGGAACTTCTCCATTTGAGATGAAAGGAAAAGGTAGAAGTGAGTTATTACAATGTTTCTCACTTAAGACAGGTGACGTACAACTGCAGAAGGGATAACGTGATGATCTGCTGAAATGCAAATAACATTAACTTTCACTGACATTCTTGAATTATTTTATCCTTTTTTTACACAGCAAGTGGAAACTTTGAAATTAATTGCTTAACTAAACGGATGAACAAAATTCCCATGAGACATGGGAAGAAGTGGGGTTTTTGTAGAAGGTAGAAATAAACCAAGTCAGGTAATGTCATTTACAAAATGGAAAGTGTCATTTGCAAAATTTAGTTATTTCAGATAGTTCCTGTCAATTCCAAAATATTTTCTTTCTTTTTGTTAGTTTTGTTCAATATATAAATGTATTGGAGATTGCATGTTCTGTGTGCATAGCCTAAGTCTACCGAGGGCAACAGGCATACCCCTAACTGTCAGCTCTCCCACCTGCTTTTTCCATGGTGAGAATGAGTGAAAGAGATGATCCCAGGGTACCTTCTGAAAAGCGTCTGGTAACTGAGCTGTCCCCACCCCCATGGTGGTGGTTGTAATGAAAGCTGATTTCAGAGCTGATATATGATACCTGGGTAGGGTTTTGGAGCAATTTCGATGTCAGTATTTCTTAAGCTACCGTGCATGCACACTGCCACTTCTTTCTCTCTCAAAGTCCTTTGTCTTGTATGTAATGAGACTGACAAAAATTCAGGGAGATGTATTGTTGCCTTGTTAAGACCATATCAAATTTACTGTGTTGTGAGTCATAGGCAATAACCTTTAGACATTGCTTCTGTGAGCTGAAATACCAGTTACAAACAGTGAGCATGCAATGCTTGCTTGTGACCTACAAATAGTTTTGTATAGTATTATGACTTGAGTTGTCAGGTGTGTATTAAGTAACAGTAGTAGCGTGGAAGGCACACTGGGTTGTTTTTTTAGAAACTTTAAGATGACAGGATATGACAGTTTGAATTTATTACTTAAAAAAAAAAGGAAAAAGACTAAGCAAGCATCAGGTTGTATGCAGTCTGTCAGACTGTATGCCTGACAGTCTGTTAGATGTTTTGCAAAGTTCTCTAAAAATTTTTCCTCAGAACAACTGGTACTGGCAGAGAAATCTTTTGTAACTTCAGCTGTGTTAAGCCTGGTATTTATTGGCCAGATGGACAGATGCAGTGAAGAAGATAGTCAGCAGTCCTGAATATGGGAGTTCGGTAGCTCTAGAAATTTAAGACACAACTTTCTGTGTTTCCCCAGGACTCATGGCCTTTTCATTAGACCCCTGTGGTTAAACGTCTTATGTCATTTTAATTGCAAAACATACCCTTCCTGTTTCCATCAAGACTGGAAACAGGAAACTAAAACCCCATGTTCTAAAACTAAAGTTCAGAGCCCCCTTTCTCATCCAGTGTTTTGTTCAACCAGTGGCTGAGGGTGAAAAACTGGCTTAATGTTGTTGGGACTTGTAGAAGGTATTCTTTCTCAGTAGTGCCCAAACTGCAAAGTGACATTTAAAACAACCCCCTCCTCTTCCCATTCCTCTGCTTTCCCCCTTTTCACTGTGAAAACCTAACTGGTACCAGATTGAAACTTGAAAATATTTGATAAGATGTGAATGATATTGGATCTGTGTTGGATATCAAAATTCAGAGTAAATTTGTATTGGTTAGCCTTAAATTCTCCAGTTATCTCCATTGACCTCCAGAGAAACAGTTATGAAAAAGGTAACTTACACTTTTTGCCAGTTGAATAGATAGAGTGTTCAGTAAGTGAATCATACTCTTTTTACCCCTTCCATGATGGTTTTTTTTTTTGTTGAAAATAAAGATTTGAAAAGATGTATCAGTAATGGCCTGGCTATCTACTTATAAATTTAATTGGTAAATGTTGAAATGTAATTGGTCCATGTGGTTCTTCAGCCTGAGGTCCTGCCAAAGAAAATGCAATTGTGCTTTCCTTAAAAATCATGAAGAGACTTACAGAAAACCTTTTAGAAGCACCCAAAACTAACAGTGACTTACATGAGATTACACTCTTAGCTCCTATTTCTTACGGCAACTTAAGATGAAAGGGTCTTAAAATATGTAATCATGTATTGGTTTAATTTCCATGATACAGCCCAATTGGCGGAATTTTGCTCCAGTGTATGTGCAGAAGCTCGCTATTGCAATATTTGATCTCACATTCATTTAAAAAAACCCCAACCAAACAAACAGCAAAAGTAGACCTTCCACTACTGGCTGAGGGAGGGGAAGTTGAGTAGAGAGTAACTTTGCATGGCTTGGAACTTACGTTCCCATGCCTATTTTGGATTGGAAAGCAGCATTTGTCCAGGAAAAAGTATTCATTTTCAAGTTAGGATGGTATAAAAATTGTGAAAAAAGTTTTTTTTTCCAAACCAGCATCTGTTTTGTGCACTTTTCGTCTGTCTGTTGTGACATAATTGTGGACGCCATGATATGTGCTTAACTATACAAATTCTTGTAAAACTCTACTGGTTAGATTACCCTTCGCATTATAGCCTTATTTGTCTCCTGAAATCGAACCCTTGCAAAGTGGCATGTGTCACTAGGATGTACTTCAAATCATGGACAGGCTTCATGTAGTGCCTGCCTTTTGATAAGAGTTTACATTAAAATTGTATAGAGGGTCATCATATATGTTTGCATGTAAGTAATGACACTGCAAAAAACAACAGAGACTGTCTTAGTTTTTACTACCACACCACATGGAAGTGCCATTATCTGTATCAGTGAAGGACAGTGACATCTTAGCCAAAACAGAAAAACTCCGACTTTATTTCAGTGAGGTTGTTGTATGTAAGGCTTTTTGGGGGTTGTACTCTCAATCAATGTGTGCCATTCTCTGTTTTTTTTGTACTTACTTAATATTATGAGGACTAGAAAATGCTGGTTTTGGAACTTTATCAACAGGAAGCACAAGTGGCTTTATTGTTTCTGTTTCTTTTTTAAATTATTGCATTCAGCATATAAAAGTATATACCCATATATGTCTGTGGTTTTGATCTATTAAAAATGTACATATATAATCTTGCAGCATCATGGGAATTAAGGACATGCTGTTAGCCTACCTATTGCTTCTGTTCTGTCTCTAATAAAGCAGGCAAGGCACATGTGTGATACACAGATTTTCATAGCAATACTTCATCTTTCTTAATATTTCTTGGCTGTGCTTTTTTTTCTATTGGATTATTCCCTTCTGTCTTCTGAATTCATTAATTTAAGAGAGAAGGTGGTGACATCTGTCTTGTAGTAGCCTAACTTGTTTTTGCACACCCCTAGCCTGCTTGCTGGCAGCATAGTGTGAGAAGCAGAATAGGCCTTGACACTGTGTAAGCATTGTTCAGCAATAGCTAAAAAATGGGTGTGTTATCAAATGAAGCAGTAATAGACCCACAGAGCTGGGAAATCTGCCAGGCTTCCCTTTATAAAGGAAGTGTGGGTTTGTTTGTTGAATCCTGCTTGTCTGGGGAGGGGTGCTTCAGGTACAGCCACTGCACCTTTAGTTGTCCCTGTGGAAATGTCATAGAAACTAGGACTTCAACCACCTTGTTGCAATTGAGTGCATTTGGAACCTCTGACTGCACCTTTTTGCATGTACAACTAGTAGTGCTGGGAACAGCAATTTGTTGGCAGACTGGATTTTCTAAGACGGTTGTGTAACTTTTGAAGTGATGGATTCCAAGGTTTTTTCTCAGGTATTCTGTACTTCACTGGGTTTTTGTTGTGGAGGCTTTCATTCCCTCTGCCATCCCCGTGCCCCAGCTCCAAGGTGGTAGTTGAAATCATGGAGAAATGAAGGCAAAATGCTTTCAAGGAGGACTTCTGATTTCCCTGAAATTCCACTGGCTAGTTGTCTCCTCATTTCTAAGCTGAGGGGAGGTTATAAATATGTTTTCTTACTGTGGATGGATGCTGATTTTAAATTACATGAATGGCATTGTGTACTCTCCTTTAGTAACAGCAAATCATTTTTCTCTATACAATTGAATCATGTTCTTGCTCAGAAGGAATTTGAAATGCATGGAACAATTAGAGAGCATAGTAGGAAAGAAGGAAACCCTTAGTCAGAATCTTAGTATAACTAACATTTTTGCTGATACAGTCTTTGTTTTCTGAACTAGCTTATTAGAAAAGATGGGGTTTTTTCTCTTCCCTCTGCCCCCTCAAAGGAGTAATACAGTTTTTTATGGATGAGTTGGAGATAGCCCAAAACATAACAGTATTTTGTATTACAGAAGGAAGAACTAAATTGATAGGACAAGAAATAATGATCATAAATCAAGAAGTACCTGGTTTAGAGCAAGCTGAAAAGATTTTAAAATGAAAAGCCTGTTGTTCTAAAAATCACTGCATGGTTGAATTCTGTAATTTTTGATGTATGATGTGCCTGTTGATACTTATCCACAAGAAGAAATAGTGTAATGCAATACTGAAGTGGTGATAAAGAGTTAATTGCTGCTCCAGCAACATGCAATTTTGCAGCAAGAGTTTTGAAATTATGGAGATTTATTTTTTACTTACACAGTGCTCCACTAACAAAGTGTAATGTCTTTCAAATATCAGATTTCATAAGTAAGCTTGCAGTTTCTTTTTTTTTTCCTGTAAATGTGTGCGCTCAGAGATTTGAGCATGTCTTGAATTTAAGAAGTTATGCTCGTCTTCTACAGGATCCATGCAGGGTATCACTGCATAGCATTTTTCTGTAAGCTTCAGGGCCAGAAATCGCTTAAGATGAGTATTTTGCTTTCATGCAGACGCTGAATAAATATAACTTTTTATTTGAGGTTCACACTCCCTTTCCTCTATACGTGTGGTGAAACCAGAAACATTACTGCTTCCCTGACCCACTGAAGCACGAGGTTTTAGTTAGGATTTTGCGTAGGATTCTCAGTATATTCAGGGGGCTTGCATGTGATCATCAAGAGTCTGTGCCAATGCCCTTCTACTCTTTCTGAAAGTGACTTTCTGTGTCCCAGAGAGCTATGTCTACATACTGCACATGAAAATAGCAACAGAGGTTATTTACTGACTATGCTGTAAATCAGTTGACCATGGGCAAAATTTAAGAAAACCTATATAACTTCTGTTGGATGGTATTTTAGAAGATCAACAAAGTAATTTTTAAAATTAATGTTTGTTATTTAAGTACTTTTTTCCATTTTAAAGTTTTTTATTGCTTCCTCCAAAGTCTTGAGGCATGTATTTCCAAGCTATGGCAAGACAAGACATGCTGTACAGAGGGGGGGAGCTGGCAGTTAGAGAGGGGAGGAATTAAAAGTTAAGTGGCTCCTATGTCTTTGCTTGGAAACTAAAGTAAGGCAAGAGCTAGTTAAGACTTTGTGACTGTCCCAGGCTCCAAAGTAAGGAACCACAAGTTAATTCTTGTGTTAACTGCTCCTGGAAATAGGTCCTTGTAGTGAATCTGTGGACGTGGTGCTCAAGAGAAGTAGGAAGAGGCTGCTCATATTTTTTATGATCATCTGCTGGGTAGCAGCAGTAGGAAGCCGAAGAGCTGCTACTCTGAAAGGAGCAGAGGAACAAAGAGGAGAATGGAAATCAGAACTCTGTCTGCATTATCTTGGATGGAGGTGTACAGGAAATGATGGCGGGAATGAGCTTCAGGAATGGGTTGCTTAGATTCATGTAAGAATTTTGAACATTGAGATTTCAGTTCTGAGATAGAATACCCAGACATGAATCCTGATAGCCAAGAGATTACTGATTTTGTTTTGCAAGGCAAAAGTACACACTTCTAGCATTATGAAGAGAAATCAATAGCATTATAGGAAGATGCTGACTCTGAAAAATAAAGGAATAATGAATTTTTGTATTCTACAAAATATTTGTAATGGATAACAAAAACCAAAACATCTTAAGATACTTCATCATTGCGCATACTGAGATTCATTACACGGTTTTGCCTAAGGCTTTTACACTTTAGGGGAAAGCTTACATTCTTCTTGTTAATAGGAATAGAACTCTTCAGGCAAAATACATACTTGGAGCAAATGCTAGACAGTTTTATTGCAGCCTCTGATCGTCCTTGCATGATCACATTCTATACTGAACTTGAATATTGTAGTAAAGCTGCTTTGTAAGTTAAAACACTAATTTGTGAAAGGGTGTAGGAGTGAAAGATGTATGTCTTATAGAAACAAGATAAAGGACCTCCTTCTGTTTAGCTCGGTCTGATTAATTACTCACCATTGTGTCCTTAAGTCATGCCACTTTTTACCACCTAGATATGACTATGCTGTTCACGTTAGCAAAGGATGTAGTACCTACAGCAAGCTTATTGTACTGTTGGCTTGTCCTGTTGTAAACCACATTTGAATTTCATATCTAAGTGTTCTGTCCTCTTTACAGAAAACAACAGACCAGACTTGTTATGGTCCCCTGAATATTGCAATGAGGAGTTATATTGCAATAGGGTTTTGGGCATCTGCATTGCAGGAGGCAGCTCTAAAGAAACTTTTTCAAAACTATTTTGAGAAAAATGCCTGTCTTCCTTCAGCTTTGCAGTATTAGGAGAATTGGCTTTCTGGATTAGTCTATTATATTTAGTTTTTAACCTCACATCTCTTCTCAGAATTGTTTCTAAACTGTGAGTATTCACATTGTTCTCAGCTAGATGTGATAATAGATCATATATGAGGAAGACATTGAAAATCTCTAATTTCCAGATTACAAAATTGTTGCAGAATTGTGTAAAATTACTTTTGCTTGGGTGTGTTTAAGCTTTTAGCTGCTGTAGCTTTTTTCACTGCTTTAAACTTTTTAGCTTAATTTCTTTAGTGCAATTAGGGAGCAACAGGACTCAGCCCCGTGACTTTTTTTCACTCTCACACTAAGCTTGTTTAGCGAAGATTTAGAATTAAATTGTCATGCCTGATGACAGACAATTTTTGTGGTGCATTTTAGCAGGTCAGATCAATACTTCCATAATTGTGGACTAGTGTGACCACAAATGCCTCTAGTGCACCTGCAGCCTCTGGCATGGCCGTGGTAGTTCACTGGAACCATGCAAATTCTTTACAAGTTAAAGTTCCCTAGTCTTGCAGTTATACTAATCTTTCCTGTGTCGTATTTGGAATCTGAATTAATCTGCTTTAATACCTGAATTAATGTGCTTTTAGTATGTTTTACAGTGTGTGTTTGCTTCTTGGACATACTTAGTGTGAAAGATGACAGTGAAATATGATGGTTACAATCATGTTCCTCGGGCTGCTGCTTATTCCATAGCTTCTTTCAGTTTAAGAATACCTTTTTTTGTCCTTCCTACGGGCTTTTTAGCTCATATTATAGCAGCTCACGGGTTAAAACTGAAAGGCCATAAAAGTTCAATTCACATGATTGATGACTCACACCATCATATTATAAATTCCAGTGAACCATCAGGAAGCAAACAGTCCAGAGTCTGAGTGTAAAAGCTTCGAACATGTTTGCCATAATTCCTTTCCAAAAAGTAGCCTGACTTAATGCTTCTGTGAATGCATATGTCAGCATAAATAACTCCAGTAACCAATACTTTGTCTATGTGCTTTCCAGTGGAGAATAGTAGTCTGGTAATACCCTTGATCTTCAGTAAAGTTCTGGTCTTACAGATTTTCAGCACTACAGAACAACCAAGACTTTGATTACTTCCAATTTTTGCAAATGCTTCCTTAGAAATTGGTTTTAACTATTGTTTTCTTAGAAATTAATGTCTCAGGTATTAAAACTGTGAATTGCCTTGAAACTAACTTTTGGTTTAGCTTTTCTATCTTAGCTTCAGTCCAAGATTTTTTTGTAATTCTTTTTGACTAGAAGAGTTATTAGTGCCTGCATGCAATTTTCAAAATATTAAGATAGTTGGCTTTAGAAGAAACTTATTAGAGAATAAGTTTGTCAAAACACAAACTGTTCTATGAGGAGCAGAGCTGATGAAGCCTACTTTCTGCCAGTTTTATGCTCTTTACCTTTCTCCTCCTTCCCTCTACAGTGCCTTCCCTGTCTTCTACCTCTTTTGCTGGCCATGCAGCAGCACATGCCATGGCTGGGGTTGGAGCTGTGTACTGATTGGCTGATACCTTTTGGAGTGGTTAAGATGTGAGTCTTAATACCTGCCTTTTCTAAATAGCAGATACTGATTTGGGTGGTTTCCACCAGCAGCTGGTTGTTTTGGGGTGGGATTGTGTTGGGACTTAAAGAAATTTGGTCTTGAGTCCCTCTTCAAATTTGATTGAAGCTAGCCAGCAGATTTGAAAAGCAACCAGCTGAGGGAGTAATCAGTAAGAATCTCTGCTGGAAGTAGTTCAGTGAATTCTTGATAAGCTATTCTTGGGTAGAGGAATTGTAAAAGAGCTTCCGTTGCACAATACTTTGTCTTTCCGCTTTTTTTCCTCCACTAGTTTGTCTGTGTGTTTTCACTTGTAACTTAGCTTTCTGTCCTCTTTCTTTACTCTGTGAGGACTCCAATCATGAGTGCACGTGCTCCAATGTAGAGACCATAGTGCTGGACCACTGAACTGCAACCACAGCCTGAAGGCTGCACTGTACTGGGAAATGCTGTAAAGAAAGAAACTTATAGAAGCTGCTTGTGCCTGAAGGTTGGAGTAGATGACCTCCTGAAGTTACCTCTAACCTCGGGTATCCTGTGACCCTATGATCCTGTTCATAGGAAGAGCAGCATGTTTAAAATGGGACAAAGGGTGAGCAGATAGATCCAAATTCCAGCAAACTCCCTCCTTTCATCCATTGACATATTGCTTGCTCAGATTGACACCTTCCTCTTACTGACTTTTATGGGATAGGATTTTTTATCTTCCTTTTTCTTGCCTGCCTTTGCAGAGAAGTGTTCAAGGTTTATCTTTTTAAAGTAACACAGTAATTTTTTGTTTGAGATGCGAGATGCTGATTCATGGAGCTGTTACTTGTTTTGAAGGTATCTGTATAGTCAGTCAGTCTACCTCTGAAATAAGTGGCAGGCAAGTATCGTTAGAGGTGTAATACACAGATATCATAGAAAGAGAAAGGCATGGTAGAACGTGAGCTAGAATAACAATTCTTGTTCCATCCTTTTCAGTGTTACGACTACTGACACTATGGTTTTCTGAGTTTGTGGCCTTGAAACAGGAAGTCTTGATAGATTTTAGAGTAAATGTTGAGGACTCTGGTATACCTGTTTTGAAAAGATTCCTGCCATCTTTTCTTTAAGATGTTTTAGTCTCACCTTTGAGAATTTCAGCCATACAGAAACCTGACTTTAAAAAAAAAAAAAAAAAGGAAAAAAAGCGGCTACTACTAAACCATAAGTCTTCACCTTCCCGATACCTTCCTCCCAATATCTTCTGTTAGTCTGTTTCAACATTTTAAGTCTTATCAAGCAGCTATATATAGTTCTAGTCCTGAAATTATTAATGTAATTTATTTCTGTGTAATATTATCCTCAATTATTGGATGGGAGCTTAGCAATACAGATAAAACAGTAATGTATTATAGGAACAATGGTATTCTAGGTGGTACATAGAATGGCAAAATGTACATTCTTGTTAGAAATTAATAAAAGTCAACCTACTTTTCAGTATGTTTAGATCCAAAGAAAAGTTTATCTTTCTCATTCTGAAAACATAGCATGTGGAGGATAGAGGCATTATGTGACCTTCATGTCTGAAAGAGATTAATTTAACTTCTGAAGCCTTGCAGTTGGAAAAAAGGTTTGTCTAGTCCCTTAGATAGAAGCTGTGACAGGGGACTAATTCAAATTAACTGTAATTTCAAGGCCCTAAAATGTTGGTAATGGGATTTCTTGGGCTTTTTGGGAGAGAAATCTCCAATGTTTTTTCCATTTGAGTTCTTTTGCTCTCTAGACAACTCTGTAGTGTCCTAACAAAAGCCAGCCAACATCCTTTCTATGATGTCTGTAGTGCTTTGTATTAAACAGAGTATGAAAAAAAGCTTCTTACTCCTAAGTTAGCTACTTTGGGGTGTATGTGTCCCATTCCCTGTATATACTTCTTTCCAACAGTGTTTTTAATTTTTTGCACTTTCCACTGAGCAGGTTAACTGAAAGATAACCTTTCACATAAATAATTATAGACACAACCAGAAGTTTAACTAAAATATAACTGCATAAAGAATATGATAACATGATTTTAAAATTTGATATGAATTTAAATTCTTCTTTTATGTTCAGTGATCTGTATCTGTTAAGGACAAATTTTATGGAGAGAAACAGTCTGATTGGCACTGATTTAACTTATTACCTGTATGGATTGTTTCAATGGTTGTATTAGCTAGATCATAAATGAAGATGTCAATTGGAACTGTAATTTTTATACTGCCACTTTTATGTGAGAAATATTTTTTATGTTTTTTGGGGTGTGTGTGAAAAATGAAGTTTAAAAATGTGAAATGGATATTTTATTGGTGTAGCTGCCAGCACATTGGCAGATTTTCTCCCCTGTTAAAGAATTCAGTAACCAGTGTATTCAGAAATACCTCTAGAACTGTATTGGCTGCCTGTGCTATACCCTGCAACATAAAGAATAGTCCATCTTAACTTAGTTGAATACAAATATAGTTTACTGGGGTAGAGGAAATGTGGCCAAGACACTGACATCAATGAACTGGGAGTGCTATGCAGTGATATATCTGATCCCCAGTTATGGTGCAAGACACGTGATTGAGTATGCGCAACGGAAGCATTCTTTTGAAGATACTGAACAAAAAATTACAGTAGACAGAAAAGCACAGAAAAGTTTTCTGGAAACAAACCTGAGAGAAAAAATTGAAGAGTTCTTGACTATATGTGCTATAAGAGTGTTTCCCATTCTGTAATTCAGCAAACTATCTCTGAGATATTATAATCATGCCTTTTGTTTATCATGCAACATATGGTCTCTTTTTTTTCAGATCGAATTCAGTTACCCAGGAATATGATTGAAAACAGTATGTTTGAAGAAGAGCCCGATGTGGTTGACTTGGCAAAAGAGCCTTGTTTACATCCCCTGGAGCCTGATGAAGTGGAATATGAGCCAAGGAGCTCCAGGCTCTTGGTGCGTGGCCTTGGAGAGCATGAAATGGATGATGATGAAGAGGATTATGAATCATCAGCAAAATTGCTGGGGATGTCCTTCATGAACAGAAGCTCGGGTCTCCGGAATAACATGTCTGTCTATAGACAAAATCCAAATGGATCATGTTCGGTGCCTTCTACAAGGACCGTGGTGGTTTGCACAGTTGTTCTTGTGATTGCAGTTTCGTTAATAATGGCGCTTTATCTTCTTCCCAAATGTACCTTTACCAAAGAAGGCTGCCATAAAAAAAATCATACAATGGAACTAATATACCCTTTGGCAACCAATGGAAAACTATTTCCATGGGCAAAAATTAGACTTCCTCCTGATGTTGTACCACTGCATTATGATCTTCTCTTGCAGCCAAACCTAACTACTCTGAAATTTGCAGGCTCTGTAAAGATAGTGGTTAACATTGTCCAGGTAACTTGGAAGATCATACTTCACAGCTCAGGACTTAATATCACCAAGGCAACCATTACTTCAGCAGGAGAACATCAAGCAAAGCCAGTTGAATTCCTGGAATATCCATTGCATGACCAGATTGCAGTTATGGCTCCTGAAGCTCTCCTTGCAGGACAGAATTATACTGTCAACATAGAATATTCATCTAATTTATCAGATACCTATTATGGCTTTTACAAAATTTCTTACAAGGATGAGAATTCTAAACAAAGGTATGCCCACAAATGCAGCTTCTCTCTTCTGTCACTTCTAGATTGTGCTTTAATAATAGAAATAACAAGGGTTGCTTTTTCTATTGAATGTTTTGTACAACTGATTCCTATTGAGCAAATCTGATGTTCTTTAATCTCCTGATTAAGCTACCTGAAAAATGTCTTGCATGGATGAGCTCATCAAGTCAGGGCAGCCTCTCCATCAGTTACATGTAGTGCAGTATAGTGGTTGTAGATAGCTATAGCGTAGATTTTTGTTTCTTTAATTTTTAGTTTCTCTCTTTGGAAATTCTTCCTACGTCTCTGTAGTCCCTGAGTCTCAAGGTAGGAACTGGGAGAACAAAGTCCCACTATCATAGGAGGAGATCAGATTTGAGACCATCTGAGGAACCTGAACATACACAAGTCCATGGGACCCAATGAGATGCATCCCACAGTCCTAAGGGAACTGGCAGATGTAGTTGCCAAGCTGCTCTCAATCATATTTGAAAAGTTACAGCAGTCAGGTGAAGTACTCAGTGACTGGAGGAAAGGGAAACATCACACTAATTTTTAAAAAGGGTAAATCGGTGCTTTTTACCAGGAAGAGTAATGAAATCACTACCCACCGCTACCTGCTTCAACTGGGCCTTACACTGGTCATGTACTTAAGAGTGTTCATGGCTTTGTTGGCATGTAATTGTCCACGCAGGTTTTCTAGAAAGAGAGTGGTGCATTAAAGAAAGACAGAAAGAGCAGTATGGGTCAGTCCAGGACCAGCTGACAGGAAAGTAGTTTTCAAGACCCACAAAACAACTCCTAAATAAAGACATAAAACTTACCAGCTTGTGCTAAGAAATGCTAAGATCTAAAGCTTAAAAAAAAAAAAAAAAAAAGCAATATAAAGGAAAAAGCAAAAAGACCCAATGTTATCAGTGTTACAAATCTTTGCAACAACAGGGAGTTTGTATGGGAATTCCCAAAATATTAATAAGCAGATTTTGTTTCGTGAAAGGAGAAGGCAGAACTTGCAATTAGCACCACCAATCCAACCTTTTACGAACTGACAATATAGACTTGAAATTATTTCTGGGAAGAGGATCACGCTTTGTGATTGTATTTATTTGCTTAAGGTTTTGGTTTTTTTTTATTTACTTAAAACAAGACCCTTTTTTTTTTTTAATACTGCCAAGCTACCCACACAAGTTTTTGGTTTTGGTTTTTTGTTGTTGTTTTTTTTTTTTTTCTTCTGCATCATGACTCCAATATTTTTGGACCTACAACTTCTCTGAGAAGGCATATCGCTGACAATTCATAAGATTAACCTCTATGCCTGCTTTCAACTTTTACTCTTCTCTTCCCCACCACAGACAAATCTTCAAGTTGGTGCAGTAAGTTTATTTTTCTTTTTTTCCTTCACCCTGAGATTTTACAGAAGAAAAACAAACCATATAGAACCATTCTGCATAAAAATATAAATAAGGCCCAACTTTTTTTTTTTGTTAAATTTGCATCTGGCAAGTTGCAAACTCTGTTGCAAGAGTTATTTTGCCATTTGATAATTTTAATGTTTTTGTGGCAATATAAGAAACTTTCAAAATAAAATAAAATTAAAAGAGGAGAAAAGACATTTTCTTGCAAAAGCAGCTTGATAGCTTGAGTTTTATAGAGAAAATGCAATAACAACAGAGGTTGTCAAAGTAGCCTGTATTTGTAAAACCACTGACATTAAGCATACAAAGACAAAGCCCCTGGAAATAGGAGAGGCAGGCAAGGTGATGGGAATGATGATATCAGCAAAGAGTTACATGAAAAGGATTTGCTGAAAAGCAAAGAAGTTAAAGCATGTGCTACATCCTGTTCCTGAACAAAAACAGGACGCACTGGACTGAAGGGGGACAAAAATTCAAGAACTTACTGACAGATCATCTTTTTCTTCTGTGAACACTTACACTCTGGTTTTCTACTGCAGTAAATACAAGGAGAAAACAAAGCTTTAGCTGTGTCAGAATAGGAAAAAACATGGAAATTCAAAAAGAGACTAAGCATTCAAGTGATTTTTGCCTTCTACCCTTACTGTATTCTTACTCCCTCTTACTTCATGGTAATGCATGTCTTTAATGTTTGCGGTAAGCTACTTAGCTCTATTTAATTTCATCTTGTGGTTATGTTCTTCTGATGCAATTTACACCCTTTGTGATTCTTTATTATCAAATGCATTCTGCAACAGAGCGACAATGTGTGGCATTTTTGTTCTAATGATGGAATCCTGAAGCCTATCAGCAGTTTCCCAAGTGGCAACAGATTCTCTCTAATGATCCTGCATACACTATAACGTTTTAGTATATACTCAGGAACAGCCCTTTCATAAGGGGCTTATCAACAGCACTTTACCTGGGGGATCTGAAGAGTCATCTATATTTGCACCTCAGTAAAACACACCCATCTTGATCAGAGATGCAGGCAAACTGAAACAGATCAGCAATCCTTTAACCCAAACTTATTTCTTGACCTCTTAAAGACAGCCCCTTAGACTACCTCATGTGAGGGCCAACAGGAACACATGGGAGTAAAGAGAACAGAATTCCTGCCTTATTTATCTCCGTTGCTGACCAGTTCAAGAACCCACTGAATATTCCACAGTTCATCCAAATGCACCAGGTTTTACATTTATTTGGAAAGAACTGTTGCAGCTAACTTGTTTTCTTGTACAATTCAGCACTATGTCATAGACATGCTAGGATCCAGATAAAGGGAGTTTTAAAGGAAATCTGCGAGTAAACTTTAGAAAAAAACCCGCGTTTTGGTTCAAATTGGTCGGTTGTTATTGCTTAGAGAGACCTGCTGAATCTGGTTTTTTGTTTAGAGAATAGAATAGAAATACATCTTTCTTATGTTATGCAGTTTGCTAGCAGTCTATGGAATCATCGTTACCCTGAGTATCTTGTTTTGTTTATTTTTTTAAAGATGAGCTATCATTGAGGGATTTAAGTAATTCAAACATAGCAGCATATCATATCTCACTGTTAGTGATATGATAGTTATATCTCACTGGATAAAGAAAAATTGTGACAAAGTTTGCCACGCTTTGTTTTATTCTTCAAGGAGTCTCACTGAAAAGGTTTGCAACAGCTCAATGAAAAATGAAAAAGCTTCCTTGTAGTCCCATTGGCTGCTGAGGTTTCAAAACTTTGATTTAGTGGGCATGCTCACTAATTTAATTTTTCAATCTCCTTTTTGTTCCCTCACTGAAAACTGGCTGTCTGATATTTTGGTGATTGTTCTGTAATTACGTTATTCCAGATGTATTCTTCTTTGGTAAGAAAACAAAAAACAGCCAAGATGATTAGTCCTCAAATAAATACATTTTTGGGTTTTAAAAAAACCTTTTGTTAATGAAACATTCATTCTGACTAGACCAACCCTGTCATCTACCATTCAGAAAGTTTCTGCCATAACAAGCTGTTACAAGGTTTGGGGGGGGGAGTAAATGTTCTGTCACAAATAAAATGACATTTATCCTTTTTGTAATTCTTAATTTGCTCTTTTCTACTCTTCCCATTAGGTGGTTTGCGGCAACTCAGTTTGAACCTCTGGCAGCAAGGTCTGCTTTTCCGTGCTTTGATGAACCAGCATTTAAAGCTACTTTTTTAATCAAGATCAGAAGAGATGAGAAACTTTCCACTCTGTCAAATATGCCAAAGGTACCTGCTTTTGTAGAGCAATTTTAGTAGAGCTGCTGCCTAGGTAATCTGTGTAACTGCTTTGATTTGTGGGATTGACTTGAACGGATAAGCTATAAATTGTATGACTTTATAATAAAACAACAGTCTGTTCCTCAGAGACTTGAACTATATCGAGAAAACAACTGTTCAGTGCACTGCACAGTGGAAGATGTTATTGTAGGGACAGTTGAATGGCTATAGGAGGGATTCCATGTGAATTTATATGAATCATTATTTTGCAGGAGTTCTTTTGCTGGCCACATCAGTCTCAACAGCCCTTAAGATTCTTTTTTGAGTTTTCTATGCTTGTTGATAGTGCACAGGTGAAGAATGCTGGAATATCTTTATCAATAGTTTGTGTAACTAGCAACAGTCTCTGTGAAAGATACGTGTGATCTTGAAGGATGTACTTTTGAGCTGAAACAAGGGGAATTAGGGTGTGAACACAGAGTGAACTCCAGAATATGAATGAGGGATCTGGAATTCCTTCAGCTAGATGTTTTCAGGCAAAATTTAGTAAGAGCTTATCTGAATTTTATGGTAGTGCTTTATGCCATTAAGCATTTTGAGAAACCTTTATAGAAGCCTAATTCATTTACATAGACTAGCAAGACTAACTTATTACCCAGTCTGTGTCTGAACTAGGACCTCTCTCATCAAAACATTACCACCATTTATCGCCCAACAGAAACTCATTAATATTGGCATTAATGAAAAAAGTAATGTATTGACAGTAATGAAAAAAATTACACCCTTGGTGTTGGTGGGACACACATGTACACTGTGCACTTTGGGTTCCAGAAGGTTGTCAAAAGGTCAGGTGCTGATGTAGCTATCCTGTTTTTGAAAACCAGGCTAATAATGCAACCTTGTGAAATGATATACTTTTCACAGTGCATGAATGTTTAAGCTCCTGGATTTGTGGTGATTCTCAACCATTGCTTTAACAGGATTGGAACACTTTAGTTTATGTCCAGGCCTAAGAGCACTTTATTTGCTGCTCTTTTCTTCACTGAAAGAAGAAACAGACTCTGCTGGACAACTGTCCTGTTTTATGTAAACAAGAAAGGGTGCTTACTCACTTTCCTCTGCTAGGAGCTGGACAAGTGACTAAGGCAACTTTCAACAGCTTCCATAGCTCTTCATGTACAAAAAGTGAACTATTGTTTACTATTGCTGCATGTGTGCAGCAGACATTGCTGAGCTAATTGCACGTAGTTGCTAAAAGTCTATCCTATTCTTCAGTCTACCATCCATAGATGATGGGTACTCTGGAAGACACTGATGGGTTCTGTGAAAGGCCAAGAGTATTTTTGTTTTCAGCTGTTCTACTGCAGTGCACTACCATAGAATGTTTACTGCTACCCTAATCCCGGTATATTTTGTATGTTCTCTTGCTCATCTCTTATGACATCATTGTGAAAAATGGGTTGGTATTGCACATTTGTGTCATCTTAAACATTGGTGTTACGAATTTTCCCTATTGATCACGCTAGATATATACCATTTGGCTGTTCCTGTACTGCACAGAAAAAATGTCTTTTTTCCTACCCATCTTTCTCTACAAGGAATTGTTCTTTCAATGACTGGTACCACTCCTGCACCATGAATTCCCTTTTAAATTATGTGATGCCTTTCTTGCATCTCTTTTTGGTGTTTTGATTCCTGCTACTGTTTGTCATACCACTTGATTTGCCTTCAGATCTTATTCCTCTTCTGCCTTGCATTCTTCATGTCTTCTGCTCAGCTACCTATAGGTGCCATAGGCAGAAGGTCCTGTGCTTCCTTCAAGTTGAGAATTCTCCTTCCTTCTCATCCTGTGAAGCTTTTACGCTGTCTGTATGATTGATAATGATTTAAGAAAGCTTCTAGAGGTGGAACAAAGATAATATAAAAAAAGATATTAAAAGCAATGCAGCTGTATGTTTAATGCTAGGGATCAAATGCAAGTTCTTATGTCAAAAGAACAGCTGAGGTTTAATTAGAATCTATCAAGAAGGTGTAAAAACATACAGAGCAAATTAATTTATAGTTTTGCTAATTGACAGTATCTCCAAGATAATCACTCATTAGTGTTTATACTGCAAACAATACTGTATTCTTCTATTTTGTCCCCCAACTTTATGCCCTGATAATTTGATGCTTGATGTAATTCCTCTTTTGTTATTGTATGAGATCCAAACATTCAGTCTGTTAATGCATTCAGAAGTGTTTCCTTTGGGTTTTGTAATTTGTCAAGACAACTTGCATGTGTGAGTTACAATAAAATCCTTATTTTTGTGACAGTACAAATAAAGAAATTAGACACATGAGTTTCTGTGACATAGTATGCTACCTCAACAGCATTTCTTGTATCAGTGAGTTCTTTTGTAATGGTACCCATTTTTATAGCCGAAGCTTCTTTTAATCATGTTTTTATGATTTATTTCATGGGTTTTGTCCCTGATCTCACAAAAGCTCTAGCACATACTGAATTCTTACATTTTAGATTTAGCCTGGATTAGGTATCCTGTTAGGTAATGTGGCCTCCCAATACAATAAGTACAGGCTATTGAGTTGATTCTTGTATGCATAAAGAAAGAAATGTGAGAAGTGAATAAGATGATCATGTGTATAGAAATATATTGAGTTGGTGAGATCATTACTACGATAGCTTAAACGCTTAAACAAACCCCTGTTAGGAAAAGAAGTGGTACAGATTCTTCTGTAATAACTGCAGGTCTTGGTAACAATCCAAGCAAAGGTTAAATGTGAACTTAATCATATTCTATAAATAACTACATGAGCAAGAGATCTCAGAAGCAGGCCTTCTCAGCTAGCATGTACATCATTAATATGGCAATGTATAATGGCTGACACACATTAAGGCTAGAAGTAAACTGTGTGTGTTTTGAGCTTGTGGTGTTTTCTTTTGTGGTTTTATTTGGTTGGGGTTTTTTTAATGAGGATAACTGATTTTTGAACAAATTTATCTGCAGTGACAGTAGATTTTCATAAATAGGGTTGTCACCTCTTTATGAAGCTGAAGCTGTAGTAAAGGCAGAAATTTATGAATTTGCTGAAGGAATTCCAATGATGGCATTCTGTTCATATGCAGTGGTCAGACTAGATTATTATGTATCTTCAGGCATAAAAATCTAATCCTCTTTAAGACTGACAGCTAATTTTCAGTGGCAGTTAAATCATTGTTTGGTTTGAAATTATCTTGTCTAAAACTGTTATTGTTGTTTTTTAAATGTTTGTGATTTCTGGAAACAAACTTATTTACAAAGTTTCAGATGGTACATGAACTGCCATCCCTGTCTCCAGACCTTTACTATTCTACACTACAGTGGTTTTAAACATTTTGCTTTATTCTATGTAATTTATGTTTGTGAAGGACTGTACGGAAAAGTACTTTTAGGCATATAGCATGCCTTTCCAGGATTAATATTAAAGAAAAGCTTCTGCACTAAAAGTAACTTAGGATACACCATAGTATTTTACTTCAGAAGACTGAGCAGATAGTTACTTTTGGAAGTGCGTGTTTAAGGTGATCATGTTTTTGCTTTGAACTAACTGAAACCTTAGGTTTCCTTCACTTTTTAAAATGTGATTTCTTTTGATTTGTAAGGGTGTGTTTGAGGGTTTTTCTGTTCTGTTTTTTTGAAGTAATGTCTGGTTATCTAGTTTTGAAGAGGCTTCTCTGAAGAGACAAAGGTTTAACTCATGCAATACCAGTATTTTTAGTAGGCTATGTTGAACTGTGTCTCTCATCTAGCCTAAAGCTCTCTTGAATGAACACTAATCTTTATGTTGACTTTGGATTTTACTGGGAGTTTAAGTATGAACTGAATTAGATTGATGGTTTCTCCAGCAATGCACTTGTCTGATAATACTGCATAATAAAATCTTGACAAATAATTTTGGGGTATATAGGCTTAAATGTTCCATGTCTCCTTAAGTTTCGTTACACTATGAGTAAGTTGTGAGTATCATCTATCCCACTAAAAAATAACCAAAATATAAAGGTGTTCTGCAAGTTTGCTTATAAACTGTTCCTATAGTGAAGTAATTCTTTCATTCAACATTGATTCCTTGCACGTCCTAGTGTTCTTTTGTCTGCATTAATAACAATGTTTTCCTGTCACTTGCAGAAAGCCAGTACTCCTGTGACAAATGGAATTGTTGAAGATGAGTTTTCTGTGAGTTTGAAGATGAGCACCTACCTAGTAGCCTTTGTTCTTGCAGATTTGAAAAACATCAGTAGAGAAACTAATGGGAGTCTGGTATGTTTGTTTCACTTTAAATTCTCCCTCAGCCCCCCCCCAGCCAACCAAAACGAAACTGAAAAATCCCCAAACCAACAAGCAAACTCTGTCTCTTTTAAATGTATTTATTTTCTTGGATTTATTATACTCATCATAGGTAGTGGACAAAAGCCATATGCTATAGGTTGGACTGACTTCAGGGCTTATACCAGGTTGAGAAGACTTACAACAAGGGACTCAGCATCAGGTCTTGTTAACTGTGGACATTTACAAAATGTAAAATTCCTAAGAGCTTTCAGAGCTGGAAACTACACTTCTAGTTTAAATACTTCATCTGTGAGGGAGTAATGTCATGCAAACCAAGAATTGTTCAGATGATATACAGAAATATGAGAGTTCCCAGGGAAGCCTGTGTACTATTTCAGGCAGTGCTGCAAATATGTGCTATAGCTGCAAAGATAACCTACCTAAAAAAACCCATGCCCTGCAGTAAATCAAATTTAGACTAACTCCATTTAGTCACTTGAATACAATTATTTCATTGTAGGGTTTTTGTTTTTCCAGAGGTTCCAAAAATAAAACAGTTGGTCCTGTTTGATCTTTGTCTTTTCGTGGGTATATGGCCTGCAGAATCAGTGAGCAGTTCCTACAATGTGTGCAGTTCAAGTAACTAAAGAAAAACAGGGTAATATTAGGAGGTGCTTCTTAATCTTATTTCAGGAGGTGTAGGAGTTTCATGTAAGAGATGATTTTCCTGACTCTCTAGCAGGAACTGCCCCTTTGTGGTGAAATGTCAGAAGTGCCAGTACCTACCTAGAAAGAGCCAGAGGGAATAGTGCTAGTAGAACTTCAGGCGAAGCAGCCCTCTCTTTACTCCAATATACAGAAGTAAAGATGCTGGTCAATAGGCTTTGGTTCTGACTTGGACAGGTATTTCTAATTATAGCTGAATAGGACAGACTGTTTGGTCTAACCTGAAAAGTTAGACCACTACTTTTTTTTTTTTTCTTTCTTGTGGCTGCTATTCAGGTCTGTATTTGAACTGTGTTCTGGTAAAACCATATAGCCAGTTCTTTATCAGGCAGAAAATCGATGAGTATACTAAATGTTTTGTATTTGCAGGGAGCCTGAAACTACTATCTATGTGGTGTGCTTGGTTTTGTTCATAAGAGTGAGACTAACTTAAATGGATTGTCAATACTTTAGAAGTATTTTATGGCAAGGAAAGTAGAAGTATTTTATGTAGGAAAGGAGAAAAAGACTGAGGGAAGTGGTTCTTAACTGTGGTTCTCCTTCATTCTGACCACCAAGCAAGATTTGGCCAAGCCAGGGAAGTCCAGCAGACCTTTAAAAGGCACCAAACACAAGGGATCTAGCAATATTTCCAGCTTAGAGGGAGAAAGTGTAAGAATGGTCAAACCAAGTAAGGCCAGAATCTAGCTACTGGGTTGTTCTGTTGCCAACAGTGTCTGGTAGGCCAAGGGAGACTGTAAGAGGAAGGAAGCATATAATGACATTTTCCATGAAATAGAATCTCAAAATGCTTCCAGAAATTTGTGGCTGAGAGATTCAATTTGAGCTAACCAGTTCACACAGAATAAGTTTATTGTCATGAATGTTATAAGATGGCTTACAGTAGAAGTAAAGTTGCTTTGTGTTTATAATGTAATGAGATTTTTCTCAACTTCAGAAGGTCCTGAGGGGCTTTAATGTTTTGGTTTTGAGCTAATTTGCAGCTAATAGTACTTTTGTACTTCCACAAACACTAGATTAGATACTTACTGTTATGTGCTTGGTTCAAACTCAAAAATTAAAAGGTCACTCTATCCATCTATCCATTTGTTTACTGATTTGTAGCAGAGTAAGAGAGAGGTCTGGGGTTTGTTTGGGTTTTTTTAATAGAACAGGAAAATGAGTATCAAAGTGCTTTGTGTATGAAAGGGCACCCTAAACCCGGATCAACCTGTAACCTGCTCAAAGTTGCTTTCTTGATATAGCCACTTCAGCATGAATAGAGGGAGACTGTAAGCTCTAAATTTTTATATGAATGCTGCTTATATCATGTCTAATATGGCCCTACCTTACGTAGGGGAATGGATTTGTGCCAATTATTATTTCTTGAGAGGATTTCTTGCAGATGATACTAGTGTTATCATACCGATAGCCTAAACTTATAGATTAATTGAGGTATGCAGGGAGGGTCACTTAATAACTCATGAGGGACAAAAAAATGAAATTAATCAATTTCTGGTTTTGTAGACCCTTCTTGAACACCTTCCCTAAAGGTGTCAGCCTTGAATTGTTCTTGCATACGCATTGGATAATCTGTCTGTATTTTGACTACTGAATAAGCTCTAGTAAAAAAAATTTAACTCTTTATTGACAGCTTCATAACCTGTGTTTGTAACCTCTGTGTGTACTCCCAAAACCGTGTCCTATCTGTTTCAGAAACTTCTGCCAGCTCTTTTACTTCTAAAGCTTTTGTAATTACAAGTTTCAAAATCTTTTCTCTGTTTGGACTAGGTATCTGTCTATGCCATACCACAGCATCTAAACCAAGTTGGATATGCTCTAAACACAGCAGTGAAACTTCTGGAATTTTATCAAAAATACTTTTTAATAAACTACCCTCTTGAAAAATTAGGTAAGTTCTTTTGAACTGTTTGTAAACAGAAGAAGAAGCTCTAGTCAGTTCTGAGAAATGCAGGGAAACTTTCATTCTGAAAAGGTGTGCTTAAGGAAAAAAAGATGGCATAAAACATTTGTGAAATAAGGTTCTCCCAAGATTATTAAAAAAAAATCATTACATGTTTGACTGAGTACGAGTATTAAGTGATTTCCAAGCTGGAAAATTTTTGTGAGCTTTTGCCACTAGATTGCTTATGCTGTACATAACACCAAAAAATTATTGGGTGTAAATTTAACGTGATATGCCTCGGTAGGGAGATACAGAATTCTCAGTCTGAATAATGTTCACCAGTGCAAAATTTGCAGCCTGACTTCTCTGCATGTATTAGTTTGACTGGAAAGATAATGAAATACAGTCTTCTAAGACATTACTTTCAGTACAGGCAGCCCCATTTCCTCATTACTTGTGTGCATGCAAGATCTATAGGCAGTGTCTGTGTAGTGCTTTAAGTTGTTTGTGTAAGAGTACTGCTAGAGAAACATGGCTATAAATCTGTGGGGCTTCTATGCTTGAGATGTGAGCACATCCACACCACAGGATTTAAATAATGAGGTTTTTAGGGATTATGTGATAGAATAGGTAGACTTGAAATACAGAATTGCTTTAACTAGCCATTTTCAAAAGCTTCTTTCAAATCTTTTCCAGATCTGGTTGCAATTCCTGATTTTCAGTCTGGTGCAATGGAAAACTGGGGCTTGATCACCTTCCGAGAAACAACACTCTTGTTTGACAGTAATACTTCTTCAGCAAGGGATAAAAAGTTAATAACTGCAGTGATAGCACATGAGCTTGCCCATCAGGTACTGTATTAGGGAAGTCATTGTTTAAATGTGGTGGGTTTTTCTTCAAAGGCAATTCTGCCCTTAAATTCTCCCCAGGCCCTTGTTGTGACTGGATTGTGCATTGAATCTGTGCAGAATACCTGTAGGTGTATTTTCTCCAGTACAACAGGCAGAGCGCAACTCTGTCTTGATGTACTTAGGGAGTTCTTCATTGTGGTTTTGACTGAGGTTGATTTTTGCCTCAAGATAAAGCTGAGGATGGATGGAGTGTTACTGTACTCATTTGATTTTATTTCTGAAAAAGAATTATGGTTTTGGTCTTTTATAGTGGTTTGGCAATCTAGTAACTATGGAATGGTGGAATGATCTCTGGCTGAATGAGGGATTTGCCACTTTCATGGAGTACTTTGCCATGGAGGAGATTTTTCCAGAATTACATTCAGTAAGTACTTTCTGTAACTACAGTTACTGTACCTTTGCTAAGATCTGTTTTTTGATGCCAACTATAAAGGACTGATACTTATAAACTTACATTGAACTTCACTTTTGGCACCATTGAGATTATACTATGTCTCCTCTGCTTTGGCACTTTCATTATATTGGAAGTGGGTTTGGGGGGGACTTTGGGGAGGGCGTGTTGGTTTTGTGGGGTTTTTTTAATTTGGTAGTAGTCTACATGCAGTCTTTGTGTTTTGTGTAGGTTAAAGCATTGCGTGCAAAATAGCAGGTGTTAAAAGGTGTAGGTATCTGTATATCAAATTGTAACTTAAAATCTTTACACAGGAAGTCCAGGCATGTTGTTGACCAAGTTTATCTGTCTCTACTTTTCCTAATAGACTTAGGAAGCACCAGAGCTTTAGGTTACTAGGTATGCCTGGATTAATTCCTGTCTTCCCATCACTGTCATACTTGCTTGTGTCTGAGTGAGTTTGGGATTCACAAATCAGGGGACCTGGTATAACAGTATCATACAGTCCCACCCCCTGGATTCTGATAGCACTGAGTTTCACTAATAGTACAAAGCACTGGCACTTCTGTTTACACATATGGCTGAAGGACAGGATCTTTTTGATGTAATAACCTAGTGATCATTTAAAAACTCACTCAGGTACTAAGTGACCTAGCTTCTCAGACTCTGGAAAACATGAAAGATTCAAACTTGATCTTTGCTCGCCAGGGAAGGGATACCAGTTACTGCTGTAAAGCATCCCTGTCACTGAATGCAGGCAGAGAAAGATTAGTGGAACTAAATGGAGGTGGCAGTGGAGAGACTGATTTTGCATCTTGGGTAAAGGTATCTCCTAGGAGAGGAGACACCTGGGCTCTGGAACCAGCTTCCAGGAGTATTTATGTGATTTGCATTAGTCATAGGATTAAAAACCTGACAGGTACTGACTGTTTCCTGCTTGCTGGATTGTGCTGTTGTCAGTATTCTGACTGAGTATGAGTTTTGAGTTCTTAATTCACCCTTGTTACTGCGTTAAGAAACTTGGATTGCTATCTTGGTTCAGTAGAACTCTTTCTTGGTGCCAGGTGTTTAAATAGTTTTTCATTTGGCCTAGCTTGGTTGTTGAGTTTGATGGACACTGAAAGTATGTTTGTATTAGCCATTCTGCATGTTGGATGCATGTGTAGTGAGGGGAGGACACAAACCTAGTCTAATATTTTAACAATGACACATCTAACACTTTTATACTTCATTCTAAAAGGTGCCTGACAAGGTGCCTTCACCAACATCTCATTTCACCACTTGGTGGTGCCAAACTGTTTTGGTAAAAATAAAAAACACTCCAAACTTCTGCATTCAAGAATATGTTTAAAATGTTAAACTTCAAAGGGTGTCTTTATGGTATCATACACAGGTCTTACCTTTGTTTTTTTTTTTTCTTAACCCTCTACTGTATAGAGGAAACTGTACAGAGAATTGTTTGCTTGAGTTTCAATGAAATTAAATGGACAAAAACCAGGACTATCAGCTGCTTTTCAGTGTTTGGGGTCGTCTCATTCTGGTAACAATGTATTAAATTCAAATATCTTCACTCTAGAAGAAAAGAAGGAAGAGAGTTTGGTACTAGGATCACTAGGGTGGTGTTTACACTCACGCAAAGGTCACTGGAGTGAGTAATTTCCCTAGATTTCATACTTTAATATTAAAGTAGTCATGCTTTTGTATTCCCTGCTTTTGTAAATGAATGGAAAACATTAGTGAGCCAAATCTGAAATTGGGCACATACTTACTTAGTAGGTACATTTATTTCTCTAGTGCCAATGATGCATTTACCTGGGACAGGAGCTTAAGGGTCTGGATAATGATGTAAACTCAGGACCAAGATTCCACTGCTAAAACATGGCAGGGAAAGACTAGATTTTACAAATGCTTCCCTGACAATTCTTTCTTCATTGGCAGGAAGGCAAGCAATGGCATGTTAGACCAATGGAAGGGCAAAGCAGAGACAACTTTTATCATTCTGCTTACCATGTATCTTCCAGCTTCTCAGACACTTACAGATGTTTCTCTTCTAGGATGAAGATTTCCTTAATTTGATTTTTAAGGCTATGATGAAGGATTCATTGAATTCTTCACGTCCAGTCTCTTCTGCTGTTCAGTCTTCAGAGCAAATTGAAGAAATGTTTGATGCACTTTCTTATATCAAGGTAACTTGATACACTAACAGTAAGACTGTCAAAATGCACTTGTCCTTCTACAGTCAATTCCAGCCTACTAAGTGTATCTCATCTTTTTCCTGTAATTTTAGTTTTTTGATATAACTGCATATCATATCACTGTTAAACACTGTGTCACAAATGCAGTTCTGTACCACAAAGAAGAGTATTGCTAAAGAAATATGGCAGCCATCAGAGACTTATCAGTAAGAAGACACTACTTTTGAGATTACGTTAATTGGAAAAAAGTCAAGCTCTATTAGCCTATTTTGTAACTGTATTTTGAGACTTTGAAATATTGAAAAATACTTTTCCACAGCAGAAAAAAATTTCAAGCTCTACTGACTTTTTTTGTAACTGTTTTTGGAGTTTATGAAATACTAAAAAAATTTTTTTCCAAGGCAACTGAGTGTTAACGTAATTATTCAAATTGCATCATTTGGGATAAAATCTGACAGCTTCTGAGTTATTATTCTACTGTAAAAGAGGTGTAATATGCATATGCTTCAACAAGTACTTTAATTTGCCAATTCTTTTTCTTTTTTTTTTTTTCCTCCCTAAAGGGGGCTTCACTTCTTTTGATGCTGAAGCACTATCTCACTAAGGATGTTTTCCAAGCTGGCATTGAGGTATACTTGCATAATCACAACTATGGATCTGCCCGGAGTGATGACTTGTGGGACAGCATGAATGAGGTATCCACTTTTGATACACTGTTCTTGGTTTTTTACTTTTCTAAATCTGTTGCAAATTTTTATTTATTTCCTTGTTTATGAAAGAAATAAGGTTATACACTGCTGGTAAATACTCCAAAGTTCTTGCTCATATAGGTATGGAGATTCCTGTAGCTTCTAGAACTCCATTAAGTATCATCCCAAAGAAGTGCTGAAAGTGGGTAAGCACTACCATGCACATCCATATGTGTGGACACGTCAGTATGTACATGTCCTCTCTAGAGTTGCATTGTTAGTGTGTTAAGACCAGAATATAAATATTAATCTTAAATGCAGGACGAATCTTTACTTTCAAGAAATAGCTGAATCCAACTCCTGTAGAGGTCTTGGGATACTCTCTACTGGTGTAACTTTGTTTCAGTGGTAGCTTTCTGTTTCAACAGAAGGAAAACGGGTTGTAGGGGACAATTTCATTCAGCAGCTCTTAAATGGTAAGGCTGTGTGTGATTACAGTGGGTGCGGGGAGAGAGAGAAATGGTGCAAGAAAACAAGGACACGAGCAGGGGGAGCTGGGATGGGTGGGGGTGAGAGGGTGCGTGTGAAGGAGGGGGGGGGGGAGGAGGGAGGGTGGAGGAGGGAAGGAGAGCAAGGGGGGGGTAAGAGTGCAAGGGAGAGAGCACATGACAGGGAGAGAGTGGGGGAAAGAGTGTAAGGGGTAGACTGTGCAAGAGGGAGGTTGTGTTCCAAAGAGAGTGAGAGTGGTCCCAACAGGAAAGCTGGTGAGTATCCCCAGGGAGTGTCAACATAGTTGTATAAGGGAAGGGAACAGATTTCCCTGTGGATGTGTGTACAGCATAGTATGTATTAAAGTCTCTGAAATACATGTGAGATTCCCTCACAGAAGTGAGTGCTAGGCAGAATACCAACTTAATGTTTATTTTTGGTTCTTGGCGTCTACCTTATGATATTTGAACTTCTGCAGAACTGGAGCTGCTGTTAGTTATTGTCAGCTGTTGCAGGTGGCTGTAAATTTGTGTGTTTAGTCATACACAGTCACTATTTTGCCAGCCAGTGATGGTTTATTACTGATATCAGACTGTCACTCTCTTATGACAGAGAACTCTTCTGGTTTGTATAGTGATTTTTGTAGCATAAAACAGGCTTTCCTGTCCTCAGCCTCTGCAAAATGGAGCCTCCTGACCAACTGTCTTCAGTCATGTGCACATAGAGAACATACCACAGAGAGTTGGCTCGGGAGACCACACAGATGCTTCACATTTAATTAGTGTGAGGGCTTAACTGTTACTAGATGCAGGGCTTAACTGTTACTAGAGCACGGGAAAAGAGTAATTGTCAAAACTTTAGATTACTTGCTTAGCAGAGAAAAGGATTTTTTTTATTATAAACCTACTGTCCATAGGACAAATTCAGCTTTTCTGCAAACTCAGCAAGCTGCTTTCTCCAGTCTTTTGGAACCTCAGTCATCATCTTTTAAGAGTCAAAGTAATTGTTATAAACTTTGGGATTGCTTCACCCACCTGTATTAGTATTGTTAAGTGAATCACATCCAATCAACTTAGTAACATCTAACATCAGAACTCAGTGTGAATTTCCTATTTTAATGAGAAACAACCCTTTGGTTGGTGCTAATTTAGTAGTTGCCAAATTCCTGCTGACACCAGGTATTTAACAGCATTATCTGCCGGAAGTTGCTATTCCGCGTGGAGGAACACACGAACTGGTTCCTTAGGTGTTTTGTGATGCTGGTTACAATGTTTGCCTTCATATTGTCTTTTTCCAAAGACTCTTGGTTTAGCTGGACTGGTCTTGTAAGGCAATGAGTTAGTTTGCATTTGGGATTTTATTATTTTACTTCCCTGAGAAGGTACCGCATTTTCTGCACTACTTTCTTACCACTGATCTTCACCTATTGCCTCTTTTATTTTAATGAAATGTACTGTCCCTGTGTCCATTTTCCTTTGGTTTGGTATTCTTTGTGTCTTACTGTTTTTCTTTTTGTGTCTTGAATTCTTACTTTCTCTTGCTTTCTGATGATCTTTCACCTTCAGATTCTCAGCCAGACTGTTGGTTAGCAGTCAAATCTAGACAGGCTCATATCTCTGATTACTTGCTACGCCCTTGGTATCAAAATTGCATCCATTTTATTAACTTGATGGAAAGTCTTTGCTCAATTATATTTTCCCCCCATAGATGTCTGAATAATTAAAACTATATGAACTAGATGAATCTGAGTAGCTCACACAAAATATTGTGTACCTATCTCATCTTTGAGTTGACTGATACTATTAGTAATGCCCTTGGTCTCTAGCCAGTGCCCAGATCTGCTAAACGCTTCTTTCAAAGTTTTTATCTTTGTAATACAAGAGGCCATATCTCTGTCTGGACTTCTTCATTCTTCTCCGTTTTAGATGTGAACTATTTCATTGAATCCCCCTTATGACAATTAAATAATTAGTATTATCATGTATTGAGATCTTTGATATCCTTTTCAGTTATTCCCCCTATTTATGGTAATAGTAAAACCAAATCTGTGATATTCAGCAAACTGACTGTCTCTTTTTCTTTTTGCTCCCATTGATTATGCCTAGGCTGAATGTGTTTGCAAATTGCAAATATAAAAGTGACCTTTTCTTTGATAATAAATTTTTACTGTCCACACAGCAAAATGGACAATAATTTCTTAAGTCTTAACCTTCTCTGTGAAAATCAACAATCATGGTTGGAGTGAGGATGAGAAAACTGCATATGAATTAAATGAAAAATCTGTAACACAGAAAGCAAACTTTTTGTATACCTTGAGGAAAGAAAGACAAAGTTATTTTCATGCATTGCTTTCACTGGAGTTGGGAACTGCTGTTCAAAGTTATGTCAATAAAATCAATTAATGTCAATAAAATTTTTGCTATGATGAAACTATGAACCTATATTTTCCAAACAATTGGTTTAATTTCAAGTGATTGGGAGGGTTCTATTTTGGAATATAATTATTTCAGTGGATTAAATTTCAAAATACTTATGTCTCTGTACAGTTTAGACACAAATCTGCCAGTCTTTAGGTGGCTCACAGTGTTAGCACAAAACTCTGAGATGTGAAACAGGCAAGTTGTCAAGGTGCAAATTCTAGTTTTAATTAGTTTCCTGATCTTTTAACATTCTTCTCATCTTGGGTTTGGGGTTCTTTTGTTTGGGCTTTTTTGGATGGCTGGCATTGATCTTACAGATTTCTTGATGGTGCCAAAGTGTAACAGAAAGGAAAGGAAAAGATTAATGGCAAAAGAAAGTGAGAACATGCATTCAGCACATCTTGAGGAATTTATGAAGGGATTGCATAATGTAACGTTTTAGTACAAAACCAGCTTGTGATAACAAGACAAAGGAAGAGTATTTAGCCAAGAATGGGTTTGGGGAGTATGTAAAACGTAAAAAGCCATGTAGAGTTCAAATTCTGTAAATTTTAAACTTTTGATAGAGAACTCTTCCCCTGGAATTGAAACCCCTATTTAAAGTTTATGGTCATTCTCTACATAAATAATACAGTATTTTTTCATGTGACTAAACTGTACATGTTATAGTTGGTTTGAATGGAGAACAGTGGGCAGTAAGTTGCTGATGAGGTAAACTAGAGAAAGACACAGATCAGGTTAGTAAAAGTTAGATGTAATTTGAATGATATGTTAATTTCTTTCTCTTCCTGATGGCTCAACCTAAAACACATTTTCATAAGTTAGGGAACATATTGGCTGGCTTATCATCTCTGCTAATAAAGAGACAGTGATATGTAGGCATTTTAAAGTACTTGTCCCTCAGTGCCTTAGTGGGGATGTTGTAGAAAAACAGTTCCTGAAAGGCTGGAAGAGGTTGGCAAAGGCTATGGTAAGTGGCAGGGAGGGGGGGAAGAGAGACAGTGCTTAATATAAAGGATATGTTGTTGTTTTTGTTGTACAAATGCTGTCACTTTAATTAAATTCTAATATTCATTTCAGAATTAAAAACATATCTTTAACCTGAAACACCCACATAATATCAGAATACCAATAAGGAAAGAGAAAGGGAAGTGGGGAGCTTGGGATGTTACCATAACTTTCTTTTCTGTAAAAGTCTCTTCTCCATTTTCATGACATACCATTTTAACCTACCTGATGTTTCCAATCTGTCTTTCCACTGATTAGCTAGGAATCCCTCAACTTAAGAAAATAAAGCCCACTTGCTCCCCTGAATTGTTGCTTATGAAATTTACAAGTTCAGTGTCAAAGTGATTGTTTACAGATGCAGAATCATGCTACTACTTACTTTGTAAATTAAGGAGGAAGGTTTAAAAATGTTCACCATGTGCCATTTTCTTGTTATGTTATGGTCATGTTTTACAGATTACCAATGGAACACTAGATGTAAAAAAGTTGATGAAAACTTGGATTTTGCATAAAGGATTTCCTTTAGTCACTGTTGTCCGAAAGGGAAAGATTATTTCTGTACAACAAGAAAAATTTTTGTACCGCGTGGAACCAGAAAATTGGACATCAGATGCAAGGTTGCTACCTTCTTAATACTTTTTATCCATTAAAATCTACCTGCAAATATCTTTCTTATATCTTGTACTCTTCTCACTACTATTCAGGGGTTCTAGTATTTTCTTTGAAGGCAGGTAGTAAATAAAGAGTCTGGCACAGAAATTCACACATCTAATATCTGCCTCAAGGTCCATGTCTATTTCCACCCAAACAACTGGTAAAAATCTGTGGCATCCTTCGTAAGATGAGTTTCTTGCTTGCATCCTTTTCTGAAGCTTTTAAGCTTGAGATGGTGAGTTGTGGTAAATAGAATGAATTCTTGAGGTTTTTTAATACCAAAAGGAAGATCTTACGGGTAAAGTTTTCATTTCAGAAAGTTTTGTGTGGTTAATGAGAAGCTGTGGAAAGGCAAGTTGCAGAAGTCTGCAAGAGTTACAGAGGCATATGTCTCAGTTTAGAACCTCTGCTCATTCCTGCCAAAATTCAGTGTACAACTTGGGCTTTGTTAGAGGAAAGTAGAGAAGCTAGAATCAAATCTTTCTTGGCTTAAAAATTTTAAGATGGCACTAATGCATGACAGCAAATGGCTGAATATATGAGAGAGGCAATACTGTGGTACCAAAACCTAAAAGGAAGTACATATGCAAATGCTGAAGAACCAAAGATGTGGCAGTTGCTAGTTGTAAAAAATTAATTTCCTGCAAATGTCTTATATTATGATCCTTACTGTATTTTGTAACAAACCAAAATGTGTAGATTTGAATCCTTTTGAGGTCTTGGTGGTTTTTTTCAGTTGTTTAAAGCCTTAACAGGAACTGAGTCCTTTGCATCATCTTGCAGAATCAGGCCTATGAAAGGAATTTGTCTCTTGAAATGTTGAAAGTTACAGGGCTTTGTTTTATTTTTGTTATGTGGAGGAAGGAAAGTGATCTGTGTTTGAAAGGTAAGGGAAGAAGGGAAGAATTGTTAGGCTTAATTATTCTTCTCTTTCCACTTGATGTCAATTCAGGGAGTGCGTGAAATGCTTTTGAAGAGGGCTCTGTGTGAGTCATACACAATCTAAATAGCCAAGTCCTTATCATCATTATGAGGCACCTTAGCATTTATTCTTCTAGCTTGCAGCTCACTTGAGATAGTCTTTGCGATAAGCAATCAATTTTGGTTTCTATTATCATGATTCGGAATTTGAGTCTTCTACTTGAATCAACATAAATAGTTTATTAAAATTTCAGGAAGACAGGACATTGAACTGAGGTGAAAATAATAGTGGCTAAATTTCTGATACAGCCAGATATTTCCTGTCCATGTTACTTTCCACAAGCTACCTAGCATGCTGGAACTGAGGAAGAAGTACTAGGAAATGTGGTGTCCCTCAGGGGTCCATACTGGGACAAGTACTGTTTAATGTCTTCATCAGTGACATAAACACCGGGATCGAGTGTATCCTCAGCACATTTGTAGATGACACCAAGCTGAGTGGTAATGTTGACATGCCTGAGGGATGGGATGCCATTCAGAAGGACCTGAACAAGCTCAAGAAGTGGGCCCAGGTGAACCTCATATAGTTCAACAAGGCCAAGCGTGATGTCCTGCACCTAGGTCAGGACAACCCGTGGTATCAATACAGGCTGGGGATGAAGGGATTGAGAGCAGCCCCGCAGAGAAGGGGATACTGGTGGATGAAAAGCTGGTCATGAGCTGGCAATGTGCACTCACAGCTCAGAAAGCCAGCCATATCCTGGGCTGCATCAAAAGCAGTGTGGCCAGCAGGTCAAGGGAGGTAATTCTGTCCCTCTACTCTGCTCTGGTGAGACCTGGAGTACTGCATCCATCTCTGGAGTCCTCAGCACAGGAAAGACATGGACCTGTTGGAGCAGGTCCAAGGGGGACCACAGAAATGATCAGAGGGATGGAACACCTCTCCTATGAGGACAGGCTGAGAGAGTTGGGATTGTTCATCCTGGAGAAGAGAAGGCTCCAGGATGACCTTTCTGTGGCCGTTCAGTACTTAAAGAAAAGATGGAGACAGACTTTTAATAGGTCCTGTAATAATAGGACAAGGGGTAATGGTTTTAAACTAAAGGAGAGTAGATTCAGACTAGATATAAGGAAGAACTTTTTTATTATGAGTGTAGTGAAACACTGGAGCAGGTTGCCCAGAGAGGCTGTGGATGCTTCATTCCTGGAAACATTCAAGTTCTGGTTGGACGGGGCTTTGAGCAACCTGACCTAGTGAAAGATGTCCCTGCCCATGGCAGGATGGGGATTGGACGAGATGACCTTTAAAGGTCCCTTCCAACCCAAACCATTCTATGATTCTGTGAGATTTCCCCACTTCTCAATATTGTGGGAATAAAAAAAAAATTGCTGTACATGTTGTACATGTATTCTTTTATTGTATTCTGATTATATGAGTGAGATTTACACAACATGCAGTGTACTACTAATATATTAAAATGCTTAAATTAAAAAAAAAACAAACCAAAAACCAAACAAACCCTTCAAGACAAATTATGTATGTGTATGTCAGTAAACATTTGTTTCCTTTGCAGTTATCTATGGCATATTCCTCTCACCTACGTAACTAGTAGCTGCAACTTTACCCATTGTACTAATGCATATTTACTGGACCAAAAGTCAGGTATGTGACTCAAAACTTTGGTAGCAGTACTTAAGTGTTATAGATTACTGATCTTTCTGAGCACACACTTGCATAAGATGTGAAGATAAAGGCATACATAGTACAAAATGATTACAGAGATCTGGAGCCAAGCACTGCTGGTGGTATGATCATTAGAGAGTTGGTTCCCTATAGCATTTTATGTACAAGTAAATGGCAGGAACTGGGGCAAAAGCACAGGTTTGAAATTTATGAAAAGAGTACACTCTTTTCATCCCAGTGCATGCACAAAATCTCTCAAACCGCATGTCCTTTAGAGAGTGAGTAATAGGAGAGTTGCCCTGCCAGTGTACTGAAATGTGAGGAAGTCACTTTCCACTGAAATATTACTTGTTTTCTTTAATGGTGTAAGAGAATATTGCATCTGGAAGAGATTAAGTTATTGAGAATGCTAGTTTGAATCCTAAATTGCTAGTTTATGAGGGGTTTTTTATTCAGCCCTGTTTTTTTCCTTACTAAGTGAACAGTTACTATAAACTGTTATGTAGTATTGTGCTAAAATCACTTTGGCTATCACTCTCCACAGCTGTGAATAGGTTTTTCCATTTTATTGAAGCTGGTATGACTCATCATATTATGTCTACTGATGTGTTTTCTTCTCCCCCGTTAAAGTTACTATTCAGTACTGGCAATTATTTTTAATTCATAAACCTGTCTTGCACCTCTACTTTTTGAAATAAAACCATTCCAATTTAAAATCAAATTCTTACAGCTGTTCTTGACATTTTTACTGTTTACTGATTTTTACAAACTGCCAGCCCTCTAAAATTACTTTAGAACTGCTGTAATTAAAGTAAATAATTTTGGTTTATGTCATTCTGACATTGGTTTTACAAAGCCTTCAAGTTATTCCTGGCCTTTTTAATTTGAGATGGAGTTTTAAAAAAAAATATTACGAATTATTAGAATGGAAAACCAAAGGTGTTTAATTCAATGTGTTCTTTATCTTTCTAGCTAATAGGTAAGTAGCCTGATTTAATCATTTTTCTTTCACCTTAAATGACCCTGTTAGTGGTCTCATGTTCATCATACTAATTCCTCACTTGCTGTAGAAACTTGGATGTGGAGCATATGAGAGTATATGATGTGATATGACATGCACAAAAGAGTTTGGGGTAGAGTATTTACTAAATTTCAAAGGCTTTGTAGGTGCTATGCAAATTGATGATTTTGGCAGTAGTTATAGAATCAGCAACTTTTTTTCCCAAACCCTTTCTTCTAGTTTGACTGTGAAACTAGAGTATGGCCTTTCATCTGCTTAATACTGTCTCAATTTCTCTATATGTTTCTTTTTATGATGTAACTGCTCCTTCTATGCATACAAAAATGGGCAGAGAGGAGATGGGGTGGTTTGAAAGGAGGACTGGACAGAAGGAGAAAAATTACTGTACTAAGTAATTAACTGCATAGATACAACTCAGGGCAGGTTGTGATACTGTTCCTTCAATCAGATGTAGGAAGAAGGAGGAAGCAGTACAACCTGGAATTTTGGAGCCTTCTTGTGGAACCTTTGTACTGGCAATTCCTTCTTCATAGTAGGGGGAAACTAGTGGGTAGAAAAGGATTTATTAACTCTCTGGAACTAGTCAGCTTCATAGATTCAGATTTGAACAAACAGTTGCTAAAGATTTGTTTCTGCTGCTAACTGATTATCTGCCCATTAGCTGTCATTGAACTTCCAGAAGAGGTGGAATGGATAAAATTCAATGTGGACATGAATGGCTATTACATAGTACACTATGCTGAAGACTGGAAAACACTGATTGATCTCTTGAAAAAAAATCACACTGCTTTGAGTCCTAAAGACAGAGCCAATTTGATCAATAATATCTTCAACCTTGCAGGGTAAGACAATATTGGAAATCATAGTTAATATGTGTTTAAAGAAGATCAGACTCAGATTCTAGAGAAGACTGCTTCAGAGAAGTTTTAATTCAGTCTTCATTACCCTATTGAAACTGTTCACCATTCACTAAGTTATTTCACTAATGCTTCACTGTTGGTGTTAGATGGTATCTCCCTGTTCTTTATAGCAGCATCCATTTATTTGCATCCCAAAGAGCCACATGATAGCTTCCATTTCTGGAAGGCACTGTTTTCTTTAGAGTCTGATAAACTGCTTAGCTGACTATTTTCCTGTACTCTGTCAATGAGTGCTCCTCTTTAGAGAAGTAAGCTATTTGCCCCTGAGATTTTTACTGGCTCCCTCTCTTGTCTTTCACCACTGCCGTCAGAGCAGGTGAGGCTGAGCATTCTGGATGGCCTCTTTGACAGCTGCTTCCTGTATCTGAGTACCCTCATTTACAATAAATATTTTCAGACATCATTGTCACACTTCCTTACCTATTTTCATTTCATTAAGTGAAAACATGTTAGTGGCCATTGTTGCTTTGTTGCTATCTTACTAATGCTATAATATAAAAATCTCTACATTTAAGTGTTTCTTATGTTATTCCCTCTATCCACCTATCCCTCTGCTAATGTAATGGAGAGCATCACTTCTGATCTTATTTCAGGGAGTGCTTTTGTTCTGGAAGCCATTTTAATGTTTGTGTTCATTGACCTATAGCCTAGGAAAAGAATCTCTGGAAAAGGCGTTTGATCTGATAGATTACCTTAACAAAGAGAGCAGCACTGCACCACTCACTCAAGCTTTGTTTCAGCTGAGTCTTATATACAGCCTTTTAGAGAAAAAGGGTGAACAACAACTGGCAGCACGAGTCATGGTATGTCTTCATTTTCTGTAAATTATAATTTGAAATAATTAGCTGTAATGTTCTTTGTAGTTATCTTTTTAAGTGTTGGCTGTTGAAAATTCAGTAATCTCATGAAGTTGGATGGGGATACTAGATAGTTGCCAGTCTTGCCTGCTTTTGTTAAGTAGTAATGATCTCTTACTGAAATGCTAAATTTTTTGGGTCGACCTCCACCCTCCCCTGCACTGTTTTCTGGGGAATGTAATGCAATGGGAACACAGTGGTGGCTGGGGATTTGCTATACTGGCTACAAATGCCAATGTCGTACAGATATGTAACTAAAAAGAATTCATGACATTTTTCAAGTACAGAAAACTTATTTCTAAAATTATTAGAGTGACTGCAGATCATAGATCTAATTGCTTTGTCTGGAGGCAGTGGCAAAAAACAAAACTGTTTTCTGTAAAAATAGGAACATGTGAATGGTTATCATTGTTCCATTCCAGCTGTGCAATAGATTAACACAATACAGTGCTACAGTCTTAGCAATGAAATCAACATCGTAGCCTCAGTTCTTGCTGAGGAAATGTCTTTCATTTCTTCGTTTACCTTCTTATTGTGAAGCCTCCTCTCTATAGCAATCTACAGGTTTAAAATGATCCTTGCTGCTTTACATTGTAGAACATCAGCAAAGGGCTTTAGTCTAGAGGGAAAATTTTTAAATTATTAGGTAAAATAGCAAATGTTTTCCTTTATACTAGGTAAGAGTAATTTGTGAGTGCTTAGGTAAACTTACAAGAAACAAAAAGCACTACTATAGTAATTCATAGGTTTCAAAGGTTCATAGTATTCAAAGGTTTTATGGATCTACTGTGATAAATATCCCAAGCTATGGTTTGTGATGCAGTGTCTATGAGGTTATATTTAAGTTCAGGTGTTTCAGCTGAGATGTGGTAGCTGGTCAGGCACCTAGCTGTGGTTTTGGCAAGCTACAAAAGGTGTTCAGCCTATAGATAAAGGCTGGTTTGTTTTTATGCTCTGAACTAAGATGTATTAACTGTCACTTAATGGAGTTAAAAGCAGATCAGCGTACAGGAGTTGTAGTGAGTTGAGATAGTAAGCTGACTACATACAAGTCTGAACTGTAGCTTGAAGAGTAGTCTTCAGTTCCTACATGCAATTTAAGATGTAGACCTGGTACATCTTTCAGATCTGTGTGGTATCTGATATTTCTTCATACAGGTAAGATATGGTATATGTAAATTGGAATAGCTAGATGAAAACCTACTATTTTTAACTTCCACAGTTCTAAAACTTAACTTTTTTTTTTTAACTGATTTTGTGTATAGAAAATCCTCTTAGGAAGAATTAGCTATTGCTAATATTTTTTTCTCCTTTAGAATAGAATAGAGCACCTGCTTGGAGATAAAATCGATCAACAGAGTTGGACAGATGATGGGACTCTGTCTGAACGAGAGCTCCGGTCGACACTGCTAGCTTTTGCCTGCACCCATGGTATGAGAAACTGTAGAACAACTGCCACCAAGATGTTTGAGACGTGGATGAAGTCTAATGGAACAATGAGGTACCACAAAAACTGGGCTTCCACTTCTTTTATCTACCTGTTTTCCTGTTACTTTGACACCATTATTTTGGGGAAAAAAACCCAAACTAACCAACCAAACAAAAAAACTCCCACAAAACCACCAATTGAATATTGATAAAGAACTTAATTCTGTCTTTTACTGTTCCTCATGTAGAAGTAATTGCTGTTCTAAGATGAGAGGGAGAACTGTGCTAGAATTTAAGACTTCATCTGCCGTCACAATAAGTGTGACTGAAAAACCAGCCACAAATTGCTTCCAAGGAGGATTACTGTAGCAATGTCAAAGCATACCTTCTTATCTTGCAGAATTCATTCTGCTCTGGATTCATGTGCATTTTGAGCCACAGAAAATTACTCAGATTTTTGTACAATTTACTGTGCTTTCATGTGACTAATATGATTTGCTTTTTCCCAGTGACTTAAGTATGAGACTGGCATGAATTCACTCTAGCAAACTTAAAATTGCTACAGAATTAAATTGCTTAAGGGAGGGGCATCTTTATCAAGCTAATCTTTTCGTTTTCTTCCTTCTTTTCTCAGATGAGCATTTTTATGTCCACCTTTTTTTGTTTGTTTTGTTGTTGTTCTGTTTTGTTGTTGGTTTTATTTTTCCCCTGTAGTCTGCCTAGTGATGTCATGAAAGCCATATTTACAGCTGGAGCCAAATCTAGTGATGGCTGGGAATTCCTCCTAGAGATGTACTCCTCTTCAGTTTCTGAAGCAGAGAAAAGCAAAATGATTGAAGCCTTGGCCAGCACAGAAGATGTCAGAAAGCTGATCTGGTATGAAGGAGCCAAAAAGTTGTATGCTGTGTAAAAGCGTTAAAACCTTCTTTGAAGAAATGTATTGTCTTTTCTGTATTGTTGAAAAAATTTCTGATCACTAAGGAAAATGTGTCCCCATGTTTTGTACAGGCTTCCATAAACATGAAGAACCTGGTATTTTTCACTTAAAAATAATTTACATAACAGAGTAGCTCAAAAGGTCTAATTCTGAATACACAGAAAAAGAAAACAGTTGAAATTAAAGGCTTTTCACTACTGGGTGGTAGTGTTGATCTGCTAGAGGGGAGGAGGGCTCTGCAGAGGGACCTGGACAGGCTGGATCGATGGGCCGAGGCCAACTGTATGAGGTTCAACAAGGCCAAGTGCCGGGTCCTGCACTTTGGTCACAACAACCCCATGCAGCGCTACAGGCTTGGGGAAGAGTGGCTGGAAAGCTGCCTGGTGGAAAAAGACCGGGGGGGTGGGGTGGGGGGGTGGGGTGTTGATTGACAGCCGGCTGAATATGAGCCAGCAGTGTGCCCAGGTGGCCAAGAAGGCCAATGGCATTGTGGCTTGTATCAGGAATAGTGTGGCCAGCAGGAGTAGGGAAGTGATCGTGCCCCTGTACTCGGTGCTGGTGAGGCCGCACCTTGAATACTGTTCAGTTTTGGGCCCCTCACTACAAGAAAGATGTTGCCTTGCTGGAACAGGTCCAGAGGAGAGCCACAAAACTGGTGAGGGGTCTGGAACACAAGTCTTCTGAGGAGCAGCTGAGGGAACCGGGGTTGTTTAGTCTGGAGGAGAGGAGGCTGAGGGGAGACCTGATTGCCCTCTACAACTGCCTGACAGGAGGCTGTAGTGAGGTGGGGGTCGGCCTCTTCTCCCTGGTAACAGATGACAGGACAAGGGGGAATGGTCTGAAGTTGCGCCAGGGCAGGTTTAGGCTAGACATTAGGAAAAACTTCTTCACCGAAAGGGTTGTCAGGCTCTGGAATGGGCTGCCCAGGGAGGTGGTGGAGTCCTCATCCCTGGAGGTATTTAGAAGAAGGATAGATGAGGTGCTTAGGGACATGGTTTAGTGGTGGGATGGCAGGGTTAGGTTAACGGTTGGACTCGATGATCTTAAAGGCCTTTTCCAACCAACATTATTCTATGATTCTACTGGTAACACAAACTTGCAGGTTTTGTGGTAAAGGTAACAAAATTGCCGATTATTCTATGGACTCTTAAAGGATTGATGTATCTGTATAACCAAGATAATAACTACTTGTGGTTTTTTGGTTTGGAGGCTTGGTTTTTTTTTCCTTTTTTCTTCCTTGTGTGAAATTTTGACCTTGCATTGCTCTCCAACACCACTCTATAGACCAAATCTCAGTACTGCATGGAGGACACCAAGGTTGTCCTGCTAGGTGATTCTTGTTACAGCTTTCCTCTCTTAAACATATTATGTTTTCTTTTACAAATTGTTAGAATTTACTTAATCTTTTCCACCAGCAGTGAAAATTCAGGTACTTGGTTTACAGCTAAGGTCACCCTGGTACTTGAAAACTGAAGTTATATAAGTACAGTGCTTATAAAATGGAGCATCGGTGTGCTCCAGATGCCAGAATTTGATTGTTGTTTGATCTGTTACATAGTCTTTTATATCTAATTCAGGAGGATAATGTGAAGATATGAATAGATGTTTTTTCCCTTTCCTTTTCATATGCTTTGTCTTTTAGGTTAATGCAGAACAGCCTTGAAGGCGAAGTCATCAGGGCACAGGAGCTTTCACATATCATAGCAACTGTTAGCCAGAGTTTGCCTGGATATTTGCTGGCCTGGGACTTTGTCAAAGAGAACTGGGAAAAGCTTACACGGAAGTAAGGCTTTTGGTGTAACTGAAACTTCACACTCACAGTGGCAAAAGCACCAGCTGTTTCTTTCAAGCACAAAGTAATAAATAGTTGGATTCACATAAGAAGATTTGTACTAGAATTGTAAAGCCTGCTTTAAAATCTGATTGTGCAAAAATAACTTGGAACATAAATTTTGAAGTCTCACCAATGGTTGATGGGACTTTGTAGCCTCCTAGAGCCTCATAGTAATTCTAAAAAACCTTGATTTGAATTTCTGTTAAAAAGATGCTGTCTCTAAGATGAGTGCTGCAGATGCAGGATATTTATATGGATCAAATGCATTCAAAAGAAGAACCAGGGAATTCATTCAGCATTTTTTTCTGTCTTTTTACAGCAATCCTAAAACCTAATAACGAAAAAATCCCACTTGCTTTAGAAATAATGTTCCCCTTAACTGGCCTTGAAGGGTACCCAGTAGGAGACCTGGCCTGCAAGTCTTCAAAAAGCTAACAATATGTGGAAAACTGTATTTCTGAATCCTAGTTTTGATTTGGAACAGTTTCACATTGCTCAGAAAACTTCTTCTGGATGAAAATTTCTGCTCTAGCAAGCTCTTAATAACCAGTATTACAAAATTACTTCACTTGAAATGAAACCTGGTTGCAAATTCAATTACTGTAGAGTTTTGGAATACATAGCACAAATATAGGTCTTAGTATTCAGTGTGTGGTGTCCTCAGTCCTTTACTATTTGAGCTGTGATAGAAATTTAAAAATTTTCCATGTCTTTTGGTCTGAAGATCAATTTTTAGAGGGATTAGGAACCAGAGGCTTGGACTTCTGTGACCTTGTATTTCTCCTGAAAAATGAGATACGTAAACTTGAATTTAAGTGCTTTTAATTATTTTCAACTACTAAAACAAAAAAGTGGAAATAAGAATATGTGCCTATTCTGAACCTGCATCTTAAAGTGGCTCCTAGTTAAAAATATCTTCTTTGTTTGTATTTCAGGTTTCACCTAGGCTCATATACTATCCAGAATATCATTAGTTGGTCAACTTCTCAGTTTGCAACAAAGGCTCATCTACTTGAGGTTGGTGGCTTAATCTACCAGAAAGGGCTATTTTCTAGTGTCAGTGCTGTCTTCATTTAATTGAGGGATGTTATTTCTGTCCTTGAGGCCCTTTTGCAAGGATATACAGCTATTGCTTTCTCTATTTCACACGTGGGAAATACATACATGTTGAAGATGACATACTGAGTCTGTGGTAGAGTTGCGTATAGGCTTGAACCCAGCTAGCTGGGTTATACTGTTGTATTTTCCTGTTTACTGGACACACTGTCTCTCAGAATAGTGATTTGGTCTAGATCGAATTTGGTCTAGATTTTGTAATCAAGCTATGCTTTCTGGATCTCTGGAATGTGATGGAGTGCCATTAAAATTGCTTTATGTTGTTTTTGCTGTCAACAATCCTAAGGAGCTATTGTGGAGGTTGAGTATCAGTTAAGATCCAGTTAATAGTGGTTAGAAATCTCTGTTGTCTTCCCTAAAAAGGCCTTGAAGTTAATGTGTCAAGAATGATTTATGGTTTAGTCTAATGTTTTTGTTCAGATAATTCAGTAGAGATAGTTGCTTATGGTTTGATCTATAGAATTTTAAGTGTTAGCATTGACAATATGATGGGTGGGTGTGAGGGTCTTACCAGAGCACTGAAGAGGGTTGCTTGCAACAACCAGTTCTTTGTCACAGAACAAGACTCCTTTTCCAGAACTTTGAATGCTCTGTGATTGTTCTGTGATGAATATAATAAGTGAATATCTGTTTATTGGTGAAATAATTTATTGAAACCAAATGAGTTGCTGCTGCAGCTCCCATGAAAAATGCTTTCCTTGCATTTTGGGAACTCCTTTGACAGGTTTGCGTACTGATAGAAATGATTCTCAGAAATGGATTTCCTGCAACATGTGGATAGCATTTGCTTCTGAACCTATTTGTGTGGCCAACATTGATTTTAATTAAAATTTTATTTTTCTTTCTTGCTGTGCAGGTGAAGTCATTTTTTGAGTCAAAATCAGAGGAGAGTTCTCAACTGCGTTGTGTAAAAGAGGCAATTGACACAATCCAGCTCAATATCCAGTGGATGGAGAGGAACTTAGCAAAGTTACAAGAACTGCTGTAGTACATGTAATGCTGTGGTGTGTCAGCCATTTAGGAGCTCTGTGGGCAGTTGCTGTGTTTCTTTTGCAAAAGCCAGGGTGAAACCAAGCATCACTGCAACATTGTTTGCACTATTAAGGAGTCTAGATAGCTCAGGGCATGTCTCAGATAAATTTTTATTTTCCTTGGAGCATTTATGAGCAAGATGTAAGTATTTATTCTGGAACTGTTTTCATCTATAGACCAAACATCTGCACAAATGATTAAATATAATTTTATATATGAAACATATGCCCTTTCATTTGGAGTTGTGTTGTAGTTTCTTAGCAGTGGGTTAATATTGACAGTTAGGGTCAGAAAGAAAGGGTTACCATGAACTGTTACTTCTTTGCAGACTGCTCGTTGAGCAGTAGATTTTTTAATGCAAAACTGTAGGCGGTTTCCACATTTGTAGGTATAGAAGCTGTTGTGAAGCAAAATCAATGCGTTAGTAGTGGATCTTATAAAGTGCACCAGTTTGAGGCAAAGTAGATAAGGTTCCAATTTTATTTCAGTTTGAATTTTTTATTTTCACAGTATTCTTTAGGAACTACACACAAAAAATAATATCTCATGCTATTAGTATAAACTTTGATATATAAAGTGGCTGGGTAGGAGTATGGAAAAGGAAAACCAGATAGCAAAACAAAGTGTTTTGGAGGTGGGATTCCAGAAACACTGATGTAACCTTGGAACTTTTACTATGAATTTATTAGACATTTTTGAGAATCTCATCATTAATCATTAGACTGTAACTGATTTTGCTGTATTGATCCCTGAGCAACTGCACAAAATTGCATTTTTACAGGTTGGTTCTTCTGTTAGACTGACTACTGATTTGTGCCCTTTTGACTACTGATTTTTAATTTCACCACGTGTTGCAGAGGATCTGCAATTAATAGATAAGTCAGCCACTTCTTTTGGTTAAATTTCTGGGTTTTTTTCTTGCCTGATAACTCGCATATTACGGTATAATTTGTGAACATTGCTCACTCTATTACATTAGCTTTAGGAAAGCTTCTTATTTACATTTTAAGGATTTGTTCCTTCTGCTGTTGTGAAAAACCTTGTAAGACAAATCTTCAAAGTTTTTTAAAGAAAAGTATCTAAAATCCTAATATGCTACATTAAAAAGGTGAAATACCTACTGTAGAATCTGCATCTCTTCCAAAAGTAGTGAAAAAGGCCATTTTTGAGGTACAGCGTATATTTACGACACATGCAAGAGTTAACATACCTTTTTATCTGGAGATCTGTTCTATTCATTTCACTACCAAAGTACCTTTTGCGGATTCATGCAAGCAGATTCAGACCTGTTGTTGTCTTATGATCATCCAATATGCGATCAGCTATAAAATACAATGAAAGCAACTAACAAGTAAAAGTTGTTCTATTTTAATTGAACTCATTTAATTTCAGCCACGGTAAATTCTGAAGAAGATAGTAGTTTGAATTAAGAGTTAAATTAATGGACTTAAGTATTTGTCCCAGGGTAATTCAAATGGAGTGCTTTAATTTATGAAACTGCAGCATTGGCTGTTTATTTGGTTAGTAAAAATTGTAAGCTATGATTTCTTAAGCCAATACCATACTTTTCCCATCTTTTCAGAATATCTGTCAAAAGTCCTGGAAAAGAAATTCCTTATTTTCCAGCTCACATTAGAATTACAGATGTAATTTTTAATCTTGAAATTATCAGAAAGAATGTTAGATGTTAAGAAATACTTGTTTGCCCAAAAGGCCTATGAATGAATTACATGCACTGAAGAAGGAGCTGTCAGTATGAGCACTGAAAATAAATCATACTTCCCTATAAGTTATGGAATTAGAACTGTAGTTAAGTGTGTTCTTGGAATTTTTGTACTGCCATTTGTTATGGCTTAATTACCTGCTTTATTTTAAACCTTTGGAATCTCTATAGGAATATTAGTTCCACCTTTGCATATTTGTGTGTGTGTGTATATGTGTGTGTCATCTGTTCTTCCTTCTAGTCACTTCTTCATATTAAATGGGAAGCCAGTAGTAAACTTTCACTTTTTTATCCGTCTATCCCCTCACATGTGTTTTACCTCATCCCTGACTGCAGTATTGAGGCATACAAAAATTTAAAGTGGAAACTGTGGAAGAAGATCCCATCTTCCTCCTGATTTCTGCTGTGGAATTTTAAAAATCTACTGTTTTATTCAAATGCTTTCATGATGATTATGAGGAAATAGCATGGAAATGAGTTTTAGATAGCAAACTATGCCAAGAAAACCTGGAAGGCTGGGGAGGTTGTGCAGGGATTATTGAATAATTTTTCATTTTACTATCTGTTGCATATGCATACTTTTGGTATGTCAGTTGTAGAGGCTTTAAAATTATTTTCTGTCTGGAGTTTCCAAGCCTGTTAAAAATTGCACTGGAGTCCTCCTTCCATGAGAAATGCCTAAATATACTCCTCCCTTTTTGAGTATATTTGGAACTGATGAAGACTGGAATGGCTAAAACCTCATGCAGGACAGCCAGCCATTGCTGACAAGGCTCCATTTTGGACATGGACTTAGGGTAGCGTGAAGGTCAGGAATAGAGTTAGCATTTGTTGCAAGATGAAGTGTATAGCCCTAGTGCTAGGGGAGCCATGAAAAGGCTGCCAAGGGAAGGTGAGGGCTGCCAAAAGCTTTCAGTCCTGGACACTTTTTCCTGGGAGCCGTAGCTGGCGGTGTCCCTGTTGGACCTGGGGTCTGGCTAGGGTTATGGTTAGGGTGAGGCTTAGACATAGGTGCAGGGCAAAGTGTAGAGCCCCGTTGTTTGTGGGGCTGCAAAGGGGCTGCCAAAGGAAGGTGTGGGCTGCTAAAGTTCAGAGTTCTGGACGCTTTTTCCTGGGGGCCATCACTGGCAAGGCTCTGTTTGGATATGTAAACCCATGTCTAGGGCAAGGGTCAGGAAAAGGGTTAGGGTTGTCTTATGTGCAAGACAAAGAGCAGAGCCCCAGTGGGGTGGGTGGGTGTGTGTGTGTGTGTGCATGCGTGCAGAAAAGCCGCCAAGGTAAGGTGAGGTCTGCCAAAAGCTTTCAGTCCTGGTCACTTTTGCCTAAGAGCTGCAGAGCTTGGTGTGTCCCATTATACCTGAGTTCTGATTACAGTTACTGAAGGGTAAAGCTTAGCAATAGGTGCAGGACAAAGAGCAGAGCCCCAGTGTTTGTGGGGCTGTGAAGGAACAGCCAAAGGAGCATAAGGAAAGTCAAAAGCTTTCAGTCATAGCTGGTAGCATCCCTGTTGGAGCTGGGACCTGTTAAGGGTTAGGGCAAGGGTGAGAATTAGCCATGGGTGCAACAGAGAGAGCAGAGCCCCAGTATTTGTGGGACTGCAAAAGCTGCCAAAGCTTTCAGACCTAGCCATTTCTGTGTGTGAGCCATAGCTGGCTCATGTCCATTTTGAAGCTGAGCTCTGGCTAGGTTTATGGTTATGGTGTGGAATACAATTAAGTGCTGGAGCAAGCTCAGAGCCTTAGTGTTGGTGGAGCTGTGAACAGACTGCCAAGGGAAGCTGTGAGCTCACAGAAGATTTCATTCTTGGCCACTGCTGTAGCCTTACCCTACCCAACTCTACTCCAAGCCCAGCCTTGCCAGCAATGACTCCCAAGAAAAACTCCCCAGGAATGAAAGCGTTTGACACTGCTCACCATCCATTGGAAGCCCATTCAAATAATCTCAAACACTGGGGCTCTGTTTTTTATCCTCCACCTAACCCTAACATTAATTCTCCTCCTAATCCTCACCCTTGCCAGAGCACAGGTCAAACATGCAGTTCTAACAGCTCTGCCTCCCAAGGCAAAATTGAGGATGGCCTTCCCCTCGCAGTCCCAAAACACATAGGCTCTGTGCCATCTCAAGCACCAGAACCATCACCTAGCCAGATGCTAGGTCCAAAACAGACACTTGCCAGCTAGGGCTCCCACACAGAAGTGGCCAGGACTGAAAGCTTTTGGCAGCCCTCACCTTATCTTAGCCTTTTTGCATTCCCTGCTAACGCTCGGGCTCTGCACTTTGTCTTGCACTTAACCCTAATGCTAAGCCTTTTCTTTCACCCCCTTCAAGCTCATGTCCAAAACAGAGCCTTGCCAGCAATGGCTCCCAGGCAGAAAGGGACAAGGACAGAAAACTGTTGCAGCCCCTTTGCAGCCCCACGAACAATGGGTCTTTACACTTCCTCTGCAACCAAACCCTCACCTAAACTCTCACAATAGCCAGAGAACAAAGTCAAAACAGATACGTACCAGCTAGGACTCCCACACAGAAGTGCCTAGGACCGAAAGCTTTTGACACACCTCACCTTCCCTTGGCAGTCCATTCAAAGCCCCAGAAACACAGGCTCTATTTTTGCTCTACCACCTGTATCTCACCTACACGTTCTACTCAAGCCTCAGACCAGGTCCCAAATACACACCAAACAGCCATGTTTCCCAGACATAAAGCTATTTGCAACCTTCACGTGACAGCCCCTTCTCATCCCACAGACACTGCAGCTCTGAACATGCTCTACCACCTTACCCTCACCCATACCCTCACTCTGGCAAGAACCAAGGAAAACTGACAGCCACCAGTGGTCTCCCATACAGAAAAGGCCAGACTGAAAGCTTTTGGCAGCCTTCACCTTCCCCTGGCAGCCCTCCCCCCCCCCGGGATGGGTCTGACACAGAAATGGCCAGGACTAAAAGCTGTTAGCAGCCCTTATCTTCCTTTGGCAGCCCCTTTGCAGCCCCACCAACACTGTGGCTCTGCGCTTGCTCTACCACATAACCCTCACCTACCCCTTCAGCCTCACCGCAGCCCAGCTCCAAAACAGACACCCACCACCTAAGGCTCCCACACAGTTGTGGCCAGGTGGTGTGGTTTAACCCCGGCCAGCAACTAAACATTACACTCCTGCTCACTCGCTCCCGCCGCGTGGGATGGGGGAGAATATGAAGGGTAAAAGTGAGAAACTCTCATGAATTGAGGTAAGAACAGTTTAATAACTAAAAAGAATTTAAAAAAAAAAATGAGAAGGGGAAAAAACATAACAAAGAGAGGAAAATTAAAATCCAAGAAAGACAAATGGTTCAAAGGAAAACAATTGCTCACCACCAACCAACCAATGCCCAGCCAGTCCCCTAACAACGCCTGCCCTCCCCCTCTCCCCCCCACTGTCAACCTTTTCCCCCGCGGTTGTATTGCTTTGCATGACACCATATGGTATGGAATATTGCTTTGGCCAGTTGGGGTCAGCTAGCCCAAGAGTGTCCCCTCCCAACTTTTTGTGCACCCCTAGCCTACTCACTGGAGGGGCAGTGTGAGGAGTAGAAAGGCCTTGGCACTGTGTAAGCACTGCTCAGCAGTAAGTAAGACATCAGAGTGTTATCAACACTATTTTCACCACAAATCCAGAATGTAGCCCTGTACAAGCTACTATGAAGAAATTTAACTCCATCCCAGCCAAAGCCAGTACATTCTACATCCCTTATTCCACACCATTTACATCATTCAGGTCACACTATCGCAGTACATCCTCATCAACCACCCCTTCCCCTGTAATATGTTTGTGAAATGTCCATGCATGACCATAAAATATTCACTGAGTTCATCTGGTCTATGACTTTGGGCTTCATCTGTTGTGGTATTCACTCAGGACAGGAGAAGTGGTGCATTGCATGGAGTCAGGTCACTGCTGCACTTGCACTGTTTCTTGTGAGGGTCATTCTTCATTGGTTCAGGTGGTTTCTGCTGTGGTACTTTGTATAACATGCAACTCAAATAATGGATTACAACAGTTTAAAGGTATATATCCATTACAGTCTCCACCTCTGTTCCCTTTGGACTAAGCCATAAGGTTTAATATTGCAATGAATTTCTCCTCTTGCCTCTAGCCTGGCTAGCTATAATACCTGTGACATATTGGCAGCCACAGCAGTGGTTACATACAGCATCATGTGACACTGCCATCACACAACTCAAAACATGGATTATTTTCACCCAGGACTGAATCACATTGGGGTACACATTGGACTTGCCCATCCTTCTGCATTACCCACCAAGTGCAACCAGGTCCTTGAACAAAACCAAGCCCTTGAATACGTTTGCCCTTTCCTGAGAAAGGAATGTTCTCCCCAGCCAGTTCCTTATACATACTGTGGGGACCTTAACTCTTCCCACAATGCCTGGGGGAAGATTGGGCAGGGCCAGGTTGACTGGCAGATCCTCTAGTGTTAAATAGCCAAGTGGCTTCTGCTGAATGTGTACCCCAATGCTTGAATTTTCTAGCACCCATTTCTCTCAGTGTACTTTTTAACAGTCCATTGTATCATTCAGTTTTCCTGGAGGCTGCTGCGTGATAGGGGATGTGATAGACCCAGCCAATGTCATGCTCCTTGGCCTTTTTTGGCCCTATTTATGGGCTTGTTTCAGAAGTGAGTCCCCTTATCAGATTCAATTCTTTCAGGAGTGCTGTGTTGCCATGAAACTTGCTTTCCAATGCCCAAAATAGTATTCCAGGCAGTCGCATGGGTCACAGGGTGTGTTTTTAATCATCAGTTCCACCATTGTAAACACATGGTTCTTCCCATTGCAGGTTCATGGTAGTGTAATATAATCAATCTGCTTGATTTATATGACTGATATTTCAGCCATCGTCCCCTATACCAAAAAGGCTTTAGCTGCTTGGCTTGATTGATTATGGCACACATTTTACATTCCTGGATAAACTGTGCAATGGCATCAATCACAAGCCCATTTGTATGTTGCAGCCCTTCCTAGATATCCTGATGCATCATGGGCCCATCAAGCTATAACTAGCTCACCCTTATGTTCCCAGTGAAGTTCCACTTCAGTTCTACCAGCCTTGTCCACCTGCTCATTGTTTTGATGTTCTTCAGTGGCACAACTCTTGGGTACGTGAGCATCTACGTGATGTACTTTTACAACCAGGTTCTCTTCCCAGCCAGTAATACCTTGCCACAGTTCAGCAGTACAGATGGGTTTACGTCTGCACTCCAGCTGGTCCACTTCCATTGCTGTGGTCACCCCTACAGAGCATTTGCCACCATCCATAAATCAATATAAAGTACTGGCCATTTTTTCTTGTTCAGCAAGATCTAAAGCCAGCTGGATGGCTTTCACTTTTGCAAACTGACTTGATTAATCTTTTTCTCCAGCAGTTCCTGTGACTTGTTATGTTGGACTCCACACAGCATCTTTCCACCTTCTATATTTTCCACAGTACAACAGGATCCATCTGTAAACAGGGCATATTGCTTTTCATTTTCTGGTAACTTATACAGTGGAGCCTCATCAGCACGAGTCACCTCTTCTGGTGACATGTCTAAGATTTGCCTCCCTGACCAGTCCATGGTCACTGCCAGGATTCCTGAGCCATTTCTCATCCAAGCCCGTTGTATTGTCAGTACGACCCACTTTACTCCACGTAGCCTCAGTGGCATGATGTGTAGAGGTGGCCCTCCTTTTGTAGATCCATCCAGCACAGGCAATTGAGGTGCCCAAAGGGGCTGTGCTTCAGTACCAACTACTTTTGAAGCAGCTCAAACTCTTTCATACGCTGCTGCTATTTCTTTTTCAGCTGGAGTGTAACAGGTTTCAGATCCTGAATATTCCCAACTCCAAAGCTCTAGAGATGGACCTTGATTCTCTCCACATGCTTTCTGCCAGAGGCTCCAGGTGAGGATGTGGTCCCTGGCTGTGGTGTAAAGCACATTTTTCACATCTTGTTCTGTCTGGACTGGCCCAAGTGTTACTGCTCAAACTAGCTCTCATTTAATTTGTTCAAATGCTTGCTCTGCTCATGGCCCCATTCAGAATTGTTCTTCCTCCATGTCACTTGATAGAGATGGCTTAAAATCAGACTATAACCTGGAATATGCATTCTCCAAAAACCCATGACACTTGTGGGTGTGTTTGGTTTTGTTAGTTGGTGGAGCTGTTATTTTATTGGTCACACTCATTGGGATATGGACAACACTCATTTTGCTATTTTATTCCTAAAAACTGGATCTCCTGTGCAGGTCCTTTAACCTGACTTTTTTCTATGGCAAAACCAGGTTTCAAAATTATTTGGATTATTCTTCTGCCTTTCTCAAATGCTTCCTCTGCTGTGTTGCCCCACACAATGATATCATGAACATACTGCAGGTGTGCAGGAGCTTCACCTTGTTCCAGTTCAGTCTGTATCAATCCATGACAAATGGTAGGACTGTGTTTCCACCCCTGGGTATGACACCCTGGGGTGCCTCTGCGTTTGTCCAGCTCATTATCACCAGGGTGTGGGTGTATGACGTTGGTGCATTTCATACAAAATTCCACCATGTTGACCACATGCAATGGATTTCATCTGGGTCTCTGGATACCTGGTCATCATCCAGGTTGTTACAGATCACCTCTGTCATGGCTAATTCCCTTAAATACTGGCTACCTCCCTCAATGGTTGTCCAATTGCTTTGGGAATTTGCAAGATCTTCCCTGAAGGGATGGATACCTGTCCTTCACACTCAACAGGAATCACCATCAAAGACTGAGGACTCCTGCCCCTTTTCCAATACCTTTGTCAATGGCCTTATTCCTATCAAGGGATCCCAGCTGCTGCTCCTGACTATTGGCCCCAATATCCCCGCACTGTAGTAACCAGCTGAGAATTTGCTCACGTGGTTTATTGCGGAAATCTTTTTGTTTATCTCATAGCTCATTAGGGATAAGGATTGGGTAGTTTCTGTCTCATTTATGATTTTAGTCCCTTCCTCCTCCTGTTCTTGTGACTGCTCTGCTGCAGAACAGTCTGCCTCTTCTGATTGTCTCTTGTGGTTTAGCCAGCAACTAGGCACCACACAGGCGCTCACTCACTGCCCCCAGTGCAGTGGGAGAGAGCACTGAAAGAGTAAAAGTGAGAAAACTAATGGGTTGAGATAAAGCAAAAGCCATGCACTCAAGCAAGGCAAAGCAAGGAATTAATTCACTGCTTCCCATGGACAGGTGGGTGTTCAGCCATCCCCAGGAAAGCAGGGCTCAATCACCCCTAACAGTTACTTGGGAAGACAAAATGCCATAACTCCAAGCATCCTCCCCTTCCTCCTTCTTCCCCCACCTTTTTATTGCTGAGCATGATGTCATATGGTATGGAATACCCCTTTGGTCAGTTGGGGTCAGCTGTCCTGGCTGTGCCCCCTCCCAACTTCTCATGTATCTCCAGCCTTCTAAGTCAGTAGACCCCGAGAAGCTGAAAAGTCCTTTACTTTTAGTGTAAGCACTACTTAGCAACAATTAAAACATCAGTGTGTTATCAACATGATTCTCATACTAAACACAGTACTATACCTGCTACTAGGAAGAAAATTAATGCTATCCCAGCCAAAACCAGGACATCTCTCCTGCTTCCTCTTAAGAGAAGCTTCTTCACCCCTTACTGAATGAGCTGACTTCCACTTGCATTGTTTCAATTATAGGGGCAACCGATACAATTGAAGGCTGGGTCTCTGGTTTATCTATAGTGTCTGTTGGTATGTTTTCAGATCCAGAGAACCTCTCTTCTTCTTGAGGAAGCTGAATAGTGTTGAGTGGTGTTTGGTAGGTGCAGGCCAGGCCCCAGTAACAGTGCAGTAAGTTGTGCCTCTTTGAATAGCCAAAGCATTTTTTTTCAAATATTCTAGCACTTCATTGTACTGGTTTAGGAGTGAAGTTCCAGACCACTGGAGGTGAGAAGCTTTCTAGATACCTGCCCATATTCTCCCACATGTCATGTCACCCATAACCACACTGCTAACACAACTAACCCTAACCACAGTAGCACCCTAACCATAACCCTAACCTTAATGACCCTAACACTAACAATTAACCCCTAACCCAAATACTGCCCTAACAACTAACCCTAGCCTTAACCATAACAATAACCCTAGCTTCCTTGCCAAGGGAAGGTGCCAAGAGCCGCCAACAGCTTTCAGTCCTGGCCACTTCTATGTGGGAGCCCTAGCTGGTGTGTATCCATTTTGGACCTGGGCTCCAGCTAGGCTAAGGATGTAGGTGAGAGTGAGAGATAGGTGGTAAGAGCAACTGCTGAGGCCCAGTGTTGGTGGGGCTGCAAAGGGGTTGCCAAGGGAAGGCGAGGGCTTTCAATAGCTTTTGGTACTGGGAACTTCTGTGTGGGAGCCATAGCCAGCAGGTGTCCATTTTGGACCTGGGCTCTAACTGTGTAGAAGGTTGTATTGGGTCTGGCTGGGATAGAGTTAACTTTCCCAATATCAGCCCTCCTATTGTTGCACTTTGCATTTGTAGCTAGAAGAGTGTTGATAAGACTCTAATGTTTTGGTGACTGCTCAGCAATGTTTGCACAGCATCAAGGCTATATCTTCTCCCATCTCCCCATCAAAGGTCAGTAGGCCAGGGGTGGGCTGTGTATACATTCCTAGCAGAACAAGGACATCAGGTTCTGATAGGGTTGGAATGCTATTAAAGGGGAAATGCTTAGCCAGTGTACAGTACGCTATTAAAGAGGAAATGCTTGGCTAGTATACGGAACTTAGTTGCTAGAATAGAGAAGCAGTAACCGCAAGTAGGATAAGATGATGACAATGAAATAACCAATGAGTGATTAGAGGCTTATATGCTTGTTGGATAGACAGTAGTATGTACGAATTAGAAAAGTCTGCGTGACCATGTGTATGGGGCTTGGAAGAATATAAAAGCTGTATGCAAAGGTGTAATAAACGGCTTCTGGAGATCATATTGGTCAGCGTCAGGAGTCCGGTCTTCTGCAGTGGGCAAGAGGTTGGGATTGAGCATAGATAGAGCAGCTGACCAAACTGACTGAACAGATATTCCATACCATATGACATTGTGCTTAGCAATAAAAGCTAAGAGAAAGGAGGGGTGGGTGGGTGTGTGCATTCCTTATTAAGGCATTGTCTTCCAAAGCAACCTCTATGTGTACTTCCCAGGAAATGGCTGGACAGCACCTGCTGATAGGAAGTAGAGAATAGTTTGTTTGCTTTTCTTCTATGTGCTTTTCTTCATTAAACTGCCTTTATCTCCAACCACAAGTTTTTCGTCTTGTTTTCTCCCCCAGCCCTGCTGAGGCAGGGGAGTGGTAGAGCAGCTTGGTGGACACCTGGTGGCCAGAATTTCATGACCCCTTCACAGCCCCACCAACACTGGGGCTCTGCACTTGCCCTACCACTTAATCCTCTCATCTTAGCCAGGCCCAGGTCCAGAACAGACATCCACCAACTTGGGCTCCCGTACAGAAGGGGCCAGGACTGAAAGCTGTTGGTGGCCCTCACCTTCCCTTGTCAGATCCTTCACAGCCCTACAAATACTGTGGCTATGGGCTTGCTCTACCACCTAACCCTTACCATTGCATGCACTTTTGTAGTCATTTTACTTTCTCATACTCCTGTACTTTTAAAAGGCGGTTCTTAAAAATTAATCCATACTCATGGACTTCCTGAACCTTCAAAAGCAAATGCCCAGAGGATCCTGATAACCAGCTCCCTGAGTAGCTTAAAGTTTGCTCTTTTGATATCCAGGGTAGCTACTCTGGTGACCTTTTTTCCCATTACACCAAAAATTTTAAACACAACCATTTCATGATCACTGTGGCCAATATAGCCACCACATCTCCCACAAGCCCTTGTCTCACAAACAACTTGTCTAGGAGGCCATATTTCCTTTTTGGTTTCCAGTATACCACAGGCCTGTAAATTTTGACCATTACCTTCCACTTATTCTAATAATTCATTTCTCTAGCTCCTCTACACCAGAACTGTACAGATAAATTCTATAGAAATCTCACCAGTGTCCAATTTGAAGCCAAAAGCAATTATTTAACTACTATATTTTCTCAGACAAAAAATGGTAATGGTCAAAGATTTTAATAGGAACATGAAGCGCTTGAACAATGGAATACTTTCACAATTCACTGATTCCCAGTATACAGCTCTTAGTCCTTGGTCTCATAGTAGTTCTCGGCATGTGTGTTTAAAATACATAGTTATGGGAGATAACTGACTGTGTCATCTAGAATTTTTTTCATTTATGAAAAATCAGAATTGCTGAGGGTTTTTGAAAATTATGTAACTTGTTGATTAGATCACTGGTTCTTAGTTAAGTTGTAGCAGAAACCACAAGCATTATATATATAATAAAAATTATAGATAAAATATTATATATGCTATATAAAATATGTTTTATTCAAATATATTTATGTATTTTAATATCCCCTATATATACATATATGCATATATATATAGTTATATTTGTGTGTGTGTGTGTGTGTGCATACATATATAACAGAAATGCAAAGCCTTGGCTAAGCAAAGGTAGAATAAACTGAATGCTAGGAGAGCAGAAGTAATAAATTTTTGAAATACTGACATCATCAAAAAGTGGTAGGAGGAGCAGCTGGGACCTCGAAGAAGGATAAGTATGTACTGTTAAACTTTCCCAGGAGACTGGCAATAGAGAGCAGAGAAAGCTCTTTGTCAGGAATAGGACAGAGGGAACTTCATGCAGTTTGATCTGATTAGGAGGATGTAAACAATACCGTGGCCCTGTGATGAGAAAAAAAATGTGTAGTGAGCTGGGAAAAGCCTGGGAGAGGTTAGGAACTGAATCCTGTGAGAGGCAGACATGTAATTAAGGTTTGAGAAACATGGTCTTTTGGGAAGGATGGCATCATCTATTCAAATCAATGTATTTTTTATATTGGCTAGGAGAATCTATTTTTGTGCTTTCATTCTACGTAGCCTGAGAAAGTAGGTAAAAATACATAGAAAAGGGGAACTTGGTTTAAGTGTACATTATCTTTCTGGTTTTCATATTCATATGAAAAAGGAGCTCTATTTAAAAGAAGGATTTCTGCCCTAGAAGACTGTACATTTTCAAATCCCTTTGGTAAATTAGGAGTGAGTTTGTACCCCTGCAAAAGCAAGAGAGACATTTACATCCTGGCTACAGAAATTTGTTCTCTGATGTTCTTTAAATCAGCTGTTGGTAATAACCTAAGCTTGTGGCAATTTGCTGTGTTGCTGTAGGCATTATACAGCACTTAAGATATTTAAAAATAGAAAATAAATAAATCCATAGACTAGTTAAATATCATCCTCATTTGAGCAGGTCTTGTCGCACAGTAATGGGCAATGTAAGTTCATCTCTGCTGGCGGGAAGAGAGACAGAGGATGCATTAGCATGAGTTCTGCCCTGCATCATTCCATGACCCTTTCCCATCACCTGCTGAGGTATAAACATCCAAGAAAAAAGGTGCTGAGCGGATTAGAATGCATAGGCTGCAATTTTAACCCACATTAAGGGAAACTTGGACAGATCCAAGAGTCACTCTGCCTGTGCTAATGAAAATTGCTTCTCTAGTGCAGCAAGACAGTGAGAAATTTTTCAAGCAGCTTCTAAGAGGCAGGAATTGTAGCTAGACACAACTTGGCTATGTGCAGTTCCTGTTTTGTATATCAGGTTAACCTGTTGCTCAGTGATTTATAGTGAGCTTTTACAGTGGTCTTTCTGTAGCAGCTGGAATAGATTTTCTGCCTCACCACGTACGTGTAAGTCCTTTATATCTCTTGCTACATTTTATCTGTACATTGTACAAATATACCTTCCAATGCCTAGTTCTTCTGATGTCATCAAGTTTAATTGCCTTATTGAAAAAACAACTCCTGCTTTGTTTCAGTGGAAAACCTTGTGTGGAGAATATACTTTCTGTATGGTTTGGTTCTGATATTTCTGGATAAAATAAAAATAATATTAAAGCAAGCAAGAGGGATGAATGGCTTAAATATCTAGCCAGAATACAGTTCAGAAAACTGGTTGACATGAAACAGCCAAAGATAACATGTAATATGTAAACTGCAAAAATAAGAATTTGATTTGCCATTCTCTTTAAATGCAGAATCTTCTGACATCTTCTGTGGCTTTCTAACTACTGTGTGTTAAAAGTAAATTGACAACAAAGCAGTCAGAGTACATATGTTAAAATACAATAGGATCTTCCATTTTCTTAATGCTATGCTAGCATAAATTGACAAAAGTAGCTCCATGGAGGACAGTAATTTATACTGGAGTGAAAAATTTCAAACTGCAGCTCACCAGGGACATTTAAACACCTGAGGTTCTGCTACAGGTCCGCGTATATCTCAGCACAATTGAAACAAACTGGCTGCTTACAAGACCCGATAGCCTTGCACCAGAGAAAAGAAAACTCCCTGATTTAGAGGCACACTGGAATACCTGTCTGGCTTAAATCATCATAAAGGCATGTGCACTCTTGAGAGGTCAGTGGCAGGTGGTTTCAAGTCCAGGATTTGTGACAATGTTTGAGGGCTTTGAGTTATAGCAAAGTTAATACATTGTTAATGCTCAAAAGTGGATGTTACCTTTTCTTGGGGTTTACAGAATCCTTTTGATTTTCCTAGCCAATACAAGCAAAACAGGTTTTATGTATGTTCAACCATTTCTGCTTTTGACTTTACCCCTCTAATAGGGTTAGTAATAACTAACCAGAATGCCAGTTAATGCTTAAGTGTAGTGTAAAAAAAGCTCTCCTCAGCTTCTGTCCTGGCTTTCAGAGATACTTGTAACACTTAGGTTCAGCATGAAGACATCTGAGACCTCCTGCTTATCAAAACACAGAATAAGACAGTTAACAGCAAAACCTGGGTGTTTCAGTATGCCTCAAGGTAAGAGGTTCAGGAAATGAGGAAGGGAGAGAGTTCCATTAGCTAATATGATTAAACATCTTGCTCTGCTTCTGTATGGTTTAGTAAAAGTCCAGTGGTTAGCACCTGTGTTCTGATGTTCTTACAAAAAAAGTAGATGCAAAAATGAAGTTCTACTGTCCACTGGCAACCTTAATTTAATTATTCCCCTCCTCTGTACCTCCTTGGTAAAACAGGAAAGAGATTTCATTTTGATGTGCACTGAAGCCTTCTGATGAGAAGTTGTCTCTTGTTGTCGTTGTCTCTCTATTACACATTAACATACGTTTAGTATAGTTCCATGAACCTCTTGAGTTGCATCTATTTTCACTTCTATCACCTGTGGAGCTGAGATACTTGAAATCATTGGAAAGATCTTTATTTACTTGAGGGCTTACTATATTTCTAAGACTAAGATGCCTGTGGTGTAACAAGGAGTTTTGGTGTCTGCGTATCTGATTATCTTGCTGTAGATAGCACTTTAATGGCAGTTCCCTCCTTGCACTGTAATTAACATGTTTTGCTCTTCTCAACCTTAAATTCTTAAATTATTATTTTCCTCCAGCAGATGTTGGTTTAAAAAGAAGAGCTATCTCATCTAGGGGCTTCTGCTGACCTCAGTGTATTGAAATAAGAAAACAGAAGAAAGAACAAAGTATAAGATATAGCATAGCATAGTGGAAATTTAGAAAATTAACTAACCCTTTTTCAAAGCATGCTAAGTATCAGCTAACTCAGCTATTACACTAACAGAGCCATTGCATTGCAAGGACATTGTAGCCTTTAAGATAAGCAGAGACAAAGAACAAAAACTATCTAAAGTGATGAAAGGGGCTAGCCATCTGTGAGAACAGAGAGAAATGGTTACAAGAAAAACAAGCTGCTGAGTCATCAGAAATAAGGAACTTGTTGACCTGGACTCACTCAGAAGACAACTGATGAAGAGGAAGATACGATCACCAGATGAAGTAAATGACCACCAAAGTGTCTACAGTCCCTGAAAATGGACATTAGGTGGTAGCAAAGACTGTAGAATAACTCTCCTCCTGAATATGTAATTAGTCTTGGAAATAGGTGGGAATATGTTAATCATTTTACAGAAAAACTAAGAATAAGCAATGACTTTGTAAATATAAGCCCTTTGAAGTCATGGCTGGATGGGAGCACCTCAAGGAAAATCCTGGTGCGACCCCAGTGCTGTAATAAAGAATACCGGCTTGAGAGTCTCATTGGCTGGAGAGTTAATTTCTGTGCTTCAGTATACAGGAAGGTGGCTGCCTATAATCCAGCCTAAAGGAAAATCATTGAAGAGCTTCTCAAAACCAGAAGGCACTGAAGCATTGTAGCCTTTTTATGTAGTTAAAATGGCTAGAGGCAAAGCCTATTGAAAGCAATAGATTTCAGAGAAGTTCAAGGCTGGACTGAGTAGTTTTTCCAGATGCAAAATTCAGGGGCTATGTGTTGCAGGTTGTGTCAGGACAGGACATGGGAATGGAGTGATGCTTTTTGACTACAGTGCTCACTGGAGAGGCAGCAAGGGTGATTGTAGAGAACTGGGCTGGGAGACATGGGGGCACATTCTCTTGGAAGATATTGGAGACTCTACATGATATATTTGTTTAATTTGTGAACAAACATGTTTATGTTACACATAACTGACTCATACTGCTAATTTGACTCTCGTGTTTCATTTTACTCTGCACCACCTTGGATTCTGGTGTGTTTGCTGAACAGAAGGGTTAAACAAGCAGACAAAGATGCTGTGGTCCTTCACTTAGACCTGACCCTTCCTTCCTCAGGATTAGTATCACAAACCACAGTTAAAACTGAATTTTGTTTGTTTGGTTTTGGGTTTTTTTGGGTTTTTTTTGTAATTTATTTCAAGCTCCGGTTTGGTTCTAATGGATTTATTTCTCTGACATCTTGCAGCACTCACAACCTGCTTTGTATTTGTATAGCTGATCGGGATGGTGCCAGTGAATATTGCTCAGGGCTGTTTGGCATCATTCCCAAGTTTTTAGGACCCATTACATCTGTTGCAGACATCAGAAAGCTTCTTTTTTTCCTTAAATATGTACTTTCTTGATCCTTTTTAATTACTCATGACATGATGAAGAAAAGCTGAGGATCCTTGTCATCAAAACTACCTTTGAATGGTCAGACACTTCTGCTGAGATTCTGTCAATATACACGGAAAATGAAGACTTGCTGTTCACTAAAGGGCTTGAAAAATTAAATCAGGATTCCCTCATGAGCTGGAAGATTAGCTAATTGATACATTAATACGTTATTTGCTACTTCTTTAGCTTGGACTAAATGAGGAGATCACTGAAGGCTGCCCTTTAGCAAAATTTCCCCACCGCTGTAGTAACTTACAGTTTGCCCTGGATATCATAGCATACTGAATATTGCATTCATTGCATTGACATTCATGTGGGAGGCTTATCCTTTCTACCCTGTACTTCTAGCTTCCTTTTTTTCTGTTTCATATAGATGAAATTTAGCATACTGTGTTCTGGATTCCAGGAGAAGGTATAAAGGTTGTGTGATTCTCAGTTACTAAAAAGTACATAATTTCTATCTTAACCAGAAGCCTATTGCATAGAGAAATTGGTAGATTTCTGCTTTGGAGTAGTAGTGGTGGGTTTAAGAGCAAATCTCTATGGCTTAGACAGGAACAGGTGCTGGAATAAAGGAAGTAAACCTGATGATACGTATGAAAAAGTTTGTTCTGGGAAATAGTCAGAAAAATGTGTTTGGGTATTTGTACCTTGCGGAGGAAGTCAAGCTCCTTACATAAACTGTCATACAGTTTGTTGTTGACAGACACTGAACTGAAACAGTGCAATGTTGTTTTCTCTAACTACTGAACTATATTGGCACAGTGTTAAACAGAACACCTACTTTCCCTAAGGAAAAAACCACTTGCATCTTATACTTGTCCTAGATCCCTACAGAACTTACTGTAAAGCCAATGGTAATCTAGTTTTGCAATAGCAATTTCAAACATTCCTAGCAGGTTAAAATACCTTTCAATGTCTGAGGCAGATAAAATTGTCTGCGCATTATAAAAGTAAGATTACATGGAACATGATTGTGGCATTCATTATTTTCACTTACCACATATGTGCTGCAGGAATTGTGACTGTTAAAGTGAGTTCTTCTTTATGACTGTATTTTTCACCTGTTCTCTATTAGCTGCAACATTCCTTCATCTGACGGACTGGATTTTTCCAATGCTGGAAGATGTTATCTTTCTTCGCACTCTGAAATGTCAGTGTTGTCTCATTAATCATACATTTTTGTATGCTTTTCATGCATTCGGACTTGTTTGCTAGATTTCAGAGTTCCTGTACCATGTTTCACCCTCATCTGACTGTATTATAGGGGAAGATATATGTGTTTGTAAATTATTCTTATATTACACTGTTGTTTATACTTACTGATATTTATGGGGATACTACTAAGAAGTTTAAATGAAGGGGTGGAATACACAATTTACAGTACTCTTGGAGAGAGGTAGAACATCTGTTTGCTAAGAGGAAGGATTTAAATGGCTGCATCTTTATGATTGCTTAAATCTGCTGTTGGAGTAGAAATCTAGATAGTTATGTGCCAGCTCAGCTCTGTGAGAAAAAAGTATGATGTCATCCTCTGTGGTGGATTAAGGCACAGGTTGGAGATGCAACCAGAATCAACTTTATTCAGGGAGACCATGCTTTTATACTCAGTGCACAGAGAAAACTTCTGCAAAAACTTCGCATCAGCCTGTGCTCACAGCGGTCCTGCAGGTGCTGCCCACGCGTCTCTCCTCCAGTCATAGCTTCTTCTAGCTTCACTTCTGCATTCCTGTGGTTCGGCTCCTGTGACCTATGTGATTTCTGCTCCTTCTCCCCCTCAGTGCTCAATATATAAAGTGGGGGGAGTTGGCCAGGGGGCAGCGAGCAGCTGTGTGGTGCTTAGTTGTTGGCTGAGATTAAACCATGACAGCCCGTGCACAAGCTGTGAGGTCTGTAGAGCCCAGCCCCAGGGCACTCAGCCCTGGTGTGAAGCAGAGCTGCGGCATCAGGACTGCTTGCAGCTCAGACAATTTTCCAGACAATGCTGTTCACCCACCAGCCTGCCCACGCAGAAGGGCATGGTTGATGGGCTGGCGAGGAGCCTGTGCTCTCTCTTCTCTCCCTCTGTGCCCTGCTTTCCCATGTCTCTGTGGCTTTGCTGGTGAGCCCTGCCTGCCAGGACCTTGCCCTTGTAACCCCCCTGCTGCCTGTCAAGAAGCCAGAGGGGAGGCTGGTGTTCAAGGAGAATGTTTTTGCCCATGGGATTGGTCATTGCTTTATGAAAAGGGGTCTGTTTCACACAGGCAAGGAAAATGTTCAACCTGCTGCCATACAGGTGCACCATCCTGCATGGCATTCATGGTGCAGTTGCAGGGTACCAACAGCAACACCAGTGTGGCAGCCCTACCTGTGCTCAGCAGCATGCTCTGGAAGGGGAAGACACTCATTCTTGTCATTCTGGCACTGGCTGAAAAGCTCCAGCCACTCTTCAACAGCGCAAGGTTGGCAAGGGAGGCTAGTGCCCTGTTAGCAGGGCTGCAGGGCCTGCACATGGTCCCAGCCTTTGCTGGCATAGGCACTCATGCTCCCTAACCACAGCCCCTGTGCTCTGCCAGGGAATGTTGTGCCCTGCAGTCCCCAGACCACGGTCCTGTGCTGAAGCAGCCCTTTCACTGCCCTCAGCAGCTCTGTGCTGCTTTCCCCCTCCTCAGCACTCACTGTGGACGGGTCTGAGAAGAGCAGAGAGCCAGAAGCGGGTCCAGAAGTAAGACAGAGTCTGTGGCTCATGGATGCCCCACCAGGAATCGAGCAACATGTAGGAGCTCTCCATTTATCTCTTTCAAGACACAGCGGGGTTTGTGGTGGGCAGTGAAAAGAAGATGACGCAGGAGGTGTGCAAGAGCCTGCTCCCACTGCTGTTCCATCTACATGGCCAGGATGAGGGCTTGGCTGAGGTGGCTCTCCAGTCCTTTGGGGAGGGTGATGCTGGCATGCCCTGGGTACACCTGAGCACCAGGGGCCAGGGCTGCTGACAGCTGGACACTTTGAAGACATGTCACTGTTACTCTCAGCTTGCCAAGTGTCTGTGGACCAGGCAGAGTCCCCTCCATGTCTGCAGTGTGCTCACTGCCGCCTTTCTGCTCCTGCCACACCTCCTGCTGCTTGGATGGACAGGGAGGTGGGTCCCTGCCCTGCCCTGCCCCCTCCATACAACCCTGTGCCAACACAGCCCGTGTGAAGGCTCCCAGCCTCCTCAGAGCTGGCAGGAGCCACGAAAACGAGTAGGGACATTTCCCAGACCTGCTCTGCCTGGTCCCACAGGGCTCAGCAGCAGACCAGGCCCACCAAAGCCCAAATGTTCAAGTTCTGACTCTCTGCATGTCCCACAGCATCCCCAGCCTGTGGAGGGAAGACTCAGGGGGCAGGGTTTGGGATGCAGCTAGAGGAGGGGACTGGCCCTGCATCCTGGATGCTGGGTTCTGCAGCAGGGACCAAGCAGGACAGCGAGCTGCACATGAGATGGGAGTCATCATCCAGGTGCTCCTGGCTGAGTCCTGCCTTGGTGCCCCAGTGACTGCAACACTTCAGCCTCCTCCTGGCCTTGGCAACAGCTCAGAAATGCTTGGGGATCTCTGTCCCACTGTCCCAGCAGCACGAGGCACCCAGGGTGGTGGCTGCCCTCTTCTACCCCCAGGGTTTTGAACCTGGTTGCACTGTCAGTGCACAGGATGGGACAAGCTCTGAGCCTTGCCAGTGTGAGGGAGGATGCAGGATCTTCTGGCCCAGGCAGTCAGTGGTGGCATCTCTGCTGCCTGGCAGGCCTCTTGGGAAGCTTTCATCAGCACTGAAGTGGGAGCAGCTCTCACACCTATAGCCAAGACAGTAAAGGCATGGAGGATTGTCGAGTACCTGGTGATCACAGCCCGAACACCCCCAGGATCTGGCCCAGGTGAGCTCTGCCACCAGGATGGCACCCCAGCATCCCCTGGGACCACTCTGCTTTCTTGGAACCTCAACACCACACAGCTCACAACGGGCAACTGGGAATGTCCTGGTGGGTAGAAGGAAGGGGAGGGTGGCCCGGAGCAGGGCGATGGCCCAGCTGGGGGGCAGCTCTGTGTCAACCCTGCATCCTTCTCTCTCCAGCTGGCCAGGAACAGGAGCAGAGCCAAGAACTATCTGTGCCAGAGCCAGCCATACCTGCAGAGCCCACAGGAGCCCTTGCAGTGCAAGGCTGTGAAGTTCATCAGTAAGCCATGAGCCCCAGGGTCTCTCCTTGTCCCGGGGTCCCTCTGTCCTGAGTCAGCAAGCCGGGAGCCCCAACATCCTGGTGCAGGGCCTGGGCACCTGTCACCTGCTCCCACTTGCAGGTGGGTCTGGTGGGAGGCTGGTCAGTCCCACACCCATGATGCTGTGCCCCAGGAGGACCCCAGGGTCAGCCCTGCCTGGGGGAGTTCTGCTGCTGGGCAGGCTGGGCAGCAGGGTCCCCGGCAGGCTGCGTGTCCCTAGGGCTTGACAGGTGACATGTGGTGAAGTGCAAGAAGAAGATCCAGTGCATCTGTGAGGGTGAGGGCTGGCAAGGAGGAGGAAGGACCCTGGCACTGAGGCAGCCCAGGTGAGGGAGGATCTGCTCTCAGTACACCTGTGGGTAAGGGGGTGTTTCAGGGGCCTCAGGGTATTCCTCACCAGCAGTGTCGAGCTGAGCCACCCGTCCCCTGGCTCCCTCTTGGCCCTGGGAAGAGCTGGCTGCAATGGGCCCTGCCTGGAGGGGAGGACAAGCTCTCTGTGTGTTATCTCACCTTTATTTCTTTGTCCTCTCAGTCCTTCAAGGCTTGAGGGAAGACACCAGCTCCTTGGCCTCTTCCCTGGCAACTCCAATGCTCCTGATCCTGAGAAAAGGAAGGCCAGCACCAAACTTCAGCCTGGGACAGCTGTGCTTCAGGCTTCAGAGGGCATGGAAGAGGTGGCGCTCTGCCCCAAGGGATGGGACTAGTTGAGCAGAGCCAAATTAGCAGTCCTAATCCCAGGGTGCTCTGCATCCTGGGGACATCTGAGGGTGCTGGTAAACTCCTGGCATCTCCTCCTGCCCACAGCATAGCTTGGGCACATCCAATCCCCATTTCTGTGCTACCATTCCTGCTGTTGAGCTTTTCCCAAAAAAGGAGTCCTGCTTCTTTGTGAAGACTGATGCTGAAGGAATTGTGATCATCCTGGGAATGGCAGGACATCTGCTCTTTCCAGCAGTCCATACCAGTGCATCATGTACCCACACACTTTGCCTCAAAGCACCAGCTGCTCTACTTGGCCACAAAAGCTGAAAGCTGAAGCCTTCCCTCCGCTCTCCAGAGCCACACCAAGGCAAGGCACTTTGTCTGCCACACACTTTCTAAGTCCACCTCTCCCATCTTCAGTTTCTACTTCTTCCACCATGACAACTGACCCCGGTGGATTTTTTCCAGAGGCTTTTGCTTTGGACTCCGAAGAGATTTTGTGCCTCATTTATATAGACACCTTTTTTTAGACAAGTGTCTTTTACGAGACCTTCTCTTTCACAGAGCACTCACATATGTATTGGGTAACAATCTAGTTCAAAACCCAGTAAATGAAAGCTCATGTTTAGACATAAATTCCATGAACATCAAATTTCAAAACTTGAAACTTGACATTTCAATAGAAGCTGCTACTTCAGTAAAGAAATGGTATTGATGAAATTCAGTCCTGTATTGGCATTGAAACAGATCACATTAGAAATTACCAACATCAAGAACACCACAGGTTGAGAACACTGCCATGAAGTACTTTGGCCTTTCAAACAATTGTTGCCCAGGAGTGTAATCATTAAAACCAATAATCCAGTATCCACAGGAATACCAAATATGGTGGCGTAGGTAACCTACAGTACTTTTACTGCCCTTGGCATTTAACCGTATATTACAACTTTCGTTAAAAAAAAGTTCAGACTGAATACTCCACAGCTGCAAAATACATCCGTGCTGGAGTTTTGTGCTCTGCTTTACCTGTAAAAGCCTTTAACAAGATGTAGGCTGCAATTGGCAAAGCAGCGCAGGGAAGTCCCAAGAATTTTTTACCAATTTTTGCCCAAACCAAGTCCCAGAATTTTAATGTCCAATGCCTCTAGCCATCATTGATGGAGGGGGCAACTACCCAAACCCACCATGATTTCATTTATTAAAAAAAAATGATAGAAGTTCATACAAGAAACACCAGTTATTTAAACTGCTTAATACAACAATAGCAACAAGAGGCCCTTTAAATCAAGGTGGGAGAGGGTGTGTGCATGCATAATCTTTGTTCCTCTTTTATTGTCAGTTTTATAGCAATTAAAATATTTCAGAATGTAATCTTTCTGGGTTTATTTCCATTCTTCTTCACAAGTACTTCTGAAGGTAATTCAGCATTTGGACAGCCTGCCTTTCTCACTTGACTCAAAGTTTCTGCTCAAGTTCCAGTTTTCTGCAAACTAATAGTCAGAAGATCTTTTAGGTGCACTAGAGAAGTAATTCTTTTTGCTGCCATCCACCAACAAAATTGAGGTAGTGTCGCGACTTGTTAAAATCCTGAAATGTGCTTTTGGCTGTCACAGCCTCTACAGAGAAAAAAATATTTTATCAGGGGACTAATAAGCAGTGAGTAGCTATTACAAGCTAAACTAATATGACTAACACTCAAACAGTAGCTGGGCAGAAATACTTTGGTCCTGATTAGAATTAATGTCTGTCAAATGAAGCTCTTATACACAGCCAGCTATGTAGCAATCCAACACTGTAGTTGGATATCTCTGTATATATCATGGCATAATTTTCCATTTGATTTCTCACCTTTGAGCAGGAAATGCCTTGCTCATGGAAGTCAGTGGGTCAAATTAAGTATCATTCAGTGAGCACAAGTCTTATGAGGAGCAGCTTACAGAACTGGGGTTGTTTAGCCTGGAGAAGAGGAGGCTCAGGGGAGACCTTACTGCTCTCTACAACTGCCTGACAAGAGGTCATAGGAAAGTGAGTGTCATTCTCTTTTCCCAAGTAACAAGGAAAACCAGGAAATGGCATCAATCTTCACCAGAGGAGATTTAGACTGGATATTAGGAAAAATTTCTTCACTGAAAGGGTTGTCAAACATTGGAAGAGGCTGCCCAAGGGAAGTGGTCAAGTCTCCATCCCTGGGGGTATTTAAAAGACACGTAGATGTGGCACATAAGGGACCTTTTTTAGTAGTGGACTTGGCATTGTTAGGTTTATGGTTGGACTCAATGATCTTAAGGGTCTTTTCCACCCTAAATGATTCTATGATTTATATGGATGTAACCTGCTTAGAGGCAGGTCAGTTGATTCCTGACCCCACCCCACCCCTCCCCTCACCCCAATGGCTTCCAGACTGCAGGTAAGCTGAGCTCCCGAGCAGGATATTTCCCATATAGAACCATCCAGACACTTTCCATGTGTATCGGGTTTACCTGGTGAGGTTTTAGTAGCAGGCAGGGTGGCTACAGGGGTGGCTTCTGGGAGAAGATACCAGAAGCTGCCCCCATGTTGGACAGAGCGAGTTACAGCCAGCTCCACGAAGGACCTGCTTCTGACCAAAGCTGAGCCCATCAGCAATGCTAGTGGTGCCTCCATGATAACATATTCAAGAAAGGGTACAAAACGCCCAATGCAGCAGCTGTGAAAGAGGAGCAAGAAAATGTGAGAGGAACAGCCCTGCAGACATCAGGGTCAGTGAAGAGGCAGGGGAAGAGATGGTCCGGGTGTTGGATGCGGGAATCTCATGATGGAACAAGAGAAGAGCGTGAGGAGGAAGGAGCAGCAGGGATAGAACATTATGGACTGACTGCAACCCCCATTCCCAATCTCCCTGTGCGGCTTGGAGGGGATGAGGTAGTAGAGTTGGGAGTGAAGCTGAACCTTGGAAGAAGAGGGGTGGTTTTAGTTTTGTTTTGATTTCTCACTAGCCTACTGTGTTATTAATTGGCAATAAATTATATTAATTTCCCCAAGTTGATTCTGTTTTGCCTGTGATGATGGCAATTGAGTGATCTCCCTGTTGTTATCTCAACCCACAAGCTTTTCATCGTATTTTCTCCTCCTGTCCTGTTGAGGAGGGGGAGTGAGAGAGTAGCTTTGTGGTCACCTGGCAGCCAGCCAAGGTCTATTGGCTGGAATTAGACCATGTAATTCTCTGCCCTGCATCCCGAGTCTCACCCTCTCTTGACTTCTACATGCGGTATTGCTGAAGACCAAAATGAGTAACTCCTCTCCATTCATGGTGAATATATTTTCCCTAAGACTTTCATATCTTCTAACACCTTCAGGCAGGCCACTTCTAAAAAAAACAAGCATACAAAAAAACACACCAGCAGCAAAGACCCCCAAACAAAACCAACAGAAAGAACAATAAACCTTAAAGAAACCTTGGCAATTTTGTTACTATTCCTATGATCAGGAAGTGCCTCATTCAAAATCTCATTCATAATCTCTCTCCTGACCTCTGTGTTGTTGGATTAAAAACATACCTGGTTATTTTTTCTGCCTCTCCAACTTATAAAATGGGATGCTATTTAACTCTTGTCATTTTTTATCACTACCTCACCTTTGGCTTAAGAACCAGAAATAACTAAGAGAAGAGATAACCAGTAAAATTAGGATATGTATTTGAAGAAAAAGAAAATCTTTCTGCACAGTACATCATCTACTATTGGATCTTGAATTACTTTTTTTATACTTTCTGATACATTTCAGAAAATTTGGGGTAAGGATTGCATAGTACATTAATTATGCTGCGAGCGTTTTCAGGCAAAGTATCTGTTTTGATTGCAGAGTGTAACAGGATTGGGTTCTGACATATATTCAGGTGTCCTACAGACTTGCTTGCCTATCACATCAAATCAGTCTTAATACTGTAAGCTTTTTCTGTAGTACATTCCATAGCGGCTCAGACAATTGCACATTAGGTAAATGGCTTTTTTCCATTTGTTCAACCTACAAAAATAATTTACATTTAGGAAATACAAGAGCAATCTCCTTTTTAGTTAATGGATAATAGTATGAGGTATAAAAACAAGGTAGCATGTCAACTGATGCCTTAAATTCTCTGAAATCTAATGGAAATATGAAAAGAAAAACAACCGTTTCATACTTCAGCCTTTGACTCCTTATAGTTCAGCTTCCTTCCTTGCTTGGGTATCCACATTTTTCCTCTGAGAACATTAAAAAAAAAGAACTGAAGTTAGAATACACCAGTGAATCATAGTATATATAGAGAAGGGGGATGAGTTTAATTTGCACAGGAAACACAGGAAATTTAATTACATAGCAGTGAACTATGTATTGATACTTTTCATTCCTTCCTGGCTATCAAGACTTGTCTTTTTTTTTGTCAGTGCACAGGTTAGACTAGCTCTGGCGTTATATAGGGGCTTGTGGTAGAAGGTGAATTATGTGAAACAGAAGCTACGTAATAAACACAGATCAGGGAAATGCAAAAAAGTAAACACGACTCTTGCAGTTACAAGAGTTGAATTCTGGGCTCCTTGTTCTAGCCTGAGTATCCTCCTCCATCCTCCAGGTCTTTGTCAGTTCTTCTCTCCCTGGGGCTACTACAGCCTTTCTGCAGATAAGCTGTCTCAGTCTGATGTCTCCTGTCCCACCCTCCTTGAGGCTGACAGCTGGCCTGTGTGCTCTGTGTCATGAACACCGCAGTCTTGCCCTCCGTGTCCCTGGGTCAGCAGGTGTGGCCATGCCCATATGCGAGGGCCACTGCAACTCCAGACCCGATTCACAGCAGCTGTCAGGCTACTGCCTACTTACCTCTCTGTTTCATATATCAAAACTTTTTTCTCCTGCCAGCTGCACCCAGGGAGGCAGGAACTTTGAAACTCCTGCTGGGGAAAGCCCTCTGGCATTTCCAACAGACAACGCCTTTCTGTTCAAGCAGACTATTTGCTCTGTTTGTCCTTTCCCTCTTAGCAAAATGCATCTACATACTAAACCGATTCAGCTCACCTTGTGAAAAAAGGTAGCTGTTACTACAGCAAAGTGGATGCTGGATGGCTTCTTATTCTTACCTGGTTATTACTAGCAAAGGCTGAAACTAAAGTGTTTGTAAGAGCTGCGGACATGCTCTCTTAGGGAACCATGAGATTATCTTCTTTCCAGACTGATACCTGCTTACATTGTTTAAATCCCAGTAAAGAAAAATCAGCTGAGAAGGACAAGTCTACCTAAATCTTTTTAGACTTGACTTTTTACTGAAGATAAAAAGAATGTATGTAAATTCCATCTGACTTTATACACAAAGCACTATGAACATTTTCAGTACCTAAAGGGGGCCTATAGGAAAGATGGGGAAAATCTTTTCAGTAGGGCCAGCTGTGACAGGACAAGGGGGAATGGCTTTAAACTAAAACAGGGTAGGTTTAGACTAGATCTAAGGAAGAAATTCTTTACAATGAGGGTAGTGAAACACTGGAACGGGTTTCTCAGAGAGGCAGTGGAGGCCCCATCCCTGGAAACATTCAAGGCCAGGTTGGATGGGGCTCTGAGCAACCTGATGTAGTTAGCGGTGTCCCTGCTCACTGCAGGGGGGTTGGGCTAGATGACCTCTAGAGGTCCTTTCCAACCCAACCCATTCTGTGATTCTATGATTCTATGATTTTTCACCAGTCAGAATTAGCGGCATGCACTCACAGTAAATTCAAGCCTATGTAAGTTAAACTGGTATTAGAATGACTTCAAAATTATTTTCATACCTCAGAAAAGTCTAAAGAAAAATAGTACTCCAAGCCACTTACATGTTTGTTTCATTTTAATCACCTTTCCCCCTAGATCTGTGGATGGTCACAAGTGCATTGCCCAAGCAGCTTGCAAATACACTTTCAATAAGAACCTTCTCAGTAGATCTGCAGAAACTGGTTACCTGATAACCTAAGAAAGGGAATGCCCTTCCTCCAGGCTAACTCCCCCCCCCACCCTGCCCCAGCTCTCCCCCATCAAACTCTTTGGTCCTGTGATCCATGTGCATTCACAGACTTTACTGGAAGGTCCTGAGACTGCAATGGTAATGCGAACCTACTCAGCAGCATAAATAAATGTCGGAGGAGTGGCTTAAGAAATAGATGCTGAACTCTGTTTCAGGATGGACCCTTACATGAGAGTCATATGAACGCAGCATCTTTCTACATGAATATTCCTACTTATTCCCAGGGAACTACTTGGGCAGTCTCTCACTTTTCAGTGTGAGTACAGTATGGGAATTTAGTGAATAGAGATGTTTAATGCAGAAGTACACAGGCTTTTCCCCCAGGTCCATTATTAGCCATCTACTTTCTTCCAGAGCCAGTTAGAAGGAAACTGTTGGTTGTGTAAGACTGATTTTATTAACTCTAACATAGCTGTTGACAAACAAATGGAGATTAAATAATGCCTCTGCACTGTGCCTTAGGTCCCACACAGATCACAAATAGATTTAAAAGTTAAGGGGAAAAAGCTCCTTAAAAAAATCAAATATTATCCCAGCATTGTCTGCGCATTATACAACTGACTGACTTAGCTCAAAATGACAGCCAGAAGACTCCTAATTTAACAGCTTAAGTAGGACTGTATTTGGGGCCACAAAATTCAGTGATCCTGTTCATCTCTGGAGGAAACTGTAAAAACAAAAGAATTGATTTTTTTTTTTTTTTTTATTGAATTAATATAAAAGAATTTTTGGGTTTGTTTTCTAGCCACCACATGAAATCTGGGGAACTGGGGGTAAGTTTTGTAAAACTTTACTAATGAGATAGCACCTCATTTCATCTATAGCACTACTTAAATCACCAAGTCAAATTTATATACCCCTATTTCCTTGGTATGTGGGTAACATTCAACTCCATTTGTTTCAAGAGATGCATCAGACCAGTTTATTAAGCAGCACTTACTGAAAAGTCTTCAGAACTAACATTTCATAAGAGAGGTATATACAGCTTGTAAGATGAGAAAACTATATATAGAAAGAGCAAGTGAACAGTTTTGGCATGTTTTTTAAAAAAGCGTGCATTTATGCTCAAGTCTGATAGAAAAGACACCCTCCCCCCTTCCATTACTTGTAGAAAAGCATCTTATGCTTAAGCAACAGAATATTACATTGTATCTGTGTAAACATAAGCACTAAGATTTTGATACTTTGGAGTTTTACAGAAACGGTGGTTAAAATGTGGACCAGGCGAACTACCAGAAAAAGAAAGGGAAGTGACATAAAATTTTCCAAGGCTGTCAAGTAGTAAAAGTTTTTACCACAGGATGAACGTCACTGAGAACATAATTAAGTATCCTAAGAAAATGTTCTGAATCAATCTTCTGAAATGCAAACTTAAAAAACAACCATCAACACAACCTCAGATAGGTGATATGGAGTTAAAATAGCAATTATAGTTTGTGATGTACATGCAGATACAAGCCAATTAATTACTTTAGGTCTTAATATCTTGACTGTAGCAGACATTTGAATTTAATAAAGCAATTGAGTTGCTAGGCAAGTCAGATAGTTACCTTTGGTACTTACAGTCCTTAAATACCAGGGCAGGGTCTCTGTGAAGAAGAACTTGGGCAATTACAGGTTGCAAAGACTCCAAAGTTCTATCCATCTCTGGTCTGCTTTTCCAGAAAGCATCCACAAACTGTCCTCATACTTGAATTAGTCGAGTCCTGTATTGAACTTTTGCAGTTCATTGGTGAACTGGATTCCTAAAGAACCTCCCCACATCTGCCAGACACTGCCTCTAACTCCAAGATCCTTCAGTGGGTGCATCCCCCTGGACTGCTTATCTTTGCTGTATGATGAGCTAATGAACTGAAAAGGCAGATGGACAGTCTTGTTCCTATTGCTTCCTTCTCTTACACACACCCACCTACGGGCTAGGGAGAGAAAGAGTTAAAGAGTTGTTTCATCAGCATATTGATGATGTGCTGAAGCAAAGATCATTTTGGTTTCTGCTGAATGAAGAGAGACTCTCAAATTCTAGGGAGAGACTGAAAATACAAGGAAAGAAGACGTGAAGTTGTTCCAAACTCATCACCATGAAAGCAGCATGTGGACTCTTGTTTAAAAAGTGAATTAACTATAAAGTATGCTTTTCTTTCTCTTTCAATTATGTAACAGGAACACAACTTCTAAATTAATGGCAAGTGGAAAATTAAAAAGAAAGCAAAATTAAACTTGTGATGTATTAGGTTAACCAAATTTGAAATCTATTTTCCTGGAATGTAGTTTCCAAATCCATGTACAGTAAGTGTATTAAAATGCCAGTGAATTAAACTATTTACATATAAGAGCACAGGACCTGTGGGCTGTTCAGGGGTCTGAAGAGGCACTCCAAACAAAAGACAGACACAGACATGCTGGCAAATATACTGCTGTTACACAGGTGTAATTTTTCCTTCAGACAGGAGGGCCGTTTGTAGCAGCCATAAGCTATGTCAACTAGTTACTTTGCTGGTACAGAATACTTTTACATCAGTTCCAGTAGTCTTCTTGACTTGGAAAATAATTCAAAAGTAAATATGTGTTCTTTAGTTACTGTACAGTGTTTTCTTCCATGTTCCAAATTTTTTAGGATTCAGCGGTGGAAAATTGCTACACAACCTTGTACCTGTATCATTTAAAAGTTTTAACAAATACTGTTGCATCTATCGAGTGTGCACAGTACAGTGTTTGTCTGCACCTTACTACTTTTCAAATTTTGTTTGGTTACAAATTAACATACTAAAACTACTTTAGGAATGCTTTATAATCCACATTCCTTCCTGATGAATATGTGAATTTAAGACAATCAATCATAGAATCACATAATTGTTTAGGTTGGAAAAGACCTTTAAGATCATCAAGTCCAACCGCTAACCTAACCCTGCCATCCCACCACTAAACCATATCCCTAAGCACCCCATCTACCCACCTTTTAAATACCTCTAGGGATGCTGACTTGACCACTTCCCTGGGCAGTCTGTTCCAATGCTTAACAACCCTTTTGGTGAAAAAATTTTTCCTGGTATCCTATCTAAACGTCCCCTGGAGCAACTTCAGGCCATTCGCCCTTGTCCTATCGCCCATTACCAGGGAGAAGAGACCAACCCCCACCTCACTACAGCCTCCTTTCAGGCAGTTGTAGACGACAATAAGGTCTCCCCTCAGCCTCCTCTTCTCCAGACTAAACAACCCCAGTTCCCTCAGCCGCTCCTCAAGACTAGTGCTCCAGACCCCTCACCAGCTTTGTTGCTCTCCTCTGGACATGTTCCAGCAACGCAACGTCTTTCCTGTAGTGAGGGGCCCAAAACTGAACACAGTATTCAAGGTGTGGCCTCACCAGCACCGAGTACAGGGGCACAATCACATCCCTACTCCTGCTGGCCACACTATTCCTGATACAAGCCAGGATGCCATGGGCTCTCTTGGCCACCCGGGCACACTACTGGCTCATATTCAATTGGCTGTTAATCAATACTCCCAGGTCCTTTTCTGCCAAGCAGCTTTCCAGTCACTCTTCCCCAGGCCTGTAGCATTGCATGGGGTTGTTGTGACCCAAGTGCAGGACCCAGCACTTGGCCTTGTTGAACCTCATACCATCGGCCTCAGCCCATCAATCCAGCATAGCACTATTGTCTTACTCTCTTCATTTTCCTAAATTAATTCTAAATACTTTGTTTCATATTGTTGACATTCAAGTGAGTGAGTACTCTGAAGTCCCTTTGATGTGTAAATTTCATTGTGACCCTTGATGACTTTCACATTTCAGGAATTCTGCTGCTTTGGAAAAAACAGGTTTAATAAAGATATATTAAGCTGTAACTTCGAGGATTAGTTCATCCCTCACTAACTCCATACTCAGAAAAGTCTCAACTGGCAGAGTAAATGAAACTTGTAACTTACAGCCATCCATTAGAATACCTTTAAAAGAGTTAATGGATGTTTTAAAGGAACATTTTGAAAATAAATAGCAAAGACTTCCATCATCCTTTCTTCTCTCATGGTGCTTAATCAAACAGACAACCTTTGTATATTTTTGGAACCAATTACCAAGACAGACTTAAAGTTGCACACCAGTAAGAACTCATTCACTTTGAGGAGTCCTAAATTAGAAGCCAAAAAGTGCATGCACATCTTAGCCAAAGAACAGTAACTGAAATCTTGTCACTTGAACCAGTCTCTTAACAGATAAGAGCCTAGAAACATAAAAATATTTTTTTCCCCTTAATGTTTAAAATGGAAATGCAATTAAATTCACTTTTCTACTCCTGCTAAAATCAGCTCTAGCTGTATCAGGAAATAGGCCTATATACCTTCATTGCATCACTTATGTGTTAAGATTTAATCAGACTTCCTTACTTCTGTCAACATACTTTCATGCAGCTGTGACGCTATGTGGAACACTTTGTGATGCTACAAGCAACACTTACCTACTGCATCTTTTTTATTTAAGACCATGCACAGCTGCTGGCTGAAACTAGTTTTTACATTGTTCCAGAAAGAAGACAAGAACTTCGAGAGCAAGAGAGTGCTGCGAGGCAGAACAGAGGCTGCAATTCTTCCACAGGCTAAAACCTGAATAGGGTACTCAGGCATATCAGGCAAAGAACAGATAGTATCAGACATGCAAGCAAAAAACCACAGGTCAAAGCCCAAGTCCCTAATTTCTTTTACTAAGGCAAATAAAAGATTTAAGATTTTCCAAATTACAGATTAGTAATTTAGATTCTACCAAGTTGTCCTTCCCAAGAAGGGCTCCACCTCACATCTTAAACACAGATACAGCAGATATAATGTTAAAAAAAAACAAAGAAAAGTTTAAACTGCTCTGTCTTGCTTCAGTTTTCATAAACACTTCTCTCCTTATTATGTGTTCATAAACACAATTTTATTACTAGAAATATCTTGCTTAAATTAAAAATAAAAATTAAGATACTTGTCTTTCTTCTAGGTCTTCAGACCCCAAACATATAACATAGTAAAAGTCACGGTAGTATTACTGAAAAGAGAACTTTCAGAATCCTCATCACTTTATGTAAGTTATTAGATATTAAAAAAATAAATTTACTGGTAACTGTGTACCATTAAAAGGCACATTAAAAACTCGTGTGCTTGACAAGTCTGTACAACACTTATGATGTATTCTTCTGGGCAAGATTTACATGCAAGATCTTGGAGTGAAGGAAAAAGTAAGTAAGAATTGCTGGCTTCAGAGAATGCATATTCATCATATGGACTGCTCATGTTTGTACAGGTACAAAAGAATTCTTAGAGTACTAACTGCTATCAAGTTCGTATTTGTGATTTTTAATGAAATCAAACAAGTATCTGTTTATGACATAGCGTAACATTTTAAATTTAAATTTCATGTCATTGCAAAAATTGGTTTTAAAAATTCCCTTCCTTCCCTCTTAAGAGGAATCCTCTGCACAACAGAAAATACTTAATCTAAACAAACACAGTAGAATAGATTTACCAGATATTATTGGAAATTACTACAGATAAATGATCTTAGTCAGTACTACTGATTTAATTAAAGTCAACAGTTTTAACCAGAAACAAAAACCAAAATCCCCCAATCAAGATCACAGAACCAAAATGAGGTTTACCAACTTCCACAAAAACATTTGGTTCTATAGAAGAGATTGCTCCATTATGTCTTTCAACTGTATACATTATGAGTTTTCTCATATTCTATGGGAGCTTTAATAAATTATCCCCAGAAACTAGCTGCATCCAAGCTTGACTTAATGTTGTGCATATTTTCTCGATATTGTTTCGTATAAATATTTGCCTCTCCTTTTTGCAGCCGTTGCCTCAGAGCAGACTTTTGAGATTTGGTCAGTTGACGTTTTACCTTCTGTTTCACCAGTTCCTACAAATAAACAAACAATTCAGTACCAGAACTTTTTGAAGATCATATAGTACTAAGACGTCACACAACAGTACCAACATGAACATGCATGATGAAGATCGGAAGACCTCTGTACATCAGGAAGTTAGTGATCTACACAACAGTTAACATGAGTAAGCCCAGGTCTGTGCTGTTTTGCACTAAGCTACATGTACCGGGTTGTCTTCATGCCTGTGTTGTGCTGTACAAATCCGGTGGCAGCTCCTGCATAGCAGTGACAATTAGGCCTCCTTTGTGGCCCTGCCTTTATCTAAAAGTGCAGCAAGAAGTTCTCATGTGAACATGAGTTCACCCTGACTGTAGAAATTATTAACAGACTTGTTTCCTATTTTTTTAGCACCTTGTTTTTTCTAAAGTTTGGATTACAAAGATCTGAGTATGATTCTAATGCAAATAACAACTCTTTACAAGTGTGGCTAAAAAAGAGGGGCAGTCAGGAGTGATTTACAATTCCTCCTCCATTTTTCCCCTCTTGTGAGGCACTCTCCTTCTCATCTGTTATTTACACCTGTGTATTCTGAGTTCTGCTCTCCATTATGATGTCAATAGCTAATCATAATAAAAACTAAGCCATGATTTAGCAGACTGTGGCAGCAATTTTGTCATTTGGAAAATGATCCCAGCTCAAGCTGCTGCACTGACATTGAGTGCATACTTGCATATCTTGTCTTGGAAGAAAAAGAGAAATCAAATTATTTTCATCTTTCTAACTATCTAATAATGATGGAATCATTCTTTGTTGGAAATACCACAGGAGTGTCTTATTATTATTCCAATTAATAAAGCATTAAAAAAATATAATATCAAGGAATAAGTCTGCCCTTAATAAAAGATCTGCTGCTGTCCAAATAACTGGACAAAAATAAAAATATCCATCTAATTACATTTCCTTTAAACATACCCCAATTTCAGTTGTCTTGTTGTGCTTTGTTGATCGTACTATCAACTCAATCTCACTGTAGCATATGAAGTAGTAAGTTGGTAGGCAGCAAATCAGGAACCAGAAAGCACAATTTTGGCAAGTTATGCTCTTTAAGAATTGCTGTGATTAATACAACTAAAGTAACAAAATTCAAGGTAGTCAATGAATCCAGTTACTCAATCCTGATTTCACCAGGAACGCTGTAATAATTAGGGAGCCACCTGAACAGCAGTTTCCTAAGTTATGCCGCATCCAGGCTGAGTGTTGAAATGAGGATAAAAACCAGTTACAGGTGACGTATCCTTCTTTCCTTGGGTAAGACTCAGTATTTAACCATGAGCTTTTTGGAAATAAAAACAAGATTCTCTTTAAAAATATTCCTGAAGCAAAAATAATCAGAACTAATTAAAACAGTTGCACTGATGTTTTTCTTTTGCCAACAAAGCATCTGTCATTCTGTGTTTTCTATAAGCAGAACCCTGAAAGAAGGCTTCTCTACTTCTGGTCCAGGACAGATGACTTCCTTCACAGTTTATACAAAACCTGCTACAAGAAATTTTGCAAGATGGATACCAGAAGTCTTTGACATGTAATCATAATGTAAATTCACCACCTCCTATTGTCCAACCACAGCACACGGTGGAAAGACTCACTAGTCTTTCATCATTGTAACCTAAATGTAAGCAAATACTGAGAAACGCTTCAGAGTCAACAAATTTTGATCATTCACATTGTTTCCTCTAATTAAATTACATCAGTGCATATAAAGATTTGTGCAAGCACAGAAAGATACCTTACTTCATGTGGAATAGCTCATTTTTCAAAATTCATGATGCTTTCTCTTTTTGGCAGTCTCCAAGTTATGACTACACCTACTGCTATTACTGCCATTGTTTATATATGCCTATATGAATTTTTTTGTATGATTAATTTTAAAAACTGCTTATGTTTTCACAGGTCTTCTCCACTGAACAGAAAGCAAGCTGCATGAACAATAGATAAATGCTAGCAGCAGTAACACACATCAGCTGTAAGCAGCCCAGAGGACCTTTTGTAAATATTTTCTTATGCTACAAATAGCTTATTATACATACAGTTTCTTTAGCTCTAACACTCAAAATAAGATTCATCAATGGGCAGAAATGTTATTTTTACTCAGCATAAAAACATGTAAGTGAAAACATTATACAAGGTAAATTGGTGCAGGGAAAAGCTTTTTATGTTGAAAGCTTTTCTGCTGAAGTGCTGAAGTGCTTTTATCTTTCGTTTAGAGCAGAAAATTAGATACTTTTAACATGTTTTATGTGTCTGCCTACAGAATAAACATACATCCACTAAATACTTGAAAAGGTTCCTATAGCTATGTAACAACCACCTCTACAACCAAGTGGTGTACAGGACTACAGTTTCAAGTAATTTCCTTTATAGGACTTAGTAGCACTAATTTTTTTTTTTTTAAATTCTGCACTCTTAAATTAGCAAACTCAAAAAAAAAAAAAAAGGAAAAAACAAAGAAAGGAAAAAAAAAAAAAAAGATTGCATGGAGCAGAAGCTAGGGAATTCCTGGCAGGTCATCCTGGCTTTTGTTTACTTCATCTCATAGTTTTAACCTAATCCTTTGTCTTCTTAAGAAGATACAATACCATCCCCTCGAATAAGAACTGTGATGATGAAGATCAAAGTTGGTTTTTTTCCTTGCATGAAGTCCTGTAAAAAATGTCTTAGACAAGATGCAAACATGCTGTTCCTTAACAACTATTTACACATGTAACTTTACTGGTTACTAGTGTATCTTAAAATACTTAACTTAAAGAAAAAATCCAAACATGAAAGAGTATAAAGCAGCCAACTATTCTGTGAATGTTATAGCCGCCTTGTGTAAGTCAAGGCCAGTTTGCAGAATAATACATCACTTAATAGGACAGCAGCAAAACCTTTGTTAGAAAGGTACTGAAGCAGCAAGGAGCAGACTGAAGAGACTGTAAATGAGGAAGATCAAATCTAACAAAAAAAACCCCAAACAAATCACTCTTGCCAGCACTAGAAGTTTCAGATATAGTGTTTCTAGGACTAATGCTCTAATTAGGCAGCAGAAATGCTTTGAAAAGACACAACTTGAAAAATTGCATATTTACTTTTGGTACATGTTGTGAAAGAGCTGAAACTACACTAACATGTTCCCCAAACTAGATTTTTCAGAGCTTCTGCTCCTAACTGCAAATGAGACTGAACATGGGAACCCATATTTACAATGGCAAGCATGTAGTCTGACCTAATTGAAAAAATAGCTCATGGATCAGCTGTCAGCCGAAAGAAATCTCTTCCCGTTTTGTACAAGAATACTTTATAATTAATAAAGAACACTGGACTTTCTTCCCTTTAAAATTAAAATGCACTTTCAAAAATGTGAAAGAGGTAGCCATACTGACTGGTGTATAGTCTGGGGTTGAAGAGAAAGATGTTAAATTCTGCTGTAAAATGTTCTGGTTTATATAATGCAGAAAGTCAAACACATTCCTATTGCCAAAGAAATCACTACTGAAGCGAATTCATATGAATGCTTCACAGAAGAGTGAAGAAATCTCTAGGAAGCCAGATGAAAAAGGCCGAATTATATCTTGACTCAAGCATCTACTTTTGAAATAAAAAATATTAATTGCAGTTAGCAAAAGAAATGAATGTACTGACTATATGTTAATACATTAACACACACTAGCCTGTTATTGGCTAAGTAAGAGTTGTTAATGCTGACGTAGAGCTTTGGTGAAAGAGATGGACATCATTCCCTGTAAACAATTACAAAATATCAGTCCTATTTTTCTGTGGGCATGGAAACTCAAACAAGTGAGGGATCAGCCTTTTTAAAAGATAATTAATGCTAAGTAACATAATTTTTACAAATATGTACTAATAGCTATGTGCAATTTAACATGATATGAGAGTAAACTAGAAAACAACATAACAACAGTAATATTTACCGCTGGAATGGTTGAACAGCTCCCAACACTTCTGGCTGATGTGGTACTTGTAGTCCTTGTTCTATGCTCAGCAATATGAACGACACTCTCTTCATTTCTAAAATACACAAATCATTGTTTTATTCTACTAGCAAGACAAACACCCTTTGCCTTTATGAGCATCGTGTTTTAGTCTTAACTTTTTGAGATATAATCTAAAAAACCCCAAGAGAACAGGCAAGCACTACAGAACATTTAAATTTCAAATATTAACACTAGTTGTTCGAAACAGGTATTTTATGAAAGGAAGAATTTGTTGCACGACAGCCATGTGTATACCTAGCACATGAAAAGTTTCAGAACACTTTAAAAAATGTTTCAGATCCTGCACAATGTCTTGACAAGTCATTTCACTAAAAAGCAACAGCAGATGATGGGGTGTATGAGCTTGGTATATGCATCCAGGTACATGGCTAGCAAACTCAGAGTTAGTATTTCATGTGCAAGGGGCTAGCCTGAAGGTCAGCAGGAATTTCTAAGTATGTCAGGAAAGGAATTAAAAGTTAGAACAACACACAGTACAATATATTTGAATAATACATTCCAAGGAGCTTGTTCTTGCTGACTTCACCTGACTGAGCAGCAGAATAATTTGAGAATAATTGGAATAATTTGGCTTTGAGACAGAGCATTCAAATTACAAACTTATTCGTAAATTATTCAGAAAAATTATTTTAATGTCAAGAACTCTTTCACTACCAGTATTAACTGAAATAAAGAAAAAGGGAAAAAAAAAAATCGACCATAGAAAACAGGGTCTGCGAATTAAATCCAAGACTTGTTCCCTCATTAGATACTACTACACAGCTGACAACTGATCTGTCACACATTACATATGAAACATTTTGTGTGCAGTACCAATCAACAAGTTACCTATCACGAGACCAACAGGAAAGATATTCACTGCAATGTTTTAAAAATAAATTTAATTTTTAGTCTTCAATTTAAACAAGGGTAACTGAAGAGTAATCCTTTTTGAGCTGCTTGAAAGATTTACATTTATTGGGGGGAAGGGAGGAACCATATTCCTAGACAGAAAATATGAGTCTTTACCTGTAATGTCTAAATTTCTCGTTTGAAGTTGACAAGTCAACCAGATCAGGGCATTTGTCTCCATCCTCCTTATCATTACAACACACTCCTTGACTTGTCTGATTTTCGACTTCAGCAGCATTTTCAGTTCCACTTCTGCCCTCAGAAAAAGCAATTGCAGAATTCTCTGCATCTTCACCAGACTTCCAAAGCATAGCTTGCCATTCAACTTTTTCTAAGGCTGAACTCAACTTTGACATATTCAGCCTTTGTGTATTTTCACTACTTTCAGTTGTATCAGCCTCTTCTTTGTTATACATAAAGTCATTAGAAGTTCTGCTTTCAGAGAAATCAGCCACTTCATCCATGAATTCTGCATTGTCTTCTTCATCCTTGCTGAAGAAGTTGATCTTATTCTCAGCATCTTCTACAAATTCTGATACCTCTGTTGTATTATCATCCTCATCAGAACCTGGTGGGTAAAGCAGATCACCATCTTCCTCCATTTCTTTTGCATAGCCACTGGCAGCAATCTCTCTATCAAGAGAACACTCTCTCCTGTGAAAGAAGTAAAAGTATGTTTTCTTCTAATATGCTAAACCGTTGAGCTAGCAATATGCTACATTTTAGAATAAAAATACTAATCGGGCTAGTCTATAATCATTCATACTATTAACAAAGAGGATATGCTCTGTTGAAGCACATAGAACACCACACTATAGTGCTTAGCTTTTGGTAAAGTATTAATACAATGTGACCTGGGAGAAGGAAACTTCTACAAAAGGTGATTCCATCTCCATAGCCAGCATTTATTTATAGGAAATTGTTTTATTTTAGTATGAATATAATTTGGCTTTAAGTTCAAATTATGTTTAAGCAAACAGAAGAATAAAGGATATGCTGACACAGAGAGACTGATTCAAGTGTGGTACCCCTTTGGAAAAGCACTCAGAATGAAATAAAACCCTTCTCATTGCTTCAGTCTTAAAATAAGTGAAAAATTACTTTACTTTTCAAAAGGGACAAGAGACATTAGGAAGAAAACTTTGAACATAGTAATGTTTGTAGAGGCAGTCACCATGTTTACGAGCATTTTAAAAATAAATTTAAAATTGAAACCCAAATTAATCCTCAATGTACTAGAACTGTTAAATAGGCTTTGAGAAGTGAGAAAGTGATTCTGCATCACTGCTAACATTTCCTAGATATTTACCATTTGGATCAAGCTTCTGGATTGATCTCTCTTCCCTAGCTGCAAGAGGAAAGACAAAGGAGGCAGCAGCAGATTTTAAAGCACACGTCAGCTTTCGGAAACCAGTTACAATAACTTTGGTTGAAGAAAACACAGTAAGAATGACAAAAATGTAATTTAAAATTGCAAAGTTGGGCTTTTTGTTTTCTTTTTCTTACAAGCATCTCTCACAGGCACTCATTTTTCTCACGAAGCCAACACAAATACCATAAATAAGAGAATTCAAGTTCATCTGGCAATTTCTACCTGATGTCTTTGAATGCTGGGAAGAGCTCACTCTCGTAGTTGAAGCGTTTCTTAAAGAACTCCTTAATACAGTTAACATCTCTGTCAAAGTACCTGTAAAAAATATGGAATTGTACAAATACAAAATCAAAGTAATGAAGTCTAGTGCAGTGACAAACATTCACCCTACATTTCTTGTCTTTTACTGATTTTATTTGAAAATTACTTCTATTAGTGATCCCAAGACAAAAGGCTGGGGAGACAAACTACATACAAACTATGAACAACATAATTCTCTCTGAGAATCGACTGATTACGTGTTTATCCTAAAGAGACATTTCTACTCATTCATAAATCAAACTACATTTGGAACGTTATTTGTGCTGTGTGACAATGGCAGAAAAAGAATCAGAAAGAGGCTTATAGAAACAAGTCATGGTTCGCTATTTGCTGTCATCAGCACTTGTCAGACTTACTTTGAAAACATCTTTAAATTTGAACCTACCACTCAGCATTTGGATGTGATGTCGATATCATCTGAGGGAAATCAATCATAGTGACATGGTCATCATTATCCAATATGAGATTAAATTCATTGAAATCCCCATGAATCAAACCATGATTGGCAAGATTTACGATTAGATCCATTAATTCACTGTAGACAGCGGCAGGATCTTCCACGTGGTGCACCTGGCACCTGAAAAGTTAAATAAAATATTCTGAACATTGAAAGACTTTATTTAAAATACAGACAAAGTTCTGAAGTATATGAGATACATCTGACAGAATAACAGGGTGACTCAAGCTAAAAGGGCCCTCAGGTCTCTAGCCCAATACCCTCCTCAAAGCCGAGTCAACTCTGAGATCAGACCAGATTGCTCAGTGCTTTGTCTAGTTGAGGCTTGAAAAATTCCAGGGATGGAGAGAGACTGCACAACCTCCCCAAATACCCTGTGCCTTGCTGTCCTCAATGGGAGAAAACTTCTCCTTATAGCCCAGCTACATGTCATTTCAACCGACAACAGGGACTATTGTCATAATGCATTATTTAAATAATGGATCCATAAATTTTTAAGTGTCTCCTGTTTTAGGTAATTTTATGGTCTCAGTAGGAACCAGGTCTTCCTGTATTCAAATTAAAACGCCCCATGACATTTTCTGTTACAAACATGTATTTTCTACAGTAAGGTTGGGGGGGGGGGGGCGGGAAAGAAGAAAAAAAGCTTAAAAGCATTTCTGAATGTATACCTGAGAAAGTGAAGTACCTCAAGTGGCAAAACACAAATCTACTTCTCTTTAGAAAGAAACCAAGTAAAAAGGCAGTTATCTTATTGTACCATGAACTCTCAAAAGTGGTCAGCGTTTACAGTTAGCCTGTGAACTATTTTGGTCCAAATGCAGCACTATAGTATTATGAGAAAAGATCGATTGTACAATGAAAAGTATGAACAACAGAAGTCTAGCAGCTCTGTAACAGGTTCCTGTTGAACACTTGTACCAAAATTAAATTGGTGACATTTCTCATAAGCACAGGTCTGTATCATAAAATATTCCATTTGCTCTTTGAATTTGGATGTCATGTTAACTGGTGTCTTCTGAGATAAGAATCTCAGCTCCCGAGAACCAGGCGGCAGGGTTGGAGCAAAGAAGATGTACCCTTGGTGGAAGAGCATCAGTTCAGGTAATACTTAGGCAAACTGGACAAACATAAGTCCATGGACTCTGACAGGATGTACCCCTAAGTGCTGAGGAAGCTTGGAAAGTGCCATTCCAAGGACAGTCTTGATGATTACTGATCAATAATGGTGACTGGGAGAAGTACCTGGAGACTGGAGAAAGGCAACCATCACTCCCATCTTCAAGAAGGACAAGAAGGAGGACCCAGAGAACTACAGGCTGGTAAACATCACCTTGAGCCCTGGGGAAGGTGATGGGAGCTGCTAATCCTGGAAACCACCGTTAGGTACATTAGGGACAAGAAAATCATCAAGAGTAGTCAACTTCACCATGGGGAAGTCATGCTTGACCAATTTGATAACCTGTGATGAACTGATTGACCTGCTAGATGAGAGGACAGCAGTGGATATTGTCTACCTGGACTTCAGTAAGGCTTTCACACTGTCTCCCATGGGATCCTCATAGAGAAGGTGTTGAGGTACAGTCTCAAGGAGCAGACAGTGAGGTAGATTGAAAACTGCCTGAATGGCCGGGCACAAAGTCTAGCTGGAGGTCAGTGGCTAGCAGCGTACCCCACCAGTCAAAAAGTAGTTCCAGCCCTGTTTAACACCTTCATTATGAGCTAGGTGCGGCAGAGTTTGCAGACAACATCAAACTGGGAGTGGCTGACATGCCAGAGGGCATGCTGCCATCCAGAGGGACATCAACAGGCTGGAGAAATGGGCCAGCATGAACTTCATGAAGTTCAATGAGCAGTGCAAAGTCCTGCACCTGGCAAGGAACAACCTCATGCCCCAGTACACGCTGGGTGTCACCCAGGTGGGAAGTAGCTTGGCAGAAAAGGACCTGGGGTCCTGATGGACACAAAGTTGAATGTCAGCCAGCAATGTGTCCATGCAGCAAAGGGTCACAAGGATGATTAATGGATTGGAGCATCTCTCCTATGTCAAAAGGCTGAGAGCTGGGACTGTTCAGCCTGATGAAAAGGCAGCTCAGGGAGATCTCATCAATGTGTATGAAGGGAGGGTGCAAAGAGGAGGGAGGCAGGCTCTTTTCAGTGATGCCCAGTGACAGAACAAGAGCCAGCGGGCACAAACCGAAACACAGGAGGGTCTGTCTGAACATAGGAGACACTTGTTCACCTGCGAGGGTGACTGAGCACTGGCACGGGTTGCCCAAAGAAGTTGTGGAATCTCTCTCCTTAGAGATATTCAAAGGTCACCTGGTCATGGTCCTGGACCAGCTCTGGGTGGCCACGCTCAAGCAGGGAGGTTGGCCCAGTGACCTCTGGAGGTCCCTTCCAACCTCAACCATTCTGTGAGATGTGAAATAAAGTACATAGACTAGGAAGAACTAAGTCCAATTTGGCAGGAACTTTGGATAACCCTGTATTTGTTAAAGGCAGCATAACAATTGTTTACCATAAGTCACCAACTCCACACTAGTTTTTCAACTCAGGCAATGGACAACAGAAAAACTGGCAACAGGCTCTAGGTGGCCCTGCCTGAGCAGGGTGTTTGGACTAGATGACTCCCAGAGGTCCCTTCCAACCTCAACTATTTGAAGATTCTTTGATCTTGGCATATTTGAAATAATCATCATCCACTATTTATCTCCTTCAGTTTAGAATCACAAAAAGAGAGCATGGTAAACTTCCACAGCAGATGTCCACATGGAACTTGGAAGTGCTCCATGTACATGATGGATTTGGAATTACTGAACAAAGGAAGGTGGGGAGACAGAATATAATGAAGTCTCTTCCATGTTAATCATCAGCTGTTATACTTCGGGAATAATTCCCTTTTGCTTAAACTGCCCACTTCGGATCTTGATTACTATACAAGAGCATAGACCGGTTTGAAACTAGACACTTTAAATCTCTGGGTAAGCACCTAGGTTAATCTGCGTTATATTGAGTATAGAGGCTTTTTCCATTCTGCTCTGCAAACAAAACAAACCATCCCTTCATGTACAAACTTCAGTGATATTTAATGTTTCTAGATGTTGAACAACTGAAGCAAAGTAATCTTCCTTAAAGAAGCAAAACCAGATCATACGTGGTATTCTATGTTAACAGAACATCTAAACCAGTGAGTTATAATCGCACCTGAATTACTAAAGCAAGGATCGCAAACTGGAGCTCAGAACATGAAGGATATAATATTCAATATTGTATATATCCAATAACATAGAAAACAGTTGCAACACTAACTTGTGTCACACTGCTCTTTTGATGTATTCCTTACTTTAACAATTAGTCTGTTTCACCAGTTTCTTTGGACTAAGACAAAAACAATTTCTCAGAATAAAGAAGTAAGAGAAGCAAGACTATAACCAAGCAAAATGTTAGTGAGTGTGGGCTGTTTGGCATGGTGAAGTCAGAAACACTCTCCTGACAAGGAAAAACCCTAACCCTGTTACCTTACTGAACCTAACATTGTTAGGGTTTCCATAACACAGAGAACTCAAGCTTCAAAAGTACTTACAAAGGATAGCCATCAATAAGTTCCATAACAACGGCATGCCTGTTGTAGTCTACAGGTTTTGGAACAGGAAATTTTCTGTCATGCAAAGTCTGGAAAGAGACAACACAATGAAAATTAAAATTAAATAGTTAAGAAAACATTACATATATTGACAAACTCCCACCTAAGATAAGCAATAAATATTGCTGGAGAAGCAGCATACACTACTCAAATGCTAACTGGAAACATCAAAACACATGCTTAAGAAGGAAGACAGCATAACAGCCATTTGAACTTTCATTGCAAGGATGAAGTTTAGACACTAAGCATCCTGCTATATGGTCTACAGTCTAATTATCATGCATCTGGAAGAAAACCACAAGAGAATAATGACAGCATTGTATCTGGTCTGTTATGCCGAGTAATCAATAGCAGGTAACTGGGAATAGGGTGTCAGGCATTAGAAAAAAATTCCACACTAAGTTGCTGCCAGTACGGTTCTGCCTACTAGTTAATCCATACTCAGTTGCTGTAAGACAAAAGTTCATTCTTAAATATTAAAAACCAGCATTACCCCACATTAAAGATTAACCAAAGGTAGGTTGAAGCTCTCCCCTTTGCCTTTTCTAATGCAAATTTAGTTATTGACTTGATCCACTCAATTTCTTTATGGGTTCATTCTCTTTTTACTCATTCTTTTACTACCAGTGAATTTTTCTTAGAGTTCTAAGTTAAAGCAACATAAATATATTGTTACTTAAATATTACACTACTATCATTTTTCAGCAAACAATTATTCTTTCCCCAGCTCTCTTTTCAGGGAAACTGATCCCCATGACTATATTCCTACAAATCCTAATCATGTAATGCTTTACTAGTTGGACCAACTGGACCAATATAGAGGTTCTAAATGATGGTAATAGTTCTTTCTCTTTCTGTGGAGGCCACTGGTAGAACCTACTAAGGTTTTTTAAGGGAAACAAGAATATTTAATGTATTAGTACTGTTTCATAGCATGAAAGGAGAAGGGAAAACTAATTTATTTATTAAAAAATTAGTTTTCCACTATCAACTTTCAATCACTATGTAACATCTGCATATTTTTAAAGCAAGTCAAAAAACCTGGAACTCTCGGGAGTAGCAATATATGCTTGGAAATGAAATTTTTTCCCCCACAGTATAGACCAAAGTGTGCCTTTTCAGATCAGAACACCAGTTTGGACTAAAAGATTTTCCTTAACAGCACAGCAACAGCTGAAAACATGGTAAATTAAAAAATAAATAAATTAATTTTTAAAAAATGACAGCTGAACAGAAAAAAAAAATTCTGACAATTAACTGTAAATTTCCTTACTTTAAAGGTGTTTTTGCAAGCTTATGCAATATATTTTGAAGGAAAAACAGACAACTGGTGATAGACAAAGTATCTATCCATAAATAATGACGTTCATCTGAAATTCTCTCATGAGAATTTCTGCTTCAGTCCCACATGACTTCCATTTTGTCACTGGGAGGTATACAAAACATAGAGCATTGAAATTCTCTGAAACTTATACTTTAAGTCCATTAGTAAAAAATAAAAAGTGCATAAATCCTACCAGTATTGCAAACATGAACTGATCAAAAGACAGTCTGAAAAGTGTCTTCCAGAATAATACACCACTGCTGATACTGTGTGAATGGCCACCTACCTTCATATAGGCAAACTCCTTCATTGCTGCTAGCCGGGATAAATACAGCCATGACATTTTATGTCTGTGCTTGTGGTAGTCACGTTTATTTTTCAGACTGCGAAAGGAAGTTCTTCCAAGCCTATGCAATTTCAAAGCAAACTGCTGCTCCTCTTCATTTGCAACAATATAAATATCTAGAAGATATATAATGGCATCGATCTGAGAAATAAATGATATCTAACAAGCTAATACCTGATGAAAAAGTGCAGTGATAAGTTTCTTACTTCACCTCTCACAATTACTATTTCTGGCATGGCAAGTTCTACTACAGTTAGTAAAACCAGCTGAATTTACACATTGTACACTAGAGATATGGAAAAGAAGAAGTTGTTGTTAAAGAGATCATGGCACTCCATTGGAAGAAACATTCATGTGATCTCAAACATCTTTCAGAGTACGAGATCTTAAAGTTCCTATATTCAGGTTAACATCTGCAGGCTATCTGCACAGCAAAGAACAAATATAAGCAATCCTTGAGAAAAATCTAGGGCAGATGCTGGTGTTCTTACTAGCACTCTGGAAGAGCCGCCTTCTTTCTGTCGAGTGGAGAGACAACCCAAGGGACCAGCCTCTTAAACGGTGTTAACAAATAGCCTATGCTTCATTACTACATTTTTCCCCAATAATCCCCTTCTCTTTCTTCAGTTGCTGTGTCAAATTATGACATGAAGGTAAGAGGAGCCAAGAAAACACTCCAATAGTCTTAAGCCTATTTTATTTTACCATCTTATTTTTAAGTAGGATGAAAAAGCTGAAATTATCTTTTTGCTAAAATAGTTGAAAACTCTTTACAAAGCATGAGACAAACGGCATCTGCCTGCAACATACCCCTTTAAGCAATGCATGAAGAATCAGACAAAACAGTCAAAGCAGAATGACAATTCTTGTGAAGAAACATTCAAATGCAGCCAAAAGCCTCACATAGCATCTCAACAAGTGACCCATAAATCTTCATGTTTGACAGATTAACTGATGTGACCATCCAGAGGAAAACTTACTAGTTTCGAGCAAAACATTTGCAACATTACAGCTGTGTTTGCTTTAAAAAAAAAAAAAAATTATTATTTTTTTTTTTTAATTACCTGATTCTTTGCCAACACCCATCTGGTTTCCAACAGAATTTATGACTTGTCGGGAAGACAGAGTTTTCAAAGCAAGGTAATCATATCCTGCATTAGTTAACCGATAACCCTGGAAAGCTAGGTAACAATAAAACACAAAACACTTAATTCCTCATTATGTATACATTAAGTCTCAATCTAGTCTTGTTTCAGCATACAGTACACCACACCCACCCATTGGCCCAATTGACAGAATGGTAAAGATACCCAAATTCCTGAAAGTTTTATGAAAAGTAACAACTGGGCAAAAGATAGACGTGCTGTTAGTCCCTCTCTAATAGAGGCAATGACAGTATTTTAAACAGCCTGGGAAAACTCAAAGAGCACTTTGGAAGATACACATATAGGAGAGACAACTGGGATCTGGGATTGTTGTGATGATCTAGAGCGACCCTTAATGCTCTGAAGACCTGGGACAAAAAGGACAGGAATTTCCTGTAGACTCCTACAGTATGTTTGCAAAGCCAGATGCAACTAAAAGGCTGAAAAAAATGTGGAAGGGCCTGCACAACTACAACTTGTCACATGACAGGGAAGAAAAACTGCTTTAGTAGCTGTTTCTAGGGGGTGAAATGTAGAAGGCTTTAGCAGTCTGCTCTGGTTTGTCTAAGACTAGCTCATTGGGGTTGATTTCTGTATGCATTTTAATATTGCCTTAAGTGATGATTATTTTTTTTCATTACTTTGGTGACTGAGCAAAAAAGAAAGTTAACTGTTCATCTCTTTTCTGCCTGTCATCTTTATCACATATTCATCACCAGCAGCTCAGCAGACAGCTACATTTGGTGCTGCACAAATCCATATTCCCAGGGCAGGTCCAAGAGGAGGCAAGGTTAGCAAGCGCTCTCGATGCTCATACATGCCAAGCTGTGTACTTCTGCAAGTATCACTGTGAGGCACTGGGGGCAGAAGGACAGACGGAGCAGAAATTCAAACTCACTCTTGGTTCGTTCGTAAGCTAGAAGTTTGTGCTTCACCAGCTCTCTCAAGATTTTATTACAGCCACCATGTTTAAGGCTGGCAATGGAAGCAATTAAGCTAGCAGGAGCTATTTCATGGTTCTTCATTCCCATTTCCACCTAAAAGAATAAACAAAAATAGATTTGTTAGCCCCTATGTTCACTAATGAAATAGTATCAGGCTAAAATCACTTTTCATGGATGCATTATTGGGTTTTTTTATGACTTAACCAAACCTTTTAATACACAGCACTGCCCATTGATATCCTTTGTATAATTCAGCCTTGAAACTTCTACAGTAGCGGCCAGGAGATGAATAGCTGGTTAGATTTCAGCCTCAGGAGCGGATGAAGGAGCTCTTCTACATTTCTGAAATCTGACTCTTTTCTCATACTTACACAGCCATGGCGCAATTTGCCTGTCCACTAGGACTCCTGCTGCCAGCACAGTCAGACAGCGCAACTGGTAAGGCCTGTGCTTAACGCGAAACTAGCCACGGCAGCACGCCGCACAGCGGTGAACCTTCGCTCGCTCCTTGTTAGACGGGGTGCCAAAAGCAACCAGCACGTGTGGCGAGACTGCTGACGGCCCCCCGCGGGGCGGCCGCCACCTCCGCAGCCCCCGCGACCGCCCGGCCGCTAACGGCCCCCCCGAGAGCGGCGAGACCTGGGCCCTGCCCACCGGGAAGCACCACCATCGGGCCCCAGGGGAGTCGGCGAGAGCAGAAGCAGCTCCCATTCCCCTGCAGCTTTTCCTCCGCTGCCGCCTGCGACGCAGCCAAGCGAGGCCCCCATCCGCCCACGGAGCCCACCCGGCCCCGCCTAGCCGGCCGGCCACGCGGAACGCCGCGCGCAGGGCTGGGCCGCGCTGGGCTGGGGTAGGCTGGGCTGCGGTAGGCCGGGCTGGGGTAGGCCGGGCTGGGGTAGGCAGGCCTGCCCACCCCTCCTCCGCCCCCCCCCCTCCCGCCGCCGCCCCGCCAGGCCTCCCCACCGGCTCACCGCTGTCAGGACCCTGAAGTGCTCCCTGGAGAGGTACCGAAGCATCACCGCGTTCAGCTTCCCCATGGCGGCTCCGCGCGGAGAGGAGGACAGCCAGGCCCCTCCGCCCCCTCCCACGCATGCGCACCGCAAGCGCCTCCCGCGCCGGGGCGGCGGCGGCGTTGGGTCCTGGCGCTCACGTCCTCGCCGGGTGCCTTGCGTGCTTCCCTCGTCACTGCGTCACTGCCGACTGGCAATCGAGACCGAGTAAGCCTCGGCCTCGGGAGCGGCCTGGCCTCGCCGCCCCCTGCCAGTGCGCTAGTGGGGTGGCGCCCTTGGGCATCGCCCAAGGCCAAGCCGCTGGCCGAACGCAGACCAGCGCCCCCAGCGACACGGCCGGCCCGCCGGCGGCCGCAGCCCCGCCCGCGCGGGGCCTGCGCCAGCCCGCGGGCCGGGCCCGCCGCGGGGGGGTGGGTGTGTGGGGGGTGTGTGTGGGGGGGTGTGTGTGTGTGTCTGTGTGTCTGTGTCTGTGTCTGTGTCTGTGTGTCTGTGTGTGTCTTCCCCCCAGGGCGGGGGCGCTGTCCCGAGGCCGCGGCAGGTGACGTGCAGCCCCTTCTGTGAGTTCTTTTTTTAATCATACGTGGTAGCTTTCAAAGCATTGTATTTTGCCATGGAATAAGTAGTCACACTGATCAGCTGCAGATTTCAAGTACTTCAGGGACAATTAGGAGATCAGGCCCAGCCAGCATGGGTTCACGAAAGGGAGGTCTTGCCTAACCAACCTGATTTCCTTCTATGACCAGGTGACCCGCCTGGTAGATGAGGGAAGGGCTGTGGATGTTGTCTACCTGGACTTCAGCAAAGCCTTCGACACAGTCTCCCACGGCATTCTCCTGGAGAAGCTGGTGATTCATGGCCTAGACGGGTGTACTCTGCTGGGTAAAAAACTGGCTGGGTGGCTGAGCCCAGAGAGTTGTGGTCAATGGAGTTAAATCCACTTGGCGGCCGGTCACAAGCGGTGTCCCCCAGGGCTCAGTTTTAGGGCCGGTCTTGTTTAATATCTTTATCAATGACCTGGATGAGGGGATTGAGTGTGCCCTCAGTAAGTTTGCAGATGACACCAAACTGGGTGGGAGTGTTGATCTGCTGGAGGGGAGGAGGGCTCTGCAAAGGGACCTGGACAGGCTGGATCGATGGGCCAAGGCCAACTGTATGAGGTTCCACAAGGCCAAGTGCTGGGTCCTGCACTTTGGTCACAACAACCCCATGCAGCACTACAGGCTTGGGGAAGAGTGGCTGGAAAGCTGCCTGGCGGAAAAAGACCAGGGCGTGTTGATTGACAGCCGGCTGAATATGAGCCAGCAGTGTGCCCAGGTGGCCAAGAAGACCAGTAGCATCCTGGCTTGTGTTGGGAATAGTGCAGCCAGCAGGAGTAGGGAAGTGATCGTGCCCCTGTACTCGGCACTGGTGAGGCTGCACCTTGAATACTGTTTTCAGTTTTGGGCCCCTCACTACAAGAATGATGTTGCATTGCTGGAACAGGTCCAGAGGAGAGCAACCAAGCTGGTGAGGGGTCTGGAGCACAAGTCTCTACAACCAATGACTTTGGAGTTCTTACACTGAACAAAGAAACCAGACTGTATTTGACCATGGCTATGTGAAAAAGTGAAAGTGCTTAACTGATCAGATGTCTTATGGAATGTGATTAAAATATTTTTTCACTAGGATTGTCTTTTGAAAGTGGATTTTCAGAAGAAAATCTGTAACACATTTAGTGTTATAGAAAGAAACACCAACATCTGGGGAGAAGAAATAAAAAGAATGAAGGCTTTGTTGTTTTGAGAAAGAAAGATGTTCCTAAGACATTGCCCTGTACACATCTTTGGGGCAAGTCACAGGAATGTCAGAGGTAATTGAATGCTTCTAGTTTCTGGCTGCTTCTCTGGATGTTTAAGGTCTTTTTTGTAATGTTCACAGGAACATTACAGGTTATGTAAAAATGATTATGTAATGATTAATTCCGTTGTATGCCTTAATGCTTTCCATTTCAAGTGCCATCTCTTTGTAATTAGAATGGCAGTAAGTAACAGTGTCAATACCAGATTTGGTCATTCCCCTAAAAAAAAGATAAATGCATTTTTTAATGGAAAAATTAATGTGTGTTTCTTCCTTATTACATATGCTTGTTACTAAATAATACAGAGGGCACTAGTTTACCCAGTCATATCTTACAAACATCATCATCTTCAAATTTGCCACTGTACACAGTTCCACAGAACTGTGCATTCAAGTAACAGCTCCACAAAATAGAAAGGATGTTTGGTTTAAGTGATTTTAGTTTTTGTTAAAGTGACTGTTTTGATTACTTTGGAAAGTTCTTTTTTCTATTCCATAGAACCAACACAGCATGAAGAATATGGTCTGATTTTCTCTGCTATTCTTTAATCACTATATCACCAGTAGAGATCAGAGGCTTTATTACGCTTCCTCTGAAGCTCCCCAGCTCTTGTGTTGAAGATGTGTTCGTTGAATTGTCACCTTTATTTGAAGACAATAATGCCATTTTCTCAACTAACCTAAATTTTACTTCTACAAATATGTTTAGCATCTTACTCTAAATGCTTTTAAAAACTCTCTTCTCTCTACAGGACTTGGCACCTGTGCTATTCTGCTGTGCTCATGCTTATGTTGGTCTTCCTTTGTAAATCTGTTTTACCTCTTATCTTTCATTGTAAGTATGGTGTCAAAGGAATCTTTGGTTCTCTGTCTGAAAGCACCTGGTCCACAGGTACGCCATTTAGTTGTTTCTGTTTGAATACAAAGTGTACATAGTAGCTACCTCCTCCAGCAAATGCACAGGAAGAACAAAACCAATTAGTTTCAGTTTTTACTGCTTTTCAGCTTAAAAAGAGAGGAATAGTGTGACTTACCAGGGGAGTCATATGTGCAAGCAAATAATACTGTCACACACATTCATCACTGAAAAATATAGATGCAAATAAGGGGCAGTCTTTGCATGCAGCATTAAGTCTGCCTGGAAAACAAAGAAGTATTTCCAGCCTTTCTTACTGTGAGGATGTGGTACTGAATCCCTGTGTGAGGGACAGACTGGCTGGACATTTGTCTCAAAGCTTGCCCACATGAAGCTAACAGGACTTTGCAGGGCAGTTGTGCCAGCTGCCTCCCCACCCCCACCTCCACAGCCACAGGGACAGCAGTGAGGGCCTGGTGACACCCTGTCCGGTGCCAGCAAGAAAGGCTAAGAAAATTGCACAGAGGCTAGAAATGTATCAAGAAACAGGAGGAATCTCCAGTTGTCCAGAAAGCATGTTGTGGGATGGTTCTCAACTGCACTGTGAAGAAAAACCTGGAAGTGCAGAGGCTACAGCCCTTCTGCAATCCCAGGATTTCCCCAGTAATTGCAATGTGAAGCAGCAACCTGTCTCTTTGGACTGGAAACAGGAGCAAAATAAATACTGCATAAGGTAAAATCTTGCTCCCATCACTTTTTCTTCAATCAATCCAGTGTTAATGTTCTTGTACTCCAAGAGGACAGCTGCTACCTTTCTGTGTTTTCCAAAAACTGTGGCACATGCCATCTGCAATGGGGAAAAATATCCTTTCTAGATCCCCAAACTGACAACAAACCTTGGCAACACCAGAGATGCAGCAATCAACGAAAGACATGGGATAAAATAGCATCACAGCACAGCCTCAAGTTAGCAGACAAAATCAATGTGTGCTACAGGAGCCTATCATGTGGCATTGGCATAGTTTTCAGAGACCACTGGATCAAAACATGTTACGTCCTCCCACTGACATGTACTGCAAGAAGGTAATACAGAGAAACAACAGCAAACAAGAGAATTTTTGCAATGATGCAACCAAGCAGTTCTCCAGCCTGGTCCCAGAGTGCTGGTGGAGCTAAAGGCAAATGCAGTTTGCACACTTTCCACATGGGCAAAATAGATTTTAACTTTCTCTCTTTATGTAAACCAATGATGTTTGCATATCCATTTGAGGATTTTCCACTCTCTACTTCCAGGTCCATCAAGGCTGGTAGGTGTGCTAGTGAGGTGAGAAAACAAGATCCTTAGTAACAGGGGACATATTGTGCCTCCTTGTGTTCTCCCCTTAAAATACATACAGAAAAGTAAGCCTCGAAGAAAAGAAATAGAAAGGCCAACATCATCAGTTAAACGTTTTTGTGGGTTTCACCCAATCATGAACATGATGTCAGAGGTGAGAATTACAATTTCCTTTCTCCATCTGAAGATAACTAGATTCACTGAGGTCTGTAAAAGCAGAAATAGGTATTATATTTTTATTCCTACTGGAAAGACAGTAAATCCTGGGCTGTTTGTCACAGTGGCTTGACGGTTATGCAGGGGTATGGTGGACAGGCCTGGGCTTCTGCTTTGGTCACACCATGGAGGACGGTCCATGAGCATAATGTGCTTGATCAGACGTTATTCATAGCACCTTTCCTTGAGAGATTGCTAATAAAGGTACAGATGGTGAGAGTGATGAAAAAAGATCTCTTGTAGCAAACGTAACAAGATTGGGCTGAGCACTCTGTTTCTAAGGTGAAATGAAGCCAGCACTTGCATGCCTGGAGGAAACCATTCAAACTTGCTAGAAACGCAAAGCCTGCTTTAAAAAGCATCAACACAGAAGACAAATTATGACAGTGAAAAGGATTCTGTTGTGTCTACACAGATGGAAATACTGAGGCTTTCATAATGGCTGGGTGTTCAGACTGTGCTCGCTACTCTTCCACGAAGAGGTCTCCTGCCGTATAGGGGTTTTCTGATGTCTAATAAGTGTTGGTCCAGGCATACATAACTTCTCTCTATGGCAGCACAGTCAAGGGCTCCTTGTCTGTCAGGGTGCCTCTTTCCATGAAATTTGCAAGAAGTTCACATTTTTGCACCATTTCCTCTCTGTCAAGTTTGCTTGGCAATACCCAGTGAGCTCTCAAGTTAGCTGGGAAGAGGGGACCACACAAACACACATGCCTCACAGTAAGTATGGTTGTGTAAACGTTGTTTCCTTGCAAAAATAGGGTAGAAGTGGCCATCTGTCACTTTTGTTTCCTCATATTGTATATATAAAGAGGGCTGATTTTACCCAGAAATGTTTTCCAAAACAGTGGTAGAGAGTAGCTCCTGTTGTAAGCTGGTGGGACACCTCTCCATTATGTATGCAGTTAGAAATCTCTTCCTTTTTAGAATAGGGAGAGAAACATAATTTGGGGGAGAAAAGATAATGTTTAGGAAATAATGAACTAATACATCTATGGGGCGGGTAAATTAAAATAAACCATTTAACCCCAGATTCATGGAACTGCAAAATAATTAAAGTTTCACAAAGCCCACCAAAGCACAAAGTGTGATTAGATGTGGAAACAGAAAAAATCAAAACCGCATCTACATGTAGCCCAGTTCAAGCAGACCTCAACAGAAGCAGCACCTCTCTTTGCTCCCAAATAATGTTTCTGCAACAGCACTGGTAAGCATGATGTGCTTTCAGATGGCTTTGCTTAACCAGATGCCAGTGTTAAATACTCTTCCTCCCTCCCAGCATGCTAATAAAGTAGATTTTTAACACAAATGTTTATTTTAGAATAAAATTTTTGGAGCTATATTTTCCCCCTTGTTTTTAGATGAGCATTTCTTGACAGCAGAGTACTGTAAAGAAGTCGAAGACAAGATGTCTGCATGTGCTCTTGTGGAACGTGCTCACACTAGAACTAAGCACTGTGTGTTGCTACATAAATGGATTAGTAGTTCAAAACATTATGCTGTAATGAAAAGTCACTTTTTTATGTATTTCAAAACAATTATGGTATAATTCACCTCAAAAATATACTAGAAATTCACTGTCACTAAACTATAGTATAGAGATGAAAAATTAACACCTGTGAAGCTAAGAACAGGAGGATAACTGGAAAATTCTGAGCACTCTGTCACCTGCCTGCTACTCTGCAAACAAATGCCAGTATTGCGAGGAAAACTACTAACATAAAAGCAGTTTTTTTGCTTTCATACTATGTGTCAGATTGCATTAGAATTTTAATTTTCCTGACTTAAAATATATTTGAAAGAATCTTTAAGAAAACTTCTCTCCTTGCTGCCACATTTTTGCTATAATTTTAGTTTTCTTTTAAAGAAGAAAATAACAAGAAGCACAATTTTCTTAGATCCTAGCATCTATGTTTAACTCAGCTGACAATCTAACGCATCTAATGCACTCTGATAATGAATACAGAATGAAAACATGTAAGTAATGCTTTTTATGTAAAGTGAAGCTCAGCATTTCACAGGTCCAACTTAATACTATAAAGGATAAGGATCTTGAAGTAGTGAATGGCAAAATCCTTATCAAATTCAGCAGTGCAGTGGAGTATCAAACTATTGCATTTCTTTACTTTCTTCTGAAGTGTCACTAGTTTCTTAAGATGTTTGTGACCTGATCATAGTCAAAAAGCAAAAAAAAAAAAAATTGTTACCTAAGCTCAGCAGGAAATGCAGAAACCTTAACAGTGGAATTCTGATCTAAAATTAAGTGGTCACTATCCTGCTCAGCTGAGTCATTTCATTTAAAGCAGGAACAAAGTAACTTTTTCTGAGGATTTAAAGAGTGTACCTTGAGCCTGGATTGGTTCCCTGGCAGGGGAAATGGGGGCTTCTGTAAAATCACTTATGAAAAGAAAAAGGTAGTTGTTCTCTTCCAGTCTTTGGCACTCTGGCCTCGTGTCCCTTGATGATGCCCTTTCTCCCTCACCGTAGATCAGAAAAGGGTCAGACTTCTAAGTAACCACTGGGATACCTAATATCAGGCAGGAACATAATAGAGCACATAATCATACTGCTCGAGCAGGAAGAATGAATTAGATCCTGTTTGGCAGCTTTTTGTGTGAATAAATGTATAGGAAATTAGTGCTATACAGCAACCTGAGACTATGGCACTTACACTGTAGAACTGTCCTGCCAGCTCCTGCCGGAACAAGACCCAGGCACTATTATTTTTCCCCAACATTCCTCTTTTTCTATGGAAAAGAAACACAAGCACCACTGTTTTGTTCCAGTGCAGTCATTTATGGCTGGTCCTAGTACTCTGTGGAAATCCTGACCATCCTGGCATGTCAGCAACTGTGTGCAGACTAAGTGGGATCCAGGAACTGTAGCCAAAGGTGAAGGGCAAAAGAGACATCTTTTGGAGTGTAAACTAGTAATTTGTTTGTTATGCATCCTTATCTCACCTCCTCAACAGCAGCCTGCTCCTCCATTTAATGATTGGTCATTGGGGCCAGTATGACTTCCAGATGTCATAGCAGGTGAAAAATTGTTTTGCAAGCTGCCCCAAAATGCACATACATTAATGCAGCAAAACAATTAAACAAATTTAGCTTTTCTTGTTTATAGAACAAATTGCCCAAAAAGAAATACAAGAGTAAATCAGTTTTAAATCTTTATGTGCTGAATAATTGACATTGTAGTAATTACTGTTCGGTTCCATCAAAACAATGGCTACAAAAAATATTCCTCAGCTGCCCCTTTTTTATATGCTCTGTACTTCTCACATGTTCCTGTTTGGAATTCAATTTGAAAATTTAGCCTCTGTTTTTGCAGCCAAGCACACATATGAAATGTTCAAGCAATTTTTATTTACTGATCAGTGATTTGCCACTAGGCAGCACAGTGGAAGGAAGTATAATGTTTAACTTTCTATCTGTGTCTGAGTGCAGACTAGGGGTTTCAATTTGGTTAAATCACTGTTTCTGATTAAATGACCTAAGGACCTCATTTTCTCTTTGTGCTTTAAGAAGAGAATACTTTCTACAAGAGTATTCTGCTCAATAGCATGGGATGAGTTAACAGGCACAGGGGTGAGGGAGGCTCAGTTATGGCTTAGGGGTGTCAAAGGGAAGATTTCCATTTCTTCAGCTCACCACAGTGCTTTGCTTTCTGCTCTGTTCCTTGACCTTATCTCTAGCCTGTACCCAGCCTATAAACTGATCTATCCATGCAAGTTCTTGTGCCTAGGCAAAACCCTTTTGAAGCACAGACAGATAGGCTCACATGGAAGCAGTTGTCGGGATACAGGTTTAAGAGAGATACAGGTGGCCACAGCAGATCTACAATTATGTGAAAACCATAGAACACATGATACATAGCAGAACCTGCAGTTCTACTTGGAATTGCCCTGTAACAGGTTCTTAGATTTAGCAATAAAATTGCAATAAAAGGAGAGAGAGAAAACAGAGAGGAAGCTATGATGAAATAAAAAGGGAATTACTCCAGAAAGCCAAAGCTGAATCTGAATGGCAGCACAGTCAGATGCAGAAGTCTCTGCTCTGGGTGTGGGTCATCTGAGTTCAAAGCAAGAAGGGAGGCTTCCATGACTGTTGTCCTGATGGGAAGTTCTACCATGTACCAGATATTAATCAATAAATCTCACCTACTGAAGATCACGCATACTGTTTCTTCCTAGGCAGTCATACACTTTTGCTCTCTTTTCCCCCTACTTTCTCCAGTCCAGTCAACTCTCTCTCCTTTCTTCCTGATTTTTTTTAATAGCCTTTGAGCACAATGGGACTGTGCCTATAACAGGAATCTTTGGAGACAAAGCAGTACAAACAGGAAAAACTTGTAATAGTGCAGTTGTTTCAATAGCCCCAGTGAACTGCAATGACAAACACATCTAGATTGGGCTTCCCTCCTCAAAGGGGTGTAGATCCAGGAAAGCTAGTTCAACCATTTTAGGATAAGACTGACATGACTGCATAGACAATCTCAACCATAATGCCCGATCTGTCTCAAACCTGTTTGAACTCTATTTTGTATTTAATTGAAAGGGATTCTCTATTTGTACTACCATTACTGCTTTCTGGTTAAATATGATCCATTGCTTGTCCCTGCTGCATTTTAATAGTAAAAAATGTTATGAACACATGGATTTTGGCAGTGTATTATTTCTGCAAAATAAAGAGGAGACTCCCAGTCACAGCAGTAACTTGGGACTTCACCAGGAGTTCTGGGGATGAATCCAGACCAATCATCATGCTGACACCTGAAGTGTCTAGGTACAAACAGATAAATGATAAGCAGTTAGTTGGCTCTGGAGTATGGAAGAAAGAACTGAATATTCACATCAAATGACTTTGAGTTAAAACTGAAAACAGTCAAAAGAAAGCAAGAGAATGCAGTATTATATTTAACAAGTAGTTTGTGTACTTCTTAGGTAGGGTTTTCAGTTCAGACAATAACTGATTCTTTTACTAGAGCTTTCTTTTAAAGACAGCAGCAAACTGCAGACATTTTAGAGAGTAACAAAAAGCACCAAACCTTAGGAAAAATGTGAAGAGAAATTATTCGAGGGAACAGAACCCAAGTTATCCAAAACCGAGAAGATGGAGTGGAAATACATTAATAACTTATATAGCCATATAAAGATGCTAGCAAGGAATCTGGGATAGAGACAGTGTCTCTCAATGAGAATAGAAGTAATGGGATTTAGGTTAGATATGGGTAAGACTATGAAAATGTGAATTATGCAATGGAGCAAGTTACCAAGGGAGGCTGTCTCTTCATCTATTCAAAGTTATACATGACACCCACCGATTGAAATATGTTTAAGAACAGATAAACAAATCCTGGATGACCACTCCAGGTCTGCTCCCTACAAGGATTTTATGTGCTATTTCAACAGAATAGGTGGTCCCGCTGCTGGCCAAGGCCAAGCCCATCAGCGACAGTGGTATCACCTCTGTGATTTAGTAAGGAAAAAAAAAAAACCCTACTGTGGAACAGCAGCCGGAGAGAGAGGATGTGAGAGAAAACAGCCCTGTAGACACCAATGTCAGTGGAGAAGGAGGGGAGGAGGTGCTCCAGGCACCAGAGCAGAGATTCCCCTGCAGCCCCTGGTGCAGCCCATGGTGGGGCAGGCTGTGCCCCTGCAGCCCAAGGAGGTCCACAGTGGAACAGATCTCCACCTGAAGCCCATGGAGGACCCCACACTGGAGTGGGTGGATGCCCAAAGGTGGCTGTGACTCTGTGGTAAGCCAAACCTGGAGCAGGCTCCCGGCAGGACCTGTAGACCTATGTGGAGAGGAGCCCACACTGGAGCAGATTTTCTGGCAGAACTCCCTGCCCGGGGGACCCACACAGAGAAGTCTGCTCCTGAAGGACTGCACCCTGTGGAAAGGATGGACCCATGCTGGAGCAGAGACCGCCCTAAAACCTCCCCTCTGTCCCGGAGGGAGGAGGTAGAGAAAAGTGGGAGTAAAGCTAAGCCTGGGAAGAAGGGAGGGGTGGGGGGAAGGTGTTTTAAGATTCAGGGGGTTTTGTTCTCTCCTACTCTGATTTGACTGGTAATAAATTAAATTAATTTCACCAAGTTGAGTCTGTTTTGCCCATGACAGTAACTGGCGAATGATCTCTCCCTGTCCTTATCTCAACCCATGAGCCTTTCAACATATTTTTCTCTCCCCTGTCCAGCTGAGGAGGGGAGTGGGAGAGTGGCTTGGTGGCACCTGGCATCCAGCCAAGGTTAACCCATCACAAAAGACAAGAAACAGCACCAGTAGCAGCAGCAACACTCAGAGAGTGTTTTGAATGCAACTACGTGATTTCTGGCTCCTTCTGGCCCACCTTAGACGTTTCTGCCACTGAGGCAATGATCTAAAATGTTGTTGCTCCAGATAAAATGTGTAGGGGCCATGTCTCAGGGGGATATTGCAAACATCAATTCCTGCTTGGAAAGCACTTTAAATATAGATGTGAAACATCGCTTCTGCTAAAATCAACCTGTTAATAATGAGCATCACTATAAAAGTACAGAGATGCCATTTTGCTAGGTAAATGATACAAGACAGCTCATCCCTGGAAGGTAATGAAGAGAAGAGCTGTCTATTCTTTGTGCTTTTTCTGGCAAGCCCTCCCCTTTCTTCCCCCCCTGTTATTCAGCCCTTCGAAAAATTGCTTTAGAAATAATAATGCTTCTTGGTGTCAAACAGCTCAGGAATCTGGCAAAAGTCAGAGGTGAGGAGACATTTCCTTTACCAGGCCACTTGCCTTGATAACAGAGGAAAGGTCTATTTCAGACCCTATTCAAAGTGTTTATTTAATTACTGCATTTCTTTAAGATTGGACAAGCTCAATTTTAAGACATGTTGACTAATGTCTTTGGAAAGAAAAGGGCTTTGCCTTGCTAAATTGTATTTGTTTTGTTGGCAGTTACTCAACAAAGAATAACAATGGTAAAGAGCTGGAATTGCATTAGAAAACAACATCTAATGTTGTCTTTATGGAACTGCTTTGACCTCTCACTCACCATTATTTTAGGCACCCAATCTCCTTTGTGCTTATATAAGGAGGGTAAGAAACAACCTAAGTCTTGCCTTTGGGATTTTTAATCAAAGCTGCAACTTTCCTGATTGCAACAGTGGATTTCCAAGCTCCAAAGAAATTGTGTAAATTAAAATCCCACGTTCCTGTGGGCTATGAGTGGAGTCGTTTGAATGTTCTTAATAGAGGAGTTCCTCCACGTTAGAAAGGGTAAGGAAGTTTCAGGAGCTCTGGGCTCTCATTGTCACACACAATGATCTGTGACTGATAGACCACCACTGCCTGTGCGTGCAGACTTGTGAACAGACTGAGGTCTCTGTCCCTCCTGGGGTAGGGCCTCACCCAAAGCACCTTGAAGCCCTTAAGAAATTTGCAACAGGCTTTCTTAGATCCATCTACTGCTGGACTGAGGAACAGAGAAACCAGCAGCAGAGGGGGCAAAGGGCTGGCCATTTTGAGATTTACCTACTCGGTGCACAACACAGCTCCTAGCCCCCCAAACCACTGTGTAGCAATTTCAGGGGTGAAAATGTAATGACCCTGAGAAAGAACATCAGGTTGCAACCATAGCTTTTCTAAGAACCCAACCAAGACTTTCCCAGCCATAAGGCCAAGTTTGGAAGGCTTTTCCCTCTCTGTTTGTCCTTCTGTCCAGCTACTACATTCTGCCCTCTGCATTTGTGAGGTCAGATTTCCAGACAAATCTCTCACTGTTATTCCTATGGGGGACGGGGTAGCCCCTGCATGGGGTGTCCAACATAAAAGAGAAGCCCACTAGAAGGTGGAAAGAGAAAAGAGACGGTGGGCAGCCTCAGAAGGGAGAAACCCAGACGGGGGGGGGGGGGCATCTTGTCAAGATGGGGTAAGTCAGCACTGGGGTAAGTATGGAGCTATCGGCAGCTGCCAACGCTGAGGCAGCCGAGCCGGGGCATGTGGGGAGGATGCGCGCTGAACCACGGCAGGGGCAGGGCGCTGCTTGGGGCTGCCCCAGCGGGTCGGAGTTCAGGCCGGGTGCCGGGGGAGAGGGACCAGGGGCCGGGGTCGGGCCAAGGTGCGGGTACGGGCAGGTGGGTGCTGGCCGCGGTGGGCAGCGCCCGGCCGGGAGGGGAGTGGAAAGGCAGGGGGTGGCTGGGGTGAGTAGTTTGTCGTGTGCCTTTGTTCCAGCTGGCGTTGCGGCGAGGGGTGCAGTTGGGGTAGCGCGTCTGCTTGTTCATTGTGTTGAGTTTCTTCCACCTGCCTTTAAGCAATCTCAGCTGGTTCTCTGAGGTGCCGAGATTGCAGGAGTCGGGGGCGGGAGAAGAAAGGGAAGCATTGCCGAGCTCTCCATCTGGATTGACTTGTGAGTTTGCAAATGGCAGGTTGCATCCTATAAAGCAAACAGCCCCCAATACAAAGTGCTTCCTGTGAATGTCACCTTCAGGGGTACCACATGGTTTTCCCTGCTGTGACTAAAACGTGTTCCCTTCTTGAAATAGAGGTGGGTGAGAGGATGGCCCCCGCTGGGTGCTGCTGGAAAGGCAGCCCCGATGGGGTCAGTGCCGGTAGCATGCATTTTCTGCAGGTGTCCCGCAAAGGTGGGCAGCATGGTGTGGCCCCCTGGGCCCACACTGGGTAGAACTGGCAGGTGGCAGGCCCAGGGCTGGGGTGCAAGGCCAGGCACATGCAGAGATCCTAGGTATGACACATGGCAATGACCGCCTTTGCTCAGCTGGGAAGAAGCGAGAAACAAAAACGCCAGCGCACCTGTAAGGCAGCTGTGCTTTCAAGTTTTTGCAGTTTTTGCCTGGTGACATTAATGTTGTTGGGCAGGTGAAGGCTGTGTGGGTTTCCCCACAGAACTGGGCAAGAAACACGCTACCCACACCAGCTGGCGTGCCTGCAGCAGCTCGCTCCACAACGGGGACGCGGAACCACCTCTGCGCGGGCCCTGTTCTTGTCCCCGCAGCAGGACCACTCACTACGTCACATATTCGGCCTGCAGGTCCTAATCTGCAAAGCGTCCTCTACCGTCCAGTGACAGAGCACGGCGCAGCCTTGACCTCGGCGAGCCACGCAGCGCGCTAGCGGTACCCGGCGTGGCACGGGCCGGCACAGGGGGACAGGGTGCGCCCGGCGGCGTTCCGGGAAGCCCGGGAGGAGCCGCCCACGGTGCCGCCTCCCGGGAGTGGAGGCGCTACCCACGGAGGAGCGGCTCAGGCATCGCCCCTGCCTTCCGGAAGGATAAACCACCGCCAGTTCAAGATCCAGAAGCGCTTCTTGCACGGACGCGTCCGTCGCCATTGTTCCCAGTCCTGCCGCGGGTGTGCTTGGAGCCCCGCCCGGACACGAGCGGGCGGTGCAGACCCTGTGAAAAACCCGCGGATGCGGCTTGTGCCGCCACAGGCCCGCCCGCGGGAGGTGTCGCCTCCTACCCAGCGGGGACCCCTGCGCCGCTCAGGCTGCGGCGCTGCGCGCCCCGCCTCAGGCCCCACTTGGGGAGGGCCCGGCCGGGCGAGGGCCGCGCGCGACCCCTGGCGGCGACGCCTGGCACTGCGGCCCCTCCCGCCGCGTGCGTGCAGGCGCAGCCAATCAGCGCGGGGGGCGCCGCGGCCGGGGGGGGGGGGCGCCGGGGGGCGCGGCGGCGGGCAGGGGGGCGCCGTGGGAACGCCCCTCGCGCTCGAATGAGCCCGGCCGGGGGGGGGCGGGGCCGTGCCAGCAGGACGTCGTGGGGCTTGTCGGACGCCCCGCCCGCCCGCCCTCCCGCGCCCGCTCACCCGCTCTGTCCTTTTGTGCTCGCCTCCTCCCGCCGCCATGCCGCGCCGCCCCGCGCCCGCCCCGCTGTGGCCCCGCTCGTCGCCGCGCCGCTGAAGGAAAAAGAGGAGGAGGAGGAAGCAGCGAGGGGATCGCCCACTCGCCGCCTCATGCCGCGGCCCCGTCCCGCCGCCAGCCCGGGGACCTGCATGGACGGGCATGGGGAGGGCTGCGCCTTCCCGCGCCGCCGGGGCTGAGCCGCCGCGGCGCCACGGACCGCGCCATCCGTCGCTGGCCGCCCTCGGCCTCCTCGCCGCCCTGGGGCTGCTGCTGGGCTCAGGTACCGGGGCGGGCCGGGGCCCGAGGGGGGGTGGGGGGCCTGGGCTCGGCGGGGGCCGCCGCTGCGGGGCTGGCGAGCGGTGTCTGCTTGGGCGCCTGCCTGAAGACGCGGGGGGCTGCGTGTCGCTCTGTGCTTCGTCTTTGCTTGGCGGATTGGGAACTGGGGAGAAGGTGGAAGGGTACCCCGCACGCTGCGGATGCCTGCTAAAGTGGTCTGTGCTTTCAACGCAGAAGCGATCCGAGTTGTAGTTCTGTGAAAATGTTTCTAGCTTGAGCGCTTTTATATATTTACAGTTTCAGTGAAATGAATTGTAGGCAGAGGTCACCCAATTTTAGTCAAATCGCTGTGCCTTCACCCCTCTCCGTACCAAGAATCCACTGAAAGCAGCAAGCAAATTTCCTGAAGTTGCAAAGTTCCTGACGTTACTAGGTTATTTGATAACTGAGTTGCTGAGCTCGACTAATTTATAAGTGATTAAAATACTATCACAAGCCATGACTGAAAGGATATATAAGAAGAGTTTTGATGCTTTGAAAGTCGCCTGTGTCATTTTGCTTGGCGTAGGTCCTTTTTGTTTGTGTATCTGAAAACACAGAATTTGACTGGAGTTTTTTTCCGTGTTTTTGCAAAGCTACATATCACTTGCACAAAGATCAAGTGAGAAACTTACTCCGTGCTCATACAATTCATGGTTGTACTTGGCTGTAGGTTAGAGACTTTCTTCGTCTGTTCTGTGCCGTCTTGGGATTTTGACAGGAGACTTGTGTTAGCAATCCATCACTGGCAAAATATGTTTCCCTTACAAATTTATGGTTTGGATATACAGAGTAAGTCATGTGAATAGTGACTCACAGGAGGGTCAGCTAAGGGGCAAGCAAAGAAATTGCTAATATCCTTTCATCACTGTGTGAATTGCAGAAAACAACTGTGTTTAAAAATGAAAAGTGCTACATTACTATTGAGTCTGTTTCCCACTCCTCATGTCTCAAGAGTTTAGGAACATTTTAATTAGGCTGTTAAACTCAGACTAGACCCACGCTTATTTTACTTAGAGGACACACAAAACAAGTGGGAAATGTAAAGAAAGGTTTGAGGGGAGGGGAAAAGAGTATCTGTTAGGTGTATTGTACTTTCCTTTTTTTTCACAATTCAATGTTTCTCTGTAAGCATTTTTGTGGTGTTCGAAATCTGGTTTATGAGAGTTTAAAATTACATATTAATGTATGCACAAATGAATTTTATAGGCCATAAAGGGAACAAATAAGCACAGCATGCTTCTACTAGATACTTGTGGGTGCTCGGACAGCTATTGCGTGAAGTCTTGCACGTATTCTTTATGAAGGTCCATTTTCTGTTATGGCTGTTTTCAGCTCTTTGGATGAGAGGGAATGCGATCTCTCCTTCGGTCGTCCTAGTTTTAACCCCTGTGGAATGTGTGGCTCTGTTTCCTTTAGTGCAGTGTGTAGTCTTGTTTGATTCATTTCTGCTCCTCCTGAGTTCTTGTATAAAAGTTACCTGGAGAAGATCATTGCTAACTGCCATGAGAATCTCTCTGGAAGGATTTCAGATCATGACAGTGAGAGCTGTGGAGGAGAGGGCTGTAAAACTCCAGTGTGCTTGCTGGGATGGTAATTATGCTTTCTTTATGGAAATCAGGTGACCAGATAAGGTCTAACTGGTTTGTTCATGTAAACTGAACTGTGTACCTGTTGCATACATCTGGTAAGTACTTCAGGTTTTTGTGGGGAGAGGGTTTCTCTGCCCCTTGTCTTAATTACGCTGTAAGAGGTACTGCTATTGCAGTGCATGGATTCCTTAGCGGGCAACTTGCACTTCAGACAGCTGTGGATTTTCTCCCTCATTAGTCCCAGAAAGCAAGCAGTGAAGTGAAGCTTTGGCTATGGCAGTGCCAGGGAAATAAAGCAAACTGGATTTATGGCTTGCCCACTTCCCTACCCTCCTTCCCCCCACCCTGCTTTCTAGAAGAGAAACTGATTTCTGCTTCATTTAGTCTGTTTTTGTCCAAACATGTATCGCTTGCTGCCTTTACCGCATCCCTCTGAAGGGCAGGATTCTATTTAGAAGTTCAGTAGCTTGAGTAAAGCACTGAAAGGCTAAATGGAGACTTGCTTACTGACTAAGTGATTAACTTAAGCGTAGAATTGCGTCATCATCGTGATATCTGGAAAGAAATGCTGAACTCATGCTTGGCGGGAGTTAGTGCTCTTAATTTCCATCTAGACAATATCAGGTAGTGGATTAAGTCATGCATGGGTCATCTCAGCCTTTGATATCATCTATATTGATGTCTTTCTGCCTCCCAACCCCTTTTTCTCTATTATATAGGGTTTTCCCAATGGGGGAGCACTGTAAGTTGTCTTCGAGTTGTTTTCTACAGTGCCTGTGGGTGTGGAATGGGGTATTGCAATCTAAGAGGTTTACTTGATTTCTCTCTGCCATCTGTTTTGTGCTTAGGCGACTGCCAGCTGCAAACACCTTGTCGAATCCAAAAGTGCACCACCGATTTTGTATCCTCAACTTCACATTTAAACTCAGCTCTTGAGGGCTTTGATTTGGAGTTCTGCAAAGCCTTGCGAGCGTACTCTGCCTGTACCTATCGCAATTCTAAAGTATGCCGTGGAAACCTAGTTTATCATTCTGCAGTGCTTGGGATCAGTGACCTCATGAGCCAGAGAAACTGTTCCAAAGATGGACCCACATCCTCCACCAACCCTGAAGTGACCCATGATCCCTGCAATTACAGTGGCCACACAGTAGCCAGAGAACATCGTGGAGGGGAGAAGACTCCTACTACTACTACTTACCTATTTTGTGGCTTGTTTGGTGATCCTCACCTGAGGACTTTTAAGGATCACTTCCAGACATGCAAGGTGGAAGGTGCTTGGCCCCTCATAGACAATAACTACTTGTCAGTGCAAGTGACCAACGTGCCTGTGGTCCCAGGATCCAGTGCTACTGCTACAAATAAGGTATGGATTGTTCTTAAGTACGGTGCATGCATACAGAAGTAGAAGGCCAAGACAGTAGAGTAAGTCACTTAACCCTTAACAGTTAAGAAGTGTAGCAGCTTGAGAATCTTCCAACTAGTCTGAGAAAATAAAACTGTCTGAGAGTCAAACAAAACTTAAAACAGGTCCTTTTCCTTCATCTCCTCCCCACCACAAAAAAAACCACCCTGTAGCACATAAGCCTTTAAGGATAATAAATTTAACACCTTAAAACAGTTACCAGATTGCAGCAGCTGTGACTGCCTATGCACTAAGTAGAAGTTTTAGGCAAGGATTAAGGTACCTCTGCTTTTCATTAATTCTCTAAATTGTATAGCCATAACAGTAGAAAACAAAAACCAAAAGAGTGGCACAACAAATGAATTACCAAGACACTGAGGGTTCAGAGCAGAGGCAAGAAGAAGAACTATTGAGAGGAGGTAGCAAAAAAATTACATTGATGCCAAGTGGTTGTCAGAAGGTCTTAGCACCCTGGCTTTATTAAAGAAGCAGTAGCCTGAAAATTCTGCTGAGAGTGTAAGTCTCTGTTCAGACAGGCAAGACTTAGATTGCTGTCCTCTCAGCCACTTGAGGTGGCTAGAGAAGGAGTACGTGCACTAGTATTGATAACTTATGCCATTTCTTTACCTTAAGAAAAGTAATTGTCTCTTACTGTTGAAGGCAGATAGCAAGTGTGTCTGTAGGAAGAAAATGAGGGCGTCTAAAACATAAGCCTGGATGATGTGTTCTTGGATTTACCTCCAAAGCCAGGGCTGAAAAATGCTCTGAACTTTTGGGGGTATCTGTCTATCAATAAAAGGAATTACTTAAACATACATTTGAAGCTGATGCTGTCGCATATCTCATTCTCCTTTTGGAGTGAAATGGCCTTTTTTTAACTATGGTAGTATAGCTCTTACATTATCAAGGTATGTCAGGCTATGTGTACGTAGTTTCAAGACCATTAGTATTTGGAGAATTTTCACTGTTTTGCTAAGTACGGAAGTAGGTTTTTTATTACTGGGTCCAGGAGCAGGTCACAGTAGGTTAGAGCCTGCACATCTTCCATGGAGATGGCTGTGCAGTAATATTAATAAGTGAAAATCAGTCTTGCTATTGCATTTGTACTGGATTCTGAGGTACTGACTAATGTCAGTGCTTGTATGAGTGAGTCAAATTTTTGCATTTGTCAGAAGCCAGAAGTTGGACCGATACATCAAGGAAATTCAGAATCAACTTTTCTTAACTTGTGCCTGTTCCAAGAACAGTCTGCATCATGAATGAGTTCTGAATGAGTATAAAATGAGGGAATGAGGCTAACCTGAGTAAGCTTTGCAAAGGAGACTTAAGTCCCTTGAAATCTGCTTCAGTGGCTTTTCTCAAAGACTCTTAAATAACTGGAAGAAAAAGCTGCATTTCATAATCTGCAGTAAGCTTTTATCCTCAGTTTTGCTGAAGTCTTGCAGAATGTTCTTTATTTCCTTGTTCCTGGTAGTACTGGCGGAAAACATTGAGAGTCGTGTTGTGCGGCTGGTTAGGGTGTGATGGTAGTAGATAAGTGATCTTATCTTACCCTTTAGCCACGTTCTGAAAATGATTGACTATGGTAGCACGTTATGCTGGAATATGTCATCTGAAACAGATAACAGGAGGAGAACTTCAGGAGATCAATGTATATACATACTGTACATGTTTTAAAGGGTGCACCTTCTGTCTTTATTCTCAATGTTTTTGTGTTTTTCTTTGACTTATTCTGGAAAAAGTGGTAATATCTTTTTCTCTTTTATAATAGTGGCTTGACATCCCTGTTGTTCGCAAGTACAGCTAAATGTGCAGAAGCAGTTAAATGAAAGAAGATGTATGGTTTAGGGTACTAGAAATGCCTCTAGTGCTAATCTGTTACATGTTATACAGTCCTTGATTTTTTTCTTTCTTTGGCAGGTAATCAAACTTACCAGCACACCTGTTTGTAGGAGATGAAGGTTGTTTGAATGTACAAGTAACTTAGCAAGATAAGTTTTAATATCTCTAATGCATCCTCTTGATTCTTTTATTTTTTATGGAGCAAGCTGCTATAAAAGATACAGAAAAGGCTTGTTAAACTACACTGCCAGTGCTGGTTTCATTCTGCTAACATTTTTCTCTGCAAGTATTCCATTTTGGTTGTGGTGGTGGACTGTCTGCTGCTGGGTGTGCTTTCCTAATTTTTGGCCACAGGGTAGCTTCAGGCACCTTTAGAGAGCTACCAAGTTCAGTGACTTTTATCTATGTAGTGTTTTTTCCCTAGCTGAGAGCATGCAAATAGATCTTCTACCTTCTTTGTAAGATAAGTTCCCAGAACATTATCCATCATTAGTCTTGCAGCTTTTTCATTGCAGGTATTTGAGATAGGTGTTTAATGGGAAATAATAACAAAGGTTTATGCTGAACTTAAATTGTGCAGAAGCCAAAGTGGATACTAAATTGCTAACTAGCCTACTTAATCTATGGTCAAGCAGATCTAATGAAAACAAAGAAAAAAAGAGTAGAAAATTCAGTTTTACCTGAATGCACTTTTTTAGGGGAAGTGATTTAACACGCTGTAGGAACAAAATATTTAATCTTCATCCCATATGCTTTTGAAAGGGGCATACCATCACTTAGTTATCACCTTAAAATTTATCACAGCTTTCTGGTGTACCAAGCTTTAAGGGAATCAGCAATGAAGGGAGCATTATGTGTAAAGTAAATTTTCTTCTCTTTCCAAAATGTATGAGACTTGAGGGCTGATTGTTCCCCAACAGCCTGAGGGCTATCCAGTAAATTCATAGAGGACAAGAGAATGCCAGGAGGAGATTTTTAAAAGAATGTGAAGAATAAAAGTATGTTTCCCTGCCCTCTCTCTCCTCCCCGCCCCGTGCATCTGGCAGGGATGTATGAAAAGCAGGAAAACTTTTTCTGTAATTCCTTAATTGGAAGGGTACGTTCTCTTGTGGGAGTTGTGTATTTATTCACGAAATGCTCTTGGCATTTTGTTTGTAGGTGTTTTGCATATTTGCAATGCCCATCGTAGCAGCATCTGTTTCTTCACAGTGAACAAAGCTATTGTATGCTCTGTGGTCTAGCTGAAACTTGAAACTGTGTTTTTTTTGAGCTTGTCTGATGCTTATGCCCCTTGGCATAGGATTCTAGGGCCTTTCAGATGAAGAATGAAGAAGGATCATCACCAAGTAGCTGGGAAACTGAGTTCAATCTCTCCTTTCTTTTTCTTTCTGACAGACTTCCTGTATGAATTTTGGGTAGGTCACTGGCATCTTTATGTCTGATTTCTCCAGCTATAGAGAAAAGAGTTCCCCTGTCTGCAGACCTGTTTTGGGATTTCCTGAGGATAAATGGCTATTACAAGGGGCAGGTAGGGAGCAGGTAGGAAGGGTATTGTAGAATGCATTAAACAGAAGGCTTTTTTATTTATTGTGTGCTTTATTTGGAGGCGTACGAAGTCTTTTTGGCTTTCATGCTGTGGCAGGTGTTCTGGATATCACTAGTGTAGCTGTACCTGAATAGCAAACAAGGCAGAGATGCTTGGGCTTGCTTATGGAAAACTTCCCTTCATGTTTGCAGTAACTGGAAATGGAGCTTTTCCTATCCAGATGTTTTGTATTGGATAGTTTGAGGGTGAGAGAGTGAATGGGAGGACAGACAAGGAAAAAAATGACTGGGGTGGATTTACTGGGCATAAAGCTTTGAACCTTGGAATTGGTGGTACTAGAACAATAGGGTAACACTGGGTATAAGTGTTCTTTTTCCTAGAGTCAAAACATTTAAATACCTCTTTTGAAGCATGATTTCTGTTTTTCCAGGAATCGTTGCAGACTGAACACAGTATACTTCATCTCTGTTGAGTAATATTAAAAAATTTATCTTCCAGTTACCATTGAGTTGTTCCAAGTAGGAGCATCAGATAAAAGAACTAATCACATGTGATCAGTTGTCTTTATGGACATCCTGACAAAGATGAATTTGGCTTTATTTCTCAGAAGTAGTACATACTTGTTTTGACCCAGACAGGATAACTCAGGGGGTTGTAGGTATTTTCGTGATTCCCTTGGGCTAAATTGAGGTGAAACAACACCAAAGGATCAATTAAACATTTTATTTATTTGAAGCAACCTGAACTGGGAAAACATAATGGTAGGCAGCGTGGGTCCATTGAGACACACATGAGAAGAAAAGGAAAGAGAGGGGGAAGGAAAAGAGAGAGAGAAGTATCTCCTGTGATGACGACAAACATGATAATCTTGTGTGGTAATCCTCGGGTGATGGGTGTGCAAACAGCTCCTTGGAGTTGTGCCTTTTATAGTCTAGTTCCTGCCTCTTGATTGTACCAGTCACACCCCTCGAGGACTTACATAACTCTTGATCTTCTGCAAAGATGACATTGTACAGGGGTGGTCCCAAAAGGTCTTTCAGGCGGTTGTGAGCCCCTTACTCAAACTCATGGCACAGAGCTGTGGTCCTGTCAGAGCACGGAACCGCACACCCTCTGGCATGACAACATTTGTTAACTCTTTCAGTCTCACAATACTACAGTTTTGCTGGAGGACATCATAGAGTCATCGAATTACAGAGTCCTTTAGGTTGGAAAAGACCTTTAAGATCAAGTCTAACCGTTAACCTATCACTGTCAAGTCCCACTAAACCATGTTCCTAAGTGCTGCATCTACATGTCTTTTAAACACCTTCAGAGCTGGTGACCCAACTACTTCCCTGGGCAGCCTGTTCCAATGCTTGATAACCTTTTCAATTAAGACTTTTTTACTAATACCCAGTCTAAACTTCCCCTGGCACAATTTGAGGATGTTTCATCTTATCACTTGTTACCTGGGAAATGGGACAGGTACACACCCTGCTACAATCTCCTTTCAGTCAGTTGTAGAAAGCGATAAAGTCTCCTCTCAGTTTTCTCCAAGCTAAACAGTTCCCTCAGCTGCTCCTCATGTGCTTGTGCTCTAGACCCTTCAGAGCTTTGTTGCTCTTCTTTGGACGTGCTCCAGCAATGCAACATCTTTCTTGTAGTGAGGGGCCCAAAACTGAACACAGTATTCGAGGTGCGGCCTCACCAGCACTGAGTACAGGGGCATGATCACTTCTCTACTCCTGCTGGCCACACTATTCCTGATACCTAGCCAGGATGCTATTGGCCTTCTTGGCCACCTGGGCACACTGCTGGCTCATACTCAGCCAGTTGTCTATCAACACTCCCAGGTCCTTTTCTGCCAAGCAGCTTTCCAGCCACTCTTCCCCAAGCCCATAGTGTTGCATGTATTTTTTATTAACCCAAGTGCAGGGCCTGGCATTTAGCCTTGTTGAATCTTATCCAGTTGGCCTCAGCCCATTGATCCAGCGTGTCCAGATCCCTCTCTAGAGCCTTTCTACCATGAAGCAGATCAACAGGGGAGGTCCCAGATGACTGGAGGTTGGCAAATGTGACGCCTCTCTTCAAGAAGGGCCGGAAGGAGGATCCGGGGAACTACAGACCAGTCAGCCTGACCTCAGTACCGGGGAAGATTATGGAGCGGTTCATCTTGAGTGTGCTCACCAGGCACATGGAGGACAATCAGAGGATCAGGCCCAGCCAGCATGGGTTCACGAAAGGGAGGTCTTGCCTAACCAACCTGATTTCCTTCTATGACCAGGTGACCCGCCTGGTAGATGAGGGAAGGGCTGTGGATGTTGTCTACCTGGACTTCAGCAAAGCCTTCGACACAGTCTCCCATAGCATTCTCCTGGAGAAGCTGGCAGTTCATGGCCTAGATGGATGTACTCTTCGCTGGGTTAAAAACTGGCTGGGTGGCCGAGCCCAGAGAGTCGTGGTGAATGGAGCTAAATCCAGTTGGCGGCCGGTCACAAGCGGTGTCCCCCAGGGCTCAGTTTTAGGGCCGGTCTTGTTTAATATCTTTATCAATGACCTGGACGAGGAGATTGAGTGTGCCCTCAGTAAGTTTGCAGATGACACCAAACTGGGTGGTAGTGTTGATCTGCTGGAGGGGAGGAGGGCTCTGCAAAGGGACCTGGACAGGCTGGATCGATGGGCCGAAGCCAATTGTATGAGATTCAACAAGGCCAAGTGCCGGGTCCTGCACTTTGGTCACAACAACCCCATGCAGCGCTACAGGCTTGGGGAGGAGTGGCGGAAAAAGACCTGGGGGTACTGATTGACAGCTGGCTGAATATGAGCCAGCAGTGTGCCCAGGTGGCCAAGAAGGCCAATGGCATCCTGGCCTGTATCAGGAATAGTGTGACCAGCAGGAGTAGGGAGGTGATCGTGCCCCTGTACTCGGTGCTGGTGAGGCCGCACCTCGAATACTGTGTTCAGTTTTGGGCCCCTCACTACAAGAAAGATGTTGCCTTGCTGGAAAGTCCAGAGGAGAGCCACCAAGCTGGTGAGGGGTCTGGAACACAAGTCATACGAGGAGCGGCTGAGGGAACTGGGGTTGTTTAGTCTGGAGAAGAGGAGGCTGAGGGGAGACCTGATCGCCCTCTACAACTGCCTGACAGGAGGCTGTAGTGAGGTGGGGGTCGGCCTCTTCTCCCTGGTAACAGATGATAGGACGAGGGGGAATGGCTTGAAGCTGCGCCAGGGCAGGTTTAGGCTAGACATTAGGAAAGAATTCTTCACTGAAAGGGTTGTCAGGCTCTGGAATGGGGTGCCCAGGGAGGTGGTGGGGTCCTCATCCCTGGAGGTATTTAGAAGAAGGATAGATGAGGTGCTTTGGGACATGGTTTAGTGGTGGGATGGCAGTGCTAGGTTAACAGTTGGACTCGATGATCTTAAAGGTCTTTTCCAACCGAGGTGATTCTATGATTCTATGAACACTCCTGCTCAACTTGGCGTCGCCTGCAAACTTAGTGAGCTTCGCTGCTGTAAAGATAAACAATGCTGTTTCCTGGTGTTCAGGACAGCCTGGTGTTACTAGAGGTGGTTTTGTACGACAAGCTATGGCAGTTTGTCAGGCATTAAATTGATTTCTTGTCTGTCACATTTATGGGGCTGCTGGACAACTGTAACAGACGTTTCAGTGCCTTCAATCCCTGCCTTTGAGGGATGGAAAGTCAAGGCATTCGTACTCACTCAGCAGCATCTGTCTGAATATCTTTAGAGCCTCTGGGGGCAGTAGGTCAGAGAATAAATTAATGATAAGTGACAGGGTTTTTTTTCTCAGACTTGGCCATGGAAGTTAAATGTTTATGTTGTCCCCTTAAACAGGCTTTACTTCTGTGTTTGTTGCCATGTAAGCTTTATAGTTCCACTGTGAAGAGGGGTGAGAACCTTTCCCCTTGGGTTGTCCACCTTAGAAAAGGAGATAAAATGTTTTAGTTACTGTTCCCATTGATTACCGATGCTTAACTATGATGAAGTTCTGTGTAGTTTTGAAATTAATCAATAGTAGATTGATTTCTAGAGTGATTTATGAACAGTGGCCTCCTTGCTTAACCACATTCAAGAAACACTTTCCTGAGTGATCTTGGAAATCATCTAATGCTGAACTGTCTTGTTTTCAGGTTGACTTCCTTTTCTTTTCTTTGTTGTCTATGGAATCTACACAGCTTCCCTTCCCATTTTCTCCTCTGACATGAAATAGGAATGCATCATGGTAGAATGTCTTGTGGTGTTTCTGTACCACAGAAGCAGGCTGGGCTGAAGAGGGAATACTGTATTTAGTTTTGTAACACTCTTAAGCAGTTCTTGCTTCTGAGAAGTTGGCCACAACAGCATCACTGAGGCAGTCCCTAAATCTTCCCCAGACAGTTTACTCTCCCCATGCCCTCCCCACCCCCAATATGCATGGAAGAAGCAAAGTGTCTTTTGCATGTACACCTCTTGCTGGTATCCTTGAGATATGTTGACTTCAGCAAATAGTGCACCACAAAAGCATGGGTATATAGAGAGAAATGTGAAGAAGTCTTGCTTTGGGTGATGCCTAGTGCTGTGTGACGGACTGAGCAGTCATTAGCATTTGTAACACACCTTTTAGTTTTGTTTCATCCTGAAAGACCTGCTATGCATATTAAAAGGAACTAGCCTGTGATTTAATTTGAAATCGTAGAATCATAGAATGTTTTGGGTTGGAAGGGACCTTTAGAGGTCATCTATTCCAACTCCTGAAATGAGGCTATTGATGATCGTCCGCCTGTAGTCAGCACTGGTGAGACTGAACCTTGAATACTGTGTTCAGTTTTGGGCCCCCCATTACAAGAAAGACATCGAGGTGCTGGAGCAACAAAGCTGGTGAAGGGTCTGGAGCATAAGTCTTATGAGGAGCAGCTGAGGGAACTGGGGTTGTTTAGTAGGTTCTAGTCAGGTGTGTGTTGGTCTTTTTTCCTAAGTAACAGGTTATGAGAGGGGACAGCCTCAAGTTGTGCCCCAGGAGGTTTACATTGGATATTAGTAAAAATTTCTTCACTGAAAGGTTTAGCAAGCATTGGACCAGACTGCCCAGGGAAGTAGTTGGTTCACCAACTCTGAAAGGCGTTTAAAAGACCTGTAGATATGTTGTTTAGGGACATGATTTAGTGGGGGACTTGGCAGTGTTAGGTTAATGGTTGGACTCTATGATCTTAAAGGTATTTTCCAACCCTGATGATTCTATGAAATGCATAGTAAATTAGTAACTGTTGTTGCATTATGGCACTAGTGAATTCTAGTGTGAGAACTGAGAGTTGAAAATGTTGCTTTTGCTTAAGATGCACAAGGCAGGCGCCTTCTACAGATACATGAAGGTATTGTAGAACCTTCACTTAGGCATCTCAGTAACACCATCCTTGAAAGGCTTTGCGTATGCAGTGGGATTTAAGTAGTATTTCTGATCAGTACACTCAGTGAGGATGATGTTACTGGCATTGGTAGGAATGGGACGATGAAGTCCAAAATGAAATATTTCAAGTGCAAATTGAATGGTGGGTGGGTTTTTTTGTTTGTTTTAGTACTCTTAGTAGAGCTGATGTTTATACATTCTATTTTAAGATTAGTCTCTGGAAGAACCTTATTTTCATCTTTTAGGGTTCCTTACTGCAGTAGCTTTAGAGCTCTATATGTGCCCAGAGAACAATGCTGAGATACCAGTACTTTCAAAGAACTTTCTTCATCTGAATATTCTGGCATTTGAGTTTTTCTGTCCTGGGTTTAGAAAGGGCTTCTAGTTTCTAGTGTGTGAACAGTGATGCATGAGCAGCTTTGTGGGGGCGTTCTTAAAACCCAGCCAGAGTGTAGAAAGTACTATAGGTACATGTACACATATAACATGTTAAATTTGTTTAAAATAACCTTTTCCACTATTTAATGCTTTCTGTTACCTTGAGAACTTACACTGAGAAAGCTTTGCAGTGAAATTTGCTTCATCTCCCTTTGTAACAAACTCTTGACTATCCCTCAGCACCAGGGCATGAAATTGAGGTAGGAGTGGGTGATAAGGGGAGGACCTTACAGAACTTTCATTTTACTGATTGGCCTAAGGATTAGATGGATGTCACACAACAGAAAACACAATATCCAAACCTAATGTCTCGAGCCTCAGTGTTTACATATGAGTATGTCCTTGCATCCTTGCAAGGTAGGTGGAGGCCTTCATTCATTTAATAGTCCTCATTTAGTGTGCAGTGTTACTGCTGATCTTGCTTTACAGTGAAGGCTTCTGTTCTCCCTTTCTGTCTCTGAAACTGTGTGCATTTCATGCTCGCAGAGGAGGGACCGTTGGACGGAATAGTTTGGTGGCTGCTTCTTGATAAATTTTGCCAGTTGCCTTGCTTAACTGTTTTATCAAGTAGCCAGTTCTGTCTCTCATTACAACTATTAACCCTTTTTAACTCCAGACTTGCTCAGGTGTAGAGCAGACTTAGAGCTTTACTTCTGTTGAAATGTAAATCACTCTTTCCTTGCAGAGCAATGCAAATGTGTTCAAGGAAGTAAGAATGCTTCTTTGTCTAAGCAGGCTGAGATAAATCTGTTTCATCGACTGTGTTACATAAAATGCAAGACCTGATTTACTGCATGAGGCTCTGGATTATATGCAGAAATACTAATCACTTGACAATCTCAGGTTTCTCTTCTGGGTTGCTGAGCTTACTTCACTAAGCATAGAGTGGCAAAAAGGTTCTCATTTTCTGGATTTTGGGCATAGGCATTCAAGTTTAGCTGTGGCCCACAGACATCAGTTTACCAAATGGCTTGACTACAGATAGTCTCAAGCTAGCTGTATAACTGATTAACACAAAGAAAAAACATTGGAAAATTCCAGTCAGCACCAGTGGGAACGTATGAAATCAAAATAGCAAGTATTGTCTGTGTGCAAGACAGACTGACAGCGTCAACAACCTGGGGCAAACCAAACACTGAAAACATGTAATGCTGTGTAGGGTATGTCTTCATACTCCAAAGGAGGAATTGTTGCAGTGGGAGGAGAGAAAAGGGAAGACTTTTGTCCTATACAAGTGATATGGAGAGGTGAGGCTAGCGAGGGTAGAGGTTTTATTCGTATTGACTGTAATGTAACGAGCTGTTGTGCAGAAGTGTGCTGGTTAACTGAAATTAAAATGTGAGATTGCTATAGAGTAGATTTTAAGGAAGAAGTGTAATGTTAGATTGAAAATGCCTTCTAATATGGAATACTCTGAATCTTGCAGCAGACTGCTTAAATCAGTAATTTTGATGTAATCAGTCAGTGATGAAAATAATGATTAAAATACCTATTCCTGGTACAAAACTGCCTTTGACTTTTTCAAGAAGTCAGGCCCTTCTGAAACTGTAAAGGAAGTAGCATATCTGTTTCTAATATTTATATATGATTCCTCGTTATACTTTTATTTTAGGAAAAGCCACTAGACACTCCAGACTTGGTCTGCCAAATAGACTAATTATTCCCTTCAAGTAAGACTGGAGGATCTACTCTTTCTGTTGTGGCTTATTCAAATAAGTGTAAAGGTTTAAAAGGCCAGTTGTAACCTTAAAAGAATGAGTAATTGCTTTATGCTCCTGGTTTCTGTGTTGGAAGTCTTCAAACACATGTCTTTGAGTGTCTTTCAGTCTTGCTTTGTTTCTCCATGGGCACATCTCTAGCAACAGTGGACTGGAAGTGTCAAATCTCCCAGTTCCTGGGACTAACGGATCAGGAGCCCAAAACAGTTACTTGACTAGCTGGTTTTCCTGGTCATGCATCTCATCTCACTGCCTGTTCTGTTGATGGCTGATAAAGCACTAAGCACGAGTGCTTTTAAAGTAGTCTCACACAGCCAATCCTGGCAACACATCCAATAAGAGTACAGTGACCCAGCAAGGGTTTCGCAGTCACTGTAAAAGGAGCTATGAGAGACTATTGTGATTGGGGGAAGCTGAGTTCTCTTGTACCTTTCTGTGATTTCACAGTCTCTGATTTTGCTGTAGTGGCTTGCACTGTAAGAATTACTTGGCACTTACACTTCTCTGTGACTGCAGGATGCATTCCAAAGTGTTAAGAAACCATCAGGCAGGAGGGAGTTCTGATGGTTAATTAAATATAAAGCCTTTTTCTTTCCTGACCTTGTGGCTGTTGCCATATGCTAATAGTCGTGCTTCCAGACCAACCTAAGAACAAGTTTAACCATTGCCCTCTGCTAAAATATTGCTTTAAGCATGTGTACAGACTGTTTTCCTTCAGGCATGAGTTGGGGAGAACTAACAAGCTCTGAGCTAGTGGGCAGTCCCAGATATGTTCAGCTGCAAAATGGAAAAGGGATTGAAATTATTTTTTTCCACTAACTTTGCTTTTTTTTTTCCTCCCCCCCAGATAACTATTATCTTTAAATCATATCAAGACTGTACAGATCAGAAAGTATATCAAGCAGTGACTGATGACTTGCCTGCAGCTTTTATTGATGGTACAACAAGTGGAGGTGATGGGAACACCAAGAGCTTACGAATTGTGGAGAAAGTCAGTGGCAAATATGTCGAAATGCATGCCAAGTACATTGGGACCACAGTGTATATACGCCAGCTTGGGCACTACTTAACGTTGGCTATTCGCATGCCTCAAGAGTTGGTCATGGCCTATGAGGAGAGCCAGGATCTGCAGCTGTGTGTGAACGGCTGCCCTTCAAGTGAACGCATTGATGATAGTGGCCACTTACCATTGCCTGTGATGGGGCAGTTGCTCCCTCAGGGTGGTGCTGCTGCTCATCCCCGGTCAGTGTACACACTGGAAACTGCCACCACCAAATGCCATGAGAAAATGCTAGTGAAGGACATCTATTTTTACTCATGTGTATTTGACCTACTCACCACTGGTGATGCTAACTTCACGGCTGCTGCTCACAGTGCCTTGCAGGATATGGAAGCACTGCACCCCAGAAAAGAGCACTGGCATATCTTTCCCAGCAGTGGAGGTAGTGGTGTGGGCAAGGGTAGCAAATTCTTTGTCGGTCTTGGACTCATGTGCTTGATCCTTGTTGTGTTTTTGTAGTTTTTTTTGTCTATAACAAAGTTTTGAAATATATATTGTCATAATATATTGAGTAAAGATGAGTATGTATTGTATATACCATGTATATGAAGGGATGTTTTATCTTGGGACACCCACCAGATTGTACATACTGTGTTAACTGTTTTCATGTATGTTTGATGTGTAGTATTCTTTGTATGTATTTGTTTTGCAGTTGGTGAAATATTTTATAATGTCCCTGCATTGGGACTTGATAGAAAGCACTTTATTTTTTATATATTAAATATTTATGTGTGTATCTGAGTAACTGTGTATTATACATATAAACATGTGCATACAATACATAGTGCTCCCTCTAAGTACTACTTGGTTTAACTTTTTTTTAAACTGGATTAATTTGTGGTTTTTTCCTGTTACTTCTTTTACTCTAGGCAGCACGTCTCTTGTCATGTAATGACTTGGTGATTTGCTGAGTTCACTAGTTAAAATCATTAAGAATGGAATTGTATTCTGTCCCTCAAACAAATGTCCATCTCTTCTTTGGAGGGAGAGGGTGAAGTTCTTCCCATTAGCTCAGATGACCATCTTGGATAACATGAACCTTCTTTGTAATCCTGACATTTCCTAGTTTCATGGCAGGAGTTTCAAAAGAAGAAGAGGGAATGCGATGGAGTGAGACTTGCATAGGTTTACAGAACCAGTGGGAAGATAATTTTAAAAGGTATTAATGGTCTAGTTGTGTAACCATGTAGTGTAACTATTGGAGCTGCCTCTAACCCGGAAGGTTAAGTTGTTCTCTGAGATGGACTGGTGAAATCACAAGCCTGAATTCTGTGCCTTGCTTAGGTGCTAATTCTATCTATTCATTCAGAAGGAAGAGGGGAATGAGGCCACAGTCTCTGACTACTTTTACTGAGCTGCTAGGAGAATAATGATTTGTTGGCCTGTAGGTTGGTTTGACTTAGTCTCCTAATCTGCTGCAAGAAGTGGAAGCTTTAATACATGCTACAATAAACCCAGCTCCAAGGTGGGCTTATTTCACTCTTAAAACTTTTCATCTGAGACTGAACTGATATGTTAGAAGTGCTATCTGACTAAGACTCAAATAGCACTTGCCTTTGTTAAGCAGACTTGAGCTAGTGTTTGTGTGGTAGAGGGAGATGGAGTTTATTTATGGAATAAAAGCTCCTGGTTTTTACAGAGACATGGCTAGCTTAGGGACTGTTGACTGTTAAGGACAGCTGCAACCTTCTCAAAGAAACTAATTAATTCCCTGTGTGGATGGGTAACTGCATACAGGTGTTGTTCTGGGAATACTTATGATGAAAGTATTCAGCACTGAGTTAAGGCTGAAGCTAAAAATTTATTTTAGACTAGACTATTGGCAGCTTGTTCTGTCTGTGCTGTCTGATTGATGCTGTTTCAGATGAGTTAGACTTGTGGATTTATGATATGTCTGGTAATGTGGCTCCTGCTATTTCACCTGATGGTAACAGGCTTCTCCCTATTTTGTGTGGCTGAACTTCCTCATTAGTGCTCTGAATTTAAAGTTCTTATGGCTGAAAGCTGATGGATGAACATAGTGTTGCTTGTAGTGGTGCACATACTTACTGAGCAGGCACTATGCGTTATTTAATGTCCTCTATCTCTGGATCCTGTATGTATATACATATGTATGCTATATATATGTATACTGGCATTGAGCTGTGAGCCTCTCAGATAAGTAGTATTTCAGAAATGCAGTAATTCCCCTAAAGAGTTTTCCACTTTCTTGTTCCTGCTGTGGCATTTCTTGAGAAAATGTTGTTTGCACATGTTCATTCTTGAAGTCTGCCATCACCAGGAGAGCTTTAGTTAATGCCAAATGTGGATATTTTGATGCTAGTGAATGGTCTCTGGGGAGAACTTACGCTTTTTTTCACAGGCCCTTCAAATGGCTGTCTTCTAGAAGGCTACAGATATTTTTTTTTCATGCTTGGAAACCCCACAATGTGTCAGTCTTTGAAAACTTTTTAGATGTGGTTCATGAATATACCAGTAAGTATATGTTTGTGTAAAAGAGTGTCTGTGCAGTGTGTAAATACTTTAAATTATCATGATAGAAGAATAAAGTTGCCTAACCTGCAGAACAATGTCTGTAATGTGGTGTTAGTGACCCCTGGTGGGGTGCAGAGAAATTGGGGATGTGGGCCACATACTGGGCAGGCAATCTATAAACAAACCCCCAACTTGTTTCCTAGCCATCACTTGGTGGGTAGGAATATACTGAGTACAATTGTTATACTTCCTTGCAGATGCTTGTTTCTCCTCTGCTAAATACGTTGCATAGTGAAATTTATGACCCACAGCTGCAAACCAGGCCAGTTGATTGAAGAGACAGTGTATGGGAAACCAGCAGCAGGAACCATCCCCTGGAGATCCCACTTGCACAGTTCCTTTGCAGTGTTTGTGGAGATATTTAGAAGAGCTTTGACACAGTGATCTGATATTGCTACATCCATCTTGAGAGGTGTTATGGAAGGTCCTCTTTTAAAGTTACTGGAGAACTCTCAGATCAGAAGAACCCTGGAAGAGAAAATTACTTGCTGTAAAACTGAAGAAGAGAATGAGGCATTGAAAGAAAAAATTGATACAGAAGAGTCCGTAAGATTACAGAACATTGTATAACATAAAGATCTGCTAAGTAAACATGGGAGCTGTAATATGTCAGCTGCAGGGCTAATCACACAGTATGAAGGTAAATTGAAAGTGCCAAAACTAAAAAAAAGTTATGCCAGATACATAGCAGGAAAGACAGACCTAATAAACATGTTGTTTATTTAAAAAAAAAAAATAATGGTGTTTTGCTAAGCTTATGTTACAGCTAGAATTTGAGGGGTGTGTGTAACAATCTTATGTGGTAGTTAGATCATTGAAATGCTTTGTGGAAACGACTGTAGAAAGCAAGGGGAGCTTTAAAAGTCCCTATGTTCAGTATATACAGAAAGTGGCCATTGTACCTATAAGAGCTTACTTTCAAGGGTGTTGGTCTACCACCACAAGTTCTGCCGAAGGCAATATAGCATGATTGTCAGTATTTCAATGCAACAGCTACTAAGCTATTACTGATGCTATCTGTTGTTGGCCTCTGTCTTAAAAAAGTTGGCTGATGCCTTGGATATTAGTGGTTTATTCAAAAGGTTTAAGTATCTTCTAGAGCATTTCTAACCAGACTACGTGCTGATCATAAGCTAACAGAGCTCTTAACAGCAGCTGAGGATAGTTCTCTGCAGTTGTGGAGTCTGACAACTTCCCTAGGAAGCCTGTCACAGAACTGAGCAGAGAACCGGGTACCTAATCCTTCATTTTGTATGTACATATGGCTCCTGAACAAGGGTATTATAAAATGAAATAGTATGCTCAACTGACTGTCAAACCAAAGTTTCTTTTTCTCTTTCTGGAAAACCTGGCTGGAAGAATAATCTGCACCTGTTAAGCGGAACACAACCTGAGAGAATGCAGGGTCTGAGAACAATCTGGCTTCTGTTCTTGTGGGCAAGTGAGGGCCCTTCAGTAGTGCATTGCCTTTCAAACTGCTGCTGTCCTGCCAGAAAATAGATTCCCAACTATTCACATTCTCATCCCTTAGCATTACGGATACTGTGCATTTGTTTTATGGGTTTTGAGGATGTGCTAGTGGCTACTTACTTACATACACCCTGAAGAGAAGCAAGCAGTGGTGCAAGTTTTGCACTGGCTAATGGGGGTTTCATTAGTTGGACATGTTTAGAAAAAGAAACCAGGTGGCTTGTGGCTTTCTTCTCTTTTGACAGACTCATAGCACAGTTTCAAATCCTGCATTAATTTTCTTCATGTAAGTACAGTTGCAGTGTTTTACACTGAAGTTTTCATGCTTTGGGTTATTTTAATTCCCATCTGTGTCTTGACAAACAGAAACTGTATTCCTTTCCATCTTTCCCTATTCCAGCTATTAAAGACTGCTATTTATACAATGCCTAGACATGACTTGTAATGACCTTTTTTTTGGAGGTATTCTTTGTTGTTGTTGTTTACAAGATAAGCATTCTCTGTGTTCTGTGTTGTGCTGCTAGTTCTCTCCATCTGTATTCAGAACAAACAAGGATTGTGTGGGTCAGTGTTGCTCACTAGATTTTATCATTCTGGTTAATTAGCTTGTTTTGGGAGCAACATGGCCAGAAATCAAGTACAAGTATGAAGGTAAATTTATTGTGATGCTGATGTAAAAGAATTGCATCTGATTAATTCAGAACTTTTTTGGCCTCACTGTTTAAATTACACTTCATTGAAATTAAAAGCTGTGATTAGTAAATCAACTGTGAACAGTAAGATTGATTACAGGCTTTGGATACGTGCACGGGTATGTATCAGAGCTGACAACTAGATATAAAAAGGACTTCATGTTATGTGGAGTGCCAGTAATTTTTATAGGAATTATTTTCATGATTACTGCAGTTTTAAAGCTTAATTTCCACTATTTTCTAAACCATAGCCGTGTATGTGTCATTTATTCTAGTACGCGCTGAGGGCTGGGTCTACAAAAGATTTTATATGTCAAAAAGTCTAATGAGATACCAGTGCCACTCAAATGTCTGCATGCTCTGCTTCTTAGCGCTGCAGTGCCTGAACTGCAGTCAAGTGTATGATTTAAGTGATTTTAAAAGCTAACTCACTCCTGAAATCATTGCAGATGCCTGTAACATCCTCAATACAAATAGCTCAGTACCTAGCTGTAACTAACTAAATCCTTTAACTCCCACCCCCCCTTTTATAAGAACCCCAGAGGCCTTATCCAGCAGCTGTCCTTTCTCAGAACAGATGCTCAGCTTTTTCATATCGGTCTGCTTGGAAGCACATTGAGACCTGCCTTTCAAAGGCTGTGCTAGGATTGAAGCGCACCACTCCCACTTTCTATGGGTGGGGTGGCATCCCATGTCAAAAGAGTAATGCTCTCTCTAACCCTGTCTCTTTGTAGAGAGAGCCCCCAACAGAGGCAAACCCTCCCGGTGGCTAGGACAAGTTAAAAAGTATTGTATATCACTGCCTGTGGTGCCATCTCTAATTCCTTTGTCCCAACCTTGATGCAGTGCCAGTGGTTTGGCATGACCTGCCTTCATCTAGTCTTTGCTTCTTCAGGTGCTGCCAATCATCTCTCCCTAGCTTGCTTAAAATACAATGAACTAATTTCCTGTAAAATAAGTAAGTTGATACTAAGTTATGGGAGATGGGTGATACCAGAATAGACTTCCTGAAAATATAAAGTTTGGTTGTTTTTTTTTTCATTTAGTAATTTTACAATACTTAAGCAACTGTAAATCCAGTGAAAAGGCGCTAATAACTATTGCTTGCGCAAGTAGTGTTTGTGAGGTGAGGCAGGACACTAAGTTTCCAGCCTTTGCCTTCCTGTGAGTCTCCCATTTCCCACACATGTATGCACAGACTCTGCCTGCTTCCTGAAGTACAGCAGGGGTTCAGGCTTTTGAAGCCACAGGTATCTTTGGAGAAGCTGACACATCCCTCATTGCTATCAAGAGACATGATTAAGCGCAGTCAGGCACAGGTTAACAAGGCTAAGAAGCACTGCCCTAGACATTAACTAAGATCAGTGGATTGCTGGAAAAACTCTCCTTTGCTCTTTGTTGCCTTTGCTCTTTTTCATGAGCCCTAAGGGTTGCACAATGCTATCATGGCATTATCCAAATCCATTATGAAAGTTTCACTTTATCCATCAGCTGAGACATTGATTTTAAAGGTCTTCTCCTAGATTCTATGATGCTTTGCTCCTCTGTTCTTGTCCCTCTTTCTGATGCTGTAAGATTTCTTAGAAATACTCATTTCAAATAATGAAATACATCAGAATTAGTCACGATGACCACCTTATATTTGTGCCATAGTGGTCATTTCAGAATCTGATTGTTCTTTCTGTGGGACAATAAAACGGCTCATTTCACAGTCTAGAAAGATCTGAAACTAATTGTACCAACTGCCTAGTTCTCAAATTTTCAGTTTTGGAATTCATTACAAGAAGATTGTTCCATTCTGGAAATCCAAGTACAGCTAACACATTTTACATACAAATTACGTTTGAGAAAAATACATGGAAGCATGAAAATCTCACCTGTCAAATTGAGCTACTCACAAAGCTGAAAATAAGTACAAAGAATCTGGGTTAATCATCAAATATTTAACATCTAATTAACAATAGAACATTCCCAGCGCTTCAGGAAAAGGAATCATCTGTATTAAAAGCATCCAGGGCACAGTATTCTTTGAAATTACTGACCATTGCAGGTAAGTTTAGAGAAATCAGTATTTACTATTTACATATTTACATTACAGGAGTGCTCATGCAATCATTTGTAAGTAGATTTCTTTTAACCATTTAGGTATCAAGCTTTCACAGTGGACACCGTGTTCCGAATTTTCCAAGGGAAGCATTTCAGCAGCTGCTTGGTGTTTAACATAGCTGGGAGTGCAGCTCTGTCTCGTGGCTCCTTTGAAAAGCTGCAAGAGAATGAACATTCCCACCTTACCCCCACCCCCCATCTACTCAAGATGAAAAACGGAACCCTAATTATAAAAATCTACCCTATGAGAAGATTGAATAGCAGACTAAAGGTGAAATGAAAGTATATCCTGTTACAACTACATCATTTCAAGTTAATTTTTAAATTGTGAATCATAGAATGTTTTGGAAGCGACCGCTAGAGGCCATCTAGTCCAACCCCCCTGCAGTGAGCAGGGACACCGCTAACTACATCAGGTTGCTCAGAGCCCCATCCAACCTGGCCTTGAATGTTTCCAGGGATGGGGCCTCCACCGCCTCTCTGGGCAACCCGTTCCAGTGTTTCACCACCCTCATTGTAAAGAATTTCCTCCTTACATCCAGTCTAAACCTACCCTGCTTCAGTTTAAAACCATTACCTCTTGTCCTGTCACAGCTGGCCCTCCTAAAAAGATTTTCCCCATCATTCCTATAGGCCCCCTTTAAGCACTGAAAGGCCGCAATCAGGTCTCCCCGCAGCCTTCTCTTCTCCAGGCTGAACAAGCCCAACTCCCTCAGCCTGTCCTCATAGGAGAGGTGCTCCAGCCCTCGGATCATTTTTGTGGCCCTCCTCTGGACCCGCTCCAACAGTTCCATGTCCTTCTTGTGCTGAGGGCTCCAGAGCTGGACGCAGGGCTCCAGGTGAGGTCTCACCAGAGCAGAGTAGAAGGGCAGAATCACCTCCCTCGACCTGCTGGCCACGCTTCTGATGCAGCCCATGGTACAGTTGGCCTTCTGAGCTGCCAGCGCCCATGGCCAGCTCATGTCCAGCTTTTCATCCACCAGTACCCCCAAGTCCCTCTCGGCAGGGCTGCTCTCGATCCTTTCTTCCCCCAGCCTGTATTGATACTGGGGGTTGCCCCCAGGTGCAGGACCTTGCCCTTGGCCTTTTTGAACCTTGTGAAGTTCACACAGGCCCACCTCTTCAGCTTGTCCAATTGAAAAAGTGAAATTGTAAAAAAATTAAGCTGAGCTTAGTAAATAAACAACTTGGACTTCAAGCAGTACTTTCTGCTCATTCATAAATAACTCTCCATATTTTTGCTTTCTAAAATGATGTTAAAAGACAAAACCAAAAGCATTTAGTACCTAAAAAATGGTCTTAGAAATAATAAAGTGCTTGAGAGATTTGAAAGGTACAAGCAAGCGTTTACAGTAGCTGCCATAGGGCTGTTTCTTGGTGACATATATGAAGGGAATAAATAATCGTGAAGAAGAAATTAGGATAATCCACCAGAACCTGTCTTTTCAGGCATTGAAGCCGTGAAAAGCCGAAATCAAGACTCAGTAGTCTTGGTGACTATTAAGCAGGAATTCTTTATTGTGGCGCCAGACACACAGGGGATCGCTCCTCCTAATGTGCCCACTGCACAGTGTTAATTGCATAGTTTATATGCAAGTTTTACATACATACTCATTACATTCCTCAGAAAAGGCAGGGGTAGGTAAATTAATTCCTGGGAATCATTTACATATTCTCCTCCCAGTTGCACATGCTCAGTGATTTGGGTTGGTGGTCTTCAGGGGTCATTTAATTCATCCACTCCTCTTCTTCACCTTGTCCTTTTGGTGAACTTCGGCTTTTACCTCCTTATTCTGCTGCCAGAACAACACAGCCAGTACCTGCCAGCTTCCCATCCTCAAAACATTCCCCTTTACCTCCGTATCTCATGGTTCCCATCCCTGGCTATTCTCATACCGACAAAATGCTAGGTTTGTCCCCTACATGCCTTCCAAGGCCAGCAACAAAGAGAGATAGGCAATTTGCTACAAATCTCTTCTTTTTTTCTCTAATGATGCACATTCCCTACACTGTTAGTTTCTTATCTATAGTTTTTCACCTCATATGGTTAGTAAGTTCAACCTAAACCACAATGTTAGTACTTTAAAGCCATCCTCCTCACGGATGTTCTGTTTTCTCAGGGCTATTATCACATTCCAGCTACAGTTGGCTTCACAAAGGTCTCTTGTTAACCCTTTAACATCCCTTCAGCATGTTCCACTTAATCAACTGCATTCAATAAGTACAGTAAATTGTTCTGTCTAATCATTTTTACTGAAGTGACAGAACAAAGCAATCATTTTTAATACAATACAGAATATTTGGTGCAAAAGGAGAGTACTGTGCTATCCCATTAAAATTCTTTATCAATAAGCTAAAAGCTAACAATGCCTAAACCAGCTGATACTGTAGCAGATGTTTGTTAATTTTTACCCCTGTATGGAAGACCTGGGGAACCTATGAAAGCACTGGAATTGGCATGGAGAGGACAGAGAGGACACCCTTGCGTCTGTTGGGAAGCACCAATATGATGAGCCCTACCCAGGATAGTACAGGTGGGGGGGGGGGATGTGCAGAAGTTTTTCAGCTTTTCTGCGCTCTTGCACTGCCTTAGGGAGAACGTCTACATCAGTGTGTCATGCAGTGCAGTAGGCGTGGGTTGGCAGAGCAAAAAACCAATTTGAGGACCCAACATCCACACCCTATACCTTCGGGGAGGAGGGGGTTACATCAGTCAAGCTTTTGTCTGCTCCCATGGCCTGGGTGCTTGAGGGGTGTCTGGGTGCATTAAGAGGAGTGTGGCCAGCAGGTCGAGGGAGGTTATCCTCCCCCTCTACTCTGCCCTGGTGAGACCCCACCTGGAGTCCTGTGTCCAGTTCTGGGCTCCCCAGTTCAAGAAAGATGAGGAACTCCTAGAAAGAGTCCAGAGGAGAGCAACAAGGATGATAAAGGGACTGGAGCATCTCCCCTTTGGGGAAAGGCTGAGAGAGTTGGGCTTGTTCAGCCTGGAGAAGACTGAGAGGGGACCTCATCAACACATACAAATATCTTGAGGGCGGAAGTCACGAGGACGGAACCAGTCTCTTTACAGTGGTGTCCAGTGACAGGAGAAGGAGCAACGGGTACAAACTGAAACATAAGAGGTTTCAGTTAAACATGAGGAAAAACTTCTTTACTCTGAGGGTGACAGAGCACTGGAACAGGCTGCCCAGGGAGGTTGTGGAGTCTCCTTCTCTGGAGATATTCAAAGCCCGTCTGGACAAAGTCCTGTGTAACATGCTCTAGGAGAACCTGCCTTAGCAGGTGGGTTGGACTAGATGATCTCACAAGGTCCCTTCCAACCCCTACAATTCTGTGATTCTGTGATTCAACTGAAATTAACCAGCCCTGTGCAAATGGAGACTGCTCTGCAGTGCAACTCGAAGTGGAAGGGACCAGCACTTCAGAAATCCACTTCTTAGTCTAAAATCCTATTGTAGATGTATTGGGTGTTTGCCAAATAATTCACATTTTCTGGAAACCTCTGTACATCTGCAGCAGTAACATCAGGCACCTGGCTCAAAAGGGTTTGAGAACACTGAGGAAATCAAATCTTTTAAGCCAATGTTACAAAATTAATAAGCCAGAAATGAGAACAGGTATTTTGGGACAAGAGGATCTGAAAAATAATAAACAGACAAACAAACAAATAAAATCAAGGCATTTCATCTTTACTAGGCTCCCCAAAAGAATATTTCCACTAACAATACAGGATTTCCTTTTACATATGACTAAATGGATATTCTGTTATGCAAAATCTCAGACTCTGTAGAATCTGAAGCTGCCAAATCTGGATGGTAAAATGGTTATTAAATAAACAGTTATAATTGCTGACTTGGCTGCTATAGCTATTTATCATCCCTCATAGTAATTATGATTCTTAAAGAAGTTGCAGTTGAAGAATGAATTGCAACAGAGTGAATACGTTCCTGTAGCGCCTACCAATCTGGTATTTGGGTGGCAAAGAGAGGACGTTGGCAGAGGATGTTTTGTGTTTTCTTTAACTAGCTGTAGCCACACAACGCTGTCTAAATTCCCTGTTTCTCCCATGTCCCAGGAAGCATGAATGGAGGGGCAGGCCATGAGAGCCAGGTGCTGTTGGCTGCCACAGAGCACACGACTGCAGCTGTGTGCTAGCATTCCCATGAATGAATACGGAGCAATGTCTTTCACGGCTGGCTGAAATTCCTATTTTTTTCATTGTCTTTGTGGAAGTTATTTCCTGGCCAGTCTTCCAAACCTGGTATCTGCCTTGCAGCTAGGTTCAGTGTTTGGCAAACATCAAAAGATCTGATGCCTTACAGGTGTACTTTGCTGTCACACTCCTAAAGCAGATGGAAGATAGACTGGAGTAGTCATGCAGAGTGTTTGGTGACACAACTAACGATGCTGAGAAAATGCTTTCCACAGTATGCCAGCTACATAGCCCAAAGTTTGCTTACTATGTTATTCTGTGTAATTTTGGTGCCTGGGAATACCAGGGTATTTATATGTGGGTCACCAACAAGGTTGCCTAATGTGTTTAGTTTTAAGATTACATTCAAGCACTTGCCATCTCTACGAGAGATAGGAAGAGAGAACCAAGAGAAGATTGTAGCTATTCCACATTTGCTACCTCGCTGAGGTACAGGCAGGAGCCTGAATTTCACTCATTACCCTGATGGGCACTGCTGTTCAAAAAAATTCCAGAAGATGCAATTTTGTCAGAACAACACTGATGCACTAGAACGCTGAAGCTGAACTTTAAATTTTTCATTCAGTTTAGCACTGAAGTTTTGAAGTGTGGAAAAGAGAGGAAGATAATTACATATGAGTTCCTACCACGGAGAAACAGGACCACATCACTACCCACTTCATTTCCAACATTTGTGAACTGATTCATAACTCTGAACAGGTCTCCCTCAATATGTCTGCTTTCAGCTTCCTCATTTTGTTTCTCACATCTGCTGAGTATTTTATTTTTAAGTCAAGAGCCAATGAAAATACTTGGTTTAGTAATCAGAATTCCCACATGCTATTTTTCAGACATGCAAATGAGCTTCTCTCATCTCCCTGCTTGCCCCGACAGGACCAGCTGGCACCAGCCATGCTTGCCTTCCTGCTAAAATCAGAGATCTTTCCTGGAGGGCTCAGGAACAAGCTAGGAGAAAAAATCCTACACCAAGAGACATGAGTCAATCGTGATGGCTAAAAGAAGGTATTAAAGAAACACTGAATAAATTGTAGCATGTGAAGATAAAATAAAATACATTAAAGTATTTTGATATTCAAAGTAACTGATGTGTGTCTCGTGTCCCCCTTGTTATGCTGGAATAACACCAATTCATCTCATAAAACATACATTTTAAAGTGTTTGCAGTACTAAACTGAGTGCACCACTGCACCTGAGAAGAAATGACTAGGTTTTCATTCCATGATTGTACACTGAGTAATGATAAAAGAAAAGACATACTGAATTTGCTTCATGCGCTCTCAACAGCATACTCTCGTGTGCTCTCTGCAGCGCATGAAGTTGGCTTCACTAAGAAAAGTAGCTTGGGTCACATTAAAATTGCATCATAAGAATTGCATAGAGGGGTCTGAATTACGATTCTGCAAGTAAACTTAGTTCTGGAATCTCCTAAATTTTAAGTGATTTGTTTTGCAATTATACTGTCATCTAAAACTGTTCTTACCTCAGTTTGGAATGTTTACAGTGTACTTTACAAAAGAAATGGTAGGCTGTCAGTCCATCTGTTTACTCTGTATGTTACTGTACTACAAATCCATATATTAAGCTTTTAGGTTACGAATGGAAAAATAACTTGACTCACAGTTAATGTAAGCAAATTTCAAATTAATAATCACAATTCTAATTATGGAAACATAGGTTGTGGTTCTAATAATAAGGTCTGTTTTGAGTTTTATACTTAAATAACATTTTGTTCTCCCTATTAAGAATAATTTTCCACCAAATTACAAGTGATCCGTAGGTACAGACACAATATTCAAAAATTTAAAAGCAAATTTGATAACCTACAAGTAAACTGATGCTGTAAGATACATCATACTTCTTTGTTTTCAGTACTGTAACATGAAATAATACAAACTCTTTAAACTTTACGTATTCCCCCATTGTGCCTCTGTGACAAAGCGATGAGGGTTTGGGGTTTTTTTTCCGCTTGTAGTCATGGTTATGGAGTTTCTCTAGAATTCTTAAACTGCAGGAGGGCAGTCATCTGTGATTGCCTGAGGCTACATCCTAGAACTTCACAAAGGTAACTATTTCAAGAGTTGCAGACTGTAATAACTGGGCATACTGCACCTTCCGGATAATTTCATATTCATTTGTTCTAGTCACTGGCTGTATTCTCATCTGATAGTAAATACTACTCATCTTGTAACAAATTCACTTAATTAAAACAGAATGGGGAAGGCTGCACTATCTAGGATAATGTACCAGGGGGAATGGGAGCTTATACTTTAAAAACTTGAGCAGAATGTGCTGGAATCTGTAGGACCTACAGGGTGATCTGTTCTGTTAGCTCATGGACATACACTCCCAACATCTCTCTTCAGTCACTAGCTAGAACCTGACCCAGTACAATACATTTGACGGGAAGAATAGTTTTAAAGCACCAAACTAGAGAATGCAGTGCTTCATGTGTATTTTCTTTTTCATTAAAGCTCACAGAGTATCCCTTTCCTGCACGTTTCCCTCCAGCATTAAGGTTAATGAATATCTGGATCCTAACTCTTTAGTTGTATTTATTTGGAATTTGACATGACTTAGTGAACCCTTAAGATCTTGGGAAAGTAAGGGTAATTTTCCAGCCCTGTTTGCTTTCACGCCAGGAAAAAAAAGACTGGATTAGACCTTACCCTTCTAGGTTTGATAGTCTTCAGTGAGGTAGAATTACAACTTACTGTTTGAGATCTTTTAAAACTGATCTCCTGCCTGTTCTGTTCTGGATAGAGGATCCATCTGCAGATTTCATTAGAGGAAGAATATCATCAACCCCCCTAAATCTAATTTAGTTAAAAATTTAAACCAGAATGCTAATTCTCATATTAACAAGTCCCTAGCAAACAGTACCAAAAAAAGATGGACCAGTTGGTTCCAGACAAAAGAACAAGGCATTTTAAGGCTATGGACTTCTAACAGTTTTATTATGGATGCTCAGTGCCATGGTTGGTGTGTGTTGCTCAGTCATCAACTACATTTCAGAATTCAAAGATGCACAAGACATAGCACTTAGTTATGATAGTGGTAGTCATAGACAGTTTCACAGAATAGATCCTTAAGTATCTCAGAAACTTCTACTATAAATTAAGTTTCACTTAAAGAATGATTTGATATACTCACAAAAATCAGAGCTTTGAAGTTCTCTTTGCTCCTCTGTGATTAAAAGGAATATTAAAGAAACAGTTGTTAATTTTAATTGGTCTACACACTACAGTAGTCACTTATCAATGCTAGGATTACTGCAAACCAAAACCAGTAGCTAATTTTAAGTTACGAGATGATTATTTTCCAAATACTCCAATTATTTCAGCAAATACTAAATCAATTGCAGTTGAAACTCAGTTGAGGTCTTAGAACACTGCAGTAATAAAAGCTCTCTGATTAATTTCTTACATGGAATCAGTGGTATGTGATTTTCTGATGTGATTTCCAGATGTTTATTTTCAGAGACTTAAAACTGAGCTTGCTAAAAAACCTGTGACAAATAAAATATTTACTTTTAGCAAATAAATAATGTCCACATACGTTCTTTGGGTGTCAGCCTTAGTGCATGAACTCAATCTAGATCTAGATTTAAGCCTTCTAACAGGACCAAAAGTTTATATTTTAAAACCTCTCAAAATCTTGTGTCAGTGATTTCTTTAAGTTTTCAATAATTATGTATTTTTCAGCTCACTTTCAATAAAGCTCATGAAGTATACTTTAACAGAAGCTTCTCTTGGGATGGCAACTTTTTGATTGTAGTACTTCATCCGCCATTGAACTACTCTGATGGTCCGCAGAACTGCCAAAACCAGGCCTATTGCAACATTAAGCAGCATCTGCGTTAAACCTCTATGCTCCGGAGCACTCAGGTTTTACCAGTTCTAGTAGTTTTACCAGCTCCTTGTTAACAGCTTAGGAATAGACTTGCAAAATATCTCACCTTGTCTCACCTTCATTCCTCTACAGGATTTTTAGCCTAGAGTTATTACAGTAAGCCCCCACCTTAGCTGTATGAACTTGTCAGATATGAACTACTCATCTTAATGAATTTCCCAAGGACACAACATGTTTCACAGAATCCTAGTTATGTTACATGGATAACATTTTCCCCTGGGATGTCTTCCTCTTCTATTCTCTGAAAACACTCTCGGTTGATTTTGGGGGAGAGCAAAATCCTTACCAAAATGAGAGCTCAAGGTTCGATTTTACAGGGACACACAAGCTTTGCTAACTGCAACAGTCAGCCAAGAGTAAAGGTGGGAATTGGCTAGCAATAGAAACAGTATGCTTTAAAATAATTCAGCTGTAGAGGGGCTGAAAGCTACATGCATGAGTGCACCAAGTTGCAGCCCTGGCTGTCCTGGTTTCGGCTGGGATAGAGTTAATTTTCTTCATAGTAGCTAGCACAGTGCTGTGTTTTGGATTTAGGACTAGAAGAATGTTGATAACACACTGATGTTTTGAGTTGTTGCCAAGCAGTGCTCAGACTACTCAAGGACTTTTTAAGCTTCTCCTGCTTGGCCAGGTGCATAACAAGCTGGGAGTACAGCACAGCTAGGACAGCTAACCCAAACTGACCAAACAGCTATTCCATACCATATAACGTCATGCTCGGGGGGGTTAGTCGGTCGGTTGTGGGCAGAGTGATCGCAGCTCGGGCTGTGTGATCGCAGCTCGGGGGGAGTGATCGCAGCTCGGGATGGGCTGGGCATCGGTCAGTGGGTGGTGAGCAATTGCATTGTACATCACTTGTTTTATATATTCTGTATATTCTATTATTATTATTATTATTATTATTATTCTCTCTTTATCTCAACCCATGGGTCTTACTTTTTTTTTCTTTTCTCCGATTCTCTCCCCCATCCCACTGAGGGAGGGGGGGAGTGAGCGAGCGGCTGCGTGGTGCTTAGTTGCCTGCCAGGTTAAACCACGACACTGGCGAAAACAAATTGACTGGAAGGTACAGTTAAGGGTATTGGTAGGAAGCTGGAACAGGGCTGGGAAGATGGATTCAGAAGCAGAGCAATGGCGAGGGGGAGGGGAAGGCTGAGAGAAAGGTTTTCTTTCCTTGCCTCTGGGGTAGGCTTACAAAACTTAGCGTGGAGGGCGAAGCTGTGGGGTGGGAACTTGGGCTGGGAAAATGAGGGGCATCAGTACCAGGCTGGGTGTAGGCACTGCATATTTGAAAAGTAGGGGTCAGCAGTGCTGGCAGTATCCTGGGGCACCACTATCTCCCAAGCGATCATTTGGCTGGCATCCAAGAATACACACTCACCTGACTCCTCTTCCCAGCAAAGTGTAGCCAAACACCCCGTACAGAGTTATCCTTCCAGCAATGCCCTTTTTGTTGGTGCAACTATACAGGATCACCTGTGGGAATGCACAGCTCTCACAGTTATGCCAATTACACCAATTTGCTCAAGTTTAGGATTAACATTTTTGGCAGGAAATCCTAAGCAGAAAAAGATTTCATATGGCTTTAGTCAGTAGTGGGCATTTTCACTGGCTTTCATGTACAACCCTCACACAAAAAGACACTATGTTGTATTAAAAGTTTGCAAATCAATTCCAGAATAGCACTGGTAGAGCTGGATTAATTTTCTCAGTAAGAATGTGACCACTGCCAACCAGATGTGGCCAATCATAGAATCATAGAATCACCTCGGTTGGAAAAGACCTTTAAGATCATCGAGTCCAACCGTTAACCTAGCACTGCCATCCCACCACTAAACCATGTCCCAAAGCACCTCATCTATCCTTCTTTTAAAGACCTCCAGGGATGAGGACTCCACCACCTCCCTGGGCAGCCCATTCCAGAGCCTGACAACCCTCTCGGTGAAGAAGTTTTTCCTAATGTCTAGCCTAAACCTGCCCTGGCGCAGCTTCAAGCCATTCCCCCTCGTCCTATCATCTGTTACCAGGGAGAAGAAGCCGACCCCCACCTCACTACAGCCTCCTGTCAGGTAGCTGTAGAGGGCGATCAGGTCTCCCCTCAGCCTCCTCTTCTCCAGACTAAACAACCCCAGTTCCCTCAGCCGCTCCTCGTATGACTTGTGTTCCAGACCCCTCACCAGCTTGGTTGCTCTCCTCTGGACCTGTTCCATCAAGGCAACATCTTTCTTGTAGTGAGGGGCCCAAAACTGAACACAGTATTCGAGGTGCGGCCTCACCAGCACCGAGTACAGGGGCACGATCACTTCCCTGCTCCTGCTGGCCACACTATTCCTGATACAAGCCAGGATGCCATTGGCCTTCTTGGCCACCTGGGCACACTGCTGGCTCATATTCAGCCGGCTGTCAATCAGTACCCCCAGGTCTTTTTCCACCAGGCAGCTTTCCAGCCACTCTTCCCCAAGCCTGTAGCGCTGCATGGGGTTGTTGTGACCAAAGTGCAGGACCCAGCACTTGGCCTTGTTGAACCTCATACAATTGGCCTCGGCCCATCGATCCAGCCTGTCCAGGTCCCTTTGCAGAGCCCTCCTCCCCTCCAGCAGATCAACACTACCACCCAGTTTGGTGTCATCTGCAAACTTACTGAGGGCACACTCAATGCCCTCATCCAGGTCATTGATAAAGATATTAAACAAGACCGGCCCTAAAACTGAGCCCTGGGGGACACCGCTTGTGACCGGCCGCCAACTGGATTTAGCTCCATTCACCACGACTCTCTGGGCTCGGCCACCCAGCCAGTTTTTAACCCAGCGAAGAGTACACCCATCTAGGCCATGAACTGCCAGCTTCTCCAGGAGAATGCTATGGGAGACTGTCGAAGGCTTTGCTGAAGTCCAGGTAGACAACATCCACAGCCTTTCCCTCATCTACCAGGCGGGTCACCTGGTCATAGAAGGAAATCAGGTTGGTTAGGCAAGACCTCCCTTTCGTGAACCCATGCTGGCTGGGCCTGATCCTCTGATTGTCCTCCATGTGCCTGGTGAGCACACTCAAGATGAACCTCTCCATAATCTTCCCCGGTACCGAGGTCAGGCTGACTGGTCTGTAGTTCCCCGGATCCTCCTTCCAGCCCTTCTTGAAGAGAGGCGTCACATTTGCCAACCTCCAGTCATCTGGGACCTCCCCTGTTCTCCAGGACTGCTGATAAATGATAGAGAGTGGCTTGGCAAGCTCCTCTGCCAACTCCTTCAGCACTCTTGGGTGGATCCCATCCGGCCCCATAGACTTGTGGATGTCCAGGTGGCATAGCAGGTCAAAGACTGCTTCCTCCTGGATTATGGGGGGTTCATTCCACTCTCTGTCCCCATCTTCCAGCTCAGGAGGCTGGGTACCCTGGGGATAACTCGTCGGGCCATTAAAGACTGAGGCAAAGAAGGCATTAAGTATCTCAGCCTTTTCCTCATCTTTAGTGGCAATGTTCCCCCTTGCATCCACTAGTGGATGGAGGTTCTCCCTGGCTCTCTTTTTGCTGTTAACATATTTATAAAAACTTTTCTTATTATCCCTTACAACAGTGGCCAGGTTAAATTCCAGCTGGGCTTTTGCCTTTCTAATTTCCCCTCTGCATAACCTGACAAGATCCCTGTACTCTTCTTGGGTTGCCTGCCCCTTCTTCCAGAGCTGGTAAGCTCTCCTTTTTTCCCTTAGTCGCACTAGTAGTCCTCTGTCCAGCCAGGCCGGTCGTCTTCCCCGCCGATTTGTCTTACGGCACATGGGGACAGCCTGGTCCTGTGCCTTTAAGACTTCTTCCTTGAAAAACACCCAGCCTTCCTGGATGCCTTTGCCCTTCAGGACTACCTCCCAAGGGACACTCCCAACCAGTGTTCTGAGCAGGTCAAAGTCTGCCCTCCGGAAATCCATGGTGGCAGTCTTGCTCACCCCCTTCCTTACCTCACCAAAGATCGAAAACTCTACCATTTCATGATCACTAAGGCCTAGATGATTTCCAGCCACCACCTCTCCCACCCGTCCTTCTCTGTTAGTGAACAGGAGGTCAAGCGGGGCACTTCCCCTGGTAGGCTCACTTACCAGCTGTGTCAGGAAGTTATCTTCCACACACTGCAGGAACCTTCTGGACTGTTTCCTTTCTGCTGTATTGTATTTCCAGCAGATGTCTGGGAAGTTGAAGTCCCCCACAAGAACAAGAGCTCGTGACTGAGAGACTCCTGCCAGCCGCTTGTAGAATTCTTCGTCAACGTCCTCATGCTGGTCGGGTGGTCTGTAACAGACTCCCAACAGGATATCTTTTCTGTTGGCCTGCCCCCTCATCCTCACCCATAAGCATTCTGCCTCACCACAAGTGTCAAGCTCTGTACAATCTAAGCACTCCCTAACATACAGAGCCACCCCGCCGCCTCTCCTTCCTTGCCTGTCCCTTCTGAAGAGTTTGTAGCCATCCATCGCAGCACTCCAGTCATGGGAGGCATCCCACCACGTTTCTGTGATGGCGACTACATCATAACCATCCTGCCTTACAATGGCTTCCAGCTCCTCCCGTTTGTTGCCCATGCTGCGTGCATTAGTGTAGAGGCACTTGAGCTGGGCTGTCGGTTTCCCCCCCAGCAATGGGGTGACCCCCCCAGGCTCCTCTTTTGAGCCTGTTTATATCCCCTCCCCCCTTCAGACCTAGTTTAAAGCCCTCTCTACAAGCCCCGCCAGTTCCTGAGCAGGATCCTTTTTCCCTTCCGAGAGAGCTGGGCACCATCTGTTCTCGACAGCCCCGGTGCGATGAAAACCTCTCCATGGTCAAAGAAGCCCAAGCCCTTCCGATGGCACCAACCTTTGAGCCACACGTTAACCACTCTAGCTTTCCTATTCCTTTCCGTGTTCCCTCCTGACACTAATGGGATCGAGGAGAGCACTACCTGTGCTCCTGATCCTTCAATCATTTTCCCTAGTGCCCTGAAATCCCTTTTGATCAATTTGGGGCTTCTCTCTGGCAATTCATCGCTGCCTGCCTGTACAATCAATAGTGGATAGTAGTCAGAGGGTCGTACCAGACCAGGGAGTCTCTTGGCAATGTCCCTGATCCGGGCCCCAGGGAGGCAGCAGACTTCCCTATGGGATGGGTCCGGACGGCATATTGGGTCCTCCGTTCCCTTCAGAAGGGAATCGCCCACAACAATTACCCTTCTTTTTTTCTTTGTACAGTCGGTCTTGATAGGTAGGGGTGACCGTCTCTCCCTAGCCAACCCCCTGGTTGGGCCTTCGTCCCCATCTTCAGTTGCCTGGCCCTCAACTTCCAGAGCCCCATAGCTGTTACGCAAGGGCAGCTGGGAAGGTGAAGGAGCCCGGGAGGGGACTCTCCTCCTGCCCCGCGCAGAAACCTTTTTCCATCCCTCACCATCTCTTGGGTCTCTAGCTTCTGCCTGCCGGCCAGAGGACAGAGGATCCTCTGCTACCTGCGGAGCCTCTGTCTGTTGCCGCGGCCTGAGGGATGGTAGAGTGCGGCTCCACCAGTCTATCTCCATCTCGCATTCTCTAATACTCCTTAATCTCTCCACCTCCTCTTCCAGCTCTGCCACCAGGCAGAGCAATCATCGACCTGCTCACACCTGAGACAGCCCCTGTCCTTACCAATCTCTGGTACAGCTGACAGGCTGAGGCACTCCCTGCAGCCAGCGACCTGGACAGCCGCATGTTTCTGTTTAGGTGGGGACTCCGTCTGGGTCGCCACGTTCCTTCTGGCAACGGCTTTCAGATGAGTGGAGACCATTGCTTGCTCCTCGTTTGGGTGTCTATGGGTGCTAATGGAGTGACCCTCCGAGCCAGGAGGGGAGCACGCGCCCTGCCTGCGCAAACTGACGCGCCGCGCCCCGTTTGCCCGCCCTGTTCGCCCCGCTCCGGGTCGCTCGCGCTCCCTGGGGGCTGCTTTTATACGCCAGGAGGGTCCGGCCGCCATCACCCCTGACCCCGCCCCCGCTGAGTCAGAGCTGCCCGCTCGTCAGGAGCCCGCTCTTTCACGCCCTGGGAGGGGGGGGGGTGGGATCCCCTCTCTCTCCCTGTGCTTTTTCGCCTCCGCGGGTTTTGCCGCTTCAGAAAGGATCCCTCGGCGCGATCCTCTGCTCCCGAACCCTTCGCCTCAGTGGCTTCGTCGAAAATGGCCCGACCCTTGCAGACTTCCGTACCAGAGGCCCTTCACATGTGGCACAGGATTGACCTGTGTGATGTATGAATTGTCCTGGCAGTCTGTGTCCCACTGTCCTTTTAGAAGTGCTGCGGGGTCTTTTGTAGCCATGCAGTGGGAGGCAAATGGATCAGCATCTTCTTTATATATTCAACTGTGTGACGTAACGTATGCTTCCATAAGGAAACACATTAGGAGGGTTAGGTGAAATAGCCCACCACTGCCTGACTATTGATACATCCATGATGCACGCAATAGGTGTCTATCTTCCATGTCAGCCACATAACGCAATAGAGGTCCAGGGGCACAGAACTTCCGTATGAGGCCGCATTACTTGCTGCGGCCAAAGGTTGTGGGTCAGCGGTTACAGAAAGATTAAGCAGTTAACCAAGGTTCAGAGAGCAGCTACCTTGCATATCATTGTAGACCATTACATGGCTACATGTTTTCCTTACAGCTAGAACAAAAGAAGTACTGTAATGAATCAAGCTTGGACTAAGTAGTTTGGGGTCTCAGTTAGAACTCAGGTGTTGACTACACACAGAACTTTTTAAAATTTATTTAATTAATTGCTTTGAAGTTTCTTCATGAAATCCAGATAGTACTTATGTATCTCAAAGGACTGTTGCTCAGTTTATTTCCTGTGAATTATTAAGACTCATGAAGTCATTCATATTACACAATGGAAGAACACAAATCTTAAATACAGCCTTGATAATCCACAAAAAATGCATGCAAATTTTCTATATTAAATAACAAAGTTTTGCAGTAAACCAAAGATTACGTGCTTAACCAAGACTTACCACTTTTCTGTGAAACTCCCCCTGCTCAATTTTCTCCACAACATATATCATGCAGAATATGAATAAATAACTAAGATTTTTTTAAAAAATATTCTGCTGCTACATTTTAAGTGGGAACTATATTGATATGATATAAATTAAAAGCCTAATGTTGTCTCAGCTTTAGAGTGTAGAACAAAGCAAGCAGCTTCCACAATAGGTTTATGAAAATGCTACAAATAATTAAAATAGCAGAATTATCTTCTTTGTGTGTTAGGTCTAGATACAGTTATTTTCAACAGGAAAATGGCAATTCTTAGTTTTTTTAATGCAAATTAACAATCATCATTAAACACCATTATTTAACCCAAAGCAATTTTCACGTTAAAAGTTTTGAAAATAAAAAAATAAGGTACTTACCGATAAATTGGTAGGGTTAGGGACTTGGAAAATACATGCTAGAAATGTTCTTTGTTTTAGCATTGGCCATAGCCAAATGAAGAACTTTCACTGACCCCATACATAGCAGAAGGATGGGTGGATCAGAATATGCTCCCCATTGCTCTTTTTTTCTTGACTTGTATCTTAATAATTGGACTACAGAGAAAAAATTGAAGGATAAGAAACAAACACTGCATTCCATTCTTCTTTCTGCTCCTAGCAGTGTCTCACACAATCTTATGTCTTGGCTAGCACTTCTGGAGCATAAAAGCTTCAGCATAAAGTTTTAAGAACAAAGCTTAGATTTCAGGTGCACCCATAGCTTGTTGGAAGAATGACGATACAAGTGACAGCACTACACCTCTGTCCCAACCTTTGTCAGTACAAGTGGATGATGACTCATACCAGGTGTTACCTATTTTAATAGCCATTACTACTCTCCAATAGAGGCAAGAGATTGTCTACATTTATTTCTGTAAAGGTAAAAACGAGAGTACCTCATTTCAGCCATAGTACACAAAAAGAAACTAGGATTTAATTGCCTTTCTGTTCAAATAAAACTTGATCATGGAGAGACTTGCAATAAAATGTCTCATCAGGAAGAAAAGCTCTATCAGGATGATCGCCTTTGGTGTCTTCAGTCTTTCCCACCTTCCCGAGTGATAGTGAGGTAATTTCCTACCAAAAAAAGCTTGTTGTCACTGAACACAACACTAAGTGTAACACTGGAAATTGAAACAGCTCCTTAAAATACATTGCTACAAGAATACTTCACTGGCACTTTACGCTTTAAATGGGAAACCTGCAGCTAAACAGTAAGGGCTGTGGAGGTGACAAGATCCATTTGTTGATGTCAGAGCATCATATAGAGACAAAACAAGCCATATGAGCTTCAAAAAGAAGGAAGACAGGCATCAAAGGTATTCAGCCTAGGGAGTCAGAGCTCTAGGTCGCTGTGCTGTCCATCTCTCAAAGGGTGGCTGGGGCACACTTGTATAGGAGCATCATGTTTCTGCTGAAACTGCCATCCTTTTGTGGTTGGTGCTCGAATCTTTGCAAGTCCTGTTCTCAATAGCAGCGAATGGCTCTCAGAAGCCAAAAGCTGTCTGAGTGCTGCTCAGACACCCAGGAGATCTGCATGGAAGATCAGAATGGAGAAGGCACAGAGCAACTGTGAGCAGGTAAATGATGACACCAGCACAGCAGCTGATAAATTAATGGCAAGAAGCCAGAGCATGCATTTTTCCATCCTTAATATTAATAGCAGCAATACATTTTTTATGTCCTTTTTCAGACTGACCAACAATCTACTATTTTTAGGTAGCACTGGAAATTGTGGACTAGAAATATGTAACAGGATTAAGATGAAAAACCTTAAGATTTATAGGCGTGGTAGATGCAACATGCAAATCCTTATCATCAACTGTATGAGGAGTTCTCTTGCAGCCCGCAGAATTCTTACTTCCTAAACCTCTTACAGACAGGCAACATTAGTATCTGAAGGATGCTTCAGAAATGGACACACTTCTTGAAGGCTCTTCATTACAGATGAACAAAAGGAGGATCAAATCTGCATGCATGGAAAATGAATTATAAATTGCTTATTTGCAGAGGATATGGGATTCTTCTAAATTGTAAGATACACCATAACACTCAGCCTCATAAGCAATGGAGGTTATCTTCCCCACCAAACTTCATACTTAAGACTTAATGGAAACCAGAGGGGAAACTGTTGCAAACTTGTAAATCTGTAAATATGATTGAATAAAAGTTAACACAGCCTGAGTAGATTAACTGCCAAAGATCCTAATTATCACAGCCACCAGGTAAGTATTTTCTGTCTTGCTTATTTCAGAGAGACCCAAGATACCTTTAGCATAAATGGATGCAGACTAACTGTGTCATGTTACCTCAGCCCCAGTGCTGTAACATAGCTACACGGATGGTGAACCAGGCTTAGCAGGACTGCTCTTTCTAGGCTCTCTCTATTGATGGATCTATGCACTACTCAAGCAGTAAGAATCAGTCAGCGGCTGGAGATGCTCCAAATTCTAGATTTTCACCATTGGACGTGGAAGATGCACGGCACACATGCACAACTTTATCAGACACCACTCCACTGCCTAAAAACTGCTTCATCAATTAAGCTCAAAAGCAGAACAACTCAAACCCCTCCAGATCTTGGGCAGACGAAGAGTTAAGAAATGAAGCACCATTAACTGAGTCCCAGCCCACATTAAATAAACTTAAAACTTAATATGCAGCAACTATGCCTACAGTGAGATCCTAACAGATAATATGTAGACAGGTTTTGGCTCTATATCAATGCTTTCATAAAAACCTGTTCAATTGGAAAAAATGCTCAACATTGCAAGAGCAAAGACAAATTGGAGCAACAGTTACAGCTCCAACCACATGATGCCAGGCTAGATAAACCTCCCTAATTATCACATTGCAAATTAAAATCTAGTACTTAAGAATTTATGGTTTTATGAGTAAACTTGAGGAAAAAGTAACGCTGTAGAGGAAAACACAGCAGAAAACTACAAGAGCCCACATATCCTTTTAGTTTAAATTTAATTTGTCAGATAGAAGTTATCTATGTACAATTGGTGTGCATTGTAACAATTCTGTCAATAAAGTAATTCAAATCTTCTAAAATATTAACTGGCTGCATAGCACAATTGACATTATTGCCCATGGTGAAGAGGGAACAACAAATGGATTTACAGTAATTTTGGCTGATTTGGATTCTGAAAATGTTCAGATATTTAACACTCCTTCTTTAAAACCAATGCACCTGAAAAGCTTTCCAGAGCACAGTTTAACTGGATATTTCTTACCATTTCATTACAATCACGATACTGACAGTTTAATAGGAAAAAAAAACCAAACCCAACAACCAAAAACATCCCCCAAAAAACAAACATGTTATCTAAAGTATCCAATAAAAAAGGAGCACTAAATGGAATAAAATGTGCCCTTTCCCCATTTTTACATTCTGAACAGTGATTCCATCAAGATATTTTATTAAAACATGTAAGTACACTGATTTTGTTTTCATACTTGTGACAAGAAGGCCTGAGTTGGTGGGGAAAGGAACAGTCAGAAAAAGCCTGAGAGGGAAAAAAGCTCATTTAATTAATTTACAATAATTTACAGCCATTTGTTTGTGTGTTTTGTTTTTTATTAGTATTTTTTTGTTTGTTTTGTAAAAAGGCATTATAACTGATCACAAACAGGAGAAATCCTGGCTATTTTACAGTTATAGGTACAGAATTTAAATATTCAAGCTTGTGATGAAAAGCGGCAAGGTGGTCGCAGTGTACAATGTAAACAAGTAGCTTTGGAAAGTGAACAAAGTCCTTGAGAGTTCTTTACTAAGAAACAAAAGAAAATAAACTCCTCATTCCTTCCTGAAATACGAGCACAGGTCAGTGTTTAAAAGTTCATTTACAAACATAATTTAAAATGTGTTCAGCCTAAAACCACTTTGACATGAAGAGTTTTATAGTAAGATCCAGTCTGAAAGGGGCAGTGTTGAGGTCCCTGTAAAAGTAAACATCTTCCATTTCTTAAAAAAGAGTGCCACAACATTTGCAGCACAGTGCAGCATAAACTTTAAATACAAAAATATTTTTCTTCTGTTGGGATAATAGACCTTGCATCCTGGAAAGAAGTAACAATACTGCTACTGATAGAATATCCAGTCCGTATCTTTCAAGTCGTGTAAGGCAATTACTGTGTTAGTTTACTGTATATGGCTAAAAGAAGGTCCAGAAAATGTCAGTCTTTGTTATGTTTTCCGGCTACTCCATGTATGTTCAGGTGTACTTTTGTGATCTGATGAGTGTTCAAATGGAGATCTGTGTCCTAGGGGAGATCTTGAACCATAAGGAGACCTCTGATCTAATGGTGACCTTGGGCCACTACCCGAAGCTCTGTGGTCCATTTGCCAGTCTGAGTGGTATCTATAATCTCTAGAAGATTTATGATGGCTGTACTCTGAAGTGGAACGGTGATCTGAATGTATCCTGTGGTCTGAATGGGAACGGTGATCTGAATGAGCCCGGCTGTCTTTTAAACTTCCTTCCAGGCTTGACCTGTGGTCTCTGCTCCTGTAGTCATCTAACTTTCTATGTTTACTGTCACTGTAGTATCTAAAAAATATAAATTATTTGTATTAGTGTTACTGAACACACAATAAGTACCACAATTATGTCAAATCAACAGAACTGCATTACAGAGATGTATTTGCAGTTTTGCATTACTCAAAAAAGAGGTTTTGGTCTTGCTACAAGCATACTACAGAAACAGGTATGGAATCCTGAACAGATTTTAAAATTGCTGAAGAAACTCACCTACTGTCTTGTTTGTAGTGATCCCAGTCTCTGTGATCTTTTCCATTGCTGAAGGCTGAATAGGGCCTTTTCCTAGAGTCATTTTTCTTGTAAGCATCTCCCTGATGCCTGTCTTTATGATGATCATGGTATTGTGAAGAATGCCTATCAGAAGAATAACTGTCCCTGCTACTGTCATCGTGGTTTGTGTTCTCCTTTAGTCTTTCCACATCTGTTTAATAAAACAGAGTTTAAAAAGAAGCCTCAAAGTCTTTTCTTCACCTAAATCAAACAGCATTTCTGCCTGTAGAGCAGTAAAGCAGTAAAAAAGTGACATAATTTTACAGAAACAAGATCTAAGTGGTTGAAAGACAAATGCAAAGGAACTGAAAGAAACACAGAAGTAAGAGGGAAGCAAGATAGAATGTTGATGTATAGGACTTGGAAATGAACTTTTCAACCTCTCTATTCAGTCTGTGAAGCTAAGTGTGGTCCAAATGAGCAGTGAGTAAGGATGCCTTTAGCAGAGTAATTTTAGACAGAACGGTAGCAACTTCCTCTCTAAGGGATGGCCTTAGCATGAGTAGTACACATTGCTAATGAAACGATTTTCAGTTGTATTCATAAAATACAATAAGTCCATGAAAATATAATCAAAGTGTTACATAACACAAGATAAAAGCAAGTATGACAAGAAGGCAGGTGAGGGAGCATAGAAAAATCAGTGTTGCTGTCAACAAAAAAAGACAGCCCATGTAACTAATTGCAAACTATGACTTCAAGGAATAGCTTGCCTTCTAACATGGTAGTGACATTACAACAGCTACCAATAGGCACAGAATTTCCAAGAAATTTACAGGTTTTGAGTAGAGCTCTCTCCCTCCCCAAAATTAAACACAAAAAATGCTTCCAAAATATATTTAAAGGATAGTCAAATAACTTGCTAGCAGTAAGTACCAGCTTCAGTCTGCACTCAGCTAGATTTCATCAGTAAAGTTTTGCTAATAGCCTAGCTCTGATATTTAGCAATGTGGGAGACAAATCCAGGAGACATATGAAATGAAACAAACATGAAAACTAAGAGATCTAGTACAATAATATACTCACGGTTTCTTACCTGGATTTCTAATTACATGTGTATTCACATTGCTGCTAATATTCTGGTCACTGTGTTGCTAAAAGAGACAAGTACAAAAACTCATTGCTAAATCCCAAAGTTCATCTGAATTCATTAGAAAAAATATCCTAACAAAAGAGACTACTAAAACCAAAATGCTACTTGAAGTGTATTTACTGAAGTGTTCCTTATAAGTCTTTAAATCTAATAAAAGTTTTATAATACTTAACAGATATATTTGTGTATTTAGAAAGGGTCTGAAAACATTACCTGGGACTCTTGGCGTTTTTTGATTGCATGTTTATACAGTTTGTGCAGCTTTCTGGCATCAAATTCTGTAAACTTAGAGACAAAAATCCACAAATTTCTGAGGAAGAAGAAAAGAGAAGTTATAATTCTTCTATACATTGTTTTTCTTGTATTATGAACAGAACATGACTTTAACTGAAATTATTTGAACAGTACTTCAGTAAAATAGAAACATGATAAAATTTAAAGTATTGCTTAGCTGCACAGCAAACATTACCTAGCTGTATTTCAAACATTTGAAAGATTAATTCCCTTAACAATTTGTCACTTTGCAATATTTATTGTAAGTACTTCAGAGCGCAAAGTGCAGGGAAAGTAGTACTAATAACAATTGTGTTAACAGAATGATTTGTGAAACTGCTTAAAAATGTAGCTATCAGTTTAGGTATGTCTTCTGGAAGTTTGTTTGAATTTTGAGTATTTACTTAAATTTTTATTTACTGAGTGGTAAGTAAAATAAAAGAACCTTGAAATCCCTTATAGTGTAAGACATTTGGCCTACAAGCCTTGTTTCATGAAAATATCAGCGAGAGATTATTTTTACATGTAATTCCAAAGCCTAGTCAAGACTTTTAAAAGCAAACGAGAAGTGTGAAAGAGGATGGAAGTGGCATGACAATAAATTTGTGCCTAATCCATGATTGAAGGAATGAAAGAAGAACAAATCAAGTCTTTTGCTGTCAAGATGCCAAAACCCTGAAAAAACTTTTGCTTCTATGATCACAGGTAACAGATCTAAAGTCTAGAATTCTTTTAGTCAAATCTACAGGTGGAATGCTTAAAAAGAGACTACAGAATACTAGTGTTAGGAAGTATCTGAAGCGTGTAGCCTCAGGAAGCAAGTCTGCTTCTTTACTATGATTTTTTTAATCATTATTATTTAAACATAGTTTTGGCCTAGAAGTTTGCAAAAATAGACAATCAGTCAATGGTGTGCCTAATGACACCTGTTTAGCTTTATATAAGCTAAGTAGCTTAACTACACTTATTCTTATCAAAGATAGCTGAAATACATTTTAAAAATCTACCATAGTATTGTAGCATTATTATGAATAATAGTTCTATTATGCATTTCCTCTTAAAGAAATAAAACATTTACCAAAATGTAAGGCATGGACTTGTTTTTGTACCTTAATTTTAAAAAAAAACCGCAGAAGCATGCTACACTAACTGAAGTCTTCAAGAAAATAAAAACCTTTGAATATGGAAGTGCAGGATGTATTTTCAACCATAAAAGATTAAAGTGCACATTCCAGTAAAGGTAACTCAAACTGCAGTAGGAACTTAACAATGAAATATAAGAAGTTTACAAACTAACAATTTTTCTTGATTTTTTTAAAATTGTCAGCTCATAAAGATGCAAATTCTTCTTTCATTTTTCAAATACATCTGAGTATGTTATGACAAATACTTTTATCAAGTCATAGTTAATATGTAATATGTAATTTAATTTCAGAGTATATTTTAAAAAGAATAAAGAATTCTGCAACTCAAAGTCATACAAAGTTCAGCACAAATTTAGAATTGCCTATTTTAGCAGGAATTAAAAAAAACCCCAAAACAACAACAAAAAACCACCTCAGAGTTGAAAAAACCCATATCCTTAAAAGTAAGAACGCTTTTCCATTAAACACAGCCTACATAACAAGTTATCTAGTGTTTTCTTTTAGTTGTAAGACGTGAGAAGACCTACTGGACCAAATACATTGCTATTCAGTATGAAAAAGGAGAGTAACTGACTTTCTCCACTGTTTAATTTGTTCAGGATTTGTGTACTCCTTTAGACATTCAGTAATGTGATCCCCAATTTTGATTAGACACTGTCTAGTATGTTCCAGCTGCTCTCTTTCAGAAAGGCCCTTCTCTGGTCGATCCAGCTGTTTCAATGCGGCTTTGACAGGCCTCATTCTTTCTTTGCACTGTAAAACAGAAAAAAGGAATGTATTCAAATTAAAAAAAAAAAAGAATTCTAAAATATGACCCACCATTTACTCTGAGAGAGAGAGAGAGATATGCACACACATACAGGCAAAGACAGTATTGTTACAAGCCAAATGAAACACAAGGGTTGCTAACAGCTCTTAAAAATGTTTTATAGGTTTCCTTTGGAAAAAGTTGTATTTTAAACCCAGTTGGAAATTTATTCCTCTATGAAAGTACTAGATTGTATAATATAGATATCAAGGATTTAAGAAAGCACTAATTTAATATAAGGGATTTTCTGAGGGAAAGGACTCATTGCAACTGGGTAATTTTGTAAATTGTAAATTACAATTACAATCATAGTTACAGCTTTCAGCATAAGCATATAGAACAAGACATACTTTTTTGCACTTGAAATTTATACAAACTCAATGTAAAAATTAAATATGAGATTGTTCAGTACATTTCAAAAGATACTTTCTGTAACAATTAAAACCAGCATTCAGCAGAAGATCAGTATTGCTTCTCTGAGCAGTTTTTAAACCCTCAGTCCTATGCAGACACTAGCAGAACTTGTGCTATTTAGAGTACAGCTAATTTGGGTATGCCTAGATTAGTAACAACAGTGATGGCAACACATATGTCATATGTGCATTCTTGAATTTTTACACTTTGAATCAAATGTTTCAATAATAAATCCAGATAAAAACCAGTCAGCATGATTTAAATTACAGATACTTCCTTAGGAATACCATCCAACTACAATGGCATGGTAAACAGATGAAATGCATTATTCTCCTCCTCACAAAGATCCAAATTAGTTAAGCTTGAACAACCCACAGTAGTAATTTCCATTTGAAAATGTAGTTAAATATGCTAACTGCATCTGACCATGGCATAATGTTAAACATACATTCCAGAACAAAAAGCCTAGAAAAAAAATCAGGGAAGCTGTTCAATTACCAGGTCATGCCTCTACGTAATTAAGCAGCTGCATTACGTATTGGCTAGCCACAGCTTAAAGTAGGCTTTAAAAGACAGCTTATAGACTGCACTGCCTAAGTATAGAAGTGATCAGAAAAATGTAACTGTACATGGAAATCAAGTGACTATTCTGTCAATTAGCTCCACAAATTCTCAGTGATTCACATCTGAATTACTTGAGGCTGATCCTGGAAATCACATGTAAGTTATTTGTAATGTTTACAATAAAACCATACATAGACCAGTCACGACCATACTCAAAAGAATGTTGCATGTCACAGCCAGGACCCACAACAGCCCCAATAAACCTGGCTGAGAGAAACAAAAACCTCTTTAAATCTGAATGACAAAATACCCACAGGAGGGTAGCTGCTTAAAGTAACTCACTGATACCTTTCCAAAAGCCCCAGCTGACCTATAAAACTTTACATAAATTGTGTGTATGTACCTTTTCTTCTCTAATATTGATTCTGTTCTTAGTCAGAACTAGTGATTAAAACATATTCTTCTGGTGTGAGAGAAATTACTCCAGCAAGGTATTTCTAAGGGCTTTAGCATTTGTTTCTTCCTGTGCAATCCAATTTAAGTCTGCAATACTTCAGGATGAAAGTGCTGAAACTTAAATTTCTCTTGTTATCTTACAAAGAATAAAGGCATGTATGATAAGGCGAAGCCAGAGTCTTCAGCAACTGCACTGAAGTTCATTCATGTCTGCTCTTTAAGAAGCAGGATACAGAAGTTATTCTTGAGGATATCTCTTCATAATGTATATTCCAAATCACACAGACCACTGGGTAAGTTTTCCTACTATCTCCAGAAATACAGTAAACAAAATAGAACTGTTGGAATGAAGACAAAAATTACTTTAGTACTGTGTCAGTAATGCTCATTGATTCTGAGACTTTACTAGCAAAAGGTCACCTGTGTTACTGTGCCCAGTAACAGAATCAAGAAATCAGGAATTGTCCTCATTTAGACTATCAAGTATAAACAATAACTTATCAAAAATAGACTTACCACACTGAAAGTTTTCTGATCCAGTTCTTCAGATTCTTCCAATATAGGAACTGGTTCACTAGTTGCAGTGATGTGAACTGGAGTATCCAACAATGGAATTTTTTTAGTTTTTTCTTTATTTTCAGATTTGATTTCATTTACCTAAGAACAAGATATAAAAATATTTAAGTAAACTTTATTTTGGCTCTGGATTGTCCTATAATATATGACAAACCCTGTAACTACCACATTCTCTTCAATAATAAAACACACTGCTGACATACAATGACAGTATATTTTGCTTTTTCTGTGGGATGGAAAAGGAGAATGGAAAAGGAATAAAGGAATTAGGAATTTTTTGCACACACTTGTACTTTCAATCCAACTAAGTATCATTGAAGACTTAATTTCCCCATTTCATATGCCTGTCCTCATGGTTTCAGGTAGTAAAAATAAAAGTTCAAATTATGTAAAAGACTTCAATGAAATGAAAACTGGTCAGCTCCAAAATACCTTTTCATCTCAAAATCATTCACAAAAACCTAGTGGCCTTTTCTATTGCTATGTAAGATAAGTAAACCTAGTTACCTTCTCTTCCTTCACTTCTTTTTCTTTCTGTGTGGATTCTTTTACTTTGTTTTCTCTCTTTTCTTTAATATCTTTTTCTTTTAATTCTTTCTTATCCTCCCTTTTAAACCCTTTTTTCCTTTTCTTTTTCTCCTTTTTTTTCAGCTTCCTTCTTTATACCGGGGTTTTTTTTTTTTTTTTGCTTTAATTTTTTTATGTGGATGTTTCACTAAAAATCCAAAACCTATTTGTTTTTTCCCCTGAGTTCCTATCTATACAAGTTTTGTAACCATCAGATTAAAACATACTTTTTATCTGTGCATTTTTTTTTTGGACATAGATTTAACACCTGTCAAATAGAACTGAATGCAGTTGTACAGAAAGATCAGAACTAGTCACTCGCTTCCTTGATGTGACAAAAGTGGTAGTGGTGGTGAGAAATTATGTCCATTTTAACTCAGAATTAACTTAGAATTCTGTCCCTCTAAAAGGTAGTTAGGCTCTGAAGAGCTAAAAACTGTAAGGAAGTAAGTCTTGCAAAACTGAGCTGATTGGTCAGGACACTCAAGTGATGGGGATCATAGAAAAACTCTGGTTTAGTTAGCTTTGTCCCAGTAACTTTTTACAAATCCCGTATTAAAACATTCACGGGAGAAGGTAACAAAATCCCAACTTTCTGTCTTCCAGAGGCATTCTTAGTTACAGATTGTCTGATAAGGACCCATTTAATTATTATAAGGTGAACAAAATACCACTCCACTGGTCTTTATAATATTCACTTGGAAGGTTTGAAATAGAAACTGAAATCCTTTCAGACACAGAAAAATACTATAAGTAATAAAAGTATTACATACAGGTGCAAGTATTATTATTGTCTTTGAATTGATCTGAAGTACATCCTGGAAAGGCATGTATAGAATCCATTGCAGAAAAATAGATGAAAGAACGCTTAATACATGAATACGAGCAAGTTACTTAGATGAGGTATCAAGTAATCAGCCCAACCAGGACTTCAGTATTTAGGTATCATGGAAACTTCCAAGCAAAAATCCAATGACTTCAAGAGTTTCCTGAATGTTCTAGCAGTTAAACAGGCGAGTTGTAAATATTGCATGTAGTATGATAAAGAAATAGCTAAAGCCTACCATCTAGGTGGTTAAAGCCCATTTTTGTACACAGTCAATTTTCAGAAGTGTGATTGTTAGTCTGTGTCCAAAAGTATTAGTGACAAATATCTATTATTAAATATAAAAAAACCCAGACAGCATTCTAGGTACTTTCCCAAAACACAAGAAATCAATGAACTGACCGGCAGTGTGTTCTGAGTGGAGATGAAGTCTTAACACTCATTTTTTATGTAGTCTGAACACTTAATTTGCTTAGTTTTAGGATTCGTTTGGCCATGTTAATTTACTGGGAACACTTTCACCAATCACACTTGCAGTTCTTAGTCTTACATTCCAGACAAATTACTGTATTTATAAAAATAAGCCAGTCTACATTCAAAGTTTTTTTATTTTTTTCTGGCTTTACATTTTATTCTTCATTACAATTTAAATACATACAGGAATTTTTAAAAAAAGTATTTTAAGCGCTTATTAAAAATAACTATTTTTATAAGTGTATTCGCATAAGTATTTTTTCCTCTACAGTGAGCTGACAATTACAATGGTTTGTAATATTTTAAAATGATTATGTACGACACTTTATTTTAAACCAAGTAATAATTTTAATGATACATATAGATTTGCACTGATCTATTTCAGCTACTTTCAAAGTCATAAAAATGCGTGTGACATGATCCTAAACTTACTTAAATTTTTATCTCTAGTGGTTTCTGTTGTGTGATAAATGCTAGAAACAAAAAGACCCAACAAAAGCAGAGGTCTAAAGGAACACATCAGAAGTAACAGAACACAACAAGGTTAAGTAGTCAGTTAAATAGTCTTTTTGGACAATGAAAACCATGCCATATACAGGACCTTTCCATGCAAGTCTTGAAACACCATTTTATCATGCTGCTTGATTAAGCTTGGTACTTTTTTTCCTGAGCCTGAGTAAAAAACTACCTGAAGAATCACTATCGGTCATAATAGCACATTAGCCAGAAACACTAGTTTTAAAATTGTGTATTACATTAGGCTTGCATTTCTAGCAGATACAATGCTGAAGTCTTTAAAGAATGCTGAAACTGAGAAATACCACTTGTAATTAGACCATAACATTTTTTTATAATACATTTTGGAAAACTACTCATAATTCCTCAGCCACTGGCTTATCATTAAATTAAAAGACATACAGTCTTCCATGTGTTGTACTCATGCAACACAACTGTACTGGCCACAGGAAAAGGATGACATTCAGGTGGTTCAATTTTATTAAGTCAGCAGAAGATAAAATAGAAATCAATACTAATAGAAAGAACTGAATAGCCATTTTTACCACATGAAAGATATTTACCTTGTTATCCTCATCATCATCTTCATCAGATTTTTCTGAAGGTTGTGGTGAAGAATCACTTTTTATTTCTTCTTTTATTTTTGCTGCCTTTATCACCTTATTCTTCTTAGTTCTTGTTTTCCTCCTCTTTGAACTGCCCTGAATGCAAATTGGTCTCTCATTATGTCAACTGACAAGCATCTTTGCACCACAGTTGCAAAAAAAGACTTCTCTTTTTTTATATCAAATAGAGGGTTAATTGTATTTTATTTATTGCCACTAATGACCACCACTTTTCTCAGGACTGTAGACAGAGCATAGTGCAACAGTAGAGAATATATCCAAATAATAAGAGAAAATAAAATGTGAAACTCGCCATTTATTTCTTGAGTCAGTCTCGTGTAACATAATTAGCAATACAGAGTAATACTACATTAATAGAAAGAGCAAAACTAAAAAAGAGAAAGAAAGGATCAGCTGACATGCCCATAAGTGTAGTTTTATCTCACTAATGAATGCCAAATTTTACTTACTGCACCAGCAAGCCTTTGTGCTTCCTTCCTTGCAAGGTCTTTATTCAGTAATTTAATGAGGTAGTCTGCACGGGTCTGTAACTGCTTCGCCTGGGGTTTCTTGTCTGGATCATCAGGCAAAATCTGAGGAGAACAATGGTAGTATCACAGGTGTAAGTATGTATCATCAAGTTTGGAAGATGCTAGCCTGGAGCACACAGAACAGAAACAGCTGTGTAGAAGAAGGTGGAAAACAATCCACTTCAACTATACCTAGCCAATAGGCCAGCATGCTTGAAGCAATGGAAAATTTCTTAAATGTTTTCATTTCTCTCCAATCATGCAGCCAATGCAGTCTTGGAAATGCCTCACAGTTCAAGGAAAACTCAAGAAACCAGCTTCAGAGTTCTGTTTCCACTCTGATAGTTTATCTAAGAAACTCCGACCTCCTCTAGTAGAGGAGTTCATACACAGAACTCCTGGCTCTGCCTCATTCATCTTCCAAATGCAGAACTCACTACAGAGTACTGCAGATGCCAAAAATATAAATGGGTGGTTTCAAAACACAGGGAAATTAATGGAAGGCAGGAGTAGGAATCATTATTAAACAAATTTTGACACAACCCTGGCTCCCCAAATCCCAAAACTATAGGTTGTTGGCACTGTCACAAAGTTTACTTCACCCCAGTCCTTCCCTCAACATCTGTTGCTCACTATTGCTAAGGAGCTATTGCACTAATTCTAGTACAGCTATTCACACGTTGTGAGTGAAAGCCAGCTTCAAGTGAAGAATCTGAGCTTAAGTGGGGATGGGGAAACCAAATCAAATCTCCAGAAAAACCTCTCTTCCAAAAGTTCAAGAACACAAAATGGTCAAAACTAGAACATCTAAAATAGACAAGGAAAAGACTGAAAAGAAAAAGTCAAACGACAGAGGTCCAACTACTCTGAAATACAGCAACATAATTGACTGCAGGAAGGCATACTTCAACTGAATACACAAGACCTACACAAGGATACAAAGAAGTATAACTGATGTACTCTTCAATTTCAGTAACTTTTCAGTAACTTTCTTAGTAGCATTATTACCTAAACAAAAAGAGTCCTTGATGAAATGTTGTAGATGACATACCTTCTGTGTCAAACTAAGATCAGGATCCATTTTTATCATTTCCCAGCTGCCATAACCATATTCATAGATGCCTATTAACAGATTGGAATCATCTTCCTTACCCCAATCTATATCAAAATGAGCAGCCTTGGTGTGGCATGGGATGACATATCTAGCAGAAATAAATTAGAAAGACAAATAAGGGATTTTTACTTCTGAAGCTTAGCACAGGGGAAGGGAACATACTAAAAGTGATGTGACTAGATTTATTTTCTTTGCTGAGATGCTGGTATATTTAGGAAATTAATCCAAATATTTATAATTATATTTTCTTAACATTTGTATAAAATATTTATTGAAATCAGCACTGAAATGTGTTTTAAAGCAGATCAAGACTAAAACATGAACAACAGACTGTCTGTCTGTGGCCATGAAGTATGTCACAGAGCTGGCTAACCATGAATAAAAGCATAAATCATGATCCAAGTGTAACTGTAAGTAGATAGTTTAGGGATTGTGATACACAAGGTGACAAGGTAAAAAGTTCAGAGGGTAGAAACAACTACTGCTGTGCTTTGACAGATACTGCTTTCACCTCAAGCAGAGATGACACCTACAGCAGCTCCTCAGCAACTCTGAGTTCTAGTCCTGGTTATTATTAGTAACTGAATGCAGTCCCCAGTGAATATAATTGAGAAGCCAAAGCTGATACTGGCTTCTGTGACAAGGGCAGAAAGAAGAATAGATGTGCAACAGGTTACTGCTGCCAGTCCTTACAAGGAATAGAGAGACAATGCTGTCATAGTGTGCTTTGAGTCAAAGTTGTCTGAAAAAAACTAATAAAACTTGAAAAATTTTCTACATTACTAGTTCCTTTAAAAAAAATCAATACCTTTTTCTTTCTTCTGGATCTGAAGGAATGGATTTGTGCAACGGTGCCAACTCTTCTTCATGAGAGATGACTAGCTTTGCGTTCACCTGCACTCCTGAGATTCGGAATGTTGGGCCTTTAACTTTCCCAAGTCTACCTCCTTAAAATAAATGACAAAGCTATTAAAATATTTACCTTCACGAATATCATACAGAAAAATGTAAAGAAAACAAGTCAGATTGCTGCTATAGCAGCAAACTTTCAGTTATACCAAATGACTTTTTCTTAACAAAATGCTTGAATTAAGCTCCAGAATCAAATCCAGATACTATTAATCCAGATAGTAACAGATTACTTTTGAACTTTACAGTAAAGCAAAAACATACTGCATTCTCTGACAACAATTCACACACGGAAAAGTGAAAAAAAGAGTCATCTGGCTATAGCCTTTTTTAAAAATCACTCTGTGTGCCAATATTTTTTTGTATTTCCCCCAAAACTGTTTTCTGTCATGATCAGCGTGCAAGAATATTTCAGACTTCTTAGACATTTCTTATTGCTGCCCAAGCCCCCTGAACACATTGTACCTGCTCTTTCTTGTCCAGATGAATTGTCCTTTAAAGCTTTAATGCATCCATTATGTACAAGCTCTCCCAAACGTCTAAGATCTGTCTCTGATTTATCAACTAGCTCAGCATCTCTAGCTACAGCATCTAACCTGTAATAAAACAAATACATATTTGTATAGCTCTGAAACTTTAGTAATTGTGAATGACTCCTTCAGACTCTGAAACTAGAGAAATCATCATGCAAGTTATCAGTCACCTGCACTTGCTATGCTGTGTACAATTTTGATCCAAGAAAAAAAAAAGTGATTCAGGTATCAGAGTACAATACAACAAGAACTGTAAAGGACCCTAACCCTACAGTTTTGAGGTACATTACTGTACACCTCTAAAAAAAGAAAAGGAATAATTATATGCAGTATGTTCATATGGACTACAAGTATTTTTAAGGAAAATAAGGATGGCAAGTTTTTCTTAAAATATGGAATAAAGAAAGCTTAAAAATAAGAACTGACAGTAAGGAAAATGCAAAACTAACTTTGACAGTCACAGTGGATAAACACAGGCTATGAAACAAGACACTGAATGATTACCACCAATGAAGAATAAACAAGACAGCAGGCAAGGTGTAAAGAAAGACAGTAAGTAGTCCTGCAAATTGAAAGGTTTGTTGTGTGGCTGTTTGCACAAATACTGTACATGAAGAAAGGAAAGATATTAAAGTCATGTTATAGTCAAGGTAAAAGACTAGAAACTGTATTTTCTCTTCAGCCTAACATTTCTTGGCATATTGTTCTAATTTTTATGAAAACAAGGTTCCAAGTTTTCACACAAATAATAATCAAACAAGTTTACCTTTCAAGAGGGCCACCAAATTTCTTGTAACTCTTGATAAACCTAGTAACAGAAAATAATTTTGCCATTTAAATGTATGCTTAACTAACTACATTGGTTTTAAAATTGCCCTAATAAAATTATTAATCTTAGTATAATGCTATATAGACAATGAGGGGAAAAAAAAATAATAAAAAAGTAGAGAGAGTAGGGCAGCTTAGTATATCCAGAAAACCCGAAGTCAGTTTTATGGGTTTAAGAACTGATGTAAATAAACAATAGAAGGTACAATTTATTGAAATTGCTTTATTAATTTCACAAGACAGAAGATTCAGCAGCTGGATGTGTCTAATCATAAAAATTTAACGTGGATTTACAGTAAACAGATTTCAGACCTTATGTAGTCATTATATAGTAAAAGGAGCAATTTTTTAAAATATGCATGGAAATACTCTCTGTAAGGATGTGTAAGTGATGGAAAAACTAAATATCCAGGATAAAAAAAAAAAAGAATAAAACTAATTTAAAAAAAAAAAAAAAAAAAAAGTAAGTTTCCTCAACAGTCAAGGCCCTAAATTGGTAGTGCAAGCACAAGAATAGCCTTAGAAAAAGTACCAATTTGCTGCTGTGTTAGATGAAATGGAAAGGCAAAAAGGATCTTTAAAGTTATTTCTCTAACCAAAAATATTTTGAAAGCTTTACAGCATTTTAGAGAAATACGCATACTTAAATTTCAGAAGCAAAGTAGTGTATCACAAACTCAAAAAGGTAAAATAAAATTCTTCCTCCTTCTACCAAAAAATATTTTAGCACTTCAATATTTAGGATATTGAAGGGACATGCTGTACAAGATTCAAACAGGATTTTATCATCTTTTTAGTTAAAAAAAGCACAATACCACATTAATTCAATTCAGTGTCAAAAAGTTTTAAAAGAAAACAAAATCCGCTCAAATTCTTGTAGTTGTCACCAAAATGATTTACATATTCTTTCAGCACTGCAGTTTTTAGATAAAATGATGGGAAGCAGATTATTTTGCTTGTATGTTAAAAGAAAAGCTCACCCATTTTAACAACTGATTTTTAAAATCACTGTCTTCATGAGTTGCAGGAATTAACAAATTTAAAACAATCAAGACCATTTTTCAAATCTAATTTTATCCCTCATTAAAATGGGTTCAAATTCTTGCCATGAGAGTTCACTACATCAGCACCACAAAGTCAAGATAAAAAATTAAATAACTAGAATAAAAAAAATTCAAATAAATTCAGGAAAAATAAACTGCCTTCTGTACTTTCAAGCTCAATAATAATAAAAAATAATAATAAAAATTTGTCTTGCCTCTTTAAACATGCATGTCCCCCCTGTATCTTACCGCCTGATCTCTGCATCACTAAATCCTTTAATATTTTCTCGAGGAATAGTTCGTGGTCTTCCACGTTTTTTCGGCCGTTTTCTTTCCGAGATGGAGTCACTATCAGATCCGGAGTATCTTCTGCTCCTACTGCGCCTCCCTTCACTTCCATTAAAGCTGATCTGGAATTTCAGAATAAGTAGTTCAAAGCTACGTGATGAACAAACATACGTAGTTTTACCTAGCCTGTCAAAAACATGTGTTCAGAAAAGGGGAAAAAAAACCCCCAGCCACCCCCAACAAACAAACTAAACCAACAGCAACATGAAAGTACAAGTCAGTCAGAACGAAGAGACACCTGTTTTGCACAGTTCCTCATCCTTGGGAGCATGTATATTTCTTCAAGCTCTTTTTGTCTTTCCTCCTCTTCTATTCTTCGCCGCTGGACTTCTGGAATGATTTCTTCCCAATTTCTTGAATTTCTTTCTGGTTCCAACTCAATATCATCTTCATCCATATTGGAAAAGTTGGCCACCTTGTATATCAGTATATATATTTTCATTAAATCGATACCTGACTTTATTTGAAAAAGACTGAGCAACTGAAGTTTTTTAGGACAACAAAGTTCTAGATGGCATATTATATGCATTTATATATTTTATGTATTTATATATATGCTATTGGTTTATAATACATATAAAATTTATACATGCAAAATGCTTCATGAAACACTGTCTCCAATGAAAGTATTTTTATTCATTTATGAAACAGACTCCATGCAACATTGGCTAAGATGAGAAAAGATGACAATCTTTTTCTTCTTTTAAAACTTGACTAATACAGATGCATAATGAAACAGCTCCCTGATAGCTGTTTGATTGTTCAAGTGATGTCCTTCAAAATAGAGTTAATGACATTTGAATGCCTGAGTTAATGTGGAACTATCATAATATAAAACTAACCAAACATTAATACACTGTAGAAATGAAAATATGTTGCAAATGAATGATCAGCAGGAGAGCTATTTAATAATCTGCTGATCTCAGATAATACATCATACCCTGCATTGCCTTTGCACCCAAATTATGTTTAACTAATAACACTTAACTGTTGTTCAAGTTTACTTCAGTTCTAAAAGCTATTTCTAGAAGTCATCAACTAAGAAACGCGAACTTTTTATTTTGTGTTACACAAAACTACCTAGAATTCTAATTAACACATTCACATTCATCTTATTAGTGAAATACATAATGTATTTTAAAACATTTATTAGAAAGAGATTTAGAGTTGACTTACTGGGGCATCTATTTCATAAGAATGAAGAGACAAAGAGGTACACAAAAGAAAAATAGTAACTTTTATAAAGGAAAGTGTAATTATGGCAGGAGGGAAAGGAGCAATACCTTGAACTGTGAAAGTAACTCATCTCCTACAGTTAATGGACCTGGCTCATTTTCCCGAGTTTCAGCCCTCTTCAAGATTTCATCTATATCCATTTCCTAAAAAAGAAATTGTTTCTTTTTACAATAAATAATTCATACAGATTTTTGGTTGTTTTATCTATCTAGTCAAGAAACACTACTTACCTGGGGCTCCTGTTCTTCCCCTTCAGGTTCTTTAAAAAGTTCCTCAGCACCAAACTTCAAAATCGCTGATAACTCCTCCTTATTAAAAGGCGTCGAGCTGAAATGGATGTTTCAGAAAAAAACATTTTATCTTAGTAACTTGAAAAGCTTCTCTATAATCACAAGTAAATTAAAAACCCCTATATAGATAATATATATTTAATATGCAAATTAAAATCTACAAAGACAATATACTTCGCATCTTTATTTATTTAACCTTACTTTGCCTTTCATTAAACAAATAAAATAACTTACATTTTTACTTACTTTTCAAATATACTTAAGGTAAATTGATATTGAAATAAATATAAATATACCTTGAAGGAGTAGAGCCTGTATGTAGTACGGTTTTCCCTGTAGTGTCCATTCTCTGAATTACTAAATGATCTAACACCATCTTTTTCTTGGCTCTTTCAAGAATATCTTCTTCTACTGATCCTTTTGTGACTAGCCGATAAATATTAACCTATGTATATTCAAAAAAAAGTAAGCAACAACAAGGAGAAATCTCAGTCTTCACTATGTATCTTCTGAATTTATTGACTGATTTCAAATATGAAATATTAGTTCATTCATGTTACCACAGTCTTTACGAAAGCTTTTTAAAAAACCAAAGTAGTAAACTCTTAGAGCTGTCTTTTTTTATATTTCAGTGATTTGGCACAAGCATTACCACAGACAAAACTGCCACGTTTCCAATTATTACTGTATGTCTTCTGCAAGAAAGAAACCTGAAGAGAACTAAGAAATATTTAAGCAAGGGGGATATGCCTGAGGTAGCGGTTATTTTCTAAAATGACACGATGCCAGTGAAAGAATGTGGGACAGACAAGCCCACAACTCTTCTCCCTCTCCCATCCATATACTGCAACTGCCATATCATCTCTCCATATAGGGAGATTTTTTTTAAAAAAAAGAAAGTTAAATGCGCATTACTAACATTTTTGGACATACACAGCAAGTATTAGTTATTCTTGAAAATACATGGAGACTGAATGGTGCAGACAGAGGGGACAGCTACTGCATGGAACCCTCCTTCAGTTTTTGAGCTTAAAGCTGAATGTGCGTACCTGTTTCTTCTGTCCAATTCTATGTGCTCTAGCCTGTGCTTGCAGATCGTTCTGTGGATTCCAGTCAGAATCAAATATAACTACAGTGTCAGCAGATGCCAAGTTGATACCTAATCCTCCAGCTCTGGTAGACAGTAAAAAGCAGAAGTCCTGAAACATAAAATAAGAAATAGTTTTATATACAGTAGTTTTAGTGTTCTTAAAGGAACCAATATAACATTTGTCTATGCAGCCTGTGGTGCAGACTACAAAATAATATAATACTGATTCTGTAACTGTTCTATAGTTAAAGCTTCTTTAAGTATAAAACAAACATTGATATCAGTTTCTTTCACAGTTACTGGCTTCTCAACAGTTTAAAGGAAGCAGCATCCTTGAAGATGATCACCAACCAAAAAATCCCAACCAAACAAAAGACTGGCCAAGAAGTACAAAAATCGTAGTGTTAAATCCTTATATGTTACATCCCACATCCCCTACTCCAAGCCCTGAAAATCTAAACAGCCATGTCAAAAGCAGGGGAGACACTTGAGTCTACAGGTAACTGGTTAAGAGACAGGAAGCAGAAGTCTTCTGCCAGGTTCAATGCTGTTCAACATATTCATGAACAATTTGAAAATGGAAAAAAAGCAACAAGGTGAAAATGCCTGTAGATGATATAGAATTATTAATTCAGAGACAACTATGAAGGACTGCAGAAGGATCTTGAGACATGCAATAAAACAATATATGAAAGATGAAGTAAAACAGGTTAAAAAAAAAAATCCCAATTTTTCAGTACAGTTACAGGAAATAGCAAACCATTACACTTCGGACTGAATCCTGAGAATTGCATTAGAAATTTCCTTGTAGACCTTAGCTCAGTAATGGCCAAACCCCATACAGAATGTTTGGAATTTTTAGGAAAGAAATAAAAAAATAAAACAGAGAACGTGATTTTGTTGCTGCATAAATGCATAGTTTGCCTCCATTTTTAAATGCATGAAGTTTAAATGCCCTTCATCTCAAAAAATGTACAGTGTAAGTGCAAAGATTTCATAAAAAGGCAACAACGCCTATGCTAGAAGTCTGAAACAGAATTAACTTCTGCATTTAACAAATATCTGAAGTTCATGTCATCGAGTTAAGTCCTTCTCCATCCATCATAGCAGAAACAAGCTCAGTAGCAACTGACAAATGCTATCCTTCAATTACTGATTAAAAAAACCCCCAAACAACAAAATCACAACCCAAACACAAAGAAGAACAGCCTCCCCTGCGCCAAATCTGCCAGTGTAGGAAAAAGATTTAAGTCAGTGAAAGATATGGAATATCTTGCATATAGCTACAAATCTTCCAGCTCAAAAAAGAAAGATGCTGTAACAGACAACTATATATTCACAGGTTGCTCATAAAGAATGGCTAGAAATCAGCTCTTCACTACTTCTTCCAGTGCAAGTAAGCAGGTGGCAACAAATGAAGATAACTGAAGCCGTATTTGAAACAATTAAAGATGGCAGTTCATGCAAGGATATACACAAGTCAGTTCTGCCCACTGCCAAAGGATGTTTTTGATACTAACTGCCTGTCTAAGTTCGATACTCTTGTAAACACTGTTGGGTTAACTTCTACACAGGAACAAGGCTGAGGTTAAATTTCTGCAGGACTTATACAGTAATTAAAATTACTTAAAGAGCATTGAAGAAAAAAAATTACAACTACACAACTTGCTAAATGCCATTTTCATAAGTTATGTGTTTTCTGCTTAACCTCTTCTTACAGAAAAAAAAAATGACCAGATGTAAACCTTATCGTCTAGGCAATGACAATGAATTTCAACCTTACTGGTATATTCCTCACTTTTCTCAGCCTACATTTTTTGTGCAATGTTTTTTGTACTTCTTGGGAAAAGTAAAACAGATTCCTTAGGAAAAATTACCATACCTCTGATCCTTCTGCATTAAAATGATCCAGTGCTTGTTTCCTCAATTCCCCTTTTATTGATCCATCAAGCCTCTAAAAAGATTCAATGCTACAGTTAAAAAGTAATCCTTATACTGTATTAAAAATCAGAGCAAGCTGAATTCTCAACTGCTAAAACTGTTATGTGAAGGAAAAAAAAAGTAATGCAACACTTCACATAACTTTTTAATTCATCAGTTTAATTTCAACACAATATTTAGCATATAGCAATTGTCAGTCTTTCTAGAAAACAAAACAAAACACTTATTCTTGTATCTTTTCTTAAGCAAAGTGGTAAAGATTGCATAATCACAAAACAGTTGAAGCTGGAAGGGACCTCTGGAGGTCATCTTGTCTAACTCCCCTACTCAGGCAGAGACAGCTAAAGCAGGTTGTCCCAGGTCATGTCCAGGTTGCTTTTGAATGTCACAGAGGACGGAGATTCCATAACCTCTGGACACTTGTTCCAGCGCTCTGTCACCCTCAGAGTAAAGAAAAGATTTTTCTTGTATTCAAGATCAACGTTTCTTGGCTACTACCACCAACATTCTTACCTGAAAGGGAAACTGACGATATTTCAGATATTCTGCTAGGATGTCCAGCATCCTCACCATCTGTGAGAAAATCAGAACTCTGTTGCCACGTTCTCGCAGACGAATCAGGAGCTTGTCAAGAAGGATTAGTTTCCCACTGCTGCGTATTAAATGCTACAAAACCCAAGAAATACATATTACAAAGTAAGTTTACCTCGACACTAATACACACCGCAGTTGGTTAAACATTCATTCAAGGTTTGCTATGCTTTCTTTTGCTCTGGGAATAAAGAAAAAAAAAAGGGCAAATTCTGACATTCCTTAAGAACTTTAGTTTAAAATATGCATACAATAGTGTCCTAAAACTAAAAAAAAAATAAAATAAAATAAAAAAAAAATCCCCACTGCTATAAATTTACTAGTATGCAGCATTAATTGAACATGAAAGTTTACTCTGAGTTTCGTTCAGTGGAATATAACTGAAATCAACAGGATTACTAACTCACATATTTTTAAAGAAAATGCATTGTTCAGTTCCCTATCTTAGAATCTCATCAAAACATAAAGTAAATATATGGGCTCAAAAATTTAAGCAGTAATGATGTAGGCTCAAGTTGTTTTCTGCCAAGTGAAAAAGAAAATTTGGTAACCAATAAAATGTAAGACTGAGAAAAAAAATCTCTTAGTACTGCTTTCTCTTCATTTCCCATCTTTTGAAATAAGTAAATACTGCTGCTTACCCCTCTAAATTTATCAATCAAGTTTCTAGGCAAGATAAAGTGAGAAAAATCTCGTTTGTGGTGCCTAACATTGTAACCCATCTAAAGCCCGTTAAGGCTTCTCAGCTCCACTGGGAATAACTAGAACAGAAGAACTCAACCAATGTGAAATTTAATGTTGAACATGTTAGGCCTTTTTAGGTGAAGATGCTTGGGATCGAATTTTAGAGAAAGCTAAATTTGAGTTTGGTGATTTTATTCTTTATGCCAGAAAGGAAGAGGGTATTTGTCACTGCACAAACTAGTAGCTTTGGGAAAGTATTTAAATTATCAACCTGAAAGCTTACAGAAAAGAATCATCTTTACAAACATTTATGTTGGTACAAACTGCATCAACCACAACAGTTGCCTTATCTGTTGCTGTGCTTCTCAAAAGTTTTGGTACAAATGTTAGTTAACCTTAAAAAAAAAGAAGAAACAACTGACCATCTTTGGTAGTGATGATAATTGTTTTCATCTGTTACAACAACAATAAAATCAGACTGAGCTTTGGATGCTTGTTACTTCCATTTCCTTTCACTTTGGTTGTTTGCAGGCATACAGAGAACAGTATTTGATTATAAAACAGGGTTAAAAGCATTCAGCAGATCATTTTCTGCTATCACACATATTGCTGGTGCATCAATGCCAATCACATGCATTTCCACATTACATTTACCTGCTTAGCTGTTTTGTTTGACTTAGGTTTAAGACAGGTTTAAAATAGGTCTTAAAGTTTATTTTGGATGAAAATACACAACCTGTTTCAAGCTATTTCCTTTTTACTTTGATTGTAATTAAAAATCTGGGATACTTTATTTAGTCAATTACCTGACAATTATTCAGTTCCATTAAGAAACAAAAATCAATTCACTTACTTGTAAAACCCAGGATGTACATTTTCCAAAGAACCTGTTTTTTCTTAATATACTTCAATAAGAATTAATAACTGCCAGAGCACAAAATTAAGATGAAAACAGAACTGGTTTTTTTTTGGTTTTTTTTGAATTAAAAAGTGACATTACCTGTAAGGCCTCCTGTTTATTATAGAATTCATTATCATCTGGTGGTTTAATGAGGTAGCAATGGTTACAACACTTCTTGAGTTCCATCATGATGTTCAAAAAGCCTGAGGTACTGCCTTTTGAACCTTTACTGAGAGCTTTATAATTCCTGGTTAGAATCCACCTATGATATAAGATGTACAATATAAGTAATTTCAAATCATATGTGGAAACAAGACATATGTAAGCTCTTGTCGTGGTTTAACCTGGCTGGCAACTAAGCACCACGCAGCCGCTCGCTCACTCCCCCCCCTCCCTCAGTGGGATGGGGGAGAGAATCGGGAAAGGGAAAAAAGGTTAGAGCTGAGGGCTGAGATAAAGACAGTTTAATAAGAGAAAATAATAATAATAATAGTAATAATGAGAATGATAACAAAATATACAGAATATACAAAACGAATGATGCACAATGCAATTGCTCACCACCCGCCGACCGATGCCCAGCCCGTCCCGAGCAGCGATCAGTACCCGAGCAGCGATCAGTACCTGAGCGACCGACCGACCCACCAACCCCCCCGAGCATGACGTTCTATGGTATGGAATAGCTCTTTGGACAGTTTGGGTCCTAGCTGTGCTGTACTCCCAGCTTGTTATGCACCTGGCCGAGCAGGAGAAGCTCAAAAAGTCCTTGAGGAGTCTGAGCACTGCTTGGCAACAACTAAAAACATCAGCGTGTTATCAACATTCTTCTAGTACTAAATCCAAAGCACAGCACTATGCTAGCTTCTGTGAAGAAAATTAACTCTATCCCAGCCGAAACCAGGACAGCTCTCAATAATATAAACAAGCTTAAGAAAAAGAAAGCAGCTCCCAAAAGAATGTACTAATATGCCAAACAACAGCTACATGAATAGACATTAGACAAGCATAATTCTTGAGCCCTTGCTTCACAGAATTTTACTGTTAAACCCTAACCTAACTTCAACTTATTATATTATACTTAAGTAAATTGCGCTTAAATATCACTAAAAAAGCACAATTAAAAAAGTTTTGTTACTTGTAATATTGCTTCTGCAGTGCACTCATTTCCATCCTCAGAATTTGCTCAACTTTAGCAGGTAAAGACTTTTCTACATCTTTTTTAACTCTTCTCAGCAGAAATGGTTCAAGTTCTTTGTGAAGACTTGCATAACCATACTCCCTCCCTTTGCCATGCTCCTCTTCAAAATCTTCCCAGGAGGCAAACCTTCAACATAATAAACAATGAACACAAAATATTGACATACTGTGAATGACCTGAAGAAACAAAATTCAAGAAGAAAGATAACAAACACAGAACGTGCATAAATATACCACAAGAACACACACATTTGGATCTCTTCCTCGCTGTCTTCTGTTTAATTTATCCCATTTCTGTTTTTTTTTTTCAAGAAATTTTAAATACTTTATCTGTAAATAGAAGAATGAAATTTTCCAAAACATTTGCAGAATAGAAACTACTGAATTGTAACTTCCCCAGTGGGAACCCAACATTTTGATTTTTCTGCAACAATACTCACCTAGATGGTTGCAGAAATTCCATTATTACATTTATCAAGAGCAGCATGAAAAAACAGCTGCATGGCTGGAGGGTGTGCAAGAGAACAAGATTTAAATGTACTTTTTGCAGCTTGTACAATCTAGCTGAAGCATAACTATTCTCTGTGCTACCAGACTAGGAGAACAGACTTTATGATCAAATGAAGAATGGGTACTAGACTGTGGTGGCTTTGCTTGTAAGGTTCTGAAGAAGTCTGTACAATCCATAGCTCAAACTAAATGGAGCTATGGTGCTTGAGCATTTGCAAGATGTCTGACAGGAACATGTGCTCTGACACATGAGCTCTAATTTATCTTAGGTATAAACAGAGGTCAGTAAAAAATAAGGTCAATACAGTAAGCTTACTGTATGCAAACCGTATGGGAAAACCAGCTACCTGACTGAACTACAGGATATTGGGCATCTTGGTACAAATTTGTTTTCATTAATAGTACTAACACAAAAAATATTCCTTCTACTTCCCCAGAGTAATCCATATGGTTTTCCTCCTAGGCTAAGATGAAGCCTTTTTTTTCCAGGATCTGACCCATATATCAATGCACCATTTTTGTGGTCTGCTAAAATGGAAGAAGGTCACAACTGCTACCAGCATTACTTATCAGAAGCAGCATGAAAAAATATATGCATCTACTTTTTATAAGGAGTATTTAAATCATCTTTCAGTATGATTCTCCACTTCTACTGGTTTTCAAATCACTGCACTACTTCACAATAAGAAACTTGACCAAAAAATATGTTTAAAAAAATAACATAAAACTCTTCCTTACTTTTCTGGCATGATGAAGTGCAACAAAGACCAAAGCTCTTTGAGGGAGTTTTGCAGAGGGGTTCCAGTAATGAGAAGACGATGGTTAGACTTGAAGTCTATTAAAGTCTTGTACAGAAGAGAGTCGTCATTTTTTAAACGATGAGCTTCGTCAACTCCTATGAATGCCCAATTCAGACCACCAAGGAATGACTTAAAGAAATGGAGGGGGGGGGGGGGGGGCAGAAACATTATACAAATAAACACATCGCATAATTTCCCACATTTTATAATCAAGCTATAAACACCATTGCTTTTTGGTTTATTTTAATATAATATGGACAGCTATATGTTTTTAGTACTAATTATGGCTTTTACAATTGTCAGATTCAGTGAAAGGCTGTGCAAGCATCCCCCAAAAAATATAAGTTAAGTTTAAAAGGAAAAAACAATGGCCAAAAGTCTGACCCACATTGATTTTTATATGACAGGGGGAAAAAAAAAAAAATCACTATTGACCTCTTCTTCCCAGTGTGTAAAAATAAATGAAGTAAAAATGTTCTGTTTCTTATTATCTGTAAAAATTTCCACATACTATTAGAAGGATTAACAATAACTCTGTGTACTACTACTATGGAGACAGTATTAATACATGTACACATACTACTGTATGTACAATAACAAAGAAAAACTCTATGGGATTTCAGAGTTCTGTATCATATTTGGGGCTAGGGGTTGCGTTCTTTTTCAGTTCCTTGATGATTGTCTGCAAAGAAGTAGAGCTCTTGAAGATGGAGGAGATTATTACATTAATGAGAATCCCAAGCAAAATGGAGAAAGAGAGTTGTTACCCAATTGGGTATGGGAAAAGGCTGAAAAAGCCTCATCACACACAGAGAAAATCTAGAAGAAAAAACCCAGACACAAAAGCCCCCACCAAAACCAAGCCATGCACTGTCATACTTCCAAAAGAAAAAGCTATCACACTCTCCATAAATTTAATGGCCCACAACCCACAACTCTAAACAGAGTTCTACACTGGAGAAATTATTTTTATTTCCCTGAAGAAGTGTGATTACCTTATCTTTCAGCAAAATTTCGTATGTTGTTAGAAGTATGTTAAATTTTAATCGTTTGGTCTGTGGATGCATCCATTCATGAGTTCTAATCTACAAAAAGAATCACATGAACTAGATTCACTAGAGAAAAAAGATCCTGTTGACCGCGATGAATTTAAATACTGCAACAATGTAAATGTTTAATGACATATAGTAACACCATGATTACAAAACAGAAGCACAACATATTAAGATACACAAGACCAAACACCAACCTATCTAAGCACTCCAAAAATATGTTTAAATTTCTGAATAAACAGCAAAGAATTTCTACAAAACGTTTTTTTACTTTAATGGGTAAGATTACTAATATTCAGAAAATACATTAAGAAAACAAACCAACAACCTTTCAGGAAATGAATTAAGATAATGACTGGCTTGCTTACATATTTATTTTTACTATATCCACCTAAATAATCATATGGCAAAAGAGAATTTGTTTTCAAATGCAAGACTAAATTCTTAATCCTGTTCACTATTAGCAGGAAGGAGATCTTTCACACATTTCTATCAGATCAAAATCTAAGCTTTCAATTTGCATCTTAAACACATAGTGCTTTAGTATTTGCTCAGTCCTAACCAAAATACTGGAGATTAGCAGAGGACAGGAATATGAAGTAAGTCTTTTATCTACAAGCTTTCCAAATGATAAAAAGAAATACTCACCATATTTCTGCTAGTTATATCTCCTAAGTAAACTACAGCATTCATCTGAGGAGCCCAAGTTTGAATCTCTCTTTGCCAAGATGTCAAGGTTGAAAGTGGCACAACCAGCAAGAAAGGCCCATACAACTGATGTTCGTGAAACAGGTAGTTCAGAAAAGAAATTGTTTGTATTGTTTTGCCCAGACCCATTTCATCCGCAAGAATACAGCTATTCCCTCTAAAAAAAAAAATAAAATTGGGGGGGTTGTAGAGAGGGTGAGGGATTGAACCAGAAGAAATTATTATCTTTTGAGCATAAAAACCACTCACATAAGTTTGCAAGATTTTGCAACTGTACATGTTGAAGATGTTTATTTCCATTATTCTTCCATAAAAAAAATTTCCAACCCCCCACATTTAATACTTGAATTAACAAAAAGCTTGCAAGTATTCCTCATAAGTCTTAATTTTAAAAGTATTAACAGCAATGTTGACATTTCAGAAGTGTTTGCTTTTGGCTTTCTAGTTTTCCTGTTTCAGGTTTTTTTTTAAAAAATATTACTTACTCCCATATGAAACTAAAAGCAAAGCAACAACATAGCTCAGCTGTTTTTTGAGAACGGCCATGGAACAATAAGCTTTGGTACTACTTAGAGCAAAACAACTCCCTTCAGATCTCTACTTGGAGCTTACTGTATGAAACACTCCACCTTCAAAAAATACAGAAAAATCAATTTCAAAATTTTACAAATGCTTACAATTTACAAACAGAAAAAACTCATTTCAGACTATACTTACTTGCACCACGAGTGAGCAAGCCAATTCAATCCATTTAACTGATAATCTCTTAACTCTAAACTTTCATGTCCTCCAATGTAAGATGGTTGCTTCTTTAGTGCAACAAACCTTGGCCTCTGTTTTAGAACCTGTCAAAAGCAAATTGGTCATCAGTCCTACTACTCACTGAAGTTACCAAAATGTCTTCCTATAGAAAAAATAGCAGTAGGTATCTACCTGGTCACCAAGTCTAGTCTTTCTCCATTGACGAAAACTAGGCCATATAAAAGCACCGACCAATATGCAAGTTGAAATTAGTTCAATTATTAATCTAAACTTCACATGTGGAGTGACACTAACTCACTCAAAGTTTATTTTTAAAATGAACTACAACACTAAACAAGCCCATCTTTGAATGCCAGTAAAAATGCAGGGGACTGGTATCTACAAAAATCTACTTTTAGTAGTGACATCTCCAGATTCATAGAAGGTTTTCACATTTTTACTATCACAACCAATGTGATGGCTTGAACCTAGCCAGCAAGTAAGCTGTCACCTAGTTGCTTACTCACTCCCCACCCCAGCAGGATGGGGGACAGAACTGAAAGGGCAAAAGTGAGAAGAACTTTTGGGTCAATAAAATAAAGAGTTTACTGGGTGAAGGAAAAAAACCCAACCAAACAAAACAAAAACCCACAACCAAGAAAAGACCCACAAATGACAGAAAGGAAGTCACACAGTAACTCACCAGCAAACTGATGACCAGCAAGTCTCCAAGCAACAGCCACCTCAAACCCCCTGATCAGCCTACCCAGTTTTATTGCTGAGCATGACATTAAACGGCATGGAATATCTCCTTGGACAGTTGGGGTCAGCTGTACTGGCTGTGTTCCCTCCCAGCCCCTTGCCCACCCCCAGGCTATTCATAGCGGAGAGTGCACAGCAAGCAACAGAGAGGGCCTTGACACTGTGCAAGCACTGTTCAACAACAGCCAAAATACTAGTGTTTTATCAACACTGTTTAAGTCACAAATCTAAAACACGGGCCATACAGGCTGCTGTGAAGAAAATTAACTCTATCACAGCCAGACCCAGTAAAACTGAGTATAAATCCATTGCAAATCATAAACTCACCTTGCAATCCTTAAATGGAGTGGTCTTTGATTGATTTCTGCTGAAGTACTCATCAATGCGTGCCTGAAACTTCTTGGCAATGAGAGCACCATCTTCCCAGCTACATTCTGAATAAGGCAGACCCTGCCATTTGCAGTAGTAGTCTGGATAACCAGCTGCTGATTTCTGATTTGAATGAGCTGCAGAAATACACCAGATACATCTGATCAGCGTTTTACTTCTGTAACTTATGAAAATACTCATTTTAGGTAGTAAGACAACATAAGCTAGCTTCATAGCACAGATAGTATGACAACTTTTCTTTGTTTTGTATTAAAAAAGTTAGTGATATTATTATTCTAAATTACTTAACCACAAATGCAACATATAAGCAGGGAACATACAGAATTCTCAACACTTTTTTCTGTCTGCAAGTTTGTAACATACCAATTATTCTTTCTACTATCTGATACTGTTTATGTAGATCATCTGTAAGCTCCTGCTGGCAGTTGTAATATTCCACATCCTCCGGAGAAGCATTTTTCAGCCTGTAATGGGAGTTAATTTACAACACTTATTACACTGTATAGTTCTAAAAACTAAGAAAGTTTGGCAGCTCTAAAGCTCTGAATGTAAACATCACAGGGTGGCTCACTCTGTAAAAATCCATTTTATGATTAAGTTGCTAAAAAACCTACCAGTATTAATTGATTATTTTAAACATTCTAATAAAACTGAACACCAAAAAGGTGACTTTAAAATGTATGGATTTCTTCAGGTTTTTGTTCTCAGGCTTGAATCTCAGATTTGAGCCAAGAAAACTGAATTCTTCAAAGTAATCTGAAATGGCTAATGCACCAAGAAAACATTAATCTCTGTAGTGATTCCTGAAGAAAAAAATCTGTAAAATTTCTAATTCATAAAATTACAAAATTCATAAAAGGTACAATTTATTATCTATTTTTGAACACTACCCATCTTGTTAAAACTCCATTTATGATACACATACTAAATTCAGGTTCAGAAGATTATCTTACAGGAACATGTTAAGGAGGCTTCAGTTTTTAAAGTTTTTGTCTTCCTGTTGCATAGACACTTGAAATTATGTCCTCAAAAAGAAGTAACAGGTCTCAGAAACACAAAAGAACATCTGCATTGTTACAAAATAAGTAATGTGGAAGTCTACATAAAAATATTCACCATCGTTTTGTTTCCTGATCCTTTTTCTTATAGTTGTCCAGCTTCTTCATTCCTTTAACATTTTGTTGCTTCAGTGTTTCCTCAGTTTCCCAAGTGTTATGGATGTGTGACCAACCTTTCCATTTAATAAGATACTGTATTTCTCCTGGCTCTTTTGACTTTTCAAATCCAGCATTTGGGTCACCATCTGCCTCAATTGCATAGATGGTGGTTGCAGCACCCGTGGCTGAGAAAGAAATCACATCATAAGCCTTAATTAAGTGTGCATTGTTATAAGTTAACCAGTAAGAAATGTAGCACAGAAAGCAATTAGTGATATTTTAGATGAACATATACTTGACTAGTTTTTACAGCTCTCATGTCATTATTCTCATTTGAACAATTATGATGTAGATACGTTAACACATGCACAAGTAGTCAAAAGAGAATCAAAAAAGCAAGCAAAATTTCTGCACCTAACCTACAATAACTTATCTTTTCTCATGAGAATTTTCTTTGCATTCCTACTTTTTAAAGTGATCACCAGGGAATGCTCCACTAACGCTGCTTGTTGTCTTCTCTGTTATATTACTCTCATCTCTGAGCATACAAAAGACATCTGATGTTATGCTTGGTCAGCCTTGAGACATCAATAACCTACTACTAGAGATACTATAAATCTATTTCTTCCTAAACATGTTTTACTACTTTTTCTGCCTTTGTTATCTTACCTGAGAAAAATTTTAATTAAGTACAGTCTGTATCACAGCTGAAGCATACTAGCAGCAGGAAACAGGCTCATTTCTGTGAGGACAGCCAGGTAAGGAAATGAGCCCAGCAAGCTGCAGGGGCCAGATAAAGCAACAGAGACTGGCAACAGCAAAAGACAGCACAAGCAGCAACATCATCTGGGCAGGAAGAATATAAGAAGCTTAGTTCCAAAGGCTTTGACCACAGCAGTAACACTATTCATTGGAGCAGGATACACTAGAATTTGGGACAGCATGGGAGAAGAAAGTTGAGAGGAAGAAGAATGCAAGTTCTGAGATGGGTCAGAAACTTCACAGATTCAGTATAACTAATGGAGAAAGTAGCTCTGAAGTGCAAGAGACCCAGGGTTTGGGTGGGGGGTTTTTTTGTTTGTTTTTATAATTAGAATGCTAATTTGCAGACTCAAGCACACAAGTAGAACTGCTAGATACTGCACCCCATAATTGCTGGAAATATGACATGCCTACCACTATTCACAAAATATTTTCAAGAGCTCCCATGCAAGTGCACCACTGAAACTTCAGATGCATTTTGTAGACATTCCACACATTGCACTGTGTTGAGACAATTTTGAACAGCAATAATGGGAATCATAACCTCAGTGGTTCAGCCTTGCCAACACCATCTTTCAGAGTTCAGGTTACTAGTCAGCTCTCCTATCTAGTCCACTTTCTCCACTCCACTGTATGTAATTTATACTGATCAAGTATCACTAAACTCTATAAACAGTGGTGTAACAATATGGTATGCATTTATGTAATAAGGAGCTATCTTCCACTTTATTTTTATTTTCTACTTAGATATGCAAGTCTTCTACATTTTACTTTCAACACTTAGAAAGGACTTTAAAAAGGAACATCCTTATGAATATGAAAGACAAAACAAGATGACTTTTTGGAAACTTTAAAATTATTGCTCTTTATAAACCTCACAGGTGACCTGCAGCTGAGAACGTTTGCTGAAGTGGCACCACAATGCACTCCGGGATCTTAAGAACACCGACCGAAAAAAAAAAAAAAGTACCTCCTTTTCTGCCAACTCTACTATCCATGAACTTCTCTATAGTTTCAAATTCATCTTCTTCAGTTTGTGGGACATCTTCTCCACAAACTTCCAGCAAATCATCAGAATCTGTCTTGGTTTCTTCAGCTTCTTTGTAACTGACATTGACTGTTGCCTGGCGACGAGATCCTCTCTTATCATAATCATCATCATCCTCTTCTTCCTCCTCCTCATCCTCCGATGAATCAAGTTGCCTCTTTTTCAGTCCTGCACTCTTTTTCCCACTTTTTGGCTTAATCCTTGAAGACAATAAGATATGACACAACAATGATGTTTCAACAGAGACAACTATAAATCTTCTGTATTGCTTTCTGATCACACGTATTTCATGAATGCTCCGTTACTCCACTTTCAGTTACAGCAGAGAGGAAAAAGTATTCACTACAAAGAACTGTATATTAACTTCTTGCCTGTATATAAACATCTTACGTAGCTTTAAAAAAACTTTGTGGTTTTTTTAAATAAACATTAATATAGATGATCTCCTGAGGTCCCTTCCAACCCTTGCCATCCTGTGATTCTGTGATTTTCATTTGCCTGTATAGTTGTAGTAAATACTCAATTGCTTGTTAGGAATAGTACCAGAATATCCAAATGTATGACTTCTTACCTACTTGGAGGTTTCCGGCTTTTGACCTTGTTTTTTGGCTCATAGTCAGATTCACTCTCTTCACAACTGCTTTTCTCTCGATCTTCCTCTGATTCAGAATCAGAACCAGTTCCTGATACAGACCCTGATCCCGACATTTGCCAGTCTTCACTGTACATATTGAAAGACAAAAGAGTAACTTATATATATATATATATATATTTAAAATCAGATATTAATCCAGAAGGTATCTGCTGTAATTTCAACATTCTTCATGAAATAAAAATCTTGTAACAGTTATTTCAGCTGATGAGACAGAAGACTGTCATCAGTGAAAAACAGATAAGTAAAAATGCCCAATAGCTTCAAAGAGATTTGGACTAAGTTTTCTGTTCTCAAAAGTCAGAGTTAAAACCCAAAATAAAACAAAAATCTGGATTTATATAGAAAGTTCAGCATAAAGAAATGAGTTAACATGACATTAAGAAACCAAAGTACTCAACAAGCCTAACTGGAAAGATACATATTTATCAGAACTCACACATGCTCAAATCAAAGCTAAAGCCCAGTCACGTTATATTCTAGAGAGTCACATATTGTCTAGTGCCTGTGGTCTCTGTGGCTCATGTGAAGAATCAGCAACTTTAGCACAGGAATCAAAAAATAGTAGGGGCAGGTTTGAGAAAAGCCTAGAAAAACTTGAATTGCAGCAACTTGTGAGTGGCACTGGCTCCCAAAAACTCCCACTGAGCTCCCAGATGAGTGCTTCACAACCAGGCAAGATACTATGAGTAAGACACTTCTGGCTGAGCAGCAGGATCTCCTTGTTCCTGCTTAAATGAGATCTTCTACTTTGCAACAGAAAAGATGTACTCACTGATGAACAGTATCTTGCTTCAAACTCTGACTTTATACAGCCAAATTTAATCTTATAGCTTCATGAAAAAGGAAGAAAAAAAAGTCTGGTATACATTATTGAAATGTTGCTAAATCTTTATACTATCATCAGGTTTAGGTTTACTCGACCAAGGTGCCACAGCAGTAGTAATGTTCATCAAAGCTGGAATATTACCAAGAAATCTCTTGCTTAAATTTCCAATCAGGAAGCCTAGGAATCAGTGCTTTGATCCCTCTCTTCTTCTTTCTTTCCTGTCTTCCAGAACATTCGTCTTGGAAGTAATTACATTCCCAATGTTCCAGTCTTCCATGACAAAAACATACACGTGTCTATTGTACAGACAGCACATGGCCAACAGTACAGAAAAATACTTTTTCTGCAAACAGTATACTAAAAAAATAAATACAGGTCATGGAGTTATGTTATTTGGAAATACAAAAAAAACAGATATAAAGCACCATCCTCTAAGACTTGATCATGTACCAAGTTATATATTGCAAATTCTCTGATCTGTAACAACTGCAGACATACTTGCTCAGAAAAGCCACAGGACAAAAATTCAAGTACTGAATATATGAAGTGATTAAATATCTTTCCTGTAACAGACTATGCTATTAGATGCAATCAAATTCTTAACTAACAAAAGACTGAATAACAGGTCATTGATGGGAAAGTACTATTTTGCATAGTTAGCACTTTTGTTTGCGCCTTTTTTTTGTTTTACTACCATTTCTTTAAGATATTATACTGGCAATCTTGAACACTGTGGTGATTCATGAATTTGGAGAAGAGGAATGATAGAACAGTTCAATTTCTACGCACCAACATAGGTCATTGCCTCCCGCTGCACAGTAACTATATATAAAATTAATATGATATAGATGTTCCTTTGCGAGTTTATTTTAAATATTCCAAAATGTTTACCAAAACTGGAAATGCAAGATCAAGATGAAATAAAAAGGGAACGTAAGCATTTCAAGTATGGAGAAACAAAGCATGAATTATGAGCATATGTCACTATGACAAAAAAAAAAATTGTGTGATATTTTACTTATAAAAATATCTTACTCTTTATGTTTTTTCTTCTTGGTTTCACTGGATGAGTCATCTGCAGAATCTTCACTACTTGATGAGTCCTGAAGTTAAAAAAAAAAACAAACCAATTCATTATAACAAAAAGAATTAAGTACTTCTAACATTAAAAAGATAAATCAGCTCCTGCTTTCAAATTGGAGGCATATTATTCATGTTTTACCCTCTTCATCCCCCGCAGTGTAGCTGTTAATACAGAATGAGATAAGGACTGCTATTGTTTTTGTATTTATCCATCTGCAAATACAGTGTGCCAGCACAGCTCTAGAAAACATCACAAAAAATGCCAGTCTTAAAAAATAACCATTGTGCCTACATAAAAACAGTCGTGATTTAAGCTGCCCCAAGTTAATCATGATGATGGGTCTATCAAAATCCTAATAAAATCTCCTACCCTCAGAAGCTTTCTCACCTTCAATATTCTTTCACATTTAAAAACTAGTTTAAGAAAATTTTGAGACTAGCATGTTTCTTCTTTCTCTATGCTCAAAGAAAAAACAAGAACTCTCTTATAATTATTTTCCTAGAACCAATCTCACCAAGATTAAGGTTAGATTAAGTTTTATCCTGAAAAATACCTTTCAGAGAAACAGTACTTAGCAATAGCTGTAAATTGCTGTTTTAATGATAGGTGATTAAATGGTGTGTTTTAAGTTTCCATGATAAGCTTCTAAACCAGACAAAACCACAAATCTAACCAAATGAGTGTGACTACACTGCATAGGTTTTGTAATGGAGAAAACCCCTGCTTTACAAATAAATTCCACGTCATAGTCACTGATATCCTTAAAAGATTCTCCTGCTGCACAAAGTCAACATTTTTTGAGTCTATGATTTAGGTGTTCAAATACCTAGAATACAGGTGTCATTCTTAAAATACAAGAATTCTTTTGTAGTAATTGTTAGAAAATTTGCAAAAATGTAGTTTTCTGCCCCATATAGAACTTTTGAAAACCAGAGCAGCTACCTTTATACAGAAACAAGTTGAAAAAAATGTTTTAGCATTTTGATCTGTACTTACAAAACTCAAGAAGCCAAAAATACAATGCAAGACAGTACTGAGTGGCTTGAAAATATTGTTCATACATCACAGATTATCTACCTAAAAATACTACATAATTGAGGCTGCTATAATTCTGGCACAACTCACTTGAAAACAAGTAACAGAGATATTTTTACTATTCTTTATAAAAACATCTGTTATTTGAATGTTACGTTTATAGACTAAAACCAGACTTCTACACACACTTAAGAGACTATAACTCAGTTCTATGTAATTTTATTCTAACACATGAGAAAATGAGACAGGCATGTTTACATTTAAAAAAAATAAATTACATTATTCACCTCTTCTGAACCACTGTCTGATGAGGCTGCCTTTTGTTGTTGCTGTTGCTTCTTGAGCACTGCTGATCTTTGCACAGCAAGTATACTTGGACTAGACTTCCAAAACTAAACAGGAATGAAGATGCAAGAGTCAGTTAAACATACTGAAAGTCTTCATTTTACCACATATTTACTTTTCCCAAGTAGCATCACTATAGACTGATCTTAAATTTTGTCAGTTAAAAAAAATCACTACAAAATACTGCATACGCTAATAACATCAGACAGCTTTTTAAAGTAGTAAGATTTCTGCAGAAGAGATTGTTACAGAATAGTTGCCAGGACAATTTCTACAGCACGTTTAACAATAGTTGTATAGGTATTCTTAAGGTAAAAGATCTATAAAGTACATTTTTAAACTGACCCAGATAAATCCTTTCAGACCACTTAGCTGAAGTGTTTCATACAGTAATACTGAAGTACACGAACAAAAATAAAGAATCCTTAATGGTCTTCAATCATTGTGGTAACTAGTATTTGACTACCTTTTGTCTACCACCCCAAGTAAGTCCACGTAACACAGAAAAGCACAGGTAATTTTGATGCACTGGATTTAAGAGATTTCTAAGCACCACTTTTTCCTGAATTTAGCTGACTTACTGATAAAGAAAGCCAACTGTATGTAAGCCTGAATTTTTTTGTACAATCATTTATTGATATAAGGAAACCAAACATTAGAGAAACAATGGAAAAAAGAGAATTTCAGAAATAACAACATTATGTATGCCTGTGTCTTCTGTAAGTGCCAGTAAATTAGTGCATGCTGCTGCATGACGAAATTTAGGTAAGCATTTAACTCAAAATACTTACAAATGTGAGAATTTTAAAAGCGTCGATTCAAGTGCTTATCCATGAGAAACTGAACCCAATGTTTAAGACAGCCAAACACATGCATTCACTAACCCAACCAAATCAAAATCTAAAAACTACTTTATTACCTCTTTTTTTTAAAATATAAACTGCTCTTGAAAGTAGCTGCACAGAATGATTTTTTTTAATAGTTTTTTCCCCCACTAAGGGTTCATTTGTATGTTTTGTTTACCTCAGATCCATCTACTTTTGGTGGCTTAGCTTGAATTTGTTTCTTCTCTCTAGATGTGTCAGACTCCGATTCTGACTGAGTGCCCGACTCTGAACCAGAGTCAGAGTCGCTGCTGCCTGACTGGCTGCTGCTTCCGTCACTACTGCTTCCAGAGCTTGAACCAGATCCAGAGCCTGATGCTGACCCTGAATCGTCATCTGATTGGCTGCAATGAGAAGTTAGTATGATATTAGACAAGTGCCAAGGTAAAAGGATTAAAAGAAAAAAGGTTGCCTTACCTTCACCTAAAAATCAATTGTTAAGTTAGACCAGACGAATGGGTATCATACAAATGGAAGCAGTTGATTAAATAAGTTGAGATGAATAAAGTTAAAAATAAACAAGAAATGAGAATTCAGACTGTAATGAGATATTCTTTGTGAAACCTAAAAAAAGCAAGACAAAGCAGGAACATTCAAATTAATATTGAGGAGTCAAGCAAGGGAAATAAAAGTGGTAGAAAGGTTTCTTACCCATGCAAACTTTCCACCCCCTCCAAAATCTTTGGCTCCATCAAACCCCATAGACACATACACACCTCTTAACAGTTAAGACCTGTCCAACTAAAATATAAAAGATTTTTCAATCTTTAGAGATCAGCAGTACTCCTTAAAAAAACCAATTTTGATGCACACGTCTCTCTCTCAATAAAAATAAAAAAAAAAGCTATGCAGACCATGTTTTTCTGTTAAAACAACAGCAGTAAAATTCCCCATGAATTTGCCACTGTCACACTGACTTGTGCCAAGGTGCTTTCCTTGGCATGTACTTGAGCTGCCAGATTATTCCACCTGCATATTCATTTTACACCAGATTTAACATACTTGGAAAGAACAATTTTTAAAAATGAATATTTATTTTAGGATAATTCAGAAACTTAGAAACATTTTGTTTCCTACAACAACTTCACAAAGCAGCTGAGTTAAAATTTTAGAAAGATTCCTCATTAGGTTAATGCTACCATATTTCAAAGATACCATAAGAAGCAGCGTTAGAATCACGCCACCACAGAGCAAAATAACTTCAAATTATGTACACATCAACTGCAAACACTTAAAGAGTAAGCATGAAGCCAGGATTGGAAATGATAAACCCAAAAGCTGGTATCAAAACCTGGCCAGTCTCTGCCAGCACAATTCATCTGGCTGACAGTCAGCTGGAGGTGGGGTGGGGTGGGGTGGAGAGGGCAGACTGATCATCCTCTGCCCAAAAACGTACTTCACTGACAATATTTTTCTGTCATCAAATGGCTTACTTCAGGCATGGTGCTACATTAACCTCACTTGCAAAATAAGCAGGGGACCAGCTATGGAATATGACCAGACTTTAAACTTTTACCAGAAATGAATGGCTCTCCATGACAATCTTCTGAAGAGATTTTAATTGTAATAGTGGTCTTGTAAACAAATGTTACCTTACCTTTAACACTGGATAAATCAGACCATTATAAAACAACAGCGTTTCTCAGCATATCTAAGTGCCCCAAGTAAGTGTCTGAGGGACTGTGGAATTCAACGCTAACTATGAATAAAGAGATATAGAAGAAAATTCAACATGGAGAAACCTTGAGACACAAGTAAATACCAGCCAGATAAGTCCCAGTGACAAAAAGCCACCAAAAATGTCTAAATCCTACATAACCTTGGAGGACGTGAAGGGAATCAAATACTTCCATGCAGGAGAAGGCTTGCTCAAATAGGGCAATAACAACATGGATTACCAAATCTAAAAAAAGATGCAAAACACTAAGCCATAAGGATTGTAACTAAGTTAGCTTTCCATACAGCAGTAAAATATTTCAGGCTCAACTGCACATAGAGCCAGAGGCAACTAAACCAAAGTAGCTCTTTTCTAAGGTAGCATAAGGAAACTGACAATGGAATAAGCCATCTTGGTGACCCTTTGGAGACAAAAGGGTTAAAAAAAAAAAATATTCCAGTTTACTTACGATAAGTAAGCAAAAATCATGTCAGTCAGATTCACAGTTGTTGGGAAATTTTAAGCGGTTTGATGTTCTTCAACGTGGGAATTAAAATTAAGTGGTAAGTTCAAAACCAAAGGCACTGAGATAGGGAAAAAATAGATAATGCTAGTTGCTCTGGGGTTGGATGTAAAACCCCCAACTAATTCCAAATCTTTTTCTTTATGAATAGATCAGCTGTCATCTGAAGCATCCATTAAGTAATACCAACCTATCAACAGATGTGGATCATACAATATTCAATATTCAGACAAAACATATAGACTCCTTATCTTGCCAACTAGCTCTCAATGAAGCTGGGAGTTTGGGAATGAGTTCCCGTTAGGCTTATAAGCAGGACCAGCAAAGTAAGAGCTATTTCATAATCCTCACTTCTCATAATAAATTGGCCTGATTTGGACAAAAGCAGACTAATACAACCCAACTGCATGTCAACTTACAGTAACATCTGACAAGAGTAAAAATCTTCAAGTCAGAATTCAACCACATTACTAATAAATGCAAGGCTACAAAACAAACCTGCAGATAGAAGTAAAAAGGATGGGGAGAGAAAGGAAATTACAAGAAACAATAACAAATAATAGTGTTCACCACAACTGATTTAGGGCTTGCCTAATGATACTATGTATGAATGACAATGAAGGATCACTACTGTAGAATAACAGCTTATTGGTACATAGCACAGAGAAAAACAGAAAAATAAAATTTAAAGGCTGTAGCATCAATAATGTCTTACTAAGCTTTCTTATCTCAGTGTTAAATCAGCACAAGGAAATGGGAAAAGACAAACTGAGTAGCAGCATAATTTTAAAAAAACGAAGGACTTCTAAAACATTTAAACTTAAGATGCTATGGCAGTATTCATAAATGCTTAAAAAGAGTTTGAAATTAACTAGTAAAAAGCACTATAGGAGTTCAAGCACACAAGACTAGTCTATGTTAAGCAGAGCTTACTTCAACTGTAATCATCCAAATTAATATACGTGTTTGAAACCATAACTAGAGTTTCTGCCTGTATACCTCCTCACATGCACCACATACTCCCAGAAGTCTTGATGCAACTACAGTGCATACAAAAAAACAGGTAAGATTAACAGATGTGACTTAATTTCTACTGAATTGTGAAGAACTTTCCTGTTCACTGGCCACAGGACAAGTAACTGATAGGCTCTGAGGACTACCAGCACATGTTTATTTCATCATATCCTTTCACAAGATGTTTCAACCTGAGCTTGAGCACAATGTTGACTTGGAGGCACAACCTCTATAAAGGCAGTACTATAATCCCAGAAACCTAAAGCTCTTGTTTGCAAAGGAGGTAGGAAATGGGGTAATACATGAGTATGTTCTTCATAAACATATGCAATAAAGACACATTGTAGATCATTGAGGCAGTACTGAGCAGCACTGCATGACATGTAATACCTGTAAATCCCCAAGAGCTGCAACAGTCCATACATCAAAGGACTTTCCTCTGAGAAATTTAAAGGATTTGAACCAACAGTAACACCGATGGGGAACCCAAGGCAAAACACATGCTATACAAGAAGAGTTACAGGTTAAGTGCTCAGTTTTAGGCATAAAAAATATTTTCAAAATTAGGGGTAAAATTGGTATTTTTCTTTTTATCACATAAGTTACTATAGTCAAAGATCCAAAAGAGAACATGTTTATGCCAAGATCAAAATATCACACACTTGTGCGCAGACTGTGTCCTTGCTTTTCCTGTATTAAAAAAAAAAAAAGATAGTTGGTCTAACACTTCTAATGATAATCTTCTTTCACAAAATGTAAAAACTAATATATCATCATTTCAAACTATGATACTGATTTTTTTTTATTTTTTAAAAGAAAAACTTACTACTAGCTAATTCCAAGCTATTTTACACTAACGCTGGTGTTCCTGAAGAATAAGAAACTTAGTTCAGCTGTTCCCTCTGTCAAAGTCACCACCTCTGCTCTCACAAAAATTTCTTAAACTAGGGGAAAAAAAAGAAAAAATGGAAAATTCATTTCCTAACCAAACAACCTGGAAATTACAGCAGTTAAAAGAAAACCTTTTTGTATGAACACCACAAAAACCAAACCCAAAAACCAACTTCTATTGCCTAACAGGACTAGCTACCTATTCAAACAGAAATTGAATAGAAATTCTCAGCCTAAGACTTATTTCTTAATTATCTCTAAAGGTAAGTATGTACAAGGCAGACAGAAAGAAAGAAAGAAAGAATATACTTGATTACTAACTGGATTTTTTTCTTGTGTTTTATTTATTTCTCATGGGAAACAGTTTTAGACAAGCATCAGACCAGACTACCAACTTCCCAGACTACCGATCAACTTCTGATGTAAAGGAACACCTTATTTTTTTTTTAAATACACTTGCAAAAATACTTGTAAGAAAGCAGCAGCAATAAAGTAAAAACATAGACCTATCCAACTTTTTCTAAAAATCAAGAAAGCCACCAAAATATGCAAAGACTTGCTTGGAACAAAGGAAGAAGTTTTATGTGAAGAGGAGAAATAAAGAACTACCTTCCCCTTCACAACAAATGGAGGCATTTTCTAGCCATGACTCTAAAGCAGTGTCCATAATGAAAAAATGGGATACTGAAAATGAAACCTTACTAAAAAAACTACTGTAGCAGTAGTTTTCAGTTTCAACTTCTATTCAGCATACATATTAGCAGTTGTTACACCGTATCAATTCAACATCCAGAGACCAATCTTTCCTAGCACTTTGCCTCTCCAGATGTAAAAATCACTGGGACATTATCTGTACTTGGCTTTTTATTTTTGTTTCACATGTAGTGCTGACATAGACAAAATTTAACAGTGAGTCATTACTTGTCATTATCATATGAGCAGGACCCAGAGTCACCCTGCCTTAGGACTTAACTGAGAAACAAAGTATCTCTGAAAGCCAGCCTCCCTGGTGAGAGACAATCCATACTTCTGCTAACTGATGTGAGGAATGACAGGATTTAACTGAAGGCTTTACCATCCTCTAAGGAGCCAATCTTTCAGCTGTTGTATTTGCCCTAGGGTGTTCATGAAAGAGAAACAACTCCCTCCTCTCCCAGCCTCACCTCAAGACAAAACCACTGGCACACTAAGGCAGTGGTCTCCAGGAGGCGTGCAAGACAACTCACAGGGGTATGCAAAGAGAGTATTGGAACTTCTATTTAGAATTATTTTAAATCTTTAAAAAAAACCAAACAAACCCCACAAAAAAAACCCAGGAAACCCCACCAAAACAAAAAACCCCACAATAATTTAACAACTCAGGAAAAGAACAAAACCAAAACCAAACCACCACCAAAACCCTCTACATACACAAATTCAGCTTTACAAACATTTACTGTATGTATTGACGCGGCAATCTTACTCAGCCTGTATGTCTGAGGGTCCTGTGTCACCTATGGTAGGTGACATGTCCTGAGGGAGGTGTGTGCTCCACAGCGCTGGGGGGCGAGGGTGGTGCAATCACTCCTTCATTCTCTTTCTGTGTGCTGTGACATACACAGTTTGCCGCTGCCTGGTTAGGTGGATTTATGGATTATATTACTTAGTTTTAACCAGACTAACCCCCACAAAATGGAGAAGTGGTTTAAAAAGATTCCTGCAAAGAAGTGGTGGACTGATAATAAACACTAATGCTGTGAGCGCAAGTGAACAACTAGAAAATGGTAGAGCTGACACTTCTAGTACAAGCTCTTAATTGCTTCTGACAAGAAGTTGAAGCAAAAAATTGGAATTATCAAGACTACGTGAAATATGTATTTACATTCACTATTGTTAACAATTAACCTCATCCTTAGTGTATTTTGTGCCTTGAGGTATAAGCTAGCGATAGTATGAAGCCATCCCAAACAGCAAGACAATGTGAACATTTTAAAAATGAAAAAGCAAACTGCTTTTCAAGAGAAACTCATGCTATGGAGAACATTCTGAAAACATGTTTGGAAAGGTTTCCATCATTATATGATTTTATTGCCAAAACCAATGCATGTCACCTATAAAAGCTATCATGTCTGTACACTTAAAAGGCTGGAGGCAGAAATTTCCAACCTGTTTAAAAAAATCTTCAAAAGTTTCAGTGGGTTTTGAACCCAGTTGTTGAAAACGTAAAACTGCAACCCTTTCTGATGAATTTGCCAGAACTGACTGACACTAGGGCAGATGGAAATTTACTGGCCAAATTTTAAGAAAAAACATTGCATAAATAGTGCATAGGATTGAAAAAAATAGTACCATGATTTAGTAAACATAGCCAACAATGCACTTCTCCCATTTGGATCTATGAACCTTTGTAAGGTATCTTTTTCAGCTATGCCAGCCATTAAAACCTAGTACCAATATAAACAGAACTTAGAACCATACCTTCAAACCACTGTATCAAAGTGTTAAACCAAGATTTTAATAAATAAGAGTATTCATAATAATTTTTCTAGTGGGGGCAAAAAGGGGTTTTTGGCCATTAACAGAATAAAACATTTTCAAATATTATTTAATCTTTATTTCTTACTTTCAAAATTTCTATTTCTTCTATATGTTTTCCAATGTAGGTATTAGTACAGCAGTGTACATATATAATTTATAAATGCATACACATAGATTGGAGGTCATGCTCAAGCATTTTCATTGATAGGAGTGTGCAAACAAAAATTTTGGAGAACATTGTACTAAGGGATGAAAAAAAAAAAACTGATGGAGAGAATTCTTCCCTTGTCCCTAACCCAGACACATTAAGAAAGCCTTGGCTATTACATATGAACATAAATCTGTAATTGATTTCACAGGATTACCTATGACTCTCTTCCACATAAGCAGTAATTTACAGTAAATCCTCGCACGCTAAATGCTAACCCTAAAAGTAAAGATGGAATTATTTTAGAAAAGGTGTACACACATTTACACATGTACATGTATTCAAGAAGAAAACTTACATCTGTCATCTCCTCACAGGAAAGGGGAATCATGGGAACAACGAGCTTATTTTTGTGTTTAACTGCTAATACCTTTGCTCTGAGTTTCAGCAATTTTCACACAGTTCAAACAATGGTAAAAGCAGTAGTATGAGCCACCGCACTTTGAAAATACTCTCATTCCCCACCAATACATTCACCTGGTGGTGAAGGTTCTACAAGAATAATTTTTTCTGACACAGTTATAGTTGTTGTACTTGTTATAAATAATCAATGGAAGCTACCATTGCAAACCAAATGATAAGTGAGAGCACTTTGCGCTTCATGCTGTACCAAAATCTGACTTTTAAAATAGGTGCTGCTTTAAAAAAAAAGACAAGAGTACCCTGCCTGACAGTTTTACTTGCATTAAAGAAACAGAACATAAGTTCTGCAATAACAATGTTAAAACATAAATTCAGAGACATAATAGCTGTGAGGTAGTCATAACACTCTTTGTCACTTTCTTTTCCACCTTTGCCTCTGGGGTTCTTTAATTTTCCCTGCATTTTTTGAGGCACAGTCTATAAGCAATTCCTCCTCTAGGTAAAGAGCTTTTAAGTACTGTCTGATGTAGCCTAGCTAGGGTCCATAATTTCACTAACTTTTCTTGCAATGAGTAATGCCCATTAGTGCAAAGTAGCACCACTGACCTCCACAAAATTAATCACCTGGACTGGCACTACTAATTACTGAGATTCTGTTATCACATCTCTAGGGGTAGGATACAAAGAACATTAAGTATTTCCTCAAGCAAGGATTGGAATACTGTCACAATTACCTGCCACCTGCTGTCTAATGCTGTTAAATATATATTATCTCAGGAACAGCAATTCTGGTCCCCTGCTTTTCAGAGTTCCCTTTACAGAAAAGCAGAGGCAATGTGCTTTATTGCCATTTTCTCTTCCTGTACAGGCCAGGGTCATTGCTTTTGCTTAAGATGCTTTTACTGAAAACAGTTCAGCAAAAAGCAAAAGCGGACACCATACCCACCATGCCGTGGACACTTGAGGAGAAGCAAGAGAGATGGTTTGGGTACAACTTAACCAGCCTTTTGCCCATGCATCTGTATCCTCTGTTCTCCTTCTTCCAAAAAATCCTGATTAAAGCTGGAAAGTGAGAAAAAAAATCACTACTTTCCAGCAGCTAGCATAAATTGGGACCTTCCTGTCTTTCCCTCGCCCTTTCTGAACATAGTCAAGACACTCTCTCTGCAGGACAACCCAGAGCTGGAGACTACCTTCTTTGTTCAACACTTCTGGTAGAAAATTCATACATACCTTGAACATGATCAGAGAAACAGACAGCATACAAGACTTCATTCTCAGTGAACTTATTCACCTGTGTTTGTTACATCTACCCTATTCCACCATGTCATATTATGTCTTCCCGTTGCTCTGGTCTTGTACTGCTGACCTCTTCTAACCAACTTTGTTTTGTGGTCTAACTTGTATGGTGCTGTGTTTTGGATTTAGCACTAGAAGAATGTTGGTGACACACTGATGTTTTTAGTTGTTGCTGGGTAGCGCTTAGACTGGCCAAGGACTTCTCAGCTCTCAGCTCTGCCAGAGGCGCAAGAAGCTGGGAGGGGACACAGCTGGGACAGCTGACCCAAACTGGCCAAAGGGCTGTTCCAGACCATATGACGTCATGCTCAGTATATAAGCTGGCGGAAGAGGAAGGAAAGGGGGGACGTTCGGAGTGATGTCGTCTGTCTTCCCCAGTAACCATTACGCGTGATGGAGCCCTGCTCTCCTGGGGATGGCTGGGCACCTGCCTGCCCATGGGAAGTGGTGACTGAATTCCTTGCTTTGCTTTGCTTGCGTGCGTGGCTTTTGCTTTCCCTATTAAACTGGTTTTATCTCAACCCACAAGTTTTCTTACTTTTACTCTTCTGATTGTCTCCCTCATCCCATTGTGGGGGGAGTGAGCGAGCGGCTGCGTGGTGCTTAGTTGCCAGATGGGGCCACGACAGTCCTTTTTGGTGCCCAACGTGGGGCTCGGAAGGTTTAAGGTAATGACAGATTTGATTGGAATGTGCTAGATCGAATTTATAGCTGTTATTGCTGTTTAGCTATTAATTGGCAGGCTCCTGTGCTTGCCATGGGGTTTGCTCACCTTACTGTACATTACAGTCCAGTGCTCGTTAGTGGCTGCTTTTTGCTTTCGCTGCTTGCTGTGCTGCTGTACTGCTTATCATCTCACTGTGCTGTGCCTGGGAACATTTTGATAACCGCCATGGAGATGTGCCTAGGCTGGCCGATGGCTAGGACATCACTGCTGTTTCTGTGCTGCTGTGCTGGACAGGCTAGAACTCCGGTGTGAACTTGAGTTGAAGGAACTGTGAACTGTTCGTTCAACTGTGAGTCTGTGCGGGAGCAGGTCACCCTGAAGAGGTGGTGTGGCCGTGAATAGGTCCACACCACAGCAGGTATATCTCTAAGTGTCTGTGGCCATGGTTGTGTCTGTGCCACAGCAGGTATACCTTTAAAAGGATTGTGGCCCAAGGATAAGTCCACATTGGAGAAGGTACACCTCGAAGCATCTGTGGCTTTGGATGAGTCCATGCTGTAGCAGGTACACCTTGAAGCATCAGTGGCTGTGCATGAGGTCACGATGGAGCACCTCAGAGTGTATGGCCATAGATAAGCTCATGACAGGGCACGGTAAGCCCGACAGCCATGGGTAAGGCCATGTTGGAGCAAGTTTATTTCTGAAGAGACTGTGGCTGTGGGTAAGGCCATGCTGAATTAACCCGGAAGGCCGGACAGAAGATAAGTCCATGCCACAGCAGGTATTCATCTGGAGAGACCGTGGCTTATAGATAAGGCTCCACTTGGAGTGAGCATAGCCTTATGGGACTGCAGGCTGTGGATAAGTCCAAGCCGGAGCAGGGGCAAGAGGAGGAGTTCATAGCAATGCTAAACCCTAAGGTCTGGTCCAAAGGGACCAGGGGTGGAGACTGTAATGAATATACCTTTAAATTGTTTAACCCATTATTTGAGTTGCATGTTATAGGAATTACTAGAGCAAGAACCACCTGAACCAATGGAGGGTAAGCGTTACAAGAAGCAGTGCAAGTGCAGCAATGACCTGACCTGAGCTGGCTTTGGTGCCCAGTAACTCCACGCAACACACCACTTCTCCTGTCCTGAGTGACCAGCATAAGAGATGGAGCCCAAGGTCATGGACTAAATGAACTCAATGGACATTATGTGGACATTTCTGGACATTTTACAAGGGCAGTCCATAGACTAAGGGAATGATAGCTGTGTAATATATTAAAGGATGGGGAGGGGTGGTGGTTAATGAGGATGTATTGGATGATGTGGGACCTGAGCACGATGTAAATGGTACGGAATAAAGGGTGAATACTGTCCTGGTTTTGGCTGGGACAGAGTTAATTTTCTTCCTAGCAGCTGGTATGGTGCTGTTTTTTGGATTTAGCACTAGAATGTTGGTGACACACTGATGTTTTTGGTTGTTGCTGGGTAGCGCTTAGACTGGCCAAGGACTTCTCAGCGCTCAGCTCTGCCAGGGGCGCAAGAAGCTGGGAGGGGACACAGCAGGGACAGCTGACCCAAACTGGCCAAAGGGCTGTTCCAGACCATATGACGTCATGCTCAGTATATAAGCTGGCGGAAGAGGAAGGAAAGGGGGGACGTTCGGAGTGATGTCGTCTGTCTTCCCCAGTAACCATTATGCATGATGGAGCCCTGATGTCCTGGAGACGGCTGGGCACCTGCCTGCCCATGGGAAGTGGTGACTGAATTCCTTGCTTTGCTTTGCTTGCGTGCATGGCTTTTGCTTTCCCTATTAAACTGGCTTTATCTCAACCCACAAGTTTTCTTACTTTTACTCTTCTGATTGTCTCCCTCATCCCATTGTGGGGGGAGTGAGCGAGCAGCTGCGTGGTGCCTGGTTGCCAGCTGGGGTTAAACCACCAACAACAGGCTTCCAAGAAACCAAATGCTAACAGAAATTATAAACATTACATCCTGGTTTTAGCTGAGATAGAGTGCGAGTATCTTGGTGAAGGGAAATTCCAGCGCAGGTTTAGGTTAGACGTTAGGAAAAATTTCTTCACAGAAAGGGCTGTCAGGCGCTGGAATGCGCTGCCCAGGAAAGTGGTTATGTCCCCATTCCTGGAGGTATTTAAAAGACGGGTGGATGAGGTGCTTAGGGACATGGTTTAGTGGTGGGATGGCAGTGTTAGGTTAATGGTTGGACTTGATGATCTTAAAGCTCTTTTCCAACCTAAATGATTCTATGAAGAAAGCCATCTTGTGCTGCAGTTGTGTACTCAGATGTAGTCTCAGTTTACCTAGTTACAGATGATTAATGGTTTACTGTAGCAGTGTTAACCTGAATGGTAATTTTTATATGCAGAAGAGAGATGGGATGCTAACTATAGTTGTACAATATACTATAAATCTAGAAAAAGTCAATTAAAATAAGGGGGTAGTTTCAGATTTAATATAACAATAATGTTGATAGTGAACTGATGTTTTAGTTGTGGCTAAGTAGTACTTATACCAGTGAAGGACTTTTCAGCTTCCCATGCTCTGTCAGGTGCACAAGAAGCTGGGAGGGGACATAGCCATAACAGTTGACCCCAACTGGCCAAAGGGATATTTCACACCGTATAACATCATGCTCAGTATACAAGCTGGGGGAAGAAGGAAGGGGGAGTGCTTGCAGCAATGGTGTTTGTCTTCCCAAGTAACAGCTACATGTGATGGAGCCCTGTGTCGTGGTTTAACTCCAGCTGGCAACTAAACACCATGCAGCTGCTTGCTCACTCCCCCCACAATGGTCTAGGGAAGAGAATCAGAAGAGTAAAAGTGAGAAAATTCATGGGTTGAGATAAAGACAGTTTAATAAGTAAAGCAAAAGCCACACACACAAGCAAAGCAAAGCAAGTAATTCAATCACCACTTCCCATGGGCAGGCAGGTGCTTAGCCATCTCCCAGAAAGCAGGGCTCTGTCATGCCCTTTGGTCAGTTGGGGTCAGTGTCTCGGCTGTGTCCCCTCTCCCAGCTTCTTGTACACCTGGCAGAGCTGAGAAGTCCTTGACTAGTCTAGACACTACCCAGCAACAACAAAAACATCAGTGACTTAATCAACATTATTCCAGTACTAAATCCAAAACACAGTAGTATGCAAACCACTATGAAGAAAATCAACTCTTACTGCAGCTGAAACCAGGACACCCTGCTTTCCTGGAGATGGCTGAACACCTGCCTGCAGATGGGAAGTAGCAAATGAACTCCTTGTTTTGCTTTGCTTGCATGCACAGCCCTTGCTTTACCTATTAAACTGTCTTTATCACAACCCACGAGTTTTCTCACTTTTCTGATTCTCTCTGCAATCCCACTGAGGGGGGAGTGAGCGAGCGGCTGTGTGGTGCTTAGCTGCCAGACAGGGTTAAAGCACAGCACATTATCAAGACTAGAATAGGAAGTGTAGATAGAAACAACAGGGCAAAGCAAGTTAAGCTACAGAACAGAGGTGTTATTAATATAACATATACAGAAATACAGTATTTGCTAACAATAACTGTTGTAGACTAGTTGTGCTCTGTTAGACACTTAACTCCATTACTCAAATTGGAATTCTGCGTTATGTGTTTAAAGGTGCTCCTTACATTAAATTCACTGTAGTTCAACTGGGGAAAAAAAACCCAAACCACAACTAGACAAAGCCAGCAATACACAAGACCATACAAAACAGTGAAGCATCATAAGACTACAGAAACAGAAACAAACAAGATGGATAAAGCAATAATGATGACCTCTTCAGTACTGTTGGAGTGAGACTATTTCTCTACCATGCAAACAAACTACAGCAGTGATGACAAAGTTAGCTGTCAGTAATAACTTGCAGTTATGTATGCATGCAACAGTATATACTAAAAGTAGCATGTTCTCAGGATGGATTTTCTACAAGAAAATGTATAGCAGGTTGACAAACTGAGGCGAAGTCTAATGAAGGGCACCTTCCAGCATACGTAGTCAAGAAACCCCTCTCACCCCTAGCCCTTGAGTCAAGTAGTTGCATTTGTACAGCAGTACATGTTAAAACTAATTTGGTGTGGAAGTTTGACACACTTTTTTTTTTTTTTTAAACAAACAGTGTCTCTGGACACTCCCTACATATTCAAGGGGAATTTATGACTGAATGCAGTATGTATTCACAAACTACTTTGCAAGACAAGCAACATAGCTTAATGAAAGTATCAAAGGTGATGATTTTTCACGTTTGGTTTTACCTGTTAATTTTTCAAATCCTGCCCTCTTCCCTCTCCTCCATATCTATGCAATGAAACTGGAGAATGCTTTGGGGAGATAACGGGCTTAAAAAGACAGATCACTGAAACAGATTAAAAGCAAGTATCCTGTCATGGAGTCATTAGTTCTTTTCAATAGCCTTCACTAGCTTACCCCTTAAAACAAGGTGCCCCTGACAGGATCTCACAATGAGGAACAAAGTCTACTGATTTACACAAGGCACTAGGAAAAGAAATCCTAAGACAGAAAGCCACACAAGTCACCTTGTAAAAGATCTGATAGAGCATTTAGACTCCTATGTAAGGTCTAGGTTAATAACAGATCCAAGAGCGGATAATTTATCACCACTGATTTCAAGTGCATTCATTAGGTTAAGCTACCTTAAGAATCTTCTGCTTTAAGAATAGCAAAGAGTACCAATTTGAGTAAAATAAAGTTCAACACACTAAAAAAAACCCACACTGAAAACACACCCAAACCTAAAAGCATTACTTTCTGCAAGGTTTATGAATAGCAACTGAGGTGATCCTGCTAGGTTTTTTGGTTGGAGTTTTTTTGTTGTTTTTAAAATAAACCAGAAATTGAAGGAAAGCAAGCATTTGCATATCAAGAGTCCATTCAAAACGGGCAGAAGTAACAGACACTAAATGCCAAACTCTCTAAAATTGCAAGTTCATTAGCCAAATGCTATGTAAGTCTTTTTTAGTTTTATTTTTAAAGAAGTCTTAACTATTTTATTTGATTTAGATGCATAAGGAAGATTTATCTTATTTATCACCACTGGTAAAAAGCAGAGGGTAGAAAGAGTATAAAGTACAGGCTACCAAGTATTATTTCCTGTCCTCAGCTATTACAAAGAATGAGCTCAGTTGAACTTTCCTGATATGGGCTAACAACTCAAAGAGATGCATTATATTTCCAGTCTGGCAGACTATTACCTGCTTCCACTACTATAAACTTTCCCCAAAGCAAAGGCATCAAAACTGCACTGATCATCTACCAACTTCCATAACCGTATGAACCACACTGCAAGTTTTCATTTGAGAGCCACAAGTCACACATCTTAAGAGCACAAATAAGTTCCAGGAATCCTTCACAGCCAGGAGGCATCAGTGGTTCCCCAGGGGTCTACTACTCTGTTGTGCACTGTCCCTTGACTGCAGCTGGTTCCAGAGGCAATACAATTATGTTTTTAGCAGAAGTTCCTCGTAGATCACCAGCAAAAAGTAAATGGAATATAATAAAAAAGAAAAAAACCCAAACACTTAAGTGACCACATCTGGATGGGTCCAGATACACTGCTTGTATCACAAGACTTCACTCTGTCTTGAGGAATGTGAAAAGCTCCCATCAGCTAAAACTTTGAAACTCTCAGAATTGTGGAATTGAATCTAAAAATGTGTGGAACAAGTATTTGCCAACCAGTTAGGTTAGACAAAGACTGGGACTTGGATAAACTCAGAGGAGCCCCAGAGCCAAACTAGAGACCATATATACAATAAAAGCTTCATCATGAATTTCTAATGTGTTCTTTTAGTTGGAAAGGTTTCTGGACATAACACACTTGGATTTTGATACATATTCTATCTGAACTCTTCTAAAAATCAGCAAAAAGATGCTTTCAACTTGGATCAAGACACCTTACCATGCTTTAGTATGCCTAATTCTGCAAAAAATCATTCCTGATAAAATAGCAACTTACTTACCAAAGGGAAGATTACTGCTAACAGAAGTGAAGAGCTTGCTTTATCTACTAGCCGTTCACAGTAAGTTCTACCAACAGTTTCCTTTACCATTCAGGTGCTTTTGCTGATCTCAGAATTCCTGTGCACTAACGTATAAATATGCATCTACATAGGTATAGTTTTATGTATATGCTTTCTCTTGATATATACACATTTTTATTAATATTATCTATTAAACTTCTACCAAAAAGAAGCCAATGCATGGGAGTAATTCTGCAAATATGCTTGGGGAATCTCTGTTTTAACTCCCACATAGATTTCTTGAAAGCAAGAACCTAAAGTTGTGGCTTTCAATTAATCTTTTTTACGTCCTACGGAAGGTATGACTTTATATAGTAAATCGAAGCCTGCTGACAAAGTCTTTAGACTTTTGTGATCCACAGACTATTCAACCCACAAAGTGAACTAAATCCACTGAAATTACTATCTTTTCTTAATGTCAGTTTTCAAGTGTGTAACAAACGGTAAAAAGAGTCTTTGGTGTAAGCATCTGCTGTCTGCTTATTGCAAAAATGGGGAGTACAATACATCCCAGCTAGCTACTTTCCAGTTAAGCTGCACTGAGCACATCCCTTTTTTACCTACAGAGAAGGAATGTTTGCTCAAGTCCTCTATACCCTGTTCTGCAGGAAACATAGCAAAAGCAAAGAGATGGGAAATCAGATTGTTATTCAATTAGCACCATTTCAATTCTGCAGTCCCTGTTCTACCTGGAGTTTGTCTTGCAGTTCAGGTATAACCGCCCTTCCTTGCTGATTAAGCTTTCTTGATACTATCTAACTAGACTGTATTTACTCATATTCAAGTTTGCAACAGAATACTTTCAAGAACACTACACAAAGATACTTTGCTTAAGAGTCAGCTTCTCAGAGTATTGCTATAAAGTTTGTGTCTACGCTCACTTGCTGTCCAGATGAACAGTCTCTCTGGTATTTTACCTCAAGCTACTAAACATTATTCCAGACTAGTGATTCAAGTAAACAAGAAGCTGGACCAGTGCATAAAATTCAAGGTTCATGACCAGTTTCTTCTCCAGCCCTTCTACTGCTGAGAATACTGCAGGCTTTCCACAACTTTTTCAAGTCAGTGTTTCTGTGAAACAATACAATGCAGTATCCATGAGGCTTGTCTATTTTTGTAAATCCAGCCCTGATCTACTGCTTCTCTTAACATTGTAAAGTAATGATGGTGGCTCCGCTACATCAGGCTATATTTGTTATCAAGACTGTCATTACAGAATGACAGTCATGGAAGTTTACACCAGACATCAAAGGGAAGTGAATGGCTTTACTGCACTTATGTGTCACATCTATAAAGTGACACTAATTTTCAAAGATTTGTTGTAGTTATCACCAATGCCACTACTTAGATTATCACTGTATTTGCCTTTGTCTCTTCTTTTCTACCAATTCTTTAGAGTTCGATCTTCTCTGCAATTTCTTCCTAGCAGCAATTCTCAATTGCTTTCTTCACTTGTTCCACTTCCCTCCCTAGCTTTCTGAATGGAACAGGACCACTAGAAGCTTAGTAAACATGTTTTATTACTGATCTCTACTTCCATCCTATAGAATTCCCATTTCCAGATTTGAAGGCTAAATACAGCAACACCTCCCAAGTTACAGTTAGCTATCAGTCTGCAGTTGCAGCTTGCTAAGGCAACTTCCCCCCTGAGTAAATACCATCTAGATTTTCTGGAAACTTACATAGAAGAAAAAAAAAAAAAAAGACTAAACAACAGGGGGAAGTCATATAAAGATATTCCCTACATGTCACACCCCTTTTGCAACTAGGATAGACAGAAAAGGGTTCCATCATTTAAAATGGAAAGCTCTCACTTTTCATTTATAAAAACAGTTTCCTGATAATGCATGGCAAACATGAAAATAAGCTTTCCAAGACCTGTGAATTAGGCTATGGCGTTCATGATTGATACAAGCCTAGGAAAAAAGTTTTTAGCATTTTAAAACTTCTTAAAACTTTAAGATGCGCTCAGTAGGACATTTAAGATGAAGAACAAAGTCTCACTTCACAGGCAAGTATCAAGTTTCGAGTATGATGCATCCTCCTGACACTTTTAATGAAGTTGCTGGAAACTTTATAACGTTTAGCTAGTTTAGTCTTACAAATTGCTACAGCTTTTAAATAACTTTGATATGCTGGTATTTATGGGCAGTCAGAGTTTGATATGAAGTAGTTTTCCCACATAATATTTAGCAAGATGTCTTGTTTCAAGTAGTAAGAAAATTCACACAAAATAATCAGGCTTATCCCTGGTAAATTCATGTTTGTTGAAGGTCTTATAGTTCTTCTTCACTTGAGGCAGTAATTTAGATTTCTCTCCACCCAATAGGAAGTTACCATATAGTCCACAGAAAGCAGTTTTCTTTATGATCCTCTGACCTAAAGAATCAGCCAACTGTTTCAACAGGCTGTGATCAGATAGAGGGGCAGACAGATGGGTAGACTAACAGCATGGTCACAACCACCTCTTAGAAGTCTACAACCACTTTTTATTTCCAAGTTTAAAAGTTCTTAAAGTTCTTAGAACTTCAGCATTCATCATATTTCCTGTCTAGCACAAGAGTGACTTTTTGAACTTAGTGTTCTAGAAAGAGAACTTACTTTCACCCCTACAAATTGCCCGTCATCTTGTATGTGTACAGGGAAGTTCTACTCAGGCTCTTCCAAACATGTGAACGTGCCAGAAGACTAGCATTCAACATTAGAGGACTAATGTTTTTTATTAAAAAAAAACCACAAACACACCAGCTTGAAAACTGTACTTTCACTTCAGAAAACAAAGTTAACACTTTCCGTTATACTACTCTAACAGCTCTAAAGAGGGAAGAATCATGCAATATGCTATATCAAAAACTAAAATGAACAGCTTACTCCTCCACCTTTAGACATAGTCTACTCGGGGCTATACGCATAGTACTCATAGCTACTACTCATAGTATAAAACACATATTATGCATGTGTGCCTTCTACTTCATAGACAGTAGCTTTACTTTAACATTCTAAGCCAATGCTTCAGCTTTTGACACTTCAGACTTTTTTTTTCCCCCCCTCAAAAGAGTAATACTATTGTGTTAGATACTGACTTGGTTTTAATACTATTTAAGCTTTATTATGGGGTTTGGACTAGATGACCTTCAGGGGTCCCTTCCAACCCAAAACACTCTATGATTCTATGTAAGGTGTATACAAGATCGTGACAATCCTTGGCTGAAGCAATGTGAATGTAACAAGCAGATTAAGCATGTCCTGTAAGAAAGCACGTCCACTCCTATCTATGGTCTGCTTGCTAGCCAGGAAGCTTTGGCACAAAAGTTCAAATACAAACCAGTTAAACTAAATAAAATATAGGAGAATATATAGCTAAGAATACATAAAATGAACGACTGCTTACCTTGACTCTCCACTACTGTTTCTTACGCTTTCTTCATCGCTGTGCCCATTCATTGTAAATATTAAGAAGTTTAAAAGATAACTAGAAGTCCAGTGACGTTACAAGGTGGATATCAGGAATCCACTTCTTGGTAGTCTGTACGTTTTCCAGGTGATGTGTTTGTTCTAGTGTTCTCTGTGGGTATTCAAGATTCCTCCCAAAATACCTAAAAGAGCAAAGGAAAATGTTGACACAATTTGAAAGTATGTTTGCAACTAAAAAGATACCAAAGATAACTTGTTTTTTCACTAACACTGAAAGGGGGCATCATGTTTTTAAATGAAAAATAGCTTTTTGTGTGTTACCTGTTGATGGTTGATCATTTTATCACCATTTTCTTGTCAAAAAAAAAAATTAAAATATCTCCTCATGTCTGTGAAAAACAGAAAAATCCTCTCAAGAGAAGAACAGGTCTTTTTATTAGCTACACTTAAAAAAAAAAAAAAAATCGAAAGAACTAAATGAAATACACAAACACATGAAAGACCTGTCTAGCTTTTTGCTTGACTGCAGTTGGGTCCCAGCATACAAGATTCTTTATGCAGCTTTTCATAGTACTATAATGTATAAAGATGGCAATTTCTGCTGAACCATGAGCTACAGCATAGGAATTGTTATGGAAATTACATTTTCTTTAGCACTGCAGGGTGAGAAGAACAGCTTACTGTATGTCTGCACTATACGTCATGGCTTAACTTTTGCCACAGTACTGACCTCAGGACAAAGTAGATCTAAATTTTAAAGAAAACCCGCCTACCTGAACACATAAGTAAAAACCATAGATATTATATGCACTGCTAAGATCTGCTTAGTAAAATGCACAAAACATAATGGAAGCATTTCCAGATACACATGCAATGCTTACATCCAGTTGTGGGTAGAGACAGGAAGATAAAGACTGTCCCACTGAAAAGAACTGTCTCAACTAAGTCAAACCAGCAAGTTACCACAGACGGCACAATCATTATTTCACATACAAAAAGCATCTTGCATTCAATCACTGCAGCATCCGATGCAGCTAAATAAAGTTTAGGCTCAGGGTAAACGGACTGCAAGTATAAACTCACTGATAATCAGATAAAGAGCAGCGCCTCTCACAGATTTAGTGGTGTGAAAACGATCAGGGGCTCGCCTGTTGGTTGCCTGCCCCGAGGTGCTCTCCTCTAATATGCAACAGCCCAGCCCTGAGCTCCTGGGGGCGGAAGCCTCGCTCCGGGGTGGGAAATGCCCGGCGCTCGGGCACCATCTCAGACACTCGGGCCACTCCGGCCTGCAAACAAAGGCGATGAGGGAGGGGAAAGTGATTGGAAGAAGCCCTGCAACCCCGGAGGGGCCGCGAAGCTAGGTCGGGCACGCCGCGGCGGCGGAGGCGGGCCGGGCCGGGCGGCTCCCCATGGCCCGGCCGCTGCCGCCCGGCGAGGCCACGCTCAGCGCCGCCCGGCAACAGGCTCCTCGCCGCCTGCCCTCCCGCGCCGACCAACGGCCCCTCGCCCCCGGGCCCGGCCCCCTCCGCTCCCTGGGAAATACCTTGAGCAACGGGGAAGCTTGCTCCCTGCCGCCCGCTTCCTGCTCTGCGGCCATCCTCCCCCGACCCCCCCGCGGCCAGAGGGGAGCCACGGCCGCTCTCCTGCCTCCCGGGCGGCTCGACACTGGCTCCCCCCGCAGGAGCCAGCGAGAGCGGCTCAACCCTGCCGCCCGGGCCTCGCAGCTCCGCGGAAAACAGCGAGAGGGCCCGAGAACCCAGCCCCGCGCCGGGCATCCGTCCCCCCGTGGCCGACAGCGGGCCCCAGGCCCCATCTCCTCCGCACCTCCCGCCCCCCGCTTCCATCTTCGGAAGCCGCGTAACTGCCGGCCGGCGCAAGGGAAAGGAGCCATGGCGGCCCTCCACCTACCTGCGTGCGCCCGGCCCGGCCTTCCCGGGGCCGCTCCGGACTGCGCTAGGCCCGGGGGGGGCCCGGCCGCGGCGGGGCCTGGGCCGCCGCTCCTCCCGCTGCCCCCGGCCGCCCCGCGTGGTGGGCTCGCCCGCCACCCTCACCGGCTCGAACAATGGGGCCCAGAACGGGGCAGGGAGGGGCGCAGGGAGAACCAGGGTGGGCGCTGCGCCGCTCTGCTCCGCCACCGCTTCTTAAGTCCTGCCGACCGCCGCCATCACGCCGCCGCTCCGCTCAGCCTCCCCCTCCCTCGGTCGGATGGAAACCCCGGGCGTGATGTCAGCCCTGCGCCCTGGGACCGAGCGGCGGAGGAGGCGGAGCCACGGCCGGGGGCGGCGGGCAGCGCCGCCGGGGCCGCTGGGGGCGGGGTGGGCCGCTCGCCGCGCCGCGGGGGCCGGCGGTGGCGCGCGCCCTCCCGCCTTGCCCCGCCGCACGTGCAGGGCGCGGGGGCCGGGGCGGCGGGCGCTGTCGTCCCCGCGTGCGGGCGCAGGGCGTGGCCCGGCCCGCAGGGGCGCCATGACCCGGGCGGGGGCGGCCGCACGGGCGGCGCGCGCCGGCCGTTGCCGTTCTGCGCAGCCTGTTTTTTGTGTGTGCTCCCGGGCTGCCGGTGTACGATCCCGGCCCGGCGACACACGCGGTCGCATTTCCCGGTCTAACGACGCAGTCACGAGCGGTATCGGGGCGAATTTAGGAAGGTTTGACGCGGTGCTGCTGGGAGGACGCTTGTCTCCGCCAGGACTACCCCGCCCGGCTGGGGCCGGTCTGCCTCCTCCCATTCCAGAGCCTAACGGCCTCGCTTTTCAAAGTGATCAACGGCTGTTTAACGCGGCTTAACGTTCGTTGTCGCAAAAAGCCACACCCCACGCCCCAAACAAAACATGCAAGAAAAAAAAAAAAGTCCCGTGGGTTGTGCGTCCGGGTGCCCCCGGAGTGGCAAAGGAAAGCGGCAGCGGTTGAGTGAAAGACAAACTCCCCCTGGGAAGGAGGGAGCAGCTCGCCTGCCGGCTCCCCCTCGGAGGCACGGGTACGCAGTTACGCCCTGTCACTCTAAAGGAGGACTGTGGGCTCATGACTGACTGTCGTCTGGCACCAGACCTTTGGACATTTATTTAGTTTGGCACCCTGCAAGAGTGAAAGAGGTGAAGATCAGCGTGAAAGCACAGCTTGCTTATCAACGAAGGGAGGCTTGAAGGAAGCAAATCCCTGCGTGGATATGCTAGAAGAAGGTGGTTACAGTCGCTGTCAAATCAAATCAAGCTTGAAGAGTGGTGTTGGCCAGGAGCCACGGCCTGAGCCGCAGCCAGTCAGGCAGACCTCTCAGGCCTATAGCTTACCTCGTGGTTGCTCTTCCAGGGTGAGCAAAGCTGGTTGCCTCCACGCTCAGTGGAGGGTGGGCAGCCACTGTAACCCTCCACCCTTCAGCTGCGTGGCTGGGGTTTCCTGGAGCAGCACCTTCAGCCTACCGGGTGGGTCGTGAGATTGGCTGCCGTGCACAGCGACTCGCTGTCTGAGCGAGGAGTAGCAGAGGCTAGACGAGGCGTATACACTAGCCCAGCTCTCAAGCACCATGTACTTTCCTAGTACCCCGAACTCTCAGTGGTTGATGGCAGAGAATAATTGTTACCCCTAGAGCTAAAAAAAAACGCACCAGGAATTGCTCAGACAAGAGAACAGCTTGAAAGTTTACAAGAAGGCTGTATTACACTATGTTTCTTACCGAAGCACTTAAGTTTGCCGAAGTCAGCTTAAGGGAGAATATTTTATTGTGATAGACAAGAATGCTGCAAGATCGATGGTCTGAAGTTTAAATTCAGGAGTGCCTAAATGAAAGTAATTGTTTAAGGTAACCAATACCAAAACACTTTACCAAGGACAGTTTGGACCCTAATGGAAGGATTTTTACTACTGTTAGGAATTTATTAATTTTAAGAGAAGAAACAGTAGAAAGCCACCGCCTTGTTGAACCAGAAGGATAGGCCTTATGCAGAATTGCGGACAAAAGCAGCTACCTGCAGCAAGCAGGAGATACGACCAAGTCGATAAGAATTTGGATGCATGCTAAGTGTTAGGTGTACAAATGATGTGACATACATAGATGACTAATTTGAGTTACATAGATCGAAAGCAAAACAGTTTTCAGTGGGTTTTAGAGCTGGTTGCAAAACTCCCATAGGTAAATACAGATATGTAAATATGTAATTTATGCCTTTATTATTGATATGATCCACAGAATCAGTAAAACTTTTAGTAATGCAACCACACCCAAATACAAATTAAATGAAATAGGTGAATTTAGCATACCTTTCTGTTTACAGAATCTCACTTACAAACTGCTATACTTTGTCTGGTTGGAGATATATGCTCCAGGAAGAAAAGAGATAGGGGAACAAAAAAGAGAGAGAGAGAGAGAACGAACTAAATAAATTCCAGTAATTACAGTTGCTTAGCTACGGAATGCACTAAATTCTTATTAACCGTCCAAAACCTAAACATCAATAAAGAGGGCAAATGTTAGTCAAATTCCTCTATTTTTGCCATCCAACGTCCTCTCTTCAAGTTCCTAATTATTCACAGAGATAGTGACTTTCATGCTTCTCTTTTCTTTCTTTCTCCTCCTTCCTACCCCTCTGTGAGAAATAACATATACAAAGTAGTTTTATTCTGCTAGAAAATATCTTTCCAGGCTGTTTCTTCAATTCATGTGCATAATTTCGATACATGTTAATTTTGATCCATCAACAATAGTAATCAACTTTTGTTAACAAATGAAAGTAAGGTATTCCCGTAAGCCTAATAAGTTGATTTAGCCATTAGTATGGGAATTAACAAAAAATACCTATAACAAAAAAGAATTGAGGGAGAAAGTCCAGGTTTTCCATTTCACATTGCAACTACTACTTTGTCTTTTGCATGGTTAGAGTTACTGCTGTGACAGTGTCCTGGTTTCAGCTGGGATAGAGTTAATTTTCTTCCCAGTAGCTGGCATAGTGCTGTGTTTTGGATTCAGTACTAGAAGAATGTTGATAACACACTGATGTTTTTAGTTATTGCTAAGTAGTGCTTAGCACTGAAGGACTTTTTGAGCTTCTCCTGCTCGGCCAGGTGCATAACAAGCTGATCACACTGCACATACACAGTTTCCTTTGGAGGTTATGGCCCCAAATCTTCAAACATTTTAAAAATGAGCACAGTTTCCCAGCATTCCTCTGAGCATTTATGGCCTCTGCTTCATTAAGAAGATGGTCATATTCTGCAAGATTGTCTACATGGTAGGAGAGTATGACTGTACTTATATTAAGTAAATTTGTAATAGCTTATTTAAGCTATCAAAAGTAACTAACTGTGAACATATGACAGAATTAATGTTAGCATAAATTAATCAGAGCCAGTGCTAGAGAATTTTACCACCAGTACTGTCAAGATTGTAAAATTGTTGCCACATATGGTTCCATTTGCAGATGCACAGCACCTCTTTCCTCGTCACGGCTACATGCAGCCCAGCACGTGAGATGTGCTTGGAGAGCTGCCTTGTGGTTGCTAGAAGGTTCTGGAGTGGACAATGCTGATTTAGATTAATTAAGCAATACATGCATACCTGCTATGAACACCCTTTTGGCAGAAAGGCTTTTATGTGTAAACTTTACCGTAATCTGTTACTACTGGGCAGTCTGCTATAAACAATCTTCCCTGCCACTGCCCAAGACTTCAACACCAGTAGTTTTCATATCCAAATTAATAAGGTTAAACCTACCTCCTTTCCAATGAGGAGCAATTCTTAGCTTTTTTTTTACAGTTGCATGATTTGGTTAGAGGTGTGAGATGTCTTTCTGCTTCCTATCTGTAGCAGACATGCTAGCCTGTGTGCTCTCTAATATGAATCGTTTCCTGAACACAGCATTTAAAAATACTAGGCTACACTTTGCAACCCAGGAGATAACGTCTAATCCCTAGGTCTCCTAAATATGTCCCAAAGCGCTGTTCCCTAGGACGTATGTGCCCTTTCATTTGTGTTTGAGAAATAAAGGTGCCTCCCGTTTGGTAACCTCATTTGGAATCACTGCAATATGAGGCAGGCTTAAGATTCAAGCAGAATAAATTTCTGTTTCAGTAGGATATGAATTGAACTCCTAATTATAAAACTTGGAAGAAGTATACATTTTTATATTCACTTAGATTCTTCTGGTAGAGTTTTTCAGCTGCCTTGGAAATCCCCTTTGAAGGTATTGTTTCACAGTGATTTAAATTAACTGGAATTAGAGCTGCTGTGATCCCATCCTCTTGTCTGCCATACCAGCCAAAACCCGGACCCACTCAAAAATGGTTTATTTCTGGCAACTTTCTGACTTTCTGAACTAGGTCACGGTACAGCTGCAGGCGCAGTGATCCTTGTGAAGTAAGATACTAGCAGCAATTGTTACTTAGAGCAGTTACACATTGCCACAGCAGTGTCTGGAGATCTTTCTCCACATCCCTGTGAGAGCTGTTTTTTTCTTTTACATTAGAACTTGTTCGTATTGCATCTTTAACCAATTCCCTCTTTCCCAGATGGCGTATAAAAGTATGTATGGCATTCGTATCTTAACAGCATTTCACACCATCAGTAATACTGACTTCTGATACATAGTTTTTAGTCTGTATCAAGAGGCAAACATATGTGACACACAACATTTTAAGGACACGTGGACAAAGCTTTTTGTTATTAAAGAAAAGCTATCACCCATAGGAATAAGCTGTCTTTTTCTGAAACTGTATTACAGTTTGCTGGCATCTCAGCATGCTTCTAGGATGTGGGTGAGAATATTTACTGTCACTACTGTTACTTAAGGTGTCACTGATTTACCCCACCCCTATCGCCCTGGTTGTTCTTGAGTTGGATTTGTGCTTGCAGACAAAACATAATACATGATCCAAGCTAGGTGCACTGTTATGCAATTAGCACAATCCATTTCAATGTCTTCAGGTTATTTACCTTAACATATTGCTTTAATAGTGGTAGTGGTTCATGTTTATCATAGTGCCTTATGTTAAAGAAAAGATTTATCACTGTTCTTTTATTTAGAATATTACATTTAGAAGATCTATTACATTTAGAAGATCTTCTGGACAAAGAAGCTCTTTCCTTTTTAAAGCAGTGAAGCCTTAAATAGTGGATCTGGCAGTCTTCAGTGAGGCAAGATAGACACAAGAAATTTCCTTAACATTTAGCTACACACTAAGTTATGTACTGGGTTCTTCCCTTTTTCTTCTTTCTAAACAACTCCCCACCACACTTAGTACTTTGATTTTTCTCCTTCTACTCTTCAATTAATTCTCAAACATGTCCTGAAGAGCTCAAAGGCCGCAATACTAGATATAATACAACAACAAAGATTTTCTTTCTCCTCAGGTGTCGTGGTTTAACCCAGCTGGCAACTAAGCACCACGCAGCCGCTCGCTCACTCCCCCCCTCCCTCAGTGGGATGGGGGAGAGAATCGGGAAGGAGAAAAAGGTTAGAGCCGAGGGCTGAGATAAAGACAGTTTAATAAGAGAAAATAATAATAATAGTAATAGTGAGAATGATAACAAAATATACAGAATATACAAAATGAATGATGCACAATGCAATTGCTCACCACCCGCCGACCGATGCCCAGCCTGTCCCGAGCAGCGATCAGTACCCGAGCGACCGACTGACCCACCAACCCCCCCGAGCATGACGTTATATGGTATGGAATAGCTCTTTGGACAGTTTGGGTCCTAGCTGTGCTGTACTCCCAGCTTGTTATGCACCTGGCCGAGCAGGAGAAGCTCAAAAAGTCCTTGAGCAGTCTGAGCACTACTTGGCAACAACTAAAAACATGGGCGTGTTATCAACATTCTTCTGGCACTAAATCCAAAGCACAGCACTATGCTAGCTTCTGTGAAGAAAATTAACTCTATCCCAGCCCAAACCAGGACATCAGGAGATGTTACATGCAGAAGGCATAGCCTATTTTGCTGCTTTTCATTCATTTAATACCCCTACTGTTATTCCATTTTGTTTTGCAGTCTCCCTTCTACTAAGAAACCATCAATAGCAATTTATGTTGGTAAACCAATCATTATCCTGTCACCTAAATACTATACCTTTCTTGCCTTCTCCTTCACTCCTCCTAGCTCTTTTATTTACCATACCCCAAAAACTTCTTCTCATTTACCTCCTTTCCTCATCTATCAGCCAACTGCACAAAGCTGAAGATGAGGGAGATTAAAATCTAGAAGAAAACAAAGGTGACAAAAAAAATCCACTTCCTTTATAGAAATTGCTAAACAAAAAAGGAAAGAAAAAATCAATTATAGGAGGAAAAAGCTAGTCTAATTTTTCATCCGTTTAGCCTGTGGGCCACTTTCAGGGTAATCTTGTTAGAAATCAGTTTAGTTTAAATCCATTACTTGCTTAGGTCTTGTCTTCACATACAGCTGTTCAGAAGTAGTTATTTCAAAACAATTTTGTGTGTAGATACTTACATCATAGTAAGATACAAAGTTTTGTTAGCTTTAAATGTCATTAATCTGTAGGTACTTAAAATGCAGGCAGATCTGTTAACTGCAGAGCATGGAAACTGGAAATATGGAAGAAAAAATAAAAAATCCTAGTGGCTAGTAAAATAAATTGGCTAAATTTGACCAATTAGGCATATTTTTTAAAACAATTAATATATACATTTCTGAAATTATTTATGCAATCCCTTAAAAATGTGTAACTACCTCAGCTTCAAGCAAATTATCTGCAAGTTAAAACAAAATATAACAGCTTCAACTGGTACAAATATGTATATATTCTTAACTATATGAATTTAATTAAATTGAACAACAAAGTGATAATTGGGCAAGTATCATTCAAAGCTTTACTCACGCCTCATATATAGTATAATTAAACAAACTGTTTACAAATTTCTGCCTTGTCTGGACAGAGTATCTGTATGTGATTGGAACATCTGAACAGAAATGTTGGATCAGTGCGTTGGCTGAATATTTTGCTGAAAAGATCAAAGTAGTAATTAAAACAGTGGCATTTAAATGTTTATAATGATACTTTAAAGTTAACATCCATCAGGCAACTGAGAAAAGTTCACACTTTTCTTTAGACTACTGTTTTGTTTAGTCTGTCTAAATTACCATTTATTTGCTGGAGGCATTAATCCTCTTCAAAAGCGGCTGCAGGGTGTAGACCTTGCCTGCCTTATAAGCATGGTGTCTGTTAGTGTAATCTTCTCAATGCTAGTGCTAACTGCTAGAGAAAGTGTAAACTCAGATCGAAGTAAAGTCTCTTTTTTCTCCTGTTAGGCAATAACCCTTGGTATTTTCAAGATAAAGGCAAACCTGCAACTATTTCTTGCAGAAACAACAGTAGACTGCTTTAGACTATGTTCTGGAGGAGAAGAAATAAATTAATTCCTAGACACTTAATCACTGTAAGCACTTATGTGTTTGCAGATAAAAATAATAAATCTAGCATCGAAAGTTAAAGAAGAAACTTACAATAATGATCCTTCAAGCCACGAGTTGCCTTTTTATAAAGAATTGTCAGATGATAGTTTTAAACATGACTATTTTCTTGTTATCATACCATTTCTATAACCTTTTTTCTTTCAAGTCAGACTGATCTTATGCATAGTAATTCTTTCAGAGGATTTTTAAAATAAATAAGTAACTTTCCTATTGAGAAGAACAGGAGCTTGTCATGCAGCCAATTTTAGATTTTTCGTTTGTTTAATTGTGCTTTGACATCCAATAATGAAAGAAGTAGGCTGTTTTGATTGTCTTTGATATCTTCATTCTGTGATGATACTGCCAGTCTTTAGTTTCCTATAGCCTTGGTGTGTTTGCAAAGGGGACATTTTCTGATATGAATGGAATGTGGACAGCCTTGCTTTGTTATGAATTTATCTATCTTTGGCCTATGCTTTCAAATCTTCCCACACTGTTTTCAATGGTCACACAGAATCACAGAATGGCAAGGTTTGGAAGGGACCTCGGGAGATCATCTAGTCCAACACCCCTGCTAAAGCAGGTTCACCTAGAGCATGTTACACAGGACATCATCCAGGCGGGTTTTAAATATCTCCAGAGAAGGAGACTCCACAGCCCCCCCTGGGCAGCCTGTTCCAGTGCTCTGTCATCCTCAAAGTAAAGAAGGTCTTTCACATAATCAACTCTTATGCTCCAGTTTGTTCCCATTGCCCCTTGTCCTGTTGCTGGGCACTGCCGACAAGAGTCTGTCTCCGTCCTTGTGACATCCAGCCTTAAGATATTTGTATGTGTTGATGAGATCCCCTCTCAGTCTTCTCTTCTTCAGGCTCAACAAGCCCAACTCTCTCAGCCTTTCCTCATAGGGGAGATGCTCTTGTCCCTTCATTATCCTTGTTGCCCTCCTCTGGACTCTCTCTAGGAATTCCTCATCTTTCTTGAACCAGGGAGCCTAGAAGTGATGGTAGGGAGTGGTAATTATTCTAACAATGGCCTCTACTGAGTTCTGCTTTATAGCTGTGTATCATACATGTGTATACTGAATTAGTCTACAAGGTAACTTAATGAAAACTCTCAAAAGCTAAACTAAATACTGTAAATGCTTAGGTGAAATGAACAAGATCCAGTAAAGGTGTATGTTTGAAATAGCCTATACTTCAACTAGCAGGCTTTTTGGTGCACTACTTGAGGCTGGATCTAAATACAGTCAAGCCTCATTTTAGATAGGTAGATAACATTATTGAAGCTTTCATAAATGGACAAATATCTTTCTAGCATATTAACTCTGAGGGTCTGATATTATTTGTTTTCAATGGTATTTCTGAAATTATTAAATTAATGATTAACTGATTTTGTTAAGTGTTCTAAATTTGCTTTCTAGTTCTAATTTTAGTTGAAAATTAGCTCATAAATTAAAAAAATAACAAATAAGTCATTGACATATCTAAGTTTTGGCCAAGATCAAAGGAATCAAGAAAAGCTGAAGAAAGGTGGGGAGCAACAGTCAGCTAAATAAAACTAATTTCAGAATTTTGTAATCTCCAAGCCTTACTGAGGCTACTTGGTTTGCGTATTATAATCATCACTGTAAGCAGCCTGGGAATATCTCATCTGTAGCTGTACAAACTGTAGCTGCAGTTGTGTTTCCTGGTCCTGTACACCAGAGCAGTTCCAATGCAGGGGGCAAGCCATTTCTGAACAACAGCAGCATCTTCAGACTATGTTTCCACTTGCCACCATTTTTCCTTTAGTGTTAGTCTGTGCTTTCTTGTAATGTTTATTAGAGTTCTTCAATTACCTGGAAAAGTATATGGGTTCAGTAGCAGTGTCCAAGACAGGATACATCTTATTTTGATTATTGCCCATTGCTTTGAAAATCAGTATCTTATTTCAAAAGAGTACTTTGGTTTTAAAATAATTCAGGCTTTGAATGTAAAAACAGAGCTATCTATTTTTAGAAAGGAAAACATGATGACATGAGCAGACCCAGCCATAAGCACGCCAGCTAGTAGATACCTTTTTCTTGTTTACAGCGTGAGATTAGGTACCTTTGTTGCAGGTTCGTACAGTCTCCAAGTACTTGAAAGAAGAAAAACAAACAGGTGTTCCATAATCAGCTAATTAAGATCTTTATTTCTGCAAACTTGTATCCTATACACCACCATCTCAGTCTCTCTTATGTTCCCTGAGCTTTCCCACACTTCAACACCTCTAGTTCCATTTCATGTCCACTAACTGTGCTGTGGTGTGGAGTGAGGGAGGAGGAAGGTGGGAGGAGACTGATTTGCCTTTGTCAGATACCAGCTGATACCAATACCAGGGGCATTCATTTATACCTCTCTTTGTAACCACAGTCTTTATATTTTCACTTTTGATAGACTTGGTTGAACTTGCTAGCTGATTTCAAAAGTTATTGTGGAAGAACATATGGAATGAAAAAGTAGAGTCAATGTAACCCCATTTTTTTTTTTTTCATTAAGAAGCTCTACTATAAGAAGAGTGCCAGTAATGCATGGGAAAGAAGCGCGTCAGTCTTTCAAAGACTCTATCTACTGTCCACTTGCAAAACACCCTTAAAAATCTAAGTTTAAAGTTACTCTTGAACAATCAAAAAGTGTCATCTCCTACATGTAGACTTAAGCCATCATAAGTCTGTTTCAGAGAGATGTTATACTATTTCTAGTGTAGATTTAATTTTTCAGGGATTGCAACAGTAATATCATACAGGTCTTGTTCATCTGGCCCCTTTCTTGCTTTTACTATTTTCATGCTGGTGTATCATGATCTTATGGTGATCTCCTTCCTGATCAGTCCTCCCAAATTCAGCTGGCTGGCCAGCTGGCCTGGTTGGTAGAGCATTAGCCAGACACACACTGCAGGTAGAGTGCCACAGCAAAAGGCATGGTACTGGGCAGCTGTAAGGAATATGTATCTTTGCTTAATGAACTCCCACCATAAGGCATTTTCTGTGCTGTAGGCCCTCCTCTGTGACCATGTATTACTGGGAATCTACTTTTCATTTGATAAGCATTATTCTTATGTGACCTTATGCATAAAATGCCCATTCTTTGTAATATGTCACTGTAGTCTGAGATTTAATAATTCACTGGAAGTTGTGAGACATAAAGTGGCATAAATGTATGCCACTACTTATAAAACTATATTTACAATGGTAGTTTCTGTTTGCACAAGCTATTTCAGTCACAAGCCTCCCCTACTCATATCCCAACCTGACAGTTTACACTACAAATATTTACAAATGCAGATGTTGGAGCTTCCCTTCAGCTACAAGAAGGCTACTCTTAACCATTAATTTTAACAAAACTATATATGTTACACTAGTATACTCTAGTATAACTCTTTCTTGGCCAAAACCTTAAACATTGTGCCTCTTGCATGCTGGAGTAATGCAATTTTCTCACTAGAGCAACTGAAATAATGTATTGCCTTAGACTTGGTCCAAGTTGTATAACACAGTGGGTTTTTCCCTCTCAGTTTTACCACTATAATGGGTAGATCATGCTAGCAGTTATGCTAACAAGTAGTCTTTTAGTACTTTAGTACTTTTAGTACTTCTAGGCGTAAATAAGTTTATAAAAAGTAACAGAGTTTTCAGTGTTTGAGTCTTCAGTTTAGACTAGCTATAAGAAGAGTGGAGAGCTGACAGTAATTTGAGCATGCAGTTCAGCTGAAAGCTAAGTTTTATGACTAACGCGAGTGCTGACAGGAAAAATAGACCAAAGAAATCAAAGGAATCATATGTGAACTGTTTCTTCCAGTTACTAAAAGGAGGGTAAACAGGAGCTCTGTCTGAAAGAGGAATCATCCTTCTGTACATAACCATATAGCACACAAAACATGCAGAGGTCTATTGAAAAGGCCTGCACTGTATTGCTGTATACAACAGCAAGAGTTGGGGTTAGACCCATAACTTGCTGTTTGATATACAGAGTGGTGAAAAGCAATGATTGTGAAGCTGAGAAAAGTCTCAACAGAAGAGAAATATATTAATTCCTTCAAAGCCTTTGTACTGTTGTTAAGAATTTGATCCTCAAAATTTTCCTGTGAGGCAGTATTACACCAAGTTTTAGTAAGAACATGAAGACTAAATGTACTTACACAATAAATGAGAATTAAAATGATGTGATAGCAACAGAAGAAAAAAAGGCTACAAAATGTTAATCTGCAGGGACTTTACAGCAACACACTAAAGACATAGCAGTGCCTCTGACTACATCTATTTTCTCAAGACACTAATCACTTAATTCATTTACTGCTAGTGTAAACAAAATAAAGCAATGGGACCTTCTGAAATTTTTGAGGCCTTGTCTGAGACAGTTCATTAACATATTGAAATAGAGATCTCTGTCTTAGGGGCTTACCTACAAGCTGGGCTAAAAGTTCTTTCTGAAGTTATCGATACTGAGTTTTAATTCTTCTGCCAAAAGATTATAGAAGTTAATGACTGTAGAGCTGAGAACTCACTTTAGCAGGAAGAAACACCTTAGAGCCAGGAATCTGTTAACTGAGCTAAGCAGAAGGCTAAGTCAACCCTAAACCCCAAAGAAAATTAAGAGAAATAACTTTGCTGTCAGGCTATCATTTAAGACTCCACTGTCTGGTCGCAAGAGACAAGGAAACAGGAGGAGAGTGTTTACTTCATGTGCTAGAAAATACCAAGCCGTATGTGAAATAGGAGCAGAAAAGATAAAGTTCTGTGAGTTTGTGGCAGGTACGAACTATAGAGACAATTTAGAAAGCCTTTTGACAGGCTCAGCTTCCCTCCTTCATTCACAGTTCCTCTACCTCCTCCCCCTGCACAGCACAGGGGCATGGGGAATGGGAGCTGAGATCAGTCCATAACAGCTCCTCTCTGCACTCCTTCCTTCTCACACTCTCCCCAAGCTCCAGTGTGGGTTCTCCCTGTGCGATACAGTCCGTCACAAACTGCTCTAACATGGGCTGTCCACAGGCCACGGTTCTTTCAGGATAAATGTGCTCCAGCATGGGCTGTCCATGGGCTGCAGGGAATAACACTTCCACTGAGGTGTCTCCCACAGGGTGCAGGGGAATCTCTACTCCAGTGGCTGGAGTGTGCCTCCTCCCCTTCTTCACTGACCCTGGTGTCTGCAGGGCTGTTTCACGTATTTCTCACTCCTCTCTCTCAACTGTTGTGCAGCATTTTTTACCATTTCTTAAAGAAATTTTCCTAGAGTTGGCACCATCTTGGCTGAGCAGCTCAGCTGTGCTCTGCAATGGGTCCATTGGAGCCAGCTGGAACTGTCTGTGTCCGGCACAGGGCAGCCCCAGCCTCACCTCACAGAGGCTACCCTTGCAGACCATCCTAGCTGCCAAAATGTTGCCTTGTAGGTCCAATACACTAAGATATTGGGTCACTTTCACAGTAACCAGAACTTCAAAAAGTATCTCCAAAGGGTTTCATATTGTACCCCCACTTAGGCTGCTCAGGTTGCTTGGGAGCTGGTACTCCAAAATTCTGAGAGTAAGAAGTTTTTCTGGTGCCTGACAGTAGTGGGGTAGGCATCCAGGTAATAGCAGCACTCCTGAGCATTGAACGGCGTGTACAGTGTTTGTTCTAGGACTGGATAATCTTTCCAAGCACAGCTCAGGAGACCCAACTCAGGACTGTTTTTGTCCCACGGAAGGCCCTGAATTACACATGCACCAAGACGTGAATTATGCAACAGAGATTTAGCAATTATCTCTTCCTTTTGATGGCCCTGACAAAGTAATTTGCTGAGATGCTCCTCCATTTCCTGAGGAAGTTGTAGTAAATTGCTAGCTATGTGGCAAGACTCTGAGGGATTGACTGGAAATAAGAACACTGTATTGTATTGCAGGAAGTTGTACTCTCATATCCTTGCATTTACATGTGTAAAATGTAAAAAGCTGTGTAGCAGCAGAAAGCAGGAGGTATGGAGCTGGCTGTGAACACAAGTTGTGCCCTGCTTGTCTTTCCATCAGAGGAGGCTGGGAACAACTGGCCCCTCCATGACTAGCAGAACTTCCCAGCCTTTAAGGCATGTAAGATCTGGAGGGAACTGGCAAAAGGTTTCAACCTGTTTCAAACCCGAATAAGACTCAGTGTTTGAAATTTAAGGCAGTCCCCCAAAAGGCGTGCCAGTAAGGAACTGGGGACCATGTATGATTTTCTATTTATGTTTGTAAGGTTGGGCATGCACTTGCTTTTAGCATGATATTCAAGACAACAGCATGGATAAACTTACGTGTTGGGATGGTGGCAGATCAGATCCTGGACTTTTCAAATTAGACATGCAAAAGTACTGGACATCATGTCCAAGTTTCTGCAGTATGGCTCTCCCGGTGCAGAACAGAAGTTAAAGCATTGCTGTACCTCAGAGAGATTTCATCAAGCTTAGTAAATTATTATGAAACAAGGAGATGCAATAATATTTTTTGTTAAAGAGAAGTCTCAGGAAATTAATGCATTTCTATTCATGACAGCAGTGCATTTGGCCATTCCATGTTTTTAAATGGAGAGCATTCAGTGGTACAGATACCAAGCATTCCTCTGCATACTGGGTAAAGCAGCAGTGTTGTGACATTTCAGTATGTGGCTGTCTTTAAGAGGCTCTTAGTCATTTAAAGAAACTGACGACTTAAAATTTGGAAAATGTCAGATCAAGTATATATGGACAGACTTAATCTTTTCATTGGGAAATACATATACAAATACATGAATAAGAAATCCTACTGAAAAAGTACACCTACAATATTTGGAATATCCATGTAAAAGGAAAAAAAAAACCCCAACCCCAAAACTTTTTTATGGGGCATACACTAATGTGACCACATTAGTGAACCATACCAGGTATCTTCATTAGAAATAAACCATTAGTGCTCAATTACTTAATTCTCCTGATCTTTAGCAGAAGTATATGGTATCATGATAATTTTCACTATTGTTACAGATATTAAAAAATAGGTTCACATTAAATGACACACTTCAATTCAGCTGTTCATGCAAAATCCTGCTTGTTTTTTTTGTGATTGAAGATACTTTCATATACACAAAATCCTACCATGTCTTTCTATACACACAGACTTCAAATACAGAGACTCTGCTCTCCCCTCTCTCCATCTTCTAGATGTCAAAATTTTATTAAAAAAATTAAATTGGATTATTGAATTTGGACAAAGTATTGAGTTTTAATTGAAGAAAAGAAAAAGAAAATCTTAGATTAGGATAAAATAAGAATTTCTGTTTTAAAAGTCCAGGAAATGTAAGTCAAATAGCACTATTAACTTTCGACTTTGACTTTGGCTGTAAATACTAGACAGGAAAATATTGTGTAGAATAGGAATGAGTGCTACTTTCAGTATATTTTCATTTCATATGATATACCTAGCAATTTGATAAATCATTTAAAATATATGCTGACACTAAGGAAGTACATGCATACATATTCAAAAGGAGAAAACTATTTATTTATTCTTTATATTATTAAATTTTATTACTGAGCTCTAGAAATGAGATAAATGTTAAGACTAGTGAGGAACACAGAGTGCCTCAAGTTATAAAGAGAAGTATGTGCATGTGCCTTGCTTTGGTATATTCTGTTGCTATGTAAACATTCCAGAGTCACATCTATAAAGCAGGAAGACAAATAGTTATTGTGAATTATTTGAGATCACACAGCTCTCTGAGACAGATCTGGCAATTAAGCAAAATTTTCTTGGGTATAGGAATAGAGATGGATTATGCTTGATGAGATATCCTATGGTGCACAGCAGAGATTTACCTTCAAAATGATGTAATTGACGGTTTCTCATACTGATTTTTAAAATAATATCTATTTTAAAGCTGTTTTTTTACTCAGTAAATCCCAGTGATGCGACTTATATCAAACCTGAAAAAAGCTTCTTATGACTGATGATTCCAAAACATAAATTCTCCTGTTAGAAAATGAAGATACTGTTATATAAAAAGGAAACCAAGGAACTGGACTAACTTGTCATAAATGGTTATGTATAAATAAACAAATAAATGTCTTAAAGTCATTCTTCCACTAGGTAAGAAACATTTACTGTTGCAGTGCTGTGTTTTTGAGGGCTTTGTTTGTTTATTCAGATTTTTAAAATTATTTTAACAATCAGCACTTCAAAAAAAGTTTAGGGCCCCATATACAGCTTGCAAATGAAAATGACAGTATGTATGTCTCTACCTTTGTTACAGAAGCCTGGACTATAATACGGATACATGTTGCTTTCTTCAGTACATGCTAACTCTTCCACATCTTTAAAGGATCCAGGATTCTGAAGTAATTGTATTATGTAATAGGGAGCATTGTGGAAAGTTGCTTGCAAAGGATGATATGAATGCTCATTCTCCGTTGTAGTTACATGGCATGTCTTCACAAAAAAATGAACCAGAATATGATATAATTTCTTCCTTTTGGAAGAATGCACCCTAGGGAGTCATCTGGGCCAAAAAAATTTGAATAAGGAAGGGAGAGGTAGGAGTCATCAGAAAAAGTAGTAAATCCATTGTTTGGGTCCTTGATTGACACTTAAAATATCAGTTTGATTCTTTGATTCTGATTCAGAAGTAGGATTCACACATACATTTTTCATGTGTGGGAACTTAGACATTAAACTGTTACATCTAAATTCTGATAGACTTTTCTTATAACATTTAACTTTTTCATTATGAAGTCAGATTTTAACTTCATTTTGGGGTAAAGAAGGAAATCCTATACAGTAATTTTTTTTTTCCAAAACACAGGGGAAAAATGGTGGAATGACGTTGTATTTTCTAACTAGTGAATACTGCAAGCCTTCCAAGAATGGTTAAAGATTTGAGGAAGGAAGATATAAAAGAACGGGCAAAGTGAAACTTTTGAGACTTCAACTCTTGGCTGGAGTGAATTTTTGTATAAGAAACACAGATGATGACTTCCGTGGCTTTGAGGATCATGTTGAAGAATTGAATAGTCACTGACATCTTAAGAAAAGCAGTACTCTCCTTTAAAATCTTAGGGAATTGTCTGTTTCATGCTTATATAGGAGCTGTAAGTAAGCATGTGATCATAACTTCCCCAACTTCCATTTCCAATTTAAATTGCCCCCAACAAGGTTGGCTAGTTGCTGTGTTGTGTCTTTGTACTATAAAGTATACTGAATTCTGTGGTTTGTACCATCCTGCTGGTCATTCTTAAGAAGAAAACAAGATTATTATAGTGGCTAACATTACCCAACATTAAAAAAAAAACCAAACCCAATCCATTGTGCAGCAATTCCACTCTGGGAAGCTGTCAGTAAATTAAAAATAATACTTCTTCAGTTAGTGATTCTTGATTATTGTGTAGTTGTAGTGCAAAAGTCTGTATTCAGTACATTCTAGTACTTCTGTGTGCGTACAATCTGAGATACAGTTATTAATCTATAAAATCTATAAAATGTCAAAGTGTAAATTCATTATTAATTAGTAATATTTGAAATTAAAACTCAAACTTCTTTAATACGGTAAATTCTTCTTATCTTCTTGAATAGTTTCTTCACTTCTTGAAGTAATCTGTTCTTCAGTGGAAATTCTGCTTGGAAACTAATTCCATGTAGGCAGCTTCTCTATGTTTTAAAACTCTTTTTCAGTATGCAACTACTGACTTTGAGTTTACAAAGTAGCATGAGGTTTAATTTTGTCCAAAATAGTATGTATTATGAAAAAGTAGTAAGATTCAGGGGAAAAAAGCACATAATTTACAATTGTTAGGAAACAAACTCTGGAAAACCAGCATTTATCCATCAAATTATCCATCATTATTACCATCAGAATGATAACCATGGATGTTCTACAGTGACAATGTAACTTTTATTAAATATGAAATCGGTACAGTTCTGTGAACTTGGAATATTTTACACTAGCAAAGTATCTGCACTATTTTATTTGGTAATAGCTAATAGTTTATAACTATATTACTGTGATGGTGGGGTTTTTTGATGTGTGTAATTGCCTTTTTTTCTTTGAGCCTCACCTTTCAGCTGCATTCTTTCCTCTGAGCTGTGCACTGTTCTTACTGTGTTGAAGCAACTTAAAAATTTCATGCTAAGGTTATGATTTTGACCTGTTAAACATGAGTGAGACATTTAACAACATCTGACACACCAAATTATCACACATATTTAAAAAAGAACTAAATTTGTAGAACTGTTACAACAGTTAATGCTCAGTGACCAAATAACATCTTTTCAAACAGGGGAATTGAGAAGTGGCATGTTGTCATCAAAGTATTACTGTCACATAATGGCAATATGTTTTGTAACAGTTTTTACATTTGGTGTTTTCTACTTTGATAAGTTACCACGCAAGATACTACTGGCACTTGAACTTTTATTCAAACTAAATGTAGTAACTGGAGAAAATCATGTTCTAATATGTTGGTATTGCTGAAACTTGATTTTGTCTCATTTGTCAGTGGGCAGCAGATAGAGCACCAGTGAGAATTACAGCCAGACCCAATAAAATTATTTCATTGAATATCCAATATTCTTTTAAAGTGTAATTTAGTTTTACATATTCTTTATAGTCCTTTAATCTTTATAGGCCCGAAGTAGTCATAATTGACTTGTAATAACCCACAGTTGCTGTTCTATAGAAAGTACTTATTATTGTTAGTATGTAGGTCCACTAATTCTAAACCATTGCTGATGACTTGCTTGTTGTATTGGTTTTTCTTTTTTTTTTTTTTTTTTTCTAGATTGTTTTGGATAATTATGACATTAACTCAAAACCTGAAAGACCTTATTCCCTTCTAGAAGGATGAACTCTGCAAGTAATTGAGAAATATTCTCATTAAAGCCTAATAATGAAACTAAAAATCAAAACCATCACCCTACAACTTTCATTGTTTATCTTTTTGGTACTTAGTACGATAAAGCAGATACTAGAAAAGGACAGAGAAGTGGGCAGATGGATCACTAACTGGAAAAAATAATTTTATTTTTAAAAATGCAAATACTCACCTAACCATTGAGGTCATTGTGGTAGAATTATTTTGGAATAAGTATTTTACTAACACTGTCTCCTTCAGAGTGCCATCATGCTCTTGACTGCATGAAGATCTCTGAACAATTACTGCTTTAGCAGGGTGAATGGGTGATAGGAAAGAACATCAGGTGTTAAAATGCAGGTGGCATTAAAACTACAAATTAATTAATTGTTAGTTATACATGGAGAATTTCAGTGTGTTTTATGTTCTTTACAAGTTCTGCAGTAGAGGGAGGAGTTTCACTGTAATGTTTTGAAACATCATCTGTTACCTAAACCTGTGCTGGAAAAAAGGTTTAAGGATTTTGTTAGAAGCAGTCATCAATCATTCTACTAGAATGTAAGATACCTCACTGGTTTTTTCCACTATAAATTTAAAAACAGTGATAGCAAAAGGCCTTACTTATGGCAAAACATAGGATCCAATACTGGTAGCTCAGGTGAGAAAATCTTAGAGCAAGAATATTCCCTAAAATCACAAAAATATACTAATTTCAGTCAAAAGTTCAGCTTAAAATTCTTTTGCTGCTGTAACTGAAGTATAAAGGTTTTTATAAAGTACATGTTTGTAAAAATAAAATATGAGTACAGGTGAAGTAGCAAATGTGGTTCTGGAGGACTAAGCAACTTGGTATGTATAAATTCAACAGAGCTATCAAAAATTGTTGAAACACCATGAAAACTGGAACTTTTCTGTATCTACCTGAGGAAACAAAATAATTTCTAACATTTAAAATGGTAAAAAGATTAAAACAGTGCAGTTCTAAGAAATGTTGGAAATCAAGGCTAGACTCAAAAAAAATTTTCACATTCACCATCTATTAACAGCTGTAAAATTGCTGCTGCCTTACACATAATGATTTTGTTAGTTGTCAATTTTTTTAATAGAATAGAAGATAGGAAAATTGCTTTTCTGAATCATTCATTTCTTTATTCCAAGAAAATTCAAAGAGGCTGCATATTCATATGATCTAAAAAATAAACACACTCACCCAAAATAAATTTTTACTTCCAGAGCATGTCATTCTTTAGTCCTTGCCACTTGAGTTATTATGATTCTATTGCCTTTGGTAAACTCTCTACCCCCCTACCCGCCCACCCCCCTGAATTACGAAGAACAAAAGCAAATTAGAGTAGAAAAGCTTTTCTACTAAGAGATTTGAATGAGAGCAAATGGTTTTAACCATATTAGAAATTTTGTATTATCAGTCTGTGCAGAAACTAGTGTAATTTTAGTTGTAAATCAAAATGATGGCGTAAACACATAAAAGCTTGCAAAGATCTCTTTACAGGTTAGTATGGGAATAATATGACCTTCAGAATAGATTTAGTGTTGAGATAATGCAGCCTTATGTTAGGCAAAACCAGCTCAATTGTCTTAAAATGTCTTTATTGAGTCAGCAGCTTTCTTATGTACCTTTTTAAAGGCATTTGTTAATCAGGCAACCCAACATTTACCGCACGTAGCAGGTGCAAGTCGCAGGGCAGGCATAAGCATTGGTGAATATTTTAGAATCATTGCATATACTGTTTATGCCAAGGTAGAAATCTAACTGTCTTCAGTAGGCTTATGTGAAGCTCATTAAACAGGCTCATGAGCTATGAATGACCTCTTATGCCCTGTCTTGTATGATCTTTGAGTAATTTCCTATATATAAATTTATTGTTGATGAGGCTTTTGCGGAGTGCATGGTTCTGACTTGTGAATACTTGCTACAGGTTCAGGGAACAGAGATATTCCCAGATGCAAGGTAATAGACATGAACAAGTGCTTTACCTTTATTAAAATTATTTATGGGCGAAGTCTACTGCTGAATGAAAGTACAGGGTTGCTAATGTGGTAGAGGACCTTTGTTTCCTTACTCCTCATAACTTCACATCATGCTTGCGAAGTCTGAGGCTTTCAAAGATGGAATTATAGATACAATTCTAAGAACTGTATAAGAAACTCAACACTTTTATGTTTTTTTTACCTGAAGGCTTATGCCAAAGTTTGTAGTTCTGCATACATGGGAATACATGCTGAGCTATGAATGAGGTTCAAAATACGTATTTATCAAAATGGCCTGTTATTTTATACAGCTGTTAGAAATAATGAGTGTTATATTTTTCAATGAGTTTGTAACATTGTACTTCAATTTTGTTTAATTTAAGTGAAAGCTTAGTGACAACTTTCTTTAAATAAATGATCAAAGGAAGTTTTTTTTAAGGAGACAGTTATGAATTGATTTAAAACCTAGAAGTGATCAGCAGTCTTCTTCAGTTTTCTACTTTATAGGGGTGTTTCAGTAGAGCAGGGAGTGTATGCAGAAGGAATAGTGTCTGTTCCCACAGTTAGAGATGCTATTTGTGCTAATACAAATATAATTTACATTTTTTTTATGGTTTATTACCAAATGCTTTGGGATCAGTTTGGGGGGGAAAAACGTCGTAACTGTGTGTTTCTCTTTTATTCACTATTCCTATTTTTATTTGATTATCATTTCACCATTGTAAGAATAGAATTGGTCTGATTTATGACAGCAACAACACCTACAAACAGGAGAACAAATGTTTGTTTCATATGCTGTGGTAATCTCATGTCACTCCCAAGTACTGCAACCTGCTTGACCCTATAACAGTAGTAGTTGTAGTCATAAGGGATTTCCTGTTTTGGTTTTCTTAGGTTGTGGTTATGCAGAGAAAAGTCATCTTAAGGGCTGCAAAAAATAGAGAATGAATTTGTTAATAGAGAATACTCTGATTACTGCCACTCTTTATATGGCTGAAGAGTTTAGAAGTACAGAAGGCTGACTGATCTCCACAAAGCTTTACTTAAACCAGTTGTTAACTAGGGCTTAAAACAAAGTTTACATGAAACATACTGAGCTTACGTATGTTTGCTAGAATAGTGGATGGTATTATTTTTATGAGAATAATTGCTTTAATGTCTACTAGTTGATTTCATAATGATGGCACAGAAAAAGTTAAAAAGTGATGTGCTGATTCCTATTTTAGCAGGTGATCTGTGAATGCATATTTTAAAGAACAGCTTTCCTATTGCTGGATTGCACTGCTGAACATCTGTTCTTGCTTTGGGATGTACACAAATCTAGTAATTATTCTTGGTATTACTAATTTTAAAGTATTTAGTGCCTCAAAACCACTAAGGAATGGAAACACTGCAAGGTGATGTATGGGCTGAATAAGCAAGCTGGTTGAAGAGATGCTTCTTGCTGTTTGGATTAATTTGTCATCAGTCTTAGAACACATAAGAAGTAACACACAAGTAGATTACAATTATACACTTTATATAAAGGTGTGTTGACACCAGCCAGCAACTAAGCACCCAGTCAACCACTCACTCCTCCCAACTACCTCTCCCCTCCCTCTAGTGGGACAGCGTACAAAACTGGGAAAGAAGAAGAGAGAAAAAGTTACGGGTTGAGATAACGACAGTTTAATAAGTCAAGGAAAGAGGAAAAAAAGAACAAGTGATACAAAGGCAATTACTCACCATCTCCAACAGTGCATCAATGCCTAGCTCATCTCTAAGCATTGGCTACTTTGGAAAGAGTGCACATCCAATTTTTACTGCTGAGCATGTCATTGTATGGCATGGAATTTCCATTTGGTCATTTTGGGTCAGCTGTCCGGGCTGTGTCTCCTCCCAGGCTCTTGCTCACCCCTGGGCTACTCCCTGGGGGTAGGGCAGAGGGGGCCTTGACTCCGTGCAAGCACTGCTCAGCAATAGCCAAAACACTGGTGCGTTCTCAATGCTGTTTTGGACACAAATGTAGAGTATAGCACCATACGGGATGCTATGAAGAAATTTAACTCTATCCCAGCCAGAGCCAGTACAAGTATACATTCATCCCCAAACAGTATTTTCACACAAATCTGTTACGATGCAATTTATTAGACAGTCTTAACATCTTTAGCGCTTAGTTGCTACTTCCTATTTTCTGTATGCATAGAGCTTTATTAGATCTCTAAAGTGCTTTCAAGCACAGTTCTGTTATGCAAAGTAAGTTACGGTTTCTGTATGCTTCACTGAGACAGCTTCCTTTGAAATTACCCCCAGCTGCGTTGGTTTTATACTTATGTACTGCGAAGGTGAGTGATAGAGGAGACAATCTAGCTTTTTCTGTTGTGCCTTGGAGAGATATTCTAGACATGGAAACTGTGTAAACAACAGAGACAATTAGAAAGTGCTCTTAACTTCACCGATACAGTGGAATGACTGTCACAAATCGTTAGTGTAGAGGAGCTGACGCTGGCACTAGTAGTTACTTATTATGCAGACACTGATTATGGATTCACAATCCAACATTTCCAGGTCTGAAAATTGAAGGGGTTTTAGATACTAAAGTCAATATTATTTATTTATCTTTTGGTTTTGTTTCTGCTGTGATTGGAATTGGGTGACCTTTTAAAATATTTTAAAAAAATGTTACCTGCCCTTAACTCCTATTATCTGTAGGAAATCTGTATTTTTACATCCAAATTATTTTCAGCATTTCTTGAAAACAGCTTAAAAACTTAGCAAAAATTTGCAAATATATGACTGTATGTTCAAAGCACAAATGCCGTACAATTTAGACATCAAAGTCTGCTTTCAGTTTTTGAGGAACTCTATCTAACAATTTAAATTACCATTGCTGTCCATCTGTTACACTAGGAAATATATGAGTTACTATCCCCTGGTAAACAGTAATTAATTCCCCTACTCTTTTGCATTTTTTTCCCCTCCTAGACAACAAGAATGGATGAAAGGAAAAACTCATTTAGGTAAAAAAAATTGAAATTTACTAAAACCCCCCCAAACCACTCTAGTAAGGAGCATCTAAAAAATATTTTGATTTAGGAAATTAATGTTTCCCCTGGAACACAGCATGGCAATTCCTTTCCTTAATAGAAACCAAGAAGGACATGTTGCTTTCAAGATTAAGCAGTGCTCAGACTCTATCTTATTTTTTCTTATTTCTAATGTCCATTATGTCCCTCTCATATGGTAAATCATCTAAAGAAACAGCAGTGCATGGTGCTGTATACATTATAGTTGATCTGAGCTGTTCTTAGTCCTAGATAAATTACAGCTAACAGCCAAAACCAAGTAAGAAATAGAAGAGCATAACAATCTATGTAATAAATGAACACTCTAGGGTAACAAGTATTCTTAGAGATATAGCTAAGAAGAATTTTATTTTAATTTCAGTAAATTAAAGGTCTGTCCTGGTTTCGGCTGGGATAGAGTTAATTTTCTTCACAGAAGCTAGCATAGTGCTGTGCTTTGGATTTAGTACTAGAAGAATGTTGATAACACGCTGATGTTTTTAGTTGTTGCCAAGTAGTGCTCAGACTGCTCAAGGACTTTTTGAGCTTCTCCTGCTCGGCCAGGTGCAAAACAAGCTGGGAGTACAGCACAGCTAGGACCCAAACTGTCCAAAGAGCTATTCCATACCATATAACGTCATGCTCGGGGGGGTTGGTGGGTCGGTCGGTCGCTGCTGGGGTACTGATCGCTGCTCGGGACGGGCTGGGCATCGGTCGGCGGGTGGTGAGCAATTGCATTGTGCATCATTCGTTTTGTATATTCTGTATATTTTGTTATCATTCTCACTATTACTATTATTATTATTTTCTCTTATTAAACTGTCTTTATCTCAGCCCTCGGCTCTAACCTTTTTTCCCCTTCCCGATTCTCTCCCCCATCCCACTGAGGGAGGGGGGGAGTGAGCGAGCGGCTGCGTGGTGCTTAGTTGCCAGCCGGGTTAAACCACGACAAGGTCTTAGTATTCTGGAGGTATTAAAAAAAAAGAAAAACCTGAAAAACCCCAAACTCTCAAGTCCCCAAACCCAGTTCCTTCAGTCTCAGTATGAAATACTTTGCCAAACAGAAATCCAATTTAGTATTGCAACTTCACTGGAATCATCATAAGTCCATATAAAAAAAACCTGACCTTTTTCACGCTCTCAAAACGATGGAGAAGATCAGTTACTCAGCCTAAAGACACATTTGAGCATTCTCCTTGTTACACTCAAAATGAATATTATGTTTTCTAGCTGTAATCTTATGTACATTGTTAAGCCAGCTTTGGATCTGTAGTTTCCTCTATGCTTGCTTGGTGGATACTGCTTTTAGGTTACTAAAAAATGCACTAGCATTGCTAAGCTGCACTAGCATTGCAATGAGGTTAATCCTGTTCTGAAATTCCTCATCTGCACTGAGGTCCTGTACAAAAACTTTCTGTGAGAATGAATGCAAATGTTGAATGAGGAAAGCCTTACCCCAACTCTTAGCTTTTTATACTGTTTCTCACACCTTTTTTCTTCCATATAATCATTATCCCTGCTTTGCCTTGGCTCCTCAGAGAATTTGAGTCTCAAATATACATACAAATATAAAGTATTAGCAAGTTAGATTCATAGAATCATAGAATTGTTCAGGCTGGAAAAGAGCTTTAAGATCATCAAGTCCAACCGTTAACCTAACACTGCCATCCCACCACTAAGCCATGACCTAAGTACCTTGTCTAGATGCCTTTTAAATACCTCCAGGGACCACTTCCCTGGGCAGCCCATTTCAGTGCTTGACAACCTTTTCAGTGAAGAAACTTATACTAACATCCAATCTAAATCTCCCCTGGTGCAACTACCTTTTAGGTAGTTGTAGAGTGATAAGGTCTCCCCTCAGCCCCCTTTTCTCCAGGTTAAACAATCCCAGTTCTCTCAGACACTCCAGACCCTTCACCAGCTTTGTTGCTCTTCTTTGGACATGTTACAGCACCTTAATGTCTTTCTTGTAGTGATGAACACAGTATTTGAGGTGTGGCCTCACCAGTGCTGAGTACAGGGGAAGGATGATTTCCCTGGTCCTGCTGGCCTCACCGTTTTGATACAAGCCAGGATGCCATTGGCCTTCTTGGCCACCTGGGCACACTGCTGGCTCATGTTCAGCTGGCTGTTGACCAACACTCCCAGGTCCTTTTCCATCAGGCATGTTTCCAGCCACTCTTTCCCAAGCCTGTAGCATTGTATGTAGTTGTTGTGAACCAAGTGCAGGACCCAGCATTTGACCTTGTTGAACCTCATAAAATTGGCCTCTGCCTATTGATTGAGCCTGTCCAGATCCCTCTGCAGAGCCCTCCTCCCCTTGAACAGATTGACACTCGTGCCCAATTTGATGTCATCTGCAAACTTATGGAGGGTGCACTCGATCTCCTCATCCAGATCATTAATAAAGGTATTAAACAGAACTGGCCCCAGAACTGAGCCCTGGGGAGCACTGCTTGTGACCGTCTGCCAACTGGATTTAACTCCATTCACCACAAATCTTTGGTCCCAGCCATCCAGCCAGTTTTTTACCCAGTAAAAAGTACAACTGTCCAAGCCATAAGCAGCCAGTTTCTCCAGGAGAATGCTGTAGCAAGCAGTGTCTAAGGCTTTACTAAAGTCCAGGTACCCTATATCCACAGCCTTTCCCTCATCCACTAAGCAGGTCACCTTGTCATACAAGGACATCAGGTTAGTCAAGCAGGACCTGCTGTTCATAAACCCATGCTGACTGGGTCCGATCACCTGGTTGTCCTGTATGTGCTGTGTGATGGCACTCACGATGATCTGCTCCATGGCCTTCCCTGGCACTGAGGTCAGACTGACAGGCAGTTCACCAGATCCTCCTTTGGCCTCTTCTTTTAGACAGGCATCACATTTGCTAACCTTCCGTCAACTGGGACCTCCTCAGTTAGGCAGGACTGCTGATAAATGATTGAAAGTGGCTCAATGGGCACTTCTACCAGCTCCCTCAGTACCCTTGGGTAGATCCTATAGACTTGTTTGTGTCTAAGTGTTGTAGTAGGTTGCTAACCATTTCCTCCTGGATTGTGGGGGCTTCACTCTGTTCCCCATCCCCGTCTTCCAGCTCAGGGGGCTGGGTACCCCAAAACAAAACGGTCTTGCTATTAAAGACTGAGGCAAAGAAGGCATTAAGTACTCAGTCTTTTCCTGAGGCTTTGTCACTATGTTTCCACCACATCCAGTAAAGAATGGAGATTCTCCTTAGCCCTCCATTTCTTGCTAATGTATTTATAGAGACATCTTTTATTGTTCTTTTACAACATTAGCCAGATTAAGTCCTAGTTGGACTTTGGTCCTTCTAATTTTCTTCCTGCGTAACTTCACAGCATCCTTGCAGTCCTACTGGGTTGCCTGTCCCTCCTTCCAAAGGTCATAACCCCTCTTTTTTTCTCCTGAGTTCCAGCAAGAGCTCTCTGTTCATCCAGGTTGGTCTTCTTCCCCGCTGGCTCATCTTTCAGCACATGGAGATGGCCTGCTCCTGCGCCTTTAAGATTTCATTCCTGAAGAATGTCCAGCCTTCCTGGGCTCCTCTGCCCTTCAGGACTGCCTTCCAAGAAACTGTGTCAACCAGACCCCTAAACAGGCCAAATTCTGCCTTCTGGAAGTCCGAGGTAGCAGCTCTGCTAACCACATTCCTTACTTCTCTCAGAATTGAAAACTCTAGACAGCCACCAACCAGCACACCACCCACAAGCCCTTCTCTGTTTACAAACAGGTCCAGTGAGTGCCTTCCCTAGTTAGTTCCCTCACCAGCTGTGTCAGGAAGTTATCTTCCACATGCTCCGTGAATGTCCTAGACTGTTTCCTCCTGGCTATATTGTATTTCCAGCAGGCATCTGGTAAATTGAAGTCCCCCATGAGAATAAGGGCTAGTGATCGTAAGAATTCTCCCAGCTGCTTATAGAATATTTCATCTGCTTCTTCATCCTAGTTGGGTGGTCTATAACAGACTCCCACCATGACATCTGCCTTGTTGGCCTTTCCTCTCATTCTTACCCATAAACACTCAACTCTGTCATCACACTCACTGAGCTCTAGAGTCAAAAACTCTCTAATATACAGGGCTACCTTACCACCCCTCCTTCCTTGCCTATCCCTTTTGAAGAACTTACACCCATCCATTGCAGTACTCCAGTTGTGTGAGTCACCCACCCATGTTTTGTTAGTGCTGCACAATGGCTTCCAACACCTCCTGTTTGTTGTCCATGCTGCATGCATTGGCATAGATGCACTTCAGTTTGGTTATTGATGCCGCCACCTTTTTTGGGGGAGAAGCCCTAATTCCTATGTGACTGTACTCAGGTGCTTCTAATAATTTCTAACGCATCAATAACCCTCATGTCTTTGCTGCCGTGTGGATCTCCATCCCCTACGCCCACTGAGATGGCAGACTGAAGGACCTTGCTAGCTCACCATCCCTCAAACATTGGTCTGCTGCCCCCAGGCTTATCTCCAGCAAGCCTGGTTTTATCTCTTTCCCCCCTTCATATCTAGTTTAAAGCTCTTTCAATGAGCCCTGCTAATTCCTGCACAAAGATCCTTTTCCCCCTTTGAGACAGGTGTACCCCATCTGTCACCAGCAGTCCTGGTGTTGTGTAGACCGACCTGTGATCAAAAAGTCAAAATTAGTTTGTGTTCTGGGTTATCTTCTGTCACTGAAAACAGCGATACTGAGACAACGCTGCTCTGAGCATGAATTAGTACATGACACGATTAGATATAAATTCCTTACTACTAACTAAGACGCAAATGCATTAATGTGTTGTTATATACCAAGACCTTAAGTTCAGCTGCCTAAATTCCTGTAAACTTGTGCAGCAGGAACAAACCAGTATCTTTTTAACTTCCTTCTTTTTATCCCGTAATAATATAGTAAAAATTATGATGATGATGATGGTCTTTTCCAACCTGAACAATTCTATGATTCTGTGATTCTATGATGATGAGGATGATGATGATGATAATAATACATTCCTGAAGTAGCACGTTTAGCTTTACCACAGTAGCTGCTAACATAGAACTGGACTGAAAACTTTGGAAATGTTGGTACTTAAAAATACATACTTAGGGATTTTGGCTCCCCCTAGTGAAAAAATACACAAACATTCAAGTGATGCGTTGGCTCACCCACAGAGATATGAAGGGAAAAAACATTTCCAGGACGTCTGACTAATGCATTGTAGCAGCTCTATCTGCTATACAAGGTGATCAATGCGGGACTTTGCTGACATAAGTTTCAATACTGGATGATCTTTGTTAAATAGACATGTTTTTCTATATTTTCCTTAAGAGTATTTTTTTTCCTGTATAAGTATATAGAATAAAAGGCTGCTTTAAGCAATTGATTGACAGTTGATTTTATTTTAAAATTTTTAGCAGCTACTCCTGCTTGTGAATTCTCAAAATAATGAAAGAATGGGGAAGAGAATTAGGTGGAGTGTGGAAAAAAAGCAGAATTAAAAAAAAAATAGGACTCTGAGTACACCTATTGTGCTTCTAGTTGTCCTTAAATCAATTTTTCTTTCTTTTTCTTTTTCTTTTTCTTTTTCTTTTTCTTTTTCTTTTTTTTTTCTTTTTCTTTTTCTTTTTCTTTTTCTTTTTCTTTTTCTTTTTCTTTTTCTTTTTCTTTTTCTTTTTCTTTTTCTTTTTCTTTTTCTTTTTATTTTTCTTTTTCTTTTTCTTTTTTTTCTTTTTCTTCTTTTTCTTTTTCTTTTTCTTTTTCTTTTCCTCCTCCTTTTCTTTTCTTCTTCTTTTTCTTCTTCTTTTTTTTTTCTTTTCCCTTCCCTTCCCTTTCTTCCTTTTATTTTTCCTTTTCCAGAAAAGGAAAATCAAGTGAGAGAAAAAATTAACGGACATAGCAAAAGAACATGTCTAAAAAGAGAACAGTAACACTGACAATATAACAAGATAATGACTACTGTTGTCAAATGTTCAGCTGAAGAACAGCTTGTCAGATCTCAAGCTCTGGTGGTGCGGTATAATCTATTTATTTTTCCTAGATGGCACAGCCTTGCTTACAGCGATTTTAACAATCTTTCAAAACTTTCTACTAATTAGTCTAAATTGCAGAGACATAAGAAGGTAGAGTTCATGTTGTTTCAGCAAAAGAAGTCTACTCTTTTTTTATAATTTTTCAAGATTTTTTAAAATTTCTGTTTTCTTCCATTCATTTTTTTGTCAGGTCAAGGCACGAAAAGTAAAACTTCACTTCCAATTTTCTGCAAAGACTGAGAGAAAATAGATTGTTGGAGTTTTTGTTCTTTTCATGCCAACCCATTTAGAACGTAATAAAAGAACACTTTATGCAAACTTATTTTTTCCCAAATAATCTTTCTTTTTAAACACAGTGATTAGCCATCTCAAATAAATCTTTCATTGTATTATTCAAGAACATAAATAGTTTAAAATAAACATAAGTAGGGTGGGAATAAGGACTAAATTTATTGCTTGTCTGAATATTCCTATTTTTTTTCCTTTAGATGCATCTCTAGTAAACCCAATCTCCTTAATCTATTGTAAATTGTCCCAAAGGCATACACCAATTCCAACAGGAATTATTTGAAAGGTAGAAGGGTATGGTTAATTTCTGGGTAGCTCCCAGCTTTTTCTTTGATTGTGAAGTTACAGGGATTTGTGTGTATTATTCAGATAAATTGCTTTTTAATTTGGATTCCTCTGTAGCATACATACATCAGAGTGCAGTAAACTAGCTTGAGTTTGAACACTTAAGTGTTCAGAGGACACAAGGAGGAACGCAGAAGGAAGTAAATGCTGGAATAAAATGTGGCTATCCCTTGGCACCAGCTTTTCCGAAACAGAGAAAAACAGAAGGGCAAAGAAAGACAACAATCTCCTGTCTCTCTCAAGACAAGAAATAGCAGGGAACAAGGATTCTCAATGCTCTCTTGCTTGTCAGCTTCTTTCTGGTAGATAGCTAAGAGTAATAGAGAGGCTTAAGACCACTATTTATTCCTTCATTAGCGTAATGGGTCTAAAGCCTTTTGCTTCATATTGTCTTTTAAGCATTGAAGAGTACCTGCACACCAGTGGACAAGAGCTGAAGGAATGGGAATGCAGTTAATTAATTTCCTTATAAACTAATACACTCTATTTTACTCTTCTCAAAGGTCAAGGGAAAGAACACCAACAATCATTTTTATAAGACACGTTAGCAGTGTGACTGCTGTGTCATAGAGGGAAAGAAGAATGAGAGTTTGCTAATTAAAAATAAAAAATGCAGAGTGACAGATAATTAAGCTGTGTGTCCCACAAGTCCACAGAAATGTATATCAAGGAGAAAAACTGAAAACTTCATAATGCTATAATATATCTATATGTGTTTGACTGCAGAACACATGGAACTGCTTCCAGGAAAGTTATTAACTTTTCTCCTGAATCAAACATGAATAAGAATGCACAAACCCAAATGTTTAGATAGGAATTTTATTTGGGTGTGAGAGAGAAGTTTAAGCCTGGGTTTATCAGAAAACTGGCTACTTTCTCAGAAAACTGCCTGCCCACAAGTGAAGATGTCAGTAAGAAAGAGTTCATGTTGCAGTTTATCTGCGGTTGGAGCCGCATTTTTCTGAAAAAGAGGAAAATTGATTGTTAGTTCTACTAGGAACTTGGGAAGGGCATATAAGATTGTTGCAATCTGAAGTAAAGTCTCAGATGGTGAGCTGTTCATGACAAGCTGGCCCTTTTAGGTAAAGATGCAAGAGCAGACTTGGGAACTTGGCCCTGTTTTCTTCAGAGACAGAATGACAGTGCTAGGTTTGCCTGCTGTATGAGTAGGAATGAATTCAATACAAGGAAATGAATTTTGCAGAAAATGAAAGTAGCCCAACTGAAAACTTTGCCTGAAAAGAATATCAATTTATACTTGCTGCTCAGCAACATGTAAGAGTTGTTGACAGTAATATACAACAGAAAAACTAGAATCAAGTTTGAGTTTGATTTCATTGTAGCCAGTGATTATAAACATGCAACAAAAACCCCTTGTTCTGACAGGTGAGATTTTGACAATTAATAGAGATCGGGGAAGATGATGAAATCTTGGTATGTCACACTGAAGCTAGATTGTAAATCATTCAGTAAATACTGAACTAGTGAAGTGATGTGGGGTGGTATTGTAATAATTCATAATAATATTTAGAAGTTTAATAAAGCATCTTGCCCAAGAGCCCAAGATCCTTAACTGCCTGCTAAACGTTACAGAAATGAAAAAGGATTTTTCTCTGTTGTTTCTAAGCCTCAGTGGTGCACCTGGATTACATTTTCTCCATAATCAAGTTATTAAAACTATCTCAAAGAAGCTAAAAGTAGAGTTTATGAGACCAAAGGGAATACAGCTTAGTGTTGCCTTAAGTGTTAAAGTTAACAATGATGTAAGTGGCCTACGTGCATAAGACTTAGGCCTTGTTGTCTAGTTTGCTGATGCTTTGTTAAAGTCAGTAGTTACTTAGTAGACTTACAACCGTATTAAAGAACGGGAGGAATTGGGAGAGGATAAAGTAAGAAAGATAATGACCATTTGTCAAGGTTGCTTGACCAGGAGGAATGAGCACAAACAGCGCATAGAAGATAAAGGAAGAAAAGTAACAGATGGACAGTTGGCAGGACCTGCCAGCCTTGAAACGTGAAAAGTTAAAAGTGAGAAAGACATTTTGCCTTCATCCAAAAGACCCCCAGATGTGACCACCAGAACAGATGGCACATGTGTAAAAAGGAGGGACAATATGTTAATGGTTTCTTAGAACTCTCCACCTATTCCTAGAAATAATTTGTATAAACCATGAATATTCATATAGAACATGTATTTAAACTGTAAGAGATAGTACAGAGGTATGCACGCTAGGTGGAGCGATCCCCTGTGTATCCAGCACTGTGAATAAAGAATGCCTGCCTTTTAACATTACATTGGTGTTACGAGGATTATTTCTGGTTTTGGTGACATTAGAATGAAAAAAAGCATGTGCTGGCCATGCAGAGTAATCAAAAATACAATACTTGTTCACAGTGTAATAATTCCAGGTCTATTTGGAATGTTGTCAGTGCTTAACCATACACACACATTCTGCCTTCATTCAGAAAATGAGCTCTAGATTGTATTTCTAAGTATTAGAGAATCTCATTGCAAACATTACTGGTGTTTTATAATGGCCCCAATTAAACAGCAATTGGACAAAGTTAAAAGCTCTGAATAGTTATTGACTTAAGCCACATGGGTAATATCCTTCCTGTAATTAACCACAGCAAAACTGCAGGACGGTTACTCTCACCTCCATCCCTGGAAAGGTGATGGAACAGCTCATTCTGGGTGTCCTCTCCAAGCAAGTAGAGGAAAAGAAGGTGGTCAGGAGTACCTGGCACGGATTCACCAAGGGGAAATCATACCTGACCAATCCGATAGCCTTCTATGATGGCATGACCAGCTGGGTAGATGAGGGGAGAGTGGTGGATGTTGTCTACCTTGACTTCAGCAAGGCTTTTGATACTGTCTCCCATAACATCCTCATAGGGAAGCTCAAGAAATGTGGGTTGGATGAGTGGACAGCGAGGTGGATTGGGAACTGGCTGAACAACAGGGCTCAGAGGGTTCTGATCGGCGGGGCAGAGTCTAGTTGGAGGCCGGTAGCTAGTGGAGTTCCCCAGGGCTCAGTACTCGGCCCGGTCTTGCTCAGTTTGTTGATCAATGACCTGGACAAGGGGACAGAGTGTACCATCAGCAAGTTTGCTGATGACACAAAACTGGGAGGAGTGGCTGATACACCGGAAGGCTGCGCTGCCATTCAGCGGGACCTGGACAGGCTGGAGAGTTGGGCGGAGAGGAACCTGAGAAGTTCAACAAAAGTTCAGTGCTGCACCTGGGGAGGTCGAACCCCATGCACCAGTACAGGCTGGGGGCTGACCTGCTGGAAAGCAGCTCTGCTGAGAGGGACCTGGGAGTCCTGGTGGACGACAAGCTGACCATGAGCCAGCAGCGTGCCCTTGTTGCCAAGAAGGTCAATGGTATCCTGGGGTGCATTACGAGGAGTGTGGCCAGCAGGTCGAGGGAGGTTATCCTCCCCCTCTACTCTGCCCTGGTGAGACCCCACCTGGAGTACTGTGTCCAGTTCTGGGCTCCCCAGTTCAAGAAAGATGAGGAACTCCTAGAAAGAGTCCAGAGGAGAGCAACAAGGATGATGAGGGGACTGGAGCATCTCCCCTATGGGGAAAGGCTGAGAGAGTTGGGCTTGTTGAGCCTGAAGAAGAGAAAACTGAGAGGGGACCTCATCGACACATACAAATATCTTAAGGTTGGATGTCACGAGGATGGAGCCAGACTCTTCTCAGTGGTGCCCAGTCACAAGGGGAAATGGGAACAAACTGAAACATAAGAGGTTTCAGTTGAATATGAGGAAAAACTTCTTTACTCTGAGGGTGACAGAGCATTGGAACAGGCTGCCCAGGGGGGTTGTGGAGTCTCCTTCTCTGGAGATATTCAAAGCCCGCCTGGACAAAGTCCTGTGTAACCTGCTCTAGATGAACCTGCTTTAGTAGGACGGTTGGACTTGATGATCTCCTGAGGTCTCTTCCAACCCTTGCGATTCTCTGAAAAGAAAATACAGATACTGTAATCATAAGTTTTAGCAAATTCTGACCTGTTTTTTTTCCTAGGACTCTAAACAAACTGAATATTTCTAATTTATGTTGCGAATGTCAGCTAGTAGACAGGGGATGCGCAGCAAGTCTTGATGCTCTTTGTCAGCTGAGGTGGTGGTAGGGAAATAATAGTGCCTGAGGAATAAAAAAATTGAAGATGGGAGGAGACATAAAGCTGAATGATGCATGGTGTTTAAAACCCTAAAATTTCATAGAAGCCACATATGGTTCACTCTAAGGTATAATTTAATGGAAGCAGGGAAAGGTGTCTAGTTGAAATGAAGGGCAAGTGTTTTTTGTTTGAGGACTATTATGAGTCAAAGACATAAGTAGTAGGTTTTTATCTAGTTCACATGTGTAAGGAGGTAAATCAATAACTTAACCTGAGCACCTCAGGAAATCTACAGCTCATCCAGTGAATAAACACCATTGGCCTTGTCACTTGAGCTTGTGGCCAAATCTAGCATTTTTGCACTGTGCATCAGTTAGAACAAACTGCACTTCTGAGCCCTCCAGGTCTGTCTGGAACATACTCTTTCCTTAGGTGCTGGCTTTGTGCCATCTCCCCTCTCCACCCCAGAGGTTATGTAATTAACCTGCTATTAGGCCAGGTCCAGAGCTCCAGTGATCAATTAAGATTACCTCATGAGGGCTGATTTGCTTTCCTCTAATCCTTTCCTCTAGGAGCAGTGACAGCAGTCACCAGTAATCAGACAGTCTGTTCCAGTTCTGCAAGCAAGAGACAGCTGATCTCAAACCATATGCTGTATGAAAGACTGCCTTACCTTAAACCTTTCCTTGAATCCTCCATTTCCCTGCTCAGAGCCCATCTTCATTCTAGGTTGCCTCCCTGCATAATTTCCAGCTGTGGACTTCCCTGTGTGGCTTTCCATATACACATCATATAGTTAGCTCTTTTCATTCACAGAACAGGTCTAGACATATATCTGGATGTATTTTATTTTTATAATTTATAATTTAGTCCCTCCACTTCCCACACTGGAAGACTTTTCTCCTCCTTTTTTCCATTTTGTTATGACTCATATGGGTGATTGGTAGATTCATACTGGAATAGTCTCAGAATCCAGTATAATTTAAATACATCTCCATTCACTGTCATAAGAATAGTTCATGAAGTTTTAGAGTGGAAGAGAATGCATAGTGCTTAATTAAGGAATCTCTATATTACCATATTTTTTTTTTCTAATTAAAGCGTTGCTTTTGCAACAAGGTAACTTAAAGCCACATTGTGTTTTCTATATGATTTCTGTTGCACACTAAAATAACTTCTACACCTGCAGGTAATAACATATTAATTTTTCTGTATATCTGCATTTTTATATAAAGTTATTTCTGTTCAGCTAATGCATGGACACAAAAATTGATTCAATTCAACATTTTAATAGAATTTATTATTAAATGAACACTTCAAGGCAACTAAACATTCTGAAACAGTCTCTTCTGCAGCCCCAACACAGAATCCCCACCCCCACCCCAACTTGGACTGAAGTACCACCTCTTCTTAAGTAATAAGAAAACATTTATTTTTAAAACCCTGAAATGATGAATTTTATCTGATTTCTGCCTCTCTTTCCAGTGTACCGTGCTATTGTCTTATAATTTAGATGATGGACCAACTGCTCTGCAAGGAGACACTGAAAGAGCTGGTAGAATAGCTATTGTAGAGTAGAAGACTTGGGCAATATAATTAAGGCTTATGAAATCATGAATATGGTGGATAAGACAAATACAGTAAGCACTACTTTTGTCAAGTCCTACAAGACTAGAGTTGGAGGCACTTGCTGAACTAGTAGGGAACAGCTAGTAAGAAAATGATTTAAAACTTATAAAACAAAGCACTTTTTTTTCTACAAAACTGGCAGTGAACTTCTGCTGCAGTAAGCTGTAACATCAACAGGTTCAGAAGGGGTTTGAAAAAAATCATGGACAACGGTCTGTTAATGAACATGAAGTGGAAAAGGTAGGGGTATAACCTAAATAACATCTGTTTTTTCTGCTGTCAGTGAGAGCTGGACACAATGGACCCTACTGCCATTCTTAATAAGCCCCATCCTTTTCTAAGGAATCCTTTGCTGTTGCCACGTGACTTCAATGTGCTTGTTTTCCGTTGGATTTCTTTCTATTTGCTTCAGGCTGTCACTTTGCCAGTGACGCTGTTCCTTTTGCATACTTACGTGCCGTTTGGGTTGTGTCATCATAATTTCAATAATGAAAACCTTGAGCAGATGCCTGACCCACCTGATATATTCTTCTGCTATGACAGCAAACAGAATTGGCAGTATGTCAACCTGGGACATGTGTTAGGGGAAGTGGGTGAAAATGTAAGTCTGCTTTCTACTGATATCTCTTTATTTTCTATCATCTACAGACCATTTCTATAATTTACAGTCTATTTGTAAGCAGGACATTCCCTGCTGCACTCTTTTTTTTTCTCTGTAACTTGAAGGTAGCTTGGGTTCTTCTTGGTGCTCATAGACATTGTGGAATAACTGGCACTGAGACTTGAAGAATCAGGGAACATGCCTGGGTAGAGTAGAATATACTTCTTAAAAAAGTTTTTTTCAGTAGCTGTTACATCATTAACCTTTTATCAGCTTACAGTCAAAGAACTGCAAGGAAACAGGTCTAGACAACACAATAACTTCTATTTCTTCCTATAAAATATTGTGTCTAAGCTCAACACTATTTGGAAACAAAGGAAATTGGGTGCTGTTTATGTTACTTGGACTACCTTATCAGAGCTGGATTCAATAAATGTGTTTTTTTTTTTCACTAAAAATGAATTGCCAACATGAAATAGGCTATCATTTATATTAGCAATAGGAAGCAGACATGCAACATCAGGATATCTGTATAATATAAACCAATGAAGTTTCAGGAGAAATTTAACTGATTGCATATTACTACTTATTTTCTTTTGGTTATGCAGAAGTAAATGTTTAAGATAGTAAATGTTACTATCTTAGCTTAGCTCATACCATAGGTAGCTATGTAGATTTTAAAATAGCAATGTATCTGCACTGTGCTGGCATTTTTAAGGGAATGTCAATGTAAAACTTGCAGAGTACCCTTACCAGTATTTTTTTGATAGTGTTTTGTCTCTTTAGGTTAATATTTCAAAAGGCTTAGATTGTATTTTGGAAAACTATCTTAAATATTAAAGTGAGATTACTGATTGTCCTAATTTTGTTCTATAGCTTCTTAGCTGTGAATATAAAATTCCCTTAAGAGGAAAATGTTTCTTTCTTAGGCTGTTTTTATTACAAAAATGAAGCTTGCTCCTGGTCTGATCAGGAGTTACACTAATGGAATGCACAGCAGAATAGTCAACTGCAGTTCTGTTAGAGTGAAGTATCTACTTGCTGTTTCAAATAAACTGTATTTTCCATTGCTCTGAGGTGAAGTTGTAGTATTGGTTCATCTACCTAAAGTTGTTTAACATACTGTATATACAATATTCAGTCAGGCACTGCCTAACAATCTTGGGACTGAAATTTTGAGAAGCTCTACTGCATGTGCAATTGATGTTACTGAAGGGGAGGTTTTGTTTTTCTTCCTCTGACACCAGCCCTGATGCTTCATCAAATTGACCTAACTCACTGGAATGGCAGGGTATCATCCACTACTTTGCTGAATTCATTTTCTAGCACTTTGGTCAGTTAGACTGTTTCACAGAGAACATAAATTAAGTGGTGGTACCATGCATCTGGGAAGACAGAAGACAGGGAAATGAGGAAGAAGTGGGATGTCTTCCCCACTGTTTCTTACAACATTTGCCTTGCTCAGCTCTAGATGAGAAGGAGACGCTTCTGAAGACTTAGAAATCAGTAAGAGTTAACACCTCTGATGCAAACAGGTACAGGCAGGGACTACGTGTAGGCAGACATTAGGTCCAGGTTGTTGATTATAGACATGAAAACTGAAAGAATCTTGCTGCTTCATTTGGGGTCTCCTGAATAATCTGTCCCTTAATCTTTCTGTAGTTCAATTTCCCATCTGTAAACTCATGATTTTCCTACGTTTGCAGTGATGCTGTGAGGAGAAAATGATATTTACTATCTGAAAGGGCTGGGAAGGACTCTGATGGTATGCAGTCATTAAAAGTTTCTGAGATACAGGTTTTTAGGCTGCAGATAATCCTTTGTCAAGTTGCCCATGGCTGATAAAGCATTAACAAAATAACTGTTAGGCTATATATCCTCTTCTGAGCAAGTGTGTTTTATTCAACAGGAGTTTGTAAATAACTAGTGAAATGATTTTGCCAGTATTTTACAAATGCAACCTAAAGAAACAGCACTTAAAGCCTGACAATATAATACTGAAACAGTGTGCTACATAAAGGCTGGGGAAATGCTGGTATTACACTACCCATGGTCCTGTTGAATTGATTTCTGCATGAGACATTAACTGTCTGCTTAGAATCCCCCATGTGGCAAGATTTTGTCTTCTTTTTTTAATTTGTTGAATGCCCATTTTCACATCACATACTTAAAACATCTTAGAGAGAGAGGTATTATCTTAGATTTTCACATAGAGCAAACAAACCAGGCCATCAAGTAATTCTTCAAAGGTAAAAGAGAAGTCATTGGGTTTGTTACTCAGCAGTTACTGATGCTTTGATTTGATCTAGTTAAGTAGTTTTCTAGGGCTCCTTGCTATTGTGGAAAGAAGCTGCTGTTTTCTCCTCACCCTTAAAATAAAATTATATCTATATGTGGTTTAGTTTTAGGTAGTCCTGCAAGGAGTGGGGTGTTGGACTCAATGGTCTTTATGGGTCCCTTCTAACTCAAGATATTCTATGATTTTTTATGTACTGCCAAAGTGTCATTGTTCTGTGATTCAATTGTGAGGAAAAAGTATAGAACACATGTCCATAACACCAACTAACTGCAGTAAAGGAATACCACAGATAGTTTACAAGAAAATCCTGACACAGTAGCAGAGGAGAACCTAACTTGAATTCCACATCACAAAAACATGGAAAGGGGAAACTAGCATGGCATATATACCACCACCTTAGTTTACAAGCATCTTGTTCCCAAAGTGTTGCATGTTGTAGATAATACACAGCAATGCAATGAAATGTGTCAATAGAAACACCATCCTCATCCTGCTTTTTCTTGCTTCAACGCTTACAGAAGAAAAATCATAACGAGTGCTAGTGATCAGGATGATTACATCTTAGGAAGAGGTAGATCCTGGATCCTGATTTGCTAAAGAATGTATTCAGAAGAAGATATGAACCAGAATGGAATTTTCAGACCAAGATAAAAAGTAACTTGCATGAATGGATAGGTCATCGTGACAGCGAAAAAATGCTCCAAAATTCTCTTCATTAAAGAGAACAGAGACAGAATTTGAATTTCAGAACATAATGTTGTAAATCCAGAGTATTTAACACAATAGTACTAAACTTGCCAACCCCCCCAAAATGCAAATTGCTTTGCCTTTTATCTGGGCTCCTTTTGTGTACAGCTATCTCTATAATCTTTGCTCTGGGGAGAACACCGTCAGAACGGTCAGAACGGTCAGAACACCGTCATCTTCTCTGACATCTTAAAAAGACAATGTTTGGTTTTGCTCAGCAGAATACTCTTACAAGTTTTTAATTTTTTTTTCTAGCCTGTCCCTCTAATGAAAGGTTTATGGCCAAAACAATTCTTCATTATCTTTTTGTATTATTCTGACAAGAAAGCAAACCAACCTTAAAGACCCTGAGACCCCATCTTACAAAAATTTTTTGTCTCTGAAGCATGCTGAATTTGGAAAGAAAACTAGACTTCAGAAAAATTACATTTTTCTTTTTCTGCTTTATGAAGTTTCTTAGTCTGTTTTATGGCTGTCTAAAACAGGTGAAACGTCTCACAGTTTTCACTCTGAGCTTTAAATGTCTCTATTCCTGAATGAAATGAGGTGTAATGAAACTACGGAAACATTGAGACATGATTTCACTAAAAGAAAGCTGCAAGGATGTGTTAAGCTGAAATTAAGTTTCAAAATAGCATGTCCATGAGAGTGTCCATAGTCTCTTCTTCATATTGGACAGCCTTCAAGTAGGTGCTTGACCATGGCTTGACCACACTCTGGACTACATCAGAGGAGCTCCTTGGTGCAGATGATACAACTGAGACACCAGGAACATTTCTGCATGCGTGTCGTGGTTTAACCCCGGCTGGCAACTAAGCACCACGCAGCCACTTGCTCACTCCCCCCACAATGGGACGGGTGAGAGAATCAGAAGAGTAAAAGTAAGAAAACTTGTAGGTTGAGATAAAGCCAGTTTAAGAGGGAAAGCAAAAGCCACGCGCGCAAGCAAAGCAAAGCAAAGCAAGGAATTAATTCCCTGCTTCCCATGGGCAGGCAGGTGCTCAGTCATCTCCAGGACAGCAGGGCTCCATCACGTACAACAGTTACTTGGGAAGACAGACGCCATCACTCCAAATGTCTCCCCCCCGCTTTCTTCTTCTTCCCCCAGCTTATATACTGAGCAGGACGTCATATGGTCTGGAAGAGCCCTTTTGTCAGTTTGGGTCAGCTGTCCCTGCTGTGTCCCCTCCCAGCTTCTTGCGCCCCTGGCAGAGCTGAGAGCTGAGAAGTCCTTGGCCAGTCTAAGCGCTACCCAGCAACAACTAAAAACATCAGTGTGTTATCAACATTCTTCTAGTACTAAATCCAAAACACAGCACTATAGCAGCTACTAGGAAGAAAATTAACTCTATCCCAGCTGAAACCAGGACAATGCATCTAATGATAGCCTATTAAAGGAGAAATAGAGCCAATTTTAAGACAGCAGTTTCATGGATGTTACCCTGTTACTAACAACTCTGTCTTACTTGTAGGTCTACATAAACCAACTCCTACTCACTGCTGTTTATAGTCATGGTCTTTATAGCTGAATGAACATCAGCAGCTCTTCAAGTTGGAAATGAATCTAAAATACCCGTACAGGTCCCTTCAAGCCTGTTTCTAACTCTTCAGACACTGAGTGGCATTCTTCTTTCAAAGTCCTGGACCCCAAACAGTAATATCATGGACTTCTTCAGAATTGCTAAAATTTTTAAATTTTTTACAACAGGGTAAAAAGTGTTAATTAATTAAAGTTTGTATAACTTAAATCTTTCAACAAATAGGAAGAGTAAGGCTTTTTCTTCATGTATGATTAGTGAAAGTAATTTCCCTCCCTTGACAAGTAAACGATTCCCTCACCTTTACCTAGACTGTGAGATAATTTCCTTTTCTTGTGTGGGGGTTTTGTTTTGTCTTGTTTTGATTTATTTTGTTTTGTTTTCTGGGAACTAAAGTTTTATTACTAGGTTAAGGCTGAGAATTTAAAGGGAGTTGGATGGCAAAGCATGTTTAAACTTGGAGGGAACTGTTCATTGACCTCTTTGTGGTCCTTTACAGTTCTGAGTGTAACATATCATGAACACAATTCTGTCCATAGAAATGAGAGACCATTTGACTACAGCCAGCTGATCTTCAGGACTATACAGCTAGTGTTCCCCAGCAAGTGTCAGCACATATCCATTGGAGGGCAGCATTGACAGGTTTTAGTGACATTTCTGGACTATGAATTGGGATGGTTGAAGTGCAGGCAGATATTTGTGCTTTTTGTCTTACAGAACTGTAAGGCCTGGAGGAAAGCCAGGGATTATGTTTTAAACCACTGCAGCAAGATTTACATCTGTAAAATGCTTACAAGAGCCTGTAAAAAGACATTTATGAAAACTGGTCTGTAGAAATTATGTAAGGTGCAGCTGTAATCTGTGTGGAGAAACTTGTGAGTGCATGTCTACAGTGTTTTATAGACTTTACAAGGTTGTTTAGTTTCATGGTACTTAAACATGAGAGCTCAATACAATTAGTTATTATATCTTCAACACCATTGACATGATGGTGAAATATGTTTGTTTCCTGCTCTCCTTCACACCCCGCTCCCTGGCCCCTTGCTGAGAGCTGCTGTGTTAAATATGGAGTTTGGCTGATGTTGCATGACAGTGAAATCTACTACTCTTCACTTTGGGGAACATTGCCTAAAAAAATTTGTGAACTTTCTTCCGAGATACTCTGTGTGTTACAACTGGATGATGATGCCCTTCATACAAACAAACAAAAACCTTCCTGTTATTTTGGTCAGTAGGCAGCATTTGAGTTCACTTATAGACTTCAAAGCTTCAGGCAACTTTACTTTCAAATCTATTCCCATTGCACCCTGTAAGTCCGCTAATATAATTTTTATAACTGTACTACTGTTGATTTGAGTTTATTAAGTAAATCTAATAGGGTCACAGGGAATATCAATTTACAGTTTTCAAGTGTAGCTCATATTTCTGAAGACTAATAATCTCCTTGGAGGCAGGTATTATAACCTACACAGATCTATTTTGTAATTTTAATTTTAACTTTTAACTTTAAAATGGAATTGCATATTCACTTGAATAGCCTGCAGTAATATGTTTGTTCTTTAGCCTTAAAAAATAATAAATTTATGAATGAGATATTGCAGCATCCTTCCAGGTGGTTCAGTTTGGAAATTGCATTCTAAAGCATGGAAATGGCGATTTAAAATTAATTCTAATCTATGCCCAAAAGAAATGCATTAACATAGGTACATGGCCCCTGTTGGATTGTAGGTTGGCCACTGGTATGCCAGATGCTGTTTTTACAAATAAATAAATAAATAAATAAATAAATAAATTCCTTTACAGTCTTCAGCTTTATTTATGTCAACCTTCCTATACATTTGCTTGTTTTGAAGTTGAAATGTCAGGTGAATCTCTATTACTCTGCAGATAGCACCTGCACAGGTGAACAAACTAGGCGGTACACTTGCTGAATAGCTGGAATGAAACATAGTTCTGTTCCTTTCTGTACTCACCCCTTTCTTTTTTTTGTCAGAAAGGTCTTAAAGTGCTATACTAAAATCATTTGACCTGCTTGTCAAGAACTGCAGGTTAAACCACATCAAAGGGAAAACATACATTAAAACATATAGGTAAAATGACTCTCAAAAGGAAGAGAGTAAATGACGGAAACAATTTTAGAACTCTGAATTTTATAAATATCACTCTTTTGTGTTTTAATAATAATGGTATCTTTTCTTGAAACATGATTTAAGGTTAGGGTTAACCACTTCTCAATTACAACACCTCTCTTCCCTCTACTTCTAGCTGTAGCTCCATTCATGGAGCTAAGTGCAAGGTTGACCCCCTGGCCATATCTAAACAAACACATTTGGTTTTATAACTTAAACCATGTCTGTATTGATGAGATTAATTTCCTATTTGACTGCCTGAGGCATGCTCAAGCTCCTGTGCAGATGCTTAGAAGTCTTCTCTGGTCAGTCTGGGACTTTGTTTCACTGGGTTTTGTGTTGCTGGTCTGCTTTGGTCTGAACTGTGTGTTGCTGGTGTCCCAGCATAGATTAGAATATCCCTGGGTTTTCATGGTAGGTACTGTTCTGGGCCGTAGCTGGGGATACATTTTGTTTCAAAATGAGATAAATGTGACAAAAAATTATTGTTTTCCATGTCAAGGTTTTTAAAGTTGTGTTGCTCTGCTGGTAACAGAATGTTATATCTGCTTCTACAGATGTTTTTGGACTGATAGATTTTTTGAGCTGCCTTCTCTGTTGCTGATCGTTGAGCCACTTCTGCTGCCAGCTCTCCACCCCTGCCCACTCAGTAAATCTTTGGCTAGCATATGCTTTATTATACAATTGCTTTGTTTGTATTATCTACCCAAAGCTGTCATCGTTGTCAACAGTGCTGTCCCAAATGAAATAGTCATACATAATTAGACTTTCTTCCCTATCCACCACAGCATGCATTTTTTCCCTATTTTTTTTTTTTTTTTAATAAAAATCAGGTGTACTGTCTTCTGCACAAGTGACTAGGAACTGGATTCTTTTTCCTCAGTCACAACTGATTAGTGTTCGAAACTCAGCGCAACCGGCATGTTGCAAAATTGGATCTGTAAAGCAGAACAGAACAGCAGTTGTTTGACACGGCAGCTACTCTCCATTCAAAAAAAAGTCCAGTCCTTTGTATCCTTTATCCTATACCTTGAGACAGTATAGTTCACACCCCTAATTCAGGTTTCGTCTGCTTTTTCGAGGTAAAGGCAACAAAAAAGCTGAAATCAAACAAAAGAAACAAAAAAGAGCTGAAGCTCCTCTCCAAACCCCAGCCGCATCCCTGAGAAAAATCGGATTTGTAATTCCCTACCCAGGGGTGAATTTGGAGATCCTGAACCCAGGGAAGCGCGGGCGCCGAAGGCAGCCGGCCGGGGAGCCGAAACGCCGCCGGCCCGGCGCAGGGAGCCCCCCGGGGGGGGGGGCCCCCCCCCTGAAGGGGGCGGGGGAGGGAACCGGAAACTCAAATAACCAGGCGGGAGACCGCCAGGGTGTCACGGAAACAAAAGCCCGAGCCCTGTAACTTCCCGGTGTGTCTCTGCCGCACCCGTGAACGTGCACTGGGTTTGCGTGGCGAGGGCTTGGCAGTGGGGGGGGCTGCAGGGGTGGCTTCTGTGAGAAGCTGCCAGAAGTTTTCCCTTTGTGCGCCGCTGGCCAAGGCCAAGCCAATCAGTGGCAGTGGAAACGCCTCTGGGATAACATATTTAAGAAGGAAGAAACACCCTGCTGCGGCTCAGTAGCCAGAGAGAAGAGCAGTGAGAGGATGTGAGAGAAAACAGCCCTGCAGACACCAAGGTCAGGGAAGAAGGAGGGGCAGGAGGTGCTCCAGGCGCCGGAGCAGAGATTCCCCTGCAGCCCGTGGTGAAGACCATGGTGAGGCAGGCTGTGCCCCTGCAGCCCATGGTGGTCCATGGTGGAGCAGTTCTCCACCTGTAGCCCGTGGAGGACCCCACACCGGAGCGGGTGGATGCCCAAAGGAAGGAGGCTGTGATCCCGTGGGAAGCCTGTGCCAGATCAGGTTCCCGGCAAGCCACTGCAGACCTGTGGGGGGAGGAGCCCATGCCGAAGCAGGTTTGCTGGCAGAACTTGTGACCCCGCAGGGGCCCCAACGCTGGAGCAGTCTGCTCCTGAGGGACTGCCCCTGTGGAAATTATGGACCCATGCTGGAGCAGTTCATGAGGAACTGTAGCTCGTGGGAAGGACTCACGTTGGAGAAGTTCGTGGAGGACTGTCTCCCGTGAGAGGGACCCCACGCGTGAGCAGGGGAAGAGTCCTCTCCCTAGGAAGAAGAAGCGGCAGAGACAACGTGTGATGAACTGACCCCAACCCCCATTCCTGTCCCCCTGCACCACTGTGGGGGAGGAGGTAGAGAAAATCAGGAGTGAAGTTGAGCCCAGGAAGAAGGGAGGGGTGGGGGAAAGGTGCCTAAAGATGCAGCAGTTTTTATACTCTCCTCTGATTTTGATTGAAAATAAATTAAATTAATTTCATCAAGTTGAGTCTGTTTTGCCCATGATGGTAACTGGTGAATGATCTCTCCCTGTCCTTATCTCGACCCATGTTTTTCTCTCCCCGCCTGGTTAAAGAGGGGAGTGATAGAGCAGCTTTGGTGGGCCCCTGGCATCCAGCCAGGGTCAAACCATCACAGAATGCAAAACACACACCTGAAGAACTTACATAGTGGTAGGTTTAAAAATAGCATACTAGAAGATTCACTTTTCAGCAGTGTCTGTTTACCTGTCAAGAGAAAAATGTTGTGTAAGTTACGCTTTTATGTAATTCAAAAGTGTTTCAGTTCTTGAACATCAATCCAGAGCACGTGGTACCTCCCCGACCCTCCAGATAATCCTTCTGTTTTTATTGGCTTTACATGCTCTAATTATTCAGTGAAAGTAGCTATGTGTAGCTGCTTCAGTGTGACACATAACACAGATAATAGTTTGACACCTATTTTTTATAAAAGTGAATTTAGCATTTCCTATGTTTTACTAATCTAAGCCTGCCATTTTTCTTCCCACTAAATTTTTGATTAAAAGTACAAACTATGCTTAATTAGTATCCTTTAAAAATGGTAGTGTGACAAACTCTGTCAATTGTAATGCAGAATTAAAAAAAATTTATTAGATGCTGAAGGAATTGAGATTTTTGGTAGAATTTCTGGCTTACTCCTGTTAACTCCAACAACACAGCACAGTTCTAAACTCTCAAAGCATGCACTCTTGTCAGTCTGTGAAGTTCTTTGCTAATTTTAACTTCTATGAGATGTGGAATGGAAGGAAGATAGCATCAAGTGAGTATTTCCACACAGATTTCTCCTTCTTTTATGTGTTTTATTGTTCGGAAGTGAATGTTGTTTGTCATAGGCCAGGCACAAGGGAAAAAAAGTAATGATTTAGATGACAATTGACAGCTAAAGAAGGTGTGCATGTTCAGTTAGTTACATTCACTAACTAATGATGTGACGTTATTAGCATTATAGGTGAAGGCACTATGCAACTTAAAATAACGTGCAGCTGCTTGTGAAGAGTGAGCGTCAACCAGAAAAACCCCAAGCTCCTTCTAAGAGCAAGACCTTGTTCTATTCCTCTTCAGAAAATTATTACTTCACCCTTTATTATCTTGGTTAAAGGTATTTTTTTTTGTCAGTAAAGATAACTGCTTTATGTGTTGGATATTGAAAAATAATTGAAAATGGCATCCTAATTCTGTTCTTACTGCATTGGGTTAGTGCTGAAAGCTTTGGAAAAAGTCCAGAACTAAAAATAATTATTGTTAAGAGGCAGTGGAGGGAAATTGCAGGAATGATGGCTTCAAGTTTTTAAGACAGATTCATACTGAATGGGTATTGTTCAAGACCCATTCAGAAATTATGAGTACATTGAATCTGAACATTATTAGTACCTGATAAACAGAACCAAAGGTCGGTAATTGAATGAATCTGAATGACCAACTAAGACAAAGGTGTTAAAACATCACCAGAACTTTGGTCATCATAGCCGGGTGCTTCTGTGACAGAAAGATTTGCCATTGCTTGTCTGAGCTGGAGCCTTGTGTTTAATCATTACTTGAAGAGAACTTCAAATGCATTCATGAGTAGTTAGCATACAATTTATTGGATTGAAAGACTCATGAACACTAAATGATTCTTTATTAGATGCATTTATAATCTAGAATCAGTCTGTTTAAAGAATAACACTGAAGTTATGGTTAGAGAAAGACTGGGGGAAGAAAAGTTGTTTCTCTCCTTAGCAAGAAGAGGCTGCATAAAAATAACACAGGTGTGTGTGTTACATGCAAGTCTTCTGCCTACAGCTACTTTGTGTGCTTGCTTAAAGGTACTTTGTGTGTGTCCAGAGTTATTTCTTCGGCTATGGTATATTGCACAATGATGCCTTGTGGAAATGCTTGGGGAAGAATATTCTCCGTGCAGTCCCTGGAGTTTCCAAGCTATTGGTCCAATATCAATTAGATTTAATGAACTTTCCAGAATATTGCAAAGGCTGCTTGTTTCATAGAATTTATGGGGAAGTAGGAGGATATAGATTTGATACAATTTGGAGGTAAAGGGTTTTTTTGTTGAGTTGCCTTTTGCTTGAACTTAACTGCTCTCTTCATTTGAATACTTAAGCTTTTATTTGTATCACTAGTTTTCTGAAGGGGAGGAAAAATGGGATATGTTTCTAGGGACAAATGTTACTGTTTACCACTCAAGCTCAAGGCAGTGGGAACATTTTTAGTATTAGTCTAGCTGGCATCATGAGAAGTGCTTTTAGTAAAGAATTTTGCAGTACTTACACGTAAGATCAACGGAGTTTCTAGTAGTACTGGAAAGCCCAAGAAAGCATGTGTCTTTTCTTATATGGGTGGACTTACCTAGCCAGAAGTATTTGATTAGTAAGGCTTGAAGTGATATGTGGCAGTGTCAAATTCATAGAGACCAAACTGAAAGAAAATACATTCTGTGATGTCTTCAGTGTGTTAGATAATTTTGAAATCAGTGGTGCTGTCGATTCTTTAAATTGGTGTTCCTTTGCCACATCGAAGTACTGATTTTTTATTTTTTTTTATTTCAGAGCAGCTTCCAGTATTTTTTATTGTAAATAGGTGTCTTGTTTTAAAGTGGGCTTGTGTAGAGACCATGCTAATTTTTGTGCTTTTATGTGAGCTAGTGAGCCCAAACATAATTTTTTAACTTGCTTAAGCAGTTTATTTTTCATCGAGGAACTGGCTTTCTCTTGCAAATTGAATTAGGATTTTGTTGTCGTGGCAACAGATTTCTGTACTTGTTTCCTACAACTTATATTTTCTATGTTGCTATAGTCCTGGGGCTTATCAGTCTTTTATCCATTGAGTTTTATCCATTGGTATTTCTCAGAGGAGAAAGGCAGCTTTCTGCTTTCTGTATATCAAAACTTTAAATCTTTACTTCTGACATATAACTATATAGCTAAAAGTAGATAAACATTTAAAAAGAGTCAACTGAGTGTTTTAATTAAAAAAAATTATACATCTATATTAAAACACAAATATATGCTGTGGTTCTCCTTTGTGGCCAAAGCTAAGTAGAGTTTAACCACAGAGTTTAGATAAAACAATGAATGTGTTACTTATAGGGAAGATAATATGGAGAATGGGAAGTGATCACGCTGTATAAAAATACTTGAAGTCTGAGTGTCATGTTTCCAACTCATTCAGAAAATTAAAACTGTTTCTTAATTTTCAGAAATCAATGAAATTTTAAATTCTGTCCTGAGTGGGAGGCAAAAGGTAACCAAATCAACAAGTGAGATGCAAGAGGATATTATTATTCATAAAAGCAAAAGGAATAAAGAAGAAAAACATAAGCAAGAGAAGGCAAATATCTCAAACCGTGAAGTGCTAGCTGATAAAAATCATTGCTTAGCCTACAAGAAACCTGGACTAGGAAGAGTCCATGTGCTGCTCTCACAATTACCTGAAGAGCAAGCTCTTCAGTGAAGCCCCAATGTGGTGGTGTGGAGCTGTAAGGTCTGGCGCAAATGTCTCATACTATGAATCTGCATCACGTTTACAGAGCACTGTATACATTGGCTTGCTCAGAGCTGCTCTAATGAGCAAGTTATTACCTAAATAAAGAAATAAATGATGGAGTAAAGTTCAATAGGCCTATGCTACAGGTCCCATTGCTGGAGGATGGACCTAATACTAGTTATGGAGAGATACCTTGCAAACATGCCTCCTGCCAGTGATTGAGTTAGAAAGAGCTGTACATTTAGTCGGGTGTTAAATTTTGTAGCCAGGTAGTTTCTTTCTGATGAATATTGTTTTTCATTGTATTTCTTTTTCGGTAATCTGAAATTAGTGCTGCTGATTAAAACACTAGTTTTGTTCTGATATTTAAGAAAACATAATACTTATGTAACATCCAGCAAATAAAAGCACAAATCACAGGCTGTCTCTTACAGGGTTATTTTGTTTCAGAGAAAATGTACTCCTTTTTCTAGCTCTCAGCCCTTCTAAAACACCATCTGTTATCAGACTTTTACAGACCAAAAAGTAGCATTTCCAATTTTTACACGCTAAATACTTCCATACTGTGCAGAGATTTTTCTGAATTACCCATGCATGACAGGAATAAAAAAAGCTCACACTTTTAGTTACAGTGGTGTAATGACTTAAATTAACTGTAAGTTTCATTTGTTTGTTTTTGTCTTCATTTTGTTTTGCATCCAACCACGCTTTAACTTTAAAATCTTATCTATGGTATTGGGCTTGCCATGCCCGATCCGATTTTAGTTGTTGTAGCATACAATATTTGAATAAATTAGTGGAGATAAGTGCCAGGGTGCTGGGAAAAGTTGCCATATAAATGCTGAAATGATAATTAAAAGCTTTTTTCCCAACACTTTTCAGTTGACGAGGCTTCAAAATGCCTTTATGTTTGATTACTTTTTCCCTATCTATAGATCTTCTAACAAAATCATCTGTGCCACTCAAAATTTATGGAAACTGCTCTCTCTCTCTTCTAGTAAATCTTTCTAATATCATCACAGGTATTTCCATCATCTACAATTTTGGGCTATTTTGTTATTTCAGAGAAGCAGCACGTGAAATGCAACTTTCTTTGATGTGCTCATTGAATGCTGCTCCCCCTTCAAATGGATGTAGCAGCGCTCTTAATTACCATTTTTCCTTCCCTCTTTCCAACTTCCAGGAGAAGAATAAAATAGTTATCCAACCTCATTGACAAGGATTTTTATGCCCTGTAAGGTTTAATTTGAAGGAATAAATTAATTCCTTCCACCATATTAGTAAGGGGATGTCTACATTAAAGTTTCACTAACCGTATGTGCAAATTCAGAGTCAGAATAATCTGCTTTAAGGCCACTCTGTCAATGACAGGGCCAGCCTTGTCCCCTACCTTCCATCTGCATTAGTGAGTATGTGAACACACTGTGTCTGGAGACTTCAGTCATTTGCCTGAGAATGAACTGAACAAGAAAAGGAAAAGGTTTCTTTTCCTGCAGATCAGTACACCAATTTAACTTGCTGCACGGCTACACAGTTACTATTACTGATGCCAAATACAAGTGCGGAGAGGAGAATATCCAGCTTGGCTAAACTGGAAAGATAGATATAACCTTTCTAGAGATTCAGGTTAGGACAGAGATTCTGTACCAGCTGAGCAGGAAGCTGCAATTAGTACATGTGTATGAGCTAATTTAATCTTATTGAGTACTACTGTCTGGGTAGCCAAAGTAACCTACATTTTAACACAGCCTCTGACCATTTCCAGCTCTATGGGCAGTCTGCTTAATAACCCTAAGTAGTTTTTCAGTGTCCCTTTGAGCCCATAAAACCTTTTTGCATCTGCAGTGTTCTTCATGCTCTTCTGCAATCTAGATCCCTTTCCTTTCATTTCCTTTGAATCTGACCGTCAGTTGTTTTGTTTGAAGTTCCCTGGAACTCATACTGGAAGAGACTGATTTTTTTTATCTCACAATACCGTTGCTTTTTTTATACACTTCCAGCATTTTGTTCCAAGGTTACCTCTTTTACAGAAAAAAGAGACCTAGCCTAGTAGGGCAGATCTCATATATAGCCAATCTCTACATATTGTTACACTCCTCTGAACTTTTTCTTGTTTCAATATATCCTTTTTGAGTTGTGGGGAGGTACGCATACAAGATTTGAAGTTTGGAAGAAACATTAACTTATACTGTGGTATTACAGTATTGTCTATTTTGTTCTCTGTTCCTTTCGTAATATTCCTAATCTGTGGCTTGCTTTTTGATTTTTGCTGAACACTGAGCTAGTGATTTTATGGAACTATGTATCATAAACCCCAGATTTTACTCCTTAACTGCAAAGGTAACCTTATAGCTTTTATTTTAAATGTAAAGCTGGCTTTATTTCCTATCTGCCTTATTTTCTGTTTAGCTGCCTTAACTATGTTAAATGCATTTAACTACACTGAATTTCATTTGCCATTTTAATGCTGAATCACATAGTCTCATGTGGTTCTTCTGTGCATATGTGTCCATAGCCAAAAAAAAGACACACCTCTATTACAAATGAACTGTTAGCATGATATTGTCACTTAAAGGAGCTGTAGCAGGGGAAAGACAGATTTTCTTTTAGACTCCCCTGCAACTAGAAGGTAACTTTGCTGCTAATGAATCAGAGAAATTGTATTTCTTCATTAATGAGTATGGAGCCATTTAGAGTTACCAAAGTGCTTAATGAGAATGAGAGTGTTAGCAAAAATTTATTAAATATATGTGAGAAAAAGGTTAAAGAGACCCTTGTGTCTTTTTTCTTTTTCTTCTAGAAAGCTTTAATGCAATATGAGGTGTATGAAGCTACAGCAACACTATTCAGAAATGTTATTTAATGAGCAACATAATTCACTGCAAACTTTTTGTTTCCATGCCTACTTCATATACTAGACTGAGCTTTAGGTTAATTTCCCTGTAGAATATGGACTTTTCTTGGCTAGTACCTGTGGCTTTATAGTATGGACCTTTAAAACTATTTTGAACTAAACGCTGCTTTTTAGTCTCTAGGTAAAAGATGTCTGGTATTAGTTGTTAAAAAGGCAAACTTTCACTGGTAAATCAGGGGGAGGGGGAAAGACATGCACACAGGTCAAGTTTAATTGTTGGTCCTGAAAGAAACTAAAGTAAAAATGATTGCACAACCTCTTGTATTATGTTTGCTCTTAAAGGTCATACAGGCTAGCTTCCTATTCCTTGAATTTAATTATTTTTTTGCCTAAAATCTAGACATCATCATAGGAGCATGAAATTCTTTGGACATCACTATGTTCATCCCAGAAGGGGAAGCTGCCATTTTTAACTTCTGTTTCTATCACTTTACCTGACATTCACTTCAGCCATCTAGTTTTCCTTCAGAATCTTTCTGAACTCATAGAATCAGAGAAAAATTATCTTGGAAGGATCCTCTGTGTCAGGGTTTACTGAATCCAGTAGCATGCTGCTACTCCATGCCACTAGGCCCAACCAGTAACAATGCTGAGCATGTATTCCCAACAGGCGCACACAAAAACATGTATATAGTCCACATATGTGCAGGAGGCCACACAGGCCATAGGCAGTAAACACAGCACTCTTGCAAATGCAAAAAAGTGTCAATGGCCTCATCCTATTCTCCTCTCTGGTGGACAAACATCTGCTAGTGGGAAATACATGTATGCACAAGTCTGAATCCCCGAAGAACTGACTCAGGTGTTCAGTCTGCCCAGTAGCATACCCTGGATCTCAGATGTCTCCAGCTGCTGGGACCTGGGCACTTGACCCTCCTGGGCCGTAGGCCCACTCCAGCTGCTGATGCAGATTCCCCTTACACGCAGCAACACACACACATGCACACATTATGCTCCTCCCCTGCATCATGTAATATGTCCCAAACTGCTAGGCAATAACCCCTTCCAGTCTCCAAGGTTTGTTAGCCAGTGCTCCCTCAGGCATGTGCAGATGAGCCTTTTCTCATGTAACCTAACACTTTGGAGTCCTGTAGTCCCAGTCTGCTCAAAGCAGATCTAACTTCAAAGTTTGATCATGCCTCTCAATCAAGTGTTGAAAATACACAGGGCTGGAGTCTGCAGACTCTCTGAGCCCCTGTTCCAGTGTCTGACAATCTTCATTGGGAAGAATTTCTTTACTGGTGGCAAATTATTGTTTTCCTACAGTTTGCCTTCACACTCTAGGGATTCTCACTTTGAAGAAGGAACAGAGTCTTACAAATGAGATAATATGGGAAAGAAAAGAAAGAAACAAAGATCAGTACTGGTCTCTGATCTTTGATGAATGTGTCTTTACTGCTACATCAACAATCCTGAAAGATATGTTTCTAACAACTGGCAGTAGTACATTATTTTGTTTCCCTGGTAGAGATGCAACTTCCTTTATGCCTATAATAATTCATGACACCTCTTACATGATTCAACAGACCTTTGGTATTTAGAGGAATTGCTGTTGACTGACAACACACAACTGCATACAGTGAACTTTCTCTTGGTCTCTAGTGGAACATTTTCCAGTTGGCTTCCTTAAACTTATGCAAGTGATCACAATTAAAACCATGATGTAGATACTGGCATGAGGACTGGCATGCTCCGTGTGTAGCAGTATGTCTTTTGCTGTCTTAATGTGAATCTTCTTGAGACATTTCATGGCAAAAGAATAATGAAAGATTAAATATAAAGTGGTTAGCATTTCTTGGGTTTCTAACATGCTAATTTGATGACTGAAAGCTCTGCATGGCCAAAGGGCATAGACTAGAGTGCAGAGGCCTTATTATGCCCTAGCACCAGTGTTTATAATTTCAATTTAATGACATTGTTGCCAGTCAATTCAAGCTATTATAGCATATGAAAAAAGATGAATCTCCAAAAGACTATTTTCTAGTTCTGGCGGCACTGACAATGAAATTCTGTAACATTTACATTTTAATGGAAATCCTTCCTTTATTAATGGAAGTCTGTATTTTCACCACAATAATAACCTTAAAATACTGATGATTAACTCTTTTTCATTTTATGTACAACACAGAGTGGAAAAAAAAAGAGATTCCTATATTTTAATAGTATCAGTTTAAGGCTTTTCTTCTTAGGATTGTGCAGTGAAATGATTATGACTGATATATACAAATGCCTCCTTTATATTTTAAGTGCTGTGGAAGATGGGTACATAATGTGAAATTTTGACAAAGTTTGACAAAGCTTATGGCTGAAACTGAGAACTTCCTATCAGTTTTTGCTTTCTTGACTCTTGTCAAGAGCTTGTCAAAAGCCATGTCAAACAACTTAATTATTTGAAAATTATTTGCATTTTTTCTTTCTTTTTAGCTTGGTTAGCTAAGAGCTAGCACAGATCAACACATATCTTGAATTCCACATATCTACACTTAACCAGAGTTTTCAACAAGTATAAAAAAAAAAAGATTTTTTGTGAAGCATTTCAGTGAGCAGGAAGGCCTTGTTCAAGTGAGTCCTATTGACATCTGTAGGGGAAGCTTTTTTTAAAATAACACATCTGCTCCTTTTTCTATCTAACTGTTAATGTTTCTGCTTTAAGATTCAGACAAAAGAGCAGTGTTGGAATGTTTATTTAAATGTTAATGACCACTTTTTACCTTTAATCTATACTAGATAAGATATCATGCACCAGTCTGCAGCTGACTGTGCCTTTGGGTGGATTTCTTTGCCTCAAGAGATTTCCACCAAAATTCTGCCTTTGTGTCAGGTGGAAACATCTGAAAGACTGTTGTCTAAAAGCTTAAAGCTACAGAGCAAAACCTAATCCTGTCAAATCACTTTGATGCTTAAGAATGATATGAGATATTTGAAATTTCTATGCAAGTAATAGGCACTGAAGAGGGAAAAATCATCAAGGCTAGAAAAGCCAACTGTTCATGCATGAATGCAACTATATTTTCAAAGTCTTTAAGAGTGAAAATTTATTTTTTGACTTCTCAAAGGAACACAAATATGCTTCCACTCATGCTTTGCCTTTTGTTTACATTGTAAAATTTCAGTTATCAAGACTGTGCTAGAAATGTTCCATATATTTGAAAAGAAAAGAAAAATAAATCAATAGGTCAACAGCACCCATGATTTCTCATGGGTAAATAGTGAATATTCAGCTGCTGCTGATGTCAGTAGGAGATATACTCTGATTCGGAAGCCACAAAGTGACTTGCAATGTTCAGTATTCGGACACAGAAACTTCCAAGCACCTTAAATCTGGGACTCTGTGTTAAACTCTTTGAACCATTTTTTTTTTTTTTTTCCCCCTTGGCTTATCATCATAAAATGGAGAGGGTAAACCCCATTTTACCTCTGAGTGAGGTATTGAAACTTCATTTGGATTACATTTAGATGTAGGAGCAACAGTTCTGTGATTTTCCTTGAGGGTCTGTCTTTCTTTTGAGCTTCTGTAAAAGCATGGGCTAGAGCAATAGCTGGTGAAATAGCTCATAAAAAATAGATACATAAATGGAAACTGATAAGAGAAATATCTGCCTGGAAATGACAATCCAAGAGAGTTGAGGCTTGCCTCAGCTCTTGTGCCCACTGGTCCAACCAGTAGCAAGACTGAAAATCTATTGCCAGTATGCACATGCATACACAAAGTGCAGATATACACCTCTATTTGGTTTACTTGGCAAGGTATTGGTAGCAGGGAGTGCTACTGAGGTGGTTTCTGTGAGAAGATGCCAGAAAATTCTACCATGTCTGATAGAGTGAGTGCCAGCTGGCTCCAAAATGGACCTGCTGCTGGCCATAGCTGAGCCAATCAGCGACAGTGCTACCACCGTCTCTGTGATAACATATTTAAGAAGGGGAAAAAACTGCTACATAACAGCAGCTGAGAGAGAAGTGAGAATATGTGAGACAAACAACTCTGCAGACACCAATGTCAGTGGAGAAGGACGTGCTCCAGGAGCCAGAGCAGAGATTCCCCTGCAGCCCATGGTACAAACCATGGTGATACAGCTTGTTTCCCTGCAGCCCATGGAGGTCTACAGTGGAGCAGATATCCGCCCTGCAGCCTGTGGAGGACCCCACATCAGAGCAGGTGGATGTGCTCTGAAGGAGGCTGTGGCCCTGTGGAGAGCCTGCACTGGAGCAGGTCTTCTGGCAGGATGTGTGGCCCCATAGAGAGGAGCCCACACTGGAGCAGATTTTCTGGAAGGATCTGTGGCCCTACAGGAGACCCACGCTGGAGCAGTCCGGGAATATGTGGAAGGAGGGCGCAAGAAATGTGTGATGAACTGACCACAACCCTCATTCCCCATCCCCTTCTGTTGCTGTATGGGAGGAGGCTTCCAGGATGAAGCTGAGTCTGGTATGAAGGGAGGGGTGGAGGGAAGGTGTTTTAAGACTTGGTGTTATTTCTCATTATCCTATTCTGACTTTTGATTGGCAATAAATTAAATTAACTTCCCCAAGTTTTGCCCATGGTGGTATTTGGTGAGTGATCAACCTGTCTTTATCTTGACCCACGAACCTTTCGTCACGTTTTCTCTCCAGTTGAGGGAGGGGAGTGACTGAGTGGCTTGATGGGAATCTGGTGGCTGCCAAGTTCAACCCACCATAACACCATGCATATATGCGGTCAGCCACACAGATAAGACACACAGACTGTGCACACATAAACACAGACGGCATCAGTTGCCTCTTTCTGTTCCCATCTCTGGCTGAGCAGGATGGATATGTGGATGAGTGAGAATATGTATGTATGATGTGGACCATGCCAGCAGCTGGGCTATGACACTCACTCTGCCCTGCTGGGCCCTGGATCCCAGTCTTTCCAGTAGCCCTGAGGTACGCACACAAAGCACTCGCTGAGAGTCCCCCGGTCCCCTACTAGCCAGTCCACCCATGGTCTTACAGGCCCCGGGGCCTTCAGATCCTGCAGTATCTCCAGGCCCCTGGTGTCCCCAGTATCCAACTCTTCCCATGGTCTCACCCTTAGAGACATGAACACACACCTGGCTCATGGTTGGCTCCACCTACTCACCAGCTAGTCTAGCTTGATCTTTGCTAGTGCTCACACATGCTACACACCCACACTGACTGCAGCTGCTGGTGTCACGGACACTCTCTGACCCCTGCTCCCACCCCAGTGACTGGCACTTAGTGTCACTTACTCCAGTCTCTCCATTTGCTGGCACCCGGTCCCAGGGCTGTCACTCAGATCCTCACTTACTCCAGTTGTTGGCATGACAGACAGGTGGGCCTCTATCAAGGATACCCTGGTTGATGGTGCTTAAGTTCACTCACTGGTCTATCTAGTTGCTGGCACCACAGCCAGATGAGCCATCTGACCCATGGTCTGACTCCAGTTGCTGGCACTCAGACCCTGTGTGAGTACACATGCACACAGTCCCTGCCTGCAGAAGGCAGTTAGAAAAGGAGATGAATGAGAAGACAGAGCAGACTGTGCTGATCAGGCACAGCAAGGCCAGGCAAGTGTACCAACCAGCCCACTGTTTACACACAAATGGCACTGTTTATCCCGTTTTTTTCCACTGTTGTTCTTCCCCAAATCACCTAGATCCATCCCTTCCCCTGCCTTTGGTTCATCCCCTAAGCATCCCATTATAAGTCTTGTGCAGTCCCAGAATGCGCTTCCCTGTGTCCCATAATGTCTCCTATATACCTAGGCAGCAATTCTACTCAGTCTGAAAGGTGCTCTGGGGTTGACTCATGCTGATGAATTTCATGCCTGAACCTGAGACCTCTGGGAGAGGCCTGCACCAGGTGTCCCTTCTGAGTCCTTCGTTTGGCTTCCTGCTTACCTTTGGTCCCTGTATTTCTCTGGCCTGTGGAGATGAGCTGTGACGGACTTATGGGTCTTGTGATGGGCCTGGGAGTAGCCAGGGCAGGGTGATATTGGGCTCCCCCACCTACAGTAGTCTCTGTTCCTTTGTGGGTGTGCAGATAAACTTTTTATCACACAACCTAATGGAAAACTTAATAGATTAACTGTTACTGCATCCAAGATATCAGTAATCTGCATATTACAGTCAGTAATACCTTTTGTCTGATGCTCAGCAATAATTATGGTATAGTCCTTTTTTTTCTAAACATAACAGTATATGCATTAATCCTTCATTAACTGTTAAGAAGTAGAAATTTTTGCTTAGTGAAAGACCTGCTACTGAATACTCTTAGTGACATTATTTACTCCTCAATAACAACCTTATGGTGATAGTACAGGTGAATAGCCTGAGGTGGTTTTTTTGAGGCTCTTCTTTTCTCTTAGGCTGCACATATACTACCAAAGAACTCTTCTCCTATGCATACACATTCCTTGATCCTACAGCAGATACTGCCCAGCACTCCACTGCATCGTATGCAGGAATTCCTTTAAAGGTGTTTCAGGATTTTTTTTTTCCCCTCAAATATATATTTACTCTTTGAGCTTCTCTGTAATTTTTTACTCATTCTTCCTTCATCACTAGCTTGGCATTGTACTTTTCTATGGCAGTTCTTCTCTTCTCCTGTCTTTGGAAAGTTAAATAAAAATCTTCTTCAAGTCTTTCAGGTCTTTTCTGTGTAATAGAAAAAAACCCCCAGTAATAAAGACACTATGAAATCCTTGGTACCTAGCCTTTAGAAAAACCTGATTTTTAAAAGCTTTCTTTCAGTCTGGCCTGACCTTACTGTGGTTTTGTGACAGATGAAAATGAAATTTTGGTAGAATGTTGCAAGAAAGTAGATTGTTCTGCTCATGATAAATATTAAGATTATGTTGCAGACAAAGAAATGGTGAATGAGGATGGGCATCATTATGGTTAATGAACAAAACTTCTGAGACTGCTGTTTCTCAGAAATTTAGGATGTTTGTAGGATCACAGAATCATTCAGACTGGAAGGGACCTCAGGAAGTCTTCAACCCCTTTGCATAGCAAGATCGGCTATGAGCTCACACCAGGATGCTCAGGGCTTTGACCAGTCAGGTCTTGGGATCTTCCAAGAAAGGAGAAAGATGGCACCACCTCCATGGATAACCACTGCTGGACTGTTCTCATGGATGAAAAAAAAAAAAAGTTTCCCCCTCTCCTTATTTGGAACCACTCTTCATTCAGTTTATGTTGATTGTCCCTCATCCTCCTGCTATGCACTGCTGTGAAAAACCTGGCTATGTCATTTCAGTAATGAGCTCATGGGCACTGACATTCCCAAAGCTGTTCTCCAGGCTGAATAAGGCCAGCTGTGTGTCTCAGCTCATGGGCAAGATCCAGCCCCAAACCATCTCAGTGTCCCTCTGCTAAACTTGCTCCAGTTTATCTAGAGGGGATGGTTTTAAGGTACCTCCATGTATTCTTTGTCCTTTGGGCTCAACCTGGTTCACACAAAAGTTGGAAAAGTGTCTGGGTTTGTGCTGCACTATGTTGTCTACAATTCATTGCGTCTGTTCTAATAATGAGACTACAGGGACTATGGGCATCTGCTTTGCTGCCTACCTGTTGCACTGCAGGCTGGGAGAAGGGCCACTACAGATTCAACACTAGTAGGGAATTCCCTCTGCTGTGGAAGATGAGGGAAGCATGAATAGCATGGCTATCTGCACCTTTGCAACACAAATCATGATGTTCCAACCACTGGGCTCTCTTCACAATGCTGTTTAGGAAGAAAAAGAAACAGGTATTACTTTCTTCTCATATTCTCACAAATCTATCATAGTCACGTAGAGGGCAGAGCTCTCCATAGTAAGGGGATCTATGCTTTTTTGATCTTTTACCTTACAGGAGTGTTTGCAAAATCTTGTTTTCCCCTCTTCCTGAAGTGTCAACTAAGGTTGTGTATTTCAGTGGTGGTGCTCTCAGTGTTGAGGTAAAATTGCTTCTGTTCTTCAGAGGAGTGAGCTTGTCAACTCCTTGTATAGACCACCAAGTGTTTGGTAACATGGTTTTCAGCCTGCCCTCAACATGCAACCTTTTAGGCTCATTATAATTTCTATTGTCATCTATAGTAGCATTTCACCTTTGCAGCAATTTTTATGTCTGTTAGCTCTTTTAGGAGTAAATTTGGAATGCATTTAATAGGCTTTTCTAGGCCTGTTTATCCAGCTGAACTGGATGTTAAGAAGTGTGGCTGTTAAGGGCAATAGCTGGAGATACGTGCTATAAATACTCACAAAAAGTCTGAGTCAAATAATTTCACTGAAAATTCAGAAAGCATTGCAGGCTCACTGAAAGACCATTAATTTTCAGCTGCACCTAATTGTGGGTATACCACAGGCAATGTCTGAGGAAATAAGTGAAAGTTTTTGACTAAGTTGCATCACATTTTGAAGCTTACTCAAACTTGAAACCCAAAGCAAATCATAGAGGACAAGTCCACATGAGAGAAAGGTTTATAGGCACCCTGCCAGAATGGTTTCACAAAAATATAGCTGAAGTTACCAGTCATTTGTAAGCTCTTACAATTGTCTGTTGCTTTGTATATGAAGCCATGAAAACTAGTTACTTGTTGGAACTTTGTGGTTAAAAATGAATTTAGTAAGAGAATGTAAAGATACATCTGTTGATATAAATATTGCCAGGGATTCTTTTTCTGACTGATGCACTGCACTGATGTATGAAAACAAGCCAGCAATGAATGCTTTTAGGATCAACTGTAATAATTAATTTTAGAAGACAATCTCAAATGGACTTTAATGTTTGGATCGTACATGGTCAAAAAGTGTTACAACTCTTGAATGGAGGTACTGGTAGTGAAGGTTTATTTCAAATAGAAGTATAGAGTACTGCATCCAGCTCTGGAGCCCTCAGCACAAGAAGGACATAGAACTGTTGGAGCAGGTCCAGAGGAGGGCTACTAAAATGATCCGAGGGCTGGAGCACCTCTCTTATGAGGACAGGCTGAGAGAGTTGGGGTTGTTCAGCCTGGAGAAGAGAAGGCTGCAGGGAGACCTGATTACGGCCTTTCAGTATCTAAAGGGGGCCTATAGGAAAGATGGGGAAAATCTTTTTAGCAAGAGCAGCTGTGACAGGACAAGGGGTAATGGTTTTAAACTGAAGCAGGGTAGGTTTAGACTGGATATAAGGAGGAAATTCTTTACAATGAGGGTGGTGAAACACTGGAACGGGTTGCCCAGAGAGGTGGGGGAGGCCCCATCCCTGGAAACGTTCAAGGCCAGGTTGGATGGGGCTCTGAGCAACCTGATCTAGTTAGTGGTGTCCCTGCTCACTGCAGGGGGGTTGGACTAGATGACCTCTAGGGGTCCCTTCCAACCCAAAACATTCTATGATTCTATGATTCTATAATAGGGAAGGATTAGACTAGGAGAAGAAACAGAGGCAGAGAGAGGTGAAGTGTTTTTTCCAGAACTGCTGAATATTCTAATAATGAAGCCAGAAACAAAGTGCAGTTCCAAAAAAAAAATTAGCTCCAAAGCTGATTCATCAAGCCAACAATCTGACACCATCATACAAAAGGCTGTGATACTTAGTATTGTGCCATTAATCTATATACAAAGCAAAGGAAAAAGTGACAGAACGCTTAGATTCAGTCATTTAATAGCTTTACTACTGTTGTTGTTTTCCATCTTGTCAGTATTTTCTAAGATGTATTTACACACTCTTTCTCCTTGAAGGAAGAACTGTTATTTTCTGCTTTGAAATTTTTGTGTTTAGCTAGTTAACTCTATTTGATCAAACAATAATATTTCTAAGACTGCTAATAGAAATCTTCATGGTTATTTGAGATGGGTGAACAGGGACTTTTGAGGGCCCACTGCTGTCACTGTTTACATATTTTCTCATATGATCACTTGAACTGCAGTCATAAGCCTTTGTTTTAACAGCAAGTCCTTTGGTTCCCTCTCAGACATGAGCCTTTATTATAGCCTTATAATAGCTTGTGACTGAGGTTTTAAAAAAAAACATTGTTATTTCAGGGTTTCTTGGAACTGCTTGATGTATATAGATAATTTGGTGTGCTTCAGTTTTCTTCTTTTGTCTGGTTCATTGAATTGGACCATTACAGCAAGGAGGTTTGCTGAAATCATTGCTCACTGTCAAGCCTTTATGCTGCTTATTATATGCCAGTTATTCTAATGAAAACAGGCATGAATGGCTTGGCTTGGATGCAACCTTTTTGTGTTTGTTATTAAAGGTATCTTTTTCTCTTACCCAAACACACACACAAAACACTCGAACCAGGCATCTGAAGATGAAATCAGCAGTGTGGTAGGTAGAAACTTTGTAAGATAAGAACTTTGTAAGACTTGGCCTTTTCTGTTGCTGCTGAAAAGTTTCATGGCTGCTGAAATATTGACTAACATGAATGGCACTGAGAGCTGCCGCATAAGGGACAGTACTGATCAGTAGCACTTCACTTGCTCTGCAACTGCAAGACTGAATAAAATACCACAGTGTGTTTGAGCTACCATAGTTAATGCCTATTCACAATAGCAATGAATGCCTCTGGTTTATTTAATTTTTGTTATCAGTAGTACCTCTTCTGTTTTAGCATCACCGAAAATCAGTTTTGTGTTGTTTGAATGTGAGTATTGGTATTTTGTTTGATCTTAAGTCAGCAGACCTGTACTTGCTCTGCCTGTTTTCTATTCTAGGAAGCAAATTCCTATATGGAAGTAGCACTAGCTTTATTGAGGTAGTGCTATATGCCTTGTGGACAGCACAGTGCCATGCTGGCAAAAGTAAGTGTCTCTTAGGTCATGCTTCAGTTCAGTTGGCTTGGAGTACAGGTCGAGCAAGAGTAGGCCTGGCTGAATGTGTCTGTGTAGGTGTGCTGGTTCTCTGCAGTAAAGACAGAAAAACTTACACGCTAGCAAGCAATAAGGCCTAGGCAGAGTCTTGGAGTTGGTTAACTTTTCTGGAATAACTTTCTGGTTTTATAACTTTTAAGAGATATTTTACCTGACCTCGTTGGAACTGCCTATTAAGTTTTGTTGAAACTGAGATTCTGTAAAGTTGATCATTTACGGCAAAGCTCTCTAAAACTCTCCAAAGCTGATCAAAGTGAAAAGCTTAATGTAAGGTTGTAATAGAAATGAACTCATGTATAGATTCTCAGAGAAGATTACTGTAGAAATTCTTGTGCTTAATCTACTCAGTAAAATGCATCAACAAAGGAGTATTTATGTTCAGAAGTGACAAAAGAACATAATGTGGAAATTAACGGGAGAGTTTGGGAAAGTTCAGATTTGTCAAAAATGTTAAGTGACTTAATATTATAGTCTAATCAATATAGTCAGCAGGATAACTAATCTTCCTCTTTTTATTCTGAATGGCTTCCCCACAACAAAAGTGTAAATGTGGTACTGGTATTCAAAGAGGAGACAGTATTTGCTCAACAATATCAGTAGAGGAAACTGTTAACTTCTGCAGAAATGTGCTTTTCACAATTAAGTTGTAATGCCTACAAGCCACTTTAGTCACAGTGACTATATGCAGTTATGATTAATCAGCTAGCAACGAACGAAGAATAATCCAGTCTTAACTCTCAGGTAAGAGCCTGCAGCATCTAAGCTGTTGCATTCAAGATATTTTGTGGCATCCCACTGCCTTCTGGTAACAACTGTTCACGTAGCAAGCAAGGTAAAACAAAATAGCATGATACCTAAAAAGATAGGACTAATCTTTTCTGTGCTGCAAATTACTTTAGTCTATTTTGCATGTCCAGCTTTCCTGTCAAGGTAAACTTATTTTTGATAGTTCTAGATATGACCTTTGCTCTCTGATATAATATTCAAGACCTAAATATATCTGTGGTGGTATTGCATGTATACTGATCCACAATAACCTTGCTTTCAGTGATACCATAGTGAGCGTATAAAAGAAAGGTAGTACTGAGAAATAGAACTGAGTGATCTGTACAAGTGGGTGGTGAAGGATATAGGTCCTTCAGCCAAATTATCTCTCTTGTATCATCCAGGAACTCTTTAGCTGTCATGCCAGAAATGTCCCATGTATTGTCATGTGCCATGGCAAAGAGACATGAGATAATACAATTGCCCAAATATCGTACAGTGGTTCAGATACATCTGTTAGAGCCATAAGCTTATATCATATTATATTATATTATATTATATTATATTATATTATATTATATGTGCTAGATGATCTCCTGAGGTCCCTTCCTACCCTTGCCATTCTGTGATTCTATGTTTCTGTGTGATATGTACTTACTTTATATTGAAGACTTAATACATTCTGTTAAGCACTTGATAAGGGTCATTTTTATTCTGGCCTGGGTAGCCATTTATGCAGTAGTTTTCACCATTGTTTTGGAAAGCTGTGACTCTAACTAGGACAGTTTTCCCTCTGTTTTTACTTGTCTGGTTTTCTTCCTGTTGTCACTTAACACTGGTGATGCTATTAGAATTCTTGTTGTACAGCTGCATATAAAAGCTCTGTCTTTGGCACATTTTTTTTATTGAAACAATTTACCTTCTCTGTTATTAGGGCTATTACTAAATAGTACTTTGTACAGTTAACAAAACCACAGTTCTTCAGGAAATCTACTATAATGTTTTTTCTATGAGAGCAGAGGACTAAATATGAAAATAGTAATACAACATTATATTCTATAGTGACATTTGTTGGTGTCATTGGTGCTTGTTGGTGACACCACTTTAATGGAAGATGTTGGTAGACATCTCTATGTTGCTATGGGTTTACTATTGCTAGTCATCTGTGTTTCCCATGAGACGCCCCATGAGTGCCTTTCTCTGTATACATAGCAATTATATTGTAGATAGTAAATACAGCTTGAGTGGGCACTTCCGTTAAAGTAAACCACCCATTTGTCCTCATCAGAAAATTCAAAACAATTTCATAGAGAACATATCAGGAACTATCTTTCATGTTCTGATGCGTTACTCACTGAAATTCTGAGAAGTAGGACTACAAAATCCTTGAAGTAAAAACTAACCCACATATATCTTTTGTTGACAGTTAGATCAGTGAAATATAAACCAAAGTATTCTTCCTGAATTCCTAAGCAACTACAGCAAAAGGGTGCTATTGTAAATTGTGTTGACTTTTTGTGTGACATAAACTTTTTATGGTTTTGCTTTCTCATTTCCGCCCCCCCCCACCTCTCCCAGTTATTTCTGTGCTTTCTGGACTACTGTCAGAAAGTACTAACTGTGTAAAACAACTTTAAAAAGGAAACTTTCACCTTTCTGGCTGTGGATAACTTACATTAACTACATTTTTTCATTCTATGGAATTTTCCTCAGATTTCAGGATGTGTACAGATTCTGCCAGAGCAATTGTACCAGATATAGATGCCTGAGTTGAAAGATCTTTTTCAAGTGGCAATGATTTTCACACTTTAAAATCTGGACTCAACCTAGAGATCATTGTTTTCATGAACTTATTGTTCATCATTTTATTAATTTACTATCTTGTTCTCTAGCAATAAAGAAAAATGTTTTAATGGTGTCACCTGGAGCTTTTTTAAAAAAAGAGACACCTTAATATTCAAGATATAAACTCCTATGACTACTGGTTTCCATATTCTGAATTTACTAATGTAACTAATTTAGTGCTCATAAACAAATTAAAATTGTGAAGAAACTTTGGCATCAAAGTAATGTTCTAAAAAAACCCTGCAGTGTCTTTAGTCTGTTTAAGCTCATATAAATCTATATAGCTGAGAAATTTTCATTGAATCATTTGTTAAATGTGATTTCTGGAACTTTGACCTTTTCTCTGTTTTTATTCTCAAGTGCTTCTTTGGGAAGCTATCTTCTTGGGCCACAACAACCTCAGGCAACACTACAGGCTTGGGGAAGAGTGGCTGGAAAGCTGCCTGGTGGAAAAAGACTTGCGGGTGCTGGTTAACAGCCAGGTGAATATGAGCCAGCAGTGTGCCCAGGTGGCCAAGAAGGCCAATGGCATCCTGGCCTGTATCAGGAACAGTGTGGCCAGCATGAGTAGGGAGGTGATCGTGCCCCTGTACTCTGCACTGGTGAGGCCACACCTCGAATACTGTGTTCAGTTTTGGGCCCCTCACTACAGGAAAGATGTTGCGTTGCTGGAACATGCCCAGATGAGAGCAACAAAGCTGGTGAGGGGTCTGGAGCACAAGTCTGATGAGGAGCGGCTGAGGGAACGGGATTGTTTAGCCTGGAAAAAAGGAGTCTGGGGGGAGACCTGATCGCCCTCTACAACTACCTGAAAGGAGGCTGTAGTGAGGTGGGGGTTGGTCTCCCAGGTAACAAGCGATAGGACAAGAGGACAATTTAGGACTCAAGTTGTGCCAGGGCAGGTTTAGATTAGACATTAGGAAAAATTTTTTCAGTGAAGGGTTGTCAAGCATTGGAAAGGGCTACCCAGTGGCGTGGTCAAGTCCCCATCCCTGGAGGTATTTAAAAGATGGGTGGATGAGGTGCTTAGGGACATGGCTTAGTGGTGGAGTGGCAGTGTTAGGTTAACATTTGATGATCTTAAAGGTCTTTTCCAACCTAAACAATTCTATGCTTCTATAATTCAGCCAAGCAATAGTTGATGAGCCCTTTTCTCTCAACAGTGTAAATGTGAACTTGAACTTGCACTTTGAAATACCTCTGGAGAAGTACGAGCAGGCTGTATATCCTTCAGATTTGAAAGGTTCTGACTATGTCTTTCTGGGCAAGATTGACTTTCAATTTCTGCATCCTTCTTCATGTGCCATCATGATTTACTGTACCAGTCTTCATAATCTATTGAGACATCATGATGGGGTCTAGATCATGTATGTCTGTCCACTAGTATAAACAAACTCTTTTTTAGTCTAAACAAATATAATTGTTCTAAAGCTCATTAGATGCACAAAGGTGCAGATGCCTAACTCAAAGTTTCAGCCCATTGTCTTCAACATCTTGATGATTTGATTTTTACAGATGTTGGAGAACAACCAATACTTATAAAGTGTTCAGATCCAGAAACTGAAAAAACAGAAAAGGATAAGCAGCACAAAGTGATCTGAACTGGATCTCTAGGGCAAGGTATGACTAGATGCATTTAATGTGTTTTAATATGGTCAGCTGTAAGGTCTAAGAAAAAAAGGCTGTAGGCTGTGCTACAGCCTGAAGACAAGTCACTTGGCTTGAAAACTATGGGCCAAAGATAAATGTGATATTTTGATTCACAAGCAAGTAACAGCTGTTTTGAAGGGGCAAAAGGAAATTAACATCCTATTCAGCACTACAATACCCATTGAATAAACATGTTCTCCCATATAGAATCACTGTACAGTGAGTAAAAAGTGAACTGGTAGCAAGAGTTGTATTGACATATAAGTGTGCAGAATGGGTTAAGGCTGGTATCAAGAGCAAACCCTGTCTCCAAAGCTCTGCAATTTCAAGTGTATGTAATACTTTTTATTAGCATAAATTTTATTAGCATTGAACTTTATTAGTTGGGTCATGTTTTGAAACATGTCCTTCCACTAACATTATCTTATAAACTAAACTCTGTTTTTAAATAGCTGAATAACATACATATTACAAATAATGCTAGCTGTTTGCATGGTTGGTTTTATTTCTTTTTTAAACAATATGTATTTCTCAACAATATTTACAATTACAATCTCAACAATATCAACAATCTACTGGAACAGATAAAAATGAGAGAGGCATTCTGTGGATTGTGAAATGAATTGTCTACTAAAGGGTCCTGTGAATGACATGTGAGTTCTACACTCAGTCTGGCTTCATAACCAGTGGTCTGCGCCTGAGAGGCTTACTTCTCATGGATTGAGATGATGATACTATGCTATGACATTCTATTGTCCAGGGGTGTTTGTTGGCATGATAACTATGGGGTAAATGCCAACTAGATGGTATGGGGAGTGTCTAGCATAAAACCAGCTGGACTGCTCCTGCTTGGTAGATGCCTGATGCATTATGCAAATATGTTTCTCTGTAATTCAGAAGGTGTTTGTGTATGGATGAGGCTTACAGAATAAATACTATGTGTATCACACATTTGCCAAAACCCCACTAAATTATGAACATATGAGAAAGGTTCTGACCAGCATAGTTTAAATGAAATAATTTACCAATTGTAACTCTTTCTACATACAAACAATTCAAATACTTGCTATTATACCAAGTAGTTTAAAAAAAAAGTGTCTATTCAGCAAAATGTTTGTATCACGTTCAATGGCAACTATTGCTCAACCTGGATGAGATGTTATTTATTAACAAAAATGAAGGAAATTGTTATGAAAGACTTACTAAGTATAAATGGAATAGACAGGTACTTGTAAATGAGAAATGGTACACCACCACAGAGATTTTGGTTGAAAACGCACAGTAGATCACGTCACTGAAATGGTTCATTAGTTATCAGTATGTGTCCTCTAAATCTATCCACTGTCTTTTGCCCTTCCCATTGTGTTTAAGACTAGCAGATGAGGAAAATGCAGCAGCAGCAAGGTAGAAGCATGTTATTGATACGAGTTTTGATTTTTCTGTTGCATTTGAGATAGATTGGAATTTTAGCAAAGGTTTTGGTGTTTTTTGCCTTTTGAATGCCCTCAGAGACCTGAAACACTCCAACAGAATGAAAATGATAGCAGGCTATGAAAATATCCACTGATGTGTATCAGTGATATTTTAATAGGTCCTTAGACTGTGACTGAGATGGAAAAAACTGAAAAATAGTTTTGGAAGTTATTTGCTGTGTTTTATTTGAACTGCTGTCCAGGTGCTAAGTATCTGATGTAGTTGCTGAAGGTGGGAACCCATTTTGAAGTCCTACAATTTTTTACCATCTAAAACTAAGAGATAAGATGTGTTTTGGCCAGTTTACTTACTAATTATTAAAAATAGTTCTAGCAGTTGTTGGCATTCATTGTTGCTGCAGTTCCCCTGTTTTCACTAGGGGAAATGGTTGTTTGTTATTTTTTTTTTATTAGCCTCATAAAATAGCCATTATACTATTCCTAATAAGCTACAATGTAAGTAATGAAAAATATGATTTAGTTAAGGTTTTTGTTTTTTTTTTTAATCTTTGTGTGTGAGAAAGGTAGCAAAGTAATCGAATAGGGCAGAATAGAAGAAAGGCACCAGGTGGATCCTGAAATGTATTTTAAAGTTGATGAATATGAAATTCTAAAAGATGAAAAATATTTCTACAAAATGCAATAGTGATGGGGAACCTGTATTAAACGGATTCATCCCTATTACAGTCTAGGAGTTAAAATAAATGTTCTGTAAGCTATGTTAGAAGAAACCTGATGAAGTTCAACAAGGGCAAGTGTCGAGCGCTACACCTGGGGAGGTTGAACCCCATGCACCAGTACAGGCTGGGGGCTGACCTGCTGGAAAGCAGCTCTGCTGAGAGGGACCTGGGAGTCCTGGTGGACGACAAGCTGACCATGAGCCAGCAGTGTGCCCTTGTTGCCAAGAAGGCCAACAGTATCCTGGGGTGCATTAAGAGGAGTGTGGCCAGCAGGTCGAGGGAGGTTATCCTCCCCCTCTACTCTGCCCTGGTGAGACCCCACCTGGAGTCCTGTGTCCAGGGCTCCCTGGTTCAAGAAAGATGAGGAACTCCTAGAAAGTGTTCAGAAGAGAGCAACAAGGATGATGAAGGGACTGGAGCGTCTCCCCTATGAGGAAAGGCTGAGAGAGTTGTGCTTGTTGAGCCTGAAGAAGAGAAGACTGAGGGCACCTCATCAACACATACAAATATCTTAAGGGTGGATGTCATGAGGATGGAGCCAGACTCTTTGCAGTGGTGTCCAGCGCCAGGACAAGGGGCAATGGGAACAAACTGAAACATAAGAGGTTTCAGTTGAATATGAGCAAAAACTTCTTCACTTTGAGGGTGACAGAGCACTGGAACGGCATGCCCAGGGGGGTTGTGGAGTCTCCTTCCCTGGAGATATTCAAAGCCTGCCTGGACGAAGTCCTGTGTAACATGCTCTAGGTGAACCTGCTTTAGCAGGGGTGTTGGACTAGATGATCTCCCGAGGTCCCTTCCAACCCTTGCCATTCTGTGATTCTGAATTCTCTTTGATTTAGTTCCCTCATTTGAAAAAGGCAAAATTCTGCTACCTTTTAAGGAAATGGATCTTTCTGAGAATAAATTAATACCATACTTACAATTAGAATAGCCTAAATGGTTTTCCTGTCTTTTTAACCTTTCACATGAATCTTCTCTAGAGGCTTTTCAGTGTTTTCACTGAATAAAGGCAGATAAACGTATGGTGGTTTGACCCTGGCTGGATGCCAGGGGCCCACCAAAGCTGCTTCATCACTCCTCTCTTTAACTGAACAGAGGGGAGAAAAGTTAATCAAAGGGTTCGTGGGTGGAGATAAGGACAGGGAGAGATCATTCGCCAGTTACCATCATGGGCAAAACAGACTCAACTTGATGAAATTAATTTAATTTATTTTCAATCAAAATCAGAGGAGAGTATAAAAACTGCTGCATCTTAAAACACCTTCCCCCCACCCCTCCCTTCTTCCTGGGCTCAACTTCACTCCCAGATTTCTCTAACTCCTCCCCCCCAGTGGTGCAGGGGGACAGGAATGGGGGTTGGGGTCAGTTCATCACACGTTGTCTCTGCCGCTTCTTCTTCCTAGGGAGAGGACTCTTCCCCTGCTCACGCGTGGGGTCCCTCTCACGGGAGACAGTCCTCCACGAACTTCTCCAATGTGAGTCCTTCCCATGGGCTGCAGTTCTTCACGAACTGCTCCAGCACGGGTCCATAATTTCCACGGGGTGCAGTCCCTCAGGAGCAACCTCCACTTGGGTCACAAGTTCTGCCAGCAAACCTGCTTCAGTGTGGGCTCCTCCCCGCATGGGTCCGCAATGGCTTGCCAGGAACCTGATCTGGCGCAGGCTTCCCATGGGGTCACAGCCTCCTTCCTTTGGGCATCCACCCGCTCCATCGTGGGGTCCTTCACAGGCTACAGGTGGAGAGCTGTGCTCCACCATGGCCTCCCTGGGCTGCAGGGGGACAGCCTGCCTCACCACGGTCTTCGCCATGGGCTGCAGGGGAATCTCTGCTCCGGCGCCTGGAGCACCTCCTGCCCCTCCTTCTTCCCTGACCTTGGTGTCTGCAGGGCTGTTTTCTCTCACATCCTCTCACTTCTCTTCTCTCTGGCTACTGAGCCGCAGCAGGGTGTTTCTTCCTTCTTAAATATGTTATCCCAGAGGCGCTTCCACTGTCACTGATTGGCTTGGCCTTGGCCAGCGGCGCACAAAGGGAAAACTTCTGGCAGCTTCTCACAGAAACCACCCCTGCAGCCCCCCCCACTACCAAGACCTTGCTACACAAACCCAATACAAAAGGGAAGAAGGAGAAAAAGTGGAGCGAGGGCATAAGGGAGAGAGAATCTGGGAATAAGTGGTTTAAAATATCTCAGAACCTACTGATGAAGATGCAAGCTGAATAGGGGAAGAATACAAATTCAAGGTTTTGATGTGAATTACAGGGAACTGAGAGCTAAGAAGTAGCATCTCCAAAATGTGAGAGACATATCCCATAGGTGCCACCCATTACCACTGAGCTCTCGCTTATTTTAAGGCAACAAAACAGCTGACTTTTCTTTTGACACAAAATTATTTTCAAAAGGAAGATTGACAAAGACCTTGATTCAAAGAGGGTGATGCGAGGACTGAGTTCTTGGAAACAGGTATTTTTGGGGAAAGCAAATTTCCCAGAAAGTTCCAACTTGTCATGTTCTCAGAATTGGCTGCTCCTCTCACTGCACTGAAAGGCAAATTCTGAGCCATTCTGAAACAGCAAGACCTCACTGTAAGAGGTTAGGAGTGGAGGGAGGAGAATGGGAAGTCCCATAGGACTAGAAGGAGACAATATAATAGAATAGTTCAGTTGGAAGGGACATGCAACAGATCATTTAGTACAACTGCCTGACCACATGAGGGCTGAACAGAAGTGAAAGCATGTTATTGAGGGCATTGTCCAAATGCCTCTTAAACACTGACAGGCATGGGGCATTGACCACCTCTGTAGGAAGCCTGTTCCAGTGTTTGATTACCCTCTTGTTGGAAAAATGTTTCCTGATGTCAAATCTGAACTTCCCCTGGCAGAGTTTTGAACCATTCCCAGGCATCCTGTCACTGTATCCCAGGAAGAAGAGCTCAGCACCTCCCTCTCCACTTCCCCTCCTTGGCAGCCTGTAGAGAGCAACGAGGTCTCCCCTCAGCCTCCTTTTCTCCAAACTGGACAAACCTAGAGTCCTTAGGTGCTCCATAAGGAGCAAGCCTTCAAGCCCTTCTACCAGCTTTGTTGCCCTCATCTGGCCACATTCAAGTGCCTTCACATCCATCTTAAATTGTGGGGCCCAGAACTGCACACAATACTGAAGGTGAGGCCATACCATCACTAAATACAGCGGGATAGTCACCTCTTTTGACCGGCCTGTTAACACTGTGTTTAATGCACCCCAGGATGTGGTTTGCCCTCTTGGCTGCCAGGGCACACTGCTGACTCGTGACGAGCCAGGAACAGCCAGCATGAATTTGTCAGGAATAAATCATTTCAGAAAGGAATATTAGATTATTTTGACAGGGTAACTGGGCTATGGACAGGAAATTGATATAGGCATAACAAGTCTTGACATAAGTAAAGCTTTACACACAGCTGCACATGGCATTCTCGTAAGCAAAATAAGTGAAAATGGTCCAGACTAAAGTATTCTAGCAGGCTGGAAGTGCAACAGGCTTGAAAACTTTGCTGTTGAGTAGTTACAGAGGGCTTACTGTCAGCTTTAGAGGACATGTAAGCAGTCCCGTCCACTAAGTTTTCTTTTCAATAAATCAGCTCATGCTTCAACTGGAATAGAAAACTGGTTACTCAATCTAACCTTGAGGTCTTAATGGATTTAGGTATCTCAGTTCAAAATTGTATACTTGAAAAAACATGGTCAGCTCTGATTATTGGAGTGCTTGTGCTCCACGCATATGTCTTCCATTTTATTTTTCTGCAAGCTTCCCAACCATGTCAAACCAGGCAACTCTGCCATACCCATAGCTGATGATAGACTTGTTTGAGCTAATGTACTTGGCACTTGCAGCATTCTAAAGCTTGATCAGAATTAAAAAACCAGCTGTTCCTCATGTTGTGTCTTCAGAGGGGCCTGATGCTGTAGATTATCTTAAAGCATCAGTATGGGTAGAGACAGTTAAGGCTTTGCATAAAAAATTGCTGCTTTTCTTCCAAGAAATAGTCAATAAGGGACAAAGTCAAGTGAATCACTATCTACTTTAGTTGATTATGAACTTTTTTTAAAAAATTTTTTTTAAAGCTTAAACAATAATTTGAAATAAACACAGAAATTGTTCTGGGAACAAAGATTGGAGATCATATTTCGCCTTCTCTTCCATCTTTTTAGTGCCTGTGCTCTGTATTGCACACTCAGTCAAAGTTTCCCTGTGGCTTTGCCCCAGTCAGGTGCAAGGTGACCTTGGGTGCCCTTCTGTCCATATTTTTGACTGGGTTGAGATATGTCCTGAGGTATGTAGTATATGAAATTCTAGGGTTCTGGGTTCACTTGGGAAGAAGGTATTGTTAGATATCCAAATCCCTCACTGTTTCTGACCAGTGCTGGAGTGTAACTCCTTTTTCTCCTCTCTCATTCTCTTTTTGTTGTATTAGTAATTTTGATAGGTTTTTTTAAAATTCCAGATTTCTTTTCTAGTGTGACAGCAGGAACAGATGCAGAATCAGATAATGCTTGCCAACAGAATGAAAAAGAAGATACATCAGTTTCTTATTCTTGCCACTGTTCAATAGTTTATATTAGGTTTACAGTAATAAACAATTGCCCTAAGAATCATATTGAGCACTATTATTCATAGATTTTATTTAAACACCTTTGAGATGTTTCATGATCATGAAAAAGTGTCTGAATAGGCTAAACTTGTCAGGCAGACCAAACTGTTTTTGATCTGTTTGTTCTTATTGTTTACCACTTTGACAATGATTGTGTAAGCTGTAAAATTTCATTGACAGTAACTTTTGTAGTTTCTTCCAGATCATTGGTAGGAATGGCTTGGTGCTAATCCTTTGAATCCAAGAGAATAATGTGGAAGAACATTTGGAACAATGCCTGAATGTGCTGTTAGATAATTTATTTGCCAGCTTGCTTGGAGAAGAATTGATTGAAATGTTTAAGGAGTAGCTCTTATAAGAAGTGGTGGGAGTTCAAGGAGTGAGTTTAGTTTGTGGGTTTTGTTCTCAAATTGGCTTAAAAAAGGTAGAGTCTTCAATTAGAAGGCCCAAGAGTGAGAACTATCTTACCTTCCTTTTTCTTCCTATATGAATTCCTATTAATAAACCAGGAAGACATCTGCTAAGTATTTGCTGTGGGGAAAATCACTCCTCTGCTCCCTTCTGTGTCCCTGCTCTTTTATATTTGTAATGTATATCTGTTTCTTTCAATCCAGTTCTACACTTGTTGAACATGCTGTTGACATACCCCACCATATGCATGCACAAGATTCTATCAAATTTATACATACCATTGTCCCAATATGGTATAGAGGCTGACTTTGTAAGCCCTGACACAGTGGTTGCAATTCATTGTCAGAGTTGTCCTTTAATTTGCACTGCAAGGAACAATCCTGAAGGGGCATATGAATGCTCTGGGAAGTTTTCCAGAATCACTTTGAGGTAATTGAAGCAGTCCATATGGCCTGCACTAAACATGCTCTGCAGCTTGCCACAGTACTTTTGGGAGTGTGGCTGATAAAGCTGCTGCTGGTTCTGCTGCAACTGTAATTGGGATAATGGGGAGAGGAGACCACAGATAAAGGTAAAAAAGATACAGCTTTCTTGCTCATGCTGGACTTCTTTATCTTTTTCTGCTTGTCTTTTTACTTCTTCCTTGTTGCCTGATGAGATCTTTTTCAGTGCTATTGTGTCCTTCAGCTCCTCGCGCACCTATTTATTGCTATGTTGTTTTCACACAGACTAAATTGCCTTAGCTTGCAAGTGATGATAAAATGAGTTTGCTTGCATCCAGTGGTGGTAAAACAGTAGTTAGGAGGCTCTTGCTCAGATGTCTCATTCTTAAACACTGCCCACAGCACTAATACTTCTGCAAGCACCCAGCCAGCCACTTGTTCTGTACCTGTGCCCCTGCCCTCTGTGGCAGTGTGAGTGAGAAAGCTCCTAGGTTGAGATGGACAGGAAGATCACTTATATAATTACTGTTGCAGACAAAAGAGGCTTGACATGGGGAATTTAACTCAGCTTATTGCCAATTAGTAAAAAGTAATTACTGATTTGAGTACTGGGAAAGTAACAAACATTAAAACGCTTAAGGAAAACACACCCTTCCTCCTTTCCTGGACATAGCTTCACTTGCGGGCTTAACATCACTCCTTCACGCTCCTCTCCTCTGCCACTACTGCCACAGTTAACACTCAGTCCCTTCAGCGAGACAATGAGCAGCACTGGAAGAATCGTGGTCAGGGCATAGCTGTTTCTCCCTGCCCCTTCTTCTTCCACACTCTTTTCCTCTGTTCTGGTGTGGGTCCTCCATGGACTACAGTCTCTTCACAAATATTTGCTATGCCATGAAGCACTTCCTCCTCCTCTGGCCTTCTTCCCACCTTTCCACCCCTTTTTCTTTTTTGTTTCCTCCTCCTCTCTATGCTCCCTCATTACCTTCATATTCCCTCTTCCCCTCTCCAGTGTTTTCTGCCCTTTCTTTAATAAGTTTTCACGGAAATGCCTCAAACTTCCCTGGTGGGCTCACTGGCACCTCACCTCCTGCGTGGCCTGACATGTCCTCCATGTAATGCTGTGTAGGGGAGCCTTTAACTGTGCTGCTGCTCCTTGCCATGTGATGGGTAACATGGATTTTCAAATACTGGAATTTTGGCAGACAGAGATATGTTCTTTTTCCTGGAGGCTTCCACCCTGGACTTGTTTTTTCTTTCATGTAGGCTCTCACAGTTACCCCGTCTCTACTCATTAAGGTGACATGAAAGCTTTTATGGTAAGAAAAGACAGACAAGTGATAGGTCTTAGACCAGTATCCTTTCTTTGTTAATGATGGGCCGCAAATGCCAAGGGAAAACAGTAAGAATGGGCAAGCATACAAGGACGTTTCTTCAGAGTAGTCTCTTAGTTTGAAATCAAACAAGTACTAAGGAAACATATGTCAAAAAAGAAAGACCTTTTCCATATTCCTTTCCAACTCTATGGAACTTGAAGCAAAGAAATTATCTCTACAGCCAATGAGACTGTCAAGCCAGTATTCTTTACTACAGCACTGGGGTCACGCTGGGATTTTCCTTGAGGTGTTCCCATCCAGCCATGACTTCAAAGGTCTTATATTTAAATTTGCCTTCTTTGGAAATGCTCCAGCGCCTCAATGTCCTTCTTGTAGTGAGAAGCCTAAAACTGAAAACAGTATTTGAGGTGTGACCTCACCAATGCCAAGTACAGGGGAAGGATGACTTCCCTACTTCTGCTGGTGACACTATTTCTTATATGTGCCAGGATGCCATTGGCCTTCTTGGTCACCTGTGCACACTGCTGGCTCCTATTCAGTTGGCTGTTGACCAATAACCCCCAAATGCCTCTCTGCCAAGCAGCTTTCCAGCCACTCTTCCCCAGGCCTGTAGCGTTGCATGGGTTTGTTATGACCCAAGCGTAGGACCCAGCACTTTACCTTGTTGAACCTCATACAATTGGCAATATCCCTCTGTAGTGCCTTAAATATGATATTTAATAGCCCCATCCAACCCTAGTGGATAAAATAATGGAATGAAGCTTCCAGAACTGTACAAATGACAGCAGAATTTATTTCTCCATCACTTCACCCCATGTTCAGTGTTGCTTTGTTAAAGTTTTTTATGTATTCTGTTTTATCTTCTTCCAGTTTCTAGAAATTAATTAAAATCAGAAAGGAAAAAAAGAAAGAAGCTGCATCAGCAGTTGTGGTTGCTAGATTTGGCATGTGCCAGAGACTTGACAATATGAGTTAAAAGGAGGCAGCCTGATTTCAGTATCAAAAAGATGTAATATCAAGATCAGCAGTGCACAGTCTAGGTGAACTTGCTTTGAATTAGCTAGTAAACATTTTAATTTTCTGCTCCTTATCAATGTCTTTCTTTCTTTCTGTGAGAATCTGACAGTTTTGCCTATGTAATGCAGAAGTGATCATTATAAATCATTAATGAGTTTTTGCCCTGGAAAAAATACTGCATTGTATCTCAGAAGGTCTATTGGTGCATTCTCATCAGTGCATTGTGCATCAGCATAAGAATTTTAACCTTTACAAATGCCTTTAATGCATACTTGTTCTCCCTTTTAGAAGTAATTTGACTTTGTTAGTATATTAGTAATTCTTTAACTAAAATGGTCAATATTGCAGATAACATTATTAGTCTTCCCCCGCTATCTTGTGTCCAAATTTCTGTGACTGTTTTTCGCAGCAAATAATGCTTGCTTCTTAGCAAGACTCTGCCTTGAACTTGTATCACTTATTTTGTCAGGGTTTTAGAACTATTTCCCTTATACACACACACTATTAAACTTCAGGTGCCCCTCTACTCTGGGAATCAAACCAGACTTTTGAATATCTTATGTCTGTGTAAATGAACTGCAGACATTATGATTTCACAATGTGTAATAGTATATTTCAGTGATTTGGTCCCTTTGTGCTCAAATAATTGGCTTGTCTATGCTGAATGGCTAGTGTTTGCTGCTGCTGGTTTATCTTCTGTTCCTAGGTACTCTTAAGAAGGTCTTTGGGATTTTGTCATGGCTCCCTCCTGGCCCACCCAGCCACACTGCTTAGTTGTGCAAATGTTTCAGCAGGCAGATGGGACATGTATTCAGCCAGAGGAGCTGGATGCCTTATTGGCCCACAGTATGGATGTAGTCCCTTACAGCTAAACAGAGACTTTAGTAATTTGGAGCTCATCTACAACCTGATCTGTGAGCTATATGAATTGAGACAATATGTAAAACTGTATTTTTCATTAAATTGGCCAGTTTTGAAAACAAATTACCTACTTATGCTTTCCATAGTCAGACTTCTAGCTGCTTAGATTTACTTGTCAATAAGTTTGGTTTTCTTCTTCAGTATATTTGTTATTAGTTGGTGCTGACTTTCTTTTAATGGTTGTATCACTTTTAACTATTAGCAGAATAACCCAGTCAAATAATCCCAAGTCTGAAAGTTCTTTGAACTCAATACCAGAAATATTTAATGCCAATTGTTACTATTTCTTGCTTTCAGATATCTGAATTGTCTTGGTGGTGGATTTCTTCCCCTAACTTTTTTGGTGAATATATAATGAATATGTAATAATATGAAAAAAGAACTGGGGAGTTGTAAAAATCCCATTTTTTTCAGTGCTTGAGTGAATTACGAGGTGTTGATCACCAGTCTGAAGGATTCAGACTCTTCAAATGCTCATCCAGTTCATTTGTACTTAAAGATGAACCCGATTCTTCCTTTTATGACAGCAACATATTTGTAGCTTTTGTCCAGCATTTTTCCTGTTCATTCTCTTAATCTTCCTTTTGTAATTTTTACTACATATTTTTCAGCAAAAATAACTTATCAATGCTATCGTTATGCTATAGCAAAGTTGTTTTGTATAAAGTTTGATTATAATTGTGCAATTTCCACTGAAGCAAATAGTTCTGTTCCAAAGTAATTTTCATTTTCCTGAAATATACTAAAACATTTGATTGTTATGAAGCTGCCAAGGGACTAAATACAGTCTAAGGTGTAGGTTGAAAAGACATTTCTCCCTGTCAGCAGCAAGCAAACAAAGCTAAAGATGGAAAGCATTCCCAGAAGTCTTTCCACCACAGTTGAATGCATCATTGAAGCGTATTAAGGAATAGCATAGGATACTTTACATCTTTAATTTATTTAAATGTTAAGAAAAGGAGCCTTTCATTCACTTATTTCTCAACAGTTTAACAACTACCATCAAAAAATATTCTAGTGGCTGCCCTGAGCTACATACCTTTTCCTCAGAAGACATACACCATACCTGCAGTTGAATGGAATTCTTTTTTCTACTATTTATTTTTCCTGTTGTCTCTTTCAGAAATGATCAATTTTGACTTTCAGTACTTGTTATTTAAAGCAGATCTTCCACATGGTTTACAGCGTACACTTAACTGAAGAAAAGTTTTGATTCTATTTATTAATAGGCAAAAGCAGTATCTGCCTTTTCCATGACTGTTGTTATTAGATTTCTGTAGGACTCCATGCAGTTTTTAGGCTTAACAAGTGTGAGTACCTATTACATGAATATAATTAGAAATATATCTTCAGTGATTAAATTTATTAATTGAAAATTTATTGCATGCAAATATGCAGTAAAATATATGAATGATCTGGAAAAAGGAATGTCAATATTTGGCTATTTTTACTTATTAGGTATGTACAATTTTAGACTGAAAGAGACCATAATGCTATCTCATGTCATCTTTTCTTTATGATAAGCTTTTGAGTTTAAACCAGCTGTCCTGAGCTCAAAAGCATCCATTTCCTCAGAATAGAACCTTGCAGTGTCCATTAGGGACCATGAATAATTCATCACCTAGGAAAAAAATTTAACCCACCATAGGAGATTGAAAGTCTTGATTTTCTACCAAATGTGATGAGTGCTTATTTCATATTGTTGAAAAAATTGTTCCTGTGTTCTTATAAAGCACATAAATATAATGTTTTAAAAGTGATCTCATAGAATATTTTGACTTGACTTAATGCAATCTTTTCATGTTATATAAAAATTATTTTTTGTTCAGCTTTACTTACTATCTGATAATCTTCAGTGAGTGTCCTGGTCCCTGTAATGCTACAGTTATAATTAATGTGCATTTAGCAAGAAGAAATTTTGCTCCAAAAAAAAAAGTAAAGAAGTACATTAGAGCAGAGGGATGAAAACACTCTAGCTCTATCACTTGTTTCATTATAATTTACATTTACATCATTTACAGAATAAGTACTCTTTTTTTTCTGTTCCCCCACCCAAGAGACAAGCAGTGCAATTCCTTTGGACAGGCTGATCCCTGTTTCCCAGGGGAACACATTCAAAATCAAATATGTAACAGAAGTATTGAAGTTATTTTAAAAATATTTCAAGAAAATGTAACTTTTTTTCCCCTGAAATCCCTAAATAATAAAGAAGTAGAAAGGAAGAAAGGAAATTAATTTAGTCTGGTAATAGAAATGCACCAGAACTGCCAGACCATCTTCTCTCAGAAAGGAAACAGTTGAAAGCCTGCTTTAACTACAGTGCATTGATGGCAAGGAGAGAAAGAACTTTGGCTAGGGAAGAACTCACTGAAGTGTCTATTCTTTAAAATGCTTCTGATTTTTCTGAATACAGTTTTTTTTCTCTTCTGGAGAAAATAAACAAAAACCTTGTTGAACACTTTTTTTGGATCGCAAGCAATGTATTAGAATTCTAGGATTTAGCTTGTCTGATGAGCTACTAGTACTGGCTTTCTTTTTGTATTCTTCGTATTAAGCAATCCTGAAATCAGTGGCTTTATGGTGAGTCCAATACAAGTATTATTAAGGGTTGAAGCCCCAAATTTTTCAGTTCATAGAATATGCTACAAATTCAAAACTTACTTGTTTTAATGAACAACAAACAGTTTTCAATGACCTTGCTTAGTGTGACTTTGTATAGCTTTCTCTTTACAAGCAGAAAAATTTGGTCTGCATGGATGTGTGAATAACAATTATATTTGCTGCTTTTACCTTATGCTTGATCACCCTCTCTAATGGATTTCCTTATACGTATATTGTTAAGTTCTTATTCATGAATGTTATTTTTCTTGTTAAACTACTGAGATGCTGGTGTTTCTGGAACTAAATGTATGCACCACAACAGAGTATTCCATTACACATGAGTTGTTAAGCAACGAGTTGTTTCCATTTTGAACAGCAACTCCCAACTGTCAATATGTCTTTTGATTTTGAGATGCTTCTTAGAGTAAATTTTAAAGTTTGTTATTATTAGAAGTTTTTACATCAAGGGTTCACCACTGTGTCTTAATGCCTTTATTTCTTATAAATAAATAAATTTTACAAAATAAAGTAACCTTGACCATATCAACACAATGCAATGATAAATCATAAAATGTTGCAAGGTTCAACAGCATGCCAGGGAGTACTTTTTTTTTTGCTTTTAACTGCTCAAGTACTACTTATCATTATAGAATCATAGAATCATAGATGTTTAGGTTGGAAAAGACCTTTAAGATCAAGTCCAACCGTTAACCTAACACTGCATGGCCATTTCACCACTACACTATGACCCTAAGCACCTTGTCTACCCATCTTTTGTATCATTATGTCCTGTACTTTAATGACTATGATATTTACTTGTAAAGTGTATAGTATTAAAATTCCCTCAGATACAGGGGAAAATGCTATTAAATTGCAAGTATGCTAAATCTGTGGTGAGTAATCTAGCCCTTGAGGATCACTGGTAATTCCATAAAGGTTCATGTTCAAAGTCAGTATCCTCCTGAAAATATACAGTTGTTTTAACTGAAATTTGGAATTAACTTTGGAATAAACATTTGGTAAATGCACTTATTGGCTTACTTCTCTCTTTCTAAGTTCTATTACTTGCAGATAATAAAAGCTTCTGCATGAAGTACCATATTGCAAGCTCTATTCTTAGTCCATATTATGGTTCTTCATAAATGTGAAGACTCTGTGCAGTGAAAGCAATAGGTTATTGGAAGGTGGCATATCAGCTGCAATATTCTGTATTTTATTGAAGTTCCTGCTGCCATACCCTTAAATAACATATATTTCTTTGGTCTGCTTTTGAAAGTAGTCAACAAAGTCAGCGTGCTAAGTTAAAAGGCAACAAAGAGAAACTTTATTATTGGTGAGTGATCATCTTGTGAACATTCCCAAATCCTACTTCTGAACTTTGCTTGATGTTTGTTCTCTTGGTGTGCACAGGGCTTCAAGCCATACTTCTGTGTTTGCATTGAGTTAAAGTTTCAGCATGATTTTTGCTTTGAGCTTTCTGGAAGGACTTGGACGAGCTGCTGTGAGTCTTGCCCAACACTGCTCTAACTTCTAGCTTTTGGGAAATTAGTTCAGCTAGTTGGTAATCTATAGCCTGATAAACTGTCCCTTGTGACTAGGTGGTGTGTCTTGGTAGTTCAGAGCATTCAGAGTGCCACGACTGGGACTGGCAAAATAGGCAGAGGCCGAGGGTTACAGTCTGCGAGGACATGACAGGGTAGGCCTGGCCTTGACACGTGGAGTCTTCGAAATTTGTGCTCACTGTTGCTGGGGTTGCAGTGAATCTCTTTTTAGTAGCAGCTGTTAGCCCTACTCTAATCTCCTTACAGTCAAAAAGTACAGGTCAGCAATCCAGGAGAACTCTATTCCAGCGCTTTATCTGTATTATTTTCTTGTCCTTTTCCCACATTTTTCTCCCAGTGTTCCATCTCTTAAATGGTGTGTATCAATTTGTCTGTAGTGATGACAGTTACAGAAAGGTCTGAGAAGTGAGTCCTGTTAAAGAGAATGCAAATTGGCAGGTCTGGAAAGGGAGTGATATAACATTCTCTAATAGTAATAGCTGGGTCTGCTGTTTGGCAATCTAGCTGTGGCCTGAATTTCAACTAGTAATTCAGCCTACTGAAGGAGAAATTGCTTTGCACAGGCCAACTGAGGGACAGTTGCCACTTAAAATATTTACACACAAAGCTTTTGTTTCCTTGACTTATTGCAATGATGTCTTCTGAAAGAAAGTACCACGCAAGGACTTTGTATTCTTGGAGATTATTTTCCATTATTTTCTAGTACTTAGAATTGCTACATAAGACTCTAACATTTGAAATAAACCATTGTCTTTAATCTCTTTTGAAATGAGAAATTTATGGATAGAAACAGACTGATCTTTTTCACATTCCCACCCTGTCCAGCAGATGCATCTTAGAAAATCTGAACAAACCAAATACAGCTCAGCATTAGCTTCAGTTCACTTACACTATCTGACTTTGCAGTGTTGTACAGTAGATTGTTTCTGTTGTCTGGGGGAAGAAACCATTAGATATCTGATGTGAACTTCTCAGAAATTGTTTATGTTCACTTATTATACATTTCTTGGTTGAGAAAACTCTTTGACAGAAATGAGTTATATTTATAACATTTTTGATTTGTAGAACTACTCAGTGCAGGAAAGTTGGTACCCTAATAATGATCTAAATCTAATTGTCTGAAATAGTTTCTCCTGTATCTAGGTTTGTAAATTAGAATTGAAGGGGGAGGGGAATGAAACCAGGCTTCCTAGAAATAAGCCTGGGGATGGCATGCCAATGTGTGAGGGACAGTGTGGTAGTGAGGTCCTTTGATCTGTCACCTCAGAAGAAGTGGTGGATAGTAGTCCAAGTGGCAGCAAAGATGCAAAGGTTATTGATGGGTTAGTAAGAACTGCAATTTGTCATTAGGAATCAAGACTTCTCCACTGAGAAGAGTAGAAGGATCAATACCCCAGCTGAAGTGCATCTATACCAATGGTAGCAGCATAGGCAAAAACCAGGAGGACTTAGAAACCATTGTGCAGCAATGTGGTGGGACAACTCACATAACTGGAGTGCTTCCACAGATGGCTATAAACTCTTCAGGTGGGATAGGCAAGGAAAGAGGTGGTGGGGTAGCCCTGTGTGTTAGAGAGTGTTTTGATTGCCTTGAGCTCAATGATGGTGAAGATAGGGTTGAGTGTTTATGGGTAAAAATCAGGGGAAAGGCCAACAAGGCAGATATCATGGGGAGAGTTTGTTGTACACCGCCCAACTAGGAAGAAGAGACAGATCAAATATTCCACAAGCAACTGGGAGAAATCTCAAAATTACTAGCCCTTTTCTTGTGGGGGACTTCACTTACCAGATGTCTGCTGGCAATACAATCTAGAAAGTTCCTGGAGTGCGTGGAAGACAACTTCCTGACGCAACTGGTGAGTGAACCAACTAGGGAAGGCACCCACTGGGCCTGTTGTTTGTGAACAGAGAAGGCATTGTGGGTTTTGTGATGGTTAGAGGATGCCTGGGGTGTGGTGATCATGAAATGATGGGATTCTCATTTCTTGGAGAAGGAGGAGGGTCAGCAGAACTGCTGCCTTGGACTTCCAGAAGTCAGACTTTGGTTTGTTTAGAAGGCTGGTTGACAAAGTCCCTTGGGAGGCAGTCCTAAAGGGCAAAGGAGCCCAAAAAGGCTGTATGCTCTTCAAGAAGGAAATCCTGGGAGTGCAAGAGCAGGTCATCCCCATGTGCCAAAAGATGAGCAAGGGGGAAGAAAAATGGCCTGGCTAAACAGAGAGATTTGGCTGGATCTCAGAAAAAGAGGAAACTCTATGAACTTTGGAAGAAGAGGCAGGCATCTCAGGAGGACTACAAGGATGTTGTGAGGTCATGCAGAGAGAAAATTAGAAGGGCTAAAGCCCAACTAGAACTTAAATTGGCCAGTTTTGTGAAAGATAATACAAAATGTTTCTATAAATATATTAATGACAAGAGGAGAGCTAAGGAGAATGTCCACCCATTACTGGATGCAGGGAGGGCCATAGTGACAAAGGGTGAGGATAAGGCTGAGGTGCTTAATGCCTTTTTTGCCTCAATATTTAAAAGGTCAGCTGTTCTCCAGGCACCCAGCCCCCTGAGCCAGAAGACAGAGATGGGGAGCAGAACAAAGCTTCCATGATCCAAGAGGAAATGATTAGTGACCTGCTCGGCCAATTAGACGTACACAAGTCTATTGGGCTGGATGGGGTCTACCCAAGGGTACTGAGTGATCTGAGGGATGTGCTCACCAAGGCCCTTTACATTATCTATCAGCAGTCCTGGAAGGCTGGGGAAGTTCTGCATGACTGGAAGTTGGCACACGTAACACGGATTTACAAGAAGGGCTGGAGGGAGGATGTGGGAAACTACAGGCCTGTCAGTCTGCCCTTGGTGCAGGGGAAGCTTATGAAGCAGATCATGCTGAGTGCCATCATATAGCATGTCCAGGACAACCAGAAGATGAGACCCAGTCAACATGGGTTTATGAATGGCAGATCCTGCTTGACTAACCTGATCTCCTTCTATGACAAGGTGACCCGCTTAGTGGACGGGGGAAAGGCTGTGGTTGTAGTGTACTTGGACTTTAGTAAAGCCTTTGACACCAGCATTCTGCTTGAGAAACTGGCTGCCCATGGCCTGGACAGGCATACTCTTTGCTGTCTAAAAACCTGTCTGGATGGCTGGGCACAAAGGGTGAACGGAGCTAAATCCAGTTGGAGGCTGGTCACAAGCAGTGTTCCCCAAGGCTCAGAGTTGGGGCCATGTCGTGGTTTATCCCGGCTGGCAACTAAGCACCACGCAGCCGCTCGCTCACTCCCCCCCTCCCTCAGTGGGATGGGGGAGAGAATCGGGAAGGAGAAAAAGGTTAGAGCCGAGGGCTGAGATAAAGACAGTTTAATAAGAGAAAATAATAATAATAGTAATAATGAGAATGATAACAAAATATACAGAATATACAAAATGAATGATGCACAATGCAATTGCTCACCACCCACCGACTGATGCCCAGCCCGTCCCGAGCAGCGATCAGTACCCGAGCAGCGATCACTCTCCCCGTGACCGACCGACCGACTAAACCCCCCCGAGCATGACGTTATATGGTATGGAATAGCTCTTTGGTCAGTTTGGGTCCTAGCTGTGCTGTACTCCCAGCTTGTTATGCACCTGGCCAAGCAGAAGAAGCTCAAAAAGTCCTTGAACAGTCTGAGCACTGCTTGGCAACAACTAAAAACATGGGCGTGTTATCAACATTCTTCTGGCACTAAATCCAAAGCACAGCACTATGCTAGCTTCTGTGAAGAAAATTAACTATCCCAGCTGAAACCAGGACATTATCTACCCCTTATTCTATACCATTTACGTCACGCTTAGGTCCTACCTTTACAATACATTCCAATTAATCACCACCACCTTCCCATTTTGATATATATATACACAGATAGCATTCCCTTAGTCTATGGACCATCCCTCTAAAATGTCCATTGGGTTCATCTAGTCCATGCTTTTGGGCTTCATCTGTTGTAACAGTCTTTCAGGGCAGGAGAATTGGGGTCTGGAGTTGGGTTGTCGCATGCTGAAGTCAGTTCTGGTTCCATCCGCTGCACTTCCTCAGTTTCTTCAGAATTCATTCTTCTTAATCTGGGCGATTCTTACTGCTATACCATTGATAGGATATACAGCAATAATAAAAATGATGACATATGTGATACAGCAATTAACATTATACAATTCAGTTCATTGGCTGTTTTCACCCAAAATCAAATCCCTTTGAGGTACACATTGGACTTCCCCATCCTTCCGCACCACCCACCAAGTAGAGCCAGGTCCTTGAGCAAAAGCAATCCCACGGATGGGTTTGCCTTTACGTGAGGCAGGAGTAACCCAGACTGTCTTCCCCAGCATATTTTTTACATGCACTACAGGGACTTTATCCCCTTCTACAGTACATAAGAGGTTTGATTGGGCAGGGCCAGCTCGGTTGGCAGATCCTCTAGTGTTGACTAACCAGGTAGCCTTTGCTAAATGTGTATCCCAATGTTTGAATGTTCCTCCACCCATTGCTTTCAGTGTAGTTTTTAACAGTCCATTGTATCGTTCAATTTTCCCAGAGGCTGGTGCATGATAGGGGATGTGATAGACCCACTCAATGCCATGCTCTTTGGCCCATTTGTCTATGAGGCTGTTTCGGAAGTGAGTTCCGTTGTCTGACTCAATTCTTTCTGGGGTGCCATGTTGCCACAGGACTTGTTTTTCAAGGCCTAGGATAGTGTTCCGGGCAGTGGCATGGGGCACAGGATATGTTTCCAACCATCCGGTGGTCGCTTCCACCATGGTGAGCACATAGCGCTTGCCATGGCGGGTTTGTGGGAGTGTGATATAATCAATCTGCCAAGCCTCTCCATATTTGTATTTCAGCCACTGTCCTCCATACCAGAGAGGCTTTAACTGCTTGGCTTGTTTGATCGCAGCACATGTTCACATTCATGGATAACCTGTACAATAGCGTCCATAGTTAAGTCCACCCCTCGATCACGAGCCCATCTATATGTTGCATCTCTTCCTTGATGGCCTGAGGTATCATGGGCCCACTGAGCTAGAAACAATTCACCCTTTTGTTGCCAGTCCAGATCCACCTGAGCCACTTCAATCTTAGCAGCCTGATCCGCCTTCTGGTTGTTTTGATGTTCTTCAGAGGCCCGACTCTTGGGTACATGCGCATCTACGTGCCATACCTTTACAACCAAGTTCTCCACCCGGGCAGCAATATCTTGCCACAATGCGGCTGCCCAGATGGGTTTGCCTCTGCGCTGCCAGTTGCTCTGCTTCCATTGCTGTAACCACCCCCACAAAGCATTTGCCACCATCCATGAGTCAGTATAGAGATAGAGCATTGGCCATTTTTCTCTTTCAGCAATATCTAAAGCCAGCTGGATGGCTTTCACCTCTGCAAATTGACTTGATTCACCTTCTCCTTCAGCAGTCTCTGCAACTTGTCTTGTAGGACTCCATACAGCAGCTTTCCACCTCTGATGCTTTCCCACAAGACGACAGGATCCATCAGTGAACAGGGCATATTGCTTCTCATTTTCTGGCAATTTATTGTACAATGGGGCTTCTTTAGCACGCACCACCTCTTCTTCTGGCGATATTCCAAAATCTTTGCCTTCTGGCCAGTCCATGATCACTTCCAAGATTCCTGGGCGGCTGAGGTTTCCTATTCGAGCCCGTTGTGTGATCAGTGCGACCCACTTACTCCACGTAGCGTCAGTGGCATGATGTGTAGAGGGGACCTTACCTTTGAATATCCAGCCCAGCACCGGCAGTCGGGGTGCCAGGAGGAGCTGTGCTTCAGTACCAATCACTTCTGAAGCAGCTCGAACCCCTTCGTATGCTGCCAATATCTCTTTTTCAGTTGGAGTATAGCGGGCTTCGGATCCTCTGTATCCCCGACTCCAAAAGCCTAGGGGTCGGCCTTGGGTCTCCCCTGGTGCTTTCTGCCAAAGGCTCCAGGTAGGGCCATTCTCCCCGGCTGCGGTGTAGAGCACATTCTTTACATCTTGTCCTGCCCGGACTGGTCCAAGGGCTACTGCATGCACTATCTCCCGTTTAATTTGTTCAAAGGCTTGTCGTTGTTCAGGGCCCCATTTGAAATCATTCTTCTTCCGGGTCACTTGGTAGAGAGGGCTTACAATCTGGCTGTAATTTGGAATATGCATTCTCCAAAAACCCACAACGCCCAAGAAAGCTTGTGTTTCCTTTTTGCTAGTTGGTGGAGACATGGCTTTTATTTTGTTGATCACATCCATTGGAATCTGACGACATCCATCTTGCCATTTGATCCCTAAAAACTGGATCTCCTGTGCAGGTCCTTTGACTTTACTTTGTTTTATAGCAAAACTGGCTTTCAGAAGGATTTGGACTATTTTCTTCCCTTTCTCAAAAACTTCTTCTGCTGTATTGCCCCACACAATGATGTCATCAATATATTGCAGATGTTCTGGAGCATTACCCTGTTCCAGTGCTGTCTGGATCAGTCCATGGCAAATGGTAGGGCTGTGTTTCCACCCCTGGGGCAGTCGATTCCAGGTATACTGGATGCCCCTCCAAGTGAAAGCAAACTGTGGCCTGCACTCTGCTGCCAAAGGGATTGAAAAGAAAGCATTTGCAATATCAATTGTGGCATACCACTTGGCTGCCTCTGACTTCAGTTCGTATTGAAGTTCTAACATGTCCGGCACGGCAGCACTCAGCGGTGGCGTAACTTCATTCAGGCCACGATAGTGTACTGTTAGTCTCCACTCTCCATCAGACTTTCTCACTGGCCATATGGGACTGTTGAAGTGTGATCGAGTCTTGCTGATCACTCCTTGGCTCTCCAGTCGACGAATCAGCTTATGGATGGGAATCAGGGAGTCTCGATTGGTGAGATATTGCTGCCTGTGCACTGTTGTGGTGGCAATCGGCACTTGTTGTTCTTCAACACTCAGCAACCCCACAACAGAAGGGTCCTTTGAGAGACCAGGCAAGGTAGACAGCTGCTTAATTTCTTCTGCCTCCAATGCAGCTATACCAAAAGCCCACCGGTACCCTTTTGGGTCCTTGAAATACCCTCTCCTGAGGTAGTCTATGCCGAGGACGCACGGAGCATCTGGCCCAGTCACAATGCGGTGCTTTTGCCACTCATTCCCGGTTAGGCTCACTTCGGCCTCCAGTACAGTCAGCTCTTGAGACCCCCCTGTCACTCCAGAAATACAAATGGATTCTGCCCCTATATGTCTTGGTGGCATTATAGTACACGCAGCACCGGTGTCTACTAAAGCTCTATACTTCTGTGGGTCTGACATGCCAGGCCATCGAATCCACACAGTCCAGTAAACCTGGTTGTCCCTTTCCTCCACCTGGCTGGAGGCAGGGCCCCTCTAATCCTGGTCACTGTTGCTCATCGTTTGTGTGTATGAGTCAGAAGTTCCTTCATCACAATCAGGATTAAGATCAGCCCTTCTATTTTGTCTGAAAAAACTACAGTCGTCCCAGTCTCTGGAAATTGGAGCAACAAGTTTCTTGGAAGAGCCCCCTTTTGTGTTTATTTTTCTTTGCAACTCACATACTCATGCCTCTAGGGTAGAGGTAGGTTTTCCGTCCCATTTCCTCATGTCCTCTCCATGGTCACGCAGGTAAAACCATAGAGTGCCCCGTGGTGTGTACCCTCGATATTCTTTTTCTTGAGCAGAAGGGCGCTTACTTCTGATGGCTGAGATACTGGTCTGTACAGGAGGGGAGTAGGGCATACGCTTTTCGAGTCGTTCAAACTTCCGGGACAGTTTCTCCACAGCCGAAACAAAGGGGGAAGAGATACTTTCTTCATATTCCCGGAGCTGGCCAGCCACTTCATCCACTGTTGGTCCCCGTCCAGTTTCCCAGCTCAGCATTGCCCATGTGTTGGCAAATGATGTTGGTGCGCTCCGTAACAACTTCCACCACATGGGTCGTGTGCACTGGACACTATCTGGATCTTTGGGCATTGTCCAGGTCACTATAAATCACCTCCAGGACAGCCAATTCCCTCAGGTACTGGATGCCTTTCTCCACAGTGGTCCATTTACCTGGGCGATATATGACATCTTCCTTGAAGGGATATGTTTCCTTCATGGCTGACAGTAGATGCCTCCAGAGGCTGAGGATTTGTGTCCCTTTTCCAATCGCTTTGTCAATGCCCCCTTCCCTAGAAAGGGATCCTAGTTGCTTGGCTTCCTTGCCCTCGAGTTCCAGGTTGTTGGCCCCATTATCCCAGCATCGGAGTAGCCAGGTGACAATGTGCTATGCTAGCTTCTGTGAAGAAAATTAACTCTATCCCAGCCGAAACCAGGACAGGCCAGTCTTGTTTAATATCTTCATCAATGATCTTGATGAGGGGATTGAGTGCACCCTCAGTAAGTTTGCAGGTGACACTAAGCTGGGTGGAAGGGTTGATCTGCTTGAGGGTAGAGAGTCTCTAACACAGGGACCTGGATAGCCTGGATCAATGGGCTGCAGGCAATTGTGTGAGGATCAACAAGGTGAAGTGCTGGGTCCTGCACTTGGGTCACAACAACGCCATGCAATGCTAAAGGCTTCGGGTGGAGTGGCTGGAAAGCTGCTTGGCAGAGAGGTATTTGGGGGTTATTGGTCAACAGTCAGCTGAATATGAGCCAGCAGTGTGCACAGGTGGCTAAGAAGGCCAATGGCATCCTGGCTTTTCTGTATCAGGAATAGTGTGGCCAGCAGGAGTAGGGAAGTCATCCTTCCCCTATACTTGGCATTGGTAAGGCTTCACCTCAAGTGTGTTCAGTTTTGGGATGTCACTACAGAAAAGACATTGTGTTGCTGGAACATCTCCAGAGGAGAGCAACAAAGCTGGTGAAGGGTCTGAAGCACAAGTCTTATGAGAAGTGGCTGAGGGAACTGGGGTTGTTGGGTCTGGAGAAGAACAGACTGAGGGGAGACCTTATCGTCCTCTACAACTACCTGAAAAGAGGTTATAGTGAGGTGGATGTTGGTCTCTTCTCCCAAGTAACAAGCAATAGGACAAGAGAATATGGCCTCAAATAGCACCGGGAGTGGTTTAGAGTAGATATTAGGAGAAATTTATTCACTGAAAGAGTTATCAGGCTACCCAGTGACGTGGTCAAGTCCCCATCCCTGGAGGCTTTTAAAAGATGGGTAGAAACATGGTGCTTAGAGACATGGTAGTGGACAGGTACAGTTGGACTCAATGACCTTAAAGGTCTTTTCCAACCAAATGATTCTATGATTCTATGATTATCTCAGCAACTGACATTATTACATGTTCTTTCCATTGAGTCCTGTTATTATCTGTTCTACAGACCTCTTTTTCTGAGGACTTTGAAAAGTTTCACTTGATGATCTTTCACAGACATGTTTGGCATTATTTGAAGTGTGCAGACTGTGAAACATATCTGGTTAATTTTTTTCCTCATTTAGTTCTTTCAGAAAAGTTATTTATTATCTCTATGCACAGAAGTAGCAATGTTCTACTCATGGTTTTGGTTTGAGAATTACTCTTTCAGTCCTTGTTCTGTACTTCTATGCTAAGAATATTTCATCCATCATGACATACTCCTGACTTCAGGTTTGGATGTTAGCAAAATATTTACATGCACATATAGTTAATATAGAGAAATACTTCATTAGAATTTCAATGGAAAAAATTGGGAATGAGATTTCATAGATTTCCATGAACATCAGATAATATATTTATCAGAAACTGGAGACAATGTTAGTCCTAAGGGACTAATAAATATAAATGGCTTTAACAGAAGATAGTGGTGCAGGTGATAATTTTTTTAAACATTCATCTTTAAGACAATAATCGATTCTAAAACTAACATAATAAGTTTAGGACCTGTGCATTATGATTTTGTCCAACATTTGAAGAAATTTTTGCTAAACTGTTATCTGCTGCAGGCATAAATAAACGTTACATTTGCCATGAAAAAGCCTGATTCTGAAAATTGACTGATAGTCTGATAGTTTAAAATCTAGCAAATAAGGTGAGAAATCTTCTCATGAATAGGTATTGAGCCACCCTAAGTTATCATATAGTAGGACAAGAATGAACTCTAATTTATGCGTTATTGAGCAGCTCATGTCAGCTTTATATAAGATACCATCCTTGTGTCATATTTTACTCCATTATGTGATAATTTGGCTAGTGATGTATAGTAGGTCTGTTGTTTCAGTTACAGTGCAGGCATTTATGAAAATTTTCCTTATTACTCTGTGAAGATTTCTTAAATAAATTCTGCTGTTTGTGCTAGGATGGATGATGAACATATTGCTGCTCTTTTTTATTGTTGTTACATATGTAAGAATAATAAAACAATTAGAAGAAATTATTTTGTTCAGGACCTCATTATCTTTTCTCATATTTGTCGTCTCTCCCAAAATTCATTGTTTGTGTAGCTTGTAATTACATTTCACTAATACTTGCCTTCCAAATATTTTAATCTGTATTTGAACTTTATAAACAATTAATGGCAGCTGGCTGTGCAGAAAGAGTCTTTGAGAAGACTTCATTTTAGGATTATTTGAAATAAGAATAGGTACTTGTATTACACTACTAAAATTGTGCTCACATAAGATCAATGTATATTTTATCCCCCTAACCAGGCAGAAATATGCATAGTCCACATAAAGCATGTTAAAAAGTACATACAACTTCACAGTTTGACCACAAAGATTAGTTTTAGTTTTTTAAATTATTTTATATTGCATTTAAAGATTCAACTTTTTCTATTCTTTCTACCAGAGGTATTTTGACTGTAAGTCAGTTAATAGTGTGACTAAACTGTGTGAAGCTGTGCAGGTTGCTATTCTGTGGGAAAAAGAGAACTATTTTTGAAAAACAAATTCATAGTGGAATAATTTTAACAGTTACTATACAGTCTTCAGGGAGACAATCTAGAAACAATTTTTTAATTTATGAGAATCTGTAGTTGTTACATGTTTGAATAATGGATGAATAGAGGAGGGTTTATATGAAAAGCTCTATAGTTCACATATCTCTGCATTATTAATGCAATATAGATCAGCAAGAAGGACAAACTGCTCTTCCCATGTTGTACTTCCCACTGCAATACAGATTAGAAGCAGTCTGGTGTTTATTATACATTAATGTCTACTCTCGAAAAGGGGTGGATGGAAGCAGCGATGGCCTGGATCTGCAAAACAGCAGAAACACAGTGGAATTCGTACTTCTTATACTGAAGTTTATCAAAAAAACAGACAAACAATTATGTATTTTTTTATGTGTTCTGCTGTCTCTCTCATTGCTGACTGTATTTAAATGTTATTAATTTACTCATGTTCCTCTTGATACTTAGATTTAGCTTGATGATTGTACCCATTCTCTAAGCCTGTGGGTACACTGCCAAAAATGACAATGACATCAGATCTATAAATTAACAACATGAGGCTCTAGTAAAAATCAGCTCCCTAGTAGTCTAACTGTACTGGTTTAGGCTGGAATAGAGTTCAAGTTCTTCATAGTAGCTTGTATGGTGCTATGTTTTGGATCTGTGATGAAAACAGTGTTGATAACACAGGGATGTTTTAGCTGTTGCTGAGGAGTGCTTACACAGAGTCAGGGTCTTTTCTGCTTCTCACGTTGCCCCATCAGAAAGCAGGCTGGGGGTGCACAGGAAGTTGGGAGGGCACACTCTGGGCTCTCCAGTACAAGAGAGAGATGGACATACTGGAGAGAGTTCAAGGGACTGGAGAACCTCACATATGAGGACAGGATGAGAGAGCTGGGACTGTTCATCCTGGAGAAGAGAAAGTTTGGGGAGATCCTATCCATGTGCATAAATAACTGAAGGGCGAGTGGAAAGAAGCCAAACTGAAGCACAGCAGATTCCCTCTGACTATCAGGAAACAGTTTTTACTGTGAGGGTGACTAAGCACTGGCACACATTGCCCAGAAAGGTTGTGGAGTCATCCTCAGAGATATTCATTGTCCTGGGCAAATGGATCCAGGTGGCCCTGCTCGAGCAGGGTGTTTGGACAAGGTGACTTCCAGAGGTCCCTTCCAACCTCAGCCATTCTGTGATTCTGTGAAGGTTACAGCCTTCAATTGTGATAACTGTGAAATTCACAATGGGTTTTTTTTTTTTTTGGTGAAAGATACTACTTAGTATTAAAAACTGTCTATTGAACTTAAAAATCTGTTATGGGTGTCAAAATTGCTATTAAACACACACACACACACCCGGGCTTCACTGCACTGTAAGTATAGAAACATGGATAAAAAGATGTCACCTTACTTGCAAGGGATTTTAAGCTATACAAACAGCTAAGAGATTCAACAAGACCATGAGACAGATATGATCAACAGAATAGTGTTTGGTCATGACATGAATATCCTAATTATCAAACTATTTGTAAACAAAGCACAGTGGTGGAATGAACTTTTTTGAGCACTTCTTCCTTTTCTTCTTCCTCTTCTCAAGATGGAGGTAGGGTTGGAGAAAGAACTAAGGTGCTTGCTTACATAAAACCCAGTCAATTAGAGAAAAAGCTATAATTCTTGATGACTGTCTGTGGTTAAGGAGACAATGAACTATGGGATCAGATTCCTTCTATTGGATAGAATGGATATTCTACAAAATAGGATATAAATGCAGAAGAGATGACTGCACACAATTTTAATCCCACCTGCTTTATGGGCAACAGCTAGTGTAGAGGCAAAGTAAGTTTATTTAACATCAATAAGCGTTTTGTCATAGTCAATTAGTGAATTACTCATTTTCTTTCTATGTAATTTAGGATGTATAGGGTTAGGGTTTTTTTCCCCACTTGTTCCTTTCTTATAGTTTTTCTTTATAAACAGGTAAATCCTTTGGCCAATAGTGAAGTTGGAAGCCAAGAATAACTTTTATTTGGCCTGTTCAGATGATGCTTATCCCTTGGGAGTGGACTGCTAGTTGTATGAAAAGAACCTTCGAGGTAGGATGTTGAAGCTATAATCTGCTAGAGTTCATTCAAATTTTTCACATCTTTAATATTGCTTAATATACTTTTTTTCTTTCTATAAGCTATATAAATAACAATATTTAATAAGTACAGTCCTAAAATGAATTCCTGAGGAACTCTAATAGCAATTGGTCATTAAAATTGTCTCCCACTTAGTTGTTAGTTAGTTGTTTTCCTGTATTCATTCCAGGACATTTTAGTAATTTCCATTCTCTCTGATTTAAATAATAATTTCCCATATATTAACATACCAAACATTTTACTGACTCTCAAATAAATATTATCTAAATAATCTAATAAAAGAAGAAATACATTTGTTTGTAACAATCTGAAATTACTTAAAGACCTGGATTTAAATCTTTGGACAGGAAGTAAAGGATTGTTGGATCATCGAAAGATGATGAGTAAAATCTTCAGGCCAAAAGGAAAAATATATAAATCTGTTTGAGGTGTGTGGTTGGAAGTTTTCCTCAGAAACACTTTGGTAGTTTAAGAAAAAAGTATTTTCAGCTATTTCAAGCAGTACTAGGATGAACGACTAGAACTTTTCTTTGAAATATGTGGAACTACTACAGCATAAGGTCTAACTTATAATTTAAGTTTTTATTATAAGACTTTACACTGAATGCCCTACTTAATGATGGTGTCATAGCTTTCAATTATTTCACTAAAAATGATATTTTAAATCCTACTATATCTACTGTAACCTAGATATAAAAGACAGACACTAAAACTTGTAATAAGTGCAATAACAGTTACACTTAAAACACTCTCCAGAGTCAAATTCACAGATAATACTCTGAAGCAACTATTAGTGAAAAATGTAATACCCATGGAAATGGAATATCTTGGAAATACCCAAGGTGCCACTGCAGCAGAAAACAATGAACGTGGCAAGTTTAATGAATTCTGTCAGGTGTTTAATAATAACAGTAACTATAAAAAAGTCCCTTAAAAATCACTGTGTGGTAGGGTACAATTATTAAGCTTTAAGCACGGCAAGGCCAAGAATCTACTTTGTGAGTAGATTCGTGAAATTAAATTTCAGCAAATGGTTCAATATGAGTGAGAGTGTTGAGGTCAGACCCTAAGTGAGCAGTGCTTATTCTGTCGAGGAGAAAGAGAATCTTTCCTTGAATACAAAATAAGTACTTTTATGTTATCTCAAAGACAAATATTCAGTGTTGCTTTGTCAGCAATGCATATGTAATAAGTCCGGAGGGTTTCGAAAGCCAAGTGATACAATTCTTTCTCAGGATGATGATGAAACACTTTCGTTCAGTACCAACAGCCTCTATCAGAACTAGATTTTTTTACACTACCAAGTCCACATAACATGCACACAACAGTGTTAAAAGACCTGGATGAGAGACACTCTGGGGTATTAATATTTATTTTTAATAAATATTGTACCATCCATATGGTATTCTGGATATTTCAGAAGACTGAAAGGAAAGTAGTGTGCTAATATTTAAAAGTGATAAATGGAATAGCACAGGTATTTGATTTTTTTTTCTGCCTGACATGAAACAATGTAATCACAAGCAGCTTTGCAGGTTTTGATGATTAAAAAGCAAGGCCATGTGACAAAACAAAACTTTAATTATAATGAACCTGAGGATATTTTTCAATCAATATCTGTGGAAAACAGATTATTGTATTAACATTGTATTCATATGTATAGAATAATTTGATTGATGAATGCAATAGTGTGAGAGCACTTTGGTATACTGACACTTGTTTCAGAAAGGCGCTCATGCCATTTCATGTCAGAAATTGAAGGAATGCCATCTTAGCATGGCTCTCACTACATTGACGACAAATTGCCTGCTGAGACTGTAAGGGTAACTCTAATGAAGGAATCAACAAGTAGTTCTGGTAGAGTCCCATGTGATCTTGTTCTTGAACCTGAGTTCCATAACATTTCTATCAGTGAGCTGGAGCCAATATAATTGATCATATTTTCAGTGGGTGCAAAGCCAGATAATATATAACAAAGAACACAAATTACTTATCCAGAATAATCTACATTGTTTTTTATTGTAAATTATGGAGAGTCTTTTTACAGGAAGAGGATAGTCTAAAGTGAGAAGCAATAACTGTAAAACACCAGGGGGCAAAGTTGTTAATTGGATAAATGTAATCTCTCAGTGTAACACTGGTCAAAGAGACTAATGTCAGCATTGCTTATATAAAAACAGCATTCTGGATGTTTCAAAAATGTAAGGTGGAAGTGTAATTTCAGTTTAAGAAGGAAGCTGGTAAATTACAAGATTATAAAAAAGATGAGAAAGCTGATGAAATAGCTGTAAAATATAAATCTTAGAGACTCAATGAGTTTGGTCGGATTAACACATTAAAGAATTATAGAATCATATAATAGAATCATAGAGTACCAGGTTGGAAGGAACCTCAAGGATCATCTGGACCAACCTTTCTAGGTAAGAGCACAGCCTAGGCAAGATGGCCCCAGCACCCTGTCCAGCTGAGTCTTGAAAGCGTCCAATGTGGCAGAGTCAACCACTTCCCTGGGGAGATTGTTCCAATGGTTGACTGTTCTCACTGTGAAAAATTTTCCTCATGTCCAATTGGAATCTTCTCAATATTAACTTGTACCCATTACCCCTCATCTTTTCCATGTGGATCCTTGTCAAAGGGAGTCTCCATCTTCTTTGTAGCCACCCTTTAAATATTGGTACAAGTTGATGAGATCACCTCCAAGTCTCCTTTTCTCAAGGATGAACAAACCCAGTTCTCTCAGCCTATTCATATGGCAGACTTCCCAGTCCTTTGATCATCTTGGTGGCCCTTCTATGGACCCCCCTTCAGCCTGTCCACGTCTTTTTTGCATAGCAGGGGCCAGAACTGTACACAGTATTCCAGATGTGGCCTGAAAAGCACTGAGTAGAGTGGGTTAATGACTTCTTTATCTATGCTGGTGATGCCCTTTTTAATGCAACCCAGCATCCCATTGGCCTTCTTGGCCACAGAAGCACACTGCTAAAGGACACTTCTGAGGAGAGGAATAAAGCACATTTAATCATAAATCCTTAAATATCATATAAGGAACAGATATTTGCCAGGCATGTTTAATATAACAGACAAAAGGTAAGAAACGTCAAGTAGCTGCAAATTTTCAGCTCAGTTCATACAGGTAATAAGTAAAGTTATTAATAAATGATGTATTCTGTCAGATTGTTTGTTAAGATAATCATCTGTACTTCCACAAAGGAGCATTGAGTTACAATAGTAGGCAGGGACCGTCTCCCAGATGGGCTCCCAGGCTCATCACCAGAGCCATAGACCAATCCATAGAAAGGTCCATCAGAAGCCCAGAGGAACGCAGGGGTGCAAAGGCAGGCAGAAGGGAACAAAATCTAGGACTCAGGAGAAGGGACACCCTTTCCAGGCCCATGCTGGGGTTTTCTCAGGGCTGGTATCCAGGTATGAAATACAACATGAATGGAGAAGCTCTCTGTAACAGTTTTCAGACTGGTGGTGCATCACTGCCTAGGGGTAGGGAATGCATTATGGGATGAAGGCACATCTGAAATAATCAGTGAAGCTGGTGGGGCGTCTGTGAAAAAAGAGTAAAAATGTGCAGTGGAGTGCAAGAGAGAAGAGTGGTAAATATGTGAAAGAAACAGCCCTGCAGACACCAAGGTCAGTGAAAGAGGGGGAGGAGGTGCTCCAGGTGCCAGAGCAGAGATTCCTTTGCAGCCCATGGATGACCACGCTGGAATAGACATCCACACTGCAGACTGTGGAGAACCCCATGCCATGGCAAGTAGGCATGCCATGAATAAAGCTGCAGCCCGTGCAGAGGAGTCCATGCAGGAGCAGGTTTTCTGGTAGAAACTGTGGCCTGTGGGGACTCATGCTGGAGCATTCCATTCCTGATGGACTGTACCCCACGGAGAGAACTCATGCTGGAGCAATTTGTGAAGGACTTGATCCTATGGGAGGGAGCCCCGCGGGGAGAGTTGTGAGGAGGAAGGAGAAGCAGGCAGGGACTCTTAATGGACTAACTGCAGACCCCATTTACCACACTGTCTGTGCTGTTTGGTGGAAAGGAATTAGAAGAGCCAGAAATGAAGGAATGAAGTTGAGCCCAGGAAAAAGCAGGAGGGAGGTGTTTTTACTTTTTTTGTTTCTCACCATCCTACTCTATTTTTAATTGACAAAAAATTAAAATAATTTTCCCTAAGTCAAGTCTGTTTTGCCCATGATGGTAATTGGTGAGTGATCTCCCTTTCTTTATCTCAACTTACAAGTTTTTCCTTCTTATTTTCTCCTGGTGTCTGTTGAGGAGGGGAATGCAAAAATTACTGGGAAGGAGTCTGGTAACAAGCCAAGGTTAACCTACCACAAGGTGAAATGTGAAGTGTTTTGCACAAAGAACTCTCAGGTCTGTATTATTCTTTACCTAGAGTTTCTCAGCTTTCAGGGCTTAGTGTCATTGTTTTTATTAACTTTTTCAAAAGTGTTTTGCTGGCTGGAGGTGAGTTTATTGAACAGTAGCAAGGGTTTGAAATGAGTAATTGCCTTGTTTGAAGATTAAAAATATGGATGTAAATAGGGATAAAAATTAGTGTATATTTGATTGATAATAAAAATGAACATAGAGCTAGGAAACTGAGTTTACATCAACTTCAAAGGCAGTTAAAGTACCAGGCATTATATGATCATTTGATTACATCTGCATAGTCATCCTGGAAGTACTTCTGCAATGGGGCAAGGGTGAAGACTTCAAAGAGTTCCCTTGAAGCTGTCTGGTAGAGTGGGAGATGGGCCCATCATGTGCAGTCATTCCTCTTCAAACACTGCTTAGTCACAGGTGTTCAGACTGAAGCCAAAGAAATCTCCCTCCTTGCCAGCTTCACACTCTGGTTAGTCATTAAATCTAGCAATTTCTCCTGTCATGTACAGTAGTTTCTTGTGTTTTGTTTAGTTAGGTAAATCTTCAGCCAGGGCTAAGTGATCTGTCTGCATACTTAAAAAATCTTTAACTTGATCTTTGAGGTCCTCTGCAACTTATGTCATACCATCATATTTTCAATTTTGTTCATAGAAATCTTAACTAAATAAGAAATGAACTTGGTTAATCTAAAGTGACCACAACGTTAGTCTTATAATGTCTCTTCACCTTAATTTCTGCTACGTATTTTGTTGGTCTAATAAATGCAGTTGTTTTCTTTTTATACTTTTACCTCCTCCATTAAGTACAAAATGAGATAAGAAATAGAGTATTATGCTGAAACCAAACCACTAATATTAAATATCCAGATATCCACTAATTTTGATGAAGCTTGAGTCTCAATTCAATACTTACTGTGCAGTATAAATCTCTATACCACTGATTATATGTCGGAGGAAATTCATCCTCTTGCAAGAATTGCAGTAAAAAATCCTGTCCAGTTCCACTTGTGGTTGCAGATGAACTGCTTGAATATGTAATGGGCAGAAATGCTATACAGTTGCAGGGTAACTGCTTGCAGTCTTATCTTCAAAACAGCAAAGAAGAGAGGGAAAGTGGCATCAGCCTAAATGTCTATAAAGAATTTACTGTTACCGTCCATGATGCGTCCATGCGTCCATGCGTCCATGGTACGTTCTACGTATCTATTACCTTAGTGTCTCTAGGGTTAATATACCCTTCAACTAATTTAGTCAAATCTTGATTCAGATTCATAAAAATTCTAGGTAAATTCAGAAGCGGATCCAGAATTTGAAGTGAGGTCTTCTAAACACCACCAGTTATTGTCAATTTTCTTTAGTTGCTCTTGCCATATGGAGACATGTCCACTAGGAACTAAATGAATACCAGAATCTTATTTTCTGCACAGGTCAAGAAGCAGACAGATGATCTTTACTCACTCTATACTTGTGCTAGATTTAGACCAGTAATTCGGAAGTAAAAGACTTTGTATCCTATCATTAATTCCTGAAGCCATGTACTCATATGAAGCTATGTACTTAGAACTAGTATGCATAGGGGTAATTGAAAATCCCTCACGTATGATATTTTTGAGTGTCTCTGTGCTGTAAGCAAAATTTGTTGTCAATTTACTATTTGAACCATATAACAACAGAGTAAAAACCCATCAAGGATTTTAATTATTGTAGGAAGTAAGGGGTGGGGGTGGGGTGGAGTTCTGTTATCACTCATGCATGCTGCAAGAAGTTCTAAAATATTCAATACTGCTGCTTCACTTACATTTCTCGACATAGTAGTCCATTTTCCTTGTCCATCCTGTTTGCCTGCCTTTGAATAATGTGGGATTTCTGCATTTTGAATTCCAGTCAGTGCTGTGCATATAGCTGAACAGGTGACATGAGTTGCTTAATTATTGAAAAATAGAAATGTGAGTGTAAAAAGAAAGATAATAACAGCATGGAAGCCCAAAGGAGATATAAAACAACCAATTTAAAGCAGGCTTGCCATTGGACAAACTCTTTAGATTGTCTTGTTCATTTTTGCTACAGCAATTTTACTGCAATCTGAAAGATCTGAAAGAATAATTATCTGGAAAAATATATTCATTTGCCACAGGGTAAGAAAGAACTTGAAACAAAGTGATGTAATTACTATGTAAAAGGGTCAATTTTCTCACACTTAAAAAGCAAATAAAATAAAGCAATTACTTTTCCTTAAATTTAAAAAAAGGTTGTTATAACTTTATACTTACAAATTTATTCATAGGAAATTCAGTACACTTTTCCCTGAGAAAATATTTAAAATTAATACCCTCTAATCCTGTAATCTACTTTATGTAATACATTATTTTTAGTCATGTTATATAGTTCATGTTCATATTTTCAAAATTACGATTTGCTTTGTAAGCATGCCTCTTTTGCCTCTTCTCCCAGTTTGGAAATATAAAGGACCAGAATTGGAGCTGATGCAGTATCAAGCTAGATACTGGCTTTTCTAAAACATGGGGCACTTAGATCCAGAGTTTTCAGGCTTTACCTTGTTTTTCAGGCAATTTAATATCATGGATTCTTCCCCAGAAAATGACTGTGTTGATTTACAATGACCATGCTTGAAACTTATGCTGAATCATGCTGAACTCTCAGCTGTTTTAGAGAATATGTTATAGATTTCACACATTTATCTGTGATGGCTTGTTTGTTATAAAATGAACCAATGAAAGGTGGCTAAAGAGGAAGCAGGCAGGAAAGGAAGAAAAAAACCCCAAAATCCCAGCCACATGAACAGACACACTGTGTGAATGTCCTGGTTTGGGATGGGATAGATTTCATTTTCTTCATAGAAGCTAGCATAGTGCTGTGTTTTGGATTTAGTACCTCAAGAATGTTGATAACACACTGATGTTTTGAGTTGTTGCCAAGTAGTGCTCAGACTACTCAAGGACTTTTTGAGCTTCTCCTGCTCGGCCAGGTGCATAACAAGCTGGGAGGGAGCACAGCCAGGACAGCTGACCCAAACTGACCAAAGAGCTATTCCATACCATATAGCATCATGCTCGGGGGGGGATTAATTGGTCGGTTGTGGGGAGAGTGATCGCGGCTCGAGACGGGCTGGGCACTGGTTGGCAGGTGGTGAGCAATTGCGTGGTGCATCATTAGTTTTGCGCATTCTGTATATTCTCTTACCATAATCATTATTACTATTATTGTTATTTTCTCTTATTAAACTGTTTTTATCTCAGCCCACGGCTCTAACCTTTTTTTTTTTTCTTCCCCATTCTCTCCCCCATCCCACTGAGGGAGGGGGGAGTGAGTGAGCGGCTGCGTGGTGCTTAGTTGCCAGCCGGGTTAAACCACGACAGTGAAGAAGAAACATTTCAGAGCTTGTTCAGTTGTTAATGCTGAGAAGAAAGAGACCACAGGGATTCTCAAGCATTAGAAAACAGCAAGGCTGCAGGCTGGTTAGGAGAGAAGAGGAAGGCCTGCGAAGAGGTCAGAGATTGCCTAGAGATTGCAAGGTGGGGTAGTCTGAACAAAGCCAGGGAAATGAGGAAGAGAAGGTAGCAAGAAGAAGGCTATCTTTCTTCTAGCTGAAAGCAAGGGTAAACTAAATCATGAGGGCTCTTGAAATGGAATTTTTTTGCCAAGGCAAAGTTTCAGGAGAAATGAATATGTAGGCATGTGGGTTTCTTACTTCCACCTTCTGCTTGTATGTTTTACACCTTTATAGTTGTATATCAAGGGCCTCCATGATGTTCATGGCCAGATTTATACAACTGCCCTTCCTATCAGTAGGTTCACTCCTTTTACCCTTGTGACAGATGTGTTGCTCCTGTTTGAACTAACTGAACTTTGGCCTAACCAAAGTTAATCCTATTGTGTGAGACTATCAGTGAGAACACAGCACCAAACCCAAAAAGCCAATTTGGCTGGAGACTGGGCTGATAAGCATCCAAAGTTGCATGAACATAACAGAAAATCTGACTACACATCAACCACTTCACGCTATAAATATCTGCAGCCATCAGGGTCCATTGAGCTTTCCCTCCATAGCAGGTGGCTGTGCAGCAGTGATTTCCCTATAAGTAGGGACACCTTTCAAGGTTAGCCCTTGAGGCTGAGAGATCACTTATCTTGAGACCAGATGTCAATGGGTAGGTAAGTGACTTTTTTTGCGTACATGTAATATTTAAGATATGTATAGGAAATTTATGTGATAATCTGTGTATCCCATACTAACTTTAATTGTGGTAGAGTATTGACCACTAATCCATCTGTACCTATTAAATATTTTACATGGCTAAATTTACTGATTAGAACTCAATAAAATAACTGCTAGATCAGATCTGTCTGAGTGATCTCTGACTCTTATCCTGTGACAACCCTACAAAATCATCACCAAAGGATGAACCTGCAATAGTGGGACATACTAAAAGAACTTCCAGAATGTGATGTAGGGACCATAAAAATATGCAAATGTAGGAAAAAAAACAAATAAAAATGCACATGCACCATTCACAATTTTCAGAGAGAATGTAAGTACATCAAGGAGCTAGACAACTGCTTCCTGCTTTCATAGCCTGGCTATGTCCAATCTACAAGAAAACTACTATTTTTCTTGGTTATATTTTCATTAACCACAATATACTTTCATCCCAATTTAGATCAAGTTCTGTCTATTTTCTTGTCCAGGTCTTCCAAGGACTCTTAACCTATTGAATGGCTGGTGCTACATAGCCAGTATGAGAAGGAAAACAATAGAAAGCCTATTACAGCAGTGTCATAATTTTTCATTTCCGCCTCAAATAATCTAAGAAAACCAGTGGCTATAACTGCCAGATACCCCATCCCTTCCTATGCTAACCTTTTTAATACTATTTAGAGAACATAAACTTGCACAATTATCAGCATGCATTGATCCCTCAAAAGTAGAGTCCTGCTTTAAACCAAAAGCTCCCTTGGAAGCCTTCCTGACTGATTGGCCTTGCCAATACAATAAGCTTCATCCTCTGTCTCAGTTAAAAGTCTTATTAGATTTATTTTGCTAGACCTTACAGAGAAAATTATACACAGAAGTGTTAGGATGAATATAAAATGATGTCAGAGGTATCAAAGTAGTCTGAATTTCTTTATAAAGACCAGTGCTAAAATATAAACCCAAGAACTATAAAATCTTCATTTCACATCATTTGGATTTCTTTTTAACATATGAAGTTTCAGACATTGTAAAATCTATGAAACAAGAAACAGCATAATTTTTTCCATTCAGTCATGGGAGAAAAAATAGTACTTGAGAAAGGTTTGACTCAAACAAAGTACAGAAATTGCACTATACTTATATGAATGACTAGCTACTGCTCCTGGGAGATCTGTATATTACTGTTGTGGGTTAGCCTTGGGAAGCAGCTGAACTCTCACCCAGCTGCTCACTCTCCCCTGTATGGACAGGGGAAGAAAACAGGGAAAACAGGAGAAAGCAAGTTTGTTGGTCGAGATAAAGACAGGGAGATTGTTTACCAATTAGCATGCATTAAGACACACTTGGGGAAATTAATTCAATTTGTTGTCAATTCAAATAGATTCAGGTAGTGAGAAGCAAATAAAAAAAGAAAAAGACAAATATTAAAACACCTTTCTGCCCTTTCCCAGCCTAAACTTCATTCTTCTACACTCCTGGGTGGCATAGGGGGTACAGGCTGTGGTCAATAAGCGTCTTTGCTAGTCTGTCTTTCCTCTCTGCTGCTCCTTCCTTCTCACGGTTTCCCTCTGCTCTCCAATGGCTGCAGGTCCTTCAGGAATCTCTCTCCTCTGGCATAGGGTTCTCCACAGTGTGGACATTTGCTCCACCATAGAATACCTCTTCCTCTGACCCTGGTATCCCAAAAGAGTGCCATTTCTTTTTAACTTTCCTTCTCTTTCTGTCCAGCAATTTTCCCCCATTCTTAAATATGCCTTCCTAGTTGCAGCACCATTTTGGCTGTGGGGCTCAGCTGTGGCCTGTGGTGGGTCTGTTGTAGCCAGTTGTGTCTGGTGTAGGGCAGCCATGGCTTCTCCCCACAGAGGCTACCCTTTAGCATCCCCCGCCAGCACCTGAGCACCTGCACCTTATACAATTATGAAGCACAGATGCCTTGGAACTAATGGCAGGATCCCTTTCCTGAGTTTTTCCTATGAAATTCTGTTAGCATCCCATAGTAACCTGTATTTCTGACTTGCCTGCGAACAAGTGGGAATAAAAGCACACTGCAGTATAGATTAACAAGTAGAATGTCATTGCACTCTGATTTGAGCTCACCCTGTGGGAGTTTGGCAGGGTTGTAAGGAGGCAAAAACCTAGAAATCGATGGCATTTTGAAATCACAGACTCTGTCCAGCAGGATAAGGAAGTGGAGCTCTTCATCACCTCTATACTGGAACATTAACACATTGCTTAAAGGACTCACCCAATCTGCCTCACCTTTAAACTCTTTGACCTTTATTGATCTAAAACCCTCATCGAGGAAAAATACTTTGTTTTTTCTTAGGCTCCTCAAGGACAACTGAAGACTTCCAGGCATAAGTTATTGATCTAATCCTCCTTTAAAATGGAAAAAATACTGTATACACTAGCAGCATCTTGATTACTTTGTTAGTCCTGGGAAAAAAACCCAAGCATAAAACAACTCCCGCCTTCCTCTATGCCATCTTGAATTACCGTATCAATCACAGTTAAGCATAGACTCTTACTCAGAAGAGATCTGAAGCAGCCCAGTGAGAGAAGCAGCCATGTTCTCTTGAGAAGATACCTGTAGCATCTGACACATTTTAAAAGAGTAAAGCATCTAAAATGTCTGGCCTGTTGGTTTAGGGACCAATGTGTGCTGGGAGGAATCTCTGGCATTAAGGCCACATTAGAACCTCTGTTTGCCGTTATGGAAACTTGGTGGGATGAATCCCATGACTGGAATGTAGCTATTGATGGCTACAGGCTGTTCAGAAGGGACAGGCGAGGAAGGAGGGGCGGAGGCATTGCCCTTTACATCAAGAAATCATTAGAGTATGAAGAGCTGTCCCTGAAGAATAGCCACGAGCAGGTCGAAAGCTTATGGGTAAGAAACAGAAACAGAAGCAACAATGTTGTTGGTGTCTACTACATGCCACCAGATCAAGCCTCCTGGTAAAGCGTTCTTCAGCTCCTCACTCGCAGGCTCTTGTCCTACTGGGGGACTTCAACCACCCTGACATTGGCTGGAAAAGTAATACAGCGATCTGTAGGCAATCCAGCAGGTTCCTAGAATGCATTGAGGACAACTTCTTAAGCCAGGTAATAGACACCTCTACCCGAGCGGATGTGATACTGGACCTGGTGGTCACCAATGCAAGCAAGCTCATCGGAGACGTCAAGATTGGAGGCACCCTGGGCAGCAGTGATCACACACTGGTGGAGTTCACGCTCCTGAGGGAAATGGGAATAGCGAGGAGTATAGTCAGGACCCTAAATTTTAGGAAAGCAAACTTCCAGCTCTTCAAGGAATTAGTCAGAAAGACCCCCTGGGAAACGGTCCTCAGGGACAGGGGAACAGAACAGAGCTGGCAGATCTTTAAGGATGTGTTCCACAGAGCACAAGAGCTCTCGATCCCCAGGTGTAAGAAATTGGGCAAAGAAAGGAAGAGACCAGCATGGCTGAGCCAAGAGATGCTGGTCAAAGTAAGGAGGAAGAAGGAACTGCACAGGCAGTGGAAGCAGGGACAGGCATCCTGGGAAGTGTATAGGGATGCTGCCCAGTTGTGTAGGGATGGGGTCAGGAAGGCCAAGGCACAGCTAGAGCTAAATTTGGCAAGGGGTGCGAAGAATAACAACGAACTTCTACATGTATGTCAGCTGGAAAAGGTTGGTTAAAGAAAGTGTACCCCCGCTGATGAGTGAGACTGGCAAACTGGTAACAGCAGATGAGGAGAAGGCTGAGGTACTCAACAGCTTTTTTGCCTCAGTCTTCACTGGCAACCTCTCCTCTCACCCTCCCGAGTTGATGGACTGCATGTGGGGGACCACGAGGGTAAAACCCCTCCTGCTGTAAGAGAAGATCAGGTTTGTGGCCACCTGAAGAACCTGAATACATATAAGTCCATGGGACCTGATGAGATGCACCCCAGAGTCCTGAGGGAATTGGCTGATGTAGTCGACAAGCCACTCTCCATGATATTTGAAAAGTCATGGCAGTCAGGTGAAGTCCCTGGTGACTGGAAGAAGGGAAACATTGTGCCCATTTTCAAAAAGTGTAGAAAGGAAGACCCTGGGAACTACCAACGTGTCAGCCTCACCTCTGTGCCAGGAAGGTCATGGAACAGATCCTCCTAGAAGCTATGCTAAGGCACATGGAGGCCAGGGAGGTAATTCGAGAGAGCCAGCATGGCTTCATCAAGGACAAGTCCTGCCTGACGAACCTAATAGCTTTCTATGATGGTGTAACAAAAGTGGACAAGGGAAAACCAATGGATGTGATCTATCTGGACTTCAGTAAAGCCTTTGACATGGTCCCCCACAACATCCTTCTCTCTAAATGGGGGAGATATGGATTGATGGGTGGACTGTTTGGTGGATAAGGAATTGGTTGGATGTTTGGATCCAGAGGGTAGTGGTCAATGGCTCGATGTCCAGATGGAGACCGGTGACAAATGGTGTCCATTAGGGCTCTGTACTGGGACCGGTGCTGTTTAATATGTTCATCAATGACATAGCGAGATTGAATGTACCCTCAGCAAGTTTGCAGATGACACCAAGCTGAATGGTGTGGTTGACATGCCAGAAGGATGGAATGTCATCCAGAGAGACCTGGACAGCTGGAGAGGTGGGCCTGTGTGAACCTCATGAGGTTCAACAAGGCCAAGTGCAAGGTCATGCACCTGGGTCAGGGTAACCTCCAGTATTAATACAGGCTGGGGAATGAAAGGATTGAGAGCAGCCCTGCCAAGAGGGACTTGGGGATACCGATGGACAAAAAGCTGGACATGAGCTGGCAATGTGCACTGGCAGCCCAGAAGGCCAACTGTACCATGGGCTGCATCAGGAGAAGTGTGGCCAGCAGGTCGAGGGAGGTGATTCTGCCCCTCTACTCTGCTCTGGTGAGACCTCACCTGGAGTACTGCGTCCACCTCTGGAGCCTTCAGCACAAGAAGGACATGGACCAGTCTGAGCGGGTCCAGAGGAGGGCTACAAAAATGATCCGAGGGCTGGAGCACCTCTCCTATGAGGACAGGCTGAGGGAGTTGGGCTTGTTCAGCCTGGAGAAGGCTGCGGGGAGACCTGATTGCGTCCTTTCAGTGCTTAAAGGGGACCTATAGGAAAGGTGGGGAAAATCTTTTTAGCAAGAGCAGTTGTGACAGGACAAGGGGTAATGGTTTTAAACTGAAGCAGGGTAGATTTAGGCTGGATATAAGGAAGAAATTCTTTACAATGAGGGTGGTGAAACACTGGAATGGGTTGCCCAGAGAGGTAGTGGAGGCCCCATCCCTGGAAACATTCAAGGCCAGGTTTGATGGGGCTCTGAGCAACCTGATCTAGTTAGAGGTGTCCCTGCTCACTGCAGGGGGGTTGGACTAGATGACCTCTACAGGTGCCTTCAACCCAAACCATTCTATGATTCTATGATTACAAATGATATCTTTTTCAAAACTTGTTCTCTAGGGCAGGCTTCAAGCAGTACTTGTTCTTGTAACCCTTTGTTCTTCCTCAGCTGTGTAATTCACTGAGCAGCACTGACAGAAATCCCAGACGCGATGGCAGTTCTTGTTCTACTGGCTGGTTAAGTTGTCTTTAGTTTATTTGTAGCTACTGGATATTTGGTAAACAAAGGTAAACACATGCTAGAAACTACAGAAAGGGACGTTCACTAGTACAAAACCTGCCACCTTTACTCAAACCTACTAGGGCACCCATAAGAATAATGATATTATTTACTGCTTTCAGAGCAATAAAGGTTTCAAATCATAGTTCCATGATGGCACAGGTAATTCAAGTGGAAATAAAAGAGAATACTTGCCCAAAAGAATCTCCACAATAAGTAAGTGAGAGAGGAAATGTTGTCTTATCTGTTCTACTGATCAATAGAAACTATTATATTTGTTTAAAATAAAAATAAAAATGAAAATACAGTTCAGCTATGTAAGAATAATAATTTTCTGAACATTAAGATTTTAAAAATTAATTTTAAAAAGAGCCTCAAGAAAGATATGCTATTCTCCCCTCTCTCGAGCTCCTTTTCAAACTGTAACCAGCAAGCTCTCCTGTAGTTGCACAGTACGGAAAACTGTAGCAGTCATGGCCATGACCTATGAGGTTTACCTGACCTGCAGATGTGTAAAGATCATGAGTCTGGGATTCTCAGCATTCTGCAATACAAAAGGACAGGGATGTCTGGGTTTCTGATAGTTTTGTTATTACAAATTACTGAAAACAACTACTAGTAAAAATAAAAATATATATAAATATACACGACAAGGCACTACAAAATTACCACTAGGAAAGCAAGTCTGTAAGCATATATATGTTACAAGAGTAATGCAAATATACCTATCTTGCAAGTTACTACAGAATTTCAAGAAGTGAAATAAGCATGCACTTATGAACCTTTACCTGTGTGTGCGCCTATAAATATATAATGTGAGATGTTACTGGTACAACAGTCAACAAACTGCTCCCAGGACTGGGGCTAGTCGATGACAGAAGAAGTCTCACTTCAAAAATGATCCATATTACAGAGTCTGGACTCATCCAGGCATCCCTGGTTCTGCTCTGTCTGTGCAGAGAGGGTCTTGCAGAGATGCTCATTTTAGTTAGGTGGCAAGTTACTTTTTGTACCTTTTTGGTGTAGATACATCAATGGGTGTAGGAAGGTCAGTTTGTTATTACGGTTTTTTTGTCCTGCACCCACCAAGGTTTCTTTGTCCTACTGACTACTCCCCCTCTGAGCTTATCAGGGATATTTCAGGATCCTGCTAAGGAGATATTCTTCTTTATCAGTATGTTTACTGGGTCCCCGTTGTGGTGGCCCTGTCAAATTTGTAGATGGTAGAGTTTTAAAGGTAGCGTAGGTAAAGAAACCTGAATATCACTCCTCATTTGCTCAAAAATAAAGCAGTGTCAAAACAATAATTTTCTTAGTCAGAAGAATCAGAAGACACTGGTCAAAAAAAGTACCATAGAGAATAAATAGAACTGTTTGCCATTCAATAACTTAATTGATGAACCATTTCAATCATGCAAATGATCAACTGGGTATTAGCAAGCAAAAAGAACTGGTAAAAAGTATGTGTCACACCTGCCTGTGAGACACAAGCCATAACCCTAATACATATGTGTTGTGGTGTGTAGGACCTAAACACTACATGTGCCTGGAAGTTTTTATAGTAAACGGGGCAAGGCAGTCCTATAAGACATTGTGTGCCATCACCTGAAGACACATAATTGCAGATAACTCAACGTAAACCTGCAAGGTCCCCTACAAAAGTGCAGTTGTATAACCATAACTCTGATAGTCAACTTTTTACATTCAATGACTGACTAACTGCATTTGCCCTCCTCTTAGTCTTAGTTATTAGGCTGCAACACCAAATACCAGTTTGTATTGGGAAGATACTATCACTCAACATAGATATATCAGGGAGATTAAAGTGGTTTTACCTTCCCCATCTTGCTGTGTCCTTCTGCACTGCCATGTATGCAAGCACCTTAGCTTTGGAGCAGGCCACCAAAGCACCCCATATTCTCGTTCTGTGATTTAAAGCAATGCAAACCACAATAAACACCCTCTCTATATCTGAATGGGAATACTCCTGGCAGAGATTGTAAGGTCTTAGAAAAATTTTCAATTGTCTAGTTACTATATATGTTTTTTTGGATCCAATGGAGTTCAGACCACTGCTGTATTTTTCAAATCTGTAAATAAGAGCAAGGGCTAAATATTTCAAATTATGAGACGATTGTGGATATGAAAGAAACACTTCTTGAAACTGTTAGAAAGGAAATTTTCACTGCACTACACACTAAACAGAGTAATGAAAGTTACCTGTCTTATTTCTCTTCATACCCATGAATGTATTTGTTATGACAAAAATTTTGATGCTACCCAGAAGATATTAAACTTTGATAAGAGGAAAAAATGCATGTGCTGAAGCAAATAAACGGTTGAGATGACAGAGTCCCACCAACTAGACAATTCCTGTCTAAACCAGTTGAACCCTTTTGGAGATTAAAAGAATGTTATCATTTTAGTGTACTGAAAGGAAAAATAATGGATATTCAAATGTGAACAGTGTAAAAGGCTATCAAGATCTGGGGATAAGAGCAAATTTTATGAAGGGCAGAAAAGCACGTTGATATGAAAGTATGGTGTGCTTTCAGTACTACCTCTTTCTCTGCCCACTTCTGTTCTGACATTTATTTGAGAATTCTCACATGAGAGGAAGCTGTATCCATTGGCCCATTCTATCATATAGCATTTTAATCTGATACAAAGCTTGCCAATAATTTTTAAGGAATCTATAGAAACCTTTTCCACTGACCTTTTCTAAATCTATTATGTATCTGGTGTGGCATGTGAGTGTTATCATGTAAATACATCATGCAAAAAGAAAACATAATGAGACCGGTCTCTGATTATTTAATAGTGCATCATTAGAAATTCATATACATCCCCCTGATTATTGCTTAATAAAGGGATGCTGTATGTATCTGCAGCTGGATTTGCTTTAAGCTCACATTGTGTGTGTGGTTGCAGGTGAAGATACCAACAGTTTGGTTCTGAATTAAAACTTGTACCCAATAAGACCTTCTTTATTCTTTCTCTTTAATGCAAATGGTCATGATCATTTAAGCTGATGTCTGTTTAGTTTGAAACAACCTAAAAAAGGTATTGTTCTTGATCTTTAATGGGTCACCTGGGACTCAAAATTCCCTTATTAAATCATAAATTTTGCAACATTTTATGGAAGAACATACTAAGGAAGTGAGGACAATACATTTTCTCACTGCCAGGATCATGAAGACTTTCAGTCTATTAAGAAAACCAATGTATTTTTTGAAGATGCAAGTAGGGAGACTTTTAATATGTATTTACTTGTGGGTGTGTGGAAATCAAACCAAACAAATGATTAGTTTCTAGTTAATTTTTGTTTTAAAAAAAGATATCATTAACACATATAAGAAGTGCATACAGAACGTTACATTTATGCCAAATTAATAATATGCTAAAAAAGTTTGTTTGACTGGATACAAAAAATGCTAGCAATATTCAAGAGAATGTACATATAAATTAAAAAGTATTTAAATGATCTGATATTTAATAAACACATTTACCAGGGCTTTCCTGATTTTTAGAAATTGCTTTGATTTCTCTTAGTTGAAGGGGCAGGATGGCTATGTGTGGAGAAGTATGTTAACACCGGCTCACATCGCAATCCTGCCAAACTCAAAGTAAATTGGATATTGCATAATTGTGTTAGACAATGGCACTTTAAACTATTCCTCACTCTTTTAGCTAAAGCCTTCCTGTTAACTTATTTCAGTGATACAGACTAGCAGTCCCCACTAGCAGTGTTATAAAACATTACTCACAAACACATTTGCTATGGAATTGGCAGCCAGAGGATTCTTTGCAGTTCAATTCTCCTGTTGATTCATTCCATTAATCATAAATTATTTGATTTGAATGTCAAGATCTAACAAGACTGTTCTTTTGTCAAGTTGAAATAGTGTTGCAAAGATTGCTATGCATTACAATAGGGCTGGAAATCAAATTTTACCTGTAATTCTTAGCCAAAATCAGACCGGCAATGTTCCCTTGATAAACAAAAAGATTTTCAGTTTAGAAATTGATTGCCGGCATTTAGAAGAAAGGCACAAGAAATGGCACTTGGAACATGCTCAGGAATGCAATTCCAAGAATAACTTTGAGAAAGAAGGATTAAAATACATAAACAGGTGAATTTATAAAATAGGACCTCCAAGAAAAAAGATGGAAAGAACTTTAGTTCTTCAACTGCAACAAAGATAAAGGCTACAGCTGGCTGTGTTAACTTTAAAAATGCAGAAGCACTCTCTTGTTTCATTACTTCCTATTAGAGATTAAACCAGCATAGATGTGCATAATTGTTCCACTGCTGGATTATGTTAGGGAGGGGAACATCTGGCAGAGACACGGCTGCTGCAGCTCCGTGCCTCCAGGTCCAAGTGGAAGTCCAAGGGAAGCTGAGCATGCATTCCCAGCAGGCACATGCACGCACATGCACACACGCCTGTGGTGGGTTGACTCTGGCTGGCTGCCAGGCGCCCTTCCAGCTACTATCTCACTCCTCTCCTCAACAGGACAAGGGAATCAAATAAGGTGGAAAAAGGTCATGGGTTGAGATAAAGACAGGGAGATCATTGACTGATTACTGCCATGGGCAAACCAGACTCAACTCAGGGAAAATTAATTTAGCATGCTAATTAAAAATCGAGCAGGGTAGAGAGAAACAAATAACAAAACCACCGCTACCCTCTTCTTCCCAGGCTCAGCTTCACTCCCTACTCTTCTAACCCCTCCCCTGTGTGGCACAGGGAGATGCGGAATGGGGACTGCAGTCAGTCCATAACACTGTGTCTGCCACTCCTTCCTTCTCACAATTTTCTCCTGCTCCAGCATGGGGTCCCTCCGAAAGGATAAAGTCCTTCGTAAGCTCATCCAGCGTGTCCTTCCCACAGGCTGTTCTTCTTCAAGAACTGCTCCAGCGTGTTTTCTCTCCATGGGGTACAGTCCACGAGGAAAGGAATGCTCCAGCATGGGTCCCCTATGGGCCAGAGTTTCTGCCAGAAAACCTTGCTCCTGCATGGACTCCTCTCCACAGTCTGCAACTCCTTTTTTACTGTGCCCTCACACAGACTAAGGATGAGGAAAACTGTACTTCGTAGTTACTGAGAACCTGATTCATCATCCTGAGTTCCCTGTCCACAACGGTGTGCATAATTTCTACTGCGTCTGCTTTGGAGATGTGGGTTATCATAGTGTCGCTTTGGAGAGTGTCATGGGCCATGCAAATGTAAGTAACAGTAAATTTTTCTTCTGACATAGGGTGTGGTACTGAGAAGGGCTGTGTGCCACAGACAGTATGTGGATAGTACCAAAATGAGCAGTTCCAGTTTCCAGGGTGTCTCCTCAAAAGCGTTACAGCAATCTGTTTAGTGTTAGTTCAGAGGGTCTGTCCTTGATGTCAGAGAGCAGTCTGACATGCAGACAAACTGTGTGAAGTGTGCAATAGTAGTGCAAGTAGCATGGCCGTGCTCACAGTGGTGTACTGTGTACTGTTCACTTGTGCTACAGGTGATAACTGTAATTCCATGCTCTCCTGCCTTACATTTTATGAAACCTTGCCTGAATGTGTAAAATATTTTTCCTGTAAGGGACATTTGGACTAATTTCTTCTGAAAATTATTTGCTTTTGTTCATCAGTCCAGCAGCCTCATTGGTTTGTTATACAGAGCAGTTTTGAGTGCTTTTACTTTTACTATAAAACTTCCCCACAGGAATCTTCCACAGATGCTATGTCGATTGTTGTCAGGCTTTCTTACATGGCCAGCCTTAAAGACTATGTACAATTATACAACCAAGACAATTTGGTGTCATGGACATTCTTTCATGCTTTTAGCTCTTTTTTTTCTGCTTCATGCAACACACTGGTACAGGGGGGAGATAGTACTGAGAAGAAATGAAACAGTCTGCTAGAAGAACAACTCTGTGTCTGGGTTTCATGAAACTCTATTATGCAACATCTTCCCTCGGGCTTCATAATATTTGATCACAGTGCTGTTACCAAAAATCTTATTGTTCCTTACCATCAGAATTTTTGGAGCTTGCTTTCTCCATTGAAATGCAGTCATTTCCACTGTTCTGTGTTTAGCACAATCATCCTGATTTGATGAACAGCAGCCAGTTTTACTTAATTTTCTATTCTGCCCTCTGGTTCTGCTGCTTCCCTGCTAATACCAGTCTTTTCCAATTGTTAGTAGTTGAATCATTTCCTTGCTTTAATTTCTGATTTTCTTGGGCAATGTTCTTTTACCTACAAGTAGATTTTCCATTATAGTTTATTCACCATCCAGATTAATAGCACTTCCCTATGGTTATCTACTTTTTCATCCAGAACAAATGTAAAATTCTTCCACAGAAGTGCCGAGTATTTCAAGTATGCTGGTTCGAATTTAATCCCACACTTCTTCTAGTGTAACATTGATAGACTATAGAAAAAACTAAAAATTAATGTTTGCAAGTGTTAACTTCATCTCACAATGCAGTCTAAAACACAATCCATAATCTGGAGCATTGTTTTATTCCTGCTAAGTATTCAGAAAAAAAATCAAGTCATGTGATTGTTCTCAGAATAACTGATTCAACTATTTATTTATTTTAAAGTGTTATTATTTGGAAGATGGAATTTGAAGTTCTGCTTCCTAGTGAAGCTCATGGAAGGCATGCAACAACATACATTTTTGCATGTTCTTTAATTTTGAATATTCAAACTTTGTTTGACTTTTAGGTCATATATTAGGCTATGTTTTAGGACAGAAAATATGATATACACTCAGTTATGTTTCTCTATTTCCAAGCTTCTCTGGAAATGTGCAATTATCATTGTTGCATAACTAAATTGGGTTAATTGACTACCTAAATAGATGCTCTGCAGGTGGACTGCAATGAAGAGGTATAGTAGTTTAGTAAGACTTATCTGACAGGAAGAACAGGCTAGCACAAGGAGGGTGCGTGACTTTCTGAAGAACCTGAGTCATATATTTAGTAAAATATTAAAGCTGATGAATGCAAAGATCATCGAGCAGCTACTTATTTCTATTTACATGTGCTTTTCAAATGCCTTCACCCCCTTCAAATGCCCACACCCTCCATTCAGGTATTTATAAACATTGACAAAGTCAATCCGAAACTTGTCTTCTCCAGGCTGAACAGTCTCAGCTCTCCTTGTATGACAGTTGCTCTAGTCCCTTCATAATTTCTGTGGCCCTTTTCTGGACTCCTTACAGTATGTCTGTTTCTCTCCTGTACAGAGGGAAGAACCAGACACAGCACTCAAGGTGGGTATCAGCAGTGATAAGCAGAGGTGAAGTATCATCTGCTATGACCTTCTGGCAATGCTAGTCCTCATACAGCTCAAGATACTATTGGCCTTCATTGTTGCAAGGGCTCATTGCTGGCCCCCAGAGCCTCCTCACCAAAGCTGCTTTCCAGCTGCTTGGTCCCCAGCCTGCACTGGTGCATATGTTTTCCTCTCTTCACCCCATAAAATATTTCAGAAACAGGAGGAATAGTGTTATTGCATCTGTTTTCCCTCTCAGTAATCCCATTCATGAATTAATAACTGCAAAGCGAACAGCTGAGTATTGCTTATCAAAATAAGCCGATCAGATTATTGTCAAGAAGACATGTGGCTCATGAAGTTTGCTACATTAGTAAATAAACAGACAAAATAAACTGAAAGCAGAGATGACTTAAAAATATTTTCGCTAATAATAAAGTGAATTATATCAGTACCAATCAACTTACTGTGCTATGTTTATTATTCAAAAAGCATGAGCATACAGAAAGCTCTTGGTTAAATTATCCCTTTACCTAAGGAAATTAAACAACTAATAGCTAAAAAGAAACAGGGAGATCTGTTGTAATAGCTAAAAAGAAACAGATAGATCTGTTGTGTTTTTAAAGAACAAAAATCTATCTATGCTAGCTGTGCTTCCTTTAAATTAACATTAAATGGAACAATGCTGTGACTCGAGTTGAAAGGCTAGGTACTTCCCTGAGGAATGCTGACGGGTGTCTGTTGTAGTGTTGTAATTATCCTACTGCTAGCATTACAATTGCTGTTAAACAACCCCATGCAATAAAAGACCCCATGAGCAGGAGTCCTAGTGCTGCAGTACAGTAGTTCACTTGAGGTTTAATATATAAGGATATAGGTACTAAGGAGACACAAAGATATGAAGAATGCAATAGCATATTATTTGTTATAAAAGGGCTCAGTGTTAGGGTCAGTTCTGTTTAACGTCTTTATCAATGACCTGAACACGGGGATTGAGTGCACCTTCAGTCAGTTTGAAAACAACATCAAGTTCTACTTGAGGGAAGGAAGGCTCTTCAAAGGGACCTGGACAGGCTGGATCGATGGGTTGAGGCCAACTGTATGAGTTGAGGTGGCCACCATGAGTGAAATGGATTCGGAACTGGCTGAACAACAGGAATCAGAGGGTTCTGATCAGTGGGGCAGAGTCTAGTTGGAGGCCGGTAGCTAGTGGAGTTCCCCAGGGCTCAGTACTCGGCCCGGTCTTGCTCAGCTTGTTGATCAGTGACCTGGACAAGGGGACAGAGTGTACCATCAGCAAGTTCGCTGATGACACAAAACTGGGAGGAGTGGCTGATACGCCAGAAGGCTGCGCTGCCATTCAGCGGGACCTGGACAGGCTGGAGAGTTGGGCGGAGAGGAACCTGATGCAGTTCAACAAGGGCAAGTGTCGAGCGCTACACCTGGGGAGGTCGAACCCCATGCACCAGTACAGGCTGGGGGCTGACCTGCTGGAAAGCAGCTCTGCTGAGAGGGACCTGGGAGTCCTGGTGGACGACAAGCTGACCATGAGCCAGCAGTGTGCCCTTGTTGCCAAGAAGGCCAACAGTATCCTGGGGTGCATTAAGAGGAGTGTGGCCAGCAGGTCGAGGGAGGTTATCCTCCCCCTCTACTCTGCCCTGGTGAGACCCCACCTGGAGTCCTGTGTCCAGTTCTGGGCTCCCCAGTTCAAGAAAGATGAGGAACTCCTAGAAAGAGTCCAGAGGAGAGCAACAAGGATGATGAAGGGACTGGAGCATCTCCCCTATGAGGAAAGGCTGAGAGAGTTGTGCTTGTTGAGCCTGAAGAAGAGAAGACTGAGAGGGCACCTCATCAACACATACAAATATCTTAAGGGTGGATGTCATGAGGATGGAGCCAGACTCTTCTTAGTGGTGCCCAGTGACAGGAGAAGGAGCAATGGGAACAAACTGAAACATAAGAGGTTTCAGTTGAATATGAGGAAAAACTTCTTCACTTTGAGGGTGACAGAGCACTGGAATGGCATGCCCAGGGAGGTTGTGGAGTCTCCTTCCCTGGAGATATTCAAAGCCTGCCTGGACGAAGTCCTGTGTAACATGCTCTAGGTGAACCTGCTTTAGCAGGGGTGTTGGACTAGATGATCTCCTGAGGTCCCTTCCAACCCTTGCCATTCTGTGATTCTGTGATTCTGTGAGTTTTAACAAGGTCAAGTGCCAGGTCCTGCACTTGGATCACAACAACCCCACACAATGCTACAGGGTTGAGGAAGAGTGGCTGCAGAGCTACCCGGCATACTGGTTGACAGCAAGCTGAATATGAGCCAGCAATGTGCCCAGGTGTCCAAGAAGGCCAATGGCATCCTGGCTTGTTTCAGAAACAATGTGGCCAGCAGGAAGTGATCGTCCCTCTGTAGTCAGCACTGGTGAGACCACACCTTGAATACTGTGTTCGGTTTGAGCCCCTCACTACAACAAAGACACTGAGTTGCTGTAGCGTGTCCAAAGCTGGTGAGGGGTCTGGACCTCAAGTCTTATGAGGAGCAGCTGAGGGAACTGGCATTGTTTAGTCTGGAGAAAAGGACGCTGAGGGGAGACCGTATTGCTCTCTACAATTACCTGAAAGGAGGCTGTAGTGAGGTGGGTGTTGGTCTCTTTTCCGAAATAAGAAGTGATAGGATGAGAGGAAATGGCCTCAAGTTGTGCCAAGGGAGATTTAGACTGGATATTAAGAAGAATTTCTTCACTCAAATGGTAGTCAAGCATTGGAACATGCAAAGTGGTGGAGTCCCTATCCCTGGGGGCATTTAAAAGACATGTAGACGTGGTGCTTAGAGACACAGTTTAATGGTGGACTTGGCAGTGTTAGGTTTAAGTTGGAGTCAGTGATCTTAAGGCTCTTTTCCAGCCTAAATTATTCTGTGATTCTATGATTATATAACAGGAGCCTCAGCACTGTCTGGCAAATCTTTTCTTTTTTTTGAAAGCATTGGAGTCAATGAGAACTCTCAGGATAAAGGACTGGCCTTGCCTATTGTTGGGAGGAACTCTCCCAAGAATACATGACAGCTTAGAAAAAAACACTTACACTAAGGTAACACGGAAAAAAGATTTATATGAAGTATCAAACTGTGCAGAGGATCTGATCTGTGGAACTGTGGGTTTGAACTGAATGAAGTTCTGAGACTGAGATGTAAATTGAGCATGAAGACTGGTTTTAAGTTTACTAATTGACAAAGTGCTTATATTAGAGAGCACTTTATGCACTGATTAAGCTCAACAGACATCAGTTGAAATGAGCCAAAACCTCAACATTGAACTTTTGTACTGAAAGAAATATGACAGGTGCTTGAAAATAGTATGATAGGATTGAAAATTGTATGATAGGAAAGAAAATTATATGATAGGACTGTTCTGGGGCTCACTAAGTTTCCAAGAACTCAGTCCTTTGACTGAATCAATAATTTCACCAAGAGTTAGAGAGGAGAACGTGTTGTGAATGCTGGCCTATAGTTTCCTACAGAAAGCAGTAGAGTTGTAAGTCAAAATACTCACAAATGCTATTATTAACTAGGATTTGAAATCACAGTATGTATTTAAATCCTCCAACATATTACCTGTACAAAGCATGGGATCTTTTAATGCATTTGTTAACAAGTGTTAGTCATAGAATCTTCCTGTAAGTAAAAAAAATAAAGAATGCCCAGTTGTCTGGAAACTTCTATTTTCTAAAGCAGTTTTGTTGTACTGTCTAATTCCAACTTCTAAAATGCACCTGAGAATAAGTGGGCAAAATATAATACCACTGAAGTCAGAGGCACAAGTCCTACAGTGAGGGAGGAATTAAGGTTTTCTGAAACCATCCAGGATTCAGACTTCTTTCTCTTCGAACTTCTTCCCTTAATTATGAATGCATAGCTTAGTACAAATAATAAATCTAGAAATAATAAATTTTTGTTTAAATTCTCTTGTTAGAAAATGGCTGTTTACCTTCTCCAACAGTTTTTCTTCAAATTAATAAATTTTGATTCATCTCAGTGACGTGGTTTGTTTTGCACTCAAAATCGATCATAAATAGACCTGTAACTTCCAGTAACTTAGCTGTACACCAGAAAACCAGAAACAACAGAGAACAGATTTGATCCCTAGTTATGTGGTTGAGAACACAGACTTGAGTATGACATCCTAAGCCAGCCATCAGTCTGTTTTTTTTTTTTTTTTTTTCTTATTTGGTTCCTACTGAAACTGGTCAGCTCTGTAGAATTTTAGACTTTTCAGGATTGAGAGGGACAGAATAACACTATTTTATAAGGTTGCAGCTCTTTCACGAGATGAAATCTAAGCTCAAGTCCTGGTCTGGATTCAGTGCAGGAAATTGTGTATACCATTTTTCTCTTTTCCCCGAATCCTGACTGAATGTGCTAATCGGAATAAGAGCTACAGTGGAAGAGCAGACAGACTGTTCTTAGAGAAAAATTTCATTAGATCTCAAGTGTCAGGTCTCAAACATATTCATACACAATTCAGACATTTTTTGAAACAGGAAAAATTCACACAGGACTGGGAAACTATTTTCACACAATTAAATATGTCAATTTTCTGGGAAAAAATTAAATGGAATAGCTGCATGTAACTGAGGGGAAAAGTCTACTCTTTACATTGCAGTAAAAATTTGAGATATTGGGTACAAAAATTGTCTGTAAGCTTTGAGAGGTATAAAGTGTGTTGTAAAATGGACTCATCTGTCAGGCCTGTGATTTTCACTAAGTTATGTGAATTGGAGACTACTAGCACTTCAAATTGTTATTTCATTATTTTTATTGTTTAAATTATAGGAAATGCCCTTAAAATATTATCTGGAACTCAATGATCTCTTTTATTTGACAAGAATAATAATGATGATGAGTATTTCATACAGAGCCTGTGTATGCTATAGAAACCCAGCAAAAGAGAAAGATAAGTAAGAAAAAAACCCAGACTTGTTAACACATTTTCATTGTGATATACATATATGTCAGAACATGTAAAGACTGAGGCTCAAAGGACAAGTATTTCATTAGGTGTAATTCATACCCAGGAGCACATGATGATATTTTCTGGCTAAAAATATGCATTTGTTAGTTAAAAATAAAATGACACTGTGGCATTACAAAATTACCTCTGTAAAAAGAACAGAAGACTACTAGAAGTGGTGAGAATCCTCTTATTTTTTTTAAAGTTTAAAAAGATCTACTGTTAATTTACAAGACACAACAGAAACATTAAATCATATGGCACTTTAAATAATTACTAAAGACATTATCTGGCTTGTTTTAAATCTGACTAGAATTTGTCCAACGGGACAAAATGCCTCTATTATGGTGAACATATAACTCTTGCAGAAAGTATTGCAGGCAAAAATAAGTTAATCCTGAAACCAAATGAAAAGGAAACAAAAGGAATTTTGACATTGACTTTAATTAAGTTGAGATTTCACCCTGCAAACATTATAGCTTGATCATGTTTTTTTCCATCTTTTTGATGGAAAAAAAGTCTGATTTCTTTCACATGTTTTTTCCCTTTTCTATAGCTATTCAGCTGCAAGAATCCTTATGTTCTGCTACCAGCATTTGGACAGTTACCTGTTTGGAAGTAGTAAATTTCCAGATTTTCTGGTAACTTTACAAATCACAGTTTCATGCACGCAACTTGCATGTTGTATTGAAGATAAAAACCTCCTTCTACATAAAAAAAGATTTTTAATATTCAGATACCCTCAGTAATGATATTGTTTCTCCTTCAAATGATGGAGTTTTACCAGTGACTTTAATGAGAGGAAGGCCATTTTGAGACCTTTTGAGTATTCCCCCTAAAAGTATAAAATTTCTCATGACTAGAGCTAAAGAAAGTTCTGCTATCATTTACTTGTTCAAGTTCACTATTATGATAAAGGACTTGTCACCTTTATACTACATCATAAATAGTATTTTGCATGTATAGAAGTAAAGCGGTATAAAACAAAGGAAAACATTGAAAGTTATTTCTACTCTGTTTTCACGATGAGATTATATGATTATATGGATTCTGAATATCATACCCATTTTAGCTCACCTATAAAATCCTACTTCATATGTGCAACCATATTATGTCCATCCACGCCAATCCACCTACATGCTGTACTGGTCATTTACTCAACAAACAAAAGACCAGAAATTAGAAAAAAACTTACCCATCAATCTATTTTCCTCAAAAATGCTTCTCTTAACAACCTTAGAGATAGAAAAATGGATCTTTCTGTATGCCTAATCTTCTGAACTAAAAGAAAGTGACAGTATCAAGTATGTGAAAGGGAAAATATGTCTGTTCTGTAGCTGTCTGCCATTCTATATCTTCTTCCTCATCAGGTGATAGACTAATATTACTCCTACCAAAGTATTAATCTATTATTTCAACTCTTCAGTGTTTATCTGATTTCAGGACAATATAGATGCAGCAGGTTGTTCACGCTGCAAATATAAAATATTAAAAAGGTAAATCTTCTACCCACATGTAATGAGCTTAGATTGGGCAACAAACAGGTTCATGAAAATTTGGAAAATACTTTAATGAAAGAATTCTAATAACTGTTCACAAACTGTTTGACACCAGTGCTCCTCTGTTAATATCTGACATTTGATGTTTGCAATTTGAGTTGTGCCCTTATTAATCTATTTCCTATAAGGTTGGTTCACTTTATTATCTGCTGAATTTCACTTAGTTAATTTTCAATTTCTTTAGGAACTGGTGCAGAGGGCTTAACAAGTCCCATTTATTTGTTGCAGGTATAAACTAGGGATGAGACTTTACAGGAAGTGAAATTTTAATTAATTTCTATTAATAAAAGTGAAATTACATAGTGTGTGCATATACAACTAATTTTATTGCATTTTGAATTCTTCTAATCCTCTGATCAAAGGCAATTCTAGTCTAATATGTTGTGAAATGCTCAGTTGATCATTAGTGACTTGTGAGGCATGAACGTATTCTGTGACAGCTGAATATAATAAAATGTGTAAGGAGATAAAGAGCCTTCTTGCCATGTTTCTTCCCTTGTAAATCCACAAAAAATAAATAATAGCACTGGCAGTATGTCATTAATACTAGTTACTGCACTTTGAAAATATCCACATGGAAAATGTGAAAAGAGTCTTATGTCAGATCATGTTGAAGTTCTGTTACTCTTTCTCCACAGCTTGGAAAGCCTCAACCTGACAGAAAGAGAGTGAAAAGTTGGAAAAAACAAAATTTGAGTATACAGAAATATTCATCTCATTTGCAAAGTGACCTGGAGAGAAAGGCTGGTATACTCTGTGGCTAGCAGGTGAAGATGTAATGATTCTGTACGTAGGAAATTTCCACTGCTTGAAGAATGAGTACAGTATGTTGGAGATACAGTGATTTTCTCATCAGTAGTCTCTGTAATTCCTCTTTCTAGACAACTGAGTGGAAGTGGTATTGGGTAGAAGAGAGATGGGAATTCAGAAGACATGCATCACATATTAGGTGAATGCTCTTCATTTGGCCATTTATGAAATGCTTGGAAAATAATTGAGAAAATATTATCAGCAGTGAAGTTAAATATTTCATCTGGAAATAAACACTGTCCAAAAAGCAGTAGTGAAAATCCAGTTCTGACAGAACTGCTAAGGGTCTCTTTCATGTTGTGGGTATCAATTTGTTTCATGGTTTCCACCTATTACAGTAAGCCACCATCTTTAATGAGTCTTGTAAAATAGGAAAATAGCCAGACTTTCCTTGTTCAATGTTACGGCAATCAAATAGCATGTCAAGGAAGCTCCCAGTGAAACTGGACTCCCCATAAGCTAACTGAAATAAATATTTATTTTCTCAATAAATCAGATATTGCCTGAATATTTTAGCGTTATATGGTATTAATTACAAAAAGAATGTAGTGGATAGCATGATCAAAAAGCATTTTGTAGCAGAGATTACTTGAAATAAGGATTTTATATCCTATTTAAATATGTTCTTGCTATTACATGCATAACCTCTGCATGCAGCTAGTTATTATTTCTATATAGAGATGAACAGAGAAAATTATGTATTCAGCGGGTCATCTCTGTGTGCAGATTTACCCTTTCTAAAGAGTATGATCACAGTGATTCCTAGTGCAAATTAAATGCACTATTTAATTCTTCATCTTTTCATTGTTCGTGAAAGATCAGGTCTGGAAGCCAGTCCTTTATCACTGATAAATGTCTGCTAGGACTGAAAGTTGGGGTTCCTTGCTGTTCTGGTTTTAGCTGGATAGAGTTAAATTTCTGCATAGTAGCTTGTATGGTGCTATGTTTTGGACTTGTGATGAAAACAATGTTGAAAATACAGGCATGTTTTGGTTATCGTTGAGCGCTACTTGCACAGCAACAGGGCCTTTTCTGCTTCTCACAGTGCTCTACCAGCAAGCAAGCTGACGGACAAGATGGGAGGGGACACAGCCAGGACAGCTGGCCCCAATGGACCAAAGGGATATCCCAGACAATACGACTTCATGATTAGCCATGAAAGCTGGGGGAAGAAGGAGGAAGGGGGACACATTCGGAGTTAGGGCATTTGTCTCTCCATGTAATCATTATGTGTGATGGAGCCCTGCTTTCCTGGAGATGGCTGGACACCTGCCTGCCAATGGGAAGTGGTGAATGAATTCTTTATTTCACTTTGTTTATGCATGCAGCTTTTGCATTCCCTATTAAACTGTCTTTATCTCAACCCACGCTTTTTTCTCACTTTTATGCTTCTGACCCTCTCCCCCGTTAGACCGGGGTGTGCGTGTGTGTGTGTGTGTGTATGTGTGAGAGTGAGTGAGCATGTGTGGTGCTTAGCTGCCCACCTGGGTTAAACCACAACACTTGCTTATGAGCTGACTAAATACTTTCCACTCATTTAAAAGTAGTTAAACTCAGGCTCTAAAAAATATGATTACGGTGCTTCTATACAATAATTCTGTGAGGAGGACCTTACTCCAGCATACTTCTGGGCACAAGTCATGTAAGTTTCTTGTCCCGGATCCTATTAAATCTGCTGCTGTTTGATTGACATATAAATCTTCTCTCACTAATGGAACATTTTACTCTAATTGTAAGAATTCTGAAATTCAGAATGAAATTTTCAGAGCACAACTGTCTTTAGCCATGTCTGCCTGTCACTTTGAAGAATGTTTCAATTTCACTTTACTGCTGAGTATATCGATATACCAGATCATTGTAATTCTCTTAGTGCAATCAGAATATGATAAATAAATGTGTTCCATTTAGCTCTTCTATGGGTTTATTTACTCTAATAGAAGTGGCAAAAAATGTACTCTCATTTTAAATTGAGCAACAGCAGCTGTGCAGGTTTTGTGTGGCAGGAAAGATTCCAAGCAAGGATTCTTTTACTCTGAAATGAATTACAGATAGAGAAACAAGTTCAGAACATCGTATTCCTTTGAACTTTAAGACCAATCATTAAAACTAAAAAAAAATAAAAGCCTTTTATCTTGATATCAAACCTGATTGCAAAATGAAAACCCAACAGTCTACACTGCATTTCAAAGAATTTTATATTGCTAACCTTCCATAACTAATGCTCACTTAGAAAAGAGAGCTGTGTTTTAATTGTCAGGATTGCGTGTCATGTGGGAATGGAGAGACCTTTCTATGTGCAACAGAAAACCAGAAATATTTAACCCTGTCAGGAGATTGGCTTGGAATTCAAAGAGCCGGGCGGGGGGGGGGGTGACCTTTGATGCTCCTTGCATTATGTGGAACAGAATTACTAGTGCTGTGTGGATATGACTGAACATGAAATCAATTTAAGCCTGTTTGTTTTGTAAAATCTTATGAGGCTAGGTATGGAAGCCAATACAACTTCTGAAGGCTTTTTTTTTTTTTTTTTTCTTTTCTGTATATTGAAATATTTTGTGAATTCATAGTCAGTAGGTGCACATTTATAGTAGATAGTAAAAAAATCTGGTTATTAATTCTGTACAAGAAAATTGTTACTGTTTTATTTTCTGAAAATTACAAAACCCAAGAAAAATATAGGTGAAATTTGCAGTTTCCTTATAAAATGAGTGATGGTCTTAGCTTTTTCTTCTTCAAACTGAAATTTTTGCTGAAAAATTCCTAGATGGGTCCTGTTACAACTTGCTTTTCAACAAACTTTAACCTGTAATTAAGCAGAATTAAGGGCTATAATCAGACTACTGCACTTAGGTTTTACATTACACTGAGATAACGCAAGTTTACCATACTGTCTTTCACTTTCAATAACCTTTCTACCTTTGGTCTCCTAGCCCAAACTCCCTTTCTCCTACTTGTCCTCCCGTATCAGTTTTAGAATTTACTTAAGGAAAGACTATGTAAAGACATATTTTTAAGGGTACTACTTTTAATGGGGTACGGGTTATCAGATATAGATCATACAGATCAAAAAAAGGAGAAATATAGCAACTAAGTGAACATTGATTGCCGGTCTAGATCTTTCATATTTAGTTACAATAACTAACATTTATGTTTTTTAGACATTGCAATTTAGGAACAGCCTATCAGTTTATCCAATCATATTATTTTCAAAATCAGTCTCATTGTTAAAGCTAGGCTTCTTATAACTTGATATAATCAAATGATTGGAAATAAAAAGCCCAATGAAATATTTCCAAAACAATTCAAAAGACTGTATTTGAAAATGTGCTTTTGTATTTTTCTGAGAAAATCCACTGAATACTTTATTGAATAGTAATAGACTTCACCACATGATTGACTCTGGTGACGTGCTTTATTGCATCAAGATAAAGACTTCTGTGGCCCAGTTTTGCCTACTGGATACCATCAGATAAGAATTTAATCCTTGACTCAAGAGTATCTTTTAACTTTGACTCATATCTTAAAAATCAATTTAACTGTTTTAGCTTTTATGGTTTCAAAATTGATGCATATCCCTGGAGAGTTTGGTAAGTATTTTTAAAAATTGAGGTGTAAATAATGAATAGACATTCCATCCTAAGGTTTCTTTTTTTTTTCATCAGTTAATTTGAATTTAGTGGCTTACACTAGTACAATCACACTGCTGAGGAAAACATGGAATGTTTTCTTTTTTAAATTATGAAAGCAACTATTTCCCTGCAGCAACTTCTTTAAAAAAAAGTAAATTTCTTCTGTGGTTTACAATCAGCTCATCTTTTGTGGTTGCAAGGTGTTCCCTTATATGCCAATTCCTAATGCACTTATTAGCAGAATTAGCTTCTGATTATATGTATATTCCTATTACTGCATAACCATACTTGTTCACTACTATAGACAGCATTTTTCCTGTCTTGAATATGACAACATTGCATTCTGCAATATTACTGACTTTCTGAGTGTTGTGTTCATTGCAGATCCAGCTTAAAGATTCTACCCTTTCTGATTTTCAGCTCTATTCTTTCCTCTTCTCTTTCCATCTGATTTTCCTCTCCACACCTGCTGTAATTTCTGTTGTCCACGCATCCACACTTAAAAAGAATAAACAACAGAAAATGAAACCTGGTTTTGGAATCTATAAACCACCTGATTATTTAACAGACAAAATTTAGAACACAGTCATGTAAAGAATCGAATTGGCAAAACTAGTAAGTTAAGCCTTTAAACTGTGAGGAGTGAGAGGGTGTGGCTACAGGCTAGGGAAAATGCAACGATGCCCCCCTTGTTTGGATCTGCAAGTTACTGAACACAAAAGTAGAATATTTCAAGTGCAGAGAGCTTGCCACACTGGTTTCATGTGAATCTGAGGTCAGTGAAGAATGGTGTTTATTCCTGAAAATAATAATAATTGACCTTGCTTCTTTCTCCTCTTTGCAATGGGAACCAGATAGGACTACCTCAATGAAATCCTGCGTGGAATAGAGAGGTTAAATTGGAAAACTATTGTTCAATTCTTCTTACAAAATAAGAAGTAGAGACATTGTTAGCAGGTGGCAGATTGGAACAAAAAGAAAGAAACAGTTATTCACACAATGTAGAGTTCGGCTGCAAATTTTTTCATGTAAGTTACATTGCATTCTTTAGGGTTATAGGAGTTCAGAAAGAATCTTGACAAATTAATCAGAAAAAAATCACTAAAAGCTATTCCATACCAAGATATTGCCTGCTGGCTTACAAACTCATAAAATTCAGTCTGATGGAAGTTGGGAAGGGACTGTGGCTGTAGGTAAGGCCAGGCTGGAGCAGATATACCACCTAAGGCACTGCGGCCCATGGAAAAGGCCAGACTGGAATAGGTGCACCTCAAAGTGACTGCAGCTGTGGATAAGCCTATGCTGTGTAGGTATACTCCTGGAGAGCCTGTTGTTCATAGATAAGGCTCCACCTGGAGCACGTACAGCCTTAAGGGACTGCAGGCTGTGGACAAATCCAAGCTAGAGCAGGGGCAAGTGAAGTTCATTGCAATGTTAAACCATATAATCTGGCCCAAGGGGACAAGGGGTTGAGGTTGTAATGGATATACCTTTAAATTGTTGTAACCTAGGATTTGAGTTGCGTGTTATAGGAATTACTATAGCAAGAATCACCTGAACCAACAGAGGAGAAGCTTTACAAGAAGCAGTGCAGCGGTGACCTGACCTGAGCTGTCTTTGGGGAAGTTGCCGTCCAGGATTAAACCATGATAGTGTTCCATGAAGATTAAAGGGCACTAGAAATAATGCCAATCATTCTTGTATTTTGAGTATGCAACCACTGTTTATCTGTTAATTAGGTGCCTGTGACAGGCAAGTGCAAGTGAGTGCTGATACCCATCTATTCTACTGTTTGTTTAGAGACACCATTGTGCTTTTGAAAAAAGTTCAGTAGAAAACATGAGAGTATCTGCAGTAAAATAACTGAATTTCATTGACCATTATTTTTTATTGCATTGATCTTTGTGTCATGTAATCACCAAACAAATAGGCATTCATTAATTTCTCAGTATCTGTAATATAAAAAATTATGTTATTAAAATTATTACACACTTCATATCTAGTGTAGCTATGAAAAAATGAACCATGGCCACTAATTTAAACAGGGCAAACCTGACATCAGTGATGTTCGTAACAAGCTGCTATTGACTTCACTGAAGAAAGGATTTAATTCAGAGACCTGAGGTACTGTAACATGCTTTTCTTATGGGCTGTTTACTGTTCAAAATGTAATGCAATATTAACTTTTAATAACAATATAACTATGGAAATAAATATGCTGATATGTTTGATGAAAGTAATTTATCTAGTAAGAAAAAAAAATTTGACACATTAACCTGTGGTTGAGTTTAAACAAAAAATTATACATCAGAATGTTTTACATTCACATTTTTCAATGATTTTTGTATGTTTACATCAGAATAATTCTTTCTCTACATATGGATGAATGTTGTTTATCTACCTTTGGACTGAAACATGTGTAAATGTTGCTTATGTCAATAGTGTCCTATAATCTATCACAAAAACCAGAAGTTCTTTTCTGTTTGAAGATATGAAAGGGAAATAATGAGACAAACAAACAAACAAAAAACCCTCAAACTTTTGATGTTCTTCAGATTCTGTTTAGCTTAACTGTAATTCATGTCAAGATAGCAGGTTTCTCAGTTGGGCAAATTAGAGATAGTACTCAACTTGGCCAACTAGGTACAGAGCATCCAGAGACTCTCACTGTAGTCTCAGATGTGCCTTTCTAGATTTACTTAACTTACTCAATTTCTTTTGCTCTGTTGTTGAATTAATCTTTTGTCTGTTTTATCTAATTCAGTAACAAACCCTTCAGATTATAGTGGATCACTTAGCATGTGACTGTACACTGTAGCCAATCAGGATATTAATTGATATGGAACACAAATGCTGAATGGTAAGAGTGGAAATTGTGTGTTCTAAATGTCATTTACTCTTTTGAATTTACTCTGATACTGCCTACTGACTCTCACTGAATAACAATGGGTACACAGCGGCTTGCTATTTCTTTCCCAGAAAAGCACTCAGTGACAGAAAGTAGATTAAAAAACTTGAAAAAAACTGTGCATGGAGATATTGTTTATCTAGCAAGAGTAGTAACCTCAGGTACTTTTCCGTTCCTGCTTAGTCAGAAACGGTTCCGCCTCTTCCAGAGATATCTCCTTCATAGTATTACTTTATGGGAATCAAAATAAATATTGTTTGTCTATGTTAAGAACAGTATCCATTGTGACTGTACATTGTACAGTGTCCATTTGCTTTGTGAAGTGGCTGTGTTTAATTCTTGGCTAGTGTTTCTTACGACACATAACCTGACTTCTCCTCTGAAACATTACAAATAACCCAAATCTATCTGCTGAATTCATTTCTGCAGGAGGCTTACATGATAAAAGAAACAAATATTCTATAAGAATCTCAATCCAGTGGCTAACAATCCTGTTACATATGTATGTTTATAGTTCACTTTGGCCATGCGGTTTTCATGTGGGAATAAACTGGACATGGCAAGGTAAGTCAGAATGAGTCATGCTGAGCTTCAGCTAGCCATTGTCAAGTAGCCATAATGCCAAGAACCTGACTAAGCTACTGTGTCCCACCAGACAACAGTGCTGCAATTGGTCTTGTTGGATAAGCCACTGAACAAATGCTAGGTGACTTAATTTTTCAGGAAAGGTAATTTTTTCCTAAATTAAAACCTTGTGACCAAAAGGAAGTAACACCTCTTACTTGAAGCAAATCTTATGTTGCTTGTACTGCTTTCTAACCATTGAAATACTTTATTTTTCTTTTGTTTTGTTTTAATTCCGTTAAAAAAAACTTGGAAAAATGCACTTTTCTGCTCAGAAGGTCTGTTTTCAACAATACTTATTTCACTGAAAAATTAACTGTGAACGAAAAATTTATGCCGATTCTTCTGCAATCAAAAATAGTGGGTGGAACTTGAAGGAAGGCTTAACGTTGAATAGGGTTGGTGTTCACTCTAGGTTTGGAACAGTATCCATTGCAAAGATCTGGAATTATGTATTATACAAGGAAAACAGCTTGTGGTGTAAAACAAGCATAAGATAAATTTTTTCTCAAAAAACTCTAAGACTATGCTATTTATTCTTAAGAATTGTTTACCAGCAGTTTATTTCTGCATTGGTAAAGACATATACTGCACGTTGTTTTGCCATGAATGAATTTCCTATTTGAATGATTCTTTTAGGTGTCATTGTTGTTTGCAACGATGAAATTTCACAAGAAAACAAAACTTACAAGCTTACAATCTTTCCTGACGTACTTGCCCAGCCGTAGATGCACTTTCAGTATCAGAAATTACCAATAGGAACAACTTAAAATCTAAACAAGTCCAAGAAACTTGCTGGTTTCAGTTCTTAGATATTATGGTTAATCTCCAATTAGGTGAGGAAGAACCCTCTCACCTTTGAGAAAGAATCTCAAATTTTTTGATGAACAAACATGACTGCTTAGCCATCCGATGCAGGCATTGCCACTAGGCAATAGAGATGAAGCTGAAAAAATTAAATGATAATTTAAAGACTTATTCTCCAACAGATAGTGTGTTGAGTGCCCATGATGATTTGTTTTTTTGATTTTGTTTTTTTTCCTAACACGCTTTATTCAATAAAGACCTTGTCCATTCTTTTTTCTGATTCTTGCAGCATTTTACATGTATTTTTCAAAGTAATACAAAATTATTAGCTTTGTCTGAAAAGTAATGAAACTTTAGGAAAATGTCAATAACTCCAACATATCTGACAAAATTACATATTCATTGTGACTGATGTAACTTGTTTGTATCTACTGTGACTCCAGTTTTGTGAAGTACCTTATCAACAAATTGCATTTTATTACACAAAATCAAAATAATGAACTGTTGTATATATGTTTTTATGTCCAGCAGCACATTCTCTGCAAGATAAGGGAAGAGGAAATAATAATTTCAGTGTTTAAGAGTCCAAATTTTCTTTCCCTTGTCATATCTTTTGTTGTTAAACTGTGTGAATTCAATTGAAATTATTATTTACATGAATTATTTCAGTCAAAATACTGTCCTTACCCTTTATTTAAAACCATTCTTCTATTTTGAAAAGAAACTATTGATTAAAAGAACCAAATCAGCTGCTATTTTTCTCTGCCTACTGATTTTTAATTAACTGAGCAATGGTGCTATTTGGTTTTCTAGCTTAAGTAATCAGATGGACAAAAATAAGGAGGTACATTTTGTCTTCCAACATGTCACAGAGTGACTGTGGAGCTGTTCTACAAGTATTAGTGCAACAGTGAAGCTGCTGTAGCTCCCATGACATTGCCTTTATGACAGGAAAGGACTTGCTCAGAAATGCTAGTCTTGCTTTTAGGTTCTTAATAGAGCAGGAAGGTGTATGATTTGTATTGCCACTGGCTAAACATACTTGTGGTACAATTCATCTCAATGCAGCAAAGCAGAAAAGCGTTTTTGTCTTTTGAAAGCCACCCAGTAAGTGTCATGCTCAGGTCGTAAGTTCCTTGTTGTCACCTCACTCAGGAAAATCTGTTCACCCCAGTAAGGGGAGTTTGCCACAAGTATGATAGGAAAGAAAGACAGGTGGGACCTGTCTTTAGACACAGAATAGCAGTGCTAATAAATTCTGTGTCAGGGTCTTTTCCATCTGCTCTCCACTTACATATGTTGGCAATGTTAACATGGAAAAAGCCACTGCAGAACTGACTGCCATGCATTATAAAAGCTACAGCAGTTAAGAAAGAGCTCCTGGAATCTAGAATTCTTGCTGCCAACATGCTACATTATGCAGAACCATTCTTGTGTCACAGGACCCTCAAAACAGATCCTCATAAGAATTCTTCCTAAGAATGGTGACTGTTCCCCCAAGGCTGCTATGTTCAGGGTAAAATGAAAAGAGAGAAAAGCACATAAGCAACTAACATTTGTGCACATAATTATTAGGTTCTGTTCATAAAAATAGAGTTAATAAATTGATTTTTTTATTGGTGCATCCTAAGACCTTGTTAAAAAACTTAACTGGAAGTCATCTATAATTTTTCCTTAACCCCAAGAAAACATCTTTTTTTTTCTTTTTCACAGGATAGCTCTTTTTCTGAGGAAATTATGTAGTGATTAGATTACAACAGCAATAAAAAAATATGGGAAAATAGAACAGAACTGATCTTAATTGGTTTACTGCATGTAGTGTTTGATGAAAATTACATCTTATGGACAGATCACATAATTTGGTGGGTAGAAACCCCACATTTATTGCATTTTAGTATTGATTCAGTGGGCATAATATTTGTACAAGTAAGAAATTATAGGAAAGGCTATAATTAGGTATTATTATGTGGTCTTTTAATTCTAATTTTTAGCAGTTATGAGGAACTAAGTTGTTCTGACAGAAGTGGGGGAGAATAATATGGATTATTTCTTTACCAGAGTAGATTCAAACTTTCTGTTTTGTAATCTGGATTTATACAAGTTGAAATACAGGCTTGGTAGCAATCATACTTGCTCTGACAAAAATTCTTTGGCAATAACTTGTGTTCTTCATGAGGAGTTTAACTAAGATATCTTTGGAAGATGAAAAAGCATGAGAAAAATTTACTCCACCATAAATGACATGGTTAGATTCTGTTAGCATGAGACACGGGGTTCTGATTCTCTGAGCCTCCAGGACACAGAATATTTGCACCCTGTGGCAAGTCCCTTAATTCTGGTCCTTCTGTTGTCCACAGCAGGGACCTCAGAGAACTGCTATCTGTCTTCATTCTGCCCTACGTTTAAGCTTCACTACTGATAAAATCAAGGCAGAGAAGGAGGAGGAGGAAGAGCAAAGGAAAGCATTTTATTTATTGGGGTCTAGCTCTCACAAGGACTGAGGTGTGATCTGGGCATGTGGTCATACCTGGAACATAATATACTCTCTTGAGACCCATGGTATAAAAGTAGCTTTTCAAAAAAACTGCTAGGAGCTAGAGACTTCTGCTTTGTAATGCCAAATTTCCTTTAGGGCAGAGGTAGGCTTGATTATGATATATCAGGATGTTCACATTTACAGATATGCTTCATTTAAGAACTTCTAGTCATCTCTGGTTAAAAAGGGGTTTTGAATATGATATTTCTGATATTTACTCAATGCAGTACTTTAGATTTAAGAGTTTTCTTTGCTGAGAATGAAACAAGAAACCATTTAGTTCACTGAACTTGAAACAGTAGTCCAGAAAAAAATGTGGTTCCCGAGAAATGCCTACATATTGTGAAATCTACATTATAATGTATATTAACTTCCATAATTTTTCAGCATCTTCACTACGTACACATATTCTAATGCCACAAATTTTCTCAAGGAATCCATGTTAGATTTGGAAGGAGATTTGGAGGAATCAGTATGTAAGAACTATATAAATATTTGGAAAGAATATGTTACTTAAATATTCCAGCCACATTGCTTGACACCTCCTTCTGGCCTACATATCTGGGTTTCCTTTCTGTTTAAAACAAGATTCAATATTACTAGTTATTCCCCATTTTACAGCCACTTACAAATATTTTTCATTGTTGCTCTTGGAGATTCCCCCTCATGTGGTTAGAATGTGACTACACTGACAGTTCCTACCAGGAAATATTGAATGAAATTTTTGATAAGTGTGGATTGACTTGAATAAATTTTCTATTAAGAGTCATAATTTTTTTTTTCCTTTCATTAAATGTTTCTTTTTATATAGGTGCATATCTGCTTATATTTATCTCATCATGATATGGGTGCGCATATATATATGCAAATTGTACTTGTGATGTTAGAAAATGCAGTTTTACACAAAATACATCAAGAGATTTGAATATATTTCTGTTGGTGTAGTGGATAAGTTCACTGTCATCTCCTGGAACAACTGGTTTAAATCAGTAAAGTAACGTATATTGAAATACCTCAAGGAAAGCAGCGTCACTGTTGCAGCAAGTGTTTTTCAGTACATTTGAAAGACAGGCATCAAATTTGTTTGATTCCGCTTCTGTGAACTACTAGAAAGGTCACTATTCTATTGGCTCTTGATAAAATCCTGATTAAAATCAGGTTTTGAGATATATAACCAGGGTATCTAAGCAAATTATTATGCTGGACTGAAAGGAGGCTTGATTTGTGCAGCTGTTTTATTGTAACACCTACTTCTAACCCAGCTCAGTCATGGAAGTACTGTCTCACTGGAAGCCAGACCTGTTGTAGGAGAGGATACTTGTTGCTGGAGACATGATACTAGTTAAATTTTTTTTTTATCCTTTAACCTGCCTTCAGACTTATTTATGGAATGTGCCTACTGTAGCACAGAGAAGCAAAACTGACAAATGAAACTATTACCTGCTGGGACAATAGACCTTTTAAGAGCTAAACATTGTTCTGGTAATCTGACTGTAAAGGGGAGACAAGCTGTTTCCCCTGAAATTGTAACCTTATTTGTTGTTGCAGTAATAGTAACTCATCGTTGTTATAAGCCCTGATACTTTTTTAAAGGCCTTATCTAGAATTCAGACAGGCAGTGGCTGGAGGGAGGTATTCAGAACTCAACTGGAAAAGTTCATGAGTGACCTGATCAAGGTCAAATCAGTCTCTAACTTTGAAGCTGACCTGAAGATGACCCTTGCAACCCAAATTACTGTATAATTCTACATTACATTACAATTATATTATACTACATTAACTTACATTGTCCTTTCAGCAATAGTACAAAAAAAGATTGCAGTCAAAATCTTTCTCATGAGTTCTTCTCATCAATCTTTATCCTAGACAAATGCTAGTCCAGGATATAGTGTTCACTTAACTTACCACACTTTTAGGACAGGTAGTTGTTCTACGTAACAGATACATGTGCTATGTTAAGAGACTGCAAGTCATTTGCAATTGAAGAATGGTATAGATTTGTATCAAACCTAATCTTTTCTAATGCATGTTTCAATAATTTACTTTTTTTAATGGAGGCATCAATATATTCCTATAAGGCATTTTATAGGTTTGGGGTTTTTTCTTCAGAGTAATGCAGAGTAAGATCCAAATAAAAAGGTATAGCTGTGACAGAGGAGGCTGATGGAACATTTGGCTTAGAATGTTTTTCTTTAATACTCTATAGTGAGTAACATAGATATATGTTGAAGAAATCACAAGTATGCACATTAATTGCTATAAGAATAAATATTATTGGTTTTTAACTTTTAAAGTATAAGAAGAAAGCAATACAAGATCTTATTTTCTTGCATATGGACTTTGTATATGGGTTATACTTGATCATACAAAATGAAATATAGTGAGAATTACAGTTTCAAATATCAGTATAGGTGAGAAAGCATTTGAGAAAGTGTATTTCAATGATTTTGCAGAGTCATTAAATAAATCATTAGATTATGTACCTTTAAAAATACAGTCTGCAGATCTTTTAGTTGTCATGTAGAATCCTACGCTCAGATTAGGTGCTACTACACAGTCACAGGCCTGACTTTGTTCTGTTCTTTGTAGCTATAACTTCATTTCTTCAAGTATGAGAAAAACAATAGCAAGTGTGTTGGCATGATTACGGCCATGTTCCGAAAGGCTGAATGCCCCCTGGAGCTCATATTTAAGTACCAGAATAGGGTCCAATATGCCGGGCTGACCCTCCTCATAGGAAAGTCTGCTGCCTCCCAGGAGCCCGGGTTAGAGATATCTCTAGGAAACTTCCTAGCCTGGTACGACCCTCAGACTGCTATCCATTACTGCTCTTCCATGTGGGTGCTGACAAAGCTGAAGCACCTAGTCCAAAGGTGATTAAAAGAGACTTCAAGGCCTTGGGATGGTTAGTGAAGGAATCTGGGGCACAGGTTATTTTTTCCTCCCTCCTTCCAGTGGTGGGCAATGATACTGGAAGGAACAGGAGGAGTCAATCTATTAATACATGGCTCTGTGGCTGATGTCACCTCCACAACTTCAGGTTTTTTGACCATGGGATAGCCAACATGGCACCAGGCTTGCTGGCATCAAATGGGAGCGAGCTTTCTCAAAGGGGAAATAGAGTCTTTGCTCAGGAGGTTGCAGGGCTCGTTGACAGGGCTTTAAACTAGATGTGAAGGGGGAGTGGGAACATATCAGGCTTGCCTGTGATAAGCTAAGGGATGACACACAATGGTTAGAGAGACTGGGGGCTAGTATGAGCCTTCAACCTGTTGCTCAGCAGTGTGCCAGGGGCACTGCAGAGAAGTTGAAGTCCGGCAGAGGTGAGCCGGAGGCTCCTGAGGTAGTAGGAGCCAACAAGGAAAAGCCCGTGAAACACCTCAAAGGAAAGGAGGGGTGTTCTGCTATGAAGGTGACGAGGCCGACAGCTCAGATGAAATGCCTCTATACAAACGCGCGCAGCATGGGAAACAAACAAGAGGAGTTGGAAGCTATTGTGCTGCTAGAAAGCTACGACCTGATCGCCATTACGGAAACTTGGTGGGATGAATCCCATGACTGGAATGTAGCTATTGATGGCTACAGGCTGTTCAGAAGGGACAGGCGAGGAAGGAGGGGCGGAGGCGTTGCCCTTTACATCAAGAAATCATTACAGTGTGAAGAGCTGTCCCTGAAGAATAGCCACGAGCAGGTTGAAAGCTTATGGATAAGAATCCGAGAGAGAGGCAACATAGGGAACCTGGTGGTTGGTGTCTATTACAGGCCACTGGATCTAGGGGAGCCTCCTGATGAAGCCTTTTTTCTCCAGCTCCAGGAGGCTTCACGCTCACAGGCTCTTTTCCTACTGGGGGACTTCAACCAGCCCAACATTTGCTGGAAAAGTAATACAGCGATCTGTAGGCAATCCAGCAGGTTCCTAGAATGCATTGAGGACAACTTCTTAAGCCAGGTAATAGACACCTCTACCCAAGGGGATGTGATACTGAACTTGGTGGTCACCAGTGCAAGTGAGCTTGTAGGAGATGTTAAGATTGGAGGCACCCTGGGCAGCAGTGATCACACACTGGTGGAGTTCACGCTCCTGAGGGAAATGGGAATAGCGAGGAGTATAGTCAGGACCCTAAATTTTAGGAAAGCAAACTTCCAGCTCTTCAAGGAATTAGTCAGAAAGACCCCCTGGGAAACGGTCCTCAGGGACAGGGGAACAGAACAGAGCTGGCAGATCTTTAAGGATGTGTTCCACAGAGCACAAGAGCTCTCGATCCCCAGGTGTAAGAAATTGGGCAAAGAAAGGAAGAGACCAGCATGGCTGAGCCAAGAGATGCTGGTCAAAGTAAGGAGGAAGAAGGAACTGCACAGGCAGTGGAAGCAGGGACAGGCATCCTGGGAAGTGTATAGGGATGCTGCCCAGTTGTGTAGGGATGGGGTCAGGAAGGCCAAGGCACAGCTAGAGCTAAATTTGGCAAGGGGTGCGAAGAATAACAACGAACTTCTACATGTATGTCAGCTGGAAAAGGTTGGTTAAAGAAAGTGTACCCCCGCTGATGAGTGAGACTGGCAAACTGGTAACAGCAGATGAGGAGAAGGCTGAGGTACTCAACAGCTTTTTTGCCTCAGTCTTCACTGGCAACCTCTCCTCTCACCCCTCCCGAGTTGATGGACTGCATGTGGGGGACCACGAGGGTAAAACCCCTCCTGCTGTAAGAGAAGATCAGGTTTGTGGCCACCTGAAGAACCTGAATACATATAAGTCCATGGGACCTGATGAGATGCACCCCAGAGTCCTGAGGGAATTGGCTGATGTAGTCGACAAGCCACTCTCCATGATATTTGAAAAGTCATGGCAGTCAGGTGAAGTCCCTGGTGACTGGAAGAAGGGAAACATTGTGCCCATTTTCAAAAAGTGTAGAAAGGAAGACCCTGGGAACTACCAACGTGTCAGCCTCACCTCTGTGCCAGGAAGGTCATGGAACAGATCCTCCTAGAAGCTATGCTAAGGCACATGGAGGCCAGGGAGGTAATTCGAGAGAGCCAGCATGGCTTCATCAAGGACAAGTCCTGCCTGACGAACCTAATAGCTTTCTATGATGGTGTAACAAAAGTGGACAAGGGAAAACCAATGGATGTGATCTATCTGGACTTCAGTAAAGCCTTTGACATGGTCCCCCACAACATCCTTCTCTCTAAATGGGGGAGATATGGATTGATGGGTGGACTGTTTGGTGGATAAGGAATTGGTTGGATGTTTGGATCCAGAGGGTAGTGGTCAATGGCTCGATGTCCAGATGGAGACCGGTGACAAATGGTGTCCATCAGGGCTCTGTACTGGGACCGGTGCTGTTTAATATGTTCATCAATGACATAGCGAGATTGAATGTACCCTCAGCAAGTTTGCAGATGACACCAAGCTGAATGGTGTGGTTGACATGCCAGAAGGATGGAATGTCATCCAGAGAGACCTGGACAGCTGGAGAGGTGGGCCTGTGTGAACCTCATGAGGTTCAACAAGGCCAAGTGCAAGGTCGTGCACCTGGGTCAGGGTAACCTCCAGTATTAATACAGGCTGGGGAATGAAAGGATTGAGAGCAGCCCTGCCAAGAGGGACTTGGGGATACCGATGGACAAAAAGCTGGACATGAGCTGGCAATGTGCACTGGCAGCCCAGAAGGCCAACCGTACTCTGGGCTGCATCAGGAGAAGTGTGGCCAGCAGGTCGAGGGAGGTGATTCTGCCCCTCTACTCTGCTCTGGTGAGACCTCACCTGGAGTACTGTGTCCACCTCTGGAGCCCTCAGCACAAGAAGGACTTGTGAAAGAACATTTTTAATTATATCCTGTATTGGGAAGAGACTCAAGCCCATGCTTCTCGGTTTCCTGGAGAAGCCACCAAGCTCCATGCTAGTGTGGAGAAGTAAGGGATACTTTTTCATCCACCTCACTGAATCTCTGCTTCTTTGTGTTTGTAAAAGCTTTATTAGTCATAGTGCCAGAAGGGAGACAAAGAGAGTCTGACTTGGAAAACTAGTAATATGAGTATGAATCTGAGTTAAGGCATATGAATTTAATCTGTTTCTTTTGGACAATTTCAGAAAACAGACAGGGATTTTGAGGGTTAGTGTTGCAGATGTGTCCATAAACCAATGTTTTCTGTTGGTGTACCATCAGTGGTGCATCCAGAATGGTTGAAGGTTTAAAAGATTGTTGTGATGCTAAAGGGTCTGTGTTTATGCACATCTGCAATTTGGAAACCTTAGTCTGTCCTTCAGTTAATTGCATCTTTTCTTCAACTCCTGTTAGGTAGGTGTACCATTTTCTGACAGCAGGTTTTTGTGCAACTCTGGGGGACTAGTCCTTTTTAGGATTGCTTGTAGAAAATTAAATGGTCCTCTAGTTTGCGTATAGTGTCCCTGATATATTTTCTCAACTTATTTAACTGCTCGGACAAAACATAAAAATCCCTTTTCCCATTCTGAGTATTATTGTTCTGTTTCTTTAAATGCAGTTGAGCTACACAATAAGGTCTTTTTGGCCCATTAGGGCCAGTTTGGGACAGGTTACAATAAGTAGCATGTTTGGCGAAACCCTATTCAGCTGTAAAAGGGCGGTGGGGTTGTACTGGTCCTAGTGACTGCTATATTTTTAATTCTTCAGTTAAGAGTTTTGACTGCCTCTTCATGTTCTAATTTCCACTCCCAGGGTTTGCCTTTCCACAAGAGTAAGTATAATGGGCAGGAAATGATAGAAAATCCAGGTCCACATTTTCTCTAATATTCTAAATTTCCCATTAATTGCTGCAACTCCTTCCCTGATTGCGGCATTTGCAGCTCTTCTATTTTTCTTAAGGTATCTGAAGGAATCACTGCACTGCCTGCTATCCACCAAGTACCTAAAATTTACACTTCCTTACTGGGTCCCTTACATTTTCTGGGTGGAATCTCAATTTCCACTTTAGTGCTTGCCATATTATTGGTGCCACTTCCCCCACCTTCTCAGGGGAAGTTCCTCCAATCAGGATATCATCTACGTACTGCTACAGTTTCACTTTTTGGGGGAGTGAGACCCTCTGTAAAGTTCAGCAAGTGTGGCATGAGCAATTGTGGGTGAATATTTATGCCGCCATGGGAGTCTGTTAAAGGCGTATTGTATTCCTTCCCAAGCGAAAACAAATTTATCTTTATCCTCCTCTTTTAAGGGAACCATAAAGAACATATCTTTCACACTTAGCGCTGCCATCCAGGGGTGTGCAGCTGCTTGCAATGTATCTGTTAAGTTTGCAGTGTTTGGTATAGCAGCCATTAGCGGGGCTGTATTAGCATTAAGGCACTGATAAGCGTTCCTCATAGTAGGTGCTCTCTGGAGGTTAGAGATCTCAAAATGATACTGAGCTTAGCATTGCTTAAGCATTTTTTTGGATCTAGCTGCAAATGTCTACAGGTATTTCTCCTCTATGTGCAATAGGCTGCAACCTGAAGTCCAAAAAGGAACTGACTCCCCTGTTTTGTACCTCCCCTTGATTTCTGCAGTGGTGGGACTGAGCCCCTCCTCAAGAGGAAGATGAACTGTTGACTGATTACTGGGGAGGAGGGTAATTAGTGCTCATCTAACTGTCCCCAGTTAGACTGAATTCATGACCAGAAAAGGGTAATGAGGAAAGGAAACTGTATGATGGAGACATGTAATAATCAGCCAGTAATAATTAAAACTAAGAGTGCTTACCACTGTATTTTGTGACAGCTTAATTTTATTTAATAAAGAAAAATGAAGTGACAGTAAAATTTCATTTGAAGTTGTGGTGCTGTAGATCTTTCCAGAATTTGGAATTTATAGCATGTACACAGACTTAATCCATTCCTATTACAATGTTAAGTTTGCAATCTTACTGATCTACTTAAACTATGAATGTGCTAGGAGCAAAGAAAATGAAAATGTTATGTTAGCTAAATAACTGTTCTCTAAACTAATTGCAGCAGTCAAAACATTAGTGATTATTCTCACTTCCTACATGGAGGAGGGAGATTGTTGTTTCCGTGTTCACTGCTGCAGTTTTTTAATTTAATGAGTAGCTTTACAGTTACTCCAGATGGAGTATAAACATAGATGTGGTTTTGTGGTTACGTTTCCCTAACCTAATCTGAGATTTTTATTCTCCTTTTTCTTTTCCTGTTTGTATGAAAAATCTGGTAAAATAAAAGGACCTCATGCCAGCCATCAACATGTGGCAAGGAATAGCTGAATGCTATTTTTTGGGCAACAAAATCTAAAGGAATCTAAGATTTTTTAGATTGTGATAATGTTGTGTTGATCCCCCTGGTGCTGACACTGAAAGGGTGCTTTCTCCTACACTGTAGATGCAAACAATGTTGTAAAAGCAAGATGTAGATGTACATAGGTTTAATATTGCAGCAAAAAGACACCTTCCATCTTAGTTCTTAACCATATTTCTTGATGCTACCCAAAATTATGTTGTATTTTTCTGGATGCCCTGCATGTCAAGTTTATGATTTCTATGAACCATCAGTTCTGATTCCACAATCTTTCCAGGGATGTGACTGTCAGTTGCAAATTCAACATCATGAAACATGGTTTAGATTATTCTTCCCTAGTGAGTTTCCAGTTCTATAGCTCATTGACTCCTCATTCGGTTTTGTGACCACTCACACTGGAGATTTTGGATAGCATTAACTATCCAAAAAAGTTTCATCTGCAAATTTGCAAATTTCAAAGCTCACTTTTTCCTCTGGATCATCAGTGGAGACATTGAATAAAATGAGTCTTAACACTGATCCATTGGGTGTTTTGAAGTATTGCTATGCCTTCTCCATCCTGAAAAGGGACTGCCAGGCCCTGTTTTTTGTTTCCTTATCTTTGATGAGTTTTCAGTTCATGAAATGGTATTTCCTCTTGTATCAATTTAGTTTCTTTAGTGACCTTTAGTGTGGAACATTTTTGAATATCTTAGTGTACTATTGTGTTGACTGGACTGCTTTTGTCCACATTATTAGTGACCCTCTTGTCAAACTCTTGAGAGGCAGGATTTCCTGTTACAGAAACACACTGGTTTTTTTCCAAGTTTTTCTCTATGTTCAGTGAGTTTACTGCTAATTGTAGGTTGATCCATCTTACCAGGAATGGAAAGTAGACTTGCTGGTTTGTAATTCTTATGATCCTTTTTAATGCTATGTTTGTGACAGGGAGTTATCTGTTATATATTTACAGATGTTATTGTAATATAACTCTGATACCTTTAAATTCCTCTACAATATTTTGTAAAGACTTACCCTAGTGGATTCGATAGCTCCCATATTATTATGCAGTAATATATATTCCCTGGGAGAAACAAAAAAGAGAAAAACAATTAAACTTAGCATTGGTACGTCAGTTTGAAATGTTGGCTTCGTACTACAGATCATGTAATTTTCTAGACTAAAAGTTATCTGGGGGTTGAAAACTAGCATCAGAATCACTGTACAATTTCAGTAGCTGTTAAAGAATATCTCATAGTCTTGTGCTTTTTCCATGCAAAAAGGAGCTGCAGGCATAGCAAAGTAGTCCCATTTAAACTCAATTGCCTTCTAATGTATTCTACACTCTTTACGACTTTTACATTCCCACAGCAATACATTACTTAACAATTATCAAGTGATTTGGATTGTTTCTGTACATAACGTAACAATGGGAAGGAAACTATTTACGTACAAATTCAAAAAAATTGTTGTTTTAAATGAAAAGTCAGAAAAGTGAATTTAACTTTAGCTTGTATTTGGATACAATTACATGAAAAAAATTAGTTCCCACCTAATACTATAACAGCAGTTAGGACAGAAACTATTAGTTAAGTGAAACAATAAATGATATCTCAGTGGGGTGCAACATTAGGCAGTGCATCGAGTGATGAACCTAAAGGAGCTTGACAACATAAGTTTTGCTTGTACATGGAATACCAGATTTCAGACTGGCAAAAATGTTTTATGCTAAACTCAACAGAGTCAGACTTCAGTATTTAAGCTGAAAGCTGGACTAGAAGTGTTGACATCTGTCTTATGTTATTGATGCCTAGTTGAAAGAAAAATTAGTAATCCACGTCACAGGGAGTACATCTTGAAGTTCCAAGCACTGGAAGTTACAATCTGTTCTGATTTTGGATGTAGGAAGCTAATCAACTTATGTCATCACAGGAATGCCTCTTTATTTGTGTTGTCTTAGAGATCAGCACTCTTAAACTTGCTGTGTTTCTTTTAAACCTTCTGAAATCAATACTCCCAGTGAGGCTCCCAGCACTTTATGGAAAACAGAATTCAGTTTTATGTACCAAGGACTGTCTGACACTGCTATTCTGACTTGTATCTTTAAAGCTCAACCTGGAAGTAGCTGGGGAAGAGCTATGCAACCACTTCAAAGTAACTTGGAAATTCTTGTGACTGTATGGGCTTTTAATTTCCTTTGGCCAGTTTTAGCAATCTGACTATGTTTCAATACGGAATCTATGGTTCTCCAAGTAAATTTCTGCAGTTTACATAGCCGCATGTCTGAGCTGATAGTTTAGAACTTCCAGCTGCATTCTTAGGTTTTGGTAATGGCTTATTCAGATTTGTTGGAGATAACATTGAAAAACTACTGTATCACGAACTGTTGAATGGCAGCTTTTTCCAACCCTTGGACTGCTTTTGTGTCCTGGTGCCTGCCACTAAGGTCAGAGAATGTTTAGGTATTTCTGAGGGTTTGATTTTACCATTATTAACTAAGAATACTTCCTATATAAGTGTATGCAATTTTAAAACTGAGAAAACTGAAGTAAATTTGAAATGAAAGCTATTCTCATTCTGATAGCTTGTCATCTTGTCAGACCACTCTGATGAGATGTAATAGCATAAAAAAAATACATCAAGATTTGAATGTATGACAATACAAAGAACCATTTAAGATATACATTAGGTATTTTTATGTTTTATTGTGCTTTTTCAGTATGCCACCCTTTTCAAGTCTACTGGAGATGACTGAGTAGAAATACACCTGTCAGGATTATTTAACCTCTTGACTGTAATACACATGGCACATTAATCATAAGCTAGATCCTACGTTATAACTCCAAATGCTTAGCAAAACAAGGATAACAGGGATGAAATTGCTCTTAATGTCTCACTGAGTTCAGTCTGCTGGAGTTATTCTGTCACAGGTTAGTCTGCTGGCAATGCTTATGATGTTTAGGTTAGTAAGGCATAGTTAACTATGAAGCCTCATCTTCATACATGTCAGTTATCTATTTCCTATCACCCTCTGCCCCAATCTTATTACATCAACTCCATTTTCCCAGGCTGCAGGAACATTACAGAAAATTATGACATATTAGTCATAAATACATATAAATATCTGTGGTGGATCTTCAACCTCCAAATGACCTGTTAAGTAAGAGTTTTGCCTTTACCTGATAGGATAGTTTATGGCAACAAGGAATTACCAAAAGTGGGATCAGCCCTAGACCAAAATTCCTAAACTTTGCCTTGCATATTTTGGAAGTATATAACTTCATACATACCTATCATACACTTTCTTCCTCATTTTTCTTCTCCTGTTTCAGTGCTCTTTCTCTTGCTCAGAAAGAGGCTTTACTAAATGCCTGCCTAGACACTGTTCTTGTCCCTTACTTTGACCCTATGAATATAGTGGATATTCAGGAGAGAAACTGAAGTGGGGCAGAAGAGCCCTTTGGAATCACTTTGGCTGTCCTAAACTTACTATTTATACATGAAAGATGGGAAAAAGATGGCCTTCCAAGATCCTTACCTAGCTGGAGAAAAACATGGATTTAAATGGTATCCCATTCTCCCCCAGTTCCTTCAGCGGAGTTCTAGAACCTAGGATAGCTCAGTAACATTTTACTTTTGAATGGCAAAGCTGAAGAACACTGTGCTGCTAAGTAGAACAAATGGTAACAACTTTTAAAAAATTATTTTCCAGTGGCACAAAGTCTTTAGAGTTTGAATTCCAATTAACATGAGGTAGAACTTTGCTCAATGGGTATGTCCGTATTGCACATTGTATTACACCATGAAGATCGTTGAGCTACTTAAAAATGAGTTAAGGATAAGAAACAATGAGGCCATATTATGTGAACCTTTATCTAGACTAATTTTATCCATTGATGGACCTTTATCTGAACTGATTTTATCTGCTGAGAAGCTAACTGCCGGTTGCCCGTATATGGATGAAAACACCTTCAGACAGGTACTGTGCTGTGGAGAACCAGGCTAATGAAGATTGGGTCTTCTGTGCCATTTAATCTAAACTGATAAACCTGAACTTTTGAATGCTCAGAATTTAAACAGTCTCACAAAGGTTGTACAATACTGATTGCCATGGGGTCAGAAAAATAATCCTTTTTGTGTCTGTTCTCACCTTGAGAAACATTTATCACTCGCTTAAAATTATTCTTTGGTGGCAGGAATGACATTCACTCAGTTAATGTAAACATATAACTCCTACTCCTTTGGCTTGAAAAATGAATATGAAGGCTCAGTTATTATGAGACTGTACCATCGCGGAGATTTTTATTGAATGCATTTAACCCTGCAGGCTGTTATCTTTTCTTTAAAGTCACAGTAAAAGCCTCTTATTAAAAAGAGGTACAGTAGATTTTATAGGGTTTTATTTTATTAGTGTGTTCTAGGATATTTTATTAACTTTTGTCATCTGTGGTGACAGTCATATTTTCTTGGAGTAGAAAAGGTGTTGTTGGCTACAGTCAAGATCCTCTTGTATTAATTATATATTTAAAAAAATATGTTTTCTTTTTCTTCCCCTTATTCATCTAGTGAGCGTGTGTGGGTTTTTTTCTTTGTATGTATTTGGGAAAAGAAATAGTAATATTTGTCATCTATGGACTAGTTCTGTGAACTATTTGGGTCAGTGAATAACCTAGTTATGTTTTTAAAATAGGTATGCTTCTTCCTAAATTAGCTAGAAAGTTAACAATGGTTTATCTTATTTTTAGGAACTGTTGGAGGAAGTGGCTTCCAAAGTCAAAGCAGTTCTTATAAGCCTTTGCAGCATAACTTTTGAATAAGGGCAGTATTGGATAATGAGTCTGGAAGGAGGGAGGTTTCTCCAGATTGAATTATACCAGTTAGGCATAATCTTAGTCTGGAGTAGCATGAATCATCACATCCAGAAGAAAGCTGACCCGTAGTTACAGTGGAAATGTAGGCTTGTAAGAGTGTATTACCTTTTTATGTTAGATAAACATTTTATGTTTGGTGTAGAACTATTACTTCTCTGAATGTACCTTCAAAATCTGTCCCATAGTTTCCAGTATTTCACCTGTAAACCCCTTTGTAAATAAAAGCTTTTCTACATGCTTAGGTTTTATAAACCAGGACACTAATCCTGTTAGAAGATTCTTTGCACTGCCTATTTATTCCTGTTCATGTTCTCTGGGTTTGTTGATCCCTTGATATTTCATTCACATAGATTATATTCTTTTCCGAGTTTGTCTAATTTTTCATTCCTGTGTCCAAAATGAATTTGGCATCAGGCAGAAGTATGCTTTGAATAATAAAAATAGCTAAAAAAATCCCTCCCACACCAAAGGGGAAGAGAGTAAAATGCTTAAACAATAATATTTGAGATTTGAGAGAAGACAACGAGTTGTATTTCAGAAAAAACACCCTGCAGAACATTTGTTTTAAAAGTGGGGATGGGTATGTGACTTTTTTTTATCAGCTTTCCATGTTGAAACAACAGACTTAAGACACTTACATATATACATGGCCTTTCAAAATAATTTGATCTGAAGCTTAAAGTTAAGATGTTTATGGCTTTTGAATCATCTGGTGTTAAATTAAAAAACAGTAGCATACCGTATTTTATGTACTGTTACAAAACATGACATAGAACTCAAAATACAGGAAGTTCTTTGCTGCAAAGTTCATTTGAATATTTTTTTTACATCAGTGGTAATGTTGTTGCATAACTCACAGTCCCTATTTACTTAATGAATTAACACTGTGTATTCTGTGGGAATATGTTTTTGTTTCCTTAAATTATCAGGCATCTGTACATGCTCACTGGATGATTTTTGTGAACTACTCTTGATAATTAGCTTGTACATAAGCTGTTATCTGCAATATTTTAATACACCAAAATTCAGATACCAGGTACTTTTCATGGGCAAAAATACTGTTACAGATCACTTTAGTATGTATTAGCAAGGAGATTTTGAATGTATCTTTTTTGTTCATATATGTACATTATGCTCTGAATTTCTGAACATACTGGCTAATGTAAGATTTCTAGAAAATTCAGGCATGAGTCTGAAATGTATTTTCTGTTAATGTACTTTATTACTTGATCAGCATTTCTGATTTGATAACACACACTGGGACCTCTCAATAACAGGAAGTCATGTTCTGATGTAAAATAGTGCCAGTTCAGCAAAACACTTGAATATATTTTTAATTACAAACTTTTAATTCACCCTTAATCAGAAAATACATCATGGCTTCTTGAGTTTTTGCTTAAATCAGATCAGACAAGACCTAATACATGCCTCTCTTATGCACAACAACCATATAATCTTCATGGTCTACAACGCTCACATGCCGAAAATTTAGTACAGATTATTTTGAAGGACTTTTTTACAGGTAACTTTTCTTTACTCTAATGTTGGAACAACATAATATTATCAGTTGTTATTTTTGTATTTTACTTTTCAGTATTATATGTTTTCCTATTCTGGATATAAAGATATGTCATTTTCCTGTAGGAGTTTGACTTTTCCCCACATATGTTAGCGGTAATATTTCCCTTTGGGTTCTGTAGAAGACCCAGTTGATCTTGTTTTCTCTGGTGAATACTTAGCTGTTAAGAAAAATTTGTATCACGATGCTCTGGGTATGGGATTCATCATTTAGAATCAGAGGTCTGTTGTAGGAAGCTACACTTATGAAGGGTTGAATGAGTTCTACTCCTGCCCTTCTGTTTTCTTAGAATAGCTCCACCAACTTTCTTAACTGTGCTAGAAAGCTCCTCGTCCTCTCCAGGAAAGCAGAAACTGTGGATGTCAAGGTCCCCTTTCCACCCTTCCTTGCTCTATCCCCTTTCCACCGTACATTCCTTGGTCTACAGCCAACAACAATGAATTTTGCTGCAATGTGAATGTGTTCTAGGTTGGTTGGTTTTTTTTTTTTTAATTGTAAGTATGATTTTACAGAATCTCAGAATTGTTTATGTCTACACTCATTGTATTGGTCCTCTAAAGAAGTGTCCCTTTTGTCATTTCCTAATTCAACATTACTTGCAAAATGTGTACTTAGTGTAACAACTCCAGTTGTTTCATAATAGGGAAATTAGAAATCAGATTCATATCACATATGATTTGACAATGAAAAGTCAAAGCAAAGAAGCAAATTGCGCACCATGTATTTCCCAGGTAAAAAATACAGCATATCAGGATGAGACTGTGTAAAACAGATAATGCTACCCCTTGAATAGATCTCCTGCACATGAGAATAATGGCAACTGTAGAATATAATTAATTTTCAGTCTTACTTGGAATAGGAAATAATCTTTTTTTTGGCTATGCTGCCTTTATGTTGCAGTTTTTTATAATAAAGATGACCATTTAGAGTCCTGAGAACTGACACCCAGGCAGCTACATAAGCATCACTGCAGGATTCCTGACAGACTGTGTGAATGAGTTCTTGGACAAGCTCCATGGTACCTGGGCTAGTGATGTAAACCAGTTAGAACAGTCCTGCTATCCCCAGAGCTTTTTGCAGCAGGGACTAAAATTAATTCCACATTGTGATTGTATCCTAGATTTCATTTACAGGAAAGCCCACGCTAAATGTTTCTGCTATGGTCACCTCTGTTACGTGCAATCACTGTTCTTTTAAAAACCTAAGTGAGTCAGTGGGCAGTAAAATCAAGAAATGACCAGGAGGCCAAGGATGTTATTCAGTCTGCATGCCTTCTGTGAGTCAACAGATACTGGCTGTTTTTGCTATTAATGTTGCTTGCAGGGAAATTTATTCATATGTAAATCCCAGATCACAATGTGCAATTAATAAAATGTTCCTGAAGGAGCTAGTACTGGTGTTCTCCAGATGTTTTCATGAGTTCCAAAAGCTTAAATACTCCACAACAGAGACAGGCTACTTATCAGTTACAGTAATTTTCTGCATGGCAGTATGGATCTTTCTAGCCTCTGGAGAAACCACTATCTGTGTTTTCCTTTAAACCACATTTTCTGCAACTTCCTTCTGCGTGTTTGTTCGTGACGTTAGCTGAAAGTTTGCCTCCCTGTAGCAAAGTGACCTTGCAATGCTGGGAAAAACTGCTTGAACTCACACCACTTTATAACGCATTAGCTGAGCAGTTGAACTTTGTACTAACAGTAAACTTCCACCTGTGAAAAAGCAGCTGTCTATCAAGGCAGTGAGCACCTCACTCCTGGACCCCTCGCTTCAGTTCTTTCCTGCGACCAAGACCCAGGAAAGTAATATGAGACCTGAATGTAATCTAATTTTATTAAGTCTGATGAGAGCCAAATTAATCACGTTGTTCTAATTTGAGCAGATCAAGAAAACCAATATCTTACTTCCTTTGACATTGCTTCAAATGGCTGTTGCTAACACACAAGACTTTATGCTGGAAGTGTAGAACTTCAGAGTGGATGAATTAGGGCTCAGACAAAAGGAAGACACAATTTGATAAGTTTGTCAAAAACAAAAAGAACAAAAGAGAAGCCAGGATGTCTTTGTAATTCTACGAAGACATTCTGTAAGAAAGCTGAAGATCTCAGGTCTTTCAAATAGGCTGCAATTAGAGACATTTCTTTTAACTTTGCAGCATCTGTGGCAGAAATTCCTGCCAAATTTTCCAATAAAGATTAGCTTTAGCTAGAGCACAGGACCAACTCTGACTATTGACTGGTGGACTGTTCCTCAATTATTATATAGAGAGAGCTGTATATTCGTCATCTTTCAGTTTAAGTTTCAGATAAACTAGCGCTTGATATCTTAACAGATAATCAGCTCTTTGTTCTGAGACACCTGTTTCATGATAATTTTTGATAAATATTTCACAGAATTTATCATAACAACCAACCTGATTTAAAATGTTTAACAAGCCTGTAGGAGCCGGTGGGTTGACTCAATCTCTCCATCAAGGCAATGCTATTTAGAATGTGTCTGTAATAGAAAAGAAAGCTCTGTATGCAATGTAGGTAGGTGCATTCCCAAGCCTTTTAATTACACAGATTTTTAGTGTGCATTTTTCCTGGCACTGTTATTAATCTGAGATGACCTGTAAACAGATAAATGGAAAGACTAGCTCTAAGTAGTAAAAAACTGAATGCAACATTTCCCCGAGGTGTTCAGTGTGCTAAATGGAAAGGCCTGGTTCTAGTGCAGTTTGGTTTTATTGCTACAGTGGTAGATAGTTTGACTGGGAAAATACAGAGATAACATGTCTGTTTTTCAATGACTACATAATGTAGACAGTTTGTGACCTTTAGCATTTTCTTGGTCCACATTATAATCAGCTTAGAATGCATACACTGTAAGTCATTTAGCAGCTAGAAACTGTTCAGAAACTTTCATAACTTGCAGAATGTTCTTGAAATTTTTGAGAGCGATATAACTGCCACATGCTGTTGTGTCTTGTAATACCTGTGGAAATATCTCAAATCCAGTACAAAACTTCAGTATCAAATATGTGAGAAGGTTGGGATTAATAGTTCAATATTTGTGTTTGCCCCAGCCATATTGCTTTTTATTATATGCTAGGACAAAATCAGTTATTAAAATACTTTAAGATGAAGTTTGCATGCAGTCCTATCATCAATGATCCTGTATAATTTTTATTATGGTTATTTTTAGGATGAGAGTTTATCACGGAATATTGCTTTGTGCTCTGTATTCTTATGGTTACAAAAAGTGTTAGTAGTACATTAGTTAGTAGCCAGTGATATCCAGCATATCATCTTAGGGACCTTCCTAGATATTTATCAGAATCTTTTGACTAGACAGTGCATCCCTTTGAGATTGCCATAAAGAGATCAACGAAGAGACACAGACCTTTCTTAACATAAGGTGAGTTACAGTTTTGGCAGAATGAAATTTAGTCAGCAGCAATGACCACATTCTAGTTTTACAAGCAGATGCCAGGAATCTTTTGCAGCCCTCAGCAATTAATTCTGTTGACCCAAAGAATGCTTTTCTTAGTTGCATGATCAGTGTCACATGTGCATGGGATGAGCAGAATCTACAGTCTCCTCACTGTATCACCAGTAGTTAATATTCTTTAGATGGCATGAATCTCTGATAAAACAAGTACAGAGAAGACATACTACAGAAAATTCAGGGAGAAATGCTTCTAGCAGTTGTTTTACATGTCAGTTCTTTATTTCTGTGAATTTGGGAATTATTCTCTACCAAAAGGCAAGGATTAAATTGAATGCAGTACCTACAGAGTGAAGCTTCAGATTGAATCACACCAACACTCTCAGATGGCTTTCTGAAGTTTTCATCCAAAAATATTTTGCCTGTCTCTGATGTCTGCTGTTCTACACCGACTCCAGTTGGTTCTCCTGCCCTTTGCCTTTCCATTGATATCCTAAAATAACCTCTCCAAAAGGATGTAACCTAATAATGTTAAATAAGGTTAGGTTCAACCTAGTAAGGGAAACCAACAAAACATCAACAAAAACGTGTAGAAATAAGGTAATTCTTAAGGTTTTCATACCGCCCACCTCTTTGAATATTCAGTCTCTTTTTGCTTAACGCCCTGTCTTCCCTAACTAGGTTAGGTATGCTTTAGATCATGGACTGTATCATATTCTCTGTGAGTTTTTAAACAGGCTGAAGACTTTTTGCTAGTATCCTCCAGTGGCACAAACACCTACAAGCACTTATGGCCTATTAACAAGGATTAGCAGTTTTATAAATTTCTTACATTTTTCTCCACCTGTCTGAACTTTTTTTGTGACCTGGTTTATGATCAGGCAAATGCAGAGCTCAGTCTATGCTTCAAAACAAGCAGATTTTACAAAATAGAAGGAAAGTGTCTGAGTGAAAAGTCAGTATTAACATGCAAAAGAAGCTTTGTGAAATGTTATGAAATGAGTTGAACCATTACACTTATTTTTACCAAATATAATTTCCAACCCTAACATTAAAACTAGCTTCACTGTAAATTGTGTATTTTCCCCAGATTGCTTTATAATGCATTAATCCACCAAGATTCTGAATGCAACAGAGCATGCTTGATTTAAACTCGTTCACAGAGCTACTTTGACAGGACCTACACTTTCAGGAATCCTGAATGAAAGCTACCTGAACTATAAGGCTAACTCAGAAAACAGTGTAGTAAACCTGTTCACTCTAACCCTTTTATTACCTTTGAACTTCACCTTTAATATGCAAAGACATTAAAGACATATTTAAGGCTACTAAATGGGTGAAAATATTACAGTGATGGCAAGCAGTGATTGCTGCCCTAGACAAATAAATGGTTTTGCTATGCTTGAATGACTATGGCTTCTATTCAACAAACAAAATAATTGTTTGATATTGGAGTTTATTTCCATAAAAAGATGATGTATAAAGAAAAAACCTGATTTTGACCACTGCAACTAACATCTTACTCTCATGTACAGAGAAGACAGGAATGAGAAAGTCAGGATGTTTTAAAAGAAGAAAACTTTTTTTACTCAGAAATATCAAGAATAACAAGACTAGTTTACCCTACTCCTGCTACAGTATTCATTCTAGGCATTTTTTTCAGTCCATGCTGGCAGAAACCATGATGTTGAATCTTTAACAAAGACATATTTCCCCCAAGTTGATTAGCTGTTATGTTAATAAAAACAATATTAGCAGCCCCTCCCCACCCACTTCAGGTTTTCTCTCTAAGATATTTGAGCTATTATACCCATGGCAGTTCTCCATTTGTCCACAGAACCTCAATCAAAACCAAAGGAAAACTATTTAGGTTTTTTGCCCTATACCTTAAGAAAGGGAAAATATAAATCTGTTTTTAAGTAGTTGGTCACCTTTGAACATTTTCTGCTTGCTGAAAGGTCTTAGCTAATACTTATTTAATTTTTATGGTGAGCACTGCGATAAATTTAGCCCTTGCTATTTGTAACAATAGTGGTGTTTTAAAAATTGCCATTGTAAGTACAAACCACTTCAGTACACCTACTGAAGAAGAAATGTCGTCCATTAACTGCTAAAAATGCTTTTGTACAGATCTTTTAAAAATCTTTTCCAGGAATGTCATCTTCACTGACTCAAGGAACAGAGTTAAAATATTATTTACATATTATTCAAACATGATTCAAGCTAGACAGATAGGTTAGATCTCTCTTCCCTGAAGATACAAAAAGAGTCAGTTACTAGTCTCAAGTTCTGCAAGGCACTTTGAGGAAATTGGAATATAAGGTTGTTAAAACAGAAGCAGCTGCCTGAGCATTCACACACCATTCAGGGAGCCACATGCACACCACCCAAGACCTGAACTGCTAGGACCAGAGTCCTTTCACAGCAGGCAGCTCCACTGAGCTGACAGGTGCCCTTTTTTGACTCCTTGCTCACACGCACTCAGACTCTCAGACACTTTCCCTCCCCTCAGGCTTGACCCTTGATTTCCCTGAAGCAGAATCTCCAAAATGATGTGTGCCAAATGAATTTATTGAGAGGTACAGCAGTAAAAAACCAGCTTGAGTTGGGTGCCTCTGGAGAGGGACCCTAAACAAATAAATCCCTGGGCAATCATACCATTAAGTTCACCTCCCCTCACGCAACTGTTAAGTCCAATAGTGACATTTAGGTTTGGGATCTTCTTGTTCCTTATAGGATTCTTTCTCTATCTCCAGGCTGGACATTCCTTTTCTTAATGGATGAAGCTTCTGCTGACAGCTGTGGCTACCTTATCTTTCTGGTTTGCACTGGTTTCAGGACCTTCCGGCATGTAGCTAAGTAAAAGTTCAGTATACAGTCAGTATATCTAGGTGAAAGCTCACAGCTTGCGGCCTAAGGCATTAGCAAGACTTGCTACTAATGCTATGTATAGGATTCTGTTTGAGTCAGAAAGTAGCTTCAACAAGGTCATCAGGGGGAAGTTCCCAGTCTGAAGTTTTTAATCTCAGCAATTTCTTGACAGCAAGGTGAAGTCTTCAAGGTTTCTTCCTCTTCAGAGTTCCTTTACCTGCTTTAAAGAAAACTCCCCCCCCCAAAAAAAACCCCAACTTCATATAATTTTAAAGTTCCAAACTGTCATTTAATCTTTGTGAATGCTTGGCCACATAATGAAGAACGTTTTCATTCCATTTGTGGCCAAACTATTCCTCCTTCAGTTTTCCAAATGTCCTCTGTTTCTTCACTGCCTTTGGAACAGTAGAAAAATCTAAGAACCACTTTTGCTGTGGAATTGAGTGGTTCTGAACAGATTATTCTACTCATGTGCAAATATGATGTTACAATACCTCTTCCAGTGTGATTTGAACAGTTGATACCAATTACATAATTTTTTGTCACAGTCATTTGAAGTGTAAGTTTTAAACTAGAAAAACAGAATGTGGCTTTATAAATATAATTCACACTACTCACTTCAACCAAATGAAGTCTGCTAGAATAATGAGTGAATAATTTATGATTATGAGTAATAATTAAATAAAATTTCATTAAGTTGGAATTGTACAAATAAAGCCAGGTATGTTTGGAATTAAATTTATGAGGTAAATATTTAATAGAGAAAAACAACTCTCGAAGTGGTACTTCTATTCTTTCTTTACCTTTTTATCTTTTTCTTCTGCCTTGTAAATATCATTAATGCAAACAAACCTAAAAACTGAAAATTAAAAGATGTTGATACTCTTAAACAAGAAGGAGGCCAAAAAAAAGTATATTTAGTTTTGACATAAACATTATTTTCCCTCTTTATAGATTATATATTTCTTAGCATAAGTGATATGGGAGATGAATGAAGCTTTTCATAGTAATTGCGAGTATTCAAGTCAGCATGTTTTGAATTTCTGACATATTCCATATCTTTTCAGTCTTGACTTGAATAATTCTAAAAATCAGCAGGAACAATACTCTGTAATGGCCAAGAGAGACAATTTTTGAATGAAAACGCTGCCAACTGAAGAGACACTAAAATGCACAATCTACAATATTACCATTTTTTGGACGAGAACTAAAAATGGATGTAAAACTGATTTTAAGGTAATCTGAGCACCTTTGACTTTTATCCTTTCTTAACTTGTACTACCCATCAGGTCTTACAAAGAGACACTTAACCAAAACAAGCCTTTGCAATATAGAGTCTGTTTTACTTTCCACACTTCATGCATGACATATATGTATTTGCAGTGTCATGCACCTTTACACTGAAAATGCACAATGGTAAAAACATTTTTGACAGAACAATTATTTTTTGTTACAGTAGCCTATTCATCAAACACAAGATATTTTGCAGATATTCATCTTTTTCTGCTAATTTTTCAAACTTGTTTGGGTGAAGTATGAAAGGAGTAAATATGGGGCAATCAGGATCCTCAGTACTCTATGTGAATTGTGGTTTGCTTGATGTAGTGCAGCATAGCTTCTGTCTGGCCTTCAGATCCCCCTTACATGGAAATATGGACAAGAGGGGAGAAAGGAGAAATGCTGATTTATATGTGTCCCCCTTCAGATGACATTGTGACCTGTAACTTAACTGTCCCACTGAGTAGGTGTGGGCAAGTAAATGCTTCTCTCTCTGCCTTCTCAGAGTGAAAAACTCCCTTCTCATTTAGAAAATAAAATACATTTTTTTTTGCAAGATTGTGAAAAATTATTTACCTTTCATCTGATTTTGAGGAAAGGTAAAGGTAAAATTTGTCATTGCCAGACTAGTTCTCCATTAGTAGTCTAAGAACACCACATAGCTATGTTCTGAGATGATTCTTTTTGCTACTTACCTTCCACATTTCTCAATGGCACAAATATCTGGAGAACATTTCCATGACATGATCAGCTCTGATGCTTCTGTCTTCTGAACAGTCTTTGAATCTTTAGTTATGCACTTCCAATAAAAGAATAGTTTGAGTTGGTTAGTTTCTCATATACCCACAGTAAGTTATTTATACCGGATGTGTTTACAGCAAACGGGATATTGAGAATACTGTTAAAACTGAATGGAACCACCAGTTTCAGCAGCACTGTAGCAAGTTCTATAAAAAAATATGAATATACTTTTGTATTTTCACAGAATCAACCTTAAAGTAGATTTTGCTAATCTAACATCAGGGTTTTCCTTTTCTTCTTGCAGGCTAATGTCAAATATATAACCAAAAGTTGAATCTAAATTCATCTGCCAGTATTCTCCAGGCTGAGCAATGTTGGTGTATTATAAAGAAGTAGCATAACCACTTTAAGTTATTACACATCACTACTACCTTCATGGCAGGTTGAAATTTTTTTTATGGACCTCTCTACTATTTTGACCCATTGCTGACAGCACCAGAAATAAAACTGTCTACCACTGGCAGTGCTAGGATAAAAGATTGAATTAATTTTATTGAAAACCTGCCACAAGTAGGAGGTGAGTCAGTTATAGAACTTAATATAAACACTGGACCACCTGGTTTACCTGTTCATCATCTCTCATATTTACTAAAAATTTTGATATGGTTAGAGTTCTGTTCTCCTTACCTACACTTTATTATTCTGACTGCTCCCTCAGTGCTATTCTGGGAATTTTTCCAAACTTCTACCATCTGTGCATCTTTGTACATTGTGAGAAAAAGGAGATGCTCTCTAATAGAGCAACAGTGCACAGCCCAAGAGAGATTTATACCCTGACAAACAAGTTTTTATCAGCTCAATTTGCCTTGGTTGTTTAGGATTGTGATTAAGAGAGAAAGCCTGACTCACTAAAAAATTGCAGTTGCTTCCACTCAGAAAAGCCATCAGCAGAGCTGCCTCAGCCATGTGTTGATTTCAGAGTATCAGTACCAGCCACGAACATACAACCACCTTGACTTTTTCAAGCAACTGGATAGTCTATAGTCTTCCATTATACCAGGAGGTGCGCTATCAGAAAGTTGCATTTATGGTAAAGCCTGCTAAAGGAACAACAGAATATTCAGGGGGAAGTTGTCAAAACTTTTCAGTGTGTGATTTCAGAAAGTCAAGAAAAAATTTTGATCAGCCTTTTCAAGGATAATTATTGCTCTTCATAAATGTTATTAGTGTTCCTATTTTTAATCTATGCCTCTATTGTATGTAATGCAGATTTTCCTCTTTTTCTTCCAGTATTTCTTGAAGGGAGAGAGATATAAGTCTGAATTATGTCTGAAAGCTAATATTTATATCCTCATAACATGGGTATTGTCACATTTCCATTTTCTCCCAACTATATTGGTTCTTCCACTTTCTGCAACCCCTTTATCACAGCATAGCTGATGACAAAATTCCACTGCATAGCACCAGATAACTTTCCTTTTATGTTTCATCAGAATCTCACAATAGCATCTTTTGGCTAGAAATTCTACTGTCTCTCTGCATTATTCTCTCACTGATTAAACATGAACTGGAGCCTTAGAGAATCATAGAATCATTGAATTGTTTAGGTAGAAAAAGACCTTTAAGATCATCAAGTCCAACCATTAACCTAACACTGCCATCCCACCACTAAACCATGTCCCTAAGCATCTTGTGTACCCGTCTTTTAAATACCTCCAGGAATGGGGACTTGACCACTTCCTTGGGCAGCCCATTCCAGTGCCTGACAATCCTTTCATTGAAAAAATTTTTGCTAATGTCCAACCTAAACCTGCCTTGGCACAACTTCAGACCATTTTCCCTGTTACTGGGGAGAAGAGGCTGATACACACTACTACAGACACTACTACAGTCTCCTTTCAGGTAGTTGTAGAGGGCGATAAGGTCTCCCCCCAGACTCCTTTTTTCCAGGCTAAACAACCCCAGCTTCCTCAGCTGCTCCTTGTATGACTTGTGCTCCAGACCCCTCACCAGCTTTGTGGCTCTCCTCTGGACATGTTCCAGCAACGCAACGTCTTTCTTGTAGTGAGGGGCCCAAAACTGAACACAGGATTCAAGGTGCAACCTCACCAGTGTGGGGTACAGGGGCAATATCACTTCCCTATTCCTGCTGGCCACACTATTCCTGATACAAGCCAGAATGCCATTGGCCTTCTTGGCCACATGTGCACACTGCTGGCTTATATTCAGCCAGCTGTCAACCAGTACCTCCAGGTCTTTTTCCACGAGGCAGCTTTCCAGCCACTCTTCCCCAAGCCTGTAGCATTGCATGAGGTTGTTGTGACCAAAGTGCAGGGCCCAGCACTTGGCCTTGTTGAACCTCATACAATTGGCCTCGGCCCATCGATCTAGCCTGTCCAGGTCCCTCTGCAGACCCCTCCTCCCCTCAAGCAGATCGACACTCCCACCCAGTTTGGTGTCATCTGCAAATTTACTGAGGGTGCACTCAATCCCCTCATTGAGATAATTGATAAAGATATTAAACAAGACCAGCCCTAGAACTGAGCCCTGGGGAACACCGCTTGTGACTGGCCACCAGCTGGATTTAATTCCATTGACCACAACTCTCTGGGCTTGGCCATCCAGCAAGTTTTTTACCCAACAGAGTAAACCTGTCTAAGCCATGAGCTGCCCGCTTATCTAGGAGAATGCTGTGGGAAACTGTGTCAAAGTCTTTGCTGAAGTCCTGGTAGACAACATCCATAGCCTTTCCCTCATCCACCAGGAGGGTCACCTGGTCATAGAAGGAAATGAGGTTGGTCAGGCAGGACCTGCCTTTCATGAACCCATGATGGCTCAGCCTGATCCCTTGATTGTCCTGCAACATGCCGGGTGAGCACACTCAAGATAAACTGCTCCATAATCTTCCCCCATTCTGAGGTCAGGCTGACAGGTCTGTAGTTCCCCGGACCCTCCTTCCAGCCCTTCTTGTAGATAGCTGTCACATTTACCAACCTCCAGTCATCTGGGACCTCCCCTGTTATCCAGGACTGCTAATAGATGGAGAGTGGCTTGGCAAGCTCCTCTGCCAGCTCCTTCAGCACTCTTGGGTGGATCCCATCCAGCCCCATAGAGTTGTGGATGTCCAGGTGGTGCAGCAGGTCAAAAACTACTTCCTCCTGGATTATGTGGGGTTTATTCCACTCACCATCCCTTCCAGCTTGTGGGGCTGAGTACCCTGGGGATAACTCATCGGGCCATTAAAGACTGAGGCAAAGAAGGCGTTAAGTATCTCAGCCTTTTCCTCATCCTTAGTGGCAACGTTCCCCCTTGCAGGTTCTCCTTGGCTCTCTTTTTGCTGTTAACATATTTATAAAAACTCTTCTTATTATCCCTTAAAACAGTGGCCAGGTTGAGTTCTAGTTGGGCTTTTGCCTTTCTAATTTCCTCTCTGCATGACCTGACAAGATCCCTGTACTCTTCTTGAGTTGCCTGCCCCTTCTTCCAGAGCTGGTAAGCTCTCCTTTTTTTCCTGAGTCTCAGTAAAAGACCTCCGTCCAGCCAGGCCGGTCGTCTTTCCCGCCGATTTGTCTTACGGCACATGGGGACAGCCTGCTCCTGTGCCTTTAAGACTTCTTCCTTGAAAAACACCCAGCCTTCCTGGGCCCCTTTGCCCTTCAGGACTGTGTCTCAAGGCGCTCTCCCAACCAGTGTTTTGAATAAGCTGAAGTCTGCCCTCCAGAAGTCCATGGTGGCGGTGTTGCTGACCCCCTTCCTTATCTCACCTCACCAAAAATCGAAAACTCTACCATTTCATGATCACTAAGGCCAAGATGGCCTCCGACCACCACCTCTCCCACCAGTCCTTCTCTGTTAGTGAACAGGAGGTCAAGCAGGGCGCCTCCCCTGGTAGGCTCACTTACCAGCTGTGTCAGGAAGTTATCTTCCACACACTGCAGGAACCTTCTGGACTGTTTCCTTTCTGCTGTGTTGTATTTCCAGCAGATGTCTGGGAAGTTGAAGCCCCCCATGAGAACAGAAGCCCCCCATGAGAACAAGAGCTTGCAATTGAGAGACTTCTGCCAGCTGCTTGTAGAATACTTCATCGACCTCCTCATCCTGGTCGGGTGGTCTGTAACAGACTCCCAGCAGGACATCTTTCTTGTTGGCCTTCCCCCTCATACTCACCCATAAGCAGTCAGACTCACCACAAGCATCGAGCTCTGCACAATCAAAAAACTCCTTGACATACAGAGCCACCCTACTGCCTCTCCTTTCTTGCCTGTCCCTTCTGAAGAGCTTATAACCATCCATTGCAGCACTCTAGTCATGGGAGGCATCCCACCACGTTTCTGTGATGGCAACTACATCATAGCCATCCTGCTGCACAATGGCTTCCAGCTCCTCCTGTTTGCTGCCCATACTGCGTGCATTAGTGTAGATGCACTTGAGCTGGGCTATCAATTTCATCCCCTGGGGGGAGGGGAGGGGAGTGCTCGTGTTCCCTCTCTCTCCCTTTGCTTTTTTGCCTTTTGCGGCCGTGGTTTTTGCCACGGTTTTGCCGCTTTAGGAAGGGTCCCTCAGTGCGATCCTCTGCTCCAGAGCTCTTTGCCTCAGTGCTTCAGTAGGGACAAAAAGCCAAGGAATTATAATACATATTCTCTCCATGCACACTGCCTGCACAGAGGTCTATCTACTTGAGATCACCAAACTGTTGTTTGTTCATTACTGGTACATGTTTAATACTAAAAAAGTAGAAAATTTTCCAGGACCTCCCTGTAAATTTAAGCATGGTCAGAACACAATTCTCATGAGTCAAGCAGAATGGATGAATTGCCTGTGAAATAGAGGATACACCGTCTTGAAATTAAACCTTTATATGAGTCACTGTGAGAATCACCTTGCTTTCTGCATCATCAGGTTTAAAATTCATTCACTGTTCTGAGGTCCCCTTAGAGGTACTATACTTGTTCTCCAAGGAGCTCTAAAATACAGCTTAGTCACTGCCATTTTTGTCAGATTTGTCAGGGTATTTTAGCCTTGATCTTCCAATACAATGCAGTGAGAATACATGCAGGACCACATGGTGTACCTCAAAATGTCTATTAAAAATAAGGACAGGTTTTATAGATGTATTAACAGATGGTTATATTAGCTATCTGTGGTCATGTGATTGGGTTCTGAAAATGGAAAATTGTTCTTTGTCAGGATATTTACATGAGGGATTTCTCGTCTTGTTCCCTGAGAAGAAAAAAAAGATATGGACAAAACTTGAAGCCCTGATTTATCAGTTGGTTAGGCGAAGCAAGCTGAGAAAACAAGGGAAATGGAGGCCTTTATGAGGCTACATTGAAATGTAAGTGGGTTTAACACATATTTTCTTTCATTTGTTCACCTGTTTCTCTTATAAATGACTGTAATTATGATACTTGTTTGGGGTAGTTTTTAAATACTGGGAAAATGTTTATAACGTAGAGCAATTGTTTTTCAAAATGAAGACACTAAAATTGTTTAGGTTTAAACAGTTTAAGTTTGAATAGCTTGAAATTGCTTATTAAAAAGATTTAGACCTTGATAGCATTTTTGGAGCACATGAACATTTCTGGGAAAAAGAGAAGTAGTTTGTCAGAACTTAATAAAATAATAATTTTTTTTTTGTCATTGAACTGTGGGTTTGGACTAAAAGAAGATTACAGGCCAAAATATTTCACCCTGTTCTACAAAAGGCTTTATCTGACACAGCGTGAATCATTCAATAAAAAGTGGAAAAACTTATGACTAATGTGATGACTTTTGTTAAGAATAACTTCCAAGGGTTAAAAAGAAGATGTCTGAGTGTGGGCTACTGTTGTGGGATCAAGTATAGGACCTGCAGGTGTGGGGCTGAGCTGTAGGATCTGCAGGTGTGGAGACTTTGTTTTGGGACCAATGAGAAAAGGGATAAATAGAGTGATCCTGATGTTGCTTGTGCCTGTGCAGGGGCTTGGGGTCTGTGCCTTTGTTGCCACATGCCCACATTACCACAAATGGTGCCTCATGTGAGGAATGAAAACTCAACCTCCGAAGGTCTGCCTGGTGGCAAGCCCCACAGAACAGTGCTGCTGAAAGGAAGCAGGAGCTGGCTTCAATCATCTCCAGAGATGAGGTGAGCTGTGGGGAATGATGGGCAGTTAATGATCACCTAAAAGATGATTATGTTAAGAACGAAAGAAGAGAACAGTAGCCTTCCATCTCTTAAAGAAGAGTTTGCCCAGTGAATTGCAGATGCTGAAAAGAAGTTCCAGCTAGCCTGCAATGAAAAATTGTTGCCTGGATTTATGGAGAGACCTTTGCAGAAGTATAAAAACTGAGGTTCATATTGACTTGAATATGCTCAGGGCAGAATTCTGTGTGCTGCTGGATATGGGCTTGCTTTAGTTGAATTCCACTGTAGAAGTGAGCTTACAGAAGTTGGAGGTACTTGCAGTTGTCAAGGCTTTTGGGAAGGAACAGGAAGGAAATTTGGATTTATCAAATAAGCACATAATCTAGTTCCATAAAGCACTGCTTTCTGTAAAATGTTTGATGTTAATACTGAGACCTGATAATATTGCTGTAATTTGAGTGGACACTTGCTTGTTTTTCCCAAATATCTCCAAGTTGGCTAATGCCCTGACAGACCCAAAAGGACTTTTGTTTATCTGCTGGGCTCAAGCTGGCAGTATCTCCCTGCTCCTCCCCTCAGCCCTGCTCGACAGCAGCAGGTGGCTGGGTAGTGGTGCTGCTGCTGCCTCCTCTTCATTTCCCCTGCCCCCCCTGGGGCACGATGTAGTTTATGTTGCTTTTTAGTCGCCAGGAGAAACTGAGACTCCAGAATTGGTATGTCCCACTATCTGACAAAGAAAAAAGAAAATCATAAGGGAACTTGTTCAAACAGTATTAGCCTGCAAACAGAAAATGTGCAGCTTTCTGGAATGGAGAGACCTGAAGATTGCCTACAAAAGATATGCAAGCCTCTATTTCTGATGTGCTATTGAAGATCAGGACAATGAACTAATAACTCTGGAAATAATTCATCACTATGTAGAACTTCTTGACTGATATCATCTTCAATTTTGAAAAAGCCTATTTCATTCTGGATGAGTTCCTTTTAGGAGAGGAAGTTCAGGAGACTTCCAAGAAAAATGTTCTCCAAGCCATTGAACAGGCAGATCTCTTACAGGAGGAAGCAGAGACCCCACGTAGTGTACTTGAAGAAATTGGATTGACATAGGTCTTCACTTCAGCTCATGACATCTCAGTATTTCATACTGTAAATTTAATGTTTAGTAATGGGGTAAATGCTGTTTTCAGTATTACTGGTTTTGTTAAGCTGCTTCATTCAGGCCTATAAGCAAAATGCTCCTTTGAAAAGGGAACAAGAAACTAAAAGTCCAAAAAACATAAATGAAAGGGAATTAGATTTAAGTAGACTCGATGTCTCCCTTCACTGCATTTACAGGAAAACTGCGTTTGACTTCAGTAAGTGTACTGTTTTTCATAAGCAAATCAAGAACTTCTGTCTTTGTTCTTAGTAAAGAAGGGGGAGCCGTTGTGGGAACAAGTCCAGAAAATGGTAGCACTTCAGAAATTCAAAATGTGTGTGTTTGACATCCACTGGTTCCAAAAAAAAATAATTCCTCTGGAAAAGGAAAAGAGGTTAACCCTATACAACCAGCAATTTCCACTTCTCGCAGAAGAAAATTTCCATTGCCAGCAGATGACCTAGCATTCAAAAAATTAAAGTCAGAGAATGATGAAAATAGATCGCCACAAAGAGGAAAAAGAAATAAAACTAAAGAAGAACTTGGCAAAGAAGATGATGTGGGGGGGGGGCTACTCGAACTGCTGGAGGGATGGACAGGAAGACAAGATCAAGCACAAGAACAAGAAAATAGTTTTAACCAATTCAGTAATTGAAATTGCAGGGTTTTTAGTATGAATTCATTTGCACTCAGATTTTTAACTTCAGATTTTGTAAAGAAAGCAATCACAGAATTATGATATTATCAAAATGTATTCTTAACTGTTTACAGATACTGTGTAGAAATCTGTTTTAATAGATTTTATCTATAGGTAGTGGCTCCTAAACAATAGGGTGCTTGTGTAAAACAGCAAATGTAAAAATGAGCCTTTTTTGTATTTATCTCCCTTTTTCTGTTGATCAGTACAGCAGTCAGGAAGCCATATTACTTTACTGCCAGTTATAATTATAGGCTATTTTCTGCTTTTTTGTTCTTAGTAAAGAAGGGGGAGTTGTTGTGGGATCAAGTATAGGATCTGCAGGTGTGGCAGCTGAGCTGTAGGATCTGCAGGGGTGGAGACTTTGTTTTGGGACCAATGAGAAAAGGGATCCATAGAATGATCCTGATGCTGCTTGCACCTGCACAGGGGCCTGGGGTCCATGCCTTCATTGCCACATGCCCGCATTGCCACAGGCTCCTGTTATCTAATGTGTTCTTTCAAAATGTTGAAGTGTTTTTGGAAATATCTCGGTTAAACATGAAATAAGGTATTGTTTGTGGCTGAAAGAAGGGTACATTATCCTATGGCATTTATGGGAGAATTTGTAGACATTGCTGATGTCCTTGCATTAAGAACTTTTTTCTGATAGCTTTTCTTTACTGCAAGTTTATACAGGCTTTAAAAGAAGTATTGTGACTATGTAAAGAAAAACATTGTCTGGGAAAGGACTAACTGTCATGCATGTTATGATGATAATTTATTATGCTTATGCAAGCAGAGGTGAAGTTAGCCTCTTCCACAGAGAGTATGCAGGTTATTTACCACAGTGGTTTGTGTAGTGTGGCAAGTGTCATCTTATGAAGGAAGGGAATAGACCTAGTACTTGAAAGCTTGCAGATTACTCAGTTCAGTAGAAACTGTTAGTTGTTGTATAATACTGCAGTTATAATTATTTTGTTATATTAAAAGCTGTGCTAGTGGTTTTCTTTAAAAAATGAGTGCTATTGATTTCTGTTGAAGTAATCCAGAGCTGAATCAACAATGTAAATATAGAAAGAGAAAATTTTCTTCTGGCCTTCTTTCACTGGAATTTTTTTTCCCCCACAAATCCTTCAGATTGGCCCCTGGATTTGTATTTATCCATACCCCAATGAAGATACAGTTTGGTGGAAACAAGTCTTGTTAGCACAAATTGTGCTACATAAGATAATCCCACTGTTATGAAATACAGCAGACATAAATGTTTATAAAGAATTTATTCCTCTTCACTGTGTGTGATACTTGCTTTAAATCCAGCAACTTTTTCTTCTTTTGGTGATAATAAATGACACTTTTTTTCCTGAGTTTTTAATGGAGAAATTAAATAAAAAGCATAGTTGCCATCTCAAATGCCAGACCTAGGCAAATGCCAAAAAAGTGTGGCTAGGTTCCCAAGCTTCCACAGTCCCCCATATATGAGATTTTAAAAACTAATTCTTTAATTGTTATACAGATGACCACTGATGCAATCTATATTTTTCTCTTAAGTATTAACATACTATTTTATTCCATTATGTGGAGAGAGATAGGAGATTGTGTGTCTATGCAACTTTTATTGCCTTAAGTGAGTCAATCTTAAATGTCTGAGCTTGTCTATTTTAAAAGGAGCGTCTCCAGTCAAACATTCATTGCATATATCTGTATTTTTGCAACAATTGCTCGCTAAGAATTTTAACAGCAATTTTTTTTTTAGTTCTAGTCTCTGATTTTTCATGTCTTCCACCTGAGTTAACAAGAATGGGTTTTCCATTCCTATTTTGTGCATCTCTTCATTCTTGAAAATGTGCATGCAAAAGAATCCCACATGGGCATTTGAACACACGTGAATGTTTCCAGAAATGTAGCTTAAAATCTGCATGTGCACAATTTTTATACCACATTGTTGTGAACGCAGATTTCTGAATCCTGATGACACAAGTTTAATTTAGTAGCAGTTTAGAATTTACTTATGACAAACTGCAGGCTTAGATTGTGTTATTTTAGTAATAATCATCAGTAAATTAACAATTATTAGACCAAATTAATCAAAACAGCAACTTAGTTAAAGATTCAAAGATGGCAAGGTTCACTCTGTCAGTACATGGAAGACATACACAAAGGAAAATTAAGTTACGCTCGAGTTAGAAAGATTCACAGAGAGACCATGGGTGCAGAGAATAAGGAGGACCCTCCTGTTGAGTCACAAGGTTCAGAATAGACCCCCTTGCTTTCTAAAGTCCTTTTCAGAGATGAGGCTAGGTCCAATCCTAGTCTCAGTCTTTGTCAATGTTTTATATCTAAGGATAATATATATCTAGCAGCAGTATAAGACTCATTTTTTAATCAAATCATACATCTACAGACTATTAAATTGATTTACACATGCATGCAAAGATAAGAGTATATACATATATATAAAGGTATAGCTGTTAAAAATTCCCCTCAAGTTCATGAAATATTCACATCAAATGTCTTGGCATTTCTCAGTAGGGGAGGACTGAGTCTCAGGAGTGAAGGGTTTCAGCCCAGGCTCCACTGTCAGTCTTAGGCAATGGACCCCCGATTTTAGCAAACTTTAAGAGTTGGCTAGCTATGAGAGGTATTCCACTCAGAGGGATATGTTGTAGTCCAGGAGACCTCAAAGGCCCTCACTTAGAATGGCTATTTTATAGGAGTCTAAGATGATTGGCTTTAGCCATCAGTAAATTTTAATCTGAACCACAATCTGGGTTGGTAATCACTGGAAGTCTGGTAAAAATGGTACCACATCACTCAGGCTAGATTCAGATAAAATATGTTTCAAGGCTATTAGGAGATAATCGATTGTTCCCATACTCACTCCCCACATCAGTATTGTAGGAGTTTCTGGTACAGATAGTGCCACGCTCCACCTCTGCTATGTAGGAGTTTGATACAAATAAGGAATGCCTAACTGACCAACTCACTACACCATGTCTGCAGTCTGGCGGGAATTCCTTACATCATAAAGTGGCCTAAGACAGAAATATTTTTTTTTGGGGGGGGGGTGATATGCACCACCACACACATCCACTATCATTGATTTTGCCTAGGATATAGAAATAGGCATTCTGAATAAATCAGTCAATCGCACCTTTTCTTTTGGTTTTACATGTTTTCATCCTCTGCTGCTTGTGTGGTTGCTCAACCACTATAAAGTTTTTCCATGGGGTCACAACTGTACTCCATGCACAGTAAGACTAGCTAGTTAAACACACAGGAAACATAACAGTTTCAATTTTCCTAATAAACTAATATATCATGAATTATTTTCTTTTACTTATTAACTTACTATGTTATTGTTATAAATGTAATGCATCTTTTAGTTTCTCTTATTTTCTTTTACAATCCTGTTTCTTATAAATTAGCTATATTAATCCTTTGTTTTAAACTTTTTCTTCTTCTAGAAGAACAACCATTATCCCATTTTTTAAGACTGGAAATATGCTGGGTAGATGTTAGAAAGCCATCCATTACCCATTATTTAAATAACTTTGCCTATAGCCACTTTAAATCACTGATGCAGTTGTAATTTTTTTGATAGTCTGAAAATTTTGATGTTATATCTATGTTCCCTTTCTGATTTCAGTGACTGATTGTGAATCATGTAGCCATAAACTTTAAATTCTTTTTCCTTTGAGATCAGTAAATTTGCTTTAAAAAGGCGAAGGGCAAAGACCTAAAAATGGTAAAGGGATCATTCATCACCAGAAAGCTAACGTATGGACATCCAACTTTGTTTCTGAAGCCAGTATTTAATCATGGAAGAAAGGGGGGAACCTTCGTTGAAGGCAGAATCTAACCAACTGTATATCTTTTTTTCTGTAACTGAGAATCACTTGGGAATAAAAGTACTCCAGAAAGAAGAGAGAATGAGGTATCCATCTCATAAAATGGACTTGGCTGTGATTTCAATTAAGGACATTAAGGCACTTGTTGATTTTTGGTTAGCTTTCAAAATCTTCTGAATTGTCGAAGAAACAGAAGGAAGTGTAATTTATTGCGAAGTCTCTGTAGTCCTTATTTTTAACTTCTGCCTAAAGTGATAGATAGATACACTAAATGATAGAAAACACACAGACATCAAGGCCTGAGAAGGACAAGCATACTGTTGAGACAGATTTGGAAGAACTTACTTCATATTATATATTTCATTGTGAATTAGCTGAAGTATGTGGCAGGTGACAAGCTGAGGAAGAAACTGTTGAGAAAAACATCACTGGTTCTTCCTGAAGAACCATATCCCAAAGGGTAGGTGCAATATAACAATTGATAACCTTCTGCAAATGAGGGATGTCTCAGACATATTTGGATGTTAAATCAGGACTCATTAATTCATGTCAAAATACTTAAGAGTATGTCTCGCTTGGAATATTAATGTCTTTTATTTTACAAATAGAAGAAACGTTCAAATGCATTGCAGAACTCTGCATCAAAAATTCTCCTTTAATTCTGTTTTTCCATCACTTTGGGATAATGAAAGCGGATTTATCTCTGGGGTTTTTTTTGTGAAACGACAGTAGAAGTTCTTGAAGTACATGACTTCCATCCAGTTGTCAGTATTCCAGTGACATTTGGCTGAGGGTCTTTTCCTCCTAGTGCGTTTTGTTCTTCTGAAATTTGAAATGAGATGGGATGCTGATATGAATGTGAATATGTTGATGGGAGATTGCATGCTTAAATGGATAAGTCTGCTGATTCAAACATTAAAAGTAAATCACACTTGAAATCCCAGGAATCTTTTATTGGAACTATAGAATAACATATTTTTCAGAATATGTTCTGTTTCCTTACCTTATACAAAACTCCCTGTGTCCCAGGTACTAAAACAAACCTTGTAGGGACTCTTAGGGAATTAAATTTTTTTCATTCCCCTACGCACAGATAACCTTAAGTTGAAAATCCTTAACTGAATGCAGAAATTCACAAATGTAGTCAAAGGTGTCAATTGCACTTGCATACCAATCATCAATTTCGGGAATTTTCTGACATGATGATCTGTTTGTTTAATGTTAATTATGCAAAGTAAAAACTGTGCTCAGAATTAAATTACTTTAAAGAACTTGGGAAAAGTTCACATAAAAAGTATGCAATGTGGTATTGCCAGATTTCCAGAAGCTAATGTTTGCTGTGAGATTTCAAAAACTCATACCTCAGTTGTTATACTATTCTGGCAATCACTGTCAGTAGACACCAAAACCTTTGACTATTAGATTTTTTGGTGCAAAGAGTAGCTTTCTGCCAATTTCTATTGGTGGAATCCTAATTTAGCATATTACATATTTATTTTTTACAATAAGGGAGAGGCAAGTGAAAAATATATACTATGGTGGAAAAACAAAATGGATAGAAGGAAGAAAGAGCCAGAGAGAAAGAAAGAGAAGTTAATTCTATGTTAATTTTTTGTTAATTTAATTCAGGAAACAATTATTTTATCTCACTAACTGCAATTCTAATGTGATCTCAGCCTTGAGCCATGAAGTTCCAAGGTCTACCCATGTAAGATACTTTGTGCACACAAATAGTCCCATTATGTTTGGAGAAATTATGCCTAAGTGTGTGCATAAATGAAAAGTCAGTGCACAAGTGCATGGTATGGCCAGTCTTTCAGGGACTCTTTTTCAGCTTGCAAGGAAGTAGTCACCCCACAGTGTTCAAAAGTGACAGTCAGGGAAATTCAGAGATAGCAAGTTGCTTGTGACAGTACTGGCTTAGCCTTAGTTACAGTTGATAGTGTTAAATGAATAGTATGCTGGAGACCAGATATGTATAAAAGCATTGAAAATGGTGAGGATGAAGTCAGCAACTACTACCTCCTTTCCTCTTTCACCTTTGAGAATGTCATTACTGATCCTTTTCAGAAAATGAATAGGTCCACTTTGTAGTGTCATGTATCATTCAATTATTACACTGGAGTCTCTGCACAGTCCTTCCATTATGGCAGGAACGATTCCAGATGGGAATGAAAGAAACTTTTGCTTAAACACCAGTTTCTGAACACAATTCCACCTCCATGAGGTTTCCTTTCAAGTCTTTGTTATAAAAGCGTCAGTTTAACAGTGCTATGATTATCACTGAAGAAACATTTTCAGTATAACCTCTTGTTCTCAGGCATTCACAATGTTCCAAAAAAAGTATTATGGATGAAATTTCATGTTTACTTTTATCCTACAGATAATGTAGAGCAGTATAAATAAATAATAAATGCTATAATTATATTTGGTCACATTGCAGAATTACTCAAGCATGAAGGCATTTTCTTTTGGATGCTTATACAATTCCCTTTCTATACTTACTGCTTCAAAACATTGTTGTGTGTTTTGTTTTAAATGACTTTAGTTTAAAACTTTATTTCTTGTGGAGAAATAAAAAACACTTGAAACTCAAAATTTACTAAGTACTGGGAGTTGCCAGTTAAAAATAGTTGTATATCCTTGTGTTATAAAACTATGCATTGCTTTATGCGTGTGCATAGAATAGCATTTATAACAGTGAGGATCACTGATAAGTTCTCAGTGTAGTTCCTTTGCACAAGACAGAGGGCAAGAGAAACATGTGCACATGCTGAATTAGTTTTTGCCTAACCTTGAAAAATACCATGGTATGAACACGTACAGAGAGTGTATCATGGCACTACATTCCAGGGTCCATGCTTGTGAAATCCAGACTGTTTGAACATAATAGAAGAGGGGGAAAGCACTGTTGAATAAAAACTTGGAAAAAGAATGTGATAGACCATCTAGTGGCACATCCAGAGATGTAAAAAGGAGCCTAAAAAGATATCCAAAAAGAAGGATCATATGCTGGAGTTGGAAATAACACACCAGAAATGGTAAGGCATCAGGAAAAAAGGTACAAAATGGTAATTTTATGACTTAGAACAAACCCTAAATTTGATAAGAATTAGCCACTGAAAACCTGTAAAAAGAGTTGTGGCAGATTTTTCCATAACTGGAATATTTTTACACTGGATGTTATTGCTTTCTTCAAGCAGCAGTGGAAGAAGGGCAGTCCTATGATTTGCACTTAGCATGTGGATGGGATAGCTGATCATGTTGGCTTTCCTGGCTGTAAAATCTATTGATGGATGACATACCTTTTCTCCAGGTGACTTCTTTTTGGCAAAAGGAAAAGTGAATGAGCTTTACACAAAGCTTTTATGTGTAAGGTCAGCCTCAGCTAACAGCCAAACCCTTGTCTAACCCCTTGCTCCTTCCTTACCCTGTCCCCTTTCCCCCATCCTCCATCCCCTGTCCACCATCCCAGCAGGACACTGGGAGAGAACAGAAGGAACAGGAGCAAGAAGGATCATGAGTTGAAATAGGGTCAGGGAGATCACTTATGGGCAAACCAGACAAGATGTGGGGAAAAAATTTATTGCCAATTTATAGCTCTATAGATTCATGGATATCATTATTGATTCAGATGTGCGGAAGCAAAAAGACAAATATTAAAACACACAGGTAAACCCCATTTCTTTCCTCCTTTCTCACGCTCACCTTCACTCCTTCTCTCCAGACTCCTCTACTCCCTACTTTTTACTGCTCAGGTTACACCCAGTCTGTCCAGTGATACAAGGAGCAGTGTGGCAGGGGATCAGTACACAGCAGTTCCTCTCTGCTGCTCCTTCCTTCTCCCAATTCTCCTCTGCTCTGGTGTTGGCTCTCCAGGGGCTGCAGCTCCTGTCAGGAATACCCATCTGCTCCAGCTGGTTTCTCCATGGGCTGTGAGGGAATATCTACCCTGGCACCTGGAAAATCTCCTCCTTCTCTGACCTTGGTATCTTCTGCTCTTTCTTGAGTATGTTTCCACAGAGGTGCCACCATCTTGGCTGGGGGGCTCAGCTGGGCACTGCAGTGGGTTCACTGGAGCTGGCTGGAATGCCGGTCTCTGGCATGGAGCAGCGCCTGATCCCACAAGCCACTCATGCAACCCCCATGCTATGAAAACCTTGGGCACCTACACCCAACACAGTGTATACTCCACAGTACAATTGGTGCTGAAAAAACCTTCAATGGAATAGTATCTTGCCAAAGAAAACCTGTTTCTCTAAGTGGATATGTTTCATTCAACCTCTTCAGTTTTGGTAGAATTAAACCACAGACAAGGCTGACAGAATTTAACACTGACTCTATCAGGCAGATTGCTAAATCTTCCTGTGTTGCTGCCAGGCTCTTGCCTGGTTCCTCACCAGCCCTCTCAGCAGGCTGACACATGGTTCACCACCCACAAGCCCTGGGAATATCTCTCCCAGCTCATGGCACTGCCACTACTTCCAGTCCTAGTGTCGTGGGAGCTGTGGCATAGCCAAGGGCTGTTCCATGCAGCGAAGGATTCCAAAGGCTTGATTTTCAGTGCTGATCAGAAGAAAAATAAGCTTAAATGTATAAACACCTCCACAAAACTTAATCACAGTTCTTCACACTGTTGCATTCATGTTTTTTTCAGAGGCAATTTTATCTATTAAGAAAGAATTCAATACTTTAAGATTAGATAATTATATCTGAGTTTTAACCCCCTTAGTTGCCAGTTGTCATACTGTGACTTTCTGTGGACCAGAGAGACTTTTTTTCAGGTTCTTACACCAATATTACCTATTTGATAGCATTTGGAATTTTTTTCCTTTTTCATACATTAAGTACATTAGTGAGACAAAATCCAGATTCACACAGAACTTTAGAAAAGAAATGAGCTAAAGCTAAGTAGAGTATGATAGACATCTCCACTTAAAGTTAAAATGGAGAGCAAGAACTAGGTGAAAAAACAGGGGTTTTTTGGATATGGATTGCTTTGATACATGGTAACTTGAAATTAATTTCCACAGAGAAGCTTTAAAGTGATCTGACCTTTGAAAAAATCAGCTGCCTGACACTCACAGTGTGTGCTGTTATTAACAACACATAACAAAATACTGCAGATAGAGCACAGACTAATGCTGGACCAGGGAAAGAAATTCAATAAGGAAAGTTTATAAATCAATGTCATGAATGCAGACTTGAATTCACAATCAGAGTATTGCAGAACAAAAGGACAGTCAGGCACTGGAAAGAAAAGTAAGAGGAAGCTCTTCTTACCACGTTCTTATTGTGATCTGCTTCTTTACAAGGACTTCAGAAGCAAAGCATTCCCAAAATATCCATGTTTTGGGGTGCCACAAATGTAAGAAAATGAGTGGAAGCTGGCCTAAGTTTAAAGGTAGGGTGAGGAGATGTATTTCACTTCCTGACAGGATTTAGTAGAGTCACATGCTAAGAGATATTCTTTCCCAGATACAGGTGTTTTTTTCCCTTTAGCTGGTCAATTTCTGCTCTTCCTCATCATGTTGAGGTTCAACAAGGCCAAGTGCCGGGTCCTGCACTGGGGTCACAACAACTCCATGCAATGCTACAGGCTTGGAGGTGAGTGTCTGGAAAGATGCATGGTGGAAAAAGACCTGGGCGTACTGGTTGACAGCTGGCTGAATATGAGCCAGCAGTGTGCACAGGAGGTCAAGAAGGCCAATGGCATCCTGGCTTGTATAAGAAATAGTGTGACCAGCAGAAGTAGGGGAGTCATCCTTCCCCTGTACTTGGCATTGGTGAGGCCACACCTCGAATACTGTGTTCAGGTTTGGGCCCCTCACTACAAGAAGGACATTGAGGTGCTGGAGCACTCTTCCAGAGGAGAGCTATGAAGCTGGTGAGGGGTCTGGAGCACAAGTCCTGTTAGCACTGGCTGAGGAAACTGTGGTTGTTTAGCCCAGAGAAGAGGAAGCTGAGAGGGGACCTTACTGCTCTCTACAACTTCCTGAAAGGAGGGTGTAGCGAGGTGGGCGTCAGTTTCCCAAGTAATAAGCGATAGGATGAGAGGAAATGGCCTCAATTTGCTCCAGGGAGGGTTTAGATTAGATATAGGAAAAAATTCTTCACTGAAAGAGTTATTAGGCACCTGAAAGGGCTGCCCAGGGAAGTGGTTGAGTCACCATCCCTTGAGGTATTTAAAAGATGGGTAGACACATGATGCTTAGAGACATGGTTTAGTAGTGGACAGGTACATTGGACCTGATGATCTTAAAGGTCTTTTCCAACCAAATGATTCTGTGATTCTATAAGCCAGAGAATGTAATTGTTGCTTCAAAAGTAAAAACAGGTGGTCTTTTTCTTATGGTCTTACAGCTTGTCTGGTCACCTAGTATCTGATTTAGCAAAGCAAATAAAGCCTTCTTATTCTGTTAGAATCCTAAAGGACAACCGATCTGTTGTCTGTTTATGAAATTTGGTGACAACCCTAACTGGAAGGAACTCTGCTCTGAAGCTCTGCAGCACCACCTGGGCCACAGCTAATCCAGTGCCTGTTTAACTTGCTGCTGTCAGTGAGAGAGTGGGAGTAGTCCTGTCATTCAGTTTCTGAGTTAGCATCGGTTAAGATCTTATACAATTTAAAATGCTCTGGACTTTTAGGATGTTCAGGAATACCCAAAGTAAAGTGTTTGTATATTTTAATTTCTTAAAACTAGGAAAACCTCTGGATGTTTGCTAGACATATTGCACTGCTGCTCTATCACTTGTGCATCTATAATTCCCAGTGTATGTTTTTTCAGCTGTAAGCCATTATTTTTAGTTCTTGACTTCTAATTTCCTTAGGACTTTTATTTTAGTTTGCCATAAAATGGTATTAAAAATCACTGAATTCTTTGTAATGTGATAATTTAAATGCCCTACTGGGAGTCAGTATGGGTAGTCTATCCTGCACTGCCAGGTTCACTGTGTAGGAGAAAGGAAAAAAGAAACAAACCAGTGCAATTCCTTGGGGTCTCTTCACAAATGCTTCCCTACAACCACAGCCTTTTCTAAAAGACCTGTTCCTGCCCAGGATGCATGGCTTGCCCATCTGCCCTAGTTCTGTCAAGTAATCAATTCAGCAAGTGCTTAGCAACAGGAGAAGTCTGCTGTATGTATGCGTTCCCACCGAAGAAGAGTCACCACTTCCACTCTTCAGCTGTTAGCTAAAAATCAGCAAGACAGGCTCTTTCACGAGATGCCGTTGGAGCCTCTGTTTTTAGAGCTCTCTGGAATCAGTCTTAAATATCTGAAATGCTTGAACTTTGGATAGATTTTTTTGAGTCTTTGGAATGCTGTGACTCTTAACCATACAAAATGAAAATATTATAACTTTATGTGGTTTTCACTTCAAATGAACTTTTCTCTCTAATTTATTTCAGATTAGCTCAGCTCAGAAAAAAGGACAAGAATTAGGAACTTACTGTTTTATCAGAAAAAAAAATTATGCCTCTTCTGGAGATGTTCTGATTTATTTGAAATTTCCAGAAGCAACTTGCATCCCTGACTCTTTCAATAACCTGTACTCAGAAAGCATTCAAAAGACTGCATGGATACTGTGTCTTCCTCTTGCCTCTTCCAAGAATAGTATGTGTAGAATCTGTATCTATCGTGTAACTGGAAGCCTACTACATATAAAATAACAAGAAATAAGAAACAATTTGAAATTTTTCTCTTTTGATAATGTTATTATTTTTCCTTAAATATTCCTTCCCAGTTTATAATGATTTTGTTATTCTTCTCTTGTAATTTATAAACTTTTTTTTTTTATGCTCATGGCACAAATTATATTCCCTTAACTTTTATAGGGAAATTGTGCTATGAAATCAGACACCTTCAACTCCTTTCAAAATCACTGCATTGTTGCCTCACAATTTTCTGTGCTTTCACAGAATACTACAAGGACTTATGACTTGAACAGTAAATAATATCGAACATCAGATTATATTTTGTATGCTGTAATAATGTCTAATAAAACTGTATTATTGTAATGATTTAAACCCAGCCAGGCACCACCCGCCCTTTGCTCACGCCCCTCCAGTGTGATGGGGGAGAGGGTCAGAAGGATAAAAGAAAAGCAAAATAGGGAATTAATTTACTACTTCCCATTGACAGGCAGGTGTCCAGCCATCTCCAGGAAAGCAAGGCTTCATCATGTGTAACAGTTTATTTGGGAAGACAAACGCCCTAATTCTGAATGTGTCCCCCTTCCTCCTTCTTCTCCCTAATTTTATTACTAATCATGACATCACACGGAATGGAATATCCTTTTGGTCAGTTGGCATCAGCTGTCCCAGCTGTGTCCTCTCCCAATTTCTTGTGCACCCCCAGCCCACTCACTAGTGGGGTGGGTTGAGAAGCAGAAAAGTCCTTGACTCTGTGCAAGCACTGCTCAGCAGTAACTAAAACACCGTTGTATCATCAACACTGAGTCCAAATACAGTTTTTCCTTATAATTTTGTCCTTTAAAATAATAATATTCTAAAAAAATTAAGACAAGATATTATGTTTGAAGAAGATTGAAATATTTTGAATTTCAAATGGCACTTTATAATAAAATTTTCATTAAAATTAACATAGTGTTACAGGAATTGGATTTTACTCAAACTGCAGTATCATAAAAGGGAAAGTTGTGGTGAAAAGAAATATCAGGCCTAGATATGTTAAAAAGACTTGGATAGACAGATAAAAGAATGATGTATTTTGTAGATTTTTTTAATATAATTCTCTAATCTATTAACATTAATAGAGTGAAAGAAGAGGGTCATTCTGTCTCTCTCACCCTCAGGAAACATTTTCCTTCCATATTTATATCTTTTTTAGTTTCTCACTTTGTAGCTATAACCCCTTGTGTCATTGCAGGGAAATTATTTGGGGATAGATGGTTTTGTCCCAGCCAGAACATTCTAAAATCTTGTCATTCTGTATTAATGATGGCAGGGAAGGTAAGTATAAATTTCATGCAAAATTGTTGCAAAATGCAACAATTCTCTAGATCTTCGTTTAACTAGCTCTTAAATGTGAGTTACTGTGTGTTTATCACTCTCTACTAGGGTTTACTCATGAGCTTCCTAACATGTTGAACTTACTTTTCTTTCTAGAAGACTGTCTAACTCCTTCTGAGAGAGTTTATCTTGTTCAGGTTCTCCAGAGAGACTCCATGTTCATCTTGACTCTTCCCCCTCCCTGGCTGGCCGGCTGTCCCCTCCCTCCCCCCCCCCCCCCACCCCCCCCCCAAATCCCAAGTGCTGCTACTGATTGTAGTAAATACCCTGATCAACAACACTGAATAAATTATTTTGTCCCTAAGTGAACATGACGTAATCAACCTACAGGTGACATCTTTGGATCTGTCTCCTTGACATGTTTCTGTTTGCCTCTGTGCTAACTGAAACTCTCATTTGTCAGTGCAGTAGGTGCAAACTACAGTCAAACCATTTACTTATTATGGCAGAGAAAGAACATGAAAACTGATGAGAAAATCTCAAAAAACTTCACAATTATGTATTGTTTTATTATTATGTTCTTTATATGTATTTCATTTTATCTTTTTTCTTTTAGCTTTTTGTTACAGTGAATACAGTAAAACATAAAAAATAGACATTCAAGTCTATTTTCAAGTCCTTCAAAATATAGTCATTCAAGTCAAATGCACACATCTTTTGCAGCATAAAATGTTCAGTTAAAGTGCACTTGAATGAAGACTGTGCAATTCTACATTAAACTATTGCACTGACTTTTTCAAAAGAGATGATTCTTTTTGACATGTGATAGTCTCAAGTAGTGAAGAAACTGACCTTAATTTCATCTGGACATACAGTTTTGAAGTATTAGAGTGCTGCATCATGCTTGCATGAGAATTTCCTACATTAACAGAGATACTTAACAACCAACTTAGAGGTATGTTCCAAAAACCAGAGATAATAATAGCAAAATAAATTCTCATGAATCCTGGAATCAGGATAGTTCATTCTGAATAGCCAGGAATTTTTCTGTGCATTGGTTCCACAGGATAATTTATTTTAGACTGCTTGCTTAAAAATCTTGTTTCAATCTATGTTCTGATTAAAGTAGAGGCAATTCTAATATATTTATACTTGTTAAAACCCAAACCAGTTTTTACTCTGTACATAAGTGTGACTTTCAAATGAATTATTTTTATTTCTACAGCATTCATTCAGAGCTCCTGATTTTTTAATCTTTTTTTATTTTTTAATCTAAATGTACATCTTCATTTTTTACATCTCCCCTTTTATTAAAGCCTTTCATACAACTACATTTACTAATGCCATCTCAAAAAGTTATCTTTCAGAGCTATTTTTATAGAATTAGTATTAGCAGAACTGAGAAAAATATGCAAAACTGACAATGACATTTTATGTATATTCTCAACTTCCTCAATATAGTTTTCTATTTCTTTACTTTTAAACTTAGAGAAATTTAAGTGTTAAAGATTCTATTGCCTTATAATTCTGTTTTTTTCACTTGGAGAAAAAGAAGGGTTTAATGTGTGTTGAAGTCAGTAATCTTCAATAGTGATTGAGAAGCATTACAAAAAAGATTATGACAAATATGACTGTGATTTTCTATTTTTAGGGGAAACCCACATTTTATTTCCAGCTTGTCTTTGTTCCACATTCAGCACTCTGCCAGTCTGCATAATGTCCATCCCCCTCCCCAGGCAACACCACTGGGATGGTTTGCCCCAGTCTGTGCATTTATATGGTGAACAAGAATCATAACATCTGCCTCCTGGCTGTGACAGTCTGCCTACAGGGCTGCATGGGTACCCCTAGGGCGTGACTCTTCAGGACAAAATTGTACCAGGAACAACAGGCAGGGTTTGGGCAGCAGGGACTGCAGGGGTGGCCTCTGCAGGGGGGGAAGCTGGGGCTGCCCCATGCTGGTCACAGCCAGTTCCAGTCAGTCCCATAACAGACAAAACAGATGCATGGTGCACCAAAACTGATCCAGTCAGAGGAGGTTATGGCATCTCTGCAAAACTTATTTAGGGGAGGTAAACACTGAGAAAACAATGCCAGAGGAGGAGGCACACATGGGAAGAGACACAGGAGAGATGCTAGAGCAGGAGGAATGCTGAGGGATGGGGGGATCCCCCAGGGCAGGAGAGAAAACCAAGGAGGGGTGGAACAGGAACCAGAAAGACACCAGAGCAGGGGGGACAGCAGAGCAGGAGAAACATTGAAGCAAAACTAGTCACTTGAGCAGGACCAAAACTAGCTGCCCTGAGCAGGACTGAAACTAAAATGTCTACCTCAAGCCAGGCAGGAGAAAAGAAGCCATGTGAGTAGGACAGAGAAAGATGGAAGTGGCTAGTGGAGGAGGACCATGCTGGAGCAATTGAGTAGGAGTCACCATGTGCTGACCCCAGTGCCCTGTGCCATTCATCACTATACCGAGGAAACTGAGTGCAGCGTGTGGCCAGGGGACTAGGAATGAGGAAAGGAAGAGGAGAGGTGTCTGGAGGGGAGCTGAGGTATGTTTCTCTGAGTGGTTGTTTTTGTTTTTCAGTATCAGAATCAAAAGTTTGTTAATAGGCAATAACTTAGAAGATTCTGGCAAGGCTGAGATTAATATTCCTGATGACAACTCTAAGGTTTAAATTTTCTGCATACTCAAATACTGCTCTCACACTATGCTATATGTAGCAGAACAGTGAATCTGAATTTCTCATTAAAAGCTGATAATCAGCCGTCCAATTTTTTTATCATCTAAGAGCTGTAGCATCTTCCAAAGCCTTTGATATTAAGCTTTACTTCTGCATTATTTGAAATGTGCTTAGCAATACTCTGATTGAAATACTGAAAGATCTATGAATATTTTTTGTCTTTCAAATTATTTTGCATATATATGCACATGCTAGTGCCACTTGTATTACTCTTCCACAAGGAACAAAGGTTACATTTTATCAGTGTGTGTGCCTTCAAAAGGTTCTCCTGGTTGGATGCTTGTTGAAAAATTTTTTAAAATTGTTTTTTCTAATATATTTATCACTAAATGTTACTGAAAGTTTTTAACAGTTCTATATGGTGTTTTTAGGGGCCTTACATTTTCTCTTAAGCCCATTTTTTTCCCTTTTGTTATACAGTGAAAAGAACAGCCAGAGCTGTTCTAAAGCCAAACATCTGAAATTTAAGCAACCTGTGTTTCATCAGAGAATCTCTCTGTAGAAGCCTGTCCTGTAGAGGCACTGTCCTGTTAGGCTCTGTCCTCACTTCCAACGCAGTAAAAAGGAGTCTGAATTATACATTTGCTTTTATGCACTGCTACTAGGAATTTAAATTATCAACAGAGACCTGTAGCTGCCTTGTCAAAGGGGGGAAGCTTTATGAAACTTTAGTATTTAGAAAGCAAATGCTTGGATAACTAGATATAGATTTAAGATAACAAAGCATTATGTTGCTGTAGTGCAGCCTGCAGAGGACGTTGGTGATGAGTGCTTACTGGTGCTTACATTATAAACTCATGGTCACAAAGGCACTCACTGCCTCCATACCCTCAATATGAAGGGACTGACATCTGCCGTATAGGTGAAAGTCAGCAGTGGGAGGGTTGTAACGCACGCTGTCTACCAATAAAATGGGATGGCCCAAATAATGATCATGAGACTTGTTTTTAAGTTTAAGATGGCTGAGTGACTCTAGCTTCACAAATAGCATTCCTCTTCCCAACTGCTTCAGCATGTTGTCTGTTGAATTGTCAATAAATAAAAAGCATCAGACATCTGAGGTTGACACATCTTAAAAAGCAGCATGTTTGTGATTGGAGTTCATGATTTATGTTTGCTAGCAAAATGATAAGTAGCAGCTTAGCTAACATGTCAGGAGGACACTCAGAGTGAGAGAGCTAACCAGAAATTCAGGATTGAGTCCATTACCCTAGTTGAAATTAGGATTGCTGGAACTTTCCCCTTCTGCTGATGTTACTAGAGCAAATTAAAAAAAAAAATAATTTTTTTTTTGTAAGTATGATTAATGATTATGACTACTTAAGAACGACGGATTCCAAAACTAAACAATTTATTCAGCTCTAAAAAAGTCTATAGATCTGTTATTTTTTAAGAAAGATTGTGAATAATATCACCTAAGTGCTGGAGCTGGTGTCACCTCAGAATGAGTAATGAATATTAAAAAGTGTGTTAAAGGGATAGGTCATTGGTGTTAAAGGTAGAGATCTGCTAGGATCTCTAGTATCTCCCTAGTGTTTCTGAGTTGCTTATAGATAATTGATTTGATTGGTATTGTTTAAGTATTAACATAAAATGTTAATAAAAAAGGAAACCTCCCCTCAACATCATTATATGATAAATAAACAACACAATAAATGTTTATAAGAATGCTAAATTACTTTGTGAAATAAAAGCCTCACACTGAATAATGTCTGGAATACAGCTTTTAAAAGGTGGATGGTATGGTTTATTCTTTATTGTCCCACAATTACAGATTTGCACCATGAAGAGCAATTACATGAGTGGTTTCTTGAGCTGGCAAATAGCACAAGATGCCGTTCAAAATGTGTTGTGAAAGTTGTGAAACTAGATGAAATAATAAGTGTTTGTCAAGAGCTGAAATGTCTTCTGTGCTTTTAGGTCAACTCTGAGTTTGTCTCCTATATAATGATTACATAACATAACATAGAGCAATCAAAATATTTAAAGCTAAACTGAACAAACGTAAATATATTTTTCTCTTTTACATGACTGTTAATTACTTGTTTTGTGTAATTTTTTTTTGTATTTTTTGTTACTCTAACAGATATATTTTCAGTTACTGCTACACAGGACATGTTTCAATAATTTTAGCTGAAATGGATCCTGAAGAAAATGTCTATCAATAATAGATAGTCTTTCTCCTACTGAAGCCTGAGAATGGCTATTTTTGCTTAAACATCCACCTAGGTACAAGACAGTTGAGCATAAAGTATTGAAAAATATCTCAAATTACTCCAGATTCTATATTTTTGTTTACTTTAGTGGAATTTCACTAGTGCTTCCAATAAGCCTTTTGTTTTACTGAACTGCAAAAACTGTGAAATCTATTTCCTTTAATGTTCTGGTTTGTTTCTTTATTTTATGGATTGCATCATACAGCAAGCCTGTCAAGTGCCATGTAATTTCTATCATACACAAGGACACTGATGCTTCTAACTTGTTAGACTTGTCTCTCCCTTTCTGCTGAAACATACAAGGTTCTTTCACATTTGATTCCCTGTCATTCTTTATCTTGATAATAGTGATGCTCTCTCAAAGTTCTGCTAAAGATTTTCCTTTTTTATTGTTAATTTTTGTTTCAGTAGTTTTCTCGATGTTTTCTTACAACTCAGCATTTTAAAATCTAGATACCTCCAGTTCACATTATCAACAGAATCACAAAGAGTCACAGAAACGGTGACAGAGACCTCTTGAAATCACCTAGTCCAACCTCCTGTTGCAAGTAATGTCAGCTATAGCTGGTTGCCAACGACCATGTAGTCAGGTTTTGAGCATCTGCAGAGACTCCATAGCCTCTCCAGGCAACCAGTTCCAGTGTTTGACCACCCTAAAGGTAAGACATGGTTTTCTTGTGTTCAGATGAAATTTCATATGTTTCAGTTTGTGCCCATTGCCTCTTTTTCTGTCACTGGGCATTACTGAAATGAGCCTACTTCTATCTTCTTCATTGCTTCCCATCAGGTATTTATACACATTGATAAGATTGATCCTTCTCTTGAATAGTGTCTGTTCTTGAAGCCTTTCTTCATATGAAAGATGCTGCGGTACCTCATTATCTTTGTGGCCCTTCACTGGACTCACTGTGGTAAGTTCATATCTGTCTTGTACTGGGGAGCCCCCAGCTGGCACTCTAGATATGGCCTCACCGCTGTCGAGTACAGGAGAAAGATCACCTCTCAGCCTGCTGGCCAGGCTTTTCCTAATACTGTTTGCCTTCTTTGCCTTGATGATGCCTTGCTGGCTCATGGTCAGCTTGTTGTCCAGCAGGACCCCAAGGCCCCTCCCTGCAGAGCTGCTTGCCAGCCAGTAAGTCCCCAGCCTGTAGTGATGCCTGGCCTTATTCCTCCCCAGGTGCAGGATTTTCCCTTTGTTGAACTTAATGAGATTCCTCTCAGACCATTTCTCCAGTCTGTCAAGTTCCCTCTGAATGGCAGCAACTGTCTGGCCTCTCAACTGTTCCTCCCAGTTTTATTTCATCTACAATCTTGCTAAGGGAACACTCTATCACAGCATCAAGGTCATTAAAGAAGATGTTAAACAGCATTGGCCCAAGTATCGACCTCTGGCACACACCACTACTGAATGGCCTTCAACTGGACATTGTGCTACTGATAACAATCCTCTGGCCCTGTCTCTTCAGCAGTCAGTTTTCTGGACACCTCACTGTCCATTTTCCTAACCTGCACATTGTCAAATTGTCTATGAGGGTGTTATGGGAGACAACGTCAAAAGGTAAATAACATCCATGCTTTCCCTTCATCCACCAAGCTAGTCAACTTGTTGTAGAAGGCTATCAGGTAGGTTAGCATGATTCCGCTGCTGTAAATCCGTACTGACTACTTCCAATCAACCTCTTGTCCTTCAGGTGTTTTGAAATGGTTTCCAGGAAGATTCTCTCTATCTCCTTCCCAACAACTGAGGTGAGACTGACTGGCCAGTAGTGCATTGGATCTTCCTTCTTGTAATTTTTGAAGATAGAAGTGATATTTGCTCTCTTTCAGTCTTCAGGAACCTAATCACCATGAACTTTCAAAGACAGTCAAGAGTGACCTTACACTGATGTCAATAAGCTCTGCCAGGGCTTGTGGGTGCAATATGACAGGTGCTAAGGTCTTATGTACATCAAGTACTGCCTCACCTGGTCCTTTTCCACTGAGGGGAATTCTTCCTTGCTCCAGACTTTACCTCTGTTCTCAAGGACCTGGGATTCTTGAAGGCTGGTTATACTGGTAAAGACCGAGGCAAAGAAAACATTGAGAACCTCAGCCCTTTCCATGTCATTTGTGGCCAGGTCCCCTGCCTTATCCAGGTCCTTTTGGACTGCTGCCAGAGCATGCAGGGAAGCAACTAGAAAGGCCAAGGTCCACCTGGAACTAAGTCTGGTGAAGGATATCACGGATAACAAGAAGGGCTTCTTCAAGTATATCAGCAGCAAATGCAAGACTAGGGGAAATGTGGGACCGCTGGTGAACAAAATGGGTGCCCTGGTGACAGAAGATACAGAGAAAGCGGAGTTACTGAATGCCTTCTTTGCTTCAGTCTTCTCTGCCAAGGCTGGCCCTCAGGCTCCCCAGTCCTTGGAGGTAAGTGAGCAAGCCTGGAGAAAGGATGACCTTCCCTCCGTTGAGGTGGATCAGGTTAGGGATCTTTTAAATAAGCTAAACACCCACAAATCCATGGGCCCCGATGGAATGCACCCGCGAGTGCTGAAGGAGCTGGCAGATGTCATTACTGAGCTACCCTCCATCATCTACGAAAGGTGCTGGAGAACAGGTGAGGTGCCTGAGGACTGGAGGATAGCCAATGTCACTCCATTCTTCAAAACGGGCAAGAAGGAGGACCCAGGGAACTACAGGCCGGTTAGTCTCACCTCCGTCCCTGGTAAGGTGATGGAACAATCATTCTGGGTGTCCTCTCCAAGCAAGTAGAGGAAAAGAAGATCATCAGGAGTACCCAGCATAGATTCACCAAGGGGAAATCATGCCTGACCAATCTGATAGCCTTCTAAGGTTGCATGACCAGCTGCGTAGATGAAGAGAGAGCAGTGGATGTTGTCTACCTTGACTTCAGCAAGGCTTTTGACACTGTGTCCCATAACATCCTCATAGGGAAGCTCAGGAAGTGTGGGTTGGATGAGTGGACAGTGAGGTGGATTGGGAACTGGCTGAACAACAGGGCTCAGAGTGTTCTGATTGGTGGGGCAGAGTCTAGTTGGAGGCCAGAAGCTAGTGGAATTCCCCAGGGCTCAGTACTCAGCTTGGTCTTGTTCAACTTATTCATCAATGACCTGGATGAGGGGACAGAGTGTACCATCAGAAAGTTCACTGAAGACACAAAACTGGGAGGAGTGGCTGATATGCCAGAAGGCTGCGCTGCCATTCAGCGGGACCTGGATAGGCTGGAGAGTTGGGCGGAGAGGAACCTGATGCAGTTCAACAAGGGCAAGTGTTGAGTGCTGTACCTTGGGAGGTCGAACCCCATGCACCAGTACAGGCCGGGGGCTGACCTGCTGGAAAGCAGCTCCGCCGAGAGGGACCTGGGAGTCCTGGTGTATGACAAGCTGACTATGAGCCAGCAGTGTGCCCTTGTTGCCAAGAAGGCCAATGGTATCCTGGGGTGCATTACGAGGAGTGTGGCCAGCAGGTCGAGGGAGGTTATCCTCCCCCTCTACTCTGCCCTGGTAAGACCCCACCTGGAGTCCTGTGTCCAGTTCTGGGCTCCCCGGTTCAAGAAAGATGAGGAACTCCTAGAAAGAGTCCAGAGGAGAGCAACAAGGATGATAAAGGGACTGGAACATCTCCCCTATGGGGAAAGGCTGAGAGAGTTGTGCTTGTTGAGCCTGAAGAAGAGAAGACTGAGAGGGCACCTCATCAAGACATACAAATATCTTAAGAGTGGATGTCACGAGGAAGGAGCCAGACTCTTGTTGGCAGTGCTCAGTGGCAGGAGAAGGAGCAATGGGCATAAACTGAAACATAAGAGATTTCAGTTGAATATGAGGAAAAACTTATTTACTTTGAGGGTGACGGAGCACTGGAACAGGCTGCCCAGGGGGGTTGTGGAGTCTCCTTCTCTGGGGAGAAGCCCACCTGGATGATGTCCTGTGCAACCAGCTCTAGATGAACCTGCTTTGGCAGGAGGATTGGAGTAGATGATGTCCCAAGGTCTCTTCCAACACTTGCCATTCTGTGAGTCTGTGATTCTGTGAAATATATTTAAAAATTGCTGAAACTCCCCCACTCCATATATGGTGTCTATAGCTTTTTAAACTTTGTCTAATGAATATCATAATTCTCTGTGATACTGGTAATGTCCACAATCGATAGCAAAACATATGATTGGTGGCAATAAATTTTTTTTTTTTTTTTTTAATATTTCTCATTAAAATAGACTCAGACATTATTTGGAATTTGCAATAAATATGGTGAGAAAGAAATGAATAAATAAATAAATAAATTATAAGAGAGCATCAGCTGAGTATATTTAGTAACTTGAGGATATGTGTGTCAGAACCAGGCTGTGAGAGAATGGGTAACAGCAGGTGGAAAGAGGAGAGCAGAGGAGAAGGAAACATATTCAGGGAGTTAAAAACTAGCCAGTTACTGTACCCCAGTTTAAGGATTAAGTGAAGTGTGTAAAGGGAGTAAGAACATATATTATAGAGTAAATTAATCCAGGTAGAGTTAACTGAGACTAAACAAATTACGGTAGAGGTCAGTCCAAAATAGCCATCTAACTTTTTATCTGTTTGACATTTTACCTCTGTTATTTTTTTGTCCAAACTGTTCTAGCCAGTCAAGCAATAAAACCTGAAATATTGGCATTTAGTTATGGCATACCAAGGAACTGTTAAAACATCTTTAATGGCATTGTACAGATACATTTTTATTAGTGGTCTACTTGATATAGGGAGGCTTTCAACTAAATTGCCCTGTGGTTCTTATTTATTGGTCTCAGATTTGTATTATAGTGAGGGTCCCTAAGTCCTCAAACTGGATTCTGTAGGATCAAACTAAACTAGAACATGTGCAACTAATGTGCTCCCTCAACTAGCAAGCATGCATTCTTTGGGACCAGACTAAGCTGAAGAAGTTTCCCAAATATTTCTATTGTGCAGACAATGGCTCCCTGGCCCCATTTCACTCCTGTTCTGCTGCTATTGCCCTGCACCACCTGCTAATTTTGAATTGGTTAGTCCTTCACTGTTCTCTGCTCCTGTGTCCATTATCTCTGAAAAAGATGATAGCAGCTTTAAAGAGTAACAGGAAGAGAGAAAACATACTGAAGTGTTCATTATAAACTGCTCTATCATTTGCACCAAAGGAGCATACCAAGAGTGTTCTTAAATGATCTGGCAACTCCTCCTACAAAATAGGGATGTGTAGAAATAGCGATTTATTTTGGTGAGGTGAGATTTAAGATGGACTATCTATTTTTTAACTTTTTTGCTGAAAATCAAAGGTACCTGCAAGTCGCTTAATTTGAAAAGTGAGAATCTTATCTTTGGACCAGACAAATAAAACAAAAACATTGAAGCATAAAAATTAAATTAGCCTGAACTTGATTAAAAAACTCTCTAAAACCCAAACAGATTGTAGGATTGTGAGTAAAAATTCCCTACTGAGGAAAAAAATGAAGGGAATATTCACTGAAGGAAAGTCTCTTTTCTGTGTATTTTATTTTTAAAATCAGAAACCCAAACTAAGTCACTCCGTACGATAGGTTTGGATTAATGAAGACCTTTCTGACTTTTTAGGTAGTTCAGAGAAGAGCTTCAGTAGCCACTTCAGCAGTTTATTTTTTCAGATCACCCACAAGACAGTCAAAAAAGTATGCTTATGCCAAAGTAATATTGCTTATTGCTCTAGTCTATCAGAAGTATGAAGTGAAAGGATAGCAATACTTTCAGTCTTTAATGATTAATCAGTGCAAATTTGACTTTGGCAGAGAACAGCTTCAGTATGGATGTTATCCACTTCATTGAGATCCAAGCGTTTTTTTCAAACTGATTCTTACCATTTTGTAGAACAGAAATGTTGTGCACTGCAGTTTACTGGCACTTTAGTCACCACCACCAATTTTGCACTCTGCATTGATACAAATAAATGAGAGGAAAAATTAAGTCTTTAGGCTTTTTGGATCTATTTTTATTTTTTATTTTTAAATCTCAGATCACATTAGTTTTTCTGTCTCATCACACAGACAATTCAAAGCATCTGCAAATGATGTAGATATTATTTGAGTGGGAATGAATCTCTCTGTTCATGTTATGGAAACTTGATGCAATTTTTCTTAAAAATAAAAGGTTTCACATGATTTGGAATAATTTAATGTAATAAATTGAACTTTGAGGAAATCACTAAGAGAAGACAAGATACTGAGCTTAGATCTGAAGTAATTGCTTTCAGTAACATTAGAAGAAGATGCTTTCTTGTTCTTTTTGAAATTACAGAAGAGGTTATATTGTGCTGCTTAAACATAGTTCTCAGATGGAAGCGGTGTGAACTCAGAAGAGGCTATAGGAGTTTGGGTTTTTTGTTGTTTTTGTTTGTTGGTTTGGTTTGGTTTTATTGTTTTGTTTTTTTTTTTTTTAAGATGTCTAGATCTTTTCTATATTGCTTCCTGTGTTTTCAAGAGGGATGGAAAAGACAAAAATGAGCTGTTTTGCAGTTTGATTGCTTATCTGCAATCACAGTGTTTACAATGTGGATGTACCCATCCTGGATACACGGAAGTAATGACAATGCCTGTTGAGCCTTCAGCTTTCTCCAAGCAAATAATTTTTAACATTACTACATTCATGCTTCGTTTCACTAAAGGCAAAAATAAACGTTGCTATCACACCATGGTTAATATCAGCTCTTTAGAAGTTTGTTTCTTTGATCTTGAAACTGTTTGGTTTTGGTTTGAATTTTTTGTGTAGATAATATAATATTTTAAAAGTTTTGTCCTCACAGATAAAACGATTTTTTCTTCATGCCTTTGAAAATTTTCCAACATATTATCCCTTATAATGTATTTTAGTACTCTATCACATCTGCCACACCCAAATACAGACTGCAAATCCCATAGAAATTTTGTGCTCTTGACCCCTTCCAAAATGTAAACAGCTTGTTATTGACACTTTTTATAGCTTCGGGCTACAAAGCATGTGTTCCTTAAAAAACCTAAAAACTTCTTCCATCAAAAAGAAACAGAAAGACATGTTCAGTGTTCAAGTTCCCCCTAAATAAATAAATAAATGTCAGGTTTCATGAAGCCAGGGTGAATTATTTTATAATATTTCTCCCTATTTTAAAATAAAGCTTAAGAGAATTATAATTTTCATTTTTTAACTAAAATATAGCTCTAAATTTAATTTGCATATCTTGAAGAGGTGAAATGGTGATTCAGTTTTATGGATTTTTATCATATGAAGAACTAAATATGAAGTACATTAGAAAATCTAATGTTGAAGGTACAAGAAAATAGGTGGAAAAAAATACTGATGAGTATAGTCTGAGAGCACAGCAAATAAACTCCTAGGTTTCTTTTAAGAATATTTTTAAACTCATTTATATTAAACTACTTTGCTTTAATTTACTTTATCATTATATTAATTAGTTGTGATGCTTATACTGGCTTTTCATAACCAATTAGATAATGAGGTTCATGTCATTTAGAGGATAAATTTCCTGTTTCTAACTTTATATTGTCAGAACACAAGTTTTTTCCAAATTGCATACCATTCCTGAAACTTCAATTTGGAAGGAGGCCATTTACTTTAATTGATTCTTTCATTTCAGCAACAATGTAGTCATTCTCAAGGTGGTTTTTTTTTTTTTTTTTTTTTTTTTAAATAAAACAACAGTCTGCAGGTACTGGACAAATTTGATCTGTAATTGATAATTATAGTGACATTTCTGCGATCCCAGTATTTGGCAATGATCATGTAGGTGAAAAAATAAAGAACTGGTTTGGCAGAGAAACAGTGGAGGCAAGTAACTTATTTATTACAGTTTTATTGAAGAATAGTGCTGACTTATTCCCACGGAGGATGTGACTTTCCTTTCAAGTCTTAAATTTGTTTTTTAAAAAGAAGCCTTGGTAGACATACAGCTTTAATCGACCTTTGTCGCTACCGTAGAGAAATTACAAGAATTGCAAGAAAATTACAGTAATGGAATTTTCCATTGTTTTATCTCTTGTAGCATACTATTATAAGTAATAATATGCTTGGGAGATGGTAAGACTTAAAACTACAGTCACAGGGCAAAGTCACTGCATTTCTTCTACTGCTCTCCTCCTAAACAAAAATCAAAAAGATTGTCTTAAGTGAACAGGGGAAAGAAGGAGAAATGTTTACGGAGTAAAACATCTGTCTTAGCGGAAAAGTGGTGTTGTTAGTTCCTCTTCTCTACAAACACCAGTGTTGACTGAGTGAGACCTTCCTTTCTCTGTTCAAGTTAAAACCAAATATTTTAACTTAAATCACCATCTGAAACTTCATTAACCTATTTTACTTGCCACTAGAAAACAGAAGGAAAAGTGCCAGACCACATCTCACTAGGCAGTGGGAAAAATTATTTTGGTTACCATTCTTACTTCAAGAATGATAAACTCGTAGTCAGTGCTGTTAAAAATACATGGAGAACTATATTACATCTGGCCAAAGCTCCTTCTATCAGGCATCCTGTTTCCAACCATGGTCAATAATGGTTTCTTGGAAGTGTATAAAACCAGAGCAAGCACGCAATGTTAATTGCCATGAATATTTTCCCACACTCCAGTGACTGAGCACTCACTTCATGTGAGAAATATCTTATCTCTGTGTTTAACAGCTTTTGATGGATTTTTCTTCCATGAATTTGCCAAATCCCCTTTTGAATCTCAGTAGATTTTTAATATTACCATAATACTCTTTCATAGACAAGTATCTTATTTTGTATGTTTTGCTCCTCATTGTTTCATTTGTCGCTCCCCTATTTCTTGTATCAGAAAAGACAGTGAACAGACACCTCCTATTCATCATGTCTGTGTCATTTCTCATTTGGGTCACATTTAAATGTTTTTTTCTTGAGTAATAATATTTAACTGTTTCTTCTACAGAAGCCATTTGCTGTAATGTACTATTTCAGTACTTCTGTACCCTTTTAGAGATGGAGGGTCCCACATGACAGACACATGGGATTAATTTATATGGTGACATGTTTTCTTTTTTGTACTCTATTTCTTTCCTAATAATTTAAAAATATTGTGTTACTTTTTTCCAATATTTACTTCTGAGCAATGTGATCACATTTTATAACCCTGAAACTCACAGGTAACTCAGTTTATCACTATGTCTATATAACTGCAAGTCTTAATTTGTTTTGCAATGTCTACTCCTTTACATTTACCTATATAGGATTACACCTCCCATTTTTTCTCTCAGTATTGTGAGGTCCTCCAGTAATTTTTCTCAGCCAAATCTTTCCAAATCTGAATTACTCAGGAGCAGGATGCTTTATCGCATAATTTTTTTTTTTTTCAATTTCTCAGGTAATTTATAAATTATAATTAAACTTGTAGCATAAAGACTGCACCAAAGACAACTATTAGTTACTACTCTATTTTAAAATAATTTTCAAATGCAGACCTACCCTGTTAAATATGAGAAAAACATTCTATAGACTTTTTGGTTGTATTGTATCATATCATACCTTAAATTTCTCAAATACCACTTGAGATTCAGGGTACATTGTCACAAATGAGTGTCCCTTACTGATACAGTGACTCTTTCAAAGCAGTCTGAAACTGTGCTGGTACTGATTTGTGACTTTCAGTGCTGCTTTTTCCCTGCGGCAGCTCTAACTACAGAGTCCCTCTAAGCTATTCCACAGATGACAGGAGAAACCTCATCTGACTAGTACTGGCCTTAGAAGAAGCTGTATTTCATAGCTGGGATCATTCAGAAGGCACATACAAATAAGGTAGACATTTAGTTTCTGTTAGTTTTATATGAACACCATAAACCTAAAAAACATTTGTCCAGATCCATGCTGCTTCAAACCATATGAGTAGAGATTCACTTACTGAATTAATGCTGTACCATACACCATTTATTTCAAATGTTCATTCTAAGACTGCATTAATATCCATTGTTCTTGCTATTTGAGTTCCATTTAAAAGATGAGTGCATATTTCTGATAGCTTGAATTGACAGCTTGAAGTCAGTGAATTGAATTAGGATATTTGTCTGTGCTGTGGTGTATTTGGAGGTCTTGATAAATTTACCGGTGCAATTAGCCTGATACAGTGTCCCAAGAATTGCATTCTTTGTAGAATAAAAATTTTGCCTTTTTGAGCAGCAGACCCGCTGAGATTATTTTCTTCAATCTTGAATTTTTTAATCATATTCCTCTCCAAAATAGTCAAATCCCACAAATGAAACTATGTAGTAGCAATGACTCTTTTGAGTACTCCAATAGATTTGTCTTTTTTGGGGGAAGATCTTTGAATTACTGAACTTACAAGAAAAATGTGCAGAAATGCGAACATCAGAGCCACAGAATAAAGTAGTTCATTTAACACTACACAGGAACTTGCCAAACTGGGTTGACAACTTAAAGCAGAAATACAGGAATGATGTGATATGGTTTAATAACAGCTTACTGCAAAGTAAAGCGTTTTTACTGCAAGGAAAGGCTTTTTATCTGAAATTCCACACAGAATTTTGGTTTTATTGTGGGTCCTTCAAATTCTCAGTTACAATGATGCTGATATAATCCCTCTGTGAATGCTTCTGTCACTTCTCCACTTCTTTTAGAAGAGACATAATCTTTTCTTATTTAGATTATATATTTTGGATTAAAAATTCCTAAATTGTGTCTCTTACTGCTATTAATTATTTTCATTTCCTAGTAAGGACTTGAAAATATTCTCTTCCTTAGCAGGGAATTTATGATATAACTCATATAAATATGTATATCATTGACATTCCAGAAAATAGTTGGCATAAATCCCTGGTATAAATAGCTTGTGGTTATTTTCTGGGCTTTCTTTAATTTTATTTTTATTTCTTTAATTTTATGTCAGTTTTCACAACCACAGACTTTTTTATTTCTACTGATTGGAAAGTATTTATTTGAATGATGAGATAGAGGAAATGTATTTTTTCTCGGCTTTGATCTATCTTTATGTTTCTATTCCAAAGGAATCCAATGTCTTTAAATGTTGATTTCAAATTTTAGTAATTCCATGTTATTCTGCTTTGAAATGCAGGCTGTCAGAATGGAATTGTCCATACCAGTCTTTATGAATATTAGCTAGGAAAGCATTGATTTTGTAATAGCAGTTACTATTATTAAGTCCTTTCCTATCACATTATTGTGAATTTTGTATACTGGGCAAAACTGATCAGCCAGGGCTCACTGGATATGTCAGTATTTCAACCTAATAAATAGAAGTTATAGTCACAGAAGGGTTTTACTGCAGATCTGCAGAGGAACAAGATACAACACCATATAAACTAGCAGTTAAATCTGGAAGTGATAGGCTAGTAAGCTTTGTCCTTCTTTTGGGTGTTATTGGCCGTTTTCCAAGTGTTGTTGGGGTCCTGTGCCCATGGCTGAAGTGTACCTCCACATGAAGCCCCAGTGGTTTTGGTTCCAGTGTTACAATGTGCAGAAGCCAGCTTGATTTTTTCTCTGTAGTTTAACTATGCAATGAATTTCTAAGGACAAGTAAATGCAGTATGGAGAAAGGAAATAAGAACTTCCATTTTGCTGTGAAGTATGACTAGATTTTTTTTTTCCAGTAACCAAAATAAGAAAGGTTTACCGAATTGAAAAAAATGAAGTCTTGTTGCCATACATCATTATCAATATTGCTAATGAGTACTGGATTAAGTACCTAATGTTTACAACAGAAAGTCTTCCACTTGTTCCAGTGATCGAAACAGGAAAGAGGGAAAGAGCTTGTGTATGTATGATATTGCACTGTTTTCTTTGGCATTTACCTTCTATTTCTGCTCCTTTTTGTCCATCGCTTCATATGTAAATGAATGTAAATGTAATGCTCTTGGCCATTATAAAGTTTTCTTTATTCATGAGGAAGAGAAGTGAGATATTGCTTTACTGTTGATTTAAGAGTCCTTAATTGTATCATAGGGATGTTGAATTTCTTTTCTTTTAGGTGGTCACTCAAATACATTAAGCCATTCATTTGGCTTAACAGCTTTTGTGTATGAAAAAAAATCATCTCAGTGATCCAGTTTCAGATCTTGTGGATGGTAATAATTTTGAATGGCTACTTCAATAGATAATATTTTACATTGAAACAATAATTACTGTTTGGCTTCTGAAATACTAAGGGAAATACAAATTCAGACCATCAAGGGACATTTGTGGAGGTTTCAGAGGAACTTGAGTTTCCTTGGCAGTGAGAAATTGCAGGAGAACTTCAGTGACAACAGTTTTCAAAAAAACAAATCTGTGTTCATTTTCTATTTGACTTCTAACATACTAAACTCTTTTTGCCTCCAGACCTAAAATTTCTCTGTCAGTAGAAAATGCATGGGTTATTTTAGCTTTTAGAAAAAATGCTTTGGTTTTTTTGTAGTGATCTTATCCTTCCTCCCAAACATTTGCACTTGAATTATTTCCTATCAAACTTAGAGTTTTTCTATAGAGGTTTAACATGCCTAAGTTCTCTCTGTAATTTTTATTTATTCACTTACTTGCAGACCTTTAAAAATGTTCCAAGTGTCTTCCAGGTGAAAAGAATGAAACAGAATGAAAAGACGATGTCTGCTTTGACACTTTCCAGTATTTCTGATCATAAAATACACTTAAATGCATATAAGGAAGTGAAAGAGCAAAATATTTGAGGATGAACTACATTATCCCTGTCAGTGAGACAAATAATTAATATGTTTTTACGTAAAAAGAGTATTACCTGCACAGAAAAAGCATTATTTATGTCAAACATGTCATGCACTATTTCACTCACTGGTTCTTTATGGCAGAAGTAAATCTAAAATCCAGTTCTCCATGGGACCTGCAGTTCCTTAAGTCATTAGATCATGCTGAAATTTATTCCCCTCCTTCTTACCTTCCAGATAACCTTTCAAATCACAAGCAAAGCAGGATTCTATACCGCATTCACTTTTCTTAGTCCTGTTTCATCCTCTGAATACAACCAGACAGTACCTTGAATAAAGAAAAAGCTTTGTGGGTGATTTGTTTTGTGATAGTATGAGATACATTCACAAGGGGAGTCAATAAAAGTGATAGAGACAATTTTAATTCTGGCAGCATCTCTCCCTCTCTCAATGTTGTCGGTCTTCTCAGTGACAGCCTAAGCAAGTTGCATGGTTCATACTAATGGAAGATTATTGAAAAATACTAGTGGCTGTCAAATTGCTGATGGATTCTTCTAGATTAGATGATGGTCATGGTTCTAGATACCTAAGAACCTAAAATGCATATATTTATGTGATTCTTTACATTGAATTCTCAGTTTGACGGTACATTAGACTTCTATCTTTTTTAGTAATGATTTGTCCAAAGGCCAGCTAGAATTTGCCAGGGTCCAGAAAGCTCTGAATTAACAGTTCTGTGTTCAACTATCTCTATAGATACAAAGAGAAACTGAAACAAGACTTGGAACATGATGAGATGTTCAAGATGCATCTCACTTGCACCAGCAGGAGCAGTATCTTACCTGTGACTTTCTATAATGAATAGCAAATCAATCAAACCAGGAAGCAAAATGGGATTAAGTCATCAGCGTAAATCCTGAGTCTTTTGTGACTCTGTGGTATGATACCAGCTTCATGCCAGTGAATTCCAGCAGGGGTACACATGGCCTTCTTTAATGATATATATGAATGACACTACCTACTATAAAATCAACATTGCAGACTTTGAAATTAAGGGTGATTATTGCTCTCTTAAAGTTTCTAAACTCTCTTAGCCTTCAGTTTCAGTTTCTCAAAGCATACAATGATTACCCAAAAAATGAAATGTATGTTTTTCGTTGCTTAAATGACAGATAGAGAATTTCATGGCCTAATGAAGATAAAATGTATAGGTTTTAATTACAGAAGAAGAAGAAGAAGCACAAATTACAAGGCTAAATAAAATGATGTCAGTGTAAAGCAGAGTTATGTTGCTGACTGCATGACATGGATTCATTAAAAAAAATCTTTTAAATAATTTTCCTAGCCAAAAAAAGGAAGACATAAACAGTTTAAATTAAATTCAAATACATTAAATGCTAACTCTTGGAGACAAAAAAGAAATCACATTCTTAATTAGTAATTTTTTTTATTTTTTAAATAGATTACCATCTCGGAAATTTGAGTAATTATTATAGCTTGTTAAGTACTGCTGATGAGATGTTACTGTGCATCCTCATAGTAGAGCGATTCTAAAATGGCCTATGCAAGTTTTAGATCAAGCACCTACTCCTATCTACAAATCGAAAAATAGCTTAAACTGTGCAGTATTTTCTAAATGCACTTGCTCAGGAAGGAAAAACCTCTTTGAATGGTGTCCTATATTAATTTTTACTTTTTGAGCAAAGGTTTATTCATCACATAAATATTTGTTTCATATAATGCATCACAGAAAATTAGATCAAGTAAGAAATGTAAAATGACATATGATGGGAAGTTCCACTGAAAAATGAACTGATTCTATATGCAAGAAACAAAAGAAAAAAAATAAAAAGAAAACTCTAACATGACTGAATTAACAGAATTTGCCCCTACCCCAAATTTTTATTCTTCTCTCATGGATGTTTGAAAGCATAGGAAATATTTTTCTAATGCATTGGGATCATAGTTTCCCCCCCCTTGATTTAATAATTTCTTGTGAATTTTCTGTATTAGACAAAGCAGATTAAGACTTGCAACATGGTAAATAGCCACTGAACTGAACTGCACCCTGACAATATATGAGTCTGCCACTCCTCCAGGGAGATGTCGTACGTCCTTTGTCTGAATCTGATCCCTAATTAGCAAGACATTGCAGCTACCCTGATTAGGAAAAGTCAGCAGCCACAGTTCATCAAAGGGAATGACAGGCCATGACAACATGATATGGGACTTGAACTTTTGAAGACCTTTTACTAGAAGACATCTAGTAAAAGAATAGGTATATAGGCATGTTCAAATCCACCTTCTTTACCATCTGTTGTTTGGCAAATCTGTAACATGGTCAGCAATGTAATGAAGGGATTTAGTTCTGCTCGAGAAGACCTGACCTTGCATATTGTGTTCATGTATCTGCTTGGTTCATGAAGGCCATTCAGTGTATATGACAAGCTCATACTGACATTATAAAGCCATGGTGAAGGTTGTTATCATGTATATAACCATTATTATTTTGCAAACATTGTTGGAATTGTTTTCTTTTACTGTATAAGTGACAAACTTAGAAGTGACCATCATCTATGTCTTAGCATACGGAAAAGCATACCCAGCAGCACTGTACTTCTGCCAATATATATCTTTTTACCTGAGACATGCAAAATGTGGAGATGACAGTGAAGAAGGAGCAACCTAAGTCACCAAATTCCATGCTCACCAGAAAAGGCTTGCTAACCCGATTTTGGTGATACAGCTACCCTGTTATTTTAGGTGAAAGGCCCTAATGAAGATCTCCCAATGCTTATACTCCTCTGTACTGTTAGACAAACAGATTTTTATTGCTTGGAGACATTTGTTACTGTAAGGATGAAGCAGCTACTCCTTTGGTTGTACTCAGTCTTCCACAGTGAAAGCTCATGTATGTTTTCCCTGTGTGAAGGGTCATTTCATCCTGTGAGTGCTATGGTGTTGTAATGGCAAGGTGTGCAATGCAGATGTGAGGGACAGACATATGCCTTTTCTGAGCCATGATGTTTCTGGAGACTGCCATAGAATTTATGATAAGGCTTTGAGATACAGTGAGATACAGTTCCTGGCTGTGTAGGATTCAGTTAAATAGACCTGGGCAACTTTGACAGGATTTTCAGGGATGTAAGATCATCAGTGCATCCATATTCCCTGTTCACACACTGTGAAAGTGCTGCAGGGAATGTCTGCCAGACCATTCTCATGGCACTCCTGAAGGACCCCCAGGGCTAAGTCAGTATAGGCAATATGGAAATCTGACCTCAAGGAAACTACTGTGGGTTTATATTTTACAATAACATAGGAACTTGCCTTAACTTGCTGTATATATTGTAGCTGCTAAGGCTGGAGGAAGGATTAAGAGAGAAGCTAAGACAACATTTAAATGAAACAAGAAGTTTTTTCAGGATGTCCACAGTATAAGGACTTGGCTTGGGTTCAGAATTTTTACCCACTATAACTTTTCTAAAAGAGGAACATCTGAAAAAAACTGTAAAGATTATTACTAGTTGCTTTGTCTGTGAAAATACCTTTATTAAGGGGAATGTCATAAGAAAAATGGAAAGAATCTGCAATTCAGTAGTAACTGTTGCTGTTTGCAAAGCTGTCCTCTAACTAACCATAACTGCTATTATTCCTGCAGTGCTTCAAGAAAAGGGTTGCTATTAACTCATGCTGTTTTACGAAAGTCCCTTCCTGACACACTTTGTGCTTTATTCAGAGGCAGCAAGCAACCTCATCATGTGACAACAAAAATGACATTCAGGCAAGCAGCATTCTACCGTTCAATTATTCTATGTAGCTGTAGCAAGGCACTTAACAAACATCAATACACTATTAAATTTATTTCTTCAAATGGAGAACAAGACCTGAGAGAGAAAATATTGGGGAAAATAGCATTTTTTTTGAAAATAAGAAAAAAAAAAAAGGAAAGAAATATGTGGATAAAGAAGAAGGGGCAAAAAATCTGAAAAACCCATATGACAGTGTTACGAACTATGCAGTAGAGGTATTTATAGTAATGCTTTTACATCGCCATGACTCCTTTGTTCATTGATCTATGTCCACGAGTCTTCTGATATTTCAGATCTTTAGAAGCTTCAACTAGCCACAAAATACCCTCTTCAAAATATGTACATTCAGAGAGAGTGTATTAAATTATAGAACTAGAGAAAGAATGAAGACAAATTAATAAAGAGAATCAATATTTCTTTTCATTCTCATATATTTGTGGTAATCCAGTAAAATTGGTTTCTATACAATTCCCCGTGAGTCCTTCCACACCTTCCACTTCACAAAGCACTTGCTAGGAGCATAGTCAAAATATTTCAGAAAATGACTATATGAATCTTATCAACGTGTTACTGAAGATGGTTTCAGTGTCAGAAAACAAAGACAAACCTGTTAAAACCAGAATAATTAGTTGACAAATATAATTTAGTTTATTTTTGTGAGTTTAGGGTTTTCTGTCTGTTTCATATGAATGACACCTTTTCTATGGGAGAATCTTGCAGTAGCCAAAAACTTGGTAGAAGAAAACACATTGCAGGGAAGTTTTTAGAAACAAGGTAAAACTGTAACTGGTTAACACATTAGTACAGGTCTTGAACTTGGCTATCTTGTGAAATTCTTTCAGAGAGAGGATTTCTATGATAGATGATTCCAAATACTTAGTTTAATAAGGAAGTGAAAATTAAAAGCTAGTTGTAAAGCAAATTTTTTTCTAATGCAGGCTATAATTTTTAAACTTGGTTTATTCGATAACATTTTTTCTACAATTTCTACATTACCAAAATAAAAAACCCCATCAAGTTAGAGATTGGGAACCAATACATTTATATGTAATAACATGTTCTGAGTATTAAATTAGACAGTTTATTAATTGTAGGCTGAATCCTGTGCCTTGGCAGAGTCAGAAAATAAAACTTTTGTGAGCTATACACTCATGTTGAATTTTATATCTATTGCAGCCTCTTCTGGTCTACAAAAATGGTCTGTTAATGAAGATGACAATTTCCAAAGATAAATGAGTCTCTAATTCTTAGTAGTTAAAAGAAGCTACATGGTATGCAACTACTCAGATAAGTATTAGAAGAGTTAGTGATTTACCACTCTTCTAGGGAAGAGCAATATTTCCAGTCTTACCTCTACTTCTGTGAGGAAGTGAAATGAGTGCTCTCCAAAACATTTGGCAGAATTTTTGTGGGCATACATAATATATACATCATAAATAATTTTTGTGTGAAATTAATATCTCCCAATATCTATGTTGAATCATATATCATTGGAAAGGGTGTCCTGAACCCAGAAGCTTTCCTGGTTTCAAACACATGAAAATTTTTTAAACTTCTGATTGCTTCTAGTAGAATGTGTTTATTCTGTATGTTAAAGTTCATGTCTGGGCAGTTTAGTCCTCAATATTGCTCATCTTATCTTTTGGACAAGTGTAATTTTATGGAAGTAAGAGAGATGCACATATCTCAAGATTATATTTGCATGTGAGGGTCATTAAAAATACTTATTAAATGATTTGCCCTAACTATACTTGGTTCCATTAAATAATTGAATATTCTTCTGTGAGACTTGAATTAAGACTCCTCATAGTTATGAGACAAAGAAATGCCAGAAAATTCAGGACAGAATAAAGTTATGCTCAGGTTTGATGTGCAGGAATCTGCAGAGAGAGGCAGCTCACTGAAGAGAGAAAGTCTAGGTGGAGACTAGCACCACTGGCATCAACCAGTCTTTGCTGAGTTTGTGCAAAGTCAAATTTCTTCAAGTTCATAATTTAGTTGAGTATGTTTTCTTTTAAAAAACCATCAAAAATAGGCACTAATTAAAAGTACAATTACCTGCTATGAGCATAACGGCATAGCAATTTCAGCAGCCAAATGCTGTTATAATCGGAAGTTTCTCACAAATGCAGAGGACTGGACTTCCCCAGGAGCTGACTAGAAATTCCAATATCTGATAAACCAGTAGTAAATCTCATCTACCAAAAAGAGACACAATGTATTTAACCACAGTAGGCTGTTATAACCTGGATCAGTACTGTGGGTCATATTCTGCTCTTTCTCTGAACTCTGTAAAAGTATGCTTAATCTTCTCCTGATACATATGTTTTCTGCTTTTTCACTATCAAAGCTATTCTGAGAGAGAGAAAGGGACACCTTTCCACCTTTCCTTCTTACTTTTCATCTCAAACATCACCTGAGGGATAATTCACCTGGTTTTACAGGCAACACAATTTTAGAAGTCCTATGCCATGTTCATTTCAAAATTACAATTATTTTGGAAGAAGGCAGCAGAACTAGTGGCATAAAACTGTAATAGCAAACTCCAGTATTAATATCCTGAGACAGAAACATGGTAATCCTGTAATTTAAATTGTGCTTGCTTATACAGTTTGTTGATTTGACCCAAAAAATGGTCTGTGGGAGATTTACAAGTTTTTCTTCAGTTTCTGGAGTAAATGCATGTTATCTGTTGTTTTTTTCCTATCACATTGTAACATTCTTCCTAATTTGTCAGCTTGTTTTTTTGTTTTTTTTTTATTATTATTATTTCTTCTTATGAGGTAATAAAGCCAGTTGGCAGAAGTCAAGCTCAGACTGTCAGACAGGTCTTTCACCTCCCTCATTGTAGATATGTTCAAGTCTATTTTAGTGAGATGTTGTTTCTCTCTCTTTATAATTACGCTAGTCAGTTTATGTTGCACTGAATGGTGATTGATTTTTCCAATGTCACCTGTGATATGGAGTTGAGAAAGGCCAAGTACCTATGTATTATTTATTAACTGTACATATAAGAGCAAATTAAAACCAAATTTAATTCTCTACGGGTACAATAGCATCCCAGAATTGCTGTTTAAAATGTTTAACTCTTGTGGTGGTGTGGTGTTCCCCCCCCCTCCCTGGTCCCAGCTCCCTTCCCCGGACCTCTTTCTATAACATTGCTCAAGTGATAACCACCTGTTGTTGTTGTGATAGATGTGTCTGATCATGAAGGATGCATCCAGTAGATGCGGGGGAGACAGGTAACAATACAATAGCCACGGGCTATTGTGGAATGTGCCCACCTAAACACAGTGAAGAAACTAAAATCTGTGGTCAGTATGCAAAGATGACTATGAGCCAATCACCTTACCCCCATAAATAGTGGAAAGCCCAAGAGCCCTTGGAGCTCTTCTGCACGGCAGTGGGCTGCACACCAGGATCTCCCCTTGAGCAGGGATGCCTCTCCTCGAGGCTGAGAGATTCCTTGCCACAACAGATTCTGGGTAAGTGACTTGTAGCATACTAAAATTTGAAATGTTAACTAAGTGATATAAAGGATTGATTGCACATATGAAATCCTTCAGAGATAAACCATTGACCAAGACTGGGACTAGGTTTGGATCCAGCCGCACCTAGACTCCTCTCTGAGGAAGGAGTTTAGAAAGCAAGGGGGTCCTTTCTGAATCTCATGACTCAACAGGAGAGTCTCCCTGACAGTTTTGTCTGACCCTGTCCTCTGTGCAGTAAATAACAAAGCATACCTTGCCATCAAATCTTGTTAAACCAGTGTTGTATGTACCATTGAACTTTGTTAATTCATTGTTTTACACCAATAAACTATATTATTTTTCCCTCCCTCTCACTCCATCCATGACAGCTTTCTTTTTTATGACATCTATAATAGTAAATTAATTGTTCTTGGCATTTTGGGGGAGATGTGGAGTGAGAGGGAAGAAAGACTGATACAATTTCAGAGGATTACCTAAATGAAGATTTTAGGAAGTTTGGAACCCCCTAAATTATACTGATTGCAATTGGTATTGTGAGAAAAAAACCTGAATATTAAATTTGCAAAATAACCCAGATCACATAATTATTCTTATAGAAATTCCTTAATATCAATATTTTTTAATGGGCCAATCCTAGTGCTTAAGTGAGTTCAGTAGCTGCTTTCAATATGCTTTAGTTTCCCATTTGACTTTCTGCTGCTGATTACTAGCACTATAGGGATGGCTGCTGAAATGGTCATCCAGACCTTCTTCCTGGTGCCATATCAATTTCTGCGAAACTGCATACAAAGGTATAGTGTGCAAGCATAGAATACAGCAACAATAATTTGCTAAAAATTATCAGGAGAAAACTGACACTGGCTCATGAATGACTGCTAATTTATTTTTTATTGATTTAAGTGAAAACAACTTTAAGCTAGGAGAGATTAATATGAAAAGTAAGCCTAAGTGAAGATGCCTCAATACATTATGCAGAAAATAGCAGCTCCCGTGTGGTTAATACAGAACTAAAATAATTGAAAATTATGCTTTCTTTTACCACAAAGAAAATTAACCACCAGCATCTTCTCTCCCCATCTAATGATGGAATTTTGAGTGTCTTGTGACTCCAGGCTTAGTTCCACTAAATAAGCTTATATGAAGATTTTTTTTTTTACTTATTACTTTACAGTGATAAAATGAAGAACTCTAGTTGACCTAAAAGGAACATGTAAAAATCAATTGAAAACAACATCCTGAATATTCTCATCCTGTATGTTATTCTTATTTGCTCTCTCTTCTCTTCACTTCACTTTATCACTCACTATTGTATTAAAAATGAATTGGTGAAGGGATTAATTTTAAGTTAATGTATATTATATAACTAATTGCAGGTAAAAAATCATAGGTGTCTTTAAAAAATATTTTCCAGCCAAGATTCTTCAAATAATTAATAAGTATTGTTCAAAGCAACCAACCATTTTACAGATGAGAGGACAAAGAGAATGAATGAATTTTCTGAGATTATAAAATAATTGCTCACTGCATAGGTAGAGCATAAGCATCTAATTCTGTTTTTTCTTCTATGGTTTCTTAGCCAGTGTTGTTATTTCTGTTAGTACAGAGCAAGCATCTCAGTTCTATTAGTTATTCTGCCCAGATGAAATTCAAGTGTCTTAAAGTTATTTTTAATCAGCTTCAGATAGGCTACATCCCATCTCTTCCACCTAGGTTCTTTCATTTGGATAAGGTGTGTTGTACACAAAAGCATTCTTTCATTGACTAATGACTGTCACCTCCAAACAAGGCCTTCTTAACATGTCCTGAGTGAGATATACCAAGACTACACTTAATGCAGTGATCATCACTGTGCCTTCTAAGCCTTCCTATTGAAGAGTGTAAGATGAACCATGGATGCAGAATCCTTTCCTAGAGAAACTTAGCCAGGCTTGCATGAAGAGACAATTTCCCCATAATTGCTCATACTGTAAAAATATCAAGAAAAGAGGATGGAGAAAAACAAGGAGAAACTGAAGAAGAAAGAAAAAGGTTAAGGTGAAAAAGACGAAAAGTCATAGAACTGTGGAAAAAGATTCCAATCTAATCAGATTGGAATATTTTGAAGAACTTTACAAATGCATGTATAGCACTTTACAAAGATGCTTAGAAGAATGTGAGAGACTGAAGAGCTAGCTTACTGTCTCAAAGCTTGCTCCTTTGTGTGCTTACCTGAGATCAGACAAGGTGGCTTGCAGGCTTGCTGAAGCAGCAGACCATTCCTTTGCTTATCGGACATGGACATGCAGGTGGGGCGCTTGCCCAACAAAGCATGCAGTTTGAACCCTGCCCCCGCCCAACAACAACAAATCCAAAAGGAAAGCTCGTGAAATGTATGTGCAAGTGTGTCCCTTAGGCACGCTGCCTATAAAAGGCTGCTGTCTCAGACCCCCTTGGGGGGTGGGGGGAAACATCAACTCTGTGTCTCTGCAAGCGACCACTGAAGACCACTGACTTCGTGGGTCATCACTGAAGACTCTGGTGACCACTGACTCCATGGGAGACCACTGAAGACCCTATGCAATCACCGTCCCCACGTGTGTGATCACCCACCACTGAAGACCCCAGAAGCACGGACCCTCAGGATGCCACGGATCCATGGTGGTGACTCCGCTCTTCCATCGGGACCTCTTGCTTAATTTCCTATCTTTTCTTCCTTCCTTTCCTATCGCTGCTTTCTCTCTTTCCCCTGAAGAGTTAATAAACAGGTGGATTTACAACATCTGACCTCGTTTGTATCTTAATCTCACTCGAAGGGATCAAACCTGAAATGAGAGGTTGGTCGAGCCACCCCTAGCCTCCCAGACTTGTCTGAGGTTGGCTAAAAAACAAGGGGGCCTTCCTCTCATCCAAAAAAATTGGATCTTAACAAAGACAATTTAGATACTGGTTTTGCACCATGGATAGGGAGGCACAGTGCAGAGTTCTTTCTGGATTTCAGTAAGAAAGACCCAATAACAAATGGTATAATAAAATAGCTGTTTTAATAACATAAATTGATAATTAAAAGGAATCCCTCAAAATGTCTGTAGCTTCACCTTACGCTTAATTAATTATATTTTGATGCTTGCAGCCATGTATTTCATGCCATTTCATGACAAGATACTAGGAAAGTATCTTTGAAAATTTAAATAGCTATTTACTGATAAGCAAGATACAGGAAAGTAATTACTAGAAAAAAGATAATCATAAACAATACAAAACCACCTTTATATAAAAGGTCAGATGGAAGAAAAATCATAATGAGATGGTGCAAAAGATTAAAATGAAAGCCCTTTGAGTTACCATAGCTCTATTAACTTCTCTTTAAATATGGGAATATGGGAAGATTTCCCTGCTTAGAATTACTGTCAGTGAAATCATATATGAATAATGCTTACAGAGTTCAAAGGAAAATGAGATAATGTATGGTATATGGTTCACTTTTTAAAGATGCAATCAATGTGTCTTTCCTTGGGAACTGATGCACACAGAAAGCTCCCTAATGTGTCTTCTCATATAAGTTCATGGCTACTGATCCACAGTCTTGAAATTCACCCATGATAGCATCTTGGAAGCAGGAAAGGATTGGGTAAAACTGTATTTTAAAACTTTCCTGTAATGGGTTTGTGTGGTTGCTTAGCTGCTTGCTGGCGTCAACCCACCACAAGGCTTCAATAGTTAAAGGATGTTGCACAGGCTGCCTTTTTTGCAAGTTTAGATTCCTGTTTCTTAACCTGGTTGTTTTGCTTTCTGGGCAATAGTCCACAACATTTTCCTTTGCTTTAAAGAAGAAATACTGCAGTGATTACTCTGTTTGTCTAGGACAGTGGGCAATGACAGTATGATTGTCTGGACTATAGAAAATTACTCCCATTTAATTGTCAAATAAGTTGTAAGATCTCACATAAAGCTGTCTGAAGCCAAGTAATTTGCAAATTTCAGGAAGAGTTCACTTGTAAGTAATTCTTTCCAAGTAAGGATTTTTCACTGGTAGCTGTGCCAGAAGGCCCCATCAGGTTTAAATATAGAAACTGTTAATGACAACATCAACTGTTTTCATTTCTACTCTGCTGAATGAAGACAAAGATACTGGGCCGGGGAGGTAGGAGACAAACAAGGACTTTGCAGATCACTGTTTGCCTGCAGTCAGTGGAGGGATGGTGTGCATCAGGCATCCCAGCCTCATTCTGGAAATATTCTCCAGAGTTAGTATTTCAGCAGATGTGGTGCTACGCAAACTCTGTGCTGTAGTGGGGTTGCTCTAGCCCTAGGAGACTAACAGATAGTAGTCCCATCAAATCTACTGGGGGAGATTTTATTACTATCTCCCATTCCCCTGCTATGATTCTGGAACTACTGGCATTCTTAGAACAGTACTACAGTTTCTCTATGATGCCTCAGAAGCACCACATCATTGAAGATTTTACAGTAATTCTTACAGCATTACTGATTGGGAAGGAAGGGAAATAATGTTTACTCTGCTACCTACTCACATGGTAGACAATTTGCTCACTTTATCTATCCGTCAATATCTGTTACACAATATGACTCTGAATTTTACATCAGCTGTGGCTTTTCAGTTGTCTTCAGTAATGATAATACAACATACAGTCTATGGAGTAGCCATCAGAGGAACAATTTTCTGAAGTTTAAATAATGAAAAATAGTAAGTGATGCAAGAAAAGTTGCAAATGCAAAGTTGACTCCACTCATTATATTGCTGCCACTTCAAAACGTTACGTAGTTCACATCAAAACAAGCTCCTTAAACTTCTAAGAATATGAAACCATCTAGCATGGTTGTCCTTCAGCAGTGCCCATTAGGAGATGCTTGGAGAGAACAGGGATAAGAACAGGGCAAGCATGAAGTATCACCAGAACACGAGGTTAGCAGATGTACCGTGTCGAAGGAGGTATTTTGCAGGAAGATACCAGATTAATCTTCCCAGATTAAATTAATACTTCCAGTTTTCCCCTCATATCTGGGGAGTATTTTGGAGTACATTCAGAGCAAAATGTGAGCATCCAGAATGATTTTCACTGTGCTATTTACACACTCTGCTACCCACAAAGGCCTTTTGGATTACCTAGAAGGGAACTAGAAAGGAGAATAACACAAAAAGGCAAACTTTAAACCATCTCAAAACCACAACTTTATATGTTATCACTGACATATTAATTAAAATGTTTTTCTTCCAACTAGGCAGCATTCTGCTATTTTGTCCAGATCAATCCGCAGTAAGAAGTCTATAATTCACATCTTTGTATTGGCCAGGTTCTAGAAATGCTGAAACAATGAGCTGCTTAGTGAAATATACGTACAGAAATGTAAATTTTAAAGTATATTAATACATCTGACATCCAAACTACCTCATTATTGCCTCAGATTTTCATACACATTGGACAGGAAAGGACAAGAATAGACCCCTTCAAACGCCCATCTCTCTCAATGTGGATAAGCAATTGCCCATTTGCATTTTACCTCTCAGTAGTTCTACTCTTTGCAGTCATTCAGAAAATCACATATAACCCTGAAGCAGTTAAATCAACAAGAAATAATAGCCAATGGCATGCAAAGCTGTGGGAAGAACTGCAAAAATTAACACTGACAGCTGCATTTGTTTGGTTCCTAGAGAGAAGTTATTTGTCAATCAAATGAATACTGAAACTTCAACATGAGAAAGAAGATATATATCTAATCTATAACATACATATATATATATAGTCTTAATATATCAAGTCCTCCATATTTTTAGGTCTTTTGCTTGTTTATAAAATTTTCTGCTTTCCCCCTTCATCAGAAATATACCACTCTATTCTAGTTATTTTTTCTGTTTCATTCTTAGCCATCTGGCAATGCATTTCCTCTTCAGTTTCTCAAAGATTGTGAAGTAGATATTAAAGTGATATTGGAATGCAAAGTAACAGCTGAATTTCAATGCAGGTTTGAAAGGTACTATTGACAGAATATATCATAGCATAAACAGACCTGAAATATTTTAATTAATTCAATTTTGAGCCATAAGTTAATGCGGAGTCAACCTCACTCATTTATATAAGAAATTTGGCAGCCACATTTGGTCAATTATTTATGCATCATTGAATGATAGACATGAGCTTGAGACCACTATTACTGTTAGATTCTACAAATATTAAGTTTTGCATGCTCTTCCGCAGTGTATTTCTTATTAGAAACATAGTTTCTCAATAGAACACAGTTTCTCAAACTACTCAAACTATAGTTTCTTAAACTATTCGGTAAATTAGTTTCAGTAGGAAATATCCATCTTTGAAAATCAAGGCATATTTATATCCACACTGATAGTATAAAAAAATCTTTTATACTTTAGCACAAACATGTCTGTAATGATGAAGGCAGAAGCATTAATGAAATATAGGTGAGTATGTTTTTTCTGGGTAACATTGGTGAAAACACTAAGACTTATCCCTTCAGAAAGGTTTCTGTGTAGCATTCTTATTTTGGGAACATGAGTACAGTAAGGAATTCATTCAGAGTTCTGTGTTATATTCTGGAAATAAATCTTTTATTGTCCTTCTTTTATTAAAGAAAATGTATAAAAATTAGCCTATGAGGCAATATACTATAGTATCCATATTCTCTCCAATGCTTTTATTGCTGTAATTAATTTTCTGACAAATGAAAGATCAAATCTGTTGGATATTATGTCTTAGCAATAAGCTTTTTATTGTTTGGAAACCAATAATTGAAATATTTTACTAAATTCTGCTCCAGATTTTTGTGTCATCTCTTACTTAAAGCGGGAATATCTGGTCTGTTCATCTGTTCTGCAGATTTCCATATGACAGGTTAATTTTCTAGTTGGTATTGTTTAAACAAATTGCTATACTGTATTGCTACATTTTCTGCTATTTTTGTCTTAATGAGTCTCCTTCAAGAAATCCTATGGAGTAAAGTGGAAAGAAGGATTTGCTGGACCTTAGCAATAGAGGATACATATGCTATTGGGAATAGTGAAATCTCAATTTTTCAACATTCTGGAATTTATGTTGCAAGACAAAAAACAATACATGAAGTCCAAAATTTTCTCTCTTTCTTGTTGGGAAGTAAAATCAAACCTAGAAGAATATAAAATTATTTTTATTTTTAAACTTTTTTGTATTTCTGTCTTTCTTGTTGCAACTTCTTTGTGTGTATTCAGTCTTTCTTATTTGAAATGCACAGAATTTAAAAATGAATGTACAGGTTCGAGATGATCAGAACACTGTGAGGTAACACAAATATGGAGTGAGCAAAAGAACTGCATTTTAAATAAATAACAGTTATTTCTTTTAGAGGGTTTTCTTTAAATTAAATCAAATCAATAATGTGTTTAGAAGTTAGGATTCACACTGAAAACAATAGGAAATAAGGTGAAAAATGTAGAATGGAAAAATCCAGAAACCTAGACCAGCTGTGTTGTGTTCACATGGCAAGGTTTAGAAGTGGGTGGTCTGTGGGGGTGCCTTTTGTGAGATGACACCAGGAGCTACCCCCATGTCAGACAGAGCCAGTTCCAGTTCACTCCAAGACAGTCCCAAAGTTGAGCTCATCGGCAACCCTGGTGGTGCCTCTGTGGTAACCTATGTAAGAAAGGGTAAAAAAATGCTACAGAGCAGCTGTAAGAAATGAGTGAGAAAATGTCAAGCAACCCTGTACACATTAAACTTAGTGAAGAAGCAGGGGGAGGAAATGCTCCAGGTGCTGGAACAGAGATTTCCCTGCAGCCCATGAAGAAGAGCATGATGACACACATTGTCCTCTTGCATCCCGTGGAGGACCATGTTGGAACAGATACCCACATTGCAGCCTGTGGAGGATGCCATGATGCAGCACATGGACTTATCTTGAAGAAAGATGCAACCTGTGGAGAGGAGCCTGTTCAGGGTTTCTGTACTTGTGTTATTGTGTACTTGTACATATATTGCTTAACTGAAATACAAGAAGAATTAAATAGCAGGAAAAAAATTATATAAAGACAGGACTAATAGAAAATGATTCTCTGAAATGATACTTTTGTTTCATATTTTTCAGGCTCAAAGTGTTTTGAGGTCTTTAATGACCCACAACCGGGAACTTAGTATTTTTTACATTTGCTTTGTCATGGTAAGTTGATAAGAATTAATTATAAATTTGTTCCTGCAACATACTGGGGAGAGTCAACCAAGAAAGAGAAGTGTCCTCCGATGGACCAAGTAATCAAGCATCTGTTGCTTTAAACAGAAACATTGCCTTTTTTCCAGGTAAGAAAATACTGATGCTATGGTGTTCTAAAAAAAGGGGAAATATTAAGGTAATAAATTGATGACAGAATGGGAAAGGCTTCAGTCACTATTATACCGGGGAAAATCGACAGTGAAATGTTAATGACAGGTTCCATATTTATTAGGTTGCCTGTTTGCTGATGGTAAGAATAGCACATAAATATTTTCCCTCAAAAATTATTTATAATTACCTCAGGATAAACTGCAGATTTCTTGAATCTATAAGAAATCTCAGTGGATTATTTTGATTTGTCTTCCTACCTTGGGATTGGATTATTCAAAAAGAAAACAACTTTTAGATTCCCACCTGCAGGTGTTGCATACTAAAGTTTGCAATTAGAGTTACTTTTATAAACATTAATTAACAGATTTTGAAACAGATGAATAAGTTTGTAAAAAAATATATGAGAGGTTAAAGTAATTTTTAGGTGCCTTAATTACAATTAATAGAGTTATACTAGAGATTAAAATAGTCCAAATCTTATCATTTCAGTAAAATATCCAAAAGCACAGAAAAAAAAATAGCAAAGAGCAATTACAAATGCTGGTATAAGCAGAAGGTGGACTGAAAAAGTGCTGCAAATGTTGATCAACAGGATTACAATGCACCTGGAGGCTACATCTCTAGACAATTTTTTTCCTGGCACCTAATAATTTATTTAACAACAACAACACAAAGGTATCTCTGATGAAGTTACACTAAAGGTGTGAGTCAATCAGTTTCAAGATATAGCTGTGCCTAAATTGTGGGACATGACTTCAGCAAACTCGGATAATGAGTGTGCTCCTGGGCTGAGGAAGGTGGAAAAGCAAAAATGAATGAAATAACTGAAAAGAAAAATTCAGCTACAAGAAGAGGTTTGTTCATAGGCAGGGAATTATTTGGAGAAACAGTCTGAGTTGGTGGAAGGGGTCCTGGAGGGTCCAGCTTGAGATCTGGGGACTGCATCTGCTCCAGTAGCATCATACACTGTGGCACAACCAAACGGTCAAATGGTGTCCTAATGTGCCCCAGCGTTTCTCCTCCTGTTCCTCTTATGGTTCAGATGAGTGTATTTCATAGTTCTGGAATAGCTGGGGTTTTTCTTGCAAGTTATCATGTTCTATTCTAACTGAAGTTTGTTGCATTGATCCATTTTGGGATCTCATTTGTTGTTTCTGAGAAACAAATGGTTCTGTCATTGATCTGTGAAGGAAGTACATATTTTCTGAATTTTCCACTGAGGAAGAGATGTTGGGACCAGACAAAGACAGGCCAGACAAAGGTGGCCAGGAACAAATAACTATAGGCAAAAGAAAAAGCACCTCATAATTAAGGTCAATTTCTAATATAAAGCTGTGTTTTAATTTCTTGTATATTTTTATACTGAAATGCAGTTTTTCATGTGCACAAGATCAGACTTCTCACTAGTTCCATTTCTAAATGTTTTGTTTTTAAATTCAAGATGGGTAGTGATGCATTCTCTGCAATATTCTAGCCATGCTATCTCTACATACTTATATTCTGGTCTTGTTTTTAATAATTTTGGTTTAGTTAAAGTATTTAACTAGTGAAGGGAGTCTGAGACTTCCCTTCCTTCACTTCATTCCCATCTCTGAAGTTACCATTCTTTGGTAGTATTCATAACCAACTGAAATAGCTCAGATGTAAAAGTCAGTATAGCCATGTAGGTAAGATTCCTTCCTAGGAAATGTTTGAAGCAAAGTGTTAAGTGTTCTGCCAAACTGACAGTGAATTTGCCCAAGGGCCATGTTGCCCTAACTCCTAGATTACTGTAAGAGTAGTCCCTGATGTTACTGATACTTTTTATTTTTTATTCAACCTTTGGTGGTATGATACATACATTTTGTTCATTAGATCCAGCTTTCTGGTCTTATATAATATCTGTGATTTATGAATTTTAAACTCATTACAAAAAAGGGAAACTTAAAACAATTTATCAAATTGTTCTTTCCTTCTTATCATCTCCAACTGCAGAGAATTATTATTCACATAATAATACAGCATGTTTTCTTTAATCTGCTTAGCCATAACAGATCTGTCTATGACCTTCCATGACCCTTTACTCAAAACCAACTTTATTTATTCTGTGTGTATGTTAAGGATTATACAAAATTTTCATGCTTAATTCCTTTTGACATGCATTAGAATAGACAGAAAATCTTCTATGTTACTAGGGCTAGTTTAAGATTTGTTGGATACTAGGTTTTATTTTACTTTTTTGAAATAAAACCACATTTCAAATATTTACTGAATTCTCTCAACGGCAAATCTTTAATGATAAGATCTTAGATATACTTCTACTTAGTACTTGTTGTCATTACATATGCCATAATTTACATATAGACAATCCCTATTGATCTATATAATTTGAAGCTTTACAGCTGTAAGATTGTCTTTCTGTCCTGTGTGTACTTGTTTTCCTACAGTGCTGTAAGTACTGCTCTGGAGGACAGTAAAATCATAATTCTGTAGATACTTTCACTCAGATACTTCACATATTGATGAGCAAATATTTGGCTGTTTAGGCTAAATACTGAGTTCCACTGGACAATAAATCACAGATGATGTTTCAGGCTGCAGCAGAACTAGTAGAATTCCTGTTTGCAGAAGAGAAAAAGTGGGAAATATTAGTAAGAGTTCTGAATACTTTATTTTCTACAGAACACAGCTTCTGATTTTCTCTTAAAAATATATTGTGAGAAGAACAATGAAAAGGAGTACTGGAGGGGGAGTAGGGGGGGGAGCATTCAGTCATTTTTTTTCCATATTGACCTGTCAACCATTCACTCTTTCTGTACTAAACACACACCTATGTCATTGTATCAGTAAGGCTGCAGAAAAAGTTGAGATGCTTTTTCTGCAGGTAAGAAAAGATATCTGTTTACCATTACTCCTCTTTTGTTCAACCTCTTTGTTTATGCACTTAGAATGAAATTTTGCTCTAAGTTACGTAAACATGAAAAGAAACTGCTGGTTTCTTCTTCTTTATTTTGGCAATAAAACGTATTTTGGATGTTAGTATCATATTTTGGATGTTAATATTATGGCAATATGATGTTCTTTACCATATTGTGGAATTATTGTTTGCATTGATGTTGCTGATAAATACATCCCAAGTCACATGTACAACCTCCTCAGGCTGGTATATCACCTCATATATACTAAATGACTCATCCTGATCTAGCATTTTTGTTTTCTATTGTTTCACACAGCAGGGTATGAATTTTGTAGCATATGCTATTATGAATTCTCAGACCTTGTACTGATCATTCAAGTTTTTGCTACAATTTAGACATGCTCTTCTTAAAGGGAATTTTTTTCCCCCCTGAAAGCTTGCACACAGTGCATATTTTATCCAGCTATCTACAATAATAAGGAAATAAATTAAAATTCACAATCATTGCATCTGGGCCTTAATTTCTATTAATGAGGCAAATACTAGATAAGACACCAAGGGACTTCCTGGGAATCTTCTGAAAATGCTGGAAATGTGTGACTAAAAAAGCACAACTAAAATATGTCCTGATGCTGGATCACCATTTCTTATTTTGCTGGAGGATTGTTGTGTTTTACTGAAGGTAACGAACTGCTAAAACTGAATATCCACTCCTCCAAAGCATACAAATAAACTATTATTGAAAATGTTAGCTACGATCAGGGGCCCTCTTCAGAGATCTGCAGGAACTGAAGGGTCTGAATTGGCATCTGTCGATTCATACTTCACTGACTCTAAAGATGCATTCACTGATGCATTGAACTGATTTGTTACTGCTTTGCAGAACATTGTGGTGCTTAAAGGGGATTTGCCATCCTATGAAGGTACAGGTTTTATACCAAAAATATTCGAAGGAACTTTTTCATAGAAATGCCTGGTTGAACTTGACAGTGGGCTTTGAAAGGCTTCACATGCCTGCATTTACCATGATTCTGTTGCCAGAGAAGTTTGGGCTCACTAAGTCAGCTGCATCTCAGCTTCTTTCATTTCCTTGAACATTTATCTTCCTTTCTCCTCTGAACACTGTGCTCTTGTCATTCTAAATGAGTTCAGAAACCCAATTTATCTTTCAGTTTCCTTCTTGGACAGACAGAAAGTATGCAAAAGACTAGCTTGCTTTGTATAACAGAAAATAAAAGAATAAAAGACAAGATCTTTATATCAGACAATGAACATGTAGAGCAAATATGTTAGGCAAGAACCATGTATTAACGACATCATGTATTGACTATGTCACATATAAAACAAAATACATGTGGCTAATCTATGTTGTTTTTATATCAGCTATCTTTTGTGTCATTAAAAAGCTACTTGAAATTTAAGATTCTTAATCCCAATTTATTCTTGTGACAAGCTTTCCTCACTTAGTTAATATCTAGTCAGTTAAAAATTCCTGGTGCTCATCAATATTGTGATTTTGAATTACCATTTTTTTCTTAAATATGACATCAAGAAACCCAGGACTTTACAGAAAGATAAGAAAAATTAGTGGCAGAATCAACTTGGTCAAGATCAAACAAACTGTTGCCATTTTGCTTTCATGTAATTGACAGAGAGAGACTTTAGGGTGAATAGCTACTTGTGTTATATTGACATAGATTTTTTTTTTCCATTCTTTTCAAAAAAAGAAGTTTTAACCAAGGATTTGCCAAAGACCAGACCCAACCATACCAACTGTAAGCTTTAACTAGATTTGTTTAATCCAGTCTAGTCCTTTGCCTGATTTATTATATGATCAACGTACATAACTTTTTTTCATAACGATAAATGAGTACTGGACCAACTACTATTTTTATGGAAGGAAAAGTGACATGGGCTCAGACTGCTGTCAAATGCATAAAATTACCAGATAATAAACCCCATAAACAATAACAAAACTTTACCCCACCAAAAGAACCCTAGAGTGTGTTATGTGAAGTTTATATTTTGTGTGCTGATTGTACCACCTGTGATTTCCTTCTGTATAGTGCCATGTTCTAAACAGACATCTTTGTGATTTAAGAAACTTAGACAGTGCTAAAGAATTCTAGAAAAATATTCTCTAAACCCTTGAGTCCTGAACATGTTCAATTGCCTCGCTGAAATACCTTTATGCCAAAGGGGAATAAACAGGAAGAGCTAGAGTTCTGTATGTGGTCACGGAGCCATGATCTCATCACAATTACAGAGACACGGTGGGATAACACACATGACTGGAATGCTGCCATTGATGGCTATGTACTTTTCAGGAAAGACAGGCCTATGATGCGAGGCGGTGGAGTTGCTCTTTATGTGAAGGAGCAACTGGAATGTATAGAGCTCTACCCGGGAGTGGATGAAGAACAGGTTGAGAGTTTATGGATAAAAACTAAAGGACAGGCCAGCATGGGTGACACTGTGGTGGGGGTTTACTACAGACCACCCAACCAGGAAAAGGAAGTAGACAAGGCCTTCTACAGACAGCTAAATGTTGCCTCACAATCACAGGCCCTGATTCTCATGGGAGACTTCAACTATCCTGATATCAGCTGGAAGGACCACACAGCAAGGTGCGCACAGTCCAGGATGTTCCTGCAGAGCATTGATGATAAGTCTTTGATGCAGGTGGAGGAGCCAACAAGAAGAGGAGCGGTATTGGACCTTGTGCTGACAAATAAAGAAGAACTGGTTGAGGATGTGAAGGTAGGGGGCAGCCTTGGCTGCAGTGACCATGAGATTGTGGAGTTCTGGATTCTGTGTGGTGGAAGCGGATCAATAAGTAGGACTGAAACATTGGACTTCAGGAGAACTAACATTGGCCTCTTCAGGGTCCTACTCAGAAGAATCCCATGGGTTAAGGCTCTTGAAGGTAGTGGAGTCCAAGAGAGCCGGCTGCCATTTAAGCAGCTCTTCCTCCATGCTCAGGATTGGTGCATCCCCATGAGTAAGAAATCAAGTAAACAATGCAGGAGGCCTGCATGGATGATCAAGGAGCTTCTAGTAAAACTCAAAGAAAAGAGAAAGCTCTATGGAATCCGGAAAGAGGGTCAAGCCACTTGGGAGGCATGCAGGAATGCTGCCAGAGCATGCAGGGAAGCAACTAGAAAGGCCAAGGTCCACCTGGAATTAAATCTGGTGAGGGATATCAAGGATAACAAGAAGGACTTCTTCAAGTATATCAGCAGCAAATGCAAGACTAGGGGAAATGTGGGACCGCTGGTGAACAAAATGGGTGCCCTGGTGACAGAAGATACAGAGAAAGCGGAGTTACTGAATGCCTTCTTTGCTTCAGTCTTCTCTGCCAAGGCTGGCCCTCAGGCTCCCCAGTCCTTGGAGGTAAGTGAGCAAGCCTGGAGAAAGGATGACCTTCCCTCCGTTGAGGTGGATCAGGTTAGGGATCTTTTAAATAAGCTAAACACCCACAAATCCATGGGCCCCGATGGAATGCACCCACGAGTGCTGAAATTGCTGGCAGATGTCACTGCTGAGCCACTCTCCATTATCTACGAAAGGTGCTGGAGAACAGGTGAGGTGCCTGAGGACTGGAGGATAGCCAATGTCACTCCATTCTTCAAAACGGGCAAGAAGGAGGACCCAGGGAACTACAGGCCTGTTAGTCTCACCTCCGTCCTCAGAAAGGTCATGGAACAGCTCACTCTGGGTGTCCTCTCCAAGCAAGTGGAGGAAAAGAAGGAACTCTTAGAGAGAGTTCAGAGGAGAGAACAAGGATTATGAGGGGACTGGAGCATCTCCCCTATGAGGAAAGGCTGAGAGAGTTGGGCTTGTTTAGCCTGAAGAAGAGAAGACTGAGAGAGGATCTCATACATACTTACAAATATCTGAAGGATGGTTGTCACGAGGACAGAACCAGACTCTTGTTGGCAGTGCTCAGCGACAGGACAAGGAGCAATGGGCATAAACTGAAACATAAGAGGTTTCAGTTGAATATGCAGAAGCATTTCTTTACTTTGAGGGTGACAGATGGAATGGGATGACCAGGGGGGTTGTGGAGTCTCCTTCTCTGGAGGTATTCAAAGCCTGCCTGGATGATGTCCTGTGCAACCAGCTCTAGATGAACCTGCTTTGGCAGGAGGATTGGAGTAGATGATGTCCCAAGGTCTCTTCCAACACTTGCCATTCTGTGATTCTGTGACATAGCTGCTGCTCCTTTGAAGTCACAGGAGCTAGACCAGTGGAAGGGTTGTAAGCAGAACCTGAAAGATCCCAGAACTAGTCTTGGAGGACATAACACAGGTGCTTATATTTTAGAAGAAAATGAAGCTCAGAAGTCTCTCATATTTCCTATAACCCTGATATATCTATATATTTTAGGTCTTGCTGGTGTAAATGGAATATATCTGCATATTTTTTTTTTGTTTACTTTTCAGGGGTGAGGGAAGAACCTAGCATCTCTTGGGCTGCCTTCTGGTGATCATAACGTAAAATGACATAGTTCTTTTATGTCAATGATTTCTAGCTTATGGATATTCCTTCCACTCCTTTGTTTTACTACTTTAGCAGTGAAACTATGAGGTTATGGCTTATAATTTGTAGGAAGGTTAAAGTATTAATAAACTGGTATCTGTATGTGAACAAAGCTGCAATAGAGTTACCACACTTAATGACTGTGGTTGAACTAAACTTGGTCACTAAGTTTTTTTAATTTGTTTACCTAAGCAGTACAACAAACAAGATATTCTTGGTAGCATATTGTCATGCTTTAACCCCACCTAGCAACTAAGCACCCACAGCTGCTCACTTTCTTCCCCCATAGTGGGATGGGGGGAGAATAAGAAGAGTAAAAGTGAGAAATCTCATGGGTTGAAATAAAGACAGTTTAATAAGTAATGTAACAGATGCACACTCAAACAAATCAAAGCAAGGAATTCATTCAGTCCTTCCCATGGGCAGGCAGGGGTTCAGACACCTCCAGGAAAGCAGGGCTCCATCACATGTAACGGTTACTTGGAAATACAAATGCCATCACTCCGAATATCCCCCCTTCCTTATTTTTCCCCCAGCTTTATATGCTGACCATGATGCCATATGGTATGGAACACCCCTTTAGTCAGCTGGGGTCAGATGTCCCAGCTGTGTCCCCTCCCAACTTTTTGTACACCCCCAGCCTACTTGCTGGTGAGGTGGGATGAGAAGCAGAAAAGGCTTTGACTCTGTAAGCACTGCTCAGCAATAATGAAAACATCCCTGTGTTACCAACACTGTTTTCAGCACAAATACAAAATGTAGCCCCAATACTAGCTACTGTGAAGAAATTTAACTCTATCCCAGCCAAAACCAGCACACATACTCTAAATTAAATTAAAATAAATGATCTTCTAGAGGGAGAAGTAAATTATGGACAAAGCTTCTGCACTTCTGTGAGCCTGTAAGAAATTCTAAGTTGTTCATTTCTAAACCCCTGCCACTGTGCCCTAGCTCACTAGTGTAGTAATGACTTCCTCTGACCAACAACCTCAACTTGTGTTTATCATGTCCATTTTTGTCTAATTTTTTGTGCCTTAGCTGTAGCATTAGTGTAGTGTCAGGCTAGTAACAAGTCAAGAGATCCATGCTCCTGTATTTGCTTCTCCCATTGGTTAGCAGTTTCCCTTCCTGACGAGCAGTAAGATTATGAGAGCATGTGAAATCAAAGCTCAGCAATAATGACTGCTTATCCACTCCTTATTAGAGCTAGTCGAAACTCAGAATTTTCAGTCCATTCGTGAGAGAGTTAGACAATTCCTGGGGCAAAATAACCCAATCTCAAACTGGAATACAGACCTATTATTTAAAACCAAGAAAATCCTGCAGAAAAAAAGGAATTTTAGGAAAAAACAGCAATTCCAAAAACTCAGATAAAACTGAAACAGTCCTCTGAAGAATTGAGAACTTAATTCAGAATTATCTGGAATATCCTCAGAGAAGGAGGTAGCAGAGGAGTTTTGTTTCCTTCCTCCCCTCCACTTCCAGTTGGGAAAAGGTGGAGTGCCAACTCCAGTGGTGACAGCAGGCCATGTGGTGAGGGCCCAGGAGTGCTGCACCTTGTCGCTGCCAAGCTTGTCAGACCTGCCAAATGCACACATGGGTGCCAGCCATCCTAATTACTTCTTCTGGCACAAAACACCCTGGAAGTTTCTGACTCCAAAGCAGTCAGAATAGCAGAGCTGCCCATAGCAATGTACACTGGAAGCCTTAAGCATCTGTCCCAGGGAGGCCTCTGTTTATGTAGCTGCTGTAGAGCTGTATCATTTAGAAATCCCTCAAAAGCCCACAGAGGGCAGGTTGGGAGCTGGGCAAGTTTCCACCACAAGCCAGGCAGTGTGCCTCCTACAGAGAAGCTTATCTTTGACAAATGACTCTTTCTTTATAATAAGTGTTTTGTTGGAAAATTTTCAATCAGCTGTATAGTTGCTTTTTGTTTGACTTTTTCCTCTTCCCATTGGCTATTACAGAAGTCTAGCTAATCAGCCGCATTCTTGCACTGAATTGTGAATGCAGCATGTAAGAATACTGTGAGGGTGCATATAGATACATTGTCTATTAGATAACAGAAGTCATAGTCTATGTGCCACTAACTGTAGAAATGTCTTCAGAATAAACTGTCAAGGCCATAAAAAGTTTTAAACTAAAAGAAAATCTGAAATCCATATTTCTGTATGAAAAATTCTTGTACTTTGTATTTCTAGAGTTAAAACTTGAAAATATTATCAGAGAAATATGCAAAATGGGTTTTTTCCCCCTGGATTTATTTTCTATTTAATTTCTTTGTTCAATTCCTTGACTATGGACCATCTTCCCTTTCTTTTGTAGGTGGTTAATATCTAATCCAATTAGATCTAATCCATTTATGCAATGAGTTTCTGCTTGGATAGAAAATATCTCATGAGAGAAATTCCAGATTTGAAGAGGAAAATTATTTGCGTAGTACCTTCATTGCTGTGGTATGCAAACATCTCTCATTCTAGTCAAAAGGTTTCATAAATAGGGTTGGTTTTTTCCTCCTCATCACCTCCCTGAAGAAGGGCTGACTTGTTTTACTTTGGTTTAGATTCTTGCTCATGGATATGAATTTACAGCAGTCAAAAGAAGGTCAAAGGAATGTAACTTGATTAGCAGTATAAGGTGATGGAGTCTTTTATGATTTTTTTTTTTCTGCAGGAGATAGATCCGTTTTTACATGGCTCCATGAGGGTGGAGGGATTCTTCTGGAGATTATTTTATCCTCATATTGGAATGATCAATGTGCTTGAAGTAGAGTTGTTGACAGTAATATTCATCCTAGTGCTTTAGGAAATTATTTGTTTATTTATATATCATGGAACCATTCAGTAATAAGGACTCAAATCTTGTACTTTAATACCTGTTACCTAGAGGGCAAATAAAAGAGAAATTCAGTGGACTTAAGGTAATTCTTACCCCTGAGTGTATTTTAGGGTTCTGTACCAGCTGGAATTGCCAAAATGCCAATGACTTCAGGGTTTATTTGCCAAGTAGCAAATAAGGAGCAGATAAATCTCCATTCTCTTTTTTTGCATGGCGAGAAGGTAGTATTTTAAAAATCAGGATAAACCATTCTTTTGACAGTAAATTATCATAAAACGGTATTCTAAAGAGATTAGTTTATTAAGAAATTCAAGTTGAAAATTTGTTTTTAAATTGTTGCAAGTGAGCAAATTTCATATGACTTTCCACTGCAGTCAAATTCTATACCCCAGAAGTATATGTCTTGTAAATGGTACAGAATTTGATTTGCCAGTTTTTATTTCATACTGATATAAATACTTTACAGATGCATTCTGGAGTTCTGAGCCACTTGTATTAGTTATCCTTAGCACTGGAAAGTTGAAGAAAATTATACTGTACTTGGAGGAATAGTTGAAAGTGGCAAGAAAATGTAACTGAGAGAATTTTATCCTATGGTTTAGAAATAAGGGATCACTATTGGCACAACTTTACCAATTAATTGATGTACAGAAGAGATCCTGAAGCTGGCCAAGCACACTCCCTTTCAAGCACTTGACATTTTTTTCAGGAATAGATTTATTTAGTTTAGAATGCATTTTACCTCAGCTTTTGTTCCTTTAGCTTGCCAATAGCCAAAAAAGGTGCTTGCAAAGAAAGAGTGTTTTTCCAACAGCTATTGTTAACAGAACTTTAAAGAATTATTTTTAAGCACTTTTTACCTTCACTGTTATGATGAATTCAGTGCTCGATAATTAAATTAATATACATCCCCTATTTTTCCCTCCTGTTCAACAGCAATTCCTTGTAAATGTTCAAATGGACTTTTTTCATTGAACAAACTGAACAGTTGTTACATTTGATATGTCTTGCAGACCAAAGGCACTGTGTTTTAGTATGTGTTATGTTTCCCTCACATTTTTTTAATTAGTACAAAATAAAGTAGAAATCACTTGAGGCAGATCACTTGCAAACCAAGAAGCACCTGCATTTGTTCATTGCTGGGCAGTGCCATCCTGTCCTTTGGGTGGGCTTGATAGCTATCACAAAAGACTTTTGGCACTGAGGGTTTTTGTAAAGAGTTTACAAAAAGGCTTCTTAATTTTTCATGGAGTGTTTCTACTTCCTATAACTTCACAGCATTTAATTTTGTCTCAGACTGCCTCTTCTTTTAAAGCATCTTCTCTGCTTATTTCAAAGCATCTCAGGAAGATGGGATGGAAGGGTGGGGGTAGTTAAGGGGATGTAAAATACATATGTAGTACAAGATAAGGAATTTCTGTATTTATAGTCTAAGCTGTCAGTTCCTGAAATGCTAACTTAGGATCATTTTATCCCTTTATTGCAATATCCTAAAATAAGAAATTCAGAATTCTTTCTCTGACACATTTTGTCTCCTATAGAGGATGCTTATATCAAAAAAAGCTAGGGGCTTTTTCTCTGTGTTTTTAAAGTTTTGTTTGTTTGTTTCTGTTTGGTTTTGTTGTTTGTTTTTTTTTTTTTCCTTCCTAGCAGTCTAACCCTTTTTGTATTTATCTTGTGTGAAGCAGCTCTGCAAGTGTCAGGCTCAAAATGCAAGCCCTAAGAATCCAGTCTTGAGGCATTGAAGACAAATGAATAGGAGATGGGCCCATAAATTAAGGAGTCTGTAGAAAAGAACAAAACTGTGTGCTCTACATAGGCAGGGCAGCAGGTATGTTTGATTTGCATGTAGGATCTAATAGAGTGTAAAGATAAAATGGGTTTGCAGAACCAGGAGAAAATTACTGGTTTTCTGAGATAAGTTACGGACTCAGGATTGGGTCCTGGACTTTCTTAATGACATGTATGTTAGAATGTTTCACCAAACTTTGGCTCCTTACCAGTCATGTCCCCTGCCCCCCATCCCCCATTTTCTAATACCTATGATAAGTTCAAGATCTACTGTAAAAGATAAAATTACAATGCGCTACATGAGGACAGAATGCTTCCTATCCAGGCAGACAAAATCTTCCCAGAATGCAACATAAACGTGTAGCTCAAATGCTTATAATTCTCACAAAAGTTTTCTCCAAGATATAAGTAGTTTTAAGTGATAGCTTAAGAGTTGAAAGACACATTCATAATAACAGCTGTTTTTATAAGAAAGTAATTCTTTGATAAAAATATGTAGTCCTCAATATGCCCAGATATAATGTTGCAGGCCCAGAAAAAGTTATTGCTCTTCTACTTTCTCACTGTTTAAATAAACACATTCATACCTACTGCAGCACTATTAGGGAGATTTTTTGCTCTTGCCTGAGGAGAGCTTAACTGCAGCCGAATACTCAGCTTAACCATTTTTCTCCCCTCTCCTTTTCTCTCTCCCATTCAAGAGAGATGGATTGGTTAGAAAAAAATGCAGAAGAAAGGGGTTTGAAAATTATTTGGTATGCCTCTTGTCTTGACAAGCCTCTTAGGCTGTCATAGAGCTGAAGATTACTGAAACAGCTTAGCAATCATTAGTGCTGCAAATTCTGAGGCATAGTATGAGGAAAGGATACGTACACATCATTAGCAGCTTGCTGTAGGGATTTGAGAAAGACTGAACTATGCTTAGAAAAGAAAAAAAAAAAAGTAATATATTCTTTCAGGAGAAACACATTTTGAAAAAGGAATCTAATTCCATGTCCAATTGTGTAAGGTGTCTAGTCTTATTGCATAGAACAGAAATTATCATCCAGCTGTTAAGGGAAAAGAAAAGTACAAAAGCAAGTACTTTGTAGAAATTTCTTGGTACCAAAGAACTAGACAGCTGGGCTTTTTTTCTTATTTAAAAATGGAGTTCTTTTCTCCGACATGCATGACATAGTCTTGAGCAACTTTCTTTAGTAAAAAGAGGTTCCAGCTCAGAAATCTAATACTTCAAGTATGTAAATGCCTTATTAACTGTTTAAGATTATATAGTAAATATAAGACATTTTAGTGACATGGGATTTTTTCCCCAAACACTGGACACTGGCAAATTTTGACTTTAACCTCTCTGCAGTTATCATTTCCTCTTTCTGTTTAAAGCTAGGATAATAGAATTTGCCCTCTGTCTTAAAGAACAATGTGGGCCTTAATGAAATGCAGCTTTCATCACACTGTGAAAAAGTAGTGTTAGGAATGATCAAAGAATTTAAATGGAGTACAGTTTCACCAAACTACATATCTAATGTCTGCACTAAGCTAGTAACAAACTATGAGACTGACAAAATCTAATCCAGGTGAACAATGACATTTAATTCCAGGATCTTTAGTTATGTTTCCAGCAAGAGCCATATAAAAAACACACCTCACTAACAAGTCTATCAGAAAGTGATGGTGCTTCCACGTCACAGCAGAGAAAGAGTGAGACATGTAGTCTCACTAGTGACTACTCGATAGTGGGTGGGAATCCAGATTCTTCCTGTTTGGTTCTCATGGGTAATGCAAGCTAGTGCTTATTTTGCTCGAGTCCCCCAGTTCTTTTCATCTCCAACCTGTATTTTTCCCAATCTTCTCTTAATTGTCCACTGTTTCTTTTCTGCTTTGCAAAGCAGTGCCTATTTTCCTTTCTTAATCTCCTTTTCCAAGTTCCACACTCCAGCCCATAGTACTGCAAATACTGTTTGCTTCTTGTACTCTTCCTTATTCCAGGATCCTCATGTCCATCTTGGCTTATTAATCTATTTACTGCTTTTATTACTCCAGATATTTGTTTCAATTTGCTTGTCTAGACATTTAATTCTTGTGCTTGCTTTCAACACCTCACCCTCATTCTATGCTCTAAATATCATGTCATTTGTATCTGCTGCTTCCATCTTCAGTTACACAATAATGACCTAACCCAGCCTTTTAGTCCAACCAATTAAAGCCTTTTTTATACTTCTGCAGTTGAGTTCCCCTTGCCTCCTCCAATTTTAAAAGACACTTTCTATAATCTTTTCTCTCCCTATCATGCCCCCTGACTCCTCAGCAAATGAAGCATATGTCAAGCAGAAGAGTGATTGGGAGATAGGTTTTCTGTTCTTATTTCCAGTGTGGGACTGAACTTATTCCAGGTCAATGTGGAGCCCACACTGCATGAAAACTACAGCTGTGCTTGAATAGATCTGAGTTGTTTTGAGGAGCTGTTGTGCATAGTCTGTCCATCTGTAGAAGCCATGAGAGGAGGAGCATTACCAGAGTACATGAAATCATCAGAAATTTTAGTTTCTGATGAATCAGACAAACAAAAAGCCAATCAATAACTTGGAAGAATGTTAAGATTAACCATATAGAGTAAAAGGTATTTCAATAAATAAAAGTTATCCAAAGTTCACATCTTGCTAAGAAATTTTAGAGCTCCAAAAAGAGTATTTAAAACTGCTCAGAGATATCGTTAGAACTTCTTTTTTAAAGAACAAATTTGTGCCTCTCTCTCTAGTCTTATCCTCAGAAATATTTAAAAAAGCACCTGCAAGTTGACAGAACATTGTTTTGCAGAATAAGAAACTAACTGCAAAGTTTTATATTAAACTAATTATGACAAAGGAGGTGATGGAAAACTTTTCTCAGAAACAATGTCTTAAAGATCTCAGAACTTAATAGGGAAGATAGAGCATGTATAGGAAACACTTGTAGTATATATTGCTGTAGCTCTGCATATTATATTAATATGACAATGGTTTCTTTTCCCACCCCTTCCACTCCCTGCGTTTGATAGAAGGTGGAATTTAATTAGGAGGAGAGAAGCTAAATGCTGTAAAAGTGACAGGAGTGAGGACAATGAAAAAAAGGGGTGAAGAATCTGAGTCTAGGAGGAAAAAGGGATTAAAAATGTGTGAGGTAAATTATGGGATTAATATGAAAAGATTGGAGGAAAATGTTTAAAAATATTGAGACAAATTGCTAGTTTTTAATGGCTATGGGAAAATCTCGCCCTCTTTGAATCTTAACTTTTTTTTTTCCCTAGAAGTTTATCTCTGGTAAAACTTTGATAAAAACTTCAGCTCTGTTAGAATTTTGCTTAAGACCAGCTCTAAGTCAACTTTTAATGGCCTCCAAGCCTCAGGATTGACATTACACAGGGAAGTCCTAATGTGACCTTTCCTGCAGCTGCTCTAGTTTCACACAAGCTGTTGTCTGGGGAAAAACTACAGCGAGATGGTTTTGCATGGGTGTACTTGTATGTATGTGTATACACAACTGACTGTATTTATGTGGGGTCTTATCTCCTGGATAGTTTTAATCAGTTTTGAGGGAAAAACCATCTGGATGCAGCCAAGGCATAAGCCTTAACTGCAAACTCAAAACACTACAAATCAGCTGAAAAACTTGATAGATTTGTATGGTCTTGGTTCCATTTCAAGAACAGTTGAATCAATTTCTGAATATGGAATGTAGTTATAACTATTTTGATATGAGGTATAACCTCAGTATTTCTCAGTACAGGGTAGGGATCATTACTCATGAGACAAGAAATCCTTTCCCAACAAAATTGTTCTATCTCTTTGTAATAAAGGGAATTTTATGTTACGAACTTCAATGTAGTCATTTATTCAGTTGAACTGAGCAGAATTCCCTGAAGACCCATAAAACTGCATTTCAGAAGGACAGCTAAAACTTTGGGAATTTGTCTGTGTAACTGTAGATACCTGACTTCCATGCATGAAAGAATATTGGATAATTTTACCAGCCTCAGTGAATTTTAAGAGAGCTATGTCGAAATTCTACAAGGATACTTTTTTCCTTTGCAAAGTTTTCTCAAAATCCACTTCTAACCTGCTACCAAGAAGTAACAGGCAATTTTAATAGCTAGTTCAAGCTATGACTTATTGAGCTTATATCAGCACATAGTCAAAGCATTTACAAAAAATTTACACCTATGTCAGAGCGGGGAGAGAAAAGGAGTAGTACACTTACAGTTCAGTGAATGCTAATATGGTTCCAGAAAAAGAATTCTTGGAAATATAGAGCAAAACACGCTACATAAAAAAAAGGGGCAATAAGCAGTTGAGTTTTTCCATGATGGCCAATGCACACTTCTGGTTATTGAGATTAGAGGAAGCATGAAGCTTCAGAAGGGGTGTTGCTGAGTTTACTGAACGTGAAGAAATAGAATGGATTAATGTATACATGAGATGTTGCCATTCATGTGTCTTATAATTATAAGACTCCATTCTGGTAGCTTTTATGGAGTTGTAGGAAAAATTTTAACCAGAAATAGTTTTCTTTACATGAATCTCAATGAACAACATTTGAGTAGAGGTTTGTTTTGGTTTTTTTTTTTTAACCTTAACGAATAACACTGTGCCTAGATCAGGAAACTGAAGGGAGCTTATTTGGTTTTTGTGTCACTGGAGAGACTCATTTCCTTTTTTTGTGTTTGGTTTTGATTTTATTCTTTTTAATCCTACTTTTTCTGACTTATGGCTGGTTTTGAGGCATAAAATAAATATTTTGAAATAGGGAGATAAGGCCAGTGCAATAATCTACCCATTCCTAAGGCAAAAATATCTTCACTGAAAAGTCACACAGATAAAGAAAAGTATTCCTATCTCAAGAGAAATAATAAAGAAAAATAATCTAGGAGAAGTTTAATATGCAGGGTATGCAATTTTAATTTCAAACTGGGGGAGGTTAATGGAAAGAATCTTTCTAAAATACCTTCTGAATAAAATGTATGATGAGAACTTCAATGTTTATCCAAAAATATTAGAGAACTCTTTTAGGTCTGGCTTTGTTATGTCAGCTGTAAAATTTAGCAGATAGCCTTTTGTTGCCATAACAAACAAAACAATTTCCAGTGAGGTCTTTCAGCCTGCTGTAAAATTTGTCATAGGCCATCTGAATACTGCTAATAACCTAAATAAGTATGGCTGAGTTGTAAATCAGATGCAGTTAAATTTTTTTTGTGATGATGGATGCCTATAGCATCTGAAATGAGAGTGGAAAGGATGGTGCAAAATCTTTAAAATATTTTAAATATAATTGCTTCTATATAGCGTAGTTCTAGCGTAATTAATCTCTACTACAATGGAAAGTTAGCTATTATATGTATTCTTCCTTTGTAAAATTTTATTTTGTAAATAAGAGCTGCTAACTAGTTTTGTATGGTTTAGATTTCTTAATTTTCTTGAAAAAATCCAGAAAGCAGAATAGTTCTTCTTTCACAGAGTTTGAGTAGGAGGGATCTGCTGATATCTTAGCAGTATGTCCCTTGTTCCATATTTAATTCAACATTGTAAACTAAGGGTGCAGTATACTTTCCCATAGTTGTATTTCCAAAGACAGATGATCAAACAGAAACTGAGTATTTCAACTCTGTCCTAGGAACAGAGACTTGTATGCTAATTCTCAGAATCCTACAAAAATTTTCAGTGATTGATGCCTTCAGTGCTTATAAATTTTGGTACGACTAACTTGTGTTGCTGAGTATCTTCAATGTCATTGTCAGTGACAATCCAGACTGGTTCTATGTTTAGCATGTCATTCAGCTTTGGAAGATACCATAAAACAATAACAGCAAAAATAAAATGGAAAAAAACAAAGAATGAATAAATTGTCTTCTGACTTACTCCAGGGCATCTCTACAGTGCCAGTTAGAGACTGAGTTTACCCAGAATGTCTATTCTCTAGACTTCCCAGTAAGATAGCTTTAGCGGGATACAACTTAGCAACAGAATATGTATTTCACTATTCAGTATCTCTTAATTTTGTTGGCAATTTTATTTGTGTGGTTTGGGGTTTTTCTTTCATCACTTAAGCTACATCTACTATAATAATCATATTTATCATTAGAATCAATTTAAACAATCATGGGATTTACTGAGATAAATTTCTAAAAGAGCAGAGGAGGAATACATTGTTCTGTAGGTTGGTAGTGAATGATCCCCAAATGAAAATGTTGCTAATGATATTTGGCTCAGAACTGTCATCAGAAAAGTTTTGTTTTTCTATTTCATCTCTAAATAAAAATGCAACAAGTCAATCCTTGAAAAGTTCAAGGTTGGTTCTATCAGTGTTCAAGATAGGGCAAAAATTGACTACAGGTGTTTTTTGACTGTATGTTACAACAGGCTTATCTGAAACAGTTCCAAAGAACATGACTGCTGTAACTGTGTACCTCTGTGCTCTCATAGCTGTGTGTCTCTGTATATCACTGAATTAGATTGTTGCTGTGGGAGTGTTTGTAAGCCTGGGAGAGCAGACCACTCTCTGACGTTATAGCAAGGCTTGACTGAATTGATTTGTTAACACATTTCATTCTAACAAATAGGCCTCTGTCCTGATTTCGGCTGGGATAGAGTTAATTTTCTTCATAGTAACTAGCACAGTGCTGTGCTTTGGATTTAGGACTAAAAGAATGTTGATAACACACTGATGTTTTTAGTTGTTGCCAAGTAGTGCTCAAACTACTCAAGGACTTTTTGAGCTTCTCCTCCTGGGAGGGAGCACAGCTAGGACAGCTAACCCAAACTGAGCAAAGAGCTATTCCATACCATATAACGTCATGCTCGGGGGGGTTAGTCGGTTGGTCGGTCGCGGGCAGAGTGGTCGCAGCTCAGGCTGGGCGATCGCGGCTCGGGGAGAGTGATCACGGCTCGGGACGGGCTGGGCATCAGTCAGCGGGTGGTGAGCAATTGTGTTGTGCATCACTTGTTTTATATATTCTGTATATTTTCTTACCATTATTATTATTATTATTATTATTATTATTATTATTGTTATTATTATTGTTATTCTTCTCTCATTAAACTGTCTCTATCTCAACCCACGGGTCTTACTTTTCTTTTCCAATTCTCTCCCCCATCCCACTGAGGGAGGGGGGGGAGTGAGCGAGCGGCTGCGTGGTGCTTAGTTGCCAGCCGGGTTAAACCACGACAGCTTCATATATTATTACCCATTATCACCCATTATCACTATATATTCACTACATACACAAAATTGTTAACCTTTAGCAACCACATCTTAAATCAGTTGTGACTATTCAAAGCCACAGAGCTGATGCTGTGTAAGCACAGAAGGCTATGATCCTTGATCATTCCTATTCTCTGTGATTAAGTTGGTCAGGCTTCAGAGCTCTGAAAAACAAGAACTGAAGGGGACTGTCTTCTTTCTTCTATAACTTCTTTTGGTTATTGGCAGGGTTTTATGCTCTTTTTCTGCTTTCAAAAGTGACATCTCAGCTGCTCCTGGTGCTATTTTCATAGAATCACAGAATCATAGAATGTTTGGGGTTGGAAGGGACCCCTAGAGGTCATCTAGTCCAACGACCCCGCAGTGAGCAGGGACACCGCTAACTAGATCAGGTTGCTCAGAGCCTCATCCCACCTGGTCTTGAATGTTTCCAGGGATGGGGACTCCACTACCTCTCTGGGCAACCCGTTCCAGTATTTCACCACCCTCATTGTAAGGAATTTCTTCCTTAGATCTAGTCTAAACCTACCCTGTTTTAGTTTAAAGCCATTACCCCTTGTCCTGTCACAGTTGGCCCTCCTAAAAAGATTGTCCACATCTTTCCTATAGGCCCCCTTTAAATACTGAAAGGCAGCAATCAGGTCTCCCCGCAGCCTTCTCTTCTCCAGGCTGAACAAGCCCAACTCTCTCAGCCTGTCCTCATAGGAGAGGTGCTCCAGCCCTCGGATCATTTTTGTAGCCCTCCTCTGGACCCGCTCAGACTGGTCCATGTCCTTCTTGGTGCTGAGGGCTCCAGAGCTGGACGCAGTACTCCAGGTGAGGTCTCACCAGAGCAGAGTAGAGGGGCAGAATCACCTCCCTCGACCTGCTGGCCACGCTTCTCCTGATGCAGCCCAGGGTATGGTTGGCTTTCTGGGCTGCCAGTGCACATTGCCAGCTCATGTCCAGCTTTTCATCCACCAGTACCCCCAAGTCCATCTTGGCAGGGAATCCTTTCATTCCCCAGGCTGTATTGATACTGGGGGTTACCCCGACCCAGGTGCATGACCTTGCACCTCATGAGTTTCACACAGACCCACATCTCCAGCCTGTCCAGGTCTCTTTGGATGACATGCTGTCCTTCTGGCGTGTCAGGTGCACCACTCAGCTTGGTGTCATCTGAAAACTTGGTGAGGGTGCACTTGATCTTGCTAGGTCATTGATGAATATATTAAACAGCACTGGTCCCAGTACAGAACCCTGAGGGACACCACTTGTCACCGGTCTCCATCTGGACATCGAGCCATTGACCACTACCCTCTGGATGTGACCATCCAACCAATTCCTTATCCACCGAACAGTCCACCCATCACATTCATAGCTCTCCAATTTAGAGAGAAGGATGTTGTGGGGGACTGTGTCAAAGGCTTTACTGAAGTCCAGATAGATCACGTCCATTGGTTTTCCCTTGTCCACTGATGCTGTCATTCCATCATAGAAAGTCACTAGGTTCGTCAGGCAGGACTTGCCCTTGGTGAAGCCATGCTGGCTCTCTCGAATTACCTCCCTGGCCTCCATGTGCCTTAGCATAGCTTCTAGGAGGATCTGTTCCATGACCTTCCTGGCACAGAGGTGAGGCTGACACGTTGGTAGTTCCCAGGGTCTTCCTTTCTACACTTTTTGAAAATGGGCACAATGTTTCCCTTCTTCCAGTCACCAGGGACTTCACCTGACTGCCATGACTTTTCAAATATCATGGAGAGTGGCTTGTCGACTACATCAGCCAATTCCCTCAGGACTCTGGGGTGCATCTCACCAGGTCCCATGGACTTATATGTATTCAGGTTCTTCAGGTGGCCACAAACCTGATCTTCTCTTACAGCAGGAGGGGTTTTACTCTCATGGTCCCCCTCATGCCATCCATCAACTCGGGAGGGGTGAGAGGAGAGGTTGCCAGTGAAGACTGAGGCAAAAAAGCTGTTGAGTACCTCAGCCTTCTCCTCATCTGCTGTTACCAGTTTGCCAGTCTCACTCATCAGCGGGGGTACACTTTCTTTAACCATCCTTTTCCAGCTGACATACATGTAGAAGTTCGTTGTTATTCTTCGCACCCCTTGCCAAATTTAGCTCTAGCTGTGCCTTGGCCTTCCTGACCCCATCCCTACACAACTGGGCAGCATCCCTATACACTTCCCAGGATGCCTGTCCCTGCTTCCACTGCCTGTGCAGTTCCTTCTTCCTCCTTACTTTGACCAGCATCTCTTGGCTCAGCCATGCTGGTCTCTTCCTTTCTTTGCCCAATTTCTTACACCTGGGGATCGAGAGCTCTTGTGCTCTGTGGAACACATCCTTAAAGATCTGCCAGCTTTGTTCTGTTCCCCTGTCCCTGAGGACCGTTTCCCAGGGGGTCTTTCTGACTAATTCCTTGAAGAGCTGGAAGTTTGCTTTCCTAAAATTTAGGGTCCTGACTATACTCCTCGCTATTCCCATTTCCCTCAGGAGCGTGAACTCCACCAGTGTGTGATCACTGCTGCCCAGGGTGCCTCCGATCTTAACGTCTCCTACAAGCTCACTTGCATTGGTGACCACCAAGTTCAGTATCACATCCCCTCAGGTAGAGGTGTCTATTACCTGGCTTAAGAAGTTGTCCTCAATGCATTCTAGGAATCTCCCAGATTGCCTACCGCTTGCCGTGTTACTTTTCCAGCAAATGTTGGGCTGGTTGAAGTCCCCCAGTAGGAAAAGAGCCTGTGAGCGCGAAGCCTCCTGGAGCTGGAGAAAAAAGGCTTCATCAGGAGGCTCCCCTAGATCCAGTGGCCTGTAGTAGACACCAACTACCAGGTTCCCTTTATTGCTTCTGTCTCTGATTCTTACCCATAACCCACCCCTCCTTCCTCTCCTGTCCCTTCTGAATAGCCTGTAGCCATCAATAGCTACATTCCAGTCATGGGATTCATCCCACCAAGTTTCCGTAATGGCAACCAGGTCATGGCTTTCTAGCAGCACGATAGCTTCCAACTCCTCTTGTTTGTTTCCCATGCTGCGTGCGTTCCTGTAGAGGCATTTCATCTGAGCTGTCGGCCTTGTTACCTTCATAGCAGAACACCCCTTGTTTCCCTTGAGGTGTTTCATGGACGTTTCCTTGTTGGCTCCTACTACCTCAGGAGCCTTCAGCTCACCTCCGCCAGACTTCAACTTTGCTGCAGTGTCCCTGGCACGCCACTGGGCAATGGGTTGAGGGCTTATCCTAGCCCCCGTCCCTCTAACCATTGCGTTTCATCCCCTAGCTGGTTGCTGGCAAGCCCAATAGGTTCCCCCTCCCCCTTTGCATCTAGTTTAAAGCCCTGTCAATGAGCCCCGCAAGCTCCTGGACAAAGAGCCTCTTTCCCCTCTGAGAAAGCTGGCTCCCATTTGACACCAGCTAGCCTGGTGCCATGTAGGCCATCCCATGATCAAAGAACCCAAAGTTGTGGCAGTGACACCAGTCATGGAGCCATGTGTGAATGGAATGAGTCTGCCTGTTTCACCCAATGTCTCTGCCCACCACTGGAAGGAGCGAGGAAAAAATAACCTGCACTCCAGATTCCTTTACTAACCATCCCAAGGCTTTGAATTCTGTTTTAATCACCCTCGGGCTACTTACTGCAACTTCATCAGCACCCACATGGAAGGGCAGTAAGGGACAGTAGTCCAAGGGTTGGACCAGGCTAGGAAGTTTCCTAGTAACCTGGGCTCCCAGGATGCAACAGACTTCCCTAAGAGGAGGGTCTGCCTGGCATATTGGACCCTCTGTTCCCCTCAGGTGGGAGTCTCCTACAACTATTACATGTCTCTTCCTCCTCGTGGAGGCAGTAGTAATATGAGAGGGAGGTCTTTCTGATCTTTGTGCCTCCTCCGATGTGGATGGCTCAACACCTACACCCTCCACTGCCTTGTCTTCCACATCTAGAGCCTCATACCTATTATGCAGAGGCACCTGGGGAGATGTGGTGGGCATCTTATTCTTGGCTCTGCTCCTCAGCCTCATTGTGTTTCTGGCAGGATGTCCAAACAATTTGCAGTCCCTTGTACTTCCCAAAGTGAAGAACAATTTTATCTTGCACTCCTGTCACTTGCTTGCCATTTTGGTGGTCATATTGCTCACATGCTTACGTATAATCATTGTATGTTGTGTTTGGCTGTGCTATCACAGTGCTACAAAAAGCACTGCTTCACTGTTTCACTATTGTGTTCAAGGTGAGCTAATATTGCTTCTACTTGGATTTGTGCACTTACAATTAAGAGATGTTACAGGCCTCTGCTTTGGCTGCTTGTCTACAAATTAGCTTTTTTTCTTTCCTTCAGTGCATTTCCAAACCAACCTTCAAAGTAAACATGGCCATGTCTACTTTTAGGCTTCCGAGGTCAGAATGACCAGTTATTTTCCCACTTTAACCTTTCCCTTTCCAAGGTACCTCAAACTACAGCCTGACTTCTTTTCCTATTGGTTACAAGAAATGAGTAGATATTCTTAAGGAATTGCTCCCAGTTGTACACAGAAGTATATTACCACTACATTGTACATAAAAGTATCTACCAGATAAATGAATGAGTTTCATAATTCCATGTCCACCCTTCCTTTCTAACGTTTCTCTAGCTAAAGCCTCAAATTTTTTTTACCACTTCTTAGTGAAGGAAAATATTGAAATGATATTTATTTATTTTATCCTAGCTCTCTAGAGATATTTTTATTCCACATAGCAGGAAAAGAGGATTTGCATGCCTGAAATTACCTTTGACAGATACATTAAAGAAGCTCCCCTTTTCATATGCACAGGGAAGTTGTTGTATTCTGGCATTGTGCAGATACAAGAGAGAAGTAGGATTTGATAAGCTAGCCTGACCTGGGAACATGTCTTCAAATTGCCACTCAGCTTTATATATATATATAACTATATCTATGGATTGTAATAAAGACTAGGGAAATCTTCTGTATCATGTTGGAATAAAGTCCTTTAAGGCTCCAAAGGAGACATCTAAAGACTAATCCTGAAAGCAACAGAGCACTTTTGAGGGAACATTTTACTGGGCAGGTCCTCTTAAGCCAATGGGATTTGAAGGAATCCAGGAGCCAGCTGGATTCAACTCCTAATATTCACAATGGTTTCATTTTTCTATGAGCATTGTGGGAGGATTTATAGCTTAAAAAACTAGAATATCAAAAGATGAATGAAACAAATACCATCAAAAGAGATTAAAAATTTTCAAGATTAATCCTTTCTGTCCTGGTTTCGGCTGGGATAGAGTTAATTTTCTTCACAGAAGCTAGCATAGTGCTGTGCTTTGGATTTAGTGCTAGAAGAATGTTGATAACATACTGATTTTTTTAGTTGTTGCCAAGCAGTGCTCAGACTGCTCAAGGACTTTTTGAGCTTCTCCTGCTTGGCCAGGTGCATAACAAGCTGGGAGTACAGCACAGCTAGGACCCAAACTGTCCAAAGAGCTATTCCATACCATATAATGTCATGCTCGGGGGGGTTGGTGGGTCGGTCGCTCGCTCGGGTACTGATCGCTGCTCGGGACGGGCTGGGCATCGGTCGGCGGGTGGTGAGCAATTGCATTGTGCATCATTCGTTTGGTATATTCTGTATATTTTGTTATCATTCTCATTATTACTATTATTATTATTTTCTCTTATTAAACTGTCTTTATCTCAGCCCTCAGCTCTAACCTTTTTTCCCCTTCCCGATTCTCTCCCCCATCCCACTGAGGGAGGGGGGGGAGTGAGCGAGCGGCTGCGTGGTGCTTAGTTGCCAGCTGGGTTAAACCACGACACTTTCACAACCAAGATAAACAAAAGTGCATTGAAATAATTATAAATTAAGGTGTTTTAGAGGAAAAAGAAATGGAAAAATTAAAAACAGTGCCACTTGTCTAGTCAACTTATGCTTAGATAATGATTTTTTCTGGTTAGGTATTTCTTGTTTGATTAAATAAGACTTAATATTGTCAGACTTTTATACACAGCTTGAGACCTTGTCTGTGACTACAGCACAATTATTTTTAATGATGTCTAATTCTAGCACTACTTGCATTGATATATAGACAGGAGGAGCCAAAAGTTCTATTATATTACTAAAATTATATTTTTTATAAAAGATATCTGCTGATAAGCTCATGTCACTATGATTATATTAAAGAAAAATGAAAGGAAGGACAGACAGAGGCAGAAACATTGGTGTATTCCTTCTTTGTATGCCATTTGCTTTAAGATTTAAACGAGAAAGGGAGAATGACCTGCTGAAGGTCCCTGGGTGGTGATTAAATATAAAAAGAATAAGGGCAACATCTAAAGGTTATAATTTACTAATAGCCAAACTAGGAATAATTTTATAAATCATGTTATACACTCTTCCTTCTCTCCTGGAATGGGGTGGACACTTTTCATTTGAGATCTCTGTAATGAGCAGGCCGAGAAGGGTATCTTGAAAACATACTTTTGTGACTGTGGCCTGCTACTCCTAACATCCTAGGTGTTACATGCATGTATGACAAGGATTCAGCTGTTGCGGGACTCGACACTTTCTCTGGGAGAGGAATTCATGCATGTTTTATTTTTGTTACCTTGTTTTGGACTCTGCTGAAGTAATCACAATTACTTGCATGATTTTCATCATGCATCTCCAGTGCCCTTCCAGCACTGCCAGAGAGCTGCTGACAAGCAGAAGTCACCTGTGACATATTTCCTTGAAGTATCTTCCAAAGTTTTCAGATTAGTTGACAGTCTGCCTTGGGGAAATTTGGTACTCCCAGCCAAGCTATCAGCATCCTGGTTCCATGGTAATTAATGCAGAGAGTCAAACCAAGATACATACTGGTCTTTCACCCACAATGATATCACTGTGGATAGCCAGCATATACATTAAAGAAAATCTTGTTTCCCTTAAGCAAAAAAGTACAGAACGAAAATAATTTGTACTCTATCAAACACATGTATGTATTAAAAAGATTCATTAGCAAACATCTGGCACACAGGAGAAAGAATAACTAGCTCATAGTGAATAATACCTTATACTTAAAGCAGAAGATGCAAAACCAATACTGATTTATCTAACAGTTTGGTTATTTACATAAAATCCCATACCTTTATTTTATCTAACTCGTCTTGCTACACACAAAGTATTCTTTTTCATTTAGTCCTTTACTTGGTTAGCAAGTATTTCCTTTAGAGAGTCTCATTGCATTGTTCAGTAATATCTCACTTGCTGAAGAGAAAGCCATGATGTTCAAACACACTAATCTTTTAAGAAGTATTTATTCACAATAAGCTGCCCTGTAGTGTCCCACCCACACTGTACTATTCAGTGCATCTTTTTTTGAAAGCTGTAATGTATAGTTCCAGCATGCAGTTTGTAATTACAGTAATATAAAAGAGTGGTTTAGTGTAGACCCAGTACAGAAAGAATTTTTCTTGTTTTAGAACTGGAAATAAAAATTACAGTTATGTCTATAATTGCTTTAAACAAAGGAAAACTTGAGCTATGAAACAACCCATTTGTTTATTTATTTATTGGTTGGTTGTCCTTGAGAGTTTGTGGTGCTACAGGGTAATGTTTAGAAGTACTATGCATCTTGCTGTAGATCACAGGTTTTGGCCCAGACAAATAAGTATTGAAAGGGTGTTCATCTGGTAGAAAAGGAATTGTTGAATAACAGCAATCTACCAAATGTTAGCATTTTAAGGTAGTATTTTTACTTTTTTTTTAAAAAAACCCCACAATCTGACACAACTTTGTGTTTTCTTTTTTCAGTCATTGTGAAGTGCATTTAATTTTGATCCATCACAAGCTAACTTACCTCCCCTTTGATGTCCCCATTTTGGCACACATTTTGGCCAGTTTTATTCAAAAATCTTGATCTTATATAGTCACGAAAACAATATCTCTGGAGCAGGCTTTGGCCAGTAAATCAACTGTAGTGCTAATCAGTACAAGTAATCAAACTCTTAGGCAAGATATGTCTTTTTCAATACTAGCAATAACTTGTTTATTGGTCTAAAATTATCTTATTAAAAAAACAAACAAAAGGGCACTGGTGCAATTATTTCCTCACAGTTTGGTTTGGAAACATTTGAATTAAATATCAGGACAAAATTAGAATTGCATTGAATGTCCATTTTTTAATAAAAGCAAACTAATGAAGATATGAGAGGTATAAAATGGTGGCCGGCTTCTCAGTAGGCCCCATTCCTTTTACAAATGTGCAATTAAAAGTGGAATGTTTGCTAAATACACTAAAAATATATTCCCAAGCCAATGAGGAGTAATTAATTCTTACTGATGCCTTATGAGAGATATTACAGTATTATTAGATTGGAAAATTTGTGACACTGTTGTTTCTTAGTTCCTTTGATTGTGATTTGCATTCCAAAATCTCATAGCTACAAAGTAACTATTTAATCTTTCTTCAAATAGAAGACAGTTTATAGTTTTCTCCCCTTGATGTCTTTTTGGTGTCTTCTTTTAACTCTAAACTGTGGGAGACCAACACTAGCAGCAGTTGCTGGTGCTGAGAGGAGTATAAGGCTTGTGAGGTACCTGGCAGGGTGTCTAAAGGGGTTTCTGGGTCTTGCCACCCTTGGGTTCTGTGTGGGGAGGATGCAGAAAAGATGATGGGTGTTGGTCTTTTCTCCCAGGTAAAGGGAGATAGACAAGGGGAAATGGCCACAACTTGTGCCAGGGGAGGTTTAGATTGGCCATCAGGAAAAATTTCTTCACAGAAATGGTTGTCAAGCATTGGAATGGGCTACCCAGGCAAGCAGTTGACTCAGCCTCTCTGGAGGTATTTAAAAGATGTGTAGATGAGGTGTTTAGGGACATGGTTCAGTGGTGGAATGGCAGTGTTAGGTTAATGGTTGGACTTAATGAACTTAGAGGTCTTTTCCATCCTAAACAATTCTATGATTCTGTGATTTCTGTGATTCAATGATCAGCTGCTGAACACCAGAATACTGAAGGACTGCTGCTTCACCAGCCAGACCACCTGCCTCCAAGAACACACAATCAGTTTTAGTGTGCCCCTATAGGGAGCTTAAACAATGTTGACTACCCAACAGAAAGTTTTGTTCTCTGTCCCCCATGGTATTAGCACCCACTGAAACAGATTCAGCTGCCCAGAGAGAGCTCCCAAGGCAATATGCAGCCTTCCAGATCTCTGGCTGCAAGGTGTGCCCAAGGTTTCTCCTGGTGTCTGAGGACAGTCATGAGCACCCAGGCAGAAAATGTGCTCAGACATAAGTGAGACTTGGTGTTAAGACTTGTGACTGGAGTGCTGTGATGGATTGTTATAGGCTTTTCAGGAGACATAGGCAGGGCAGGTGAGGCAGAGGGATAGCATTGTATGTAAAGGAGAGGTTGGACTCTACAGCACTTGCAGTTGAGGATGCCATCGTTGAGAGCCTCTGGGTAAGGATTAGGGGAAAAGTTAATAAAGCAGATGTTGCAGCAGTCTACTATAGATCACCCAACCAGGCTGGTAGTACTGCTATATTACTCTGTAAGGAATTAAGGGAAATCTCTAGATCTGTTGCCCTTGTACTTATAGGAAACTTCAACTTCCCAGATGTTAACTGGGATGATCATACAGCAGAGACAAACAGATCCAGGAAATTCCTGGAGCACATTGAAGGTAACTTTTTGATAGAGGTACTACGGGAGCTGACTAGGAAAGGTGGAGTCCTAGATCAGTTGTTTGTAAATAAGGATGGTCTCACGGGTGATGTGGTGATGGGTGGCTGTCTTGGCCACAGTGATCATGAAATGTTTGAATCTAAAGTCTTTGGTGATATGAAAAAAATTGTCAGCAAAGCCTACTACTATGCATTTTGGAAGAGCAGACTTTAGGCTGCTCAAGGAACTAGTAATTATGGTCCCCTGGGAATTTGCTTTCAAGTGTATTGTGGTCCATAAAAGCTGGTCACTTTTTAAGAGCCATTTCTTAAGAGCACATGAGCAGGCAATCCCAATGTGTCTGAGGTCAAGCAAATAGGGCAGAAGGAAAAAAAAAATGTATAGACTTTGGAAGCAAGGTCAGGCTACACAAGAGGACTACAGAGATGCTGTTCACCACTGTAGGGAGAAAATTCATACGGCCACAACTCAGTTGGAGCTCAAGCTGGCCAGTACTGTGGCAGATAACAAAATAGACTTTTCCAAGACTGTTAACAGCAAAAGGAGGACTAAAAAAACCATTGGCCTGTTACTTGATGAGGTTAGTCACAAATAAGGATAGAGACATCTTTGCCTCTGTCCTTAACCACAATGATGGACCCTGGGACCCCTGGAACCCTGGGTTGGAGGACTGCGACTGGATGATTGATAAGATCCCAGCTGACTTTGAAGTTGTATGGGATTTGCTACTGCAACTGAATGTGTGTAAGTCTATGGGGACCAATGGAATTCATCCCAGGGTCCTGAAAGCATTGGCCAATGTGATTGTGAGACACCTCTCAGTTATTTATCAAAGGTCTTGGGAATCTGGAGAGGTCCCAGTCAACAGGAAGCTAGCAAATGTTATTCCAGTTTTCAAGAAGTGCAAGAAAGAAGTCCCTGGCAATTATAGTCCTGTCAAGTCTCACTCTGGTACCTGGTAAAATTATGGAACAGATTATTCCAGGAGTTATTGAAAAGCACTTGAAAGACAGTGCAGTCATCAGTCATAGCCAGCATGGGCTGATGAAGGGAAAGTCATGCCTTACTAACTTAATATCCTTCTTTGACAAGGTTAGTGGACAAAGGAAAGACTGGGGCGGGGGGGGGGGAGGGGGGAGGTATTTATTTATTTTAGCAAAGCTTTTGATACTGTCTCTCACAGTATCTTTCTGGACAAAATGTCATGTAAACCATACGATGGGTGAACAGTTGGCTGAAGACTTGGGCACAAAAAGTTGTAACAAATGGGGTAACATGTGGCTGGCAGCCAGCCACTAGTGGTGTTCCCCAGGGCTCAATTTTAGTGCCAGTTCTCTTCAATGGTTTTATCAATGACCTGGACACAGGAGTTGCGTGCACACTAAGTTTGCCAACAGTACTATATTAGGAGAAGCCGTTGATTCCCTTGAGGGCAGAGAGGCCTTACAGATTAGAGTGCTGGGAAATCACCAACCTTGTGAAATCCAAGAAGGACAAATGCCGTATTCTGCACCTGGAAGGTGTAATCCTGGATGTAAGCACAGACAGGGAACAAGAGCAGGGAGTACAACCCTGCAGAAAGGTATCTGGATTTTGGTTGATGGTAAGCTCAATGGGAGTCAACAGTGTGCTCTGAAGGCCAAATGGGCCAAGCTTAAACCAGGGTACATTGAGCACAGTATTGTTAACCAGTCAAAAGAAGTGATTGTCCCACTATACTCAGCATTGGTGCGGCCTCACATTGAGTGCTATGTGCAGTTTGGGGCTCCACAATATACGTAGGATATAAAAATATTAGAATGTGTCCAAATGAGCTCAACAAAGGTGGTGAAAGGACTAGAAGGCATGGCTTATGAGGAGTAGCTGAGGATAACTAAGTTTGTTCAGCTTAGGGAAGAGGAGACTGAGCAGTGATGTCATTGCTATCTACAACTTTCTCATGAGAGGGAGGTGCTGATCTCTCCTCCCTGGTGTTCTGTGACAAGGTGGGATAGCATCAGGTGAAGTTCAGATTGGATATTAGGAAAAGGTTCTTTACCAAAAAGGATAGTCAAGCACCACAACAAGCTTCCCAGGTAAGTGGTCATGGTCCCAAGCCTGTTCAAGAAGCAGCTGGAGAAGGCTCTTAGATATATAGTTTAACTTTTAGTTTACCTTGTGTGGAGTCAGAAGTTGGACTTGTTTCTCAGGTTCCCTTCCAGCTGAGATATTCTATGATTCCATGATTCTCTGCTGTATCATTTTGGGCAGGCAGGAGGAAGAATGAGATCTCTTTATAGTTAGATGTCTAGAAATAACTATAATATATATTATTTAGAGCACTACATTAATTCTCATTCTAATAGAAAACTATTCATATACTTCCTTTTTCTGGGACTGAGAATAAAACATAAATTGATAACTGCATTTTGGACTACCTTGGAAAAGACAGACACTATTTTCAGAGAACTAATCACAGTGATTCTGAAGTTACTTTCCTGAGTTTTAAGGGCAAATTTAAACCCCATCTTAGTGCTCATATGGTCAGGATTATATAGGTAGACATTTAATCTACTATTTTATGATATATTCAACATGTAAGATGAAAGCCTTTTGCCGTTCTTCAGTCAGATTTCATTACTATTCATTATTTACCACAAATTACTGTGTCCTTTTCCAGGACATTTACAAACACCACAAATACTGGATTTGATAACATAAGAATGACTGTACTATGTCAGAATAAATGTCTACCCAAGTGCCTGTATCCTATCTCCAGTAGTGGTTAGTGATGGATGAAACAGGAGAACAGAGAGAGCATACCCTTCAACTTCCCTCAGTCTGAACATTTACACTTGTCTTTTTCTGCTGGATAGTTGACAAGAGACCAGATTTTCTAACCTTTTAGTGCTCTACAGATAAATTCCCATCTGTTTCTCACATGTGAGCACAAAAATAAGCTGATATTCTACTTTTTTTTTGGTCAGTCTAGAGTACTGACATCTGTAGGTTAATTTTGATTTATTCTTCCACTATTTTGTCACAGATCTAAATTACTGTTACTGAGATTTTTAAGACAAAAATCTCAATACCACCACTCCCCACAAAACAGCACAAAATTCTGCCATTATTTGTGTAAGTGAATATAAAATCTGTTTTATTACAGCACATAAATGAGGGTAGAAATCTAACATAAATCATCATTTGGAATATGGAAATACTGTGTTGATCAACATTTCTGCATTGCAGCGGATCATCATTAACTTCCGGCATCTGAGATCTGCTCTGCAAGTATGAGGTGCATGAATTTTAATTCACCATCAAATTTCTTCAGCATTTGGTGTAGGGATTTTTTGTTTGTTTGTTTACAGTTTCATATGCTAAGACAGGGAATAAAACCAGTTCAGAAGAGTGAATCAAATCAATCAGATGGCCAGTAATAATAGCAGTAAGAACAGAAAAACTGTTATTTTATAGTCACATTTAAGCATGAACATTTTAACCTTCAGTTGCATCCATTTGATGGTATATTACTTGTGGGAGTAAGAGTAACCACAGAAACCTGCATGACTCAGTCATGTTTCTCTTTCGTACAGCAGTATCTTTGCCATAAAAGCATATCCTTTCCTCTTCATTTAACGCAGGCACAGAGTATGTCCATACCTATGGATGAATTCAGCTGTTCTATAGTCTGAGGAGGAGTTGAAAAAATGATGATTTTTCTCCTCTTGTTTGAATAGAGTATGACTACTGTTAAAACTGTTGATGACTGGTCTTTTCTAAACTGTACATCTAAATAACTTGGTAACGTCATGTATTGTTGTGTGCTAAGAGGTATATTAAGTGGTACAATAGTAGTACTAACAGGATCCTTCACTAAATTGGTGAAGAAAATGCATTACTCTATTTGCAAGGTTTTTTTGTTATTTTGAGATATTATTTCTACCTCAGCTAAAATCAACATTTTCTATGGCTTTACCTAGACCAAAAGTTCTTTTGAAATGTTCAGCTTATCAAAAAATTGGCATTCATGGCAAAAAATACCTGAAGGACACAGGCCTGTCAGGCTGTAAATTTGTTCTGTGTCCCACCTATGTCTTTTTGATGGGATCATGTTTTGTTATAACAGCCAAGCTATTTTGTATAGCTGTCATCAAGAAGTTTGGGATATTCTCAAATCCAAAATAAAAATATCTGGCTTTTACTTCAATTATATGAAAGATGTGTAAATTATTATGGTCATCATTCTAGCAAACTTTATGTATTTACTAAGGGTTTGTTTTTCTTTCAGCTAGGAAGTATGTGTTTATGTCATGTTGATTGTGCATGTGTTTGCATTTATTTACCTTATGGTTTAGAGATTCTCACTTGTTATGTTAGTATAGAAATATGTAAAATAGATTTTACAGGAGACTTTTCAGTTCTTTGCTCTTCTTTCCATTCCAGCTGTAAGATTAAAATTTGCCTAGAATTGTGTGAGATGTATTCATTTTAACAGTTGTCTCTTTGAGGTTATAAAAACATGTCAGTATTTAGTTTCTCATAAACAAGGTTACTTTCCTGTCAGTATTTTTTACTGTTAATTTTCAGTCTTTTTATGTCTAATTTCAGTGGAGGAAAGCATAGAAATTAAAAGACTGCTATCACAATACAAAATATGTTATCTCTTTTTCCCAGCTCAGGGAAGCAATCCTAATTGTTTCAAACTTATTTTACATGTATTTAATCTTTGAATTCTTCCACTATTACATATAATAATTCAAGGCATTTATATTCTGTTTAAGTATTTCTTGTCAGAGCACTTGTATGCTTTAATATCATTCAAACTGTGGTCAATAGTCAATATGGCACTCTGCTGCCCTCACCCAGCTGATCCCTAGAAAAGAGGCCAATGGATTTCACACTTAGTATCCTCACTTTAGTCACCCTCAACCTTCAAATAGTGGCAAACAATCAAAACTTTAAGTGTTTTTGGTTTTTTTTCTGTGTAATTAAGATTTTTTTATTAATACATTATACCTACCAATTTGATTATTGATAATTTCAAATAATTTATGATTTTTTTACACTGCAGTTAGGTTTGCATCCCTCTTCCATGAGGTGTAACATTTATACCACTACACAAATTCTACCCTACTTTCAGATGATTTCTCCAATGTAGCAAAGAATATTATTTACAGGTTAAATGTGCTGAATTAATGTCGGCGTATTATTTTGTATTATTAGACTTAGTAATACAGCCTCAACATTATTTTCAGCATGAAATAATTACTTGCTTAATACTGATGTTATTTCAAAACAGCAAGGTGAACAACACATAGAAGGCTTCTGAGTATCTGGCATATTTTTAGCTTATTTATGTTGTTGTTCATAGAAAAGTTACTAAGTCTAAGAGTTATATTAGCTATTATTATCTAATCTTGTATGAGACCATGTCTAGTCTAAGGCTCACAAAGCATGTGTCTCTCTGTTGAAATGCTTATATAGTTCCAGTTTACAAAGTAGTAAAGTAATAATACTGTAGTATTATTAAGCGATGCATGACATGCACTAACTAATTGTAATTCACCTTTATTGAGTCTTTGTCTTTAGCTAAATTAGGACTGTAGCCAATTTAGTATCAGTCCACTTCCTACATTTGAAGCACTGGTTTAATGACTCGGATTTTTATCTTCTCATTGTATATGTCTCTTCAATATAGCTCAAAATCATCTAAATTTCTAATCAGCACTACTTTTCCCCCAGAATTAAATAATAACTGGGCACATCCTTATCACAGGTGAAGCTGAGCTAGTTCTTTGCATCTTCCTTAGTAATAACTGTGTTGAAAAAATGATATATAGCAAAAATCACAAAGTTGATCAAAGCAGTACACCGCAACTGCAAGGTTTACTTAGTGAAAAGTGCTGCTGGTAGATGGCTTAGGAATCATCATATTTAAAAACGACAAAATTAAATAGAAAAAGTAATTCAAATTATCTTAACAGGTCAGTCTACCTGAGATTCATCTAAGTTTTATCAGAAGTCAACCATTGCCACTATCATGATCTACAATAAACAAGAAATTAGAAGAAAAAAACCCCAAATATTTCACTGACAATTGCATCAAAAGGTAAAAGAAGGAAGCAAATGTCCTATCGTAGTCACAGGAAAACTGCTATAGCTAGAGATAAGCATGACTTTTATTACTTTTGTTTTGCATTAAGTGGTGATATTGTGAGAGACTGAATATAGTTAAATCTCAAACACCCGTTACCATAGAAAATTACAGAGGCTGGGCCTGGCTTTTGCCTGCAAGGCACTGTGACAAGCTAAGTCCTGCATAGTGTCAACGGGATGGGACTTCCTTGCGAGGTAGTGAAACAAGGTAAGCTCCTCATACTAACGGTGCATGTGAGAGATTTGGTTAACACAGCACACCTCGTGCATGTCAAGGGATGCACTGTCCTACGTCCTGATAAACTAAGCAAAACTTAGTACATAGCCAAGGGTCCCCCAGAGCTTATTTGAGAAAAGGGCTCATGACCACCCCCTCCATAATTTCATCAGCTCAGAAGATCAACTCCTTGGGGCAGTACACAGAAAGCCAGGAGGAGCATGTTTGACGTGAAAAGGGTGTGAGCTGGGCCATAAAAGATACAGACATGAGGAGTCCTGAGCATCCCCACCACCAGAGGATCATCCCAACCATCAGCATCATTGACTGAGAGCTTCATCATGGGATCCAAGGGTGGTGATCCCTCTCTCTCTTTCCTTTTCTTATTTTCCTCTCTTTCCTCTTTCTCTTTCTCACCTTTGTGAACATTTTAATAGGAACAGCACCACCAGTATCATGCCTTTGAAGTTCAGGTTGTTTCTACTATAAATAAAATGTTTAACTGATTGTTTGGTGGTGTTTCACCTTAATTTAGCCTGAGGGAATTCCAAATTCATCACAACCCCTCCCTGGAGAGTCCACCCTGGGTTGTGACAGATATCTAACACAGAAAGCAAATATAAGGTGAGAAAAGGCAAAACTGGAAAATTATTTAAAGGCCTGATCCAGAAACAAAAGGACCACTAACACAGTCTTGGATCAGGAAGAGGGTTTAGTATCCACTCTTGAGTTCCAAGATTTCACTCATATGGATTCCTCTGATTAGTTGGGGAAAAAAGTTCTTTTGAAATAGAAACACTCTACCAGGGAGTTTTGTGTCCGTGTTATTTTACAACTCAGCCATAGCTTGTCTTGAGAATGTGATCAAGTGAAGCATTTACTCTTTGTTTATTCCCATTCTTTGCAAATGGTCAAGATTGATAAATATGAAAAGCTGTGGAAAAGAAATTTCTAATTTTAAATTTAATACTCATTACTACTAGGTTTTAGGTCTGCAAGTTCATATTAAATGATTTCACAAAATAGCTGTGTCACAGCTAAATCACACATCTCGAAGATCAAATACTCGATGATTTTAAGCAACAGAGACCAGAAATCACTGAATAACTTTTGATTACAAACTTGAAGACATGCATCTGGTCATGAATATTCTTTAAACAGGAAAAGAGAGTGAATCTGTAGAATAAATCACTGTGAATTATCCACCTGCTTTTCTCTGCAAGCATAGGCTACTTCAGATACTTTTTTACTGGCACTTTTTTCCCCTAACACTCGCATAAGCTGGAAATATATATATGAAATGGCTTGCATTGATCTTAACTCAGCCAATTTTATAACTCTAGGTAAACTATATGAAAACAAATACATTACAAATTCTGTATGAGAATTAAAAGTGTCCTGGACATGTTGCAATGTATGTTCATCTTACAATTGCGACATAGCTGTATATAGGCATACAGAGATACAGCTGGGCAGAAAATTTTGCATTTTTTCTTAATGTAAATGATGTCCACAAAAATATATATATTTAAATATCAGAAATTTCCAGCTGGTTTTTCATTAACAGAACTGTGTTCCTTATGGAAAATGCATCACATCCACATTCTCTCATAACAACAAACTCCACTGAGACAATAGGCTTCATGAGATGATTTGCTTCTACCTTAGGGTGCCTAACCTGTGGCCAGCTGGGATAGTTCTTCAAATATGCCCCCATATATCTTAGTTTAATTTGCCCTTCTCTTGATATGCACACTTTTATGACCTGTTGGAAGAAAGAGTATATAGGCCTCGAGAAGAAAATGTGTATTTCTTCTCTATCACCTCTACTGATAAATTTATCAACTTCTGTCATTAGACAAAGAAGTGATCAGGAACTGTAAGAACTGTTTGGATACCTGCAGCCAGCTCTCAGTGAATACTTCCTCAGGTCCTCTCAGGATCACTGGAGCTTAGATCAGTTAGATAAGATCAGTTTCCAGCACTGTGCAGCTTATATGTACAATGTATCCAGCCATACAGCAGGGAAGACCTTCTGCAGTGCATTGTGGAAAGTGTTGTCTGCTGGACAACCCTGCTCAAAGGAGAGTGAAGAAGGGCAGCACTCAGCTAATGAGAGACATGAAATATTGCCACAGTTCACAAGTACTGGGTTTGGGAGAGGAACGAGAGCTACAGCTATGAATTTTTGCAAGGCTTCATGGCTTGTTGCATCGTTATCATCTTCAGAGGCTGAATGAAGATTTCATTCGATTCAGAGGCTGAATGAAAATTTCAGAGGAAATGAGGAGTACAAACATATAATTGTAAATGAAGTCACATTCATACCAGTTTATCTTATGTTTTATTTTGCCATTCTATGTCTAAAAGCAAACATATAATCAAATATTATAGCTCTGCAGATGGGTGGTAACACATTTAGCTCTGTTAATTCTGAAGTTGTTAATATTTTGTTTAAGAAATATTTAAAAAGTAAAGAAAACCAAACCAGAAAAACTATTAGTTTTGTAGCCGTTCTTGGAAACCCCTGAGATCCACAGTTAGTCACTGATCTTTTTTCTTCATCTCATTAAAAGGAAGGCATTTTGTCTTGGAACTCATATATTAAGAATGATTTTACCCATAAAGGTGTTGATAGTCCATTCATGTTCTGTTTTGATTTAGTAGGTCAATATATATCATGAGATTCCAGGAAGACTGGCATAAGAGCATTAATAATCAGTTTAGAAATCTTTGTCAATGTTGTAATGAAAAAAGCCATAAAAGACTTATCAGTCACTGTTTGTGGAATTAGAACAATTTGTAGCAGCATGTGTGTTGCAGATGGAGTGAGAGGGAGGCAAAAATAATATAGTTTATTGGTGTAAAACAGTGAGTTAACAAAGTTCAATGGTAAATGTGACAGTAGTTTATAAGATTCGATGGCAAGGTACACTTAGTTGTTTACTGCACAGAGGACAGGGTCAGACAAAACTATGACCCTCCTGCTGACTCATGAGATTCAGAAAGGACCCCCTTGCTTTCTAAACTCCTTCCTCAGAGAGGAGTCTAGGTGCGGCTGGATCCAATCCTAGTTCCAGTCTTGGTCAACGGTTTATCTCTGAATGATTTCATATGCGCAATCAATCCTTTATATCACTTAGCTAACATTTCAAATTGTAGTATGCTATGAGTCATTTATGCAGATTCTGTGTGGCAAGGAATCTCTCAGCCTCAAGGAGAGGCATCCCTGCTCAAGGGGAGATCCTGGTGTGCAGCCCACTGCTGTGTAGGAGATCTCCAAGGGCTCTTGGACTGCTCACTATTTATGGGGGTAAGATGATTGGCGCATAGTCATATTTACACACTGACCACTGTGCTTAGGCAGGCACATTCCACAATAGCCCTTGGCTATTGTATTATTATCTGTCATCCCCCCGCATCCAGTGGGTACATCCTTCACAACCAGACACATCTATCACCACCGCCCAGGTGGTTATCACTTGAAGGAGGTGAAGGGAGAGGGAGTCAGAAGCAAAAGGGGAGCACACCGCCACAATGTGATATACGCTTCTGTCACTATAGCCTGTCTCCTGTACATGAAAGTCCAAAGCACATGAATATCAGCACATGAAATGCAGATGTCTGAAATCTCTAAGTAATTCACATCTCATCCTGAGTTCATGAAGCATGATTTACTCATCTGATTTTCACATTCTTTGATTTGTTTGATCAGAAGAAATAGAAATAAGCAAAGAACTTTACCAAAATCTGCTGACACTTCAGCTTTATACCTGTTGTATAAGATTATGATTTTGAAATTTACTGTAGAGTAAATATTTACTTTTGTGAATGCATGCACCTAGGTAGGTTACGTTTAATAATGCAACACCTGAACACCTGCAAAACCATAAAACCTTTGCTTATGCTCAAAGACTTGCAAGACCTGAGCCATGTGTTAGCATATACAGGTATGCATATTTGGATATTATGAAAGGGTAGAAACTAGAGCTGGATTTAACAGGCTAGTGTGAGCAGACCTGTTCCCATTACTACCTGAGGGACTTGTTAAGGATAACTTTTTCAAAGGCAGTTGATGAATTAGGACCATAAATATCAGCGAAAATCAATGGGATTTGGAGCCCAACTTAGACTCTGGATAACTTTTTGAAGCATTTGTTTTCTCTACCTCAGTTCACCAATGGGGATAAAACCATTCTTGCTTAAAGCTGGAGATAATGCTTGCTTTTTCCCCTCCTCTATTTAAAATAAATCAGAATACCAGGCTATTTCTATGTTACATAGAATACTATTCCAGCTTCAGTCATGCAATTGGTCATTGTGCAAGAGCATGGATTATTTTATTCAAGTAAATATAGAAATTCAGATGAAAAAAGTCGTCTACAATATTTAAACCAGTACTACTGAAGTCAGTTTCAGGTCTGCCATTGTGTTTATGTAGCTAGGAATTTAACTCACTCTAACAATTAACTTTGTAGAACCAACCATGTTCTGTAAACCAGTTAATCATTAAAGAAAATGTCAGGAAAAAATAGTAAGAAATGTCCTTCCTTAGGCTTGGGCAAGAACAAAGCTGATCTTAGAATGATTTTTCAATCAGTCAAACTCAAATACCTTTTCTAAAAGAATTCTGTTCTTTAGATTGATGATTACATCAAGAATTTTCTATATAGGCTGGGTAGGCAGTACTGGAAAATATGTATTCCTTTAAGTGATGGACCTCCATGTGAAAGAGGGTAGAAGAAACAGTCCTTCGCACAAACTGCTAATGACACATTAATAAACACTCAGTAAGGTGAAACAAAATCTATGCCTTTTGCCTACATAAAAGAGGAAACCACTAGCTGAAGTCCCAGCAAATTGCTCATAAAAATGCATCAATAAAAGTGAAAACTCCCTCTTTTGCTATTTAGCTCTTATTATTTCAAAATAGGTGTTCAAACTAAAGGGAAAGAAGAGCTGTTTTGAGACTAGACCATTTTATAAAAGAAAATGTTACAAACTGGTTTTTATGATCAGTCTTTTTTTGTGGTGATTTCTAAACTAGAGGCTCTAGCAAGTGTCACAGGATGAGTCACAAACTGAATAAAGTGATGAAATTTTTATATTGAGAAACAGAATTTTGCTATTTTGACCTGACTTGGTGCTACGGGAATTAGAAAAACTGTGTAAAACCCCTGAAATACTGCAGATGAAACGTACGCGGCTTACAATCGCAAAAGTTCATGTTTTATTGTTTGATATAATTGTGTCCCTTTCTTATGTAATCTTTTCCAGAGATGGTGAATTAATAGAAGAAATGGAACAAGTATGAAATTCACTGCTGTGCAGGTGAAGCAAAAAAGTTCCATTTCACCCGTTCCTTAAGTTTAAGAAGCCATTTTCACTCTCGAAGGCCAATTTTATTCTTATTGGCATAAATAGTTGCTTTACCACTAATGTAATTAGGAACAGAACTGAACATTTAAAAATGTTTTGTTATTAGAAAAGATCTTGAAATACTATTCAATGTTAAAGCTACTGGAAGAGGGTAAGTTCACAATTAGAAATAAAATTAATAATTTAGCGACTAATATTTGTATTTAAGATTAAGTCAGAAACTGTGTTTATTATTTGTATTTTCAGACCCGGTAGTCTTACTGTATAAATTAATCTTTAAGTTTTTGTTTCTCCTTCTCTACTCCTTTTCCTGATATATCTCAGTGGAACTTGTCCAGCTTAACTCTTAGGTAATGTGAGGGTTATTCATAGATACAGAAATGAAGAGCAACAATTAATCTGTGCAACTGAAGTAACTATTGATGTATTGTTAAAAATCTAAAATCAAAATATTGGTAACCTAAATTCAATATTTTTTGTGTTGTAACTTGAATAAGAGTTGATTAAGCATTTAAAATTTCTTCAACACAGGAGACAAAATCGTTTAACTTGCATTAATAGCATGAAGACTCGGAAATATCAAATTGTGTCTGTTCTCTTGGATTACTGGAGGAAATCAGTCTGGCATAAGATGTAGATAATATTGAATTCAGATAAAAAAATGAGTTTCTTGACTAAATTGTATGGAAGCAGGTGTACTGCTTCAGACAAAACTCAATGAAGATCAGAAAGATCATTTAGGTAAGAACTTGAAGATCTTGGATTCCACCTGGTTTATGAATCCTAATTTGTCCAAGTTAGCCAATCCTCATTCCTGAGCAGGTCCACGCAGTCAGTATAGAAGTTGGGATATAGCAAACATCTGTTCTGGAAAGTGGTTTACAGAGAATGACCTGGGGGTCCTGGTGGACACAATGTTGAGTATGAGGTAGTAGTATGTCCTCACAGTGAAAGAAGGTTAATGGTATCCTGGGCTGCTTTAGACAAAGCCTGAAGGTTAAGGGAAGTGATCCTTCCCCGGTACTCAGCACTGGGGAGGCCACACATGGTGTGCTGGGTCCAGTTCTGGGCTCTCTAGCATGAGACAGAGTGCAGAAACTCCAGCAAAGGGTCACAGGTATTGCAGAGAATTTGTGGAGTCTCCATCCTTGGAGACATTTAAAAGCTATCTGGACATATTCCTGGGCACCTGGCTCTAGGTGGCCCTGCTTGAGCATGGGAGTTTGGACAAGATGACCTCTGAAACGTCCCTTCCAACATCAACCATGCTTTGATTCTATTATTCCACGAGACAGGTAGATGTCTTGAGTGAATGTTAGTTTGTTGTTGAGCAGTGATCCCAGCCTCACTCCAATATGCTGCTAGGCTGCTAGATCATCAGGGTATTAGGGAAACAATTTTATTTTATTTTAGGGTCTCATTCTGTAAAAATTGTCTTAATATTGCCTGTACCCTGATTTGTAAAGAAAGTCAGTCTTATATGAGTGAAGCAAGAAAGGAGCTGTAGCAATACCAGGTCTGTTCCCAAACCAGAATTAGAGAGGTCTTGCCCTAACAAATTAATGAAAAGTTCTGCCATACTGATTTCCTCCAGTTATGTTGGATGTAGAAAGCTTGATTAGCTGGTGCTGCTAACAGAGGGATCAAGGAATACGCAGTGGTAGGAAGAGTCGAATTCAAGTCCTGAAACATCTTTTTGGGTCCTACTGGGACTCTTATTACACCAGAAGCAGAAATAGATAAAGTCGGTCTCTTCATCCTAGCTCAGCCTCTCCCTACGTGACAAGCAGCTGTGTCTCTCTTATGTCCTTATGTCACTGTCAGATCTAATCCTCAAGTGCAGAGGAACACTTTTATTCCAGTGTTAAGTGGAAGCTGAGAAACTAGCCCTCCACAGGAAATCTGTAAGTAACAGTATAAATATAAATATTATATTTATATACTGGGAATAGGAAAAGGAATGAATGGAAAACCTGTTTTTTTGTGGGCTTTGGCAAGTATTTTCTATTGCTTTCTATTGCTTTTATTTAAAATATTAGAATGAAAAGATAATGGCATTTTTTGCTTTTCCATCAGTTCTTTGTAATTTTTCTATTATTTTGTGCATGACTGATCTCTTTTTAGCAAGTTCACTGTTTCTTGTGCTTTTAAAAATGGATATAATTTTCCTGAGTTATGGAATCTCTCTGGTTTTCAAGAATTTTTAGAATTGTTTGTCACTTACACCATTAATTAGTGCTTAATTGATTCTTGGAGGGTTGTTGCTAGATATTCTGATAAAACTGGGTTAATGTGTAATCTGTCTTAGCCATCACCTTCCTCAGTTCCTTGTGACCTTTAAAATAGTACATGGATTTCACACATAATAAACATATCCATTTGCTTCCAAATACACAGACAAAGCATCTGTTGGATTTGCCTGCTGTTTCAGGTATCTCAACAATTTTATTTGTTCAAATCCAGTCTGCCTTTCACACTCGAGGTAGTCTCCATTGGTCTAGATTGACAGTGTATTAAACTGCTTATTACACATTTTAGAAGAGGTGAGACTTGGGTCCCTTCACATTTTTTGAAGTGTTTTAAAATACTTAAATGACTAATATACCCCTCATTATTCTTTCTACTGTCACGTAGATTATTTGCTCACTTATCATTTATCATTAATCTTCTATTAATTCACCATGTCTGGAAAAGATTACATAAGAATGGGGCACAATTATATCAAACAATAAACCATAAACTTTTGCAATTGTAAGCCACGTATGTTTCATCTGCAGTATTTCAGGGTTTTTACACAGTTTTTCTAATTCCTGTAGTGCCAAGCTTTACTTTTCTGCTTGCTTTTCAACAGTTTTTAACTCCAAATTTAAAATTGATTGCAAACTACTTCTTTATTATGACTTTTATTTTGCTAGTTACTGCCTTTGTCACTGAACTAGATGACAGTTTAGCTCTACTTGCCTTCTTTCTTGACTGTGGACTTTCTGGCCATCCAACACACTCTTTTGGAAGAACTCCTACAGTTCTTGTATTTCTCTCTCTTATTTCTTTTATACAATAATTTCATCCTTGGTATTACAAAGTGGCTTTTCCGAAGCCCCAATTTTTAATATGTATTTGTCTCTCTGTATGTAATGATTTTCTTTGTTTTTCAGCCATTTGACACTGTCCTCTGCTTGCTCATATGAATATTAATCACACCATGACTATCACTGATTTTAGTCAATACCGTCTTCTCATTCAGTGATTAATTCAAGTGGTACTGTGTACTATGTCTTGAGATATCATTAAAACAGTAGACTTACAAGATAAATCTAGTAAAAGAGAACAGCTGAAAGGAAAAAAAATTGCACTTAATTGTGTCACAGTCTTTCAGCCTAATTGCATCATTAGTTGATACCATTTAATTCAATGAAATGATAGAGGAGTTCTGAGGTGTTAAAATGGAATTGCGATTATGCATAAGTAGGAACACTTTAAAAAGAGTAATAGTGGACAAGCATATGATATATATGTAAAATGTATTAGGATAATAACATGAAAAGAAAATTTTTCAAGAAGAAAATTTAGTGAAATTACATCTGTTTGTAATTTCAAGTATTGGGAACAATAAACTGGGGGAGGTTCTACTATATGAACATATAAGCACCGCTGTCAATTCTTGAGTATCTCTGCAAGATAAAAATGTCTTTTCATTAGAAGAGTAGGAAATTTCTTTCTGTGTATCACAGAATGATCTGTTATTATGTGGTTGTGGTTTAGAGCCCACGTATAGAGAAAAATTATTGCGCAGCAGTTGCAAGAGTCTGGAATTCTCCTACTCTTGAAACTATTTTTCAGTTGCCAGAGATATAGACATGGACTAAAATCTGAACCTATTTCTCTATTGATACTTGCTAATCATGCAGGGCAACTCAAAAGGTGGAGACTGTGTTAAAAGTGAATTACTGCATAGCCATACTACAATATGGTCTGAGAAAAACTTGATGTAATAAAGAGCTCCTGTGCAGGAGGAAAGAACGGAAAACTCTAAAACTCTACTCACAGGGCAATTTTGACTGGGAAAACAAAACTTGAGCTTTATGTTTTGGTTATTCTAATGAAAAGTCATGGTATAGAAAATAATGTCTCCTCGTAAAATTGTACAAGGAAACATCTCTGCTAACACTTAGGTTTTAATAGCTTTTTTTTCCTAGCACACTGCCACTGCTTTGATTTTAGTTTAGCATATAAAATAAGCATTGATAAAAAATGGAGGAAGGCCAGGATTTATGAATTCTTTTACTACCATTTTATGAAGTACTTTGTTTATTTGGAAGCTAATAGTGCAGAGATTACCTCCTACTTTATAGGCCTGAATCCTGTGGAACAACTGAATAAATGCTAGATTTCCTCTGTCCCTTATTATTATAATTATTTTTACTCTACCTAGACAATTGAAGCACATCAGGTGGAAAAATTCACATCCACTGGAAAGGAATATGATTTACTTATTTGCACAAAATAAAAGTTGCTTTACACACTGAATTCTATTGCCAGTCCTATCTGTAATTCAGGCTTTGCAGTAAACTGTGAGAATTTGTAACTAAGAGTGTCCTTTTTTTTTTTTTTTTTTTTGAAAATGTACTGTTTCTTCCTCAGGTGTGGTCAGCCTCACAACACTGAACTTGGCAGGGCAGTATTGCCACTGTTCAGAGTCATTCAAAAGTATATGTCAGTTTTAAATTAAAGTGCTAGAAAGAGAAAATGTGTTACTGTTTGTATATGAGAGACTAACTTCACAGTTACTGAATCACTCTTTGCTCTGCCCTTATGTATTGCAACAGAAAAAAATATGGACTGTAGGGGGAGAAATCTCAAAGTAGGAAAATTTTCATTTTTTATTTTGTCGTCTTTTTGTAAAACAGCAAAATGTGTTTCCATTCACAGCAATAGTGTTTGCTCATTAGTAGTTACCCTGAAAAAGAAAAAAAAAAAAAAAAAGAAAAAAGAAAGAAAAAACAATTAGCAAGCCTTTTCTCCTCCAGCTCCTTCTCTGTTTTAGAAGTAACACTTAGAGTGTTCTTGTTCCCATTTTCGTCTACAAAAGCCATAAAGGCTGATACCTGTGCTGACAGACTTGCATCCTTTTGTGCAACTCTGCCATGTAGATACTTGATTTTAATTTTTAATAGAGTTTTTAATAAGAGTTTAGAATAGATTCATTTGACAATATGTTGAAATCAACACCTTTGTAAGATCAGACTTCTATTAACTTAATGGAAAGCTTAATAATTCCATTGCTTGCTAAGAGAAATTCAGATTTCAGTGCTAATCTACTGGTAAGACTCTGGAAAAGGTAATGTTCAATTTTCACTGGCAGATATGTTGTGGAAGTTGTCTATTTCTCACCCAATAAAAGATACATTAAAAACGAGTTTATGATCCCCTGAGAAAAAGACTCACTAAGATTACACGTGACAGTTTGGCACTGTCTTCCACTAAGTAACCTTAAGGGTTGGTACACAGATTAAGGAAGGCAGAACATGTAGCTAATACAAAAACACTGACAGACTTATTCATGTCATGTCTTTCTCTTCATACAAAGGCATTTATTGACAATTCTAATGTCAATATGCATTATTTAAGTATGTCCATGTAGAAAGAAACAAATGTTTTGTTCCAGTGGAAAACTGCTTATGAATCTCTTTATTAAAAGCCTATTTTGAAAAAACTTGGAATACTATGAAAATTAATACATGATACTTTAGTTTAAACTTTTACATCTTTATTTGTGTAGAACACTTAGAAAAACTAAAAAGAGGTATTACAGCACAGCAGTAGCCTGAAAGTGGTTTCCTGTTCACAGTGAATTTATTACAAATTTTATTTTATGTATTCATGATGTACAAACTGAAATTATTATTATCTAGTAAAGGAGTTCATTAATTTATTTCCCTATTAGTGAAGGAAATGAAATAAGCAACAACATGACTTTGCTGCAAAGAAGGCTAATAGTATCTTGGGTGGCATAAGGCAAAGCACTGCCAGCAGGTCAAGGGAGGTAATCCTTTCCCTCTATTCAGTACGGGTGAGTCTACACATGGAGTGCTGGGTCCAGCTCTGGGCTCTCCATGTTGAAAGGTAGCGATAGTATAGAAAGTCCAGGAAAGGGTCACTAAAATGATTAAGGGACTCGAGCACCTCTCATACAAGGAACAGACGAGAGAACTGGGACTGTTCAGTGTAAAGAAGAAAAGGATTTGGGGGATCTCATCCATATACACAAGTACCTCAATGGAAGGTGCAAAGAAGAGGTAGCCAGGCTCTTCTCAGTGGTGCCCGGTGATAGGACCAGAGACAATGGGCACAAACTGAAACTCAGGAGGCTTTGCCTGAACATCAGGAAACACTTTTTCACTGTGATGGTGACTGAGTACTGGCACAGGTTGCCCAGAGAGGTTGTGGAGTCTCCATCCTTGGAGATGTTTAAAAGCCATCTGGACATATTCCTAGGCACCTGGCTCTAGGTGGCCCAGCTTGAGCATGGGGGAGATGGACAAGATGACCTCCAAGAGGTCCCTTCCAACGTCAACCATCCTGTGATTCTATGAGATACTTCATGGAATAACTAATTGTAATGGACATGCCTTCTTATGTGTGTTCTGCTGTTTTCTTTAGTGATCCATGGAAACAACCAGTAAAAAGCCTCCAAGCTGTTTTGAGATCATGTGCAGATGTTAGTAGATATCAACAACTTAGAAAAATTAATCCAAGTATATTGAAGTATATGATTTATTTGCATGTGTTTTAAAAAGTTTATAAGAGGACACACAACAAAACCAAACCTTACCTTTATACTTAAGATCAGTGATGTAATTGTTACTTTTGAAATAAACAGATTGAACCCCCAAAACGCAAATAATATTACAATTTCTGTGTGTTGTTACTTACCCTTGTGATTAGATTTATTATGATAAAAAAAAATTTTACCTGGAATTTTTAAAGTTTTTGTTGTGCTGTTTCCACTGATATATGTTGCTAGGAAATTTTCTTCAGAGTAGAGGTGGAATGTAGTGGCCAATGGTCTGTAGGTCAGAGTGTTTTCCAGGATTTCAGGTTCAAACCCAACCTAATTTGTACAGTTGACATCAGTCAAAGTCCTAAGATAATACCCTGACTGAGCATTAGATTGGTAAATTGGACACATTGTAGCTGTCACAAATTTTTCAGAAAGTTACTGATTTTTTTTTATAGCATAAGAACAGAAACCCATGTTTAAACTTAAAAAAGAAGTCAAAATGGCATTGTTGTTTTCTGGCCAGCCTTAGTTGCTGGAACACTGAGGGCTTTAAGAATTTATCACCTACACTTTGAATTGCATCCAGCAGCTCTAATTTTCATTTCAAAGGAACTTTTCCTGTCAAGAGTACCAAAGGTCTCAAAAAACCCTAGGGAAAATTCTCAGGAATAAATAAGGATAAAGAAAAACAAGTGGTAAAGCATGACAATAAGAATGTCTCTTGTTAATTTCTCATTATATGGTGCTACCTTTTCTATTTGCATTTGCTAACTGCATTTGGAGAAAAGCATAAAGAATGTTTATCTTTGAAAAAAATGCATTTCCATAAGGTAGGAGCATGAAACTTGATTAATTTAATAAGATTGCAGGGGGAAAATAACCTAAATTGATAAATAGGAAAAAAATAGTTCTGTAGAATTTGTCAGATACCTCCAACAACAGAAATTTATCCAAATGTTTTAATGTGAAAAATCCAGATCTACCAAATGCAGGTTAAGACCAGAAAAATAGCTGAATTTTATGACCTGAAAACGTAGTAGCAATTTTGACAAATGGTTCCTCAAAATTTTCATATATGCTCCTAAGATGCTTTTAGAAAACAACAAAAATGAGACATATATTTATATGTTTTTCATTGCTTGGTGTAGTTAAAACTAAAATAAAAATGGTTTCTCTGAGAGAGGTAGTAATGCCTTTAGTTTATCACAGTGTTAAACAACATGCAAATTCCAGCAGTATTGCTCCTTTTTAGACAAAATGTCCACTGAGTTCAATGTGGACACTTTTAAATCCAGGTACTCCTTCATGAAGGAAAAGGATGTTTCCTGGCAGAGTTGAGGTGACTTGCCACAGCAGTCCCTTTGCCATTCATTATACATGCTAACACTGTTGTTATAAATAAAGAAAGAATTTAAATCTACAATGTTTTTGTCTGTTTTTACATAATTCCTGCAAATTTAAACAGTAGGATTTAATTAATTAAAAAATCAATTTTTAGTTGATTTTCTAAATATCTTTTTTAAATTATATTGCAATTTCCGGTAGTCACTTGTTTTCTTGGAAGGCTTTCCCTTTGTTCGGCAGTTCTTTTACAGATACGAAAACCATTGCAGACTATCTGTATCATCATTCCTGTGTCCTACAGGCTCTTGGGTGAGAAAAAAAAGGATCGATTCTGTATATTACTTCATTGTCAGGTCATTATCTTATCAATGGCTGCTTTATGCCAAATTCTAGATGCTGGCAGTCATTGAAATATTTCTCACAAATCTGTCACAAGGAAGTGGGCAACCCTTTCCTCTCCTTTCTTTTGGCCAATCATCAGGGCAGCACTGTTGAATTTGAACAGTGGGAAGCTGCAGATACTCAGCAGTTTCTGTGAGGTTTTGATGGGCTTCACAGTCCGAGGATGATGAAAAACACAAAACCTTGTCATAACTTTTCCTTGAGGTCTTCCACGTTACTTCTTCCACCGTTGCTCTCTGTGTTAAATCTTTTTAGTTCTGGGGAGCCTTATTCAGTTCCTACTCAGAACAGATTGCCTGTGGCTAACACAGAAGCACAGGATCTCTGTTAATATGCCTTAGTTTCTTGTGGATAATCCAAAATTTTTCAGGACTGGGGTAAGTGTGCTGTTTTCTATGGCATACTTCTGAGTTTCCTTGCAGAACAATCAGATTATTTTATTTCTCGTTTCTACTGTGGCACACAAACAATAGAAAGATTAATGATTTTGTAGGAAGAACAGGTATGAAAAAATATCTTGTAACATCTTAAAGGATCTTTAATGGTCTTTCTATAAAATTCTGTCACCTACGTTGATCAAACATGAGATTCCTCTTTCCTCTCTGTAATCAGTAAACTCATTTATATTGCTCCAATTTGGTAGCTTTTACAGTCACTTGGTATTCAACCTCTATCGATGTAAATCACTATATGAGACAAACATCTGTAAGGATGCAGGTGCAAGAACTTGGGAGAATTTCTTTTGTACTTAACTTTCAGATGGCTTGATCTGCTAACTACAAAGCAGCTTGTACATATACCTCTCTACATACATAGTTCTCCATCCGCCAGCCCAAGCACTTCAGTACGTAGGTCGCTCCAAGCCTAACTGAGGTCTAAAACTCTCCAAAATTGCTTAAAAGGTTTCATAATATTCTTACATGATGAATGCTACTACAAAATATCTCCCAGTTATCTTAACAATCTACAAAAGACTGGCCTGTGTAAACTGCATTTACAGGAGTGGTTTCAACTGACTATTCACAAGGGCCTCATCTGGATGCAGAGCCTGGCCAATTCTGCAGCAAGGTTCCCCCGGGGCGCTGGCTGAGACACCCAGATTCTTGACCCAGGGAGTTAGTATATATGTGCAAATAAATAGTGCTGGGCCCAGCTGGGGCTGCTTGGGAGTAGTCCAGGACTGCTCCCACCTGGAGAACTCCTGTAAAAATCAGACGAACAGTTTGGTGCAAACCTGTCTAGCAGTTAGTCAGTCTCCCTATTCCAAGCTGGTCCATTGCCTCCAGCTACCTGTTGCCTCTCCTGTGCAGAGCCTCACTAGGCAGTTCCTGCACCAGCCAGGGAACTGTCTGTTATAGTGCACACAGGCACAGACATAACTATATAAGTCTTGAATTTAATCCTTTAATCACATGTATAACTTAAATTCTACAGAGCTTGCTGCATTCTGAAATCCCAATGAAGTGCTTTACATAGAAGTCAGATGGGAAAATATAATCCTTCTATCCTCTCCCTGAGGTGAATGCTATAACCACATGGTTATAGTTTTATTTGGGTGTGGAAGGCAGGAGTTTGACACTTGTGTTGAAAACAGAAAGAAAAACCTTAATTTCTTTTCTGAGCAGGATCTGTTAGAACAGAGAGACAAAAGGATACAGCACTTTGAAGTCTGTCAGGCCATCTGGTTCTAAGTGGGAAGTTACAATGTTTTATATAAGTTTTCCTGATATATTGCATGTTAGGACAATGGCTTTTTCTTTCTACTTTCCCCTTCATATATATACCTAAGCAATGTTTACTCTCCTTTCCATTTATTAACTGGAAAAGTGTTTAGAAACTATTAAATCTCAAGAACTGTAAGTTAAAAGATTTCTTATTACTTGTTATTGAAATGGCAGTAGAAATTATCTTTGTTTTACTTTTCCACCCCTCCTCACTGTTTCTTGAAATGTACTAGTGCCTTAGTAACTTCCTTCAAAAATATTTCTGTAATATGTCTGACATGCTTTGGCTTCCAACATCTTACAGATTTTCTGTAAAATAGTCTAGAATTGAGCTATGTTTATGAAAGAAAAATAAGAAAAAAGGTGTAAAAAAATTCTCTAAGGATTTCAAAAGGATTGAAAAGGTCATGAACATTGAAGGACAGGTTGGATGGGGCTCTGAGCAACCTGATCTAGTTAGCGGTGTCCCTGCTCACTGCAGGGGGGTTGGACTAGATGACCTCTAGGGGTCCCTTCCAACCCAAAACATTCTATGATTCTATGGACAGGATTTTTTGCTTACCAAGGGAAAAAAATATTAAACAGTGACATATTTGCTCCTTGTTTGTTCTTTTCTTTTTTTTCTTTTTCTTCGTAGTTGTAAGTAGATGACATAAAATATTCAAATGCATTTCACAGTAATGGAAAATAAAAACATGCATAGCTGAGTTGGTAACCTTTTCAAAGCAGACTTGTGTGTTTCAATGTGATTGCAAGAATGGAACAGGCTTTTAGAAACTAAAATATAAGTATGAGATAGTGGTTAATGAGATTATTGTTATTTTTTTCAGCAGTGATATCTGATCATTCTGTTATGCTCTCACTTTAACTAACACTGCTATAAAGCAATGTTTTTTACTGGAAAAGAACAAATATGATTAAACAGGAAAAGAACAAATATGATTAAACTTTCAAACACTTAGAAAACCTGTTGGAGAAATAGACTGTGATAAGCAGAAGCAGTAGATCTAGGTCCTTTTCTATTGCATGATGTTATATAGTATGGAATATCTCCCTACACATAATCTTACCTGCCCCCTGCCTATTTCATACAGGAGGCTACAGTGAGAAACAGATAAGGCTTTGAGTCCATGCAAGAGTTGTCCAGCAATAGCTAAAACATTAGTATGGTACCAGCATTGTTCTGGTCACAAATCTAGAAGATAGCTTACTACAGGCTGCTATGAAGAAGGTATATCCCAGCTAAACCCAGTAAACCCAGTAAGTCAGGATCACTACTTATGTGCCATTGGATACAAGCAGCTCAATAAGTCCAAGTAATTTAGAAATTACTTGGAAATTTAGGAAGTGGTTATCACAGCATTTGCACAAATCACACATATTTGGTGATGAAATTAAGAGGAGAGTTTTGATCATTGTGTCGTCTTTCTTTTTTTTAAATTATATTTTCTCATTTGCTTTGAATCCAGTCCAGCCTTCTCTTTTAGAAGCTTAGAATCTATCCTCTCACAAGTATTGCCACAGATACTTGGCATCATTCAGACATATAAGATGACTTGGAGATTCTAAACTTCCTGTAAACAGCGATCCTTGTAAGAAGTCTCAGAGAGGGTAGCACTACCACATAAGAAAAAGAAAATAATCTGGTACATAGGACACAGGACAAACTTCCAGTTACTCAGAACTGCTAAAATCCATGAGAAAAACCTCTTGAATTGATGATTTTCTATATCCTTAGGGCATGTGTACACAACTAGATTCCTTACTTCAGTGTAGATCATTAGATACGTGATGTTATAAATTTTAGCAATAAGAAGTACAATTTCCATTTTATACAAGACTGGTAATTTTATTTCTGTAGCTGTGTGTTTTTTTTTTTATAAAATGTGACTTTTAACAAGCCTCTAACCAATATGTGTTAAGAGCACTGTTAAACAGCTTCTCTAAAATTATTTTTCTTCCATATCAAATAAAAAGTATATTTGTGAGCTTTTTCTTTCAATTAAATTGTTTAGAGTGAGTTTTTATGGGAAATTCAGATATACTATTGAAAGTACAGGTTGCTTCAGCATGTATCTTGCTGAAATTGCCTGCAATACCATAAGCATTAACTGGCTACACCCTGTGAATCAGGCTTCCCTCCAACTGGCTTATTGCTGCTGTCTCACTACAGCATCAAACAAAATATCATAGTATGTTCCAAACACAACAATTTATTTTTCTACTGTTTCTTTGGCCTGAAATATACAATTCTGATTTTAGTATTTTAGGGTCTTTTCTTACAGTGATTATTTAGTCATATTGCAATTTAGAGACAAACACTCTCTTTCACATGTATTTATTCACCCCTCCATACACACAGATTTTCTTGAATGCCTAGTAAATCTTTCTTGCTTATATTTCCTATTGCTGTGATTTGAGTGAAACATTCAAGGAAATTTTGTTTTTATGTGCTGCAGGTTAAGAATCTTACAGGGAGGGCTGGCAGGTTTTGCAATTTATAAATTGACACCAAATGTTTCAAATTGAGTGGGAAACTGTACAAACACCTTCTACACTGACCACAGATTTGTGACAGCTGGCAAGTCTTGCCTTTTTTCCTCACCGTAATTCTTGCCATTGATCTCAGAATTCTGTTTCATTTGAAGTAAATTGGCATTTATATCACTAACAAAGCAATGATACAATCTGAGAAAGTTTATAGCTGTGCCCTCAAGGGCAGCAATATCAAATAATAAAACAGACTTTGATCTTACTGCTCAAGCAGAGAGTAAAGCCCTGTTCAGCACGGACATTCTGTATGCTTCCACCTGCCTGTTCTGTTATGCTGTGCTATGATGTTTATCGCTGATTGGAGAAATTTAAATGTAAATGAACTTATGAAGAAAATCTAATTGAACAAGATACAATGTTTAATAGAGAAATGGGAATATAAACAATATCTACCTAACTGTCCCTGACACCCCTGCAACTTCAATTGAATTGAAAATGCAATTTCAGTTTTTAAACATTAAGAGTAAAACCTAAGTAAATGTTATTTGGATATTCTGTACACTGTGTACTAGACAACTATGTCTGTGTAAGTTAAGAATCCTCAGCAAGTCTAAGGTGCGCAAATGTCTTCAGTTCCATGAAACATCTGAATGTATACATTTAGCTTGGAGTGAAGCAGATTTAATTTTTGGGAGAGTCAGAAACTTTTGGTTATGACAAAGATAAGAGCGTTTTCTTTGAAGAACAGTTTGTGCTTATAAAAAAAATCCTTTTGGTCTACAAGGGTATGTTCCTTATTTACATGTTGGTATAAAAAACCAAAGAAAACCAAGAGGTAGTTTCATGGAAATGCTAGACTGGGAATCTATTAAATAATCTAGTCATCAAATCAGTTATCTGGGATGATGAAGGCCATTTAAATTCTCTTTTTTCTTGAGAAAGCTATACTATTACAAGAGATAATAATTTATAGAATATGTTGGAGTATTAAGAAAGAAATATTAAGGTTTACTAGCCCACTACATTGTATGACAAGAACTACTCAAGCAGTTTATAGCAGATGGTAGACACAGAAGTGAAAAACATAATGAAATTAAGTTTTCCATGACATTGTATTTGCTCTTTTGAACTATTTCCTAAAACGGGACCTAATAAGTTATCACCAATTTTAAGAATTTGGATTTGAAAACAACCATCTGAAAAGGTATAGTGATGTTGACCAAAATTTGTAACTGGTTTGTCTGACGACAAGCAGAATTTTATTAAATAATTAAATACATGCTGAGTTCTGACCAATATTCCCTCCTAATGAAACTGCAGTGAATGTGATGTTGGTGTGTAGTTTGTACCTATATGTATTCTATTTGTTTGACAAATGCAATATATTTCCTGTGTTTGATTCTGTGTTTAATGAGAGATATATGATGCTATTTTTCTTTTGCCTGACAGTTTCTATCTGATTAATATTGACTTTTTACATGTCATGGCTCCCACTTCTAGTATTTCACATAATGCCTAACAAATTTAACTAATAGATAGAGACAGGTTTTGAATCAGTCAGTTATTTTAATAATAAATTTAAACATGATTTAAACCCCACTGAAGCCATTGAAGGTTTCTCATTTATTTTAGTGATTAGGCTGCTTTTTGCCTGAGCAGGTCAGCTGCTGTCCATGGATCTACTCATGTGCATGATTCTGTATGACCTATGCTGAATGATTTGCAAATGGCTTTGGATTTTTAAGTTCAAGTATACTAATATTAACTTAATATAAATGTATATATGAAAATGTATTTCTGTTGATATGCACCCATCCAATTTGTGATATTGTAATCTGGTATGTGATGCAATGTCCAAAAGACTGAGGAAACACAATCAGTGTTTCCAAGATCAATTCTATAAAATCTGAGCTGGATAACTCCATCCCAGGGTGTAATTTATTTGTATCCAGTTTGCTTAACTTTGTAGACGGTACAAATGCAGGGATATAATAAAATAAAGAAGCTTAGTCAAACATATGTGAGTGGTAAAATTCAGCATGGAAGATTTTCCTCCTTCATGTATGTGTTATTTTATACAGACAAAGACATTCAACAATCATGATCCTCTCTAAAAAAATCTCAGCTGATTTTTCTTTTCTTTGTTGCCTCATAAGAACTGCCATTGCAATTTGACAGTGCAACTGCGTAAGACAACTTAAAGCAAGATGAAGAAGCAGACTTTGTTTTAATGGTGAGAAAACAAGATGCTGAATATGAAGAAAAGTATTCAGTATATTTTAAAAATGAGTACATACAATGTCTACTAGAGAGAAAAACCCAAGCAAACAAAAGTCCCAGGAAATTAAGTAATTTCTATTTTAAAAAAATACCTTATTCTTTTTTCTGTGGTCATATTTAGGAGAATAGAAGCAATGAGAGATGTGATGACTGGTCCATGACCTCCAGCAAATGACTTAATAGTAGATACTGAAATCGTGGCTATTACTTTGGGAGGAATGTCTTTGACGTCTGGAAATAAAAGGTGCATTGTAGTTTATTTTTTAGGTTATGGTTGTTAATAAAAGAGATCTAAGATGAGTGGTCATCTCTCCTGGACATCTGAATGGAACATGGGGGATATCAGCTACTAGTTCTTGCATGAGCTTGATTATTTTTACTGCTCCTTAGTTCCACTTCTGCAGAACAATGGAACATTTCCAGATCTTTATCTTTCTGCAGGTCCCTGACCTTTATGTTACCTATAAGACATTTAAGTAACTTCCTTGTTCATGATTAACTGATCTTCTGCTTCTTTTCCTTGTTTCTATTTCTTTGAAAAGAATGTGATGAAGCTGTAGTCTTCAGCCTGAAAGATCCGCAGAAATAACAGAGGAGTAATAGCTCATAGCAATACTGAAGAAACAGTTTACAGAAAATAATTTTTTCATAATAGTCACATGAAAATTTTTAGTAGGAAGCTAATCACTGTGAAAGTGCAGTCACAGGATATCAGTGGTCATCAGTGAAGTCCTACGTGCAGAGGGAACAAGTAGAATGTTATCAACACCAGGGAAATGAAGAGCAGGTGAAACAAAATGCACAACTAGGCAGACTTCTTGAATACTACATGCGGTTCTGATTACTGAAGGGTATATTATGGTCAGAAAAATACAGAGAACATGACAGGGAACAACAAAAAGTTTAGGACATCATCTGAATAAGAAATAGTTAAATAAACCAAGTGTCTCTAGACAGGAAAGGAGAAGACTGAGGAGGAATATGAGGGAGGCCTGCAACATCATGGTGGCAGAGAATACATAAATGAGAGACCATTTCTATTCAGTGCAGGACCTAAGAAGTATCAGAGAAACCCATCAGGAGGAGGCAATTTCAAAACAAAAGGAGACAGCCAGACACTTTGTGCATTACCTTATAGGGTTTACTGGCAGAGGATTCTGTGGGTGCCAAAACTATACTCAAGCTTCCAGAAGTGGTAGGGTAAATCCATGACAGAATGTTCAACAGGGACAGTTTGGTAGTAAGACGTTATCTCAAACACTGAATTCCTGAGCTTCTACTTGCTGGAAGCAGAGAGGTGTTGTAGAGGAGTTTACTATACTCCTAGGTATTCATTCACTAATGGCCAGTTAGTAGCAGAATCAGTAACTAAGCTAGCTGAGCACAGCGTGGCTGTTTTTGTGCTCTTAATGAAGCCCTCATTAAGCTATTAAGGAAACAAACAAAAATGAAAACTATATTTAATGATGCCATCCTTGTTATTAAACTCTCTACAGCTATTGTAAATTTGACTTTGCCAGCTCGTTAGAGCTGTTAAATTGAATTGAAAAACATTAATCCAGGTTTGTTAGTAAAACCTTTTGGCAGTGTGACAGACCACTACATGATTCTTGTTATTGTCCTTTGAAAAGAGAATGAAATTCTTATCTACAATTTTGTCTTTATTTTGTGAAGCAAAATAAGCCAACTTACTAAAATTGATTACCATATAGACCATGGGATTACCCTGAAGTTCTGCAGCTTATGTTTTGGTAGTACTAAATGTAGCATGTACACTGTGTATAGGTGGCATAGCAGTCTCCCAGAGAGTCAGAGACATTTTGGGAGAGACAATTTGTGAATCAAAGGCATCTCATGCTGTATTTGTGCCAATAACTTACTTTTTTTGTCCTGGATACATCTGAGTTACATGTGGATAGACAAATTACCAAAGAGGGAACCCTGGTACCTGCTTGGGGAAACCAGATTTGCATTAGAGGTGTGCATAGAATCATAGAATCACAGAACATCTCAAGTTGGAAGGGACCCATAAGGATCATCAAATCCAGACCCCTTCCCTGCAGAGTCTGTTCCAGTGACTGACCACACTCCCAGTGAAGAACATTTTCTTAATATCCAATCTGAACTTCCCCTGACACAGCTTCATTCTATCTCCCTGTGTCCTGTCACTGGTCATCAGAGAGAGGAGATCAGCACCTCCCCCTCTGCTGCCTCCCTTGAGGAAGCTGTAGACTGCAATGAGGTCATCCCTCAGCCTTCTCCAAGCTGAACCAATCAAGTGACCTCAGCCGCTCCTGGTAAGTCTTGCCCTTGAGACCTTTCACCACCTTGGTCTCCCTCCTCTGGATACATTCTAATAGTTTGATACCCTTCTTGCATTTAGACACTCTCAAGTGTATTTACTGCACACAGTACTTGAGGTGGGGCTGCACCAGCGCGGTGTAGAGTGGGACAAACACCGTCCTTGACCGGCTAGCTATGTTGTGCTTGATGCACCTCAGGACATGATTAGCCCTTTTGGTTGCCAGGGCAGGCTGTTGACTCATATTCAACTTGCCATCAACCCAAACCCCCAGATCTCTTTCTGTGGGGCTGTTCTCCAGCCTCTTATCCCCCAGTTTGGATGTATAACCAAGATTATGGCATGCTGGGTGCACAATCTGTCACTTTCTCTTGTTAAATTTCATATGGCTAGTGATTGCACAGCTCTCTATTCTATCCAGAAGTCTCTGGAAGGCCTCTCTACCTTTGAGGGAGTTCACAACTCCTCACAATTTAATATCATTGGCAAAATTAGTTGGTGTACATTTGACTCCTGAATCTAGATAATTTATAAAAACATTAAACAGCAGTGGCCCTAAAATTGAGCCCTGCCAAACTCCATTAGTGACAGGCCACCAGCCTAATGTAACTACCTTTACTATAACTGTTTAAGCCCAACCCCTCAGCCAGTTGTTCATCCATCATATTGTGGACTTGTTTAATTGGATGCTGGGCATTTTGTCCAGAAGGATATTGTGAGAGACAGTATTAAAAACTTGCTAAAATTCAAAAACCCCTCTGGCTTCCCTTAGTCAACTAGATGGGTGGCCTTGTCATAAAAGGAAATCAAGTTAGTTAAAGAGGACTTTCCCCTCATGAACTCCTGTCGGCTATGACCAATGACTGCGTTGTTTCTTAGAATAACCTTCTCTGTAATCTTACCTGGCACTGAGGTGAGACTGACAGGCCTGTAATTACCATGGTCTTCCTTCTCACCCTTCTTGAAAACTGGGATTTTCCAGCTTCCAGTTGACTGGGACCTCTCCAGGTTCCCAAGACTGCTGAAAAATAATGGAGAGATCTCATGATAACACTGCCCAGCTCTTTCAGTACCCTGGGATGAATCCCATTGGGCCCAGTAGACATATGTATCCAGCTGTAGCAGCAAGTATAGAACAACTTCAGAGTTGGCTGGGAATTTATCATCCCCCCAGTTGCAGTTTCCCAAAACAGGGCTCTGGGAGTCCCAGGGGCCATCACTGGTGCTAAAGATAGAGGTAGAAAAAGTATTACATTTGTCTCTTTGTCCCTATTTGTGAGGTGACCAACCTGGTCAAGTAACAGACCAATGTTATGTCTGATCTTCCTTTTGCTATTATATTTAAAAAATCTTGATCTTTAATTGAGCTTTGGCCACATGAATTTTCTCCATAGACTGGCAAACAGCATCTCTGTAGTCTTCCTGCTTTTTGTGTTCTTACTTTCAATGTCCATAGACTTTCCATTTCTAAGTTCTAGAAGATCACACTACAGTTTCATATAAGAGGTTGTTCTCACTACTACTATAGGAGTTTAATTACACAAGAAGCTGATTGCATAACAATTTTAGCCAGCAGAGTCCAGAGAAGCTGTATTAATAAGGGAAAAATGTTGGTGAAAAGTGACTTTGTCATAGTATGTGACATATAGTTTCATTGAGAGAAACTAAAGGCAAAACAGGCAAAAAAAAAAGTGATATGCCATTAATACGTGAGATGAATATATAGAGTGCAGAAAAGGGATAATCTTTGTTTTGCACTCAGTGAATATATTAAACTACAGAAAAATCACTCTGCTGCCAATTAGACTTAGATAAAAATTTTTAAGCAAAGGGCTTGGCTGCCCTTTGCATAGTGGCTCCAGACTTTTCATAGCTGTCTCATCTGAGAAAATTTTCAAATATTCTGTAAGTAGTATGACTCACACAGGAATTGCATGTGTAGACCTTACTCACTCCATAGCATATATCACTTGTAATATGATTGTATGTCAAAGTCTGACAAAATCTTGGTTTATCATAAAAACAGTTTGTACGAATGGGCAAGATTTTCGTGAACCAGCTTTTCATTTTAAAAGTGTCTGTGCTTTTCAGACGTGGTCTATTTTTTTTTCCTTCTGCCCAATAATTGGCATTCTTATGTGATAACAAGTATATTTATCTTGTAGAAGAGACAATTGTTTTGAAAAACTTCAGAAGGTGAAAAGAGGAACTGCCAAGACTATGATGAGACTTGTTGCCAGTTAAAGTTATGAGGGACAGATTTTTAGAGGTCTTTAAAAAAGTACTATTATGTTTTGATGGATTATTTGCTGTTTAGATGAGTGGAAAAGTGTTCCATAAAAAAAACTCTCACAGAAAGAAATTTGGAAATATTAATGGAAAAGTCCTAAACCCAGATAATTTCCAAAGCATGATAATCTCCAAGGAGATCACAAATATGCAAAGGAAACTGTCAAATCATTTGGGGTTTGAATGTTGATATTTCCAATGGAACATAAAGTTTTCTCAATTTGGTTGGTTAAGCAATAAACTTACTCCTTCGGAGCAGTTAATTCATAGTATTGTCTCAACAGTTACCTATCCTGGTTTGTCAACCTTGGTGTCATAATTGTATGGATCCCTTGGTCCAAGGAGATCAGATTCTGCTGAACTGCAAGAGGCATAGTCTAACAAAGGACTATATGTATGAAGGCAGTTAATGGTACCTGATTTTACCAGAACTGAAATGTGTACTGTCTTTTCTGTATTACATTGGTACTACTATAATATTAATGATAAACATATGCTTATGTTTATACATCATTTTGTCTTGTAATTTTCTTGTTAAAATGTTGGTGAAAGGAGGTGAAATTTGCCATTATTTTAGATATTTTATTTACAAAATTGTGAATTAGAGCCTGTGAGTGCAATGTTTTTACCTGTGTTGCTGCCCAGGATTGCATCAGGCAGAAACTTCGTATGAAAATAATTCAATGAGATTTGAGAATGAACTACAACCTAACATTAATTTTATGGGTTGAGATTTTCTTTCTTTAGTCAAAATAAATCTTCCAAGAGAAAGTGGCTCAGTGGACAAGTGCTTCTTTACTTGTGTTATCTTTTGTCTCCATATCAAGAAGAGGAAAGATGGGGACTTTTTTAGGCAAATGGTACTGCAAGACTTCTGAAACAAGAAAAAAATTCCAAATTTTCTTTTTAGAATAGTTTTATTAGACACTGAGTGAGACAATCCTGGCCATTGGCAGGTCTCAATGTAATTTGACCTTTTACTGGATCAGAAAATACAGGAAAGAGAAAGGAATAAGATCAAAATTGTTGAAGTATGTGGTTCCCAAGACTCACTTTAAAATATATGCATTTACAAACCACTCTGAGGAATTTTCAATAGTTTATTTTATTCTTGGAAGAATATTAATTTATTCATCATACTGTTTAAAAATAACATTTTAAAAGCCATTTATTTAGGTTCAGCCATAACACATCATTTAACTTTTGGATGTGTTGGTATGATTTTGCATTTAGTTTCATCTCCATTTGAAGGTATTGGTCATGTACTTAAAAGTACATGACTTGTGCATTTGACCAATGAAACCTAAAACATCCTCATGGAACCAATAGGTATAACACAAGATGCATAGTAGCCCTGAACACTTATAAAGCAATGACAAGAGATCAGGGAGGATAGCATAGAACTGTCTAACATGGTTTAGGCAACTGAATGAAATTTATTGTCTTATACTGTAAAAACTGTAGAAAAAATAATGGAAAAATGAAGAAACACAGTATTCTGCAAACCCCCCTGAACAAATAACCATGTTTTAGAATATTTATGGTCCAAATTAAAAGCCTTTGTCTTGCTGTAATAGTAGGTATGACATCTGATAGCTGTGCAAAGCAGCTGAACTTTGACACTGGTATGTATTTATCTGGAAGTTGTTCTGAGCTCAAGAAATTCACAACTGTCACACAAATAGAGCTGGTTTCATAGCTACCATCAGATGTTTTTAGGGAATCTTTTTTAAGGGAAATTTTTAGTTTTAGTTCAGACTAACAAAATTTTTAAAATAAGCAATACTTTTGAGAATCTTCAAGGAACTGATTAAAAAAATAATTTTCCATCATTCACACTTTTAATTTGTCATGCACTATGCTGTGTGAAAGAAGCAGGAAAAAGATGCTTAAATGATAAGGTGAAAACAGCCAAGTGAAAAATTAAGCCAAGTTGAATCCTATTTCACAGAGTTCTGATAAAGGAACTCCTAGTCATAGAGCATGTAGGCAGTGAACCCACTCTGTCCATAAGATGCTCTGGAAGCCACGCTGTGACTTCGCAGTGCTAGATGACCCCAGCCCACAGGGCTGATGCTCAGACAGGTCATTGGGATGCCCCAACTTGCCACATGCCTCTGGGGCTCTAAGATCTTCCAGTAATACAAACTATATTTTAGTTCAGTCATAAACCTATAAACCACAAGTTTAAATTTAAGAATTCAAGTAATAGCTTTGAATCTTGTGGGTCTGCCCATCTTTAAAATAAGCATGTGGTTAAACACTGTAATAAGAAGGAGTTTTATATTGTAAACAAGTATCAGACTTCAGACAGACTACCTTTATTTCACTCTGATTTTCTTGATTTTCAGACTGAATTTCCCCATGATGACTTTTTAATCATAAAGCGTACAAGCTAGGAAGCAAATGAGAAGGCTGGAGACAACTGTAAGCAAGAGATAAACAATATATTGTCTGCATATGAGTTTGGTCATATGTGCAGGTATGAGTTACTGGGAGGAAAATACTCATCTTGTATAATTTTGGAAAGTTCTGAAGAAAATCTTTCTTGGAAATAGTATTGACTTCTTTCTTCTCATCTAGGTTAAACTTCATGTGTGCACAGATATATAACATGCGCTTCTTCATATGTTCCATGAGTTCTTGTAAACCCTTTTTCTTGTTAGGCTGTTCTTAAAAAAAGAACAAAAGAAATGCAGAAAATCAAGAGATGGAAGGGTTTAATAACAAAAGTAGATATGTTACAAGCATCCATTTATTCTAGACATTAGCTTAATAAATAATTTTGGACACTTTAAATCTTTCAGAAGAAAAACCTTTCATGCAGTTAAAAAAAAAGATTGCCAGCAATGCTCAGAGAGTTACATTTTTTTGGTAAAAAGTCTGAATCGATTTTATAAGTGACTATCAAACATAATTATTAATTACATAAAAGTTCTCTCAGTTACACATTTTAGTCACTTATTTGTAATGCAAATAGCTTTTAAATTATTACATTTAATTATGCTTCAGCTGGTGATGGATTATATTTAATTAGCAGATAAACTTCTCTCATAAAATGATGCCATTGTGCTGCATTCTTAGGATGTATATGTCCTTGAGTCTTATCCACTCTTGCTAGTAACTGCCAAAAACCAGCTAAACAACAAAAAAAAATTAAAATAGTTTCATTACAATAATCAATATTTTGTTCTGTCCTTGCAAAATGTAGCCATCTTTCATTTGAAACATGAAGAATTTTTTTGCTTTATTAGGGAAATTTTGTATTCTTTAATTATACTCTAAGGTTTTGAAGGGTTACTTAATTCCAGAGTAAAGGTACACATATTGCAAAGTATAACTTGACTAGTTCAACTATGTGGGATTATTAACTACCAATAAATTTTGTTCTGCAAATGTCATAGAATCATAGAATACCGGGGTGGGAGGGGCATCAAGGATCATCTGGTCCAACCTCTCTAGGCAAGAGAACAATCTAGACAAGATGGCTCAGCACCCTATCCAGCTGAGTCTTAAAAATGTCCAGTGTAGCGGAGTCAACCACATCTCTGGGGAGATTATTCCAATGTTTGGCTGTTCTCATTGTGAAAAATTATCTTGGTGACCCTTCTCTGGACCCCCTCCAGCCTGTCCACATCTTTTTTGTGTAGTGGGGACCAGAACTGTACACAGTATTCCAGGTGCGGTCTGACAAACGCTGAGTTGAGTGGCATAATGACTTCTTCATCTCTGCTGGTGATACCCTTTTTGATGTAACCCAGCACCCTGCTGGCCTTTGCCGCAGCAGCACACTGCTCACTCATATGGAATTTCCTGTCCACCAGGACCCCCTGGTCCCTTTCTGCAGAGCTTTTCTCCAGCCAGGTGGATCCCAGTCTTTGCTGCACTCTGGGATTATGTTTTCCCAGGTGCAAGACCTTACTCTGGTTGGTGTTTAACTTCATAAGGTTCTTATTAGTCCACTCTTCCAGCCTATCCACATCTTACTGCAGGGTATCTCTCCCTTCCAGAGTGTCTACTTCCCCACTCAATTTAGTGTTGTCTTTCATATGGCTTTAAGGATTTTGTTTCAATTATTACTATTTATTCTACACTATCTCCTCATAAAAGAACAAATTTTCTACTGTTGTGTAAAATGTTATGTAGCTTTTTATTTTCAGTATTTCATTTTTGTTATTTTCGTCAAGGACAAGACACAGAAATGCAAAATTTTCAGTATTTACCTCCGAATTAATGTTACACTCCTAATACTTCCTGAAGTCTGTCATGTATTGTAGGAACACAGGACTGGGATCCCAAAATTCAGATCCAATTCAAGTGATCATGTGATTAGACATTGTTTAGTTTTCCTCACCACAAAACTGTCCTCAAATACACATTATTACAAACCCCAAAAGCTACAGTTAAAAAAAAAAAATTGCAGAAAAAGAAAACAAGGAATATTAAGGAATTTATTATGTCTATGCCTAGAAGGAGGGAAGAAAGAGGCCTTTGTCAGGTGAAAACTACATTTGTGGACCTAATAGGGAGAAAAGAAACTTTAAGCTATTTTTCCCAGTGTCCCAGCTAGGACTCCCTCATCTAGTTCCTATATGCAGTCTTTTTTTATAATTAAATATTTCTTGTTCTGCTGTGCCACTTTCATAATCTGCCATTCCAATGAAAGAAGAGGGAAAATAGAGCATGAAAAGAAAGAATTTATAAAGTCTATCTTGATAAAATAAATGTAAATTTGAGATTTCTACTGGTACTTAAACTAGCCGTTTAGCATAAACTCTGCAGTACTTTGTTCTGGCTATATAGGGTCATATCCTCATCTTCCCTAATAATATAGTTGAACACCTCAATTTGTATCAGCTGAACATCTGTCCCACGCTCAATATTTTTCACCAGAGTAGTAATTTATACAGTCACACTCCCTTATTATTGGGATTAAGTCCCATTTGGATGAAAAGTGGAACTTCAAGATATCAACATCTTTACTGTTGGCCAGGTGGCTTTCAAGGTCGTACCACTATTTTATAAGATAGCGAGTGATGAATTCTCTTTCTTTCTGTCTGTTAGTATATGTTATGCAGCTCAGCTGTTTTTCCAATTATCTACAAATTGATAAACAATATTCAGGTGTCTTCTGGAGATCTATGCAACTATTCAGAGAAGTATTTATTCTCTTCAATATAATAGGTGTGTTCTGTATTTGCATAAATGCTTTTCAGTAGCATATCCATAGATAATCTTTTCATTTAAAGCCTCCCACATTTTTATAGACCCCATTATTTTTATAACCAAATTAATGGTATGCATGTTATCTTTTTCTTTTTCATAAATCTTTTGCATAAAGTCTTTTGATAGCTAAATGATTGAAGGAAACATGGGTAATCAAAAAGGTGATAGGAAAAAACGTTTCATTTTTATTATATATGAAAACACACTTTAAAAAACACTCATTAAAAATGTCCTGATGTTCATGCCATTTTTCAAGAAGCTGGCTTCAGAAAAAAGCAGCAAAATTTACCTTTCAAAAGGCAAGGTGCGGGGTGATATTCTCCGAGAATACTGATGGTGTTATTTTCAGCTTCTCAGTTTAAGGGTTTATCATTTAGGCAAGTTTGAGTACAAGGGGGGGTTGAAAAATGGCACAGTACCTTATGAGAAAGCATAAAAGATTGTCTCAGCCATCAGGAGGACACACTGAAATTAAGCAAAGGTCAGTGTTCATTTTACATGTAGTTCTTTGACAGTTTCCAATTATACTACCAATCCAAGATAAAAAAAAAATCATGAAAATGAGCTATTGGGCTATTGCATTAGGGCAACTGCAAGATAAAACATTGTCTGGTACTCTGCAAGTTTGCAAACAGTTTTGCTACCATGGCAAAGAAATTTTTGAAATAGTTTATTGTAATAACTATTTACATAGATTGTTACAAGTTAAATAGGTTGGTCAGTTGTTGGATCTTTTAATTAAATTTAGTGTGTAATATATTATATGTCTTATTTTTCCTGAAGTAGGAAATAAAATAAAAGGCAGCACATTATGTCCCAGTTCTTTAAGCAATATATTACCACAATATCTTATTAAAGAACAGATTGGATGAAAAAATCTTAATCTTCCTCTTGAAGGAGAATTTACAATGAACATTCTGAAGAGGAAGAAGTTCCTCAATGAACAAATTTGGTACAGAATCTTATTTTGTTACTGTTTCTTATGTTTTGCGCTATTTTCATCACCAGTTAAAGCCTTTGGTACTGCTTGTGTGTTGTACACTAGTGGATGCCTAAGCATCGAATGACAGCTTTCCAGCAGAAGAAAAAAATAATGACAATGGCAAAGTAATGAATGGCTTTGTTTATACATTTGCACAAATCCTGAAACGAAATCACCAAACCCCCTTATGTTTCAAGGATCTCAGTACAATAATGCTTGGTTCCCAAACGTCATTATTTCTAAGAAAATTCAATTCTAATTAGCTCTCAGGACAGATCTCAACATAGAAAAAAACTTTTTGCATAGCTATGGCTGCTCTAGAACCCATATACTGGACGTGATCTTGAACATAAAACTTAGGGAAATAAAATCTGTGTGCGTGTGCATTGCATAAGCAGTTATTCTCAAATTCTGTTGTTGATCTCATTAGGAGAAATATCCATGGAAATGTCCTGGGTTTCAAAATTTCTCTCTCATTATAGTTTACTATGTCATGAGAGTCTCTTTTTGTCTACCTCTGCTGAAAACAGTATCTGTGAAGCACCTTCGTATATACCATACTTCAGTGTCCATCCCCAGCAGTCTTTCAGCTCTTCCATCTCTCTGTCAAGCTGAGCCTATTTCCACTGAAAATTTTTAAAATAGTTGCATGTAAACTTTTCTGTTGTATAAGGAGACATTTTCTTTTGTGGTGAGAAAGCTTACACATGCTGTCTTTTCTACTAAGCTGCATTTGAATGATTATTTGAAATACTAACAAAAATGTAGTCAATTTTATGTTGTGTCTCCTACAAAAGAAAAAAAAAGCTCCTTTTCCATTATTTTAGGTTCTTCTATATGGGGTTAAAAAGAAATGAACTAGGTGAATATATCTTATTTTGAAGTGACAGATTCTATTACTTTTATAGCTAATTGAATTTGTATTTTCTAGAACTGACCTAAAGCTATTTATTTTAATGCAGACTTTAAAATAAAATGTTTTAAATGATAAACCCCTAAGTTTATTTTACCTAGGAACATTTAAGTTTATGCTTTGTATTTATGATGCAAACTTCCAGCATATATTTAATCTTGTTTGACTTATTTGGTGTTAAATTAGGTATTTATGGAAAAAGAAGTTATATGGTAGATAGCTTCTACTGTGGTCAATATGTGCTGAGTGGGGTCATATCTCAGAAAAAGATGCTGAAATTGTATATGGTATTGTAAATATTAATACATCATTAAGAATGATTTATTTAATGAACATGTTACTAGAAGTTAGTGCTACTAGGGCTGTGGCTTAGATAAGAAAAGCTGCTGCTTTCTAAGTTTTGCCTAAGCCAGCCTTGATTTCTGATATCAGTGCAAATTCAGAGCAATTACACTGATTTTAATGGAGTGACAGAGCACTAGAAATGCATAAATTGAAGCAGAGTTTTCAAGAGAATTAATTCTCTTGAAGTACACAAAAAGGTTAACTCAGCTTATGGTCATGGCATAACTGAGTAGTTACTCCTACGGGCTAAATCAAGAGTTATGGATCACTGCATGGAACTGATATGTTTCTCTCTGCTATGCAGTGAGGTGTGACCATTTCTGTGGTTATTCCCTCTTCAGCCCAGATCCTGTGTATTGTGCTTTGCCAGGAGCAGAAAACCAACACAGGTACATGAACATAGGATCTTTGGGTGGCCAGCTTTCTGTTGCACTATTTCTTTATATTCCTTAGGATTTTACAGATTTCTTTTTCATCTTTATTTTGGAAAAACTAACTAAAACCGATTACAATTCCTATGAAGTGTTATTATTTTTTATTTTATTTTCTCCTGTGTAGTTTCCTTAACAATTTACTTAAGAAAGCCGTGTTTGAAGAAAGAAATCAAAATTCCTGTCTTCTTAAGAAACACATGAAATATTGTAAGATAATAAAAGGTATACAAATACACTTTAAAATCTCAGAATATGAGGAAGAAACCTTCTCTGGATATTTTAATTATTAACAAAACAATTATTTCTGAAGTTATCTCTGAAAATTCTGCTCAGTTTTGTGTTCAAATGAATAGTTCTGAAAATAAATGAGCAATTTGAGAGTCAAAGTCTACAAAACGTTGAGTTTTCTCCTAAGAGATGCTGATAGTCCTTCCTTCCTAGTAAGTCCTGGGATATTTATTTAATGGCATTTGATATGGGTGCTGAGCAAACAGTACCTGCCAGCATTAGGATCTTTATAGTCACAATTGCCAGGAGCTGCATAGAAAACACATTACCATTCTCTGAAGGAAAAAATTGAATATCCACATTATGTTGCACTACCATCTAGAACCCCCTAATTTTCCTGTGTTTGTGTCATGGTTTAACCCTAGCCAGCAATTAAGCACCACACAGCTGCTTGTTTACTCCCCCCACCCTGGTGGGATGGGGATGAGAATTGGAAGAGTAAAAGTGAGAGAACTCGTGGGTTGAGATAAGAACAGTCTAATAACAGAAATAAAATAAAGTAAAATAATACTAGCAATAACAACAACAATGACAATAATAATAATATACAAAGGAAGTGATGCAGGATGCAATTGCTCACCACCAGTGGACTAATAGGGACAGCAAGTCCCTTGAGAAGCTTTCACTGTCCCCCTGCCACCTCCCCCCAGCTGATACATGGAACTGTTGGAGCGGGTCCAGAGAAGGGCTACAAAATGATCTGAGGGCAGGAGCCCCTCTCCTCTGAGGACAGGCTGAGAAAGTTGGGCTTGTTCAGCCTGGAGAAGAGAAGGCTGCAGGGAGACCTGATTGCGGCCTTTCAGTGCTTAAAGGGGGCCTATAGGAAAGATGGGGAAAATCTTTTTAGGAGAGCCAACTGTGACAGGACAAGGGGGAGTGGCTTTAAACTAAAACAGGGTAGGTTTAGACTAGATCTAAGGAAGAAATTCTTTACAATGAGGGTGGTGAAACACTGGAACGGGTTGCCCAGAGAGGTAGTGGAGGCCCCATCCCTGGAAACATTCAAGGCCAGGTTGGATGGAGCTCTGAAGGCCAGGTTGGATGGGACTCTGAGCAACCTTATCTAGTGAGCAGTGTCCCTGCTCACTGCAGAGGTGTTGGACTAGATGACCTCTAGGGGTCCCTTCTGTCAGGATCCACTATTGGGTTGAACAGTTTGGCAGAGGTTAAACCCCCTTGCTTTCCAACCGACCTCAGATACTTCTGGGAGGTTGGGGGCGGCTGGGCTTAACTTCTGATTAACTCCAATGTTTTATCGTGACTAGGTTCCTTTTACATTCTCGGGAACAGAATTAAGACTCAAAATGGAGTCAAGTGTCAAGTCACTTTATTTGGCCAACAACAAATGCGCGAGAGAAAAGCAGAGAAAGAGAGGAAAAGTGAGGAAGGGAAAGAGAAGGGGAGAAACAAACGGCACGGGAGTGTTGCAATAGCTACCACCACGGGTCTATGTGCTGTCCGTGGGGCCTGAGCAATCCACGCGGTCCATGCGGCTGGTGCGGCCCGAGTGGTCCAATGCGCCTGATGTATCTTCGAATCTGGTGGAGGGTAGATGTTCCTGGATGCTCCTCTTGGTTTCCGCTGGTTCCCCCTTTCATAGGGTTGTCTTTTTGCATAGTCAATGACTGTTTTGCATACCCACACCTCCCACTCGGCAGTGGGGTGCATGCCCAGTACCGTCACTAGAGTATGCCTAAAGGTTCTAGGGGGTCTGAGCCCCCTACCCATTGTCAGTCAACTCTGGGCCCGGGTGCATGCGCAGAGGACGTGTTCTCCAAGATAACAGGACACAGGTTCCTGTGGGGTGGGTCTCAATGGGCCGAAACTGCCCTACTCAATTGTCGTGGTGATTAGGTCATTCTGGTGGGGTGGGACTCAATGGGCTGAAACTGGTGATTAAACTGCCCTGCTCAGTTGCCATGGTGATTAGGCTTCGATAGATAATCTTGCCTGCCACCAATGTTGAGACAAGTTTCTAGTCCCTTACACCTTCCAACCCCAAACATTCTATGATTCTATATACTGAGCATGACGTCATACAGTATGGAAGAGCCCTTTGGCCAGTTGGGGTCAGCTGTCCTGGCTATGCCCCCTCCCAGCTTCTTGTGCCCCTGGCAGAGCATGGGAAGCTGAAAAGTCCTTGACTTAGTGTAAACAGTACTTAGCAACAACTAAAACATCAGTATGTAATCAACATTATTCTCATACTAAGTTCTAATCAGAGCACTATACCAGATACTAGGCAGAAAATTAACTCTAACTCATCCAAAACCAGGAGAATTTGGATATACCTATTTCCTTTACTTCTAATGACTCACATTTTAAAAATGATACTCAGAAGAAGAATGTGTTCTTTTTCATACTGAAACATAAAAATTCTCAGTCATTGTATCTTTATTAGAAACATGCTAAAATATAACAGTAAAGTGAAATGCCCTAAATGTATAGAATTCATATTTCTCTTTTTCATTTTGATATTGTAACTATAGGGCAAAAGAGGTCTTTTTTTGTTGCATAGAAGTCCCAAACCATCCCAAATCGTTATTCTTTCTGGTTCATAGTGTATTTTAAAAATCTAATAAATTCTTCAGATTGGAAAAAAAAAAAATCCACTCTGGGCTACAGATTAATCTTTTTATATGCTAAGATATTTATCTTGAAAAAAATCTTGATTCATAAATAATACTGGATACATTATGAAAAATAAATGTAATCCCAAGGAGTTTGAGTCTAAAAAGAAATTGAAGCCTACACTTTTACCGATCTCTCACACATGCTGAGTGTCATAAGGAAGCCAGAGATCTGTTACTCATTTAGCATTACTCATGATGAGTACCACTCCTCCAAATTCTGAAATCTCTTGTCTCAGTTTATCCCTTTGGTGCAATAATATCCCACCACTATTTTCTGAAATACCATTTCTGTCTGTTTCATGTTTAAAGAAAGAAACAGAAAACATCTGAATTGTAAACTTAATGGCTCTGAATGGTTAGAGATTTGTAGGTCTATAAAATACTCTTCTCCCTTATGGCTGGACTAAGATATCACCAAGATAATTAATGGCAGCTACTTTGCTGCTTTAAAAATATGAGCCCATTGACAGAGATGAATAAATATTGGAAATGGGATTCTCAAACATTCCTGTTGTAAATTCGTAATTGCTTATTATCTTTCTCATCTATGTATCTGTGACATTTATAGATTTATTGTGCATTCTATCTCAAACAGAACAATATTATAGATTATTACTCCCCTCCTCACTCTTTTTTAGCAATTAATTAATTATTGCTGATTTTGACCACACTTGGATTTCATATCTTTGTATTTTGTGCCAGGAATAAAAAGTTCTTGTGATTCAAGTTAAATTTGTTCCCTAGGAATCCAGCCTTTAATTCTCAGAGTTGGCCTGTGTTTCTTTCCAGGGGTAGCTTTATTTCAGTGGGAACAGTGTTAAATAAATGCTAAAGGCTTTCTGCAAATCTTTTCCCAGTTTTGTTGCTGTGGAAAGAGGCATCTATGTGAAATAAAACATGAACAGTAATTCCAAGCCATGTCAGCAGTTTTTAATGACTGAAATCACTGGGGAATTCTGCCTTAAAACCAGTGACATAACTGTGTCCTGCTATTATTAAGCAGTCCTTGATAGTCTCCAGGGACTACAGTCATGTTCCACTCCTTATTGTATCCATTAACAATAATAGATTTGGTTCCTGCCTGTAACTGCTGCAAAAAAGAACTTTCTTCAGAGACTACTTTTATAGCTTCAGTTCTCTTGTGACACTGGAGAAATGATAGGTAACTTGTTACATAAAAGATAAACTTCACGTTCTCCAGATTTTCCTTTTCTAAACACAAAGCATAAGCAAATTGTGAGCATAACTAAGGATCAGGATAGAGAAGAACATGTTAGGAATGATTGTTTCACTGTGTAAAGCAGTCATGCATGAATAGTCTAAGGGTAATGTCTTTTGTGATCTGAAAATACAGATTTGTCCTTTCAGAGAGTAAGTGAAAATATGGAAAACTGAGTGGAAAGGACTCATTTTCAAAACTAACTTTCAGCCAGATGCAGAAAAATGGCAGACTACATACATAGAACGAGATGACTATTTGTCTTTAACTTCAACAGCAGATAGATTTCTAAAATTTTATTTTGTTTATATACTCCTTTGAGTTTTAAGAAAACATGACCAAACTAGCTTTCTTTCAATTTAAAAAAAAAAAAAAAGTGATTTCAATTCATACTTAATGGTTTTTTAGGTGTTACTGGGTGAATCAGTTTGCTGTCACGGAAATTAACATTTACAGTTGTTATTGCTTCATGCCTGTATGCATATGAATTCTAGGTATATGACAGAAGAATAGAGAGATCAAAGGAGAAGGGAGGGGAAGGAGAGGGAAGGAGAGGGAACTACTTTGTGGGAGTCAGTCATAAATTATTCAGCAGGGCTGATATTTAAAATCAAAGACAAAGTAAATAATTCACAAAAAACATACAAGCTAGAATAAATTACCTAAAGATATTTCTTGAAGAATTTTAAAAACAAACTTTTGTAAAAATAAAAATCTGCTTGTGCTTAAGTCTGCTAAGTAGGAAAAAAGGCCTGTGGGATCATGTAAGAGAAGGTTATGTTGAGTTTATTCAGAAAAAATGAAAACAAACCCACTGAGTAAGTAGGTTACACAACTCAAGGGAGGGAAGCAAGGAAGGGTGAATGGATTGAGAGAGCATAGGACTCTGGATGATCTCAGAGATCAAAAAACTGGAATTTAGTATCCTCATTGGGTTATGTGTTGCTTGTGAGATGATACCATGTGAATGTCTCTACATACTCTTGACCAGACAAGTAGACTGAGAGGAGCAATTTGCATTTGGCCTTGTCTTTCCCATCCATAGGCCCCCTCGTTTGTATCACAGGCTTCATCTCTCTTCTTTTACATTTCTCTAGCTGACACATTTAGAAGACCTAAAAATCTGCAGGTCTGATGATGGGTGAGATCACTGAATAAGTTGGACCCAAATGAATAAGGTAAAATTTAATAAGGCCAAATGTACAGTATGTTGAAATTGCATATTTGAGGACATGGGCTGGGAGTTATTTTGGGAAGTTATGAATTTGAAAAAGACTTGATCATAGATAATTTAGTGGTTAGGAGATGCCAATGTAACATTACAGCTGAAATAACATTCTGACATACCTGTTATTCAAGGTCTGTGTCCAGTACTATTATATCAAAAACAATTAAAAAATCTTAAAAATATATTGGCAAACTGTATATTCATCAAGACAAGCACCCCTGGTATCACAGAATCACAGAATAGTTGAGGCTGGAAGGGACCTCTGGAGGTCATCTTGTCCCTGCTCAACGCCCCTGTTCAGCTAGAGCAGGTTGCGCATGATCATCCATGGGTCCTGATGGAATGCACCTGCGAGTGCTGAAGGAACTGGCAGATGTCATTGCTGAGCCAATTCCATTCTTCAAAACGGGCAAGAAGGGGGGGAACTACAGGCCTGTTAGTCTCACCTCCGTCCCTGGTAAGGTGATGGAACAGCTCATTATGGGTGTCAACTCCAAGCAAGTAGAGGAAAAGAAGATCATCAGGAGTACCCAGCACGGATTCACCGAGGGGAAATCATGCCTGACCAATCTGATAGCCTTCTATGATGGCATGATCAGCTGTGTAGATGAGGGGAGAGCAGTGGATGGTGTCTACCTGGACTTCAGCAAGGCTTTTGATACTGTCTCCCATAACATCCTCATAGGGAAGCTCAAGAAGTGTGGGTTGGATGAGTGGACAGCGAGGTGGATTGGGAACTGGCTGAACGACAGGGCTCAGAGGGTTCTGACTGACAAGGGCAAGTGTCGAGTGCTGCACCTGGGGAGGTTGAACCCCATGCACCAGTACGGGCTGGGGGCTGACCTGCTGGAAAGCAGCTCTGCTGAGAGGGACCTGGGAGACCTGGTGGACGACAAGCTGACCATGAGCCAGCAGTGTGCCCTTGTTGCCAAGAAGGCCAATGGTATCCTGGGGTACATTAAGAGGAGTGTGGCCAGCAGGTCGAGGGAGGTTATCCTCCCCCTCTACTCTGCCCTGGTGAGACCCCACCTGGAGTCCTGTGTCCAGTTCTGGGCTCCCCGCTTCAAGAAAGATGAGGAACTCCTAGAGAGAGTCCAGAAAAGGGCAACAAGGATGATGAGGGGACTGGGGCATCTCCCCTATGAGGAAAGGCTGAAAGAGTTGGGCTTGTTGAGCCTGAAGAAGAGAAGACTGAGAGGGGACCTCATTAACACATACAAATATCTGCAGGGTGGAAGTCATGAAGATGGAGCCAGACTCTTCTCAGTGGTGCCCAGCAACAGGACAAGGGGCAATGGGTACAAACTGAAACATAAGAGATTTCAGTTGAATATGAGGAAAAACTTCTTTACTCTGAGGGTGACAGAGCACCAGAACGGGATGCCCAGGGGGGTTGTGGAGTCTCCTTCCCTGGAGATATTCAAAGCCTTCCTGGATGATGTCCTGTGCAGCCTTCTCTAGGTGAACCTGCTTTAGCAGGAGGGTTGGACTAGATGATCTCCGGAGGTCCCTTCCAACACTTGCCATTCTATGATTCTGTGATTCTGTGATCTCCAGATGGGTTTTTAATATCTCCAAGGATGGAGACTCCACAGCCTCTCTGGGCAACCTGTGCCAGTGCTCAGTCACCATCACAGTGAAAAAGTATTTGCTGATGTTCAGAGGGAACCTGTCTTTCAGTTTGTGCCCATTGTCTCTGGTCCTGTCACTGAGCACCACTGAAAAGAGCCTGGCTGCCTCTTCTTTGCACCCTCCCTTTGGGTACCTGTGTACATGGATAAGATCCCCAGAGCCTTCTAAACAGGGCTAAACAGTCCCAGCTCTCTCAGACTTTCTTCATAGGAGAGATGCTTGAGTCCTTTCATCTTCTTCATGGCCCTTTGCTGGATCCTCTCCAGCATCCCCATGTCTCTCCTGCACTAGGGAGCTCAGAACTGCATGTGGTACTCCAGTAGTGGTTTTACCTGACCTGAATAGAAGGGAAGGATCACCTTCCTCAACCTACTGGCAATACTGCTAATGCAGCCCAGGATACTGTTAGCCCGCTTTTCCTGCAAGGGCACATTGCTGGCTCATGTTCAACTTGGTGTTCAACCAGGACCCTCAGATTCTTGTCTGCCAAGCTGCTTTCAAACTGGGTGGCCCCCAGCATGTACTGGGGCCTGAGGTTGCTTCTCTCCAAGTGCAGGACTTTGTACTTCCCCTTGGTGAGCTTCATGAGGTTTCCGTCAGCCCATTTCTTCAGCCTGCCAAGGTCCCTCTGGATGGCAGGGCAGCACAACCCTCTGTCACGTCTGTTTTGTATCATGTGTATATAGAAATGCAAAGTATGTATTATAATGAAATTCTAGGAACTAGGTGTCTTAATCATTAAAAAAAGAAAATAGGAAAGCCAGTATGTTTTCTTCAGTCTAAATGTCATCAATAAATAATTTAAAAGCAAAGATTTGACAAGATGCACTGGGAGGACACTGAAACTAGCCAAATTCAGAATAGAAATAAGATACAGGTATTTAACAAAAGGAAGTAATTTATCATCATGGTAGAGTTTTCACTGTTGGAAGTCAGAACTCTACCTTTTTTTCTTTTCTTTTTCTTTTTCTTTTTCTTTTTCTTTTTCTTTTTCTTTTTCTTTTTCTTTTTCTTTTTCTTTTTCTTTTTCTTTTTCTTTTTCTTTTTCTTTTTCTTTTTCTTTTTTCTTTTCTTTTCCTTTTCCTTTTCCTTTTTTCTTTTTCATTTTCCTTTTTCTTTTCCTTTTTCTTTTTCTTTTCCTTTTCCTCTTTCCTCTTTCCTTTTTCTTTTTTTCTTTTCTTCTTTTCTTTTTCTTTTTCTTTTTCTTTTTCTTTTTCTTTTTCTTTTTCTTTTTCTTTTTCTTTTTCTTTTTCTTTTTCTTTTTCTTTTTCTTTTTCTTTTTCTTTTTCTTTTCCTTTTTCTTTTCCTTTTCCTTTTCCTTTTTCTTTTTCTTTTCTCTTTTTCTTTTCCTTTTCCTTTTTTTCTTTTCCTTTTTCCTTTTCCTTTTTCTTTTTTCTTTTTCTCCTTTTCTTTTCCTTTTTCTTTTTCTTTTCCTTTTTCTTTTTCTTTTCCTTTTTCTTTTCCTTTTCCTTTTCCTTTTTCTTTTTCTTTTTCTTTTTCTTTTCCTTTTTCTTTTTCTTTTCCTTTTTCTTTTTCTTTCTGTTTCTCTTTTTCTTTTCCTTTTCCTTTTTCATTTTCTTTTTCTTTTTCTTCGTGTTCTTGCTCCAACCAGCAAAAGCTTACAGCCTGTTTAATAGAATAGATCAGATGATACATGATTAGTACTATACCCTTTTTAAATTATACCTCTACAGAACTGAAACTTTAGCAGCTCGCACTCAGTATTGATATTACAGCGTTTTCTAACTCTACTTGGTCTGGCTGGGATGGAGTTAATTTTTGGGATGGAGTTAATTTTCTTCATAACAGCTCGTATAGTGCTGTGTTTTAGATTTGTAACCAAAACAATGCCGATAACAGACTACTGTTTTAGCTGTTGCTGAACAGTGCTCGCACAGCATCAAAACTTTTGTTTCTCACTCTGCTGCCACAGTGAATAGATCGAGGGGTGCGCAAGATGTTGGGAAGGGACACAATCAGGCAGATGACCTGAACTTACCAAAGAGATATTCCATGCCATATAAGGTCACACTCAGCAGTAGAACGGAGAGGAGAGGTAGACATCTTTTGCTCTGGAACTAGCTGGGCATCGTCCTGTGCATGGGAGGTGAAATCCACTAAACTTACTGCTAACTCTGAACCTAGGTGACAGAGTGCTCTGAGAACCAAATTTCAGTCAACAAAAATGGCTGCCAAAGCGCAAAATCGAATCCTACAGAAATTACTGAGATGATGATAAAAATAATTAGATGTTTTCAACATAAAATATGTATACCATTCCAATCATCATGTATGCCTCATGAGCTGTAGATTGGAAGCTCAGCTACTGAGTAATATTATCAGTCTTAGCGTTTCTTTTGACTAGTTGGGTAAATAACACACAGTTCAGTTCTCTGGAATCTCTATTTTTGTTTTTAACTTGATAGTGGCTAAAAAACATTGACAATGAGAAATTTATTTCAACCACAAATAAAATATTAATTTTGTAATATAAGTTGTATTACATTTTAGATGTAATAAGAAAACATTAAAACCAAGGGTTTTTTCAGAGGTGGAAATCACTTTTTGAAAACTAATTTTGACATTTAAAAAATGTTTTTGTTTTGCATGAACAATCTGACAAAGATATAATAATCTATAAAATATTTTTATATCCGCAAATTTCTTTGCATTTTTTTGCCTGAAGTTTGGTTGAGAACTCAGCAACAATTAAACTGACTCTACCTTTAATTTGATGAGAGATTGATGAGTGTTGCTGTTAACGAAGAGTAATGAAACTGGTGATGATATATGTTCTTCATTTAACAGCTGCCAGGTTTGGAGCAACTTGAAAATTTTTTGGTTCAGAATATATTTTCACCAGAAATTTCTAATTGGTTTTCAAGACCGTAAATTGAGGGACTACTAGGAATTTTAAACCTATTGGTTTACAATGGAATTCCCCAAAAGCAGCTTTCAAAAAGACAGGTGTCCAAAAAAGATATTTCTTGGATTCAGGTCTAGCTTTCAGCAGGCCTAGCCAAGACATTCATAGTCCATGATTCCACTACAACACACAGAAGGGGACCACAAGGGAAGAAAGAAAACCTGGGTCCCCAGTAGGCTATGAGAGGGGCTAGATGAAAGTCTCAGAGTTCTGAAAGCCTTTAAGGCTACTTTAGAGCCCTGAATCCTAATTCTAGGCAAGTTGACACAAATCCAGTTAGGCTTAAGTATCTGTTTGTTGGCAGCTTGAAACTGAAACAATTTTGTGGCTTATTTCACAGTATAAGTAAGATAAAAATAAACAAAATTTCTCACAAGTTTCACATGGATTTCTTATATTAATATTCTGATATACCATTGCTTATGATGTGATTGTGCACGGTTGCTTCTGCTCAAAACTGCATCTGGCAAATAAATGGACACCAAAGGATGCATTGGAGATTGTGTGCAATCAGTTTAATCCTTAGAGATTTATATTATGGAAGTTTATATTTATGAATTCTTTGCAAGAAAATATGAATTATTCTACAGTTTACACTAGATGAGAAGAAACTGATTTTTTTCTGATTATAGTCTCAGATATGGTTTTTAAAACCAGTAACCAAAATTAAAAGAAAACAAAACTTTTTTTTTTCCTTAGCTATGATATTTTAAATTCCTCATTACTGCTTTACACAACAAAATGAAAACGTACTGTCCAGCAATGAAAATTCAAATAATTGTTCTTTTTTTTATGACTACTCTAAACTACAAAAGTTTCTGTAGGTGGTACTTAAAACTAATTTCTTACATGATCTAAGTACAGATCAATATAAATGATAACCAGACAAAATAAAAGCTGAAGAGCAAAACATTTTACTTTATGGTGTTTTTTTTTTTTATTACCAGTGTAAATGATATTTATTGAATTACCCGGTTTTCTAGCTTGATTTCCATCAAATAATATCATACTTAAATTGTATTTAGTGATATCTTCAAAGGAACTTGAGTTTGGATAAATACTTAATATACTAAAATGATTAAGAACAGAAGCAACGAACATGAGAAAATCTGGTAACACTGTAAAAGTCTCAGTTTTTCATGCTGTTCCTTTAATTTATAGCATAAAGGGCATTCCATGATGCACAAGTGATTTCTTCTGCAATTTAATATAGACAAGAGGAAATTTTACTGGTTTTCTCAATTTTGGTTTAGTGTGTTTTGTACATTTATATTCAAATCTGGCTTTAGGCACAGCAGAGTAAAATGAGAACTTTGGAAAACTACAATGGACCATATATCATCTTTGTTGTTGAAACAAAGCTCCTAGCCCTGGGATTATTCATTTTTGTCTCTTTAGTCAGGTTAATTGTCCTACTTGATTTTCATTGCTTGGAAATACTTCTGAATGCATGACTGATGGGAAGGGGCTAGATCTTTGGTGCTAGATATATTAGTTACATTTAGGCGTAAGGCAGAAGTTTGTAGGCGTGCTTCTGGGAGTGTGCTTCAAAGAGGATCAGAAAGAAGTGAGAAAGTTCATTCAAATTCCTCTTGCCTCCCCTAGACATTCACAGCTATGTAGGTATCACATAAGCAGCTTAATCATCTCTTCTTTTCCTATGCTCGTCCGAAACATATAGCAGAATAATTCAAAAGCTATGACTGTATTAAAGAATATTCGGTCCTGCACTACTATGGGACTATGGGGTTAAAGTATTCAGAAGATTAGAGGATAGGAAAAAACCCCAACATGTTGTGAGGCCAAGAATTTGTACAGTCACAAATATACCATCCTTTTTTTTTTTTTCTTCAATGCACAGCCAATATATTTTCCAAAATACTTACTAGAAATTGCTATAGAATTTTTTTGAAATTAAAAAATGAACAAATATTTCTTTTATAAAAAATTATAGCCCTGGCTATAATACTCTAACAGACAACCATACTCTGCTCTACTGCTTTCCAAGAAACAGACAGAAGCAATACTGGAATGATGTTCTGGGTATGGATGGGGCACGTGGGTAACGGGATTCACAGCTCAGCTGTCAAATTTTTGTGTGAATTAATTTGTCATCTGTAAAATGGAAGAAACTGATCACAGACTGCTTAATCTCACATGCACATTGCAAGGCGTAATTAAAGTTTGTAAACTTCTTTGAGAGCCTCTGATGAATAGTGCAATATAATGCAAAGTCATTATACCAATTAGGATAATTATTATTACCAGAGAGCATCTCAGTTCTCCAAACATCAGAATAATTAAATTCTTTATTGCCATAATTGTACTTTGGGCTAGGTTTGACTGGATCTATCAATGGAATTGTCCATCAGAGCAGAAAGAATTTGCATTAAGGAAGAAATGCAAGTGTCATTGCTTATATACTGAGTCTGATAATAAATTTGAAAGCATTTTAGAAAATGTCAAGATGATAAAACTCATGAACTTCTTCAGACTTTACCAACGTTTATCTAAAAAGAGGTTTTGCTTACTTTTGCTATTGTTTCCACTTCCCTTAGAGTAAGAAGGCGTGTCCAGTTCTCTAGGGTTTAACTATAGAGGATAGTGCTATCCAAACAGTATCTAAAATTGTGACAGACTTGGGTTGAATTTTTAGAATCTATAAGCCTAAATATTATATATTATATACTCAACTCACTCTTATTGTCAAACAGTTATAGAATCAACTGACACAACTTGAGCCCATTTCCTCTCTTGCTATCACTAGTTTCTTGGTATAAGAAACTTAATACCCACCCCACTACAACCTCCTTTCAGGTAGTTGTAGAGGGCCATAAAGTCTCCCCTCAGTCTTTTCTTCTCTAGGCTAAACAATACCAGTTCCCTCAGCTGCTTCTTGTGCTCCAGGCCCTTCACCAGCTTCTTGTCCTTCTCTGAACACATTTCTCCAGAAACTCAATGTCCTTCTTGAACTGAGGGGCCCCAAATTGAACACAGTTTTCAAGGTGAGGCCTCACCAGTGACGAGTACAGGGGCATTACCACTTCCCTAGTGGGAAGTGAGCTGGCCTCACTATTTGTGATACAAGCCAGGATGCTGTTGGCCTTCTTGGCTGACTGGGCACACTGCTGGCTCGTATTCACTCAGCTGTCAACCAACAACCCCTACAGGTCTGCCAAGCAGCTTTCCAGCCACTCTTCCCCAAGCCTGTAGTGCTGCATGAGGTTGTTGTGAGCCAAGTGCAGGACCCCGCACTTGGCCTTGCTGAACTTCATACTATTGTCCTTGGCCCATCGATCCAGCCCATCCAGATCCCTCTGCGAAGCCCTCCTCCCCTCAAGCAGATCGACGTTCCCACCCTATTTAGTGTCATCTGCAATCTTACTGACGGTGCACTCAATCCCTTCATTCAGATAATTGATAAAGATATTAAAGAAGACTGGTCCCAGAACTAAGCCCTGGGGAACACCACTTGTGACCAGCCACCAACTGGATTTAACTCTCTTCACCACAACTTTCTGGGCTCAGCCATCCAGCCATTTTTTTACCCACCGAAGACTACACCTGTCCAAGCCATGACCCACCAGCTTGTCTAGGAGAATGCTGTGGGAGACGATGTCAAAGGCTTTACTAAAGCCCGGGTAGATAAAATTCACAGCCTTTCCCTCATCCACTAGTCAGGTCACCTGGTCATAGAAGGAGATCAGGTTGGTCAGGCAGGACCTGCTGTTCATGAACCCATGCTAGCTGGGCCTGATGCCCTGATTGTCCTGCAACATGCTGGGTGAGCACACTCAAGATGAACCGTTCCATAATCTTCCCCCATTCTGAGGTCAAACTGACAGGCCTGTGGTTCCCCAGATCCTCCCTCTGGCCCTTCTTGTAGATGGACATTGCATTGGCAAGCCTCCAGTCATCTGGGACCTCCCCTGTTAACCAGGACTGCTGATAAATGATGGAGAGTGGCTTGGCAAGCTTCTCTATGAGTTCCCTCAGTACTCTCAGGCCCCATAGATTTGTGGATGTCCAGGTGGTGCAGCAGGTTGTTAACTGCTTCCTCCTGGATTATGGGGGGTTTATTCCGTTCTCAATTCCTGTCTTCCAGCTCAGGGAGCTGAATACCGCATGGATAACTGGTCTGACTATTAAAGACTGATGCAAAAAAGGCATTAAGTACCTCAAACTTTTCCTCATCCTTGGTGGCAGTGTTCCTCCTCACATCCAATAAAAGATGGAGATTCTCCTTGGCTCTCCTTTTGCTTTTAAAGTATTTGTAAAAACATTTATTGTTATCTCTTACAACAGTAGCCAGATTGAGTTCTAGCTGGATTTTTGCCTTTCTAATTTTCTCTCTGCATGACCTGACAAGATCCCTGTACTCTTCTTGTGTTGCCTGCACCTTCTTCCAAAAGTGGTAAACTCTCTTTTTTCTCCTGAATCCCAGCAAAAGCTCCCTGTTCAGCCAGGCCGGTCGTCTTCCCTGCTGGTTCATCTTATGGCACATGGGGACAGCCTGCTCCTGTGCCTTTAAGATTTCCTTCCTGAAGAATGCCCAGCCTTCTTGGACCCCTTTGCCTTTCAGGACTGTCTCCCAAGGGACTCTCTCAACCAATGTCCTGAACAGGCCAAAGTCTGGCCTCTAGACATCTATGGTAGTGGTTTTGCTAACTCCCCTCTCTACTTTGCCAAGAACTGAGAATTCTATCATTTCATGGTCTCTAAGCCCAAAATGGCCTCCGACCACCACATCCCCCACCAGTCCTTCTTTGTCTGTTTGTAAGCAGCAGGTCAAGCAAGGCACTCCCCAGCAGGCTCACTTACCAGCTGTGTCAGGAAGTTGTCTTCCACACACTGCAGGAACCTCCTAGATTGTTTCCTTTCTGCTATGTTGTATTTCCAGCAGATGTCTGGTAAGTTGAAGTCCCCTGTGAGAACAAGGGCTAGTGACTGGGAGACTTCTGCCAGCCACTTGCAGAATGCTTCATCTACCTTTTAATCATGATTGGGTAGCCTGTAACAGACTCCCAGCAAGTTATCCATCTTGTTGGCCTTCCTCCTCATCCTTACCCATAAGCACTCAACCTTGTCATCACAATCATTGAGCTTTGTACAGTCAAAACACTCCCTGACATACAGAGCCACCCCATCACCTCACCTTCCTTGCCTGTCCTTTCTGAAGAGCTTATAGCCGTCCATTGCAGCACTTGAATCATGAGAGTCATGCCACCATGTTTCTGTGATGGCAACTAAGTCATAGCTATCTTGCTGCACACTGGAGTCCAGCTCCTCTTGTTTGTTGCCCATGCTACATGCATTGGCGTAGATGCACTTGAGCTGGGCTATCGATTTCACCACTAACATTGGCATGCCACCCCTAGGCTCCTCTTTAGTGAGCCTGGTTATATCTCATTCCCCCTTCAAACCTAATTTAAAGCCCTCTTGATGAGCTCTGCCAACTCATGAGCAAGAATCCTTTTCCCGCTTTGAGACAGCTGAAATCCATCTGCCACCAGCTGACCTGGTGCTGTGTAAGCTTCCCCATGATCAACAAAACCCCAAATTCCCCTGATGGCACCAGCATCTGAGGCACATGTTAATCAGACTAGTTTTCTTGTTCCTTTCAGTATTCTTCCCTGCCACTGATGGGATTGAGGAAACACTACCTCTGCTCCTGATCCTTCAACCAATCATTCCAGTGCCTTTTGATCGCTTTTGGACTTCTCTCCACAACATCACTGCCAACCTGCACAGTCTGCAACGGGTAATAATCAGAGGGCCATACCAGACCAGGGAGTTTCCTAGTAACATCTCTAACCAGGGCCCCAGTGAGGTAGCAGACTTCTGTGTGGGATGGGTCTGGTTGGCATATTGGGCCCTCTGTTCCTCTCAGAAGTGAATCCCCTATGACAGTTGCCTACCTTTTTTTCTTAACAGAGGCTGTCATAACGTGTGGGGGTGATCAACTCACCCTAGGCAAACCCCTGGATCCTCATTTCACCTACATCCACATCTGCCTGGCCCTCAAGTTCCAGAGCCCCATATCTCTTTTGTAAGGGCAACTGGGAAGGTGAGGGAGGCCAGGAGAGGATTCCCTGCCGCCCCAAGTAGGGACCTGTTTCCATTCCCCACCGTCTCTCATGTCCCCTCCTTCTGCTTGATGGCAAGAGGCAGGGGATCCTCTGCTTCTTGTGGAGCCTCCATCTGCTGCCTTGGCCTGAGGGATAGTAGGGTGTGGCTCCACCAACCTATCTCCCTCTCACACTCCCTAATGCTCCTTAACTTTTCCACTTCCTCTTTCAGCTCTGCCACCAGGCTGAGCAGATCATCCACCTGGTCACACTAGAGACAGTTGTTGTCTCTGCTGCCCTCTTTTATGAGTGACAGGCTCAGGCACTCCCTGCAGTCAGAGACCTGGACAGCTGTATGTTTGTGAGGGAGCTCCACCTGGGTCACCACATTCCTTCTGGCAATGGCTTCTGGGCAAGTGGAAACCATGGCTGGGTTGTGTCCTGGTAGGGTGATGACCACTAGTGGAGTTACCTTTTAAAGCCTGGGGGGGGGGAGGCACTGTGCCCTGCCTGTGCAAACTGCCACACCACACCCTGTTTGCCAGGCTCCTGATCACTCACGCTCCCTGGGGACTGCTTTTGTCTGTGTGGGGGCTTGGGCGCTGTCACTCTTGTCCACACCCACACTGAGTCAGAGCGGCCACGTGACAGGAGCTCACTCTTTCCCACTTGGGAAGGGTGGAGGGAGGAACTGGGGAGCTGGGGTACCCTCTCTTTCCCTGTGCTTTTGCCTTTGTGGTTTTGCTGTGGTTTTGCTGCTTTAGAAAGGCTCCCATGGTGCAATCCTTCACTCTGGAATCCTTCGCCTTGGAGGCTTTGCTGTGTGTCAGCATAACAAGAAATGCATGCAAGAGTCAATTGCAGTCTTTATTTCCTTTATTTTGTTATATTTCTGTGACTGCTTTCTTCAGAGATGTGATGGGTTGGCCTTGGCTGGACACCAGGTGCCACCAAGTTGCTCTGTCACTCCCCTCCTTGGCTGGACAGGGGAGAGAAAAATATATCAAAAGGCTCATTGGTCAAGATAAGGCAGGAAAAGGTCATTTGCCAGTTACTGTCATGGGCAAAACAGACTCCACTTGGTCAAATTAATTTATTACCAGACAAATCGGAGTAGGATGGAATGAAAAAAAACCCCAAAACTGAATCTTAAAACACCTTCCTCCCACCCCTCCCTTCTTCCCAGGCTTAACTTTAGTCCTGATTTTCTCTACGTCCTCCCCTTGAGTGGCACAGGGGGACCGGGAATGGGAGTTGCGGTCAGTTCATCACACATTGTCTTTGCTGCTCCTTCCTCCTCAGGGGAGGACTCCTCACACTCTTCCCCTGCTCCAGCATGGGGTGCCTCTCATGGGAGATGGTCCTCCACTATCTCCTCCAACATAAGCCCTTCCCACGGGCTACAGTTCTTCATCAACTGGATCCAGCATTTCTATGGGGTACAGTCCTTCAGGAACAGACTGCTCCAGCATGGGACCCACACTGGATCGCAAAACCTGCCAGCAAACCTGCTCCAGCCTGCGCTCCTCAGACCACAGAGGTCTACAGATCCTGCCAGGAGCGTGCTCCAGCAGGGGCTTGCCACAGGGTCACAGCCTCCTTTGGGGAACCATCCGCTTCGGTGTGGGGTCATCCCTGGACTGCAGGTGGAGATCTGCTCCATTGTGGATGTCCATTGGCTGTGGGGTGACAGCCTGGCTGCATCAGGGGCTGCAGGGGAATCTCTCCTCCAGTGCCTGGGGCACCTCCTCCCCCTCCTTCTACACTGACCTTGGTGTCTGCAGGGCTGCTTTCTCTCACATCCTCTCACTTCTTTCTCTCTCGCTTCTGTTCCACAGGAGGTTTTTTTTCCCCTTCTTAAATATTTTACCACAGAGGTGCTGCCACCATTGCTGATGGGCTTGGCCTTGGCCAGTGGCAGGTCTGCCTTGGAGCAGACTGGCATTAGCTCTGTCGGACAAAGGGAAAGCTTCTAGCAACTTCCCACAGAAGCTACCCCTGTAGCCCCACCCACTACTAAAACCTTGCCATGCAAACCCGATACTAGAGAATACATTTCACTCGTGAAAGACTAGACTTTCACTAAGCAGAAGATTCATGGGACTCCAGAAAAAAAAAGTCTTTGGAAAGTTTACATAGAAAGCACTGAAAATAGAAGCTTAAATGTATTTGCAAAATATTTCGGATTTCAGTAAAACTGAGGTAGTGCTTGGAACTTATAGCTTAGCCCAAATAATCATTCTACTCTATTTTTCATTTATTCTTTTATTTATTGTTTTGAATCACTTAAAGCAATGTGTTCACTTGAATGACTTCCTCTGCAATGTTGTATTAAAAATCACATTTCAATGTATTAAACAGCTTCTTTAGTTTATGTGTTTGTGTTTTTCACTATTTGTGGGTTTTAGAGGACAGTGGGAAATAGTTGCTCCAGCAACTAGTTTGTTTTTACAAATATATGTTTACTTTTATTAAAGTCCAGCTTGACAAGAAAATTTTTTCTTTAGATTGTGCAATTTTATGAACCCCACAGCTAATTACAGCCCCTTTTCTGGCATCCTGGAGGTTAATATAAAGTCGAGACACCTATAAAACTTATATATTTATGTGATAAAAATGTTTTTTCAGAGCATTGGAAAAACAACCCCCCAATTATATTTTCACTTAAGATCCCAGAATTACACAGAATTTACGGAGCTTTCTTAAAATTACTCAGGTAATTTTCTATATTTTCTTCCTCCAGAATAACATGGATTCCTGTAGTATTTATTCTACTTTATTGATAGTAGATTGAACAGGTAGTAAAGTCTTGTTTGCTGCTATATAGACTAGAATAATTCCTTTGCTCTAGACCTGAAAGAACTTCCTGCTTCAGCCTTGTTTTTTAAGTCCAGGAAAAGGGGCAGTGGCAAGTTGAGACCTTACTATGTAATGAAAATTGTATCCAAACTAAAATACCCAGGTTTCTTTTTTCCCAGGAACATGAGAAACACATTACCTGAGTATGTATAGGACATTATAATCTTCCAGTTCATGAGTAGTGTATCACTGTGACTGACAGAACCTGAGAATTATTATACTGTTCTAAACAGAATTTGTCTGTCTCCTAGGAATGGTTGTTTCGTCTTATCCTAAATGACATTTTTAAGTTATTATTTTGCTCCGTTGCTGAAGTATTTTTTCAGAGTTTAAAATTGTAGGTTTATAACATTGTTTACAAGTTGGCTGATGTATTTTCCACCAGACCATTTCAGTACTGTTTCCATTTGTGACATTTCTAATACAGTCTGGTTTGTAATCACCTTAAGAATTATCTTACTCAATAAGTTAAACCAATAAGTCACAAAGAACATGTGAAACCCTTTCACTACATTTTCATTTAGAGAAAGCACTAAAAACATATGCATTTGCTCGTATGGGAGGACTGGACGGTAGAGTTACCGAGATTTTGTTTCAGAGACAGCTAGAGGAGAGATTCACAGAGGGTCATATAATTGAAATTATTTTTATTTCTTATCATTAAAATGTGGTTAACTGAGTTGAAGGGAATCCTTAAAAGCTGATAAAATGATTCAGCCATAGTTAGGGAGAGTATAGGCCTACTTCAGTTTGTGTATCTTATGTAGATCCTCCATCCACTGAAAGACACAGTTCTGCATTTCTTACATTACTCTTACCTCCTAATTTACCTGTGTCTGTGGGGAATAGCTGACCTCAGACTAACAGTGTAACATCACAGTTTTGAGTGAACACTTCCACAGAATATTCAAGCATACATTTTATCCAACAGTTATGCTAACTTGGCATAAAATAGGTGTTTGCTAGAAAATGTCATTCACATGAAAGCAAAAAGTGAAATAATTAGCTAACTTTTCTCCTAAAAACCTTCCACTTCAGACTCAGAAACTTGGTCTAGTACCCTCAGATCCCTGGCTATATTTTTAAACTACAAGTTTGTCTCTCCTCTATTTGGTGAACGCATTCTACTACAACCAATCTCAACAAAACAAATTACCTAATTAAAATGATATTTTGACTTCATATTTGGCCATATTTCTACATTACTTGTGTGTCTGTGCCTGCTGTAGAAAATATATTATTTTGTTGCTATCGTTCTTTTCCCTTGTTAATCTTAGCCATTTTAGGGTAATCGCTGTATTCTCTTCCAGAAGCATGATGTAAAATATGTTGTTAGCCCCAGATGTCTCCCCTGATGTACTCCTTTTAGTGCAGGAAAAAAAGGAGCCTAAATCAGACTTTCATGTATTTAATGTAGTTTTAATAACTTTCTTGGTTGCACAAAGAGTGATTTTTTTTTCACTTTTGTGTTAGAGTTCTTTCTAACATTATATTTTCCGAAGTATGGTATACTGACAGTTTTTATTCTTTCAGGTGATCAGTCTGTATAGAAGCAAAGAAGAATGAAAAAAAGAAATAATCACACACTACATGGTTTCTGGAAGACTGACACTACACTATTAACAAATTTTTTTGAGAGTATTTAAGTATTACTAGTGAAGAATGAGAAAATGTTTAATTGCCACTCCTATTTTTGTTCAGTATTAATTGTGCAGCACACTCTTAATTGTGCAGCAGGTAGCATGAAGTTAGAATATACAGCCAGTCAAAGTGTGAGATAGCTGAAAGCCAGTGATTTGTAAAACATGCTATTAATTTTATTTTACATAATCATAAATATTTCATACAATACACTTGGCCTTTTTTGGTTTTATTAGTGATGTAATATGGATGGCTAAAGAATTCTGTTTTTTTAATGATTGTGGCCCGGTCAAACAGTAGCTCCTACAAGCAGGTTTCTGAAAGATTTAATCTGATTCTCTATATAAAACAGAGTCCTTAGGAATGTGTCTTGCTTAATTCCTAGTCATGGTACTCAGGTTCCTTACAGGTTCTTCTATGTGGACGCAAGTCAAGGCTCATTGTGCAAGCCTGGCAAGTCACCTGTAAACTGTCAATTGCACAAACTTAAGTTTTAGTTTTCTCACATCTGTGATTAAGTATGTTTTTTTTTTTTAATTAATCAATGTAAATCTTGGGAAGCATGGCAAAAGTTGGCAGGAGTAAGAGCGTGAAACCTACATTTGAAAATTGCTGCATTGGGAAACCTGTAAACCAAACTGCACCTGTGGGTCTGTCTCGCTCTGAGTCTCCTTGACCAGCTCTACACATTGACAAATTACAAGGTGGATTTTGTCCATAAGGTCGGTGATGCTGAAAGAAGACAAGCTTTGGCCTACAGATAAAATGAGGTAATTTAGTCAACCGGCAGGTACTGCTTGTCACTCAGGGGACACAGATTGTCACTGGCTATTTGTGAGACTGGAGAAACATATTTTTTATGGAGCTGCTGCCAGTTTGGGAAATCTGCCTTTAGTCATGCTGTTCATATTTCTTTCTCTCAGGAAAAAATGTATAGCATTTTCACCCAAATATAGAATGTTAGTAAAATAGTGCTGAAATGAAGCTTGTGTACATACATGCAAGAATAGAAGTATCTAATGAAACCATGGATTATTCTGCTTTGATAGTAAAATAGTTGGTGTTCTCCGAGTGGTTCAGAACCCATTCATCCAAGGTGACAGTGTTTCCATTCACTTTTCAAGCTGCTGAAGAGAACTAAAATGTAAACTTTCTTTCAGCATTTACCAAACTGGCAAAAAAATTTACATTACTTAATTGTAAATGTTGATTATACATAAGGTAAATTCACTAATCTGTATAAAATGGGCACATTTTTTACACAACTTTCTAACACACAAGTTAATTTGTCCATAAAGAACCACTTGAGCACTAAATATGATCTCCTGTGTAAAACAGGGTTCCAACATTTCATCCAGAAGTGAGTGCATTCACAAACTATAGAAGTAACTTTGCATTCACAAAACTATATAATCCTGAAATATTCTGAGTTTACTTCAAAAGATTCTTTAATCAATAAATGGAAAATCCTTCATTTTCTCTACAATATCCATGTATTAATTATTACTAATATCTAAATTTGGTGTAATTTCTAGTTTTAATTTTTCTGTGTTCATCTTCCAAACCTGGCTTTATGAAACAGTTTTATTTCCTAAAGAATCTACAAATAACAACTATTTTCTCTTATGAGAGTTTATTTTTGCCATGGGATTAATTCACTCCCAAGTTGTCTTTTTGATAAACTGAAAGTGGTCTCTAATACTAAATATGTAGTAAAAATTAATGGAAGTTGTACAGATTTTCTTATACATGTTTTTAAGAACTCCTGAGTGCAATCCACCTGAGCTTAAATATTAATATTCTCAATAAATAATGAAGAAATGGTATAGTGTCTTGTTGTGTTTATATGTTATAAGTCTATTGCCTTGTGTCTCTCTATATTCAGAAAATAATTTTTTATTGCATATTTCTGTCTTCTCTGCACTGGCATAGATGATTTTATCATCACCATTGAGAAACAAATCTGAAGTATTATTTTGATTTTCTGATGGTTCCTTATTTTAGATAGTCCTGGTATCTTTAGCAATGTTTTACATTTTCTGTCTTTTCAGAGGTTCTGATTAAATACCACCTTGTTATATATTGGGATTTTTTTGTTGTACTATTATGCAGTGGTTACCTTAATTTAACTCCTGAATCAGGATGGACATTTAGCCAAAACTATCTTCTCTCATCATTGTGGTGAATCATTTAATACTCTTAAATTTCCAACCTCTCCCCGACTTTATTCAGATTTTCTATATAATTTTCTGCTAATTTTTTTACTCAGTTTTTTTTCAGCTCTTTTGAAGCACCAAGGGTATGTACAGTAGCTTGCCATTGTCCTCTGTTTGCTTATAATGAATTTAATCATTACACTATCACTGGTCCCTGGGCAGCCCCTGCATTCCAACTTGATGAATAATTTATCTTTCTCTGATGTAATGAAGTCCTGTATTGCAACTAGAATCCTCAGGAAAGACAACAGAAGCTTAATATCAACTGCAGAACAGAAAATATAGAAATCTTGGGTATCTGAGTTACTGGAAAGCTTTGTCAAAGATTTCAGTTTTGTCACCAGTTTCAGCTTTGTTAACTAATGTCCTGCCTGTACTTTTTATTGCAAATATGGCTGAAACCCCAGTGAGTGGCTGATTATAGGGGATTCTCCACATTGCATCCTGCAGTGTATTGCAGTGAAGTGCTATACCTGTATTGCTCACTATACTTCAACTAGTTCATCTGAAATACTGGGATCAGTCTAGCTGAAGTAGAATAAGACCGTTTGTCTTAAGGATGGCTTAGAGCATAGGCAGGACTCTGGCTGTGTGATGGGAAGGTAAAGTACCAGCTGGACCCAGGGAAAGGGCAGGCAGATGTCTTTACCCATTTGTAGGTTCACCTGTGCTGCTTTCTTAGCCATCTACCTGAGGGTAAATGGAAATACCCAGACTGCTTTCATGGTACTTCCTGGACTTGAGAGATTTTTAGAAGCTTTAATGCTGATGAAATATTGTAGGCAAGGCTGGCTTGTCCCTTAAATAAAGGTACACAACAATACTTCCCTTAACACATATTGTACAGCTGACTGTTAAGACTCCCCATTGCCTGATAAAGCAGAGCTTTATCCAATTTTGTAACAAATCTGGGTTTCCTGGGAACCAGATGAGTAACTGGCTGGACAGAAGCTGCGTGATAATGCCCCAAATTAGTAAAGAACCTTCTTATTTCTATAAGCTATGTCTTGTCTCTCGCTCATCTTTCTGTTCCCGTGGTGGAGTTCATTTGGAGCTAGAACATAATTCTGCAAGGAAATAGATTGTGGTGTACAACTGGCAGCTTCCTAAGGTGTTTCTCTCCTTGGCAATACTTTGTTGTATGAATTATGTGTATTTAGATTTATGTGAATTCAATTACATGAATAAATGCATTCATATTTTATGCATTTCCAACACATTTATCAATAAATCATAACTGGAATTTCAACTGATGAGTATGAACTATTGTAGTAATGTTGTTGGTTAAATATTTGCCAGTAGTTTTATGGCAGAGAAAATTATCTTTTGAGGTTTCTGACAAATACCATCACAATCTGTATCAGATTATTTCCTGCCAGCAAAAGAGCAATTATGGAATGTAGTAACCACGTTAATTTGATCAATACATCACAGGGGACTGAGTGAACTTTATAGGAACCCCTTAGTAGCTTGTGTATCATACAGAGATAGTTTTTAAGTTGCTTCATTTTTGGTTAGGTGTAATTTAATGAAAGATAATTCTTGCCTGTTGTTGTGAACACACATAGATTTTATTTTTTTTAATTATGTTTTTATAAGATATTCTGTTAGAAGGTTACTTTACAGTCAATCCCTGACACAGATGAGAAATCCTAATTTTTTGCCAAGGCTTTTTAACACAATGTAGTATTTTACTAGGTTACATTTTCTTGTCAACCATATTTAAAAAGTATTATATGTTAAGGTATTTTACGGCTTCAGGAACTGAAGTTTGTGCCAGATGGTTTCAGAGAAGAAACTTAAATTCAACACCATATGATGCCTGTTCAGTGACCTATTTAGTCTGGAATCATAACAGAAAAGGTGAAGGAACACATTGCTTTTCTTGCTTTTTTTATACAAGTGAGTACTTTACCCCTGATGGAGAAGAGATTCCTGGTTGGTAGATTAAATCAAAATAATTATTATTGTCTGGTTGCTCTTTTAAAGTGTCTGTATTTCAGAGCAATTATAAGCACCACCTGATTATTGTTTAATAATGATTCTGATGATCATGAAGACTAAATAGTCTTCTCAGCCCCAGGATAACGTACAGTAGCAAGATCTGCAGTTTAATAGCCAATGTGAAAATTTCATTACAATTAATGGTATTATTTGTGTTCAAATTAAACCAAAATGTTAATATTAACCAAATAGTAACTTGATTGCATACCTTTCATTATTTAACCATTCTTAACAAGTTAAGAGAGTAAGCTTTAGTAGAAGGTAAATGTCAAAAAGAGGACATCATTTGATGGTGAGGTTGAAGTCACACAAGTTACTCTATCAAGATGGTCTTCAGAATGCAGTGAAAGTCCAATCTTGGTGAGTAATATAGTTAAATACTCCTTCATCTTTTTACTGCACCCACTTGGTAAAAGGGGTGGGATTCTTTTCTGCTGTCTGGGAAGAGAAAAGTATCTCTATAACCAACTTAAGCTCTTTATCAATAGAAATTAGTATATAACTCAAGGATAATTCTTTGTTACGTCTTGTCAGTGTCTACTGATGCCATAATAAGTCTCCAAAGTTTGACTTTCCATGTATCATATAACTAAATACTGAAGTGAAACACTTTTATGTTATCTAAATTTTATATATATAAGACAGTAACTGCTAGATTGAGTATTAGAAAAAATAGTCAAGATTTTAAAAAAAGAGCTTAAGCTTAATCTTTTCTGATAAGTGAATAAAAAAATCTTGAAAAGGTTATGTTTAGAGAATATAAAAAGATGAATTTATATTATTGCAACAACTTGATTTCATATCGGTTCAGATAGTTTGAAAACCTGAGAAAATTCTGAAGTACTTCCATCATGAAAAAACTACAGCTATTTAAAAAAATTGTTTCATCAGGTAACATTGACATCAGGGAGATTTAAATCCATCTCTGCAGTTTGTTTGCACCAAGGTCAGAAGGAAATATTTGAATGTCTAAGCAATTTAATTTAATTAGTTCAGGGTCAGTGCTTTGATTTTATTTTTGCTTGCTTCTGTGTCATCTTGGAGTGACTCAGTATATGTAGAAGCACACAATTATTTATTGATATTGGTGTGTACAGACTTCAGAAAAAGAGGAAGAAATCTCTATGATAATAGCAGACCTATAATTCCCTAACCATCACTAACTCTTCTTAGTTGTTTTGTTTTTACAGGAGTAGGCATGTAAGTTTAAGATATTCACCATTTTTTCTGCCAAAGACTAGACAGTGATTCCCAGCAGTCGAGTGAGTTCTGCCAGACATGTCCCAGCCTGGTAGGTGATGGGGACACAGCAACCCTAGTTCTGGAACCAGAGGAGACAGGGAGACAGGGGATCATGGAGATCAGTAACAGAATTGTGGCACTTTTCTTGAATGTCATTTGGCTTGGGAAGCACTTAAGGTGGTATGTTACCTACAGGGACACATGACAAGTAGTAACAACCTTGGATTTTGAGTTTCTGGAATATAGATTTGTTCTTTAGAACATGCTCTATCTTTTCTGTTTGAAGTTTTTATACTACCTGCCTGCTGTTTTGTCTAATTATCATCACCTTGTGAGAAATGTCTCAATGATTTTTCTTGAGGCAGGTTCTTTGGTGAAGGAAAAAAATACCTTTATTCACAATTGCAATGGTGGGCATCCTGCAAGCAGGAGAGCACGACATGGTTACACAGCATGGTTCATATACCCTAGTTTGTGACACACAAAGCCTTCACCTGTTTCCCCATTGGCTGAATACTCCAGGTTCACAACCTATCAATGGTCATTTCTAACCCAACATACCATACATGGCTTCTGGTTGCCAACCTATGACCTTTCAAATTTCTGTACATTTTCCCTCTGGGAGGTGGCAATGTTTTGTTTACAAGCTGTAAGGTGGTAGTGGCTCATTCTACAAGCCTTCTTAGCACACGATTCTTGCCTAATGTCCTTAAAATTGTCCCTTGCAATTCTGTGAAAAAGTCCGGCTGCTGCAGGTGTTTTTTACAAGCTTGTTTTACAAGCTTTCTTATCATACAATTTTATTTCAACACCACACCTATCTTTCCTGAGCAGTGTAGCTTCCCTTTGCAAAAACACAAAAGTATTCTCTCTTACAACCTAGTAAGATGATGCCCAAATTAAATGTCACCACTCAGGAAAGAGATCTCCAAATCACTGGAGTCACAGTTCTCTGTTAACATAAGTTAAATGGCAATTTAAGTATTAGTCAACCTAAGGAAGAGAATAAAGAAAACTGAGTGCAATGTTGGTCGCCCCTTCTAAAAAAAATGAATAGTGGAAGTAGAGGTGGTACAGAGAAAGCCAGAAGATATGGAATTGTTCATACATGAGGGAAGACTGAAGAATCATCAGCTTGAAAGAAAAATGACTAAGGGTAAAACAGTAACAGTCCATAAATCCTGTGTGGGCAGAAGTAGTATGTAGGAAAAGCTTTATTTCTCTCAACCCATTAATGGGAGGGAAGAACCAAGTAAAATAGACGACAAGATGGCACCTTTCATATAGTCCATAGTGAAGTACCAGAAATCTCTCTACTGGATGTGGGGGGGTGTGAGACACTGAATAGCCAGCTAATTCTCTCAAAGCTTGCTTTGTTGTTTGCTTATCTGAGCAGATCAACATTGCCGCAGCCAAGGTAACTTGCAGGCTTTTTAAACAGTGGACCATTTTTTTGCTCATCAGACACCCAGTTAGGGCTGCCTGCCCACCAAGGCTTGCAGTTTGCCACCACTTAAAGCCTGGGAGCAGAACTCTGCTCCTGCCCAGCAACAACAAAGTGCTCAAACAGAGCCCACCAAAAGTAAAGCCTGCGAAACATATACGCATGTACTGGACTGTGCTGTATAAAAGAAAGGCTGCCATCTCAGACAGGGGCCGTGATCACTGACCTCATGCGAGACAACAAAGAGCGTGTGCGATCACTGAACTTGTGTGAAACCATCGAAGACCCTGTGCGATCACTGACTTTGTGTGTGTGATCACCCACCACCAAAGACCCAGGAAGCATTGACCCCCAGGACACTGTGGTGGTGACTGTCTGTGCTCTTCTATCCAGAACTCTCACTTAATTTCCTATCCTTCCTTTCCTATTGCTGCTTTTTCTCTTTCCCCTGAAGAGTTAATAAATGGGTGGACTTACGACATCTGACATCCGTTGTGTCAACCTCGCTCTCGAAGTGACGGAGCCCAAAAGGTGAAGTTGATCTAGCCACCCCTAGCTTCCCAGACTCATCTGATGTTGGCTAGAAAGCAAGGGGGTCTTCCTCTCAGCCAGAAAAATTGGATGCTAACAGAGGTTTACAATATTACTAGTGAATTCAAAAAGGTGAATTTTATGAAGAACAGGTTCTTCTAGTAGCTGTTAAATTTCATTGTTTGGATGCAGTCTTCACGTTATTTTGTCCCAAACCTGTGGTTTTTCGATGGTGACATAATTGTCCTAGAAATTATATATTAAGGGATTATAATACATTTCCTGATTCTTGTCATGTCCCCAGGCATCTGCCACTGAGCAGAGACACAATACGGATTTACACAGGCCTATTTCCTGATTCAGCAATCTTTATGTACTGACAGAAGAAAATTGTGTGTTTAAAGTAAGCCCACATTTCACAATACAGTGGTAGAATTTTGACAGCACTTTCACTCTTCATTTAATGACAAACTTTTACATATCTTATATCTGGGCTATATTATTACTGCTCTCCTACTCCTAAGATGCTTTAGTAATTTAGCCCATTCATTCAGCTACTTTGATGGTTTTATTAAATATTTTTTTCATATATCGTAACAATTATTTTAAAAAGTAAGAAAATGGCATGCAGAACAAAACCATGCTTTGCATCCTAAGTTGTACATAGTTTCATCAATTATATGTATCAATCAGCTAGATACACTCACAGTAATCAGGATATAAAAGTTGTTTATCAACACATTTAACAATCTGTTGGTAACAGGTAACAACTTACTAGGTAGATAATTTATAGACATGTAATTTTGTATGCATACATGTGAACAACTGCGCACCAAATCTGTCTGATAATAAACTTAATAATTAATTTTCTCCAATATTTTTCCAAACCTTTAGAATGAGGAGAATGTACATTTAAATTATATTTGTTATCAATAAATTAAATATTTAATTAGATATTAAAGCCTTAATAAAAAAAATTATACATTCTTGAGGAACAAGAGAGGGGTTCTCAGAGTTTCTCAAATATGCCCATATGAAATGCAAAGGTTTTCTGTGCTGTGGAATAAACACACAGTCTATTTTGCAGATTTGGGTCAGACAGAAGCGCACTATTTCTATGGCGAGAGAGCACAGAGCAATGGCAGCTCGGCCCTCTATCAGTATGAACTCTGACTTAAAGCAAAGGTACTAGGGCTTAAGTACCTTTACAGCATATACAAACTGGTCTGTGAAGAAATCTGATACAGCACAGCAGCGTCTGCATAGAAATTAACTTTGTTCTAGCAGATGCACCCGTGTCTGCCTAATAACTCAGGATCTGCAGCCCTGTGGCCTCAACATACATCTGCTGAGATCGCCCAGCTCTTGCTCGTGACTCTGCTGTGTCCTTGACCAATTTTTAGGCCTAGCAAGGCCTTCTTTGACAGCTGCATTGTGGAGAAATTGTTTCTGAGTTATCAACCTACTGAAATAACCTTTTTCCCCAAATTCTAGTGATGTGTTCTCCAGATTTACATAAAGAAGTAAAATGCAAATCTTCCCAAGCAAAAGTGAATAATGTCAGGTGGAGTTATCTGGTTGGCTAGAGTGGTTTCATCCTAACTAAAAAACCAGCATATTAACCCGGAGATCCCTGTAGCTGTGTTTTGGAGAACGAGTTCAGTGGAAATTAATATAAATAGCCAAGCTAAATTTAATTTTTATACTTCATGTTCCTCATTTTTTCCCCTGTTTTAATTCTGTTTCTAACATTTTTTAAATGAACATGATTACTTTACATGAGAGCACTGCTTTGAGAACTAGAACAGAGCTTTATCTGGTTTACCAGTCAAGGGTTTAGTTACTACTTTTTAGACTTGTCTAGCATGTCAAGCTATGAAAACACATTGCTAATTAATGTGTCTGAGGACCACAGTTCAATTGAGAATGCCAGGAATTGAAATGGTAAAGTCGGAGTCATGATGTCATTCCTTTCACTATAATCCTTGACTTATCATCATGCTCCTTACCCGCATATTGTTTTTCCTGATAGTAGCTAAATGCACAAGCATAGCTCTGCTTTGTATTTGCAGGAAGGATTATGAGGGTCTGCATTCCTGGAATAATAATACTCTGAAGAAAGTACAATGTTTCATCTCTGTAACTGAGAAGAGTGTTAGACCTGATCCATCAAATTCACACGCCTACATACAAAAAAATTAATTCGTAATCTAGAAGGGATTCAGGTGCATTTATAGAGAACATCACTTTTCTCATTGCTGATCCCTTTACAGGCATCACCAAACAAAGGAATCGGAAGAAAAGAAGTCTCAGCAGAAAATACTAGAATTAACTGATATACAGGGAGAAGAGGCCGACCCCCACCTTGCTACAGCCTCCTTTCAGGCAGTTGTAGAGGGCGATAAGGTCTCCTCCAGCCTCCTTCTTTCCAGACTAAAGAACCCCACTTCCCTCAGCTGCTCCTCGTAAGACTTGTGCTTCGGACCCCTCACCAGCTTTGTGGCTCTCCTCTGGACATGTTCCAGCAACGCAACATCTTTCTTGTAGTGAGGGGCCCAAAACTGAACACAGTGTTAAAGTATGAAAGCTGACCCAGTCTTCTTGTACAAAAGTTACAGCTAGTCATGGTCAGAGTGAATCAGATCAAAACACATTGTAAAACTTTTTAGTTACATTTTTATTGACATCAACTTATAACTTTGATGAGAGAGTTTCCAGCATTTTTCAGAGCCTCAAATATAAACAATCCACACAAGTGTGTCCAGATGAAGCAGAATTTTGTTTTTCTAATTGAAAATTAAAATCAGGTTGGGGATGACATGAAGAGTTAGAAACGCAGTTTCACACCAAGATGTTCTATTCCTTTGTCTCCTTTCTTTAAGAAACAAACATATTTTGCCAGTCACAAGTGGCAGTGTTGGGGTCAGTTCTGTTTAACAGCTTTATCAATGATCTGAATGAGGGGATTGGATGTACTCTCAGCAAGTTTGCAGATGACACTAAGTTGGGTGGAAGTGTTGATCTGCTTGAGGGTAGGAAGGCTCTACAGAGCAGAATAGTTAAGGCCCCAGTTTTCATAGTTGAAACATGTCAGGAGTATTAACAGGGCCATTATCTTAGTGGTGCTACAACTGCACTTCGATTTCAGAGGATTTTGTGGCAGATGGACATATATGCTTAGGAAGACAAAACCTGAAGTTTTAAATACATTCTAATTGAGCATGGTAGTGTATTTTGTTTCCTGTGTGAGGTAAATGACCTATCAAGGAATACAGACAAGTTTTGTCCTCTGGGAACTCCATGCTTGGAGTGTGGCCAGTGTCTGTGATTTACCTTGTGTTTTAAGTTTTGGGCGTTTATTCTTGGGTTTTTTGTTGGTTTGGGGTTTTGGTTTTGGGGTTTTTTTTAACCAAGGAAATCATCCACTAAGAATCAGGAACTAAAGCTATTTATAGTTTTATACCCATACATTTTTTTGAGAACAAATGAAAACTACTAGAGAAATTCCACATACTTATCTTTCTGTATGGTCCATATGAACTTTTTAAAGATAATTTTTGTTCGCTCATGGATTTGTGGACCACAAACTGAAAATGTGTCAGTGGCATTGTAGTCTAACTGTTAGGCTGTGGAATGAAATTTCTTCACCATTGCAAAAAAAATCTTCTGTGTTCATGTCTCTTTTTTTATTTGTTTTTGTACACAAACCTAAGCTTAACAAATGGAACCATTTGGTGAATCTCTTTATTGTTTTATTTTTTATTTCAATTTCTATTCAATCAAAGTTTTATGGATTTTGATTCTTACAGCATTTATTTCTGTGTTTAAATAACATTACAGTGTTTTTCATACAGTTCTTACTGCAGCAAAATGCTCAGGATACTTGGAGAGACCATTCTTAAACAAGTATTACAAAATCAGAAAAGTAAAGGTGGAAATATGAGACAAGAACAGACGGAAAGAAAAGAAGGAACTAGAAGACAAGACAGAAATAATGTATCAAAAGAGATCATGTGTGAAGAAATGGCAAAGAAAAACAAGAATGTATCATTCAAGGAAAAAAAAAGAACAAAATCTTAGTAAGTTTAGTAAACTCTATATATTCTGCCCCATTAATTTCACATAGATGAATTATTTTGTTTTGCTTCCTATATATGAAAGATAATTCTGGACCTAGTGACAACATTCTCTCTGTGCTATAACATATGGTGTTTTTATGTGAAACATGGTATCTCCCTTCCTATATCACAAGAAGTCAGAAGAACTGTAGAGAGATTTTCTGGACCTTCATGCTTGTCATTCATCCCTTTTGTGCTGCTGTGCCATGGCAGTGATGGTGCAAGACAGTAATGTCTTATTAGCGTAAGCATGGTTTCTGTCTTTCCTGTGTTAATTTTTAGATGGTGTATCACTGAGAACCATCTATGTGAAAAAAAAAAAATCTCTCTCATTAATTCATGATAATGCAATCTGTTGTTTCCATGGCAAGGAAAAATACTGTGCAATCTCTAGAAATAACTTGTTCCATTTTGTCTTACCTCGTACATTAAATTATAGATAAGTCAAACTTCAGCTTTTCAGCTTTATTAAATTATTTTGCAACTTTATGTTACAAAATCAGCTGAAAACCCCAATGATTTATAGCAATGTTTTGGCTTCTTGTTTGCCCAGACTACCCTTGAATTAAGTAAATACATCATGACAATACTTACTTTAAGTAATTTTCAGTGCTTTCTTTATAAATCATATAGTTCAATACTAGGTCTTCCAAAATACACACCTTCCTAAATCAAAGTCGTTTAAAAGATATGTTTACAATGTTAAGCAGGAGAATATTTACATGCTTATTTACATTTCAGACCCTATAGACTGAGACCTCTGTTTGAAGAAACTCTGTCACTCTCAGTTTGCTATCGCTTGTGTTTGCAGTAGATCAGATAATAGTCAGTGGTATTACCTGATGTGACTTTTTTTATTGTGCTTGACAACCATTGACAGAAAATATCTGGAATGCACGGTGTTGTCAGTGTATATGGATGCAAAAAGGTTAACGAAGAGGAGATAAAATAGTCCAGGCTGGTGCATGCCAGTTATTGATTTATAAATATAAACGCAAACATTTTAAATGTTTACTTTTTACTTTAATTAGGTTTAGTTTATTTCTTAATTTGTTTGTGCTTAATAATAGTTTAAACTGAGAAAATCTCTCTGAATGAAGTGGCAGTAAATGTTCAGGAGATTACTGTTTGACTCCCTGCACTGTTGAAGATAAGGCTCACATCAGTTTGCAGAGCATTTACATCCTGTGGATTACAGAAAAGAAGTGCATTAGAATTTTGAAAGTAATTACTTTGTATAAAATTTGAGCATAGACTTTTCAAGTCCTTTATAGACCCAAAACTTTAACATTAGTTAAAGAATAATTGATATACAAGTCACACCACATTGAGTCACACAGTTACAGTGACAATTATACAAGAAGTTAAAAAAAAAAAACAACACAAAGAACCAAACCTCAAAACAAAGGAGGAAGTGCTCTGTAAACTCCAAAAAGAATTACAACCTCTCTAATTGAGAAGAAAGGCTGGATGTTGTTGCTTGAATGTAACTCACACAACAATCCACTTAGATGATTGTAAGTGCAGGAAAATGGCTCTATCACCTTTTTGCCTATGTCCACAGGAGCAGTTAGTACCTTGGGGCCTTGTCATTGTATTGCAGGACAGCACCACAGTGGGCATTTGCAGCTTTTAATAGTGGTAGCCTAGCAGGTGTGGGAACTTCCTATGACAGCTCTTTCAAATCACTGTGCACACTTTGCCAATCTATTTAGGTCATCCTACTCAAACTTGTGTTGTAAACATCAAGTCTGAAATAAATATTTTCACAGCTGTGACTGGAGATGGGCAAATAGGACTTTGGAAACTTCTTTCAGGACATTAACTAAGTAACTGTGTTTGCTCTAGCTGTACCCTACATGCCTCCATTTTTGCATCCACTTGCACTTGCCTGTGCAAGACTCACACTGCACAGTGTTTCAAGGCAGGAGTTGTATTCTCCTCATATGTTTATACCGAAATTAGCAAAGGTGCAATCTTAGACAATCGTAACAAGAATATAAGGAATTAAGAATAAAAACAAGTTTCCCAGTGTCTTACAACTTGCCTCATTTAAGAAACTATCAGTTTGTTCTGTGAGATCCTGCTGTTTCAGAGGAAAAACATTTTATAAAATGTGAACTAAAAAGGAAATGTATGTGACTTGCTCTCATTAGTTACATATTTTTTGTAATGCAAGTAATTTGGTTTTTATAGAATGGAATGCCATTCAGTGGGACCTGGACAGGCTGGAGAGTTGGGTGGAGAGGTACTTAATGAAGTTCAACAAGGGCAAGTGTTGGGTGCTGCACCTGGGGAGGTCGAACCCCATGCACCAGTACAGGCTGGGGGCTGACCTGCTGGAAAGCAGCTCTGCTGAGAGGGACCTGGGAGACCTGGTGGACGACAAGCTGACCATGAGCCAGCAGTGTGCCCTTGTTGCCAAGAAGGCCAATGGTATCCTGGGGTGCATTACGAGGAGTGTGGCCAGCAGGTCGAGGGAGGTTCTCCTCCCCCTCTACTCTGCCCTGGTGAGACCCCACCTGGAGTCCTGTGTCCAGTTCTGGGCTCCCCGCTTCAAGAAAGATGAGGAACTCCTAGAGAGAGTCCAGAAAAGGGCAACAAGGATGATGAGGGGACTGGGGCATCTCCCCTATGAGGAAAGGCTGAGAGAGCTGGGCTTGTTGAGCCTGAAGAAGAGAAGACTGAGAGGGCATCTCATACACACTTACAAATATCTGCAGGGTGGAAGTCATGAAGATGGAGCCAGACTCTTCTCGGTGGTGCCCAGCAACAGGACAAGGGGCAGTGGGCACAAACTGAATCATAAGAGGTTTCAGTTGAACATGAGGAAGAACTTCTTTACTTTGAGGGTGACAGAGCACTGGAACAGGATGCCCAGGGGGGTTGTGGAATCTCCTTCTTTGGAGATATTCAAAGCCTTCCTGGATGATGTCCTGTGCAGCCTTCTCTAGGTGAACCTGCTTTAGCAGGAGGGTTGGACTAGATGATCTCCCAAGGTCCCTTCCAATCCCTGTCATTCTGTGATTCCTTCTGCTTCTGTGAATTTCCGTAAACTTCTATCAGCATTTGATCAACTCTGCTCAGTTTTTTTCAGTTTTGCACGAAAGAAGGAACAGTAAAGAGAAGCTGCAATAAGCTAGTAGCTCAGTATGTACATCTGTGAACATGGGAAAGTCACAATCTGACTTGATTCTTGAAGGATGCTGCTTTTTTTTTTTTTCCCCCAACTTTTTTTTTATGATATAATGCAGCAGAAAAGAATGTTTCACTGACTTTGGGATGAGTGATAGAAACTGTGGTGCAGCCTGTGCATCCTGGAATGATTGAGCAGGGTGGGCATATTTGCTGTACAATACAAGCTGTTCTTCCCAGCAGGCTGTATTTGACCCATAAGCTGATAAAGAGGTAGAGCAAGGCCATAGATCTGGCCTCTTCCATTTTGGATCATGTGTAATTCCAGACAGGTAAACAGCATATTATGAGCAAAAGGCAAATTTTGTACTCATTATTAGGAAATATAAGGAAGTCTCATGACTTCTTTTTAGATAAGCATCAAATTCTGTGTGGCCTGGTGCCAGAAGTGGAACTGACATGAATTCTCCCTTAAGACTTCATATGTTTTTGGCTTCTGCTAAGTTACAAATAGTATGAGTACAGCTTCTCTCTGTGTTTCTTTAATATTTCAGTGTTTTGACTTCTGGTCTTGGCCCAAAGCTGTAAGTACTGAGATACATAAAGAATTTATAAGACTAGTCTCATCATGAACAACTTTTCTGAACTTCCAGGAAATTCTGTATCAGCTGAGTGCCAAGGGGATATTCTCCTTATTTTTGTATGTTAAAAATAGCTAAAGTGCCTACCCTAGACAAAGGAATTTTCTGTGTCCCTTTAATGTTGTCTGTCAAGTTTGAGAGGTTTCTTCTATTGAATTAAAACTTATTTCATAGCCATTTAAATTTACAAAAGAATGAAGTTTACTGTTCTCTCAAAGCCAGGTATTTCATTTTAAAATATCCCTGAGAGATTTTTTGAATAAAAATGTTTCATCTTGAAGAAAATAGTTTTCTTTTTTATCTGAATGCTTTAAACTTTTTAATCCTAAAAAATATAAATATACTGTTTTCTTTATAATTATTGTGTTGATTTTCATTTAAATACTTTTGCTTATGCACTCCTGTTTTTTTTCCCTTTATTTTGAAATATATTTACTAGTCTTTTACTTACACTTCTGTTCTTACCCTAATTTATTCTTATAAGATCATCATCATGCCTAAAGTTTTTGGCATTTCACTTCATAAATTTTTTTTAGTCAATATTTATCTTTTCTATTCTATTTTATTCTATCTTATTCTTCAAACAGTCACTTTCATGTCTTATTGAATTCCACAGCAGCCTTTTTTTTTTCTTCCTCTTGACTCTTGCAGATATTTGCTGGTTTGGGTGCTTTTAAGAGCTCCATCTCTTGCATCTCATCTATTCTTTTTGTCTTATTCCAAGTCTCATCTCCTAGCTAATGTAGGAAATGTATCATAGAGATTTATAAGGCTTCACGGTAGTTTTGGAATCATCTAAACATCCTTCTGTTACTTACTTTTTAAAACTTGTTGGCATTGGACAACCATTGAGATTTCCTTCAATTACAAACTATTGTTCATTCAAGTAGAGGATTGCAGCAAGAGTTTTTTATTGTTTTTCCCTTCAATTTTCCATTCTTTCCCTTAACTGAGAAAATTAAACTCTACAAAGGTGATGTATACTTTGCAATTACAGTAGGATGAACATTTTACTCAAATTACAGACTTGGAGTAAAAGGTGACATTTTGGAATGTGAGAGAATCCTTATCATTTAAATATTTAAATATTATAAAATTAATTATTATAAAATATTTGAAATATTTTATTTTTCCTTGTGACTGCTAAATGCCTGTCAACATTAATTTCGAAAACAAGTTTTAGAATTCCTCCATATTCACTTTTTTCTCTTTAAATTCTCTGTTGAATCACTTTGTTGATTCACGAGAAAATAGTTACATTGTGAAGGGAAAATATCCCAATTTCTTAAAATGAAGACCATCTAAGTAGATAACCAGTTCAGTGCAGCTCAAGAAAACCCCAATTTATATGACGAATTATGAACTGGAGCATGACTGGACTGGAGTCTTTCTTTCTTCTCCAAGCCAGAGAGAGGCAAAATGAGCAGAACCAATGAATGATGAAACACGTGAAACATCAAAGCAAGGAGAAAAAGGTATCACCCAAAAACTTTTCAGCTTTACTTCACAGAAAAAAAAAAAAAATCTGAACAAAGTGCTTGGCTGATTTTCAATCATGTAATGATATCTAAGTATCTACCCACATTTCTATTCTGTACACTGGAAAGCTCTACATAAGTCAGCATACTCTGTGCTAGCATTGTATTAGCTTTCATATACTGAACAAGGTGAACAATAACAATAAAAAGGATATTTCCATCATCACAATTTTTCAGGATACATTATTTTTGTAGAGATTAAATGTCACTTCTCTAAAGTCTTCCCTAACTGTTACAACAAACTAAATAGAAGTTAAGACTATATTTTGGTTTTCTAGTTTGAGAATGGAAAGAATGTAGTTACAGAAGCCTGGTAACCAGGACAGTGAATCACTCTGTTCTTTTCTTCTCATTTTCTGGAATTCCCATTGCAGAAGGAAGGCACAACTGGATTTGGAAGGCACAACTAGATTTAGACTCCACCTCAGATAAATGCAAGAGGGCTGAACGAAGTCTGAGAAGTATAACAACATGTCCTGGCTGACTGACATTCTGGTATGGGATTCAAAGGGGTTGGTGCCTCGATTACTAAACAGCTATAGGGAGACTCCTTGAACTAGTATGAATATGATGGTGTGGGAGTAAAGTGATAAGAGCATGTGAACCATTTACTTATTAAAATTTTATGTTATTTTGTAAAATTAGATTTATGTGAATTGTTGACTCAGGAAAAGGGACTGAAGGAGTCTCAGCTGTGATCTTTGTGCTATGAGAACAGTTGTATAAAGGGACAAATCTGCATAAGTTTGGATAAAACTATTATAACAAGTAGATTGTAACTGGTAAATGGACAATATTCTTTAAACTTTAAAGGTTTCCCAGATTTGTTTTTATGAACATAAGTTCTCATTTAGTTTCATTAGCTCTAATTTACTCTCATTTATCCTCATTAGGGTATTTTTACAAATACCTACTTCAAGATATTCTTGCTCAGACATTCTAGTGGAGAGGCAGTCTTCTATACATGCTCCTTGGCCTTGGGTGTTTGCTGTTTCTTCAAATGTGAACTAGTTGTACTTTAGTAAATAAACCAATTTTTCCTCTGTACACATATGTTTTCAAATACATTGTACTATTTAAAAAAGAAAAAGTAAAGGGAAAAAAAAAAACAGGAGTGAAACTTCCAATTATTCAGTCTTTTGCATAATTTCTGCCTCAGAAAACAGCAGCATGCCCTGAGAAATACTTTTGTCCCTTGACTCCCCTTGTATTCTTTATAACTAACATTTTTTTGAACCAAGCAGTCTTTTTGGTTCTGTCCTCTAAAGAGTTTTATGTCCCACTGGGAAAAATATAATAACCAAAAATGGTATGTGATTTACAGGACAATATAATCATCGCTTCTCTTTAATATTTACTATAATCTCATTACGATCTTTGAAAGTGAAACCATCAAAGCATTTGATTTATACTTTTTATCTTTAATGTTCATATCTATTGGGTAGTTTCCTGTAATGGTGAAAATGAAATGTTCTAAATTCACATAAATATTCTCTCTAAATCTTTGCTTAGATCAATGATTGTGATTAGGTAGCTATGCAACTGTCTTGCATAGAGCAAGAGAAGCTGAAGTATCAGAAAACTCTCTAGAGCTTCTTTAGACCTGTTCCCAGACTGGTCTTTAGAATAAGCTGAGAAATTAAAAAAGAAAATAAATAACTCACCAGGACAAAAGGAAGGCAGCTGGTAGGAAGGAATGCTGGCCAATGACCTCTGGGACAGCTTGCCGTGCTACTGGCAGGTTTATGACAGCTGAATCGGGTATTTCCTACCTTGGCTCTAAACAATCAGCCTTTCTTCACTTACTGCACGGGGGCTGGTGGTACCACTGCTCTTCCACAACAATCCTGTGGAAAAAGATATCATGACAGACAGAACATGAGCTCATGTTTTTCAAAGAATGAACTTCACATTTCTTTATTTTCTTCAAGACAACTTTTATTTTGTTTATTATTCTCTGCTTAAAAAACAATTGCTCTTCAGGAAAAAGAAACAAAAATCCCAGCATTTTCTGCTCCTTTTTTTTTTAGAAAATGAAACATGCAAGCACAACAAGATAATGTTCTTCCAAATTAATTTTTTATTTTCAATTTGAACAATTTGTTTGGATTGGGAACTTGGCAATTTATCTTAGAGGGAGATTGAGAAGCAAGGAAGCTAGAGTGTCTTTGTAAATGAGAGGAAAATTTGTTGTATTTGTTGTATTGTGCGTTTTTGAGAATTTTGAGTTTTCTTAGTAGTTGCATACTGGTGCTGAAAGTTTCTTGGTTCAGGAACTCACAAATATCCAGTATTTGTTTTTATTTTGGAATAGGATAAAAAGTTAATAGGTTGAGTATAAAAGCTATTCTAAAACTGCATATTTAGAAGACTTTGAGACACTTCATTTTTTTTCAATTAAAATTAAACATCTGGATATGGGAACTATGTTTCATTTTGGTTTCTTGAAACAAGTCAAAATACTTTGCTTTATATCATTTCACCATTGTTTGCTATTCAACATGAATTTGCACTTTACATGTTAATAATGTTCACAGTCTTTCTACCAAGACTGATTCTGTGACATACTTCCCACAATGTGTCTATGCAAGTACTTTCCCTTGATGTTTCATGTTGTCCAAAGAGAGTCAAAATTAAACTGTTATATAGGCCTGGGGATAGAGAGTTCATAAATAAATGAATGGGCCTTGGGGTAGGATTAAGTCTATCTGAGATGGACATAGGAAGAAAAATAAAAATGGAAAATAAGAAAGAAACATCCTCTTCTAGAAATTAGCTTGAAAATATCTTTAATGAGTTTGCAGTTGACATAGTAGGTGAGGGAGTGTTAAAACCAGGACAATTACACAAGAATGTTGTCTCCAGAAGCTTTCACAAAGAATTTTATGTGACTTCTTGCAAGTCTCATAGCAAAAATTTTAAGGGAACTTCCACAATTTAAAAAATTTTAAGAAAACTTTCAGATAACCTTATTTTAAATAATCTTTATGCAGAGAGATCCTGAGATAATCCAAATAGACTTAATTATTTCTTTAATAATGTCTTCTCACTAACAAAAAAACTAGTACAAATTGGAGCAGGATCTTTCTTAATGGAATCTACAGTTAAAAGGAGAAAATAACATTCTTCTTATTCAGCTGAAATCTTCTCAGGTAGAGTTGACAGAGTATTAGGATTGACTAGAAAAAAATGCAATAGCTTTTACTGTTTAAGCATACTTAATTCAAAGACCAGACTGGACTGTTTGGTTATAAATATCTCGTATCACCTGCAGCATTGAAAGAATTTTCCAGAGGTAGCTAGCCTCCATCTCAGTTGCTGAACTGATATTTTGAAATTGTAAACTTCTCTTAGATTGTAGGACTGTAACTTGGAAAACAATATGTATTTCATCTTTTATTTCTTGGTTTTATATGATAGAGGAAAGCAGCACAAGCCAAAAAAAAAAAAACTCTTTTCTTTTTGCTGTTAAATAAAGCAAACTGAGACCTTGTACTGTAGTAAGTGAGCCACTAGCTCATTAAGTCAAAAGGCAAACATCTTTCTCAAGCTAATATGATGCATTGTGGAAAGATCATGTCATTTAAGACTTATCTACAATAGGAACTAATTAAGTAGTCTTCATGATTTATGATGGTTATCATTCACTGTCTTAGAATTTCTAATTACTCTGTGGAATTAGTTGTGAAAGTTAGCAAAACATGAAGTAATTTAGAGAATGATAAAGCTGGAAGGTTAGATGTAGTCAATACTATTTAAACCCTCTGCTTATCACAGGAAGGCTGACCTTGCTGCAAGATTTGCTGAGCTAACATTCCTACAAAGTCAGTGAAGCCAAAGCTTGAATAATTATCCTAAAAATACTGCAGTTTGGGGTGAATGCCTAGTACAGCTGACATCATTAAGGAATCATTGAGTTTGTTTGAGCAAGGATTTTACCTGTGATCTGTTCTTAGCCAATGTAATCCTAGTATGTTATTTCTTTTCTGTATGACATTACATGTTTCCTCACAAGCACATTCTGTTCTGCATTTTTTTTTCTTTTATTATTCCCTTCTCTGTTATCCTATCTTATCCTCTCTGTTAAAGGAATTTAGGAGTGGACATCTCCGCCAGCTGGTCCAGGCCAGGATCTCTCCTTCCTGGCTGCTGGAGCCCAACCCAGTGCCTGGGGACCTGATGTCTCTGCCCAGGCTGAAGGATGTAGCTGCTGCTTTCCTGTTATCCAAACACCTACCCCAGAGACGTGCACACACAGACACACACAGGACACTAACGCTGCTGGTCACACACTCTGCCACAGGTGAGGCATTGCCTTCAAAAGCACCCACATACAGGGCTCACATAAAACAAGCACAGACAGTGAGGTCCTCTCTTCCTCTGTCTGGATCCTGAGACACCTTACCCACTTCAGGGGTCTTCTAACTCAGTGGCTGGTCCAGCTTGAAGCTTGTGAGCAAATGACACATGCAACAGTGTGCCCTGGCAACCAAAAGGGACAACCCTTTCTTGGGGTGCATCAAGGTCAGCATAGCTAGCTGGTCAAGGGACGTGATTGTCCCACTGCACTGGTGCAGCCCCACCTCAAGTACTGTGTGCAGTAAATACACTTGAGAGTGTCTAAATGCAAGAAGGGTATCAAACTATTAGAATGTATCCAGAGGAGGGAGACCAAGGTGGTGAAAGGTCTCAAGGGCAAGACTTACCAGGAGCGGCTGAGGTCACTTGATTGGTTCAGCTTGGAGAAGGCTGAGGGATGACCTCATTGCAGTCTACAGCTTCCTCAAGGGAGGCAGCAGAGGGGGAGGTGCTGATCTCCTCTCTCTGATGACCAGTGACAGGACACAGGGAGATAGAATGAAGCTGTGTCAGGGGAAGTTCAGATTGGATATTAAGAAAATGTTCTTCACTGGGAGTGTGGTCAGTCACTGGAACAGACTCTGCAGGGAAGGGGTCATGGCACTGAGCCTGTAAGGTTCAAAGAGTGTCTGGACAATGCTCTTAATCATATGGTTTAGTTTTAGGTAGTCCTGTGAGGAGCAGGGAGCTGGATTTGATGATCCTTATGGGTCCCTTCCAACTTGAGATATTCTGTGATTCTATGACTCTATGCACACCTCCAATGCAAACCTGGTTTCCCCAAGCAGGTACCAGGGTTCCCTCTTTGGTAACTTGTCTATCCACATGTAACTCAGATGTATCCAGGACCAAGAAATGTAAGTTATTGGCACAAATACAGCATGAGACACCTATAGAAGACCCCTAAAATATAAGAAATAGAATAGAATAGAAAAATATTGCTTCAGAAATATTTGGATAGACATTCTCTAAAAGTCTTTACATCTTATACGAAGAGTTCCCCATGTATGTATACTAAAAGAGGAGAAAAAAATCGTACTAATGTATTTTAAAATCCCATCACTTTTGGCTTATAGTATGCATGAATATCACTGTGTTTTACAACTCCAAGTTCCAATTAACTCAGACCTCCCAGGACCAGAAGTAGGTATTTTTGACAGGTGTCCTGATTTTGACTGGGATAGAGTTAATTTTCTTCCTAGTAGCTGGCATAGTGCTGTGTTTTGGATTTAGTACTAGAATAATATTGATAACACATTGATGTTTTTAGCTATTGCTAAGTAGTGCTCAGACTACTCAAGGACTTTTTGAGCTTCTCCTGCTTGGCCAGGTGCATAACAAGCTGGGAGGGGGCACAGCCAGGACAGCTAACCCAAACTGACCAAAGAGCTATTCCATACCATAGAACATCATGCTTGGGGGGGAGTTAGTCGGTCAGTTGGGGTGACAGTGATCGCGTCTCAGAGAGTGATCACTGCTCAGGACAGGCTGGGCTTTGGTTGTCAGGTGGTGAGCAATTGAATTGTGCATCTCTTGTTTTGTATATTCTGTATATTCTCTTACCATACTCATTATTACTGTTGTTATTTTTTCTCTTATTAAACTGTCTCTATCTCAACCCACGGGTCTTGCGTTTTTCCCTGATTCTCTTCCCCATACCACTGAGGGAGGGGGTGAGTAAGTGAGTGACTGCATGCTGCTTAGTTGCCAGCCAGGTTAAACCACAACAACAGGTGATACTCCCACATTTCACTGCCTTACAGTTGTTGTGGGTATCAAAGTAATTAGATTTAAGAGCTGTATGTAGTCTAATGTGATTTATGTCCATTGCCCTACATTGTCCATGTAATTTGGAAGGAAATTTCCATCTGGATGTTTGTGGTACAAAGAAGAAACCCTTCGGGGGGGAAGATGAATTTTATTTTTAATATTGGCTGTCAAAACCTTGTGCAGACTCCTAGCTCAGCAAAATTTAGTTGTAAATTAAGTGGATTATTTTAAACAGAATGACTTTCCTGTTTTATGGGCAATTAATATTGCTTTCTCAAAGACAGAGTACTGAATGCAAGGGATGAAAAGCGCACTTCCTGACTTAAAATATGTTTTCTCATTATAAAATTATCTTATAAAGGAAAAAACAGTGTTATCCAATCTCTAGGCTTTGTAATTGCTGCATTAATACATTAATTGTAGCCAGAAACTCACCAGCTACAGGTACCTATAATAAAGTCTATGAATATATGTCAAATTGCATATACTGAATTTCGTTATGACTGATCTTCTGCTTTCTTAATTACTTTCTTCATCGAGTTCCTATATGCATGATGATATAGGGGGAAACCTGGAAAGCATGACCTTCTGACAAACTACATTTAATTTAATGAGTCACTTACAGGTACAGTTTTCAGGCTAGCTTCTAGTCCATACAAGCACAGATGCTGACATTTGTTCATAAAAGCTCTTAGCTTCCCTCTTATGCACTGCTTCTGTGTTTCCCTTAGTCCTCCAGCTAGCCAAAGCAGAGGTGGTGCAGTGTTTTTATCCAGTAAACAGTGAGCAAGTCAGACACCTATTCATGAAGCAGTCAAGCAAAGCAGCCTGGATGAGCAGCACCACATAGCAAAGCCAATAGTCAGGCAGAGCAGAGTCAGAGTAACACAGGCAGGCAGTGGTCCCACTGTGATTGATACTACTTTAGGCCAAATTGCAGTAGAGCAGCTCTGGTGTAGAACTCATTAATTCATTTCTTTAATCCAGCAAACCCAAAAAGATGCAATTCTAAAACCCACTAGTACATCGGTGAGCTCTGAGCAGAACAGATTTTTTTAGTATAGCCTAAGACTGTGACAATAAATATGGGTTTTTGCAGTCTGGAAGTCCATCAGGAGCCAAGCACTCTTTCAATATGTAATTTATTTCCATTTTCATGCCCATTAGAAAAACTTTTAAAATCTTCAAGAGAAATAAATTAAAACATGCACTAGGATCAATTCTAAATTTGGCAAGCTACTAGAAAAGAGTAATCCAATACAGAAAATTAGCTAGCGCTAGAAGCCAGAGCTCCAGCAGTTCAAATCAGACAATCCTCTCCTGAGAATGTTTCCAACACTGCATCATTTGCAATGAGTTTAAAAAGAGACATCTGGCCTCAAAGCAAATACAGAAACTGCAATTCTTTGTTTAGCAAAGGCCAGCTGCTCTCTGCTTTACAGCGCAAAAATTACTATGCAGAGCAATACAGGAGCATGGGCTAAGCTCTCCTCTCTGAGCCAGTGACAGCTCTTGAATGCAAAGATCTCCCCAAGGGGTAACAGACACAGGATAGCCTGGTCCCCTGGCACAAAGGACTGATGTGCAGCTGTCCCAGGCTCAACCAAAATTATTCCATAGAACAATGATGTGAGATCCACCGGCTCTCAAGCCACCTAGGTCTAAGCAAAAATGCTGCAGCTTTTCATTTGGGGAACCTAACACTGAATTCCACACCTAGGCCTTGTCTGGGCTCTTTTCCTTGGAAATTGATATATGATAGCTGTAGCATACCATTAAGCTGAGGTCAGACTTTCTGTGCTGGGCTCATCCATGATCTCCTCTGCTTGCTTGCCCTCATCCTCAACACAAACATCACATAGGCTGTGATTACTTTGGACTTGTAGATCTGTTCTTGGAAACTGAAAAAAACCCAAGCAATGTCTGATTAACAGAGGACTTTTTCAGTCCATAATTTGTGTTTTAAATTGATGTCAGTCATTGATAAAGTAGCTGTGCATTTCTAATCTTTAAAAACAGACCCAAATCCTGACTCACTGTCCTGTTGTTTCCTGTCCCTGTTGCTCAACGCCTGAGGCTCATCACCATTTTAGACTGAAACAGGACTTTTCTCCCCACTCAACACTGTTGGAATGTGTTATGCCAAAAATAGCTTTCCAGATGGGCCTGATTTAGATGTGCAAGTAAGACCAAGATAAAGCTATTATGTATCTTGAACAGTCAGTATGTGTTACAACTTCATAATACCCTCAGCATGACTGAGGTAACCAAACTTGATCATTTTAGATGGAAATATTTCTCTTCTCTTTCAATGAAAAGCCAGATACTAGCTAGAATTTAGCATGTGTTCCTATGACGCATATATAATTTTGCTCAGCACCACCTATAGGTTGTCTGAGTTGGTTTTGGCTGAGATAGAGTTAATTTTTCTTTATAGTGGCTTGTATGGTGTTATGTTTTGTGACAAAAACAGTGTTGAAAACACATGGATGTTTTAGCTATGGCTGAACAGTGCTTACACAACTTCAAGACCTTTTTTGCTTCTTACTCTGACTCGCCAGCGAGTAGGCTGGGTGTGCACAAGAAGTTGGGAGGGGATACAGCTGACTGCAACTGGCCTCAGATAACCAAAGGGATATCCCATATCATATGACATCATGCTCAGCAATAAAATCTGGGGGAAGAAGGAGGAAGTGAGGAATGTTCAGAGATACAGCATTTGTCTTCCCCAGTAACCACTATGTGTGATGAAGCTCTACCTTCCTGGATATGGCAGAACACCTGCCTGCTGTTGGGAAGCGGTGAATGAATTCTTTATTTTGCTTTTCCTTGTGCCTGCAGCTTCTGCTTTACTTATTAAACTGTCTTTATCTCAACCCACAAGTTGTCTCAGTTTTCCCTTTCTCTCCCCCTACACTGAGAGGGAATGAGCAGGCAGCTGTGGGGTGTTTAGCTGCCTGTTGAGATTAATCCATGACACTGTTCCACCATGTAGCTGCAAGGTAATTAATTTCCTGCACACAGCAGTAAAAGACAGCAAGGTAAGCCAGATTTAGATGTTCAGAAAGTTAATTCCCACTGAAAGGCAGTTCTGATATAACAGGTCACTTATTTTCCCCACTGAACAAGTAGTCGCATTTCTGTGCATCTCATACCAGCTTTCTTCTCTCAGTTAACAGGAGTGACAACACTTTATGAAATGGGGTTTTTTAGTAATTAAAGTATCTTACTGAATAATTGTATATCATGAGACCTGGTATTATTTCTACATGATACACTTCAAAGTGAAAGGTAAATAGAAATTGCCCTCCTGCCAGAAGAACATCCATAGGAAAAAAAAAAAAAAAAACCTTAAAGAAAATACCAGTGTTTTCAGCAAAACTCGTTGTATTTTACTCCTTAAGACACTCATTGAGACATTTTTAAAATTCTTTTTTTAATGTGAAGAATAAAGTAAAGCAAAATGTTTCAAACTAAATGAAATTGTTTTGGTAAAATGCTGCTATAGTAAAGTTTTGGACATAAACAGAACTGAAAATGTTTTCAGATTCTGTTTGAGTTTTGGAATGAGCTGTATTTGGAATTTCATGGCTTGTATAGCTATTGAAACAAAAAATAGCTCTATAAATTTTGTTACTATTGTAAAGCAATATATAGATGATGGGTACCAGGCAACCTTGTTGTTTCCTTCATACATTTCTCTGATTGATGTCTTTAAAACAAAATATTTTAGAATCTAAATTTTTTTGTGGAGAATTTTAGAGTTTTGGCTTTCCACTCTAGTTTCCTTCTAACCCTTGTGCAGATGTATAGTTTGGCTTTGTGATTTTTGAGCTCCTGGAGATTTTGCAGTGATGCTATGTTTTTCTATAAAGTAGGAATAGCCTGATTAGCCATCTGTTCCCTTATCAGAGGTAGTTTTCATCTTTTCTGTGGAATTAATGCACTTTATGTTCTTTTCTATTCCCTATCCCTTGCAAAATACAGTTTTATATTAATATTACTTTTCAATCACATATTCTGCTTAACAAATGCTTAAATATTAATTTCACCTAGAATTCCCAGCAGAAATTAAAGAATATTTGGGTGATGTTTTGTTGAGCAAGATGAAAGCCAGAAGTAACATACAAATTTGAGTACACAAATTTCAAGAGTCAACAGAATTTAGTAACATAAATATGGTTGGAGAAGGAAGACCAGTAAAATTTTTATTAAGTAAATTCCACTAACAGCACAAAATTCTAAAAATACATTACAGTATTGTTGAAGGCCTAGTTACATTTCTATATTTTCTTAAGATTTTGCAAATGTATAAAACTTAATAGCTTGGGAAAGCAGTTTCTACATTGAGTCACTGCCTAAGGTGGTATATTCATGGAAAATATCAGCCAAAACACTTCATCTCCTTCTCTGAACAAAAGCAAGGAAAAAAGACTTTGTTTTACCATTGTGTTAAAATATGCTAATGACTTTTTTTTTAGTGAGCTGCATGCCCAAAATTAGAAGTGCAGAATCTGAAATGTCTCAGTGTGAGAAAGCTGTGCCTTCTGTTCCTTCCAGGAAGATCTGCTGGTGCTTGGCTGAATTATGAAGTTTTCTGCATACATGTTCACATTTGGCCTGGGTCTGAGATCAGGGAGCTTTTTATCTTGCCATGTCATTCAATACCTAATAGGAACCACATAGGATGTAAAAATTTTTTTGAAGCACTGCCTGCTTCAAACTGTGAGGAGAATAATAACTGGACCAGAATTATGGAGAGACTGTGAGAAAAGATAAGAGGTCTGGAATTTTGGATTGACTGGACAGGGAGATTGGTAATTACTGCCAAGGGAAAAAAAAATATGTATGAACATAGAATCAATTAAAGTTTCATGATAGAGTCTGGGAAAGAAGTAAAATGGTAGGAGCAGCTGGACTCTGATGTTAGGAGGGCAATTGTAGGAGGAATAAATGAATACAAAGAGTTGTGTGAAAGAGCTGGATAACAAAACATAGGGAGAAATTTCTCAGAAAGTAAAGAAAAAGTAAGGGTACTGAATCTGCTTTGTAGGGAGTGGAACTGCAAATCCCAGGGTATGTGGAGAGTTGAGCATTAAAAAAGGAATTTTCTAGACCAGGCAATTGAAATTGAGTGTCTGAGGAGTTGTTGCTGGGACAAACTAGAAACTGAGAGTCACCAGTGGACACAGTGACAGAAAAAAAGAGTGGGACCAAAAATTATTGAAAAGGAGAAACAGAAAGAGTTGAAATAGGAGGCAGAATAGAAAGAAAAGACTGCATCTGCCTGACCACATTCCCCCTGCAGACTGGAAGTGACCTTAAAATTCCTGACTGAAAAGAATTAGATGTAAATTTCTGGTATAGTCTTAATTCACCCCTCCTTCCATAAATATCACATGACAGCTGTCAAAACACATAGTTAGATGCTATTAGCTTCATCTATTGTACGAAGATCTGTATTGGGAACAACCAAGTTATGCCATTGGGGAGGCTGTTCCTGCAATGTGCATGAGGAAGGAATTAGAAGGCAAGAAAGGAGCTTATCTTGACAAAACCAGAGGATGTTTTGGCAATTAGTTCCTTGGTTCAGTTTCTGATCAAGTATGTCACTCATGTTCACTACTGCAATGCTGTTCATTTTCTGGCATCATGTTACATCACCCTCTGGCATCTGAAATGCAAAAATACAGTACATTCACAGCTTTAAACATACAATAGAAATTTCTTGGAGGGAGGAAGGGAAAGGGGAACATGCAAAATCCAAAAAAATATCTTCATATGCTACCTTTTGGGCATGCAGAACAGGGCAGGTTGTCTATAACCAGCATACCTGATCTTCATCCATAAAATGGAGCTATAGAACCTTATCATTTTACACAAAGTTAAGGGTGTCAAATATTTTCATACCTGTAAGCATAAGGTCACAAGGATGATGAATGCCGCTAATAAGTTTATGAGGAAGCAAAGAACTCTGTCTTCAGAGAGCACTATGATGTAAGAAAAAACATATATATCACTCACTAACTAGCAAGAACAAACAACCCCCCTCCTGATTATCCTCTCTGTGCACCAGAGAAGAAATGGTCCTTGTAAGAAAAATAATACTTTGTCAGGTAGCTGTGACATAATGAAAATGCATAAGGGAATTGCTTCTGGGTTCCTCAGGCAATTTTAATTTTGGACTTTCCTGACTGTATAATCACTTTTCAACCCTAATAGCATTCTTGGAAAGGAGTTATATATATTAATTTGCCAAGACTATTAAACTTTTGGAAAACTCTATTTATTTAAGACACAGTTGCTTGAAAATATTGTCTAAGTAGTTAGGAAATGAAATATGTTGTGTAAGAATAATAAATTACAATTATTTCTCCCTAGTTTTCTCCAGCTTCCATTCTATGCTGTTTATATTCAGATAGATAGTGATCAACAAGAGAACAAGATAAGTTATTTAGAAAAAATTGAATATTTATCAAAACTTAATGCATTTCTCCACGAGTTCAATAAGCCTAAATGTTAATGAAATTCTTCCTTTCAAATTACATCCATAAAGCCAACGTTAGATAAGACCTTGTTATCAAGGGTAACATGATTAAATGGCTGTTTTTTACATTTACTAATCTGGAATGACGTTGTGGGTTAATGAAAAAGTGTTTAAGATGTTTCTGGTTTTTTAGACAAACTAACACTTCATTCAAAGCACAACTGCCCTTGCCCACATTTGAATACATCATTTCTTTCAAATGAAAAATTTTAAATTTATTGGTAAATATTTTAACAGTACTTTTCACAGAATCACAGAATCGCAAGGGTTGGAAGGGACCTCCGGAGATCATCTAGTCCAACCCTCCTGCTAAAGCAGGTTCTCCTAGAGCATGTTACACAGGACATCATCCAGGGAGGCTTTGAATATCTCCAGAGAAGGAGATTCCACAACCTCCCTGGGCATCCTGTGTCAGTGGTCTGTCACCCTCAGAGTAAAGAAGTTCTTCCTCATATTCAACTGAAACCTCTTATGTTTCAGTTTGTACCCATTGCCCCTTGTCCTGTTGCTGGACACCACTGCAAAGAGACTGGTTCCGTCCTCATGATTTCTGCCCTTAATATATTTGTATGTGTTAATGAGGTCCCCTCTCAGTCTTCTCTTCTTCAGGCTCAACAAGCCCAACTCTTTCAGCCTTTCCTCATAGGGGAGATGTTCAAGTCCCTTTATCATCCTAGTTTCTCTCCTCTGAACTCTTTCTAGGAGTTCCTCATCTTTCTTGAACTGTGGAGCCCAGAACTGGACACAGGACTCCAGGTGGGGTCTCACCAGGGCAGAGTAGAGGGGGAGGAGAACCTCCCTCGACCTGCTGGCCACACTCCTCGTAATGCACCCCAGGATACCATTGGCCTTCTTGGCAACAAGGGCACACTGCTGGCTCATGGTCAGCTTGTCGTCCACCAGGACTCCCAGGTCCCTCTCAGCAGAGCTGCTTTCCAGCAGGTCAGCCCCCAGCCCGTACTGGTGCATGGGGCTCGACTTCCCCAAGTGCAGCACTCGACACTTGCCCTTGTTAAATTTCATCATGTTCCTCTCTGCCCAACTCTCCAGCCTGTCCAGGTCCTGCTGAATGGCAGCACAGCCTTCTGGCGTATCAGCCACTCCTCCCAGTTTTGTGTCTTCAGTGAACTTTCTGATGGTACACTCTGTTCCCTCATCCAGGTCATTGATGAACAAGTTGAACAAGACTGGGCCGAGTACTGAGCCCTGGGGAACTCCACTAGCTCCTGACCTCCAACTGGACTCTGCCCCGCCAGTCAGAACCCTCTGAGCCCTGTCGTTCAGCCAGTTCCCAATCCACCTCGCTGTCCACTCATCCAACCCATACTTCTTGAGCTTCTCTATGATGATGTTATGGGAGACAGTATCAAAAGCCTTGCTGAAGTCAAGGTAGACAACATCCACCGCTTTCCCCTCGTCTACCCAGCCAGTCATGCCATCATAGAAGGCTATCAGATTGGTCAGGCATGATTTCCCCTTGGTGAATCCGTGCTGGGTACTCCTGATGACCTTCTTTTCCTCCACTTGCTTGGAGAGGACTCCCAGAATGAGTTGTTCCATCACCTTTCCAGGGACGGAGGTGAGACTAACCGGCCTGTAGTTCCCTGGGTCCTCCTTCTTGCCCGTTTTGAAGAATGGAGTGACATTGGCTATCTTCCAGTCCTCAGGCACCTCTCCTGTTCTCCACGACCTTTCATAGATGATGGAAAGTGGCTCAGCAATGTCGTCTGCCAGTTCCTTCAGCACTCGTGGGTGCATTCCATCGGGGCCCATGGACTTGTGCGTGTCCAGCTTCATTAAAAGATCCCTAACCTGATCCACATCGACAGAGGGAAAGTCATCCTTTCTCCAAGCTTGCTCGCTTACCTGCCAGGACTGGGGAGCCTGAGGGTCAGCCTTGGCAGTGAAGCCTGAAGCAAAGAAGGCATTCAGTAACTCCTCCTTCTCTGTATCTTCTGTCACCAGGGCACCCATTTCGTTCAGCAGCGGTCCCACATTACCCCTGGTCTTCCGTTTGCTGCTGATATACTCGAAGAAGCCCTTCTTGTTATCCTTGATGTCCTTTGCCAAACTGAGTTCCAGGTGAACCTTGGCCTTTCTAGTTGCTTCCCTACATGCTCTGGCAGCATTCCTGTATGCCTCCCAAGTGGCCTCACCCTCTTTCCACATTCCATGGAGCTTACTCTTTTCTTTGAGTTTAACTAGAAGCTCCTTGTTCATCCATGCAGGCCTCTTGCCTCGTTTACTTGATTTCCTACTCACAGGGATGCACTGATCCTGGGCACGGAGGAAGAGCTGCTTAAACAGCAGCCAGCTCTCTTGGACTCCCCTACCTTCAAGAGCCATAGCCCATGGAATTCTTCCAAGTAGGTCCTTGAAGATGCCAAGTTAGCTCTCCTGAAGTCAAATGTGGTAGTCCTACTTGTTGTTCTGCTTCCCCCTCTCAGAATCCAGAACTCCACCATCTCGTGGTCACTGCAGCCAAACCTGCCCCCTACCTTCACATCTTCAACCAGTTCTTCTCTATTTGCCAGCATAAGGTCCAGTAGCACTCCACTTCTTGTTGGCTTCTCCACCACCTGGGTCAAAAAGTGATCGTCTATGTTCTGCAGGAACCCGTGTGCACCTTGCCATGTGGTTCTTCCAGTTGATATCAGGGTAGTTGAAGTCTCCCATGAGAACGAGGGCCTGTGATTGCGAGGCTGCATTTAGCTGTCTGTAGAAGGCCTTGTCTACTTCCTCGTCCTGATTGGGTGGTCTATAGTAAACACCCACCACAGTGTCACCCGTGCTGGCCTGCCCCTTAATTTTTACCCACAAGCTTTCAACTTGTTCTTCATCCGCTCCCGGGTAGAGTTCTATACATTCCAGTTGCTCCTTTACATAAAGAGCGACTCCACCGCCTCGCCTCGTAGGCCTGTCTTTCCTGAAAAGCACATAGCCATCGATGGCAGCATTCCAGTCATGCATGTTATCCCACCGTGTCTCTGTAATCGTGATGAGATCATGGCCCCGCAACCACATACAGAACTCTAGCTCTTCCTGCTTGTTCCCCATGCTGCGCGCATTGTTGTAAAGGCATTTCAGTGAGGCAGTTGAGCGCCTAGGTTTCTCTGGAGGGATGAAAGAGGATCTGCCACAGCCAAGCCCACCTTTAGGGCAGTTGGTCTTCTGGTTCTTGAGTTGGGAGGCAGCTACAGCACATTTATTGCTGCTCTGAACAGCCACACTTGTTCCCCCATCGGATGCGACTGCGACCTGACCACGCACCCCTCCCCCCAAGTCCTTTAGTTTAAAGGCCGCCATACCAAGTTGGGCAACCTACTGCCTAGGATTCCCCTGCCCCGCCTAGAGAGGTGGACCCCATCCCTCCCTAACAGGTTGTAGTTGTCAAAGAATGTCCCGTTGTCATAAAAGTCAAAACCCTCATGACGGCACCAGCTACGTCGCCAGGAGTTAATGTACATTATGCGCCTATTTCTGGCCACCCCCTTCCCTCGAACTGGTAAGATAGAAGAAAAGATAACCTGGGCCCCAATGTTTTTCACTTGTACCCCCAGGGCTCGAAAGTCTTCTTTGATTTTGCCCAGGTTTCTGCTTTCCGTATCATTTGTTCCTACATGAAATAGTAGTAGAGGATAGTAGTCCATTCTCCTGATGAGTTGTGGCATCCTGTCAGCCACGTCTCGAACCTTGGCTCCTGGAAGGCAACATACCTCATGTGACTCCCTGTCAGGTCGGCAGATGGGTCCCTCTATACCTTTCAACAGAGAGTCACCCATTATGAGGACTCGTCGCTTCTTCTTACGGTGTCCACTATGTGTTGCTGGTACTGTTTCACAGGTACTGTTTTGCAGACCCTGCCACATGTGTGTCCTCAGCCATTAAGGCTTCATATCTGTTTCTGGTTGAGATGGTAGAGGGTGCAGGCTGATGTGGAGTCCTGCTTTTGTGAGTCACCAGGGTCCAAGGTACCTCCTTCTCAGTGGAGTCTCCCACAGGAGCATGGTTCTGAAACCACCTGTCTATCTCTGCCTCAGCTCCTCTAATACTGCACAGTCTTTCAACTCTTTCCTGAAGTTCAGCCACCTGGCATAGCAGGTTGTCAATCTGTGCACACCTAGTGCAGGTACTTACCTTATCATTAGGAGAAGGGTTTGGGCACTTGCTGCAACCCACCGCCTGTACTGATGTTTCCTTTTTTGCCAAGTCCGTCTGGGTGGATGCATTGAATGTCTCAGGGGCTTTCTCTGTCGGAACAGTGGTTTTAGCTCTGAGGCGAGTGCCCACCATATTGTCAGAGTCCAATGCACTTTCCTGGGCTGGAGACCTGGAAGTGGGCTGCAGAGCCCCTCCTGCTCGCCCGAACTGCCACGCAAACTGCTGCGCCACGCCCTTCTGATGTGCCACGCCCTGTTTGCCCATCCTGTTCGCCACGCTCTGGGTCGCTCGCGCTCCCTGGCAACGCCCACCCCGTCAGTTGCACGTCACCCCCCGCTCTAGAGCTGCCAGCTCTGATGGGTCCCTCTGCTCACCCACGCGTCTCCCGGGCTTGAGGAACCACCTTGCCTGCCCCAAACTAGCGCAGAGCCACAGGACTGGCCTTGCCACTGCTGTGCTCCTCGCCGACTGAGGAGCATGAAAGAAGAAAAAGCTAGTATCAAGAGATTTGATATTTCAGATAATCAATAGGAAATAAGAATGATTTGATTCTTTACTCTGAGGGTGACAGAGCACTGGAACAGGCTGCCCAGGGGGGTTGTGGTGTCCCCTTCTCTGGAGATATTCAAAGCCTGCCTGGACAATGTCCTGTGCAAGCTGCTCTAGGTGAACCTGCTTTAGCAGGGGGGTTGGACTAGATGATCTCCGGAGGTCCCTTCCAACCCTTGCCATTCTGTGATTCTGTGATAACTTAAGGTTGATGCTAACTGAGCTTTTTGTGAATGATTAAGATCAGTTTCACATGTCATTTCAAGCATCATGTTTAGTACCATCTTGAGAAATAACTAGAAGTTCCTTTAGTGATGAACGGAGCAGGAGTATCACTTCTCCATGTAATGGAGATCCAATGGCTTCTTATGTGTGCTCATCTTCCTGAAAACTACATGGATTTAGACTTTAATAGCATTCAGTACTTGGACAGCTACTGTCTGGTTGTAATAATTCTAGGAATTTATTTCAAGTCAAATGCAGGTAATGATGACTGTCATTGGCAACTTTTAATTTGGATTACCATGGTACCACAATATCTGTAGACATTCTGGCATATAAATGTGTGTAACCATTTGCCATCTAAGTTGCAATTTAAATGCTGTTACTCTCATTACTTGTTTGTGCATGTGTGTATCCTATTTTTCTGGTTTATATGTACAAGCAGACTGCCAGTTAGAAAATTTGATGCTGCAAAGCTAACTTAAATATATTAAGATTTGTCTTCTGTTCTGGAAAAATTTTAACAATTACATTGATTCTTCCCCTATGTTACTTGGGTTATGAAGTCTCTGAAAAAAAAATTTGGTAACTGTATTTGAACATTTGTTATTTAAAGTGAGTTGCATGTTGATACTTCAGAACCAAAACCTGACAGTGTACAGTCTGCCTAGTACATTTAAGTTAGGCATGTGAGACATAATAGTAAGAAAAATGCCCTTGGCTGAGATTTGGCATGAGCCAAAGTACTCTGACTGTTAGTCAAAGCTCGTTGCATAGTATCCTTACTTCTGTTAGTACCTGAATTAACAAATTGATGAAGATGCTAGTATGTGTAAAGCTCCGTCCAAGATCCCTCTTCCTGGATTGAAATTTTCTGCACACAAGTTTACAACTAGCATCTGTATTGCGAAAGTAGGCATCCCACTATAGAAAGAATACAGGCTCTAGCTGACAAATTGTGAGGTTATGTCAGAGCCTAACAGGCTATAGACTCCTCTAACGATACCGTGCCACTAAAATTTGTGCTTCTGAAAATAAAGTAACTATAAGAAAGAGTTTTCTTGATCATATATCAGAAAGTGTCTGATAAACCAACCACCTAAAAGGGGTGCTTGCACTTTCTCTGATGAAAACAGCCAGCCCATCCCTCCTGGACTACTGTAGCAAGAAGTTTACAGATGCCCTGTCACTCTGAAACAGAGGACTTCTCCCCAGTACTCTGTTTCTGTCAATGCAGCCCCAAAACCCCAGTCATTCCCAGCTCTGAGGCTCAACACCAAGTGGCACAGTACCAGGAGCAGCTGGTGACAGGTCTGAAAATGCACAGCTAGAAGTCCTATTAGGGAATCTCTGCCTTCTCTCTGCCTACTGAGGCCAATAGACCATGCTGCTCAACTGTACTCTGGGATTCTTGTCCCTTTATGGTAGCATATTACCCCAATCCAGGCAACTGTGCAAAATGTCTGTCTGATTACACGGCTCTTCATAATAATTTTCACGATGCATTCATTGGTTATGTTGATCCACTCCACTCCACTTACAGCTTTTCATCAGCCTTTATTAGTGCAGTCTTAATAAATAATCACATAACCAAGGATGGAGTAGGAGTGGGTTAATAAATTACTCAAACTAAGACATTAAAGGCTATATCTAACCTGGGTGTAATGCTACTGACTTCAGTGGCACTATGTCAGGGATGAATTTCACCCATCAATTTTCAGTTTCTAACATAAAATGTTATTTCTTGCTCACTGCTTCACTGTCTATTAAATCTAGTTATAGAACACTCATCATGGGTTATGTCTCATGCACATTCTGACTGATCAGAAAAAATAAAAATTCTTTCAATTTAACCAAAATATTGCACAAATAAAAACATCAGTTTGAGAAAGAATATATTCTAGTAATCTGTAATCATAATTGTTGATACTTTAAATTATAAATAATTATTTTAAAACTAACTTTGCTTTACCAAATTAAAATATAGTGAAGGGAAGGTTTTTAGATTGCCATTTTTTCTAAATCAAGGTAAAAAAACCCCCTCACACTCCCAACCAAAATGTGTTCACAATTAGCTCCAGTATAACTTCTCATGCACATGTGCAGATTCAGGATGTGAAAACAGGATCTGCTATGAAACACCAAATGGACTGCCTAATTTTAAAATACATATTTGCGCTGTAACCTTGGAGTTCTCAAAATATTTTTCAGAAACTATAATAATGACAATGAAGGTTATTGCATTTGATGGCCATTTTTATATTTTTCTTTCAGACTGTTCGAAAAGATCTCCAGTGAGTTCATATCCTGTCTGCACTGGTGGACATTCCATACCTCTAGGTTGCCCCCGCTGCACCCCAAATGCACTATGTGTAAGGCACAGTACTCTTCTTCTGCCTCCCACTCACCTTATCTGTACTGTTCTACATAAGAGGCTGGCTCTAGTCATTATCTTCCTGTGCATAAAACATAAAGTGAAAAAAAGTCTTCCTGGCTACAGTCCTGTAAAGAACCCATGCGTTTCCTGTGCCATGTACCAAGCTGGGTATATGTCTTAAAATGTTTGTAATAGAAACCAATACTTTCTAGGTCTCATACAAAAAAACATAGTAATGATGAGGACTTGTTGAGCTATTTCCAATTTGGTTGTTTATGTAAATATTAGCAAATAAAATGTGCAACGGACAATTTTCTGGTTTTGAGGCCAGCTGGCAAACTATGGCTTGCATCCATAAACCTTCCAAAACAGGGTGATCACATCCAAATTGAATGTCAGGAACATTTCTTAATCCTTACTAATTCCTGAGTTATTCCTGGGTGAGAGACCCATATCATGCCAGGAACCACATTAAAAAACCAACCGACTCAGGGAAGTGCCTAAGTCCCTGCCATGCCACGCACTGGCTTTGTTTACTTGAGCAGTATAGAGATAGTCCCAACTGGCAATGAATCCAGGCAGAGGGAGTTAATAAAGTCAGTCATTAAATACAATGCCAAGACATTTGTTAAATGCTTATTATGGCAGTTGCAAACTCCTTTGGGAAATTTTAACAGAGATGGAAAAAAAAATTACAATCATTTTAGGAATGTTGCTTAACTTTTGTGGTGGGAAGACTGGTGCTTCACTTTGTTAAAAATTAGTGTCTCTTTCACAGAAATGGCACAGAGGGCTGAGAGATGAATTTCCTACTCTGTCCAATTGAAGCAATATTCCATTCACTGTCCTCATCAGTGAATAGCACTTTTGGTGTACTGTGAGAACATATCAAAATTATGTTTTTGTAAGTGGGAAATGAAAAAAGAAATGGAGAGACTATAAATGTGTGGAAGTATTTAAATTATCAAAAGCTACTATACGTTATTATCTCAATCATATCTCAAAAAATGCTTGTACATTTAGATATATCAATGGAGTGAATGAAGTGAAGATTTTCTTCCCTTGTCTCCAGGAGTTTATAATGATTAGAACAAAACTGGGAAACTATGTAAACATAAGAAGTGTTATTCTTCATATCCTACTGCTCTTATGTTAGATGATTCAGACATACAAGTAATTATGATAACCCCTTATTATTCAGGCTAAACCACTGTTCAAACTCAATCTTAAACTTGAAAATGCATAGTTTACACACACTGGGTTAAAAAGAGATCCTAATCACAGATAAAACAGAAGCAACTGCAGAGAAGAAATTGGGATTTACACCTGCTGCCTTAATGAAACCTTATCTTTAAAATATTATTTCCTTTCAGAATATACAAATAAGCATGTTCTGGGATTTTGATTGCTTGCTTCGCTGTTTTATTTGGTTGTTTTTTGGTTTTGTTTTTATTTTTGCAAGGATTAATTTTGGAATGCTAATGTGTTCTAGTTTAGTCTACATTGTGATCAAACACATTAAATCATTCTGAATGTCTGTCGTGGTTTAACCTGGCTGGCAACTAAGCACCACACAGCCGCTCGCTCACTCCCCCCTCCCTCAGTGGGATGGGGAAGAGAATTGGGAAGGAAAAAAAAAAGGTTAGAGCTGAGGGCTGAGATAAAGACAGATCAGTTGGCAGATCCTCTAGTGTTGACTAACTAGGTGGCTTTTGCTAAATGTGTATCCCAATGTTTGAATGTTCCACCACCCATTGCTTTTGGTGTAGTCTTTAACAGTCCATTGTATTGTTCAATTTTCCCAGAGGCTGGTGCATGATAGGGGATGTGATAGACCCACTCAATGCCATGGTCTTTGGCCCATTTGTCTATGAGGCTGTTTTGTAAATGAGTTCCATTTTCTGACTCAATTCTTTCTGGGGTGCCATGTCGCCACAGGACTTGTTTTTCAAGGCCTAGGATAGTGTTCCGGGCAGTGGCATAGGGCACAGGGTATGTTTGCAGCCATCCGGTCGTCGCTTCTAACATGGTGAGCACATAGCGCTTGCCATGGCGGGTTTGTGGGAGTGTGATATAATCAATCTGCCAAGCCTCTCCATATATATATTTCAGCCACCGTCCTCCATACCAGAGAGGCTTTAACCGCTTGGCTTGTTTGATCGCAGCACATGTTTCACATTCATGGATAACCTGTGCAATAGCGTCCATAGTTAAGTCCACCCCTTGATCACGAGCCCATCTATATGTTGCATCTCTTCCTTGATGCCCTGAGGTGTCATGGGCCCACCGAGCTAGAAACAATTCACCTTTATGTTGCCAGTCCAGATCCACCTGAACCACTTCAATCTTAGCAGCCTGATCTACCTGCTGCTTGTTTTGATGTTCTTCAGAGGCCCGACTCTTGGGTACGTGAGCATCTATGTGACGTACCTTTACAACCAGGTTCTCCACCCGGGCAGCAATATCTTGCCATAGTGAGGCAGCCCAGATGGGTTTGCCCCTGCGCTGCCAGTTGTTCTGCTTCCATTGCTGCAACCACCCCCACAGGGCATTTGCCACCATCCATGAGTCAGTATAGAGATAGAGCACTGGCCATTTTTCTCTTTCAGCAGTATCTAAAGCCAGCTGGATGGCTTTCGCCTCTGCAAATTGACTTGATTCACCTTCTCCTTCAGCAGTCTCTGCGACTTGTCTTGTAGGACTCCATACAGCAGCCTTCCACCTTCGATGCTTTCCCACAAGACGACAGGATCCATCAGTGAACAGGGCATATTGCTTCTCATTTTCTGGCAGTTTATTGTTCAATGGGGCTTCTTCAGCACGTACCGCCTCCTCCTCTGACAATATTCCAAAATCTTTGCCTTCTGGCCAGTCCATGATCACTTCCAAGATTCCTGGGCGATTGGGGTTTCCTATTTGAGCCCGTTGTGTGATCAGTACAACCCACTTACTCCATGTAGCATCAGTTGCATGATGTGTAAGGGGACCCTCCCTTTGAACATCCACCCCAGCACCAGCAGTTGGGGTGCCAACAGGAGCTGTGCTTCAGTACCAATCACTTCTGAAGCAGCTCGAACCCCTTCATATGCTGCCAATATCTCTTTTTCAGTTGGAGTATAGCGGGCCTTAGATCCTCTGTATCCCCGACTCCAAAAGCCTAGGGGTCGGGCCTTGGGTCTCCCCTGGTGCTTTCTGCCAAAGGCTCCAGGTAGGGCCATTCTCCCCAGCTGCAGTGTAGAGCACATTTTTTACATCTTGCCCTGCCTGGACAGGCCCAAGGGCTACTGCATGCACTGTCTCCTGTTTAATTTGTTCAAAGGCTTGTCGTTGTTCAGGGCCCCATTTGAAATCATTCTTCTTCCGGGTCACTTAGTGGAGAGGGCTTACGATCTGGCTGTAATTTGGAATATGCATTCTCCAAAAACCCACAACGCCCAAGAAAGCTTGTGTTTCCTTTTTGCTAGTTGGCAGGGACATAGCTGTTATTTTGTTGATCACATCCATTGGAATCTGACGACGTCCATCTTGCCATTTGATTCCTAAAAACTGGATCTCTTGTGCAGGTCCTTTGACTTTACTTTGTTTTATAGCAAAACCAGCTTTCAGAAGGATTTGGACTATTTTCTTCCCTTTCTCAAAAACTTCTTCTGCTGTATTGCCCCACACAATGATGTCATCATGATATTGCAGGTATTCTGGAGCCTTACCCTGTTCCAGTGCTGCCTGGATCAGTCCATGGCAAATGGTAGGGCTGTGTTTCTACCCCTGGGGCAGTCGATTCCAGGTATATTGGACACCCCTCCAAGTGAAAGCAAACTGTGGCCTGCACTCTGCTGCCAAAGGGATTGAAAAGAAAGCATTTGCAATATCAATTGTGGCATACCACTTGGCTGCCTTTGACTCCAGTTCGTATTGAAGTTCTAGCATGTCTGGCACAGCAGCACTCAGCGGTGGCGTGACTTCATTCAGGCCACGATAGTCTACTGTCAATCTCCACTCTCCATCAGACTTTCTCACTGGCCATATGGGACTGTTAAAGGGTGAGCGAGTCTTGCTGATCACTCCTTGGCTCTCCAGTCAACGAATCAGCTTATGGATGGGAATCAGGGAGTCTCGGTTGGTGCGATATTGCTGCCTGTGCACTGTTGTGGTGGCAATCAGCACTTGTTGTTCTTTAACACTCAGCAACCCCACAACCGAAGGGTCCTTTGAGAGACCAGGCAAGGTAGATAGCTGCTTAATTTCTTCTGCCTCCAATGCAGCTATACCAAAAGCCCACCGGTACCCTTTTGGGTCCTTGAAATACCCTCTCCTGAGGTAGTCTATGCCGAGGACGCACGGAGCATCTGGGCCAGTCACAATGGGGTGCTTTTGCCACTCATTCCCGGTTAGGCTCACTTCGGCCTCCAATACAGTCAGCTCTTGAGATCCCCCTGTCACTCCAGAAATACAAAAGGATTCTGCCCCTATATGTCTTGGTGGCATTATAGTACACTGTGCACCAGTGTCTACTAAAGCTCTATACTTCTGTGGGTCTGACATGCCAGGCCATCGAATCCACACAGTCCAGTAAACCCTGTTGTCCCTTTCCTCCACCTGGCTGGAGGCAGGGCCCCTCTAATCCTGGTCACTGTTGCTCATCGTTTGTGTGTATGAGTCAGAAGTTCCTTCATCACAATCAGAATTAAGATCAGCCCTTCTATTTTGTCTGAAAAAACTACAGTCGTCCCAGTGTCTGTAAATTGGAGCAACAAGTTTCTTGGAAGAGCCCCCTTTTGTGCTTTTTTTTCTTTGCAACTCGTGTACTCGTGCCTCTAGGGTTGAGGTAGGTTTTCCATCCCATTTCCTCATGTCACGCAGGCAAAACCATAGGGTGCGCTGTGGTGTGTACCCTTGATATCCCCTCTCTTGAACAGAGGGACGCTTACTCCTAGTGGCTGAGATACTTGTCCGTACAGGTGGGGAGTGAGATATATCCTTGTGGAATTGTTCAAACTTCCGGGACAGTTTCTCCACAGCCGAAACAAAGGAGGAAGAGATACTTTCTTCATATTCCTGGTGCTGGCTAGCCACTTCATCCACTGTCAGTCCCTCTCCATCTTTCCAATGAGTTGGCATACGATGTTGGTGCGCTCCGTCACATGGGTCGTGTGCACCAGACATTATCTGGATCTTTGGGCAACTGGTCATTGTCCAGGTCACTATAAATCACCTCCATGATAGCTAAGTCCCTCAGGTACTGGATGTCTTTCTCCATGGTGGTCCATTTACCTAGGCGATATATGACATCTTCCTTGAAGGGATATCTTTCCTTCATGGCTGATAGTAGTCGCCTCCAGAGGCTGAGGACTTGTTCCCCTTTTCCAATTGCTTTGTCAATGCCCCCTTCCCTAGAAAGGGATCCCAGCTGTTTTGCTTCCTTACCCTCGAGTTCCAGGCTCTTGGCCCCATTATCCCAGCATTGGAGTAGCCAGGTGACAATGTGCTCACCTGGACGACGTCTGTCCTGGTTTCGGCTGGGATAGAGTTAATTTTCTTCACAGAAGCTAGCATAGTGCTGTGCTTTGGATTTAGTGCTAGAAGAATGTTGATAACACGCTGATTTTTTTAGTTGTTGCCAAGCAGTGCTCAGACTGCTCAAGGACTTTTTGAGCTTCTCCTGCTCGGCCAGGTGCATAACAAGCTGGGAGTACAGCACAGCTAGGACCCAAACTGTCCAAAGAGCTATTCCATACCATAGAACGTCATGCTCGGGGGGGGTTGGTGGGTCGGTCGGTCGCTCGGGTACGGATCGCGGCTCGGGACGGGCTGGGCATCGGTCGGCGGGTGGTGAGCAATTGCATTGTGCATCATTCGTTTTGTATATTCTGTATATTTTGTTATCATTCTCATTATTACTATTATTATTATTTTCTCTTATTAAACTGCCTTTATCTCAGCCCTCGGCTCTAACCTTTTTTCCCCTTCCCGATTCTCTCCCCCACCCCACTGAGGGAGGGGGGGGAGTGAGCGAGCGGCTGCGTGGTGCTTAGTTGCCAGCCGGGTTAAACCACGACAACGTCTGAAATTTTTTCGCATATCTCACAGCTCACTCAAGGATAGGGATCTGGTGGTTTCTGTCTCGTTTATGAGCTCTTCCTCCTCCCCTTGTGATGGCCCCACTTTTTCATCCTCCCTTTCTAAACGAGTTGACTTTTGCTTCCAAGATTTCTTCTTTTGTATAGGGGTGACTGATACTGGCACGGGGTGGTTCCCTGGTTCAGACGCAGTGCCTGTGGCCTGGGTTGGAGTAGCCGCAGTGCATATCACCAGGGTTGGAGTAGCCGCAGTGGCTGTGGCCAGGGTTGGAGTAGCTGCAGTGGCTGTGACCAGGGTTGGAGTAGCTGCAGTGGCTGTGGCCTTATCATCAGATCCAGAGACTTTCTCTTCCCTTTGGATGTATTGAATCGTGTTGAACAGGGTTCGGTAAGCATGGGCCAGGCCCCAGCATATTGCAGTGATTTGTGTCTGCTTAGAACTGCCAGGGTGACAGCATACCTTTTCCAAATATTCTACCAGGTTTTCAGGATTCTGCACTTGTTCAGGAGTGAATTTCCAAAACACTGGAGGTGCCCATCGTTCTAGGCATTTACCCATACTACTCCAAACACCCTGCCACTCATAACTATCCAGTCCTGAGGCAGACCTCTGGATGGTATTATTAAGTTGCTTACTAACTTTGGACAAAACTGAAACAATATTCCAAATAGAAATCAATAGATATATCTTAACTATCCAAGGATGTTCAAGATACTGAAAAGTTATTGTAGTGAAGGAGGAAACATCATCAAAGAAGGTAGAGAAAGTGCCATTCTGTATTTCCTCCACAACAAACTTCTCAGAATCTAATGTATAATTGCTAACTTTCTCTGTGAGGTGGTACCCAAAGTGCAGTAAAGACTTCGATATGAAACCCAAATACCAGGTAAGGCTCAAGGTCATTGTTTTAATAACAAGTCTCCCAAGCAAAAAATGTTTAGTCACCGCAAACTGCAAAAACCAACACCAACTTTTAACAAGTACAGCAAAGGAGGGAGCATGGTGCAGATCGGATAAACTAAGATCGAGAACAAATGAATCAAATCGCGACCCACAACTGTTTAACAAATATAAATTCCTTAATATTCTCTGTTTACTCTGTCATTATCTCAAGCCCTTCGAGCCCCACATTGGGTGCCAAAAAGGACTGTTGTGGTTTAACCCGGCTGGCAACTAAGCACCACGCAGCCGCTCGCTCACTCCCCCCCCCCCCTCAGTGGGATGGGGAAGAGAATCAGGAAGGAAAAAAAAAAAAGTTAGAGTCGAGGGCTGAGATAAAGACAGTTTAATAAGAGAAAATAATAATAATAGTAATAATGAAAATGGTAACAGAATATGCAGAATATACAAAACAAATGATGCACAACGCAATTGCTCATCACCCGCCAACCGATGCCCAGCCCGTCCCAAGCAGTGATCACTCCCCGAGCAGTGATCACTCTCCCCGCAACCGACCGACCGACTAACTCCCCCTGAACATGACGTTATAGGATATGAAACAGCTCTTTGGTCAGTTTGGGTTAGCTGTCCTAGCTGTGCTCCCTCTCAGCTTGTTATGCACCTGGCCGAGCAGGAGAAGCTCAAAAAGTCCTTGAGTAGTCTGAGCACTACTTGACAACAACTAAAAACATCAGTGTGTTATCAACATTCTTCTAGTACTAAATCCAAAACACAGCACTATGCTAGCTACTATGAAGGAAATTAACTCTATCCCAGCCGAAACCAGGACAATGTCTGACATAGGATACATAGATATAGATTCCTAGAGATGTGTAATTTATTCATGAAATGGGTGGAAAATAGTAATATAAGGAGACAAAATGTTCAAGATAAAACCTCATTAGCTCCAAAGACTTAAGGTAAAATTTTAACATGTGTTCCATTCAGCTCTACAAAACAAAAGGGTTAAATTTTATTTTGAATGTGACAGGAGCTAGAACTTGTGTTTCTTTTCAGTTCTTACCCTGAGTGACTTAAACATCATTCATGATATTTCTTAAGTGCATAAGAGCTTCATTGCCTCTCAAAAAAAGGAATTTAGACTTCTAAAGACCACCTGAAAACATTACTGCTAAGGCTAAGTATGAACCTGTCTGACTGTGTGCCTACATTTTCTTTTGCAAGCGAATCTGTGCTCATCATACTGTGCTGAAAACCAGTCTCACCAGAGACAGACCCAAGCCAGAAGGCATGTAATTGTGCAAAGGCAACAGCATAGCAAGGTGCTTGGAACATGCAAAATGCCCAAAGGCACAGCATTGCATTAAGTGCAGTTTCACAGGTTTTAGACCAGAGCTCAGCATATGAACAAAGGATGCCTGCCAAGGGCCTATTGCTCTCATGAAAGACAGAGACAGCCACTGGCAAAAACTGATGCAATTTTCTGAAATAACTTTATTTGTAGTGGACTAACTATTGGACTTTAACTAGAGTTTTGGAGCAGTTTCCTTTGTTCTGATTTTCACGAACTCTGTGTGTATGTGTGGATCTGTCCATGTGTGTGTGTCTGTACATATCTGTGTGTACATACATAGAGAGAGGCAATATACACATAGGACACTTCTGCATCTCTGAAGTTCTGGACTGCTGTGTCACTGATAGTACTGTAAGCACCCTAAAAATCTGCAGATGTAGACTTAAGATGTCCTGTAATGTAGTTTGTATAAAGGAGGGGAAACTATAGCCAAAACACTTCTACATATAAAGTTGAGTGTGGCTTTTTTTGTTTGTTTTATTTCAGCTATTCTTTGGCAATTTTTATTTTCAGCAGTTCCACAGTAACACAAAAGGGAACATCCTTCTTTCTGGCCAACTCCTACCAATCAGATTTTGCACAGAGAACTTTCCTCAGCTGTCAAGAGCAGCATAGCTCGAAAGCTGCTCAATGCCTGCGGTTGCACTGAAGAAAACCAGTATAAAGAATGCTTCCATTCTCATGAGAAAACAGACTAGGAAATACAGGGGAATTTATTCCATCACTCAGTTTCTATCAGGTGTGAATGCAAAAGAGTCTTCAGGGAAAGAAGGGAGTGGTGTCAGGTTCACAACTGCCTGAAGTCCTGCTTCTCTGATGTAGCACTTTAAAGAGGACATAGACATAAAATGCAACATCCCCACATTTCCCTCAATTTGTAGTTACTGATGTGTAGAGATGGACAGACACTGCCTTCATGGCTATTGAATACTATGTTAGCCATACTGCTATCTGGGGCTGAATACACTTTTCAGATTTTTGGAAACACTTTTTCTAAAAAAGCCATTCTTCAGATGCCTCATGCAATGTATGTATGCAACAGACAAGAAAATGGTATTTCAGAAGAATAGTTTACTGAGCTAAGCAGGCTGTGATCTGAGCTTTTGAGAGGTCTCAGTGACTACATTGCCTTCTAAGACCAAATCGGATTCCCACTGAATGGGTCACAATGTAAATTCCTCTTTGAGTCACAAAATGGAGGATTGAATCTAGTGTTTGTAGTTTTGCATGCTATACGCTGGCATCTGCAATTAAAATTGTCTTTGTTTTAATGAAACCATATGACATGCAATGTAGACTCAAAGAAGATAGACAAGCAAGCTTTGCTGAGTGAATCCACTGTGTATGCTGCTGGATCTGGGTGGTAAACTGACAGGCATAATCATTTTCACAGATCAGCAATGAAGTGCTTTGCAAAACAGATGATGTGAAGTGACACACAGGTTTCAGCACAACTGAAATAATAAATAAAATGGATTTAGCAACATAATAGTTTGAGGCATGTAATTAACCATAATTTCTCCTTCTTTCTAGAGTAGTGACTACAGCATAAACAAAAGTCACAGACTTGGTACAAAAAAGCAAAAGCTGTTTTCTGCTCTGTGTTACGTACAGAGTGATCTTGCAAATGATCATTTTTGTCCTTTCAGGACAGAAATCTCTGACTCCATGATGAAGAATTGGAAAAAAAAAAATCAATCTCATCAATGGGAACAATGAAAACACATATATTTCTACAATAAACCTGGGAAATACATAACTCAGTAGTATGGTAGTGTATGAATTACATCAATGCACTGACTGATGTTTTCAGTGTCTCTCTCGTTTAAGCAAGAGTTGTTTTCTTTTTTTGCTGTTACTTTTGCTCCCTATCTAATAATGAAGAAAGACATGAAATATTCATTTTATTTTGTGCTCATTCTGAAACAAAATACAATCCAAAGAGTTCTTAATTGACATACTGGAATTAGCATGAGTGAGATATTGTAATTTTTTTTTCTCTTTTCTGCTGTATATAACATTTTGCAATCATTGGCTTAACATCTTAATGCTGGACATTATCAGTTTGGAAAGTATTCTGTTTTTCATGAGAATCACCAGTCTGGGTGAAGCCAAAGGTGCCTCTACTTCAGGAGGTTATCTTTGATAGCAGCTAGCAGAACATTCTTGGGAAGACAGGGAAAGAACAGGTTTCTGTAACCTATCAGTTTCCAGCTACCAGTGACATAGGGACTTTTTGAGCAGCAGGTTGCTCTTGGATCGCATATTTAATAATCACTACTCTACATGGTTGTCTTTGAATCTGTATAATTTTCTTTGGAAACCTCGTCACAGTTTGGCCCCTACAGCATTGTGCACAATTTGTTTTCAGCCATGGTTAGAAAATCTATTTTGCAATGTTTAAAACTGTTATCTTCATCCACAATAAGCCTAGTAGGTCAATTTGAATGACATCAAAAGGAAACCAGCACACTGCTAATTCCTCAGAAATTTACTAACTTGCCTCTGTTTTATGAAACAGTGAATGTGATTCTTCTCCCCCTGCTCTTTATGACTTTACAGACACCCAGTGCTTACAACATACCTGTCATCTTTTTTTCAAGTTGAAGAGTTACACTCTATTTAGCCGCCTTTTTTATGAAAATTACTCCTTCTCTTTCATTATTTTAATTACTCATCTTTTCTAGTATACCACAGATTTTACACTAGCATAATAACAGATAATGTATTTTCTTCTCTATTCATCCTGAAAATACCTCATTTCATGGGTCTGTTTACCAGTGATACATATTGTGCTGGTCTTTTCAGAGAACTTTCCAAGAGCTGATATAGAGACCATCATTGTATCTTTTCCGCATATGTATTGTCTCATACCATGCACACATAATCTGTTTTCTACATGGCAACCAGAGTACATGATTAAGACATTATCAAATCAGATCAGCAAAAAGGTCACAGACTCCACCAAGTGGAATTTACTTTCATCTTTTTGTTAGGCCTTCACCAGGAAAAGAGTAATAAATGTGGACTTGTGACTTTGGAAATTGTTTAACTTAATATGATGTTTTCTGACTATAGAAGTAGAACATGCAATTTGAAAACAAAGAGAAAATTATGAAATCAAGAGGTACAAAAATGTTACAGGAAATTCTAGGTATGGCTAACATATAATGCATAAAACATTAACCATCAATGGTAACTGTACAAAACAGAGAGAAGAAGCTGGAAGCTCTTCTGTAGGTGGAAGAATAGTCCATTCCATGACCTGCTAAAAAGAAACCTAGGGACATGAGGCAGACTATACTGAAAATACTGTCACTAAGATAGAAAAATAGAAGTTGGTGGAAAATAGAACAAAGAAGAGAGAAGGTAAGGATTATGCAGCAAAAATTGTATTTCACTGTATGCTTGTGACTAAGTACACCAATCATTTCAGTTGTCTCTGAATTAATTGTACAATTCTATAAAATGTAGAATGACAGCATAAGTGATTTTCAGTTGCCATAAGCTAAGGAAGGGTTTCTTAAACAAGTGAGTATTATAGTCTGAGAAACAGTATTTTGGAGGGATTGAAATAATGAGAGTTCAAATTCAGTGCAGAGTTCAAACTACAAGCAGAGTGGGAAAATAGATTTTGAAGATCTAAAAAATATCTTTTCACTCTTCAAACTTCTGTTGTGAAACAATTTTTTTAAAAAAGTTTATCTGTATTTATTTAAGACAGTTTTACAAGTGTTAAATCATATGTATTTTGATAATAGCAAAATGTTTCAGGTTAAATGAAAATAAATTTTGGAAAGGATGGAAGTTCATTGATATGTTTGACACAAAGAAAACATTACAATCTGGCTACTAAAAATGCATTATTCAGCAGCTCAAATTATAAAAAGAACAGCTCATCAAAATAAATATATTTGTTAAAAAATGCATAAATGTTAATTTAATTAAGATAAAAGGAAACTCATGCAACAGACAGAAATTTTTGTCAGTAATGCACTCTGTCTTAATTTGCAAAATCAAACATTGCACTTCTAGGATTCTTCTCGTCTACAAGTAATGCCTCTAACACTAAACTATGAGATGTTATATACCAACTTCCTAAAATGGAAGTCTCAGATTTAATGCATACTGTATTCTCTGTATATTTCTTCTGTTGTTGCCATTGTAGGATCACTAAACACCACAGACCAGTGTACAGAACTACTTTAGGCAACCAATCCTCATTTCAAACCAACACAAGTCAAAACCTAGTTGTCTCTGTGTAATCCCCACTGAATATATACTGAATGACTAATAGCATATATTTTATTAGTGTAGCGCTTGGTTTTTGTCAGTTCTGCAGGTTGTTTTTTTCCTCTCTGACATTAGAAATTTATTTCATTTAGATTTGCTGTGTCCTTACAGGGCTCCTTGTCAACAGATCCTCTAACAACTTATTTCAAAAATTTAATGCAGTCGAATGTATTTGACACAATGCATAAATTTATGTATTCATCAGCACTCTTGCCAAACACAACCTTACAAAAAGTCTTCTTGAGATAGCAGCCCTTAATTTTCCTGTTTTGTCCAGATTCTCTCACATCATCTATTTCAAAGTTATCCTGGCTTCAGCAAAATTCTCTGAGTAACTCCCGCTACTTGACACGAGCTGCACATGTATCACAACTTGTCTTTCATGCCTCAGATCCTTTTGCCTATAATTATGAAACTAAGTAAATACCTTTGTATTTTGGACATTTAAACAATCTGCCGACTATTCTGCTCTGACTTTTTTCTCTTTGGGGAAAAATGCCAACTGGCATTTTTTGGTTTCCCTCCAGCAAAGAAAAATTTTGGAGTCCAAACTCTTTGTCTTTCTTATTTCCCTATTCTTTTGACATACAGGTCAATAACCAAATCCTTTTTTTTCTTAGCTTGTTGTTTAAGAAAGTAGATCTTTTTTTTATACATCATTGTCTCTGAAATCAGACTCGGTCCATTTCTATGCTGAAGGCTTTGGACACCAATCTTCTTGCTTTCTTTCAGGAGCCTCGAGTCCCTCAAAATCTCATCCTGTCCCCTCTAGAGTTTTTGCAGAGCTTTACTGAGAAATTTTTTGTAAGCCAACATTCCTTTTATGGAGAAAAAGAAATAAGGAAAGGATAGTAGAAAGTCAGAATACCTTTTGTAAAACCAGCTACTACAGTTGAAAGGGAATACTTTCAAGAACACAAAGCATTTCTTTAGATCTGAAAGAGGAGCCCAAGCACGTTTAGTGGGTTTGGTGTAGAGGTCAAAACAGATGCACCAGACTTGAGGATTGATTTATGCAAAGTTAAGTGATCTACTAATATTTATGGAAAATAGTAATTTTCTCAGTTACTCTTAGTTTATCTGGCAGAATTTTAATAGTCACTGAATGCCTTATTTACAAGAATTTGGCACTGACGTCTCGCTATGATGTGTCAGTGACAGCAGTAGATGTTTTACTGCTTCGGATAAGGTCACACAGCAAGAACATAAAGCTGAAGTCTGAAGCCTGGCTGGCATGAAAGATGAAGGGTGGCATTGTGATCTTAAGATTGAAATATAAATCAAGATTTGGCATGGAAAAGATTATTAAAACTTAACAGTTTGGAGCATGTGCTCCAAGTATCTCTGTCAGGAAACTTGTCAGACAGCTTTTCTTAGCAATCAGTACAGTATTATTTTTCATTGTCTTGCACATTGCCATTAAGTCAGGATGTTGCTATTTTCTCTTTTTCTACCAACAATTAATTAGTCTTTAGGCCTGAGCAATGTTTTGAAGAGAGAACTGTGGTAACATTAGGAAGCAAGTGCTGGCAAAGGGAAACAAGAAGTGAAGAAATTAGAAGTGGACAGCAGAGCAAATAAAAATGAAAACAGCCTAAAATTTCTTAGCAATAGGGGCATTCAGCACAGAGAAGTTGTAAATGGGCTTATTCTCAGAAAATATCAGTGACTGTTTGTAACAGCCTAAGGTAAGCAGGTGGCACCCCCTAAGATGGAGAAAGTTACTTATACAAGATCAAATCCCCAAGAGAAGAAGCAAACTGAAGGAAGATGACTGACACTCACCCCATTCCTGCACGTTCCCATCTGGTGGATAACAGCTGCTGCCTGTTGGCAACTGCAATGGATATGGTGAGGTGTCAACACCTGGTACCTGACAGAGCACGTCTGTCTCAGCCCATGGCAATCTGCATTAGGGAACAGGGTAATTGCTGTGCACTCATCTGTTGTGTGTATGATACTGCTTTAAGGTCACTATCTTAGGGGCTAGAGTTAAGGTTAGGGGTTAGGGTTATAGTTTGGGTTAAGTGTTCAGGTTAGTGTTGGCACTAGGGTTAGGCTTCAGGTTTGGGTTAGGCTTCACGTTCGGTTTAGGGATTAGGGTTAGTGTTAGGGTTAGAGGTTAGAATTTAGGGTTATGTTTAGGGTCAGGATTATTGTTAACAGTTTTTGTCAGCATTGACTTTATGAGTCAGGATTGGTGTTCTTGAAAGAATTCAATAAAAATGTTCTCAAGTAAAAGATTTGAGGATTGCATAATCTTAGGATATTAACTGGTTTGGTCCCTAAAAGACAGAAGGTGATGCTAGCCTAATGACCATTATGAATTTAACCTTAAACAGATATGCATACTGGTTTATAAGAAAAAGGAAGTGAGATACCGGGTCTTTAAATAGCTGTTGCAGCAGATAAATATATATACAGTGCCATATATGCATATTCATATTAGTAATATCTGCTGTCTTTTTCCTGGGGATGAAGACCTCTGTGGACTAAGTATGATGCAGATTGTGAAGATATAACTCCTTCTCCTCAATTAGGGAACAGGCCTTGCCTGGAATCCTTTGGCACATATTTCAGTCTAGTTGCTAGAATAAGCTTTAAAACAAAAGCTGGAGAGCCTGGGAAGTATTTACCTCTTTACACCACCTGAAACTTCTTTCCATTACTTTCTGCCTCTCTTCTCGTTTAAAACTGCACAAAGGCTGCCACTGTGAGCATTTAGTAAGACAGAATTAGAATATGTTGCCTCATACTATAGAGTAAAATGCACATGCAGTCCTGTATTTAGCACCATACATTTCTGTCTATTTTCTGACCTTGAACACATGTTTAGAAATATCATCAACATGAAGGGACAAACTGCCCTCAAATATCTTGGGAGACACATTTGTCACATGACTTTTTCATGCTGTAAATAAAGAAAATATTGTCAGCTGTGGCTGTCTTGGACAGCTGTATAGCCTGAATAATTTTAGCTTGAGATGATTAATCATGCAAAACAGTCTAAATACATACAGAAAACTACAGTCCACAATATATAGTCTGAACCTCTGAATCTAATCAACCTCTGAATATAATCAACCTCTGAATCAGAATGCTCTGAATGATCTTGCTCGGAGCACCAAATGGTGGAGCACATTATCTTAATAGGATGTATCTCATTATGTATTATTCTAGGACACTTTTGTCAATGAGGTGTTTGCCTAAATGAGTTTATCCCTTCTAATAAGATGAAAATAAATATGCCATATCCTTGGAATTAATTCAGATCATTCAACATACTAAAGTATGTTAAGAACTCTACCCTTTAGTGAATGAAATAAAACTGGAGGGCTTCAGTACCTCAATATGTGTGTAGATATTGTAAACCAATTTTCATAGAACCTAGTTAAATCAATTGTTTGTGTAGATGAAAATAAAAAAAAATATCTTCATTGCGGTTAAAGTTTTAGCAAGCATACACAAATTATGCCAAGTTTCGGAATTTGGTCAAGCAAAACAAACCAGTAAGATTCATTTACTCTTAAGTTATGTAAAGCTTTGCTCTGGTTCATATTGTGCTTCAAATGTATTTCCCATTTTTTGTTCTCACCTTAATCTTTCTGGCTTTTCAATCTTTCTAGCTTTTTTACAGCAATGTAAAACAACGAGCATTTAACTTATCAAATAATCACATATAACCATGACTTCTCATAGCCTGTTTGCCAGAATTAAATGGATGAAAATATAGTTACTTTTCTGCCAGCATACATAATGTAATATTTAAAATAGTGTACTCTTTTACCTCTGGGCAACTCAGTGAATTTTATTAAGTTGCCGTAAACAGAAATTGACAATGATAGACTATCTTTTGACAGTTCTTTTGCATTTCTGTTTACTTCTTGGTTGGTTTTCTATCTCTAATTTAGTCTAGATTTTTGAAATAAGTGTAAAAGTTTAAAAAAACCCCAAACCAAATACATAATTTACTTTTTGCACATCCTCAGCTATACGGTGGAGTTTTCATTTATTAATGATATTAAAGAAACAATATTGACACAAACAATTGCATACTTGGAATTCTTCTACATTTGAATTTTTCACATAGTTTCACCTGGAAAATGAGAAGGAAATTTCTTTGTTTGTATCCACCTTTCAGAAATGTTTTTGAAAGTGTTTTCAATTTTAAACTTTACCTGGATATGAGCTAAATGTTTTAAACAGAAAGAAACCACATATTTTTAGTACAATTAATTTTGTAACTATTTTTTAATTGTTGAAAATAGTTCATGTCTGTTTTCCTATTTCAGCCAAGTGGTGGGTTGACCTGGGCTCTCCATGGGGTCACAGCCTCCTTCAAGCGCATCTACCTGCTCTGGCGTGGGGTCTTCCACAGGCTGCAGGTGGATATCTGCTCCACCATAGAACTCCATGGGCTGCAGGGGGACAGCTGGCCTCACCATGGTCTTCACCAGGGTCTGCAGGGGAATGTCTGCTCCAGCATCTGGAACACCTCCTCTCTCTCCTTCTTCACTGACTTTGTGGTGTATGCAGAGTTGTTTCTCTCACATATTCTCATTCTTCTGCTCTAGCTTCTGTTGTGTAGCAGTTTTTTCCCCTTCTTAAATATTTTACCACAGACGTGCTACAACTGTTGCTGGTTAGCTCAGCCTTGGCCAGTAGCAGGTCCGTCCTGGAGCCAGCTGACATTTGCACTATCAGACATGGGGGAAGCTTCTGGCTGTTCCTCACAGAAGCTACCCCTGTAGCCCCACCCATTACCAAAACCTTGCCATGCAAACCAAATATAAGCCACCAAACCAAAAGCATAGTACTTGTACAGCTCTAATATTTACCATGCCTGAAATTCAGGTAAAGGAAGTGATTTCAACTTCATCTACAAACACAATATGACTCTAAAGCATAGAAAATATATGTTTCATTTAAAAGCTGTTGTATGAATTAAGTTTCACAGGCAAAGGCATATTTCAGAAATTTAAGGCCACATTGCCCCAGGATATCTTGCAGAACCCCTTTGAAGTCAACTTAAGCTAAAGCAGAATGAATTTGTCTCAGAATTTTGTCTTGGGAACTTGTCAGCTAAAAGGACTGTACTAATCGTAGTGTTAGTGACATTGTTAAAGGAAAGAAACAACTTTTTGACTATTTGTAAAATGAATTTTCAAAGCCCAAATGATCATGGAGAGTGAGGACCATAGAAAGAACATTGGTAGACCAGGTTGAACATTTATTGCTTAGGTAGGTCAGCATTATAATTCTCAGTTTGATCCTGGAATTGAACCCTAGAAAGTTAGAATGGCTTTCTTTGATTGGTGGAGTTACGGTCTTTCTTCTTATCTGTTGCACATGGTGCATTACCATATCTCTCAAATTCCCTTGCTTCTGTTTCACGATGTACAGCTTTTGAAAGCAAAAATGTTAGTACCTAATTGCTGGCTTTCCAAACTGATGAGTTAAAATCATGTTATTATTTGCTGTTCTTAGACACATATCGACACATATAGGTGGAATTACATAGCTTTAATTACTATTTGCCTGACATTTAAAGATTAATGGATTGACATTAACATATTCAAAGGTTGCAGTGCCTTGAAAGCCCAATGCTTCATAATTTTTCACTGAATGAGTGAACTCCTAGTCCAAGACCAGTAACTGATTGACTGCAGTCATGAACTCTGGCCCCTGAGCTTTGCTGATGTGGTTCACTAGGCTGTTTGAAACTGGCTTGCAAATGGCTGGTGTGCTGGTGGAAGTGTGAAGAGAAAGGGGTACTGCTTTAGGTGCCAAACAAGAAATAGGGAGAAGGAGGCACTGCATATATACAAAAATGCTCAAGCATTCTGGCTATCAGAAAAACCCCACCCAAAAAAGTATGAGAGTCACATACAAGGTGGTTAATTAGATCATTTCACATCATTCAGTGATGAGACAGGTACCAAGAAGTTAGAAACTAGACCTTTCATGAGAAACCTATAGCTTCACAGGCTTAGGGAATATATTTATGCAGGATGACTGATTAAAATTAAGGAACATGAGAAAATCTTTGTTCACATACCTTCATGAAAGACAAATCAGTGTAAGCTTAATGGAAGAACATTGTAGGAAATATTTCCTATTGCAATGCATGTCTGGTTTTGTATGTACAGTTTATTCATTAGTGATAGTAAATAGGTGTCGTGGTTTAACCCGGCTGGCAACTAAGCACCACGCAGCCGCTCGCTCACTCCCCCCCCTCCCTCAGTGGGATGGGGGAGAGAATCAGAGAAAAGGAAAAAAAAAGTAAGACCCGTGGGTTGAGATAGAGACAGTTTAATAAGAGAGAAGAATAACAATAATGATAATAATAATAATAATAATGGTAAGAAAATATACAGAATATATAAAACAAGTGATGCACAATGCAATTGCTCACCACCCGCTGACCGATGCCCAGCCCGTCCCGAGCAGTGATCAGTCCGACCGACCCGACTGACTAACCCCCCCGAGCATGACGTTATGTGGTATGGAATAGCTCTTTGGACAGTTTGGGTCCTAGCTGTGCTGTACTCCCAGCTTGTTATGCACCTGGCCGAGCAGGAGAAGCTCAAAAAGTCCTTGAGCAGTCTGAGCACTGCTTGGCAACAACTAAAAAAATCAGCGTGTTATCAACATTCTTCTAGCACTAAATCCAAAGCACAGCACTATGCTAGCTTCTGTGAAGAAAGTTAACTCTATCCCAGCCAAAACCAGGACATTCCACCCCTTATTCTATACCATTTACGTCATGCTTAGGTCCTACCCTTATAATACATTCCAATTAATCACCACCATTTTCTCATCTTTTTGGTACATACACAGATATCATTCCCTTAGTCTATGGACCATCCCTCTGAAATGTCCATTGGGTTCATTTAGTCCACGGTTTTGGGCTCCATCTGTCATAACAGTCTTTCAGGGCAGGAGAGATGGGGTCTGGTGTTGGGTTGTTGCTTGCTGAAGTCAGTTCTGGTTCCATTCGCTGCACTTCCTCAGTTTCTTCAAAATTCATTCTTCATTAATCTGGGCGATCCTTACTGTTATACCATTGATATGACATACAGCAATAGTAAAAATGATGACATACTATATTACACAGCAATTAACATTATACAATTCAGTTCATTGGCTATTTTCACCCAAAATCAAATCCCTTTGAGGTACACATCGGACTTCCCCGTCCTTCCACATCACCCACCAAGTAGAGCCAGGTCCTTGAGCAAAAGCAATCCCACGGATGGGTTTGCCTTTACCTGAGGCAGGAGAAACCCAGACTGTCTTCCCCAGCATATTTTTTACATGCACTACAGGGACCTTATCCCCTTCTACAGTACGTAAGAGGTTTGATTGGGCAGGGCCAGCTCGGTTGGCAGATCCTCTAGTGTTGACTAACCAGGTGGCTTTTGCTAAATGTGTATCCCAATGTTTGAATGTTCCTCCACCCATTGCTTTCAGTGTAGTTTTTAACAGTCCATTGTATCGTTCAATTTTCCCAGAGGCTGGTGCATGATAGGGGATGTGATAGACCCACTCAATGCCATGCTCTTTGGCCCATTTGTCTATGAGGTTGTTTCGGAAATGAGTTCCGTTGTCTGACTCAATTCTTTCTGGGGTGCCATGCTGCCACAGGACTTGTTTTTCAAGGCCTAGGATAGTGTTTCGGGCGGTGGCATGGGGCATGGGATATGTTTCCAGCCATCCGGTGGTCGCTTCCACCATGGTGAGCACATAGCGCTTGCCATGGCGGGTTTGTGGGAGTGTGATATAATCAATCTGCCAAGCCTCTCCATATTTGTATTTCAGCCACCGTCCTCCATACCAGAGAGGCTTTAACCGCTTGGCTTGTTTGATCGCAGCACACGTTTCACATTCATGGATAATCTGTGCGATAGCGTCCATAGTTAAGTCCACCCCTCGATCACGAGCCCATTTGTATGTTGCATCTCTTCCTTGATGACCTGAGGTGTCATGGGCCCACTGAGCTAGAAACAATTCACTCTTATGTTGCCAGTCCAGATCCACCTGAGCCACTTCAATCTTAGCAGCCTGATTTGCCTGCTGGTTGTTTTGATGTTCTTCAGAGGCCCGACTCTTGGGTACATGAGCATCTACATGACGTACCTTTACAACCAGGTTCTCCACCCGGGCAGCAATATCTTGCCATAGTGAGGCAGCCCAGATGGGTTTGCCTCTGCGCTGCCAGTTGTTCTGCTTCCATTGCTGTAACCACCCCCACAAAGCATTTGCCACCATCCATGAGTCAGTATAGAGATAGAGCATTGGCCATTTTTCTCTTTCAGCAATATCTAAAGCCAGCTGGATGGCTTTCACCTCTGCAAATTGACTTGATTCACCTTCTCCTTCAGCAGTCTCTGCGACTTGTCTTGTAGGACTCCATACAGCAGCCTTCCACCTTCGATGCTTTCCCACAAGACGACAGGATCCATCAGTGAACAGGGCATATTGCTTCTCGTTTTCTGGCAATTTATTGTACAGTGGGGCCTCTTCAGCACACATCACCTCCTCCTCTGGTGATACTCCAAAATCTTTGCCTTCTGGCCAGTCCGTGATCACTTCCAAGATTCCTGGGCGACTGAGGTTTCCTATTCGAGCCCGTTGTGTAATCAGTGCGACCCATTTACTCCACGTAGCATCAGTTGCATGATGTGTAGAGGGGACCTTCCCTTTGAACATCCAGCCCAGCACTGGCAGTCGGGGTGCCAGGAGGAGCTGTGCTTCAGTACCAACCACTTCTCAAGCAGCTCAAACCCCTTCATATGCTGCTAATATCTCTTTTTCAGTTGGAGTATAGTTGGCTTCAGATCCTCTGTATCCCCGACTCCAAAAGCCTAGGGGTCGGCCTCGAGTCTCCCCTGGTGCTTTCTGCCAGAGGCTCCAGGTAGGGCCATTCTCCCCAGCTGCAGTGTAAAGCACATTTTTTACATCTTGCCCTGCCCGGACCGGCCCAAGGGCTACTGCATGCACTATCTCCCGTTTAATTTGTTCAAAGGCTTGTCGTTGTTCAGGGTCCCATTTGAAATCGTTCTTCTTCCGGGTCACTTGGTAGAGAGGGCTTACGATCTGGCTGTAATTTGGAATATGCATTCTCCAAAAACCCACAACGCCCAAGAAAGCTTGTGTTTCCTTTTTGCTAGTTGGTGGAGACATGGCTGTTATTTTATTGATCACATCCATTGGAATCTGACGACGTCCATCTTGCCATTTGATTCCTAAAAACTGGATCTCTTGTGCAGGTCCTTTGACCTTACTTTGTTTTATGGCAAAACCGGCCTTCAGAAGGATTTGGACTATTTTCTTCCCTTTCTCAAAAACAACTTCTGCTGTATTGCCCCACACAATGATGTCATCAATATATTGCAGATGTTCTGGAGCCTTACCCTGTTCCAGTGCTGTCTGGATCAGTCCATGGCAAATGGTAGGGCTGTGTTTCCACCCCTGGGGCAGTCGATTCCAGGTGTACTGGATGCCCCTCCAAGTGAAAGCAAACTGTGGCCTGCACTCTGCTGCCAAAGGGATTGAAAAGAAAGCATTTGCAATATCAATTGTGGCATACCACTTGGCTGCCTTTGACTCCAGTTCGTATTGAAGTTCTAACATGTCCGGCACGGCAGCACTCAGTGGTGGCATAACTTCATTCAGGCCACGATAGTCTACTGTCAGTCTCCACTCTCCATCAGACTTTCTCACTGGCCATATGGGACTGTTGAAGTGTGATCGAGTCTTGCTGATCACTCCTTGGCTCTCCAGTCGACGAATCAGCTTATGGATGGGAATCAGGGAGTCTCGGTTGGTGCGATATTGCCGCCTGTGCGCTGTTGTGGTGGCAATTGGCACTTGTTGTTCTTTAACACTCAGCAATCCCACAACCGAAGGGTCCTTTGAGAGACCAGGCAAGGTAGATAGCTGCTTAATTTCTTCTGCCTCCAATGCAGCTATACCAAAAGCCCACCGGTACCCTTTTGGGTCCTTGAAATACCCTCTCCTGAGGTAGTCTATGCCAAGGATGCACGGAGCATCTGGGCCAGTCACAATGGGGTGCTTTTGCCACTCATTCCCGGTTAGGCTCACTTCGGCCTCCAATACAGTCAGCTCTTGAGATCCCCCTGTCACTCCAGAAATACAAATGGATTCTGCCCCTATATGGCTTGATGGCATTAGAGTACACTGTGCACCGGTGTCTACTAGAGCTCTATACTTCTGTGGGTCTGACGTGCCAGGCCATCGAATCCACACAGTCCAGTAGACCCGGTTGTCCCTTTCCTCCACCTGGCTGGAGGCAGGGCCCCTCTAATTCTGATCACTGTTGCTCATGGTTTGTGTATATGAATCAGAAGTTCCTTTATCACAATCAGAATTAAGATCAGCCCTTCTATTTTGTCTGAAAAAACTACAGTCGTCCCAGTGTCTGTAAATTGGAGCAACAATTTTCTTGGAAGAGCCCCCTTTTGTGCTTGTTTTTCTTTGCAACTCGTGTACTCGTGCCTCTAGGGTTGAGGTAGGTTTTCCATCCCATTTCCTCATGTCCTCTCCATGGTCACGCAGGTAAAACCGTAGAGTGCCCCGTGGTGTGTACCCTCGATATTCTTTTCCTTGAGCAGAAGGGCGCTTACTTCTAATGGCTGAGATACTGGTCTGTACAGGAGAGGTGTAGGGTATATGCTTTTCGAGTCGTTCAACCTTTTGGGACAGTTTCTCCACAGCAGAGACGAGGGAAGAAGAGATACTTTCTTCATATTCCTGGTGCTGGCTAGCCATTTCATCCACTGTTGGTCCCCGTCCAGCTTCCCAGTTCATTATTGCCCATGTGTTGGCATATGATGTTGGTGCGCTCCGTAACAACTTCCGCCACATGGGTCGTGTGCACTGGACACTATCTGGATCTTTAGGCAACTGGTCATTGTCCAGGTCACTATAAATCACTTCCAGGACAGCCAATTCTCTCAGGTACTGGATGCCTTTCTCCACGGTGGTCCATTTGCCTGGGCGATGTATGACATCTTCCTTGAAGGGATACCTTTCCTTCATGGCTGACAGTAGTCGCCTCCAGAGGCTGAGGACTTGTGTCCCTTTTCCAATCGCTTTGTCAATGCCGCCTTCCCTAGAAAGGGATCCCAGCTGTTTGGCTTCTTTACCCTCCAGTTCCAGGCTACTGGCCCCATTATCCCAGCATCGGAGCAACCAGGTGACAAGATGCTCTCCTGCACGACGGCTGAAATCTTTTCTCATATCTCGCAGCTCACCCAAGGATAGAGACCGTGTCGTTTCTGTCTCATTTATGAGCTCTTCCTCTTCCTCCTCCTTTTGTGATGGCCCTGATTCATCCTCCCTTTCTAAACGAGTTGACTTTCGCTTCCAAGATTTCTTCTTGTGTATAGGGGCAACTGATACTGGCACAGGTTCGCTCCCTGTCTTAGCTGCAATGCCTGTTGCTGGGGTTTGAGTAGCTGCAGTGCAGGTTGCAGGGGTTGGAGTAGCAGCGGTGCCTGTTGCAGGGGTTGGAGTAGCAGCGGTCCTACGTCCACAGCTGGAGTAGTTACAGCGGGTGTTGCAGGGGCTGGAGTACCGCAGTGCGTCGGGGTTGGAGTAGCCGTGCCTGTCCAGGGGTTGGAGTAGCGCGTGCCTGTGTCTACAGCTGGAGGAGCTACAGTGGGTGTCACTGAGGCTGGAGTAGCAGCAGTGCCTGTGCCCACAGCTGGAATAGCTACAGTGGGTGTCGCAGGGGTTGGAGTAGCTGCAGTGCCTGTGTCTGCAGTTGGAGGAGCTACAGTGGGTGTCACTGAGGTTGGAGTAGCTGCAGGGCCTGCTGCAGGAATCAATCTTTGGATGGTATATAATTTACGTAGGAGTCTAACCCTGAGTAAAAGCTGAACTATATTCAGGAGACCTAGCAATAGGGCCATGCTAGTTGGAACATCCCAAGGATATTCAACATTCTCAAGAACTGTTGTAATTAGCTCAGAGAAGAAGGGGAAGATGGAGTAAGGTGACTCCCCCACAGGCTGGCTCTCCGAGGATAAAAAGTAAAATGTATAATTATTCATAATTCCCAATAGATGGTTCCCAAAATACAGAGGTGACAGCAATACTGAGTAAAAATATGAGCTTAATCTGATGATCAATAGTTTTATCATAGCATAAGCCAGTATTACACAGTACAGCAGAACAGTAGCTTTAATCCACTTGCGAAAAGTGACAACCAGCAGCACAGGGAGTGCATACAGCAGGTAAAGTGATATATAAAAGAACTCCATGAACAAGGACAGCAACTCTGAGAGCAAATAAAACAACATTGCGACCAGCGACTATTAGACTAATATAACGAATGCTTATCACAAATGCCTTTTAGAAATGTTCAGATCTGTCGTTATCTCAACCCTTCGGGCCCCACGTTGGGCGCCAAAAGAGGACTGTCGTGGTTTAACCCGGCTGGCAACTAAGCACCACGCAGCCGCTCGCTCACTCCCCCCCCTCCCTCAGTGGGATGGGGGAGAGAATCAGAGAAAAGGAAAAAAAAAGTAAGACCCGTGGGTTGAGATAGAGACAGTTTAATAAGAGAGAAGAATAACAATAATGATAATAATAACAATAATAATGGTAAGAAAATATACAGAATATATAAAACAAGTGATGCACAATGCAATTGCTCACCACCCGCTGACCGATGCCCAGCCCGTCCCGAGCAGTGATCAGTACCCGAGCAGCGATCACACAGCCCGAGCTGCGACCACTCTGCCCGCGACCGACCGACCGACTCGACCGACCCGACTGACTAACCCCCCCGAGCATGACGTTATGTGGTATGGAATAGCTCTTTGGACAGTTTGGGTCCTAGCTGTGCTGTACTCCCAGCTTGTTATGCACCTGGCCGAGCAGGAGAAGCTCAAAAAGTCCTTGAGCAGTCTGAGCACTGCTTGGCAACAACTAAAAAAATCAGCGTGTTATCAACATTCTTCTAGCACTAAATCCAAAGCACAGCACTATGCTAGCTTCTGTGAAGAAAGTTAACTCTATCCCAGCCAAAACCAGGACAATAGGAAGAAAAGTCACACTAAGCACAGTAACAGCCATTTCAGTGTACTTAGGGCTATGATACTAAGTTCCTGAACAGTTCATATTCATGAGGAGCCAAACAAACTAAAAATTGAATCAGTTCTTGTCCTCAACTAGCACAGTTATAATATCCTGTCACCTTGACTTAGACCACAGCTTTACCACCTCAGTCCAGGACAAGAATATGTTCTCATTTGGATTATCAAAACTTCAGTTGTGCATTTTATCAGGGAAAAAACTAAAGCAAAACAAAAACGACCCAAACAGAAACCAAATTAAAAAGCCCTTCTTTTGTCTCTAATTTCCTGGAGTGCTTCCTTCCAAAGAATTGGAGGTACAATGAAACTAATTTTTCTTTTTGATATTGTAGTCTAGATGTTTCTAACCCCTTTAAGAATATAAAGGATGAAAATAAAGTTCCTTGAATATCAAAGAAGGCATTCAGTGGTGCAACTAGCTGTCACTCTTCAAAGCAACTCTAAAAATAAGATTCATACTGATACAAATTAGACCAGTGATTACTGAGATTTTTGCATCAGCCCTTCTCTTCTGTCACTACAAAAGATTAAAGATTTGTGGTTTTCCATTCCCACTTTACTTCCCCCTTCTGTAGCAAAATTCCCTCTCCAATAAGCATACATACCTCTAGTCTCCACTGGCCCCAGTCTTTTATACACCAGTCTCCTCTGTACCTGTGTGTAACAATGTGCATTATTTTTATATTTTTGTATAATATCGAATTATAAGTTTTATATTAAACTTATATTTATATATAAGTTTATATTCCTTGCATCTTCAGGCTTGGAATCCAAGTTTTTCTGCATTTTCTGCTGACTGCCAGATTTAGCTTGTAGTGCAAGCTGTACTCTCCACATGGCTGCCACAGAGGCATGAAATCTCTTGAAAGGAGAGGAAGAAGGGGTAGGGGAAGGGGCACAGTTCAGAAGAAGAAATTCCGAGGTAGATCTGGTGGGAATTCTGTTTCTCTTCACTGCTAGACTATGTCTAACAGTCTCTTTCCTCTCTTTGAAAGTCTACCATACAGTTTGAGAACCTCTTATACAAAACTGGGGTTTAGTCATACTTTTAATTGTCTTATTGCAGTTGCTCATACCATATGCATCTTCCTAGGCAAACGCTGCTATTTCATAAAAGTGAGATCTGACAAGCAGAAGAAGAAGAAGCAAGAGAAGAAATGAAAGAGAAGTCCAAAACCATGCAGAATTTATCAAATGTCTACATACTCAGTATTTTGCTGTACTGTCTTGCAGGCTTACCATATTACAGTTTTAACTCAATAAACTATTAAGCATTAGAAATGCATTTATCCTGAAACCAAAAGGAGTGTATCTATTGGTGACATTAAGAATGTTTTGATCAGTGGTCTTGAGATCTTATTCTTTATACCAGGGTAATTTATCAACCAGAGAAAGCACCTCTTTGCATTATAATCATCTAGAAGTCTAGTGAAGACAGAGTACTGAAGTGATGAATTTTTTTTATATAATTATAAGAGAGCAATGTAAAGGGGAAATGGGAGGAGAGATAAGCTACTTCATGATGTGCTATGGAAAATTACTTTGAAAAAACTTATTTTTACTTTTAAATGAGAAATTATTTTGCAATAAAATGTACTACACAGAATACTTTGGCAAAGGATCTTTGTGGAAGTTGATTTGCAATGAGAGAATTTGAGGCAGATTTATAATAAAAGATGGCATAGCTGGTGAAAGAACAATGGAAACATCAGTAGGCAAAGAAAATTATACAAGCACACAAAAGTTGCTCAAAAGTTAGAGAAATTAGACTTCCATTCTGTAGCTAAAAAAAAGGGGGGGAGCAAAAGCCAGATGTAGGTCATAATATTTTGGAGGATGTGGAAAGAAAAGTTGTATTAACAGTATTTCAGTTAATGTTGATCATAAACAATTTTTAAAAAAAGAAGACAACCTATATTAATCATGTAGTTATGAGGATATTTACTATGTATTTTTGTGGAAAATGTGTCTCAATGTCTTTTTCTTCAAAAATTGACTTCTATTTGTTATCCTTAATTAAACAATTCAGTTGTATTTGTGTTTCATGCATGCTACTGATGTCAGGCTGATGCCAAAAGCACATTTTGTTTCACTTAGAGAACTAATAAACAGTGAAAGATGCCTTTGAAATTGTTTTCAAATGATGTGACAGTGCTCCCTTTTTTTCCTTGTTTTCTAACTGTATCATCCTAATGACTACCCAGTAGTCCAGACAAGAACCCTGCAATTCATTTCTTTATATTAACTCTGGGAAAAAAATCTTTCTATTGACATCTTACGTTTTGATTCAGCTGTGAAGAAATCTAGTTAAACCAATTCTGTCATATGTATTGTTTCTTGGTTCTTTATAATAACACTTGCAATTACAAAATACAAATATATTTGGTAATTTTTCTTTACAGTTTTACAACACTAATGTTTAAATTATGCCATTTTTATATGAAATAATCACAAAAATTTTTTTTTGTTGTTAAACTAATCCTAGACTTCGTCTTGCAGTGTGTATACCTTAGTATTAAGCCTATCTGAGTTTGTTGACACTATACAAAATGGCATCAAAACAAAGGGGCAAAGATTTTTCAAGCATAGGTCACCTTCCTAAGTTAAGCAACTTTTCGATTTTGATTAATGAAGCACAGTTTTTCAAGTAAGAGAGCTTTTTGTGAGTTTAGAAATGTGTTTTATAATCAATACAGTTTTGTTCATCTTTGTTTTGTGTTCAGTCCTTCGACTGTGTAATGCAGTCAGCTAACTTATTCATTAGGAAAACCTGCTTGCTTAAATCTAGGTTTTCTTCATTTGGAACAGCAGCATATACTACTTAATCTATAATGATACATGTTAATTTCCATAAACCCTAAAAAGACCTATTTTTTATGTTTCTTCTATCATTAATTCTAAGGGCATGATACTGTTAAAAATGCTTTTCCTTTTGTATGAACAGTCAGTGAAGTCAGTGGAAATAAAGTCTACTATTTAATATGAACAAGAATCACAAAGCCACAGTGAGATTAAACAAGTAATTATTAACAGAAACAAAGTGTAAAATATGTGAATCATTAGTTATTTATTTTAAATTTTCTTCCTAGTATTAAAAATAACAAATGAAAAAATAGGATTTTTTTAAACGAATAGCTATTTTGTTACCTGAAAATTTGCACTATTATTGCTTCTTCCCCAAAGGACCTTTTTTAAAAGTATAAATCCAAGAAAATAGGCTTGTAGCCTAAAAATCCTGACAGAACCTTAAATATAGTGTTGCAACTGTGACAAAATTATATGTGCAATGAACTACCAAAGGCAATAAAAGAAGCCACTAATATAAATTATTTTAAAATGGGAGATAGGCGAGTATTTGGAAAAAGAAATATGATGGGGGTAGAAATGCTAAATCAAGGAAGGGATGCACAGTAAACGCCAAGTTACAGAGCTATAAGATTCACTGCAAAATCTGAATGCAGCTTTATTTTTCCTTAGAGCAAAATGAAGTTACTACCAGGTTCCATGCCAAATTTTATGGATTGTCATGATAAAGTGATAAAAAATTGACATTTAGTGTACCAAGTCATTGAATGGCACTTCCACTTTCCAACACAAAATAAAATATCTTACATTTTATGTTAATATTTTTCAATCTTTTTACAAACGTAGCTGTCTGATGTTTACTTCCTACAGCCCTGAACCGCCATACCAGAACTTCTGATCTGGCCAGCAGAAAATGTGTAAGCACTTGTCCCATCCCATGCAGTGGGTTGCAGGATGGGTGAGTCTTTTTGATCCCCCAAGGATTTGAGTACTGATGAAAAGCCGATCTCTGCTTGGCAGATCCTAGTGGCTGGTAGAGTCATGACAATGACTCAGAGGAACAGTCTAACTAGTAACTTTATTAACTGGCAAACTTAGCAAATGAACAAAGGCAATTTGGCAGAGGAACTATTTTTGTTGCAAGTTGTCCAAAACTTATAAGCCTGAATACATAGTAGAAAAGTGGAGAGAGAAGCGAGAAAAGGAAAAGAGAGGAGAGGAGGATAGAAAAAGGAGAGGTACCACCACCCTTGCATCCTGCATGGTTGTCTTGGGGTGGAGTCTGGATCCGTAGGTGACGGGTTGACACAGCAAAACATATGTGGTCATTCTTATATAGTCTCATTAATCCAAGACCACCCCTGTCTCGCTTCTACACAGCCAAGTGTTTTAGAGAGTTCTCGAATGGGGTCAGGACATGTCAGTGGGTGCAGCAAGGGTCTTTGGTGATCACATGCTCCTTTGATGAATACCTGTTGGCTGGTGTGTGCTCAGTTGTTGCCTGCTAGAAGAAACCAAGGGGGCAGCACAATTCCTGCCTCCGCAGGGCTTGCCCCACACTTCTCTGTTCCCCCTCTGCCTGGGCAAGTTGTTTTGAGACAAGGAAATATCTGACTGCCCTATTGGTTTTGGACAGCACTAAACAATTCTGCTTCATCAGTCTGGCACGTCTTGCAAATTTGAAAATCCTGAGTTTCAGTGTTCATATGTAGTGGCTGCAGAAAGAAAAATACTCATGGGTACATTTGCAATGCATTTCCTTTAAGAAATTTATGTAGAAACAAATGTACCATCAGCAGAAAAAAAGTAAAAGAGACATTTATCCTTTATATCTCACAAGATTGTCATATATAATATTGAATTGTGAACACAAATATATAAAATATTTTTATTTAAAACAGAAAATTTGTTTTGAAGAATGCATTAATAAAGCTTTTGCATACCAAAATGGGAATAATTTTGATATTATAATTTTTTTCCTCATTTTACCTGTAAAGTCTTGATGTTGGATTTTTTTAAATCAGTTTGTTAACCAAAGAGAAAACCATGGTTATTAAGATAACTGAGGAATAGAATTTTCTTATATTAAAAACCAACTACAAGGGTTTGACTTGTTTGTTTAGCAAAATAAGAAGAGATCGAATGCTTACTCTTCATGAACATTTTCAAGGGAAAAAATTCCAAGGCTAAAAAAAAATCTCATAAGCTAAATAATAAATGAGTATACATTGCTAGCCAAAAAAAAAAAAAAAAATTTCTTACTGTCATACTAGTAAGGCTCAGAATATCATTCTGATGTGGGGACTGTGGTGGGAAAGGACAGGTGGAAAAAGAGTAGAAGGAAACTACTACTGACAATGTGAGCAAAGTGAGTGAGGACTGTAAAGACCAGGCAGGAATTCCCTTTCAGTCCCATCTTGTTATAATATGAATATGTTTCTTGAACCATCATTTGTTAGCATGTGTGGATGCAATGGAGGAGAGTATTTGCCTCTAAAATGACTGATGAAATGTACAGAAACTATTTGGCTTGTGGAGGTTGAAGGGTATTACAGCTTCTTCCAGTTTCTTTTCTGTGAATTACCTAGGTTTCTGAGCTGATCTTCAGTCCCTCTGCAGGCATGCAGTCAATCTAAAAGGTTTTCCAGAATGGCAATGCCTCAGAATATAATAATGCTATTAATGAAAATTTTCTACAACTCTCAGGTCTGCAAATAGAAGAATAGCTCCTAGTTACATGCCCTGGCACGGATCAATATATGATAAATCCCTTTTCAGTATAAAACCACACTTGAATCCAGCAGGGTTTTGACATGCAGAGAATTTACATTGCATTTGATAGCAATCTGCTTCAGTTTCAACTAAAGGAACCAAAAACTGAAGAAGTAAATCTGGTAACATGTCAAATCTGGAACACTAACAACAGGCTGAAAAGTACTTCCAACCAATGGCAGGTTGGGATAAACCTTACAGAAGATGTTATTGAAATTTCTGGAATATCTGAATTGTCTCTTACTGAATATCATCTGTTAGAATAAAACATGAGCAAAACATACAATGTCTCTGGAGGCAGTCAAGAAAGATATACAAAAATCAATGATACTGTGGAGAGCATGCTCACATCAGAGAGAATGTATTGTTTCCCTGTTTCATTAAATGGACTCACTAAAGCAAGTAAGGAAGGGATGTAGCTCTTTAGACATTTCAGACATTTTCATTAAAAATATGAAGAAAAGGAACTTTCATTCAGTAGCTTTCTTAGTTGTCTTAAACACAATGTACTCTCTAGATGACTCTTCAAATCAGCTTCAGCTATTTTTGCAAAATTTGTTTTCATAAGAAATTGACAGGATGGGCTTCTGATATAAGAAACCATTTTTCAGTGTCTCTGGAGTCACATTACTGGCTGACAGGGCTTTATGTGAAATCAAGATTATCCCAAGACTGTTAAAACTTGCATTTCTTTCCCTGTGAGTTGAATTAAAAATGAGAGAATTATTTCCATACATCAGTTCCCATATTCACTTTGTAAAGATGATTCCAAGCTTCCCTAATTCAATGAATTTCAGCTAAAAGAAGATTTATTATTTCAGGATGTTTTTTAGGCTCATCTTTTTTTTACTGTGATTGTTCATTGTCTTTATAATAATCCAAGTATTCTGTTTACTGCAGATTTACTCTAAATACATAATTTTAAAATGGTAGGGACAACATGAGCAAATAAGCAGACCCAAGAGTATATGCTAGTCGAGTAAGCAAATTTCATGGCAATGAGTTTTTAAAATACACTGAAGGTCTTTCTTCCCTAAAAGATCTTACTGATATGTTTAGAAGTTCTGGTTATGGATGGGAGTCTCTGTCTTGCAGGTGGTGAGTGTATAAAATATTTTCTGTGGAAGTAATAAGTAGCATATTTGTGAAGAAATGAAAACATGCTAGTGGTTAAGGTCTTCTGTGAAATATATCAACTGGTATTGCTTGCTCTGTGTTTAGTTAATTTGCTAGATTTTAGGTCTGTGTGTAGACATGTCTGTTCCTTTGCAATCTGGCCCATTGCCTATACTTTCACTCCTTGCAGTTCTTACATATTTTTCTGTAGCATTATTGCAAACAAGGCTCTGATGAGCTTAGTACAAACAGAAAATGCTTTTCATAGATATGTGAAAAATTCATTAAATAACACTTACTAAAAAGAATCTGGAAAAAAAATCCCATCGGCTACCCTTCCACTGTTTATTCTCTCCACTTCTGTTACTGAACTCTCAACAGACACTTGGAAGGAATGGGGGAAAGGGCAGTCGACATTTCCAGTAGCAAAATGATACTATTGTGTTAATGCTATGAGAGGTGATGGTAAGCCTATGTCATATCCTTCCCTTTCAAATTTTACTTTCCTGAGACCCAATTTTACTTTGTTTTATTACATGGCAGGAAAGCATTAGCACATTGTTTCATACTTAGATCTAACTGCAGTCAGTGCATCAGGGCTCATAGTATGTTTAAGGACATGTCTGGTTTGGAAGATATAAGCAGAACATACCTATTAATGTGCAGAATGATGAGCTAACTACCAGCCAGCAGTTCCACTCACATTTTATACATTTTGGGGCCACAGTGTCAGTATGGAAACAATCACTAAACTGTTGATCCTGATCAACATTTTTCACTTGAGCCATCCAGAAACTCATTAGCTCACTTGATCTTAATTGAGGGCTGGGGAGATGTTTGTTTTCTGGAAAAAAAAAGTAGAGTGCATTTCTGGTAAAGAATTAAGAGAGTTGTTGACATATTTTGACCTTAGGGGCAGTTTCTGTACCCTGCTGTAACCTCGCTTCAGCTCTTCTTCCATCAGGCAAAGTCACTGAAGACCTATGGCTTGTTTTCCCTGGCAACAACAGCATCTGGCAGAGATATGGCATATTTGTCCCTGTTTGGTATAGCCCTAATCTAATAGATATGTCCAGGGATCTACTGAAGAGTCTTTTCAACTTCATTATCATTAATGTTTTCAGTAGTGAAAGCTCAGGAAGGAATAAGAATGTAACTGTGCTATATAAATAAACTCACGTTTGCCACATGAAAACTTCTCTGATTTTCTCTCCTTCATGTTTGGCTCTTTTTAATTTGTTTTGGCCGTGCATTGTAAATCTTAGCTGGGAATAGTAATATAGAGCACACACAGTTCTTCTTTCAGCTGCTTGAGCTGTTTGTCCTCTCGTTGTAAAAACTTCTAAACTGTACTAAACAAACACACAAATGCAATTCTTCAAATGCAAGTCTCCTAGAAATGCTAGCTTTTTAAAAGGGTGACATTTCTAGTTACTTTTGGTACTAAAAGAAAAGAACAGGGAACTGTTCCCTGGACCAAGGCCATTTCATACAGTATAAATTTAATCTATGCTAGTAAATTCTTTTACTCTCCCTCTTCTATTGGGAATTATTCTGAATCCATGTTACCTAATGAACATTTTCTAATGTTGAGGAGATTGTTAGGTGGAAGGGGTCAAAACTACGCCATAGATGGTAACAACAACTTCAAGAGCACGGATTATTGTGTGACAGTGTTTGGGCCCATATCCTGTCTTTATTTATTTTACTACCATAAGTATAACCTTCATACCAGGAGGCACATAACCCAAATACACATTGGTAAATGTAGACAGGAAGGAAGGGCAAACTTAATTTTTTTAATGAATATTGTATGAAGACAATCAAGAGAGACAGATATCAGTTATAGTGAGAACCACAATTATCATTTGCTTGATGAGGACATGCACTGTTTGAAAGCATTCCTTTAGCTAGTGTTGCTAGTCAATGGTCACTGTGGGGGTCCTGCTAGCCCATAAAATTAACGTAGCTATGGTAAGATTTGTTCTTAAGAAAAATATTACCTTACCAGTCCTGAAAAATGAACAAGGATAGCTGGAAAATGCCTCAAAGCCATTAACTTTCACTTGGGATGTTCTGGCTTAGCAAGCCACCCTGGTAAAAAACTACAGACAGGTCTTGTCCTTAATGACTACCTTCAATATTTACTCTGTTGTATGCTGAAATGGAAATAGAGTTGGCTTGAAGGGTGTAAGTACATCTAAGTATTTATATATTTAAGTAAAAATGTGTATATTTAGAGCAGATGACATTTAATCACAGGTAGTAATTAAAGATCTCTTCTAGGGTTTGCCCACGCAAGTCATCAAAACCAGAAATTAAATAGTGGATTATGTGAGCTCTTATCTCTTTTTTATAGGGAGGATAAAAAGTTAATAATGCTGGCATTTTGAATTCTAGTTAAATAATAACACTGTTTTAAGTTTTCTTAGAAAAATACTTCTATTTCATTCTTTTCAGAAAAAAATAAATGAAGAGTTCCTACTTCCATCAAATGTATCTCTTCTTTACTTTTTTGTTTGTTTATTTGTTAGTTTTTAATTATAACAGCTGCAGACTGAAAAATAAAAAATGAAATTCTGGAGACCAGATAAGAGATTCAGAAACATGTATATGTATGGAATACTTAGGCTAGGATTTATCTGACTAAATATAGATATGTAGGTTTCAGCAACTAACTTTCAGCTCCCTTTATAATCAAAGAAAAGACACAGATTCTTCTGGCAAATATTTAATCTCATCTCAATAAATAATTCTAAATTAACTCTAAATTTCCTAAATTGACTCAACTTCAGGGTAGAAATAAGATTAATCATTTATTGATAAGGCTTACTAAAGGTAACCTAGGCTGACTAGCTGACATATTAACATCTTTGCTTTGGGTGTGCGCATTTGGCCAGATGAATCTTACCCTTGTTATTTCAAAATCTTATCCTTAGTGAAGTTAAAAAAGACTCCCTGTGGAAGAGTGGAACTGGATTTATTTTCTTTTTTTTGCATACTCATCTACTAAAATGAGCTTGATGATATAGAAATCTGAAAGGATTGCCTGGCTGTGATAGCTGCTATGATTTAACTGTGGTAGGGTGAAGTTCTTTTGCAAATCTTCTTACATTAGAGGGAAAGCCAGAAACTGATGGAATAAGCTAGAAAATATGACCTCTACTGTTCTTCGGGAACTTGTTTTTACAGTAGCTTAAGCTTCATAGTGACTTCAGTGATTTTCATACTGAAAACAGAACATAATCAAGAAGGAGCAATTACTTGTTGCATAGGGGAGAGAAAGGGAAAGAAAAGTTCCTAGTTTTATCACAGGATTAATTCCCCGCTAAACACAAGAACATACATTTAATTCCATCTTTAGTGATGTGCTTCTGTTGAACCAGATAGAGTGCATAGTTCAGTTTTATGGAAACATCTAAATTAGGATGCTAACTGCTGAAATGCAGCAGAAATTATCGGAAGGATAGAAAAAAATATGTCTGTGGAAAGATTATGAAAGTAGCACTGTCAAGAGAAAAGAAGACTGAGGGCTGAACATGTTAACTGTTTTCAAATGCATGAAAGGCCATAGCAAAGAGATAGGGAAGAAAATTCTCTGCTCCCTACTCCCTGTGAATTTAACAAGGATTAGTAAGATTAAACTAGGAGGGCTACAAAAATGATCTGAGGGCTGGAGCACCTCTCCTATGAGGACAGGCTGAGGGAGTTGGGCTTGTTCAGCCTGGAGAAGAGAAGGCTGCGGGGAGACCTGATTGCGGCCTTTCAGTATCTAAAGGGGGCCTATAGGAAAGATGGGGAAAATCTTTTTAGCAGGGCCAGTTGTGACAGGAGAAGGGGTAATGGTTATAAACTAAAACAGGGTAGGTTTAGACAGGATATAAGGAAGAAATTCTTTACAGTGAGGGTAGTGAAACCCTGGAAGGGGTTGCCCAGAGAGGTAGTGGAGGCCCCATCCCTGGAAACATTCAAGACCAGGTTGGATGGGGCTCTGAGCAACCTGATCTAGTTAGTGGTGTCCCTGCTCACTGCAGCAGGTTTGGGCTAGATGACCTCTAGGGGTTCCTTCCAACCCAAACCGTTCTGTAATTCTATGATGCTATGATTCTGTGATTCTATGATTCTAAAATAAAGAGGTACTTTAGAGATTAGAATAAGATTCTGTAATGGTATGGATGCTTTAGGACTGCTTTTGGGGGCAAAACAAACTCTAGTATCAGTATTTAGTCTTTTTAAAGTGTGTTTGAAATTTGAACATATAGAGTTGATGATACACTCCAACAGTTACACATTCTTTAAGAGACCTGTCCTGGCTTATTTTTCCACAATTTTAATGTACTTCTCTAGAAATGTTATGAAACTGTTGGTTTCTTTTGCTCCTGTGCACCATTTCAGTTTTCATCTGCCTTGTTTTGCCTAGGATTCAAAGGTAGCAAATTTTTTTTTTTAAATAAATGTTTTTTTTTGATTGAGTGATTTTTTTATACTGTGTGTCCTCTCCAACTTTCATAAATATTTCTAGAGAACTTTAATTATGAATGTCCTATTTAATTTTTATATTTACTCTTTTGCACTTTCTTCATCTTTTTAATCCTCCTTGTTAAATTGATTGATTTTACTTGGGCAATTGTAATTTTTGTTCTCCATGATTAGTGAATCTAAATCAAAACAAACAGCAGTTCAGTATAAAACAATTCTTGCACAAACATATATTCTTTCTACCAAACTTTAACTACACATAGACCCTTAAATCTATCAGGAGACTCTTAAAATTCAAAAAATACTACATTATAGAAGTACACCTGCCTACAAGAAAAAAAATATGTAAACTAACATTGCAAGTTTAAACCACAAAGCTAACAAGCTCATTGGCTGAAGTCCTTGCCACAATGAAATTGATAAAATTTTGCTCTTGGCCTTATAGAGTCACAGTTTAATTTACTATGTTTTTAGTATATGCTTGAATTTATCAGCTAAATTCACCCTTATATAGCTGCACAGCACTTCTTTTAAGGCCAGCTCAGGCTAGTGATGAGATTAACGTTGCCAGTTTTTAGTCCTAGTTCATTAGCTCACCATTAACTAACTATTTCCACTTCGCTTACAGATTAATTACTAAACTTTTAGCCAATATTCAAGCATCTTTTAGAAAGAATATCTCCCTGCACACCAAACATGTAAAGTTTTCTTTCCCCAATAGATCAATCCTTTCTTAGGTTTACAACAAAATCTGTACATGGAAAGAGTCAAGTTAAATGTATGAACTAACAAGAAAGTCTGTAATAGAGAAAATCTCTGTTTAAAGTATGGAAAAATTGAAAACCAACGACTAATCTAGAGCAGGCACATGTGTTAAATCCTCAGATATGTAGAGAAACTTCAAATGCAAATCATTAGGAAGAATTAGGAATCAATATGGAATTATTTTCCCCCACAACCACTGACTGGTTGAGTGCTCAAATTGGTAGCTGCAGCTGCCAGGTTTACTGAGTTTTGTTCATAGAATAAATCAATTTTCCAGGAAGTAAAAGTCCAGCTCCAGGAGCTGGATTTATTTTATCCAAGAACATATTAAAAAAAAATGAAAAATCACTGCAGCAATTGACCCCTGAATCACCCAGAGATGTAGTGGGATCTTTAACTTTAGATTTAATTATTTCTAAATAGGAATTTATGTCTTATACAGAAGTTATGGGTTTGCTTCAGAAATTATCAGATTAAGTTCCTCATCCTGTATTTTCTATAGAAACAGAAAAAGAAAATCAATAAGTGCTTCTGGTTTAGAAACTTGTGATTCAGAATCTTGTTTCCTTGTTTTTAAGAGGATGGACAAAGCAACACTAGTAATGCTTAAAGTATCTGGAAAAATTAGCACCAACAAAATCACATGCAAAGTCTAATATGCAACACTGAAATAAATGAGTGGAAATAAATTCTTTTTCTTGGCAGGGTTTGGTGACTTCTCTCAATGATGAATTACTGTAGATAAAGTAATGTAGAGCTGATTCCCACAGAACACCAGTGTGATGTTAGACTTCAAGGAAGGACACTGGATATTTATGAAATTGAGGCTTAATGCAGTGGATTTACATACACTGTGGATTTTTCATCCTGCTGTTAATCCTACTGACTATGTTCCCAACTTGTTTGTTAAGAAATTTTGCCTGTTTTTTATTATAAGTGATTAATGTTTTTTTGTTCTTTATATGGAAAAAAAAAAAAGAGTAAATAAATTAATAATTAAAAATAGATCTGCTCGTCTATTTTTATTGCAACAAGTACATGCTCCTGGGGAATATTTTTTGCTGCTTACTTAGAGTATATCTTTCTCTAGGGTGAACACTGTAACGGAAGGCTCCTGGTAGTGCTACCTTCAGTAAAAGTTCCTGAGGAGAAAGATGGATGGGATCCTAATTTAGAAAGTTTGGAATTATATTCTTGTCATCTTGTTAATTAAAAATGTAGTAGGGATTTTCTTTCCCCTGTTCCTTGAACAAAGTGAATTAATTGGACTATGGGTATTTTTTTTTTTTCAGATTACACCTCTTTTGTATGAATCTGATACTGTCATTTTGCTATTGTTTTACTCAATAAGAGCTCTGAAGTACTAAAACTATTAGCAGTCTGAGTATAGGACAAAAAATCAGGCTTCCCAGGAAGATTTCATTTATCTTCTTATGCTATTTTTCATATATGAAGGGAGTCTTTGCAAGACAAGGTATAGGTAACTTTAATTGCCTTGGAGTCCTTTGATCCGTATTTCAACACTTATAACCATAGCCTTCAACTGTCGTTATGGGCTTAGTGAAAATTGTTATTAAACTGAATTTCTGTAAAAATCATCAAGTTTTAATGAAATATGTGGTGTAATCAAAACCTGAAATGAAAACAGTTGTGCAAACTAAATGAACCCTTAAATGAATCAGTCTTGTAGAGCACTAACATTTGGGGAAATTAGAATGGCAGTGAATATCATCATTTTGGAGGAAACCAGGAAACTAGTAATACCACTGACCTGTGGATTTTCCAGAAGCCACTTCGTTATATTACTAGTTCTACTGCTTATTAATCTTCCAAGCTTTCTTTTATTTAAAAAAAAAAATAATCAGTGACATAAGCATCATATAAGGAGGAAACAATAACAAATGATTTTTATAACTGTGAATTTGTTGTGCAACTTCTAATACTGCGCAATACAATATGTTCATCATCTTAAAAAAAAAAAATAGGAAGCAAAAAAATGATGTAGGACATTTGGGAAACTCTTCCAGCCAAACAGAGAAAAAAAGCTACTTTATTTAATTGAATAAGTGAAATGTATGTGTCTGAGACAAATTCACGAACACTTTTTTTAAACAATCTATATTAATCTCTGTTATGTCCACTGTAAATACTGACCCACAAAAGACTGGTTTTTTTTTCTTTCTCTTAAGCTTTTTATTTCAGTTGTCAGAGATTATATTCATTTAAAGACCCCAAAGTCATCAGCTTTTCTGTCATGTATCTTCCAAGGCTTATATCAGTTTATTTTTTTGTTTTTCTCTTCCCTCCAGCTCCACTTGCCTCCTTCAAGAATGCAGTCAACAGCAGTGAAACTGTATTCAAAACATCTCCAGATATGTCTCCTAATTCTTATGTGAATATTAGGCAGAGTCGCATGGCCTAGCCCCAGGGCCAAAATTGATCAGAATACAAATGAAGAGCAAAATGATGTGGAAACCTTCCTGAATTAGAAAGAAAACTGAAACAATCGGTCAAAACCATCCGAAATGTCAATTCATTTAATTCACAGGTAGACCCATAACAGTAGCTACTTCCATGTCAAGAGCATTCACCGTTACTGAAGCTGGATAGAATTTGCTAAATCTCTCTAGTTTGCATGACCAATTCACCTGGCTTGGTGCTTGGGCATTTGTTCATCCCTGTAAAAACTGATTATCCTGGCTGGAGTGACCACATTTCAAACCCAAGCCTCGCAGTGCAGTTGGACTTGATTTGATTAGGAATGGATCCAGCCAAGTTTTGGATTGTGAAGAAGCACAGACATACAGACTGTGTCTTTGATGTGAATGTACAATATGTGCACCATGATGGATACTGCTACCATCTATAGCCTTCTCTGTTTTCCCAGCATACCATTTCCCGCTGAGTGATACAATTTTTCCATGAGGATACTGCACTTATCTAGGAGTGACCTCGTAGCACTTCTGCTAAAAACACCTCAGTGGGATAATCCAAATGAAAAAGAAGAAATTTCAATGTCTTGTGTAAATAACTTTCTCATACCTGGGTAATATGGATATGATATAGTGCAACATTATCGTGTTCAGCTTGCAAATTGTTAGTGCTGTTTCCAAACTCTTCAGAAGCAGAAGTAGTCTATGTGGTGGTGCTTACTTGTCAATGTACATTATTTTCTGTGTGCTAATGCTAACTCATGTAAAATTTAGACTTTTCTGGATTGACAGCCATTAATAAAGCATCAGTGTACAGCTTTATGGCCATGCCTACCACCCTAAAATATCCACCTCAGGACACAGAAAATGCATTGAGAACATTTACTGACAAATAGTTAGTTTGTGAATTAATTTTTATTTGATAAGATAGGGCAACATGGCATTAAAAATTAAAAAGTAAGGAGGTAATTTATTTTCTTTTTTAAAGTTTCTGGTATTAAAAGCAGAACTCCTCTGGTAAAGACTGAAACTGACCCTTCAGTTCAAGTCACAGGAACATGCAACTTCCACAATCTCAGAGTCTTCAAATGAGCAAGTTAGATGAGTAGCTCTTCTCCTTTCCTCTGGCAGCTGTATAGAATTGGGTGAACTTTCCCTCCACCCTAGGCCAGGTTCATTGCTCAGTGCTGTAATTTCCACTCATAGTCTGCAGACCCAGGATAGGGAAGCACAGCGGAGACTGAGGTTGAAGCCAGCAGCTAAGAGAAGCCTTGTTCCTTGAATATATAAGAATTTCTGAAGTGCCCTAGATTACCATATTTTGCCGTGTTCCTGAGGTAGTTGTATAGTCTGGCCAGAACTGGAAGCAGTGTGGCTTCCTCAGAGTTTTGTTCATTAGCTCTGCTGTAAGTAGTAAACAGTTTGAAGCCAGCTAGAGGGACAGGTATAAAACATTTACAAATACCTTTGGCTCCTGTCCTGTCCCTGACTAAGGACTGTACCCTCCTTAGAAGTACTCTAGGCAGTTGTTTGGTTTCCTCATGATGTCTCTGGTAATAGCATCCCAGAGACTTATCTCTTGACCCACGTTGCATATTCTGGTAGAGAAAAGAAAGTGTGAAACTTTTAGGCAGTAGGATAATAAAAAAAACCCCACCTCTGTATGCTACATGTAGGTATCCACCAGTTGACATTTCTGCCATCTTAAAGTTCATTTAAAGCACTTTATTAAACTATTAAACCTCTATTTGCTGTCTTGCCTAGAGGCAGCTACTAATCCCTTATGAGAAGCTCAAGGAGGATTTTTTTAAGTGAATAAAAGTTTTTAGAGCCTGAGGATACATAGAGAGTCAAAGTCCTATAGAATTCAGGGACCTGCTTGAGGAATTTCCAGCTAGTTTATCAGGAAAGACATATGTAATTGTGAAGTTTTTTGTGGGTTTTTTGTGTTTTTTTTTTTTTTTTTTTTTTTTTTTACAACTTACAGATTGATCTGTATTCCCTAGAGTTCAGTCCTTGTGGCTTGATTCCTCTCTGGGATGGTTGAATTTCACTTCAGAGAGAGAACACCATCAGTGGTGTTGAATTTTCACATTTTTATTTACTCTTTTACTGTGGGGCAACTCTGGAAAATATAGAAATGCATTTTCATCTGTTATTTTCAGGATCTAATGCTTTCTCTGAGTTTTGTATTCGCAATTAAGTTGATCTCATGTTGCCTCTGATAACTTCAATGTCAGTGTTACAATTACTTTATAGTAAACTCATGATGACAGTTTTCCTACAGCAAAGAAAAACATAGTCATGTCTCATAGAAACAACAGTAATCACAGCTTTTTGAGACCTTCAGTGATGTTCTGTAGTTTTAGGATAAGTAGCTTTGGTTGCTTTGACATTAATGATATGACTGATAGCCTAAGGATTGCCTTTTAAATGCTACTGGAACCATAGCTGGACTAAATGGACCAAAATAATGAAAGATGTTGATGGAATTCTACCTGGGAACAGAGAGGAACAGTGTATGCAGAGTTTTAACTTGTATTAGGCCAGTGTCTATACAACCAAAACATTTCGACAAAATATGAGAAAAATGGCATTAAGTTTTGGGTTTTACCTTATTTTTTCATATGAGAACTCTTGTTAATTGTTTTCTTATAAAAGACATAGTGATTTTTCCTTTAGATTTAACTACTGTTTTCCCAAGATAACCATAGTAAAATATTTATCAAAGGAATAAATATTATGATAACATTTTTATGATACAGAATTAATTTTTTTTTACTGTCCTCATAAACCTTGACTTTGTGGCCAAATAACACATGAAGAAGATGAAATATAAATGGACAGTCTATTATGTTTTATATCCTTTTAGAAGCATAACAGCTTCCAAAATTATTTTATGAGTCTTTGGGGACGGATGAAATTTATGCAAGCAAAATTTTTATTCTCAGTGCTCTTTAACGCTCTCTGGCAACACTTCATATTTCCCTACCTGTGGTTTGAGGAGAAATGGTTGGTGTTTGATTTATCTTTTTTTTTTGCCACCTCACTGAGAAGAAAATGCCTCACAGACATTCACTTCTGTTGAGGATTCCAGTATTAAGATGCATTTGAGTACATTGGTGAAGCTGAAAGAAATCAGCCCCTTTGAATGGGAAGTCCTAGAGCAAGCAGGCTTCCTCCTTTTTCAACAACAAGAAGCTGAGAGTTTGGAAGACAAAGAAGAATGGGAGCTAGAAATGTAGTATGCCAGAGCACAGACAGCCTGAAAGTGAGAATGTGTAAGCAGAGCTGGCAAGCAGCCTTCTAGGTTTGTTTTTTGTTTATGTGAAAATGTGGCCTCTTTATTTCAGATAGAAGAAACTATTTAGAACAGTCCTTAGCCTAAGTGAGAGTCAAGTGCTGCTCTTTCCTAAGAGCAAAGGCATAGTGACTTATTTTGCAATGAGGTGAAGAATTCACAAAAAGGTCAGAGGCAAAGAATTGTTGATGAGGAGTTTCTCATGTGGTCTCACTGACTCTGAGTGGTTTCTTGGGAAAGGGATGTGCACTTGGACTCTCCTTTTGAAGTAAAATACAAGTGAAACTTATAATCTTTACTGCTATGTATCACAGGACTCACTGATGTAATTAAATCCTTGCAAAACCCATACAAGAGATATTTTACATTCAACCCACACCTCACCTTTTGTGCCATTTTATTATTGCATTCCTTTTCTTTCCAATTGCATTGGTCAAAAAGCTTACAAAAATTAAAAAAAAAAAACACTAGTATTTCTTCTGCATGTACCTACATAAGTTGAGACTATAGCTCATTTAAGAGGGTAAACCAAGATAGCCATGAGCAATTCCCTTCCAGGTACTGCTGCTGTTTGCATTTTAAGAGCCTAAGAATAACTCATTCTTCCCCACAGGTGCCAGGCACTGAGCAGGAATCAATGTGTCCATTCAAAATAACCATAACATTTTTGCTTACAGAAAAGTGTGGTTCACCTACCAGTCTATTGCTTATCAGTCTTTGAACAGAAGCCAGATTTCACTAACATTGCTACAGAGCAGTCAAGAGGTGATTGTAACACATGGGACATTCCCAAACTAACTATGCCAGATATGTTAAAATTGAATCCATATTAACCAATTCAATGTGCCTAGGAGTACACTCAGGCATGGGCTATGACTGAAAAGGGCTGTCCATTGATATTTACTAGCCCTCATCCTCCAGAGTAGACTGGCTGCATGCATGGGGATAACCTCTGAGTCCTGAAGCATGCCTGACAGTAGTTCAGATGACATGGAACAATATCATACCAGGGGATGTCATCATAGACAACTGCATTTCAGTACAGGGAACAGTGGTAAGCATTATTTAATTTGCTTATACAGACACATCCATAAGCTCAGGGCATAAAAACAAGGTGCATAAGCCTAGCCCAAACTATGCATACTTGCTCAGCTGACCAGATGTTTTTGGATCTTCATAGTTCTGCTTTTCTTTACAACAAGTGAATGAAAAGTTTACAGTGATTTGAACTTTGCATATAGTAGTCCATATGAAGAAAAAAAAAAGGGAAAAAACATCTTTTTCTTTTTCAACAAAATACGTATTTTTTTCTAGTTTAGCTACAGAAACGTAAAAATCTGTTTGTTAGCCATGCTTACTAAGCTTTCTATTCTAAAAAGAAATTATTTTGTTCATCAACAAGATATATCTACCTTGGTTTGCACTATTACTCTTGATAAAGATATCACTGTTCCAGAATAATTACATTAAGTGCAAACACACACTACTTCTTCAACGCTTACTGAACATATATTTCAGTAATAACATTAACTGAAATTAATGATTGCTTGAAGAGACCTCAACCTCTTGCATAAAAGGCATTAGAATGAAACAGAAAAAATGGTAGAAGTATATTAACAGGTTCTCTTTCATCCCAAACAAGGTACTCATGTTTCATGCAGTATTATAGATATTGTAACTACATTTTAAATACTGTATTAATTAAATAAATATTACTAAAAGTTACCTATTAAGGATTAATTGGATTTTTGTCTGGTTTTGGGTTTTTTGTATAGCCTGGAATGGTTTTGATGGACAGAGTCCATTTTTCAATAATTCTGTTTAGTTTTCTTTTTAAATACCAATTTACCTACATAGAATCTTGATGAAATGACACTGAATAAATCAAGAGATGGAAAGCTAAAATGATACTGGAAGAGGATTTTAATCAGGCATTTAACTCTTGATTGTTTGTTAGGATTTATTTAGCTCCTGTATATGATGAATATTTTGGGGGAAATTTTGTGGTAGATACAGGTACCTCCATCCTTCCGTTCAGCACAAAAAAGTATACAGAATATACAACCTGCATTACCCATCAAATTAGGATGACATGGTGTAACATTAATAAAATACCTGAAGAAATGTAATTTATGAATAAACCTTAAATATCTAAATAAAAAGGAAAGATAACAACTCTTTTTTTCCTCCCTCTTCTATATCCCAAAAGATCATGTGCAGATCTTTCCCAGCTGTACTATTGCCCTCAAACTGGAAGCACAAACCTTCATAACTAAAAGTAAATTTTTTATTCACACTACTTTGAAGTACATAAAAGGTGCTTCCACAGCTGCTTTTACTAACAGATTTAAATATTCAAACTTCCATTTTCTGAAATTAAATCTTGTATTATTAATAATTTTAGATAGGAGACATCTATGATTGAACCAGAATTACTCATTTAAGTAAATTTTTGCATATATTTTAATATTCCAGAGATATTTATCCAGGCCACTTTCCTAATGTCTTGTTAAAGTTTAAACTATGCAATAGTTCTCTGTAGATTCTCTGTCTATGCTTCAGAGGAATCTTTGTCTGAAAGAATTGGAGATCCATTCACACATAGAGGCTATGAAAAACATAGCATAGGAAGCCAGAAAAATTGCTCTTACAATATTTTCATTGTTTACAACTGAACATTTAAATCTAAGTGTTTACATTGTCTTCCTTTAATTGTATTTTTGGCTTATTTTACTCCAGCTGTTAATACTGTATTTATACTTTCTAATAGTTCATATATATAGCTGACTTAAAGTATAAAAAATCTTTATGCCATTGATATAACATGGACGCCACTAAGTGTGGATAAAGGAATGAGAACTAATTGTATAAATGCAATGGGCAAGACTGGAAAAACAGATTTCTGTAGACCTGGTTGGTTTGTTGATGTCAGGGGCTTACAAGGGGTTGGAAGGAGCAACCTGAAGCCAAGTGCCTACACCATTCCAGTTGAGAGAGCTGGACTCAGACTAGGGTCTACTGTGGGCCAGCACTACCAAGGAGGTTAGACTACCGAACTGCTGTTTGCAAAGGTCAACTTCTCTCTTCTCATAGGGTACCTCAGCACTTAGCATGAGTTGGCTGAGTCCATCATCTAGGAAGGACATGACTTTAGAGATCAATATACATTGAATGCGAATGTTGCAACCTCCCCAGCTAACAGGGGTAGTGGAAGAAAAAAACAGCCTTAAACATTTATGTTTGACAAATCTTATTGTAGTGTAACTTACACAAGAGGATATATTAAAATTAAAGGGTACAAATGAAATTGCTGAGATGATCAGCCAGGGATATTAAAATGTTTATAGTAAAAGAACTAAGAGCCACATAATTTCTAAATTATGCCTTTCCAGGTGAAAAGGGCAGGACATAACTTCATAACTTGTACATCACAAAGTTCAGCAGGTATGATACAATTTGTGGTTGCCCTGCTAAGGATAGGGATCGCTATTCCTTCCTAGAGGTTCATATACAATTTAAAACAACAAATTGACACACTTTCTCAAGTAGTGTTAGCAAAGCACTCTGTCCTAAATAATTTAATTATTTAGTTATAAAGACTTGGTTTCCAATTACTTACAGGCCTACTGTGTTCCTTAGAAAGAGGTAAGGATCTTTTTTAAGCTTTTATTCACAGGGACTAATTAGACATCAGCTACATACATGCAATTTGGAATTTACTACCTTGTTAACTGCTAGTTGAACGATTAATATATTACTCATCAGGAAGTCTGAATCTGCCTTGGCCCATTCTCTTTCCATTTTATTCTGGAAACCTATTTATATACATGTCAGAGACAGCAGAATGCAACTATTTGGGAAAGGTTTCTTTTCATTTGGGACAGTAATATTCTTTGGAAGCAGGAACATGGTGTCTTTCATTAATAAAACCACTTTCACTATAAAATATGAAATTAGAAAATTGTGCCTAATTGTCAGATTATTTCTAATTCTTTTCCAAATTCAAAATTTACATGAAACTGTTGAAATTTCCTTGAGATCTCTAGAGCTGCACCCACTCCAACAATGAATGAATTTGCCCTACAGTCTATATTTGTTTTTCTAAGCAGCATTAATTTTGCTGGTGGATGAAAATGTTTTCATGTTTTCTTAGGGTTAGAGCTTTTAGAACATGTTAACCTATATTGTGGTTGCTACAAACATAAATCATGATTACCTATATTAGGAGCTTCCAGCAACTCCTATTGACCTTAATAATAACTCACTAAAGCTGGCAGGAGTTTAGTCCATTTCTTTATAAAGACTCATACCTATTTGCAGAATTTCTTTGTCGTAGGCAGGACTGAAAAACAATGGAAAAATTATGACAGTTGATGTATAAACAATTTTTTAAAAATTCTGATATGTTCTACAGCAAAAGGAATATCCTATACAGAGATAAATCAATACAATAGCATGTGCATTCATGTGAAGTATAGCAGATAATATGGGATTTAGTTTCCACATTCCTGACTAACACAAAAATTCCGTAAGGGGCACTGGAATTACACCTCAGTAAAGATATGCAAACTCATTAAATAGTAAATTCACTGGAGGTAAGATCCATAAAAGTATAGCATACTCAGTAATACACATGCAGAAAAAGAAACAAAACAAAAAACTTTATAAAGCAAGGTTTACCAATATTTACAATTAATATGTGCAAGGTGGCCAATTTATGTAAAATATTCAACAGAGCCAGCTGGAAATGTTTCAGTGAAGCAATTTGTTGTTTGGATATATTAACTCATTGAGATTGAAACATTATGCACAGACACAGTTTGATTTTTAACAAAGCTGTTCCAGAAAGTGACTTTGCCTGCCTGGCAGCTTTGAAAAATGATCTGAGATAGATCTCGGTTCACTGTTGTCTGCTGGGTCAGGAGATTTGAATCCACTTCCTTCCTGCAAGTTGAACATCTAGTTCAGCTAGTCATTTCTTTTTGACAGATATCTTCATATAACTTTAAAAAACATTTTTAATTTAATTTTATTTGTATACAAGTACAAGTATGTAAGCTTTTAAATATTATGAAACATTTTTTATTTCACATTTTTAAACAGACATGATGCAGTGGCTGGAAAGTAGGAAGCGTGCTCCATATGGAGGAGGCATCAGAGACTAGTGACCAAGATATGCATCAAAGTAGACAAGGACCTCAGTCCCTATTTACATTCTGATTTCAATACTGAAATAGAGAGAAAGATTATTATCTCCTTTTCTAGCACTCTGATTAATCTTTCCCCTGAGTGCTCTTTTTGGTTTGGTTTTTTTGGGGCTTTTTTTTAATATTTTACAATAAATATTGTACAAAAAAAGCTGCTTCTTATCATGCCTAGTGGGATGTGTAACACTTATTTCATTAGGAGAAGCCATTGGTGTTCCTTTTTTATATTTCATGGGATTCTGTCTTATTTTCATTAATAAAAACTATTGAGAGGGTACAGAAGTTGCATTGTTAATAATGTATTTGATATAATGATGATATCTTGTCTATGTCTTTATTTTTTTCTTCAACTATCTTGGCTTTGCTTTTCTTTCATATTATTTTCTAATTTTGAAAGTACTTGTTGCCTATCACCAGCTAAATATTTTGCTTCCAACTTATTAGCCACTTTTAAACACAATCTTTTAATGATAGTTTCAGTACATAGCTGATGACTCATTCTCCTCTGTCTCATATTTTAAGTACAAAATTTTATCTACCCAAGTCAAGATAGCAGGTGATGTGGTAATAGACATATCACATGGATGTTAGGCACAAAACAGAACTGGCAATATGTAGGAAAGACATAATTAAGTAAAATGAATTGAAATATGACAACTGTGTTCAGTGGGAATCAGAACAGACCTATGAATAAAGCTGAAAGCTAGAGATCGTACAGAACACAAGTGTTCTCTTTTGTTCAGTTATCTTTTTGATGTTATAAGTAGAAGAGAAATCTATACTGCAAAATAAAGATGTAAAGATGTTACCAAGACTTTATGGACTTCTTTTCAGGAAGTTTGTTTATAGCTAAATATTTTAACTTTTTTTTTTTTTCTAAATTACAGTCTAAAGCTGTGATGATGGTACAACCAATATTAAATCTGGTAAGAGACAAGGCTGTGGAATTCAAGGACTTCCATTCTCTCATCAGCAATAAATAGCCAGAGGTAATCATGGAGAGAGAGAAGGAAAGGCAGGTCAGCACAATTGTTAGGTGCAGTGTCTTAACTTTCTCCCAGATCATGTTTCTTTGCACGGTAATTGGTGCTGTTTGTTGCAGTACCAGAAGCAAGATTTCTTCTGTGATGATTAAAAATAACCTAGACTCTGGAAGACTTCTGACTTGTCGGCACATCACAGATTACCTAATTATGAGTTAACACTCCATAATCACATATTGCAGTTCAGCTGAAATAATTGTGCAGCTTGCTAAATTTCCTGTCCCTATATTGTTTATCTCCAACAATAAAAATGTCTTTTAGAAGAACTATCCTAACAAAGAGAGCAGAGTTAAAATGTGGTACATATTAATCACAGTCATCTCTCCACCCTCTTTCCCACAAAAGAAATCAGACACACTTAATTACATTTTCAGTCTGTATATATGTCCTGAGGATATAATTATGTCATTACTATTTTCACAATGTCTGCTATGTCCCATTGCTTAATTATTTGTTTTTTAAAGAGATTGGCAGATCATACTAAAATTGAAAGAGGGAACAGTCAACATTATTTACCTGTATAGCCTCTAAATCTATTGATACTGGAACTAGAAAACTCTGACATCTTATATGTATCTATCCAGTTACTGGCACTGAATTTCAGCCAGCAGCCTTTTTGCTTCATTGGTGTTACTGCTATACGATAAAGCCAGATATACTGTTTATTTGATGGAGGTGAGTTCCAGAGTATGCAGCAGCTTAATGGTTAAGCTCTCTGCCAAGATCAAAACATGTGGGCCCATATGCTGACTGCACCCTTTTAATGACTCTGGCTTTAATGAATACCTGGCAAAATAGATCAATACAAAAGTTGCTCTCAGTATCCTACTAGAAATTGGCACTTGTGTCTCTTCACTATACTAATGCTAAAGTGTAGCCTAAACTGAAGTGAATTAGACTTGTTCCTCATGCCAACCCTGCATCCAAAAATATCATTATGGCTATCATACAAACCTATTGATGCTCAAAGCCACCAGCACTGAATCTCAGGAGTACCAGGACTCAGCAGCTGGGAATATGTGTTATTTGTGGGAAGTGACTGGAGTGCTCTTTACAAGGTCCCTGTGCTATCTCCAGAGATGGAGCAATGATAAGAGGCTGCTACCTTTTTTTCTAGTTGCTTGATATTGCATTGTTCCTAGTGTTGGATGGAAAATAGGTCTCTGACTACTGAGCTAGATAATGATACTATAGTTGACAGTGAACACACCAAGGACTTGGAATTACAGTGTCAGGTTCTCATTTCTGATTCCTGTAAATGGAAATTGGTCTAGGCTGACTCCTTACAGTATTGCCCTGCTTGAATGTGGCCCTCAGAACTGGTAATATTGAAGGTAAAAATCCATATAGATATATGGTGTCAAGTGAAGTTAAGGGCCTTAAAAACTTATTAGATTAAATGAACTTGAAAAAATTTACTTTTAAACACAAAACATAGAAATATGTTGAGCTTATCAAAATGATTTTTCCTTATTTTTTTTTCTAAACCAAGTTCTATTGAAAGCTATCTGTTGCAGTTCTCTTTTAGCTATTCAAAAAGGCAAGAGTAGAGCCATGCATTTTGCCATGCAGTGGGTGTACATTAACTTCAGCCTTCTACTGTGTTACCTGTGGTTCTGCTGTCAGGCAGGAGTTTAGCACTGTGCCCCTTCCTGCCCCAGTGAATCTGCCTGAGTCAGGTTTATATGATGCTCATATGATCTAAAGTCAACCCTTATTTGCCTGTTTCCCACTGCTTCTTTTCTGTTTTCCTTTAATCAATGAACACATTTTCTGAGGTGAAAAACTACCCAGTTTTTTCACAGTTTGTTTATTAGGACTATAGAAACTACAGGGAATAGAAATTAAATTCAGCAGATGCCACCAAAGTTTTCCCCTGAATTGTCCTTTAAAAAAATAAGCATAATGAAACTCATATTTAATTTTATATTCCTGTTTATTCCTGCAAAATGCTAAATTCCTCACAATTTACAGCTTCTGAGACAATCCTAATTAGAAAATTATTAGAATATATTAGAATCTTAGAATATTTTCAGATGAAAGGGACCTACAATGGTTGTCTAGTCCAACTGCCTGACTGCTTCAGAGCTGACCAAAAGTTAAAGCGTGTTATGAAGGGAATTGTCCAAATGCCTCTTACACATTGACAGTCATGCTACATTGATCACCTCTCTGGAAACCTGTTCCAGGGTTTGACTACACTCTCAGTAAAGAAATGCTTTCTAATGTCCAGTCTAAACCTCCCCTGGAACAGCTTTGAACCATTTCTAGGCATCCTGTCACTGGATACCAGGGAGAAGAGATCAGCACCTCCCTCTCTCAGCAAGCTGTAGAGAGCAATGGGGTCACCCCTCTGGACCCATATAAGTATCTTCACATCCTTCTTAAATTGTGGGACTCAGAACTGCACACAACACTCAAAGTGAGGCCACACCAGTGCTAAATACAGCAGGATAATCCCCTTTTTTGACTGGCTGGCTATGCTGTGTTTGATGTTTCCCGGGATGCATGTTGCCTTCTTGGCTTCCAGGGCACCGCTGCTGGCTCATGGTGAGCCTGCTGCTGTCCAGCACCCCCAGATCCACTTCTGCAGGGCTGCTCTCCAGCCACTCCTCTCCCCATTTATACTTGTGTCCAGTGTTACTCCATCCAGGTATAGAGCCCAGTATTTGGACTTGTTAAATTTCATGTCGTTAATTACTGCTCAATGTTCCAATCTATCTAGATCCCTCTGCAAGGCATCTTGTTCCTCAAGAGAGTCAACAGCACCTCCCAGTTTAGTATCCTCAGAAAGTTTCCTAAGGGTGCTTTCAACTCCTGCCTCCAGATCATTAATAAATGTACTGAACAGAACTGGCCCTAGAACTGAGCCCTGAGGAGCACCGCTGGTGACTGGTTGCCAGGCAGAGGTAGCCCCATTCACTACAACTCCATGAGCCCTGCTCTTCAGCCAGTTCATCACCCAGCACACCATGTACCTGCTCATCTCTCAGCCTGACAACCAGTCCAGAAGGATGCTGTGAAGGACAGTATCAAAAGCCTTACTAAAATCCAGAAAACAAACATCCACCACCTCCCCTTCATCCACTGGTCAGGTGACCTTATTCTAGAAGGATATTAGATTAGCTAAACAGGACTTTGCCTTTGTGAACCCATGTTGACTGTGCCTGATGATTACACTGTGCTACAAATACCTTTCAGTAGCACCCAGTATGATCTTCCCCATCATTTTTCCAGTTACTGCTGTTAGACTAACAGGTCTGTAGTTTCCTGGGTCTTCTCTCATTCCCTCCTTGTAAATTGGAATAATATTGACTAGCTTCCAATCAGTGGGGAACCTCCCCAGACTCCCAAGACCTTTGGTAGATAACTGAGAGGAGTCCTGCTATAATATCATCTAGCTCAGCATCTCATTGGCCAGAATATATTCCTAAGTATAGCCAGAATGTTCTGTAAAATGAAAACTATTTACTAAGAACTGTTTATTAAAAAGAAAAAAAAAAATCTGTTTCTTTTTTATTTTTTCATTTCTGTAATGAATGAAATTAATTACTAACAGCCTTGGGTCCTGCTTAAGTCCTCTTTTTCTGAACTGTTTCTCTTACAATATAGGTTTTTCATGTCTGTTGCCATCTCTGTTGGCCTCGTTTCTTGGGCTAGGATCCAGAGAGTGACAGCAAAAACCAGAATGTGGTTTAAGTGAGCTATAAATATCTAAGTAAAAAAAATGTAACTCCCTGTAAACATACAAGCTCACTAGGAACCTTGGGGTTTGATATGCAGTTTTCCAGCTGGGCACTGAGATGCCTCCATAGGGGAACTACAGCGCTCCTGGACTTCTGAGACCCAAACAGAAAGAGTAGCCAAGTGTCCACTCCCAAGCAGATCCTGATCTGACAGGAATACTCAGATATGAGCACTAATAGGTATGTGGCCATTTAGATGTAGCTATTTAGAAAAAACCAAAGATCTTCACCTTTAAAAATCCCCAAAGGTTTTCCCCCGAAGGTTTTAATCTAAAAAAATCCTATCACAGTACTTGATGCATTTTTATCATAAGAGAGAGAAAAGCATAGCTGGCAAGCGGTTTTAATTCCCTCCTTAGACTGAAGTGACTTTTATTCACTGCTTCCAGCTTTAGTTGAATGCCTTAAATATCAAAATAATTTGGAGTGTACCTCTGTCCCTTTTCTTATTAAAGTCAGGCAATTCATAAGCAGACAGAGACTTATTTAAATAAGGAATGACCATGAATCCAAGGGAGCGATAATTCGATAAGGAATTCTTTCTCATATTTCAGGAAGACAAAGATATGTATTTGAATTTACACGGATTTTCCAAAGCAGAAAATCTTAGTTAAATGAAGATGACTATTCTTACATAAACTTAGATAACCTTTAGCAAATGAATGCAATACAAAAATACAAATGACATTTTAAAGAATTCTGTGAATTACCTTCCCCATCTTTTTCTTTAGTATGAATTGTTTGAAGCAAAAATGATAAAGCTTACTATTTAAATGCTGTATGAGAAATTTAACTGAGGATCATTAATATTTTAATTTTCTAATAAATTGTTGCTACAGGAATAAACTTCTGAGGAAAGGTTACTTCTTTCTGTGATAAAATACTTTCATTTTCCTTGTCTAGGGCAAAACCATGCAAGCAGATTTCTTACTTGCAGGATAATTCATAACTGTGAAATCCTGCCTCAGCAAGGTGCTTAAGCATCTCAAAAATTTAAATTAATTACAGATTTAGGGGAGTATTTTTGTATGTTTCTCACTCTGGCTTTTGCTGTTTGGTTTTTTTAATTAGTGGAAAATGGTTTTAATCTAACAATCTGAATGCAGTAGCACCTTAAATAGAGCAAATGATACAGAATCTGCCATGGATCAAATAATCCTCACTATATATAATAGCAAAATTTCTCCACACCACACACAGAGTCATCACTCCTACCCACCATAACTGGCAGTCCTACTTGAATGCCCATCTTCTTGCCAGCAAGCAAGAAAAATAGACAGTACAACACAGGAAATTCAGGATGCTTTGAATATGCAGAAAAAAATGGTTTCTAAGACACTGTAGAGTTAATAAGGAACATCCTGACAACTTCACCTTCTTTTATATTCATGTGGGTTGAAGTCAAAGTAATTGCAATAGTAGTAGTATGTCACAAGGAGGGAGGTGCTTTTTTTAGATTTTAGATGTAAGCTAAAGTATAGGCACATTTTAATACACAAAAAAGCTATGCAGAAATGTCGTGGTTTAACCCGGCTGGCAACTAAGCACCATGCAGCCGCTCGCTCACTCCCCCCCCTCCCTCAGTGGGGTGGGGGAGAGAATCGGGAAGGGGAAAAAGGTTAGAGCCGAGGGCTGAGATAAAGACAGTTTAATAAGAGAAAATAATAATAATAGTAATAATGAGAATGATAACAAAATATACAGAATATACAAAACGAATGATGCACAATGCAATTGCTCACCACCCGCCGACCGATGCCCAGCCCGTCCCGAGCAGTGATCAGTACCCGAGCAGCGATCACTCCCCCCGTGACTGACCGACCCACCAAACCCCCCCCCTCCGGGCATGACGTTATATGGTATGGAATAGCTCTTTGGACAGTTTGGGTCCTAGCTGTGCTGTACTCCCAGCTTGTTATGCCCCTGGCCGAGCAGGAGAAGCTCAAAAAGTCCTTGAGCAGTCTGAGCACTACTTGGCAACAACTAAAAACATCAGCGTGTTATCAACATTCTTCTAGCACTAAATCCAAAGCACAGCACTATGCTAGCTTCTGTGAAGAAAATTAACTCTATCCCAGCTGAAACCAGAACAAGAAAATATTGTTATAAATATGAAGAAACAAAGTAAAGGAAAGTTAAGGATCCCATCACAAGATAGCCAGTGACAGAATGAAGAAGATAATTTAGCTGTCATCCCACCCACCAGATTATATATCTACAGCAAACTGGAAGAGCTAAATAGTTGAGGAGCAGCCAGGCTCACTGTAGGTAGGACAGATTTTTTTTTGCAGCTTTGGACTGAACCTACCTGGTACTGAATATTAATAGACAGTGGAGTTCTGATTTGAGCTAAAATCAATGTAGTTTTATTACTGACTATATCATTCTACTGACTATATCCAAATTCAAACCTCTAAATCCAGGCACAAGCCTTGCTCAAGAAACCCGGCTAGCTAAAAGGGAAAAAAAAAACCAAACCCAAACCCCGCCCCCCCACAACCCAGGAAAAAAAAAAGATTTGAGGCTGTTTTTCTTCTAGCTGGCATACTCAAGTCAGGCCAATGTAAGTAATCTTTGGTTTAATGTTGAATTATTTGGTTTCCAGGAAAAAAACATTAGTTTTCTATAATATAATAAGGGGCCTATAACCAGAGTCAGTTGAGCTTTGCAGAGAGGGAAGGCAAGCAGATGTAAAGCACAGGTTGCTCTTCTAATATTTTTCTTTGAAGTAGGTGACATGTAAAAATGTACGCTGCACACATCTAGCTCCTAAGAGGAGAGGATGTGCTGAATTTCTGTAGAATTCATCTCTTGTCATTATGACAAAAAGTATGTACTCTAAGGCTCAGAGCTGACATGCAAGCCTGCAGGAAGATGAATTCTTCACCATGACTTACTGCTGGATATTTATGTGGCAGTGAAAAACTTAATCTTTAATTCAGGAAAATTCTTTGAACTGGACGTATTTGGCATTATGAATATAGTTTTCTAAATAATTTGTTGAGTTGTGGCAAAAGGTCTAATATTTCTTCTTTTTTACTGTGATGCTGACTAATACACAGAGCTGTTTTCTTCACAGTCTTAATAGAGGTCAACAGCTTCAGAGCAGTGGTATGTCCTTTATCATATCTAAGACAAAAATATATTTCATCATACATTATCAAGATTAAGGATTTTTTACAGGCTACATATTACTTTCTATTAGCATACATTTTTTAGAAATTAATTGATTATGTTCTCATTGACAGTTGGTATTTGCATTTGGCTGTGTGATGGTAATTATTGTTTTTTCATGCTTACATACTAGAAATAATGTAGACTTTGTTAGCTCATCAAAGTCGTGAAAATCTACTTAAACTAAGAAAGAAGAAGTGCTTTTAAGTGTACAAGAGTGGTTGGGGAAAAAAACATAATCTTTAAAAGTTAATACTGATTACAATCACAGTGGTGAAACGGCTATATGAACTAAACTCTGGTTCCTAGCTGTCACATTTCTCTTGAGAAAAAGGATTTTTATGTCCTTACTGGCTTTATCCACATGGAACATTGTATGGAACATTTAGGAGTGTGAATTTTCTTCTTTTTACCTAACACACAAATTTAAGCAGCTGCTGATGTTACTGAATACAGTATTTATGGTCTCTGATAGAGTGTAAACAAGTCTATGATCAGGCAGCTAATATGCAGCTGGGTCTTTGGAACTTGAGTGTTCAGGAGGAGAACTATAAGCATCTGAAGTTTATTGACCATGTTTGAATAGATTCCATGGATCCCAGATGTTTTTTGTTAATGATTTAATCTAGGACAAATACTGCAGCATTCTTGAAATAAAGTTTTGTACAAAATTACATCTCTGAAGTTAAGCTAAAATTCTTGAAGTGAACTGTGTAAATATTTGGGAATTAAACTCTCAGCTACGAATATGTATCAAAATCATATTATAGAATAAAATTGTGTATCTTATTGAAATAATGAAAACATTTACTGCAATATATTTCATTTGGGTATGGTGGGTTGATCTTGGCTGGCCATCAGGTGCCCACCAAGCTAACTCTACCACTCCCTCTCCACCAACAGTACTGTGGAGAGAGTATGATAAAAACCTCGTGGGTTGAGATAAGGAAAGGAAGATCACTCACCAACTACTGTGACAGGGAAAACAGACTCGACTTGGGGTAAGTAATTTAATTTATTGCCAGTGAATTGTAAGACAGAAGGACAGTGAGAAATAACAAAACTAAAACTACCTTCCCCTCACCCTCCCTTCTTCCCAGGCTCAACTTCCCTCCCAGTTCTTCTTCCCCCTGAGTGGCACAGGGGAATGGGCAATGGGAGCTGTGGTCAGTCCATAACATTTTGTCTCTGCTGCTCCTTTCTCCTCACACTCTTCCCATGATCCAGCATGGGGTCCCACTCATGGAATACAGTCCTTCATGAACTGCTCCAGCATGGGTCCTTTCAAAGGGGTGCAGTCCTTCAGGAACAGACTGCACAGAGTGGAACATTCACTCCTCTCTCCCAGCTGTTGCAACAGCATTTTCACCCTTTCTTAAATACGTTACCATGGAGGAACCACCAGCATTGCTGATGGGCTCAGCTTTGGGTGGTGGCAGGTCCATCCTGGAATCAGCTGAAACTGGATGTCTAACATGGGGACAGCTTCTGGTGTCTTCTCAAATCAGGTACTCCTGAAGCCCCCACACTACCAAAACCTTGCTATGTAAACCTAATGCAGTGGGAAACACAGAATGAGAGCAGCCTACCAGGGAGTCAAGTAAAAGGAACAGATTTATCTGTTGGCATTTAGAAGCAAAGAAAAAATAAGTAATGCAGCAGAAAAGGCAAAATCTGACCTAATGAATCCTGGAGCATTCCCAGAGGCCTGTTTGAAGAAGACATACACTCTGAATGCAGATTTTAAGTGCTAGGAAGGAAAAGGACTTAGAGAGACACAGAGACAGAGAGGACAGGCAGAGGGGGAGAGAGAGAGAGGCAGAGGCAGAGGCAGGGTGGAGAAGACCTGATATTTCTCAAGTGTCAAAGGAGAAGGAGATTTCAAGATGCCAATAGACAGGTGGTCTATAGTAGGGGAGAAGTACACTGAGTACTGAGATGTTTGCATTGGTGAAAAGCCATTTGAGTTACATTGCTGGTAAATCCTATAGGAAGATAATGCTCTGAATCTCGAAAAAAACCAGATTCACTCTCACAGTCAGTGTGAACCTCTGTGGGAACAGTCTATGAGAAGGAGAAGCAAGGAAACTAGGGGGAAAAAAAAGTGTAACTCTTGAAAGTGAGCTACCACACTTCATGAGAATGAAATGGAACTTATGCAGTATAAGTTTCCAAGAATAAACATGAAAACTTAGGAAAAGAAACTTTAAAACAGGTTTTTAAAATATTTTATTTACTAATAATTTTTGTAGTAGTGTGTCAACCTGTCTTTGGCCTGTTCCCCTTATTATGAAAATCTAAATTTTATTTTTTTTAGCAGTTAATTTTCTGCTGGAGAAAAGAACTGGGATCCTCTGAACTGGGGTGCCACAGTACCTGACATTTTGCAACCAGGCATGTGAGAAGTCTAAAGATGAGAAAATATTCAGTTAGAGCATATTTGGATTAGTACTGTTGTAGTCCTACCAAGAGAGGACTTCACGTATTAGCAGATGTATTTCAACACTGCTTGCTGCAATAAGTCACTGCTATTTGTGAACTATTTAACATGCAAAAGAAAAATGTAATTAATTCGTGGTTTGGCAGATATTATTTAGTTTTCTCACATATTGAGTTTCCTCTGTATCACTAGGTTAGATGTATGCTATATATGAATGTCACAATTTACAAAGTGGAAATCTTAGAAAATTATTTATTTCACAAAGGAAGTGAAAGACACTGACAAACTTTTGCTTACATAGCTATTTCACAACAATCACATGATGCATTTTCCTAGCTCTTAAACTGGATGTGCTGTTCTGCATTTCAGTCTTTTTAAAAATCTGAGAAAAAGACTAAGACCAAATTACCCTAGGAGCAAATGATTGTTAATGAAAGTTGATACAAGCTGGTGCACAAATGATAAAGCAGTAATCTAGCCTTTAAATAATTCTGCAAGCTGCATAAGCAGATAAGATTCTACGCAGATTCCAGAAATACATTTGGGCACTAAAGGCTTCCAGTATTGAAAGACTTAGCTCACTTGATTTTCACCATACTCTTCTATTTGCTTTTGTTAGGATTAGTCTAATGAGCTGTCCTTCTTCAGGTTGTATTATAATGTGGGTACTTAGCCACTGTGTTTTGTGGAATTTTCCTTACTATTTATTAGCTGGAAAAATGCACTTCTATTTCTTTAGCAAATACACATACTTGAAAATAGCTTTTTCTTGAATTTTGCAGTTTTGTCTCTGAAAACTTTCCTACCACATCCTAAGGATGTTTGAGTTGTGTCCTTCAACACCGAACTACATCTTTGGACTATTTGTTTCTAAAATCAGACTTTCCTGATTCCTGAAGACATATCACAGATAATTTCATGGAGAAACATCATAGCTGTGTTAACACTCAGATGAACCATCTCAATCATTACAAGAGGGAGCACTTTTAAAAGAGCATAAATATATGGTGCTACTGAGCAGTAGGTTGAGGTTTAAGAAATAAAGTTTTTATCAACAAAATATGTTTTGTTTAAAAAAATCTTCCTGAAACTTAATGTTTCAATAGTCAAAACAACAAAAACATTAACGGTAATAAATGTATACAATATTCAAATAACATCTTTCCCCTCTCTAAATGTACATCCATGTGCATAATCGTTCTGGGGTCACGTTTCTCTGTGTTGTTATTCATTTAAAGTTAAAACAATTGCATCAAAGACAAATTTTTCACAGTGTGCTCATCTATTGGATGTCACAGTGAAACACTTCTGAACAGTCCTGGTGACCAGTTCCACAAATAATCTTTATATTCAGAATGGTGAAAACAACTGGAGTGGCAATTTTGACCTTATGCACTATCAGATTCCCACAAACATTATCCTCTGGCATAGCCTGATGAGTGTTTAGGCTTTATGTGAAAGGGAAAAAACTTCTAGTGTTCTAGTATTCTCCATTCTTGTTTGAGAAAAAATTTAAGATCTGAGTGTGAAGAAGAAGCATTTCTTTAAGAAAGGAGATTTAAAAAGAAACAAAGAAGGAAATCTCCCTGCTATTTTGCTGATAATGCAGCAAAGGAAATCACAACAGTATCTTCTTCAGAATCTAATTAAGCCCGAACTATCAATAATTACACTGATAAATCAGTCTGATCTTATCAACAAATACCCATGAGTTCTCATGTTTCTATGGTACTTACTTTTGTTAAAAGTGAAAACAAATAATTTTTTAAAAAACATAATGAAACTGTTAATTTACTGATTTTGTCTGTGTAAGTATAGGAGTTTTCCTGGGGCTGCAGTTGAGTATATTCTTATGAATGGTATAAAAGTGTTACCCATGAAATCATAAATTTACTATTTCTAAGATTAGATTAAGGAGTAATTATTATTTTGTTTTAAGACCTATTGGTTTTAACAGAAACTTGATCCATATTATGCTAATTATTTTACACATCCATACTGAGAGACAGCCCCTGTCTGTGGGAACATACAGTCTGAAAAAATAAAAGGCACAAGGGATAAAAGATAGGAAAACATAATTGTTTTCATTTCAAAGAGATGAGTAGGAGATATTTTTAGGTATAAATTTCATTATGTAGTAGCATTCTGTATTTATTGGCTATATTTATCCCACAGTACTTATGGTATCAGGCAAACTGCTGAGCAACAACCTTTTCTCTAGGGCTGGTCTGAAATTCCTGATTTATGTAGAGTGATCCACCTTCATGATGAGTGAACAAAACAGTCTATTTTCTCTTTTGTTAGTGAACTTTCAAAATTTGTAGAGACTAGAGGTATTCTTTTCTCTGTGTTCAAAAAAGGTTTGGGTCTCTCCATGAGAAGTAGGAAATCAATATACCTCTTTCAAAGTGTTATGATAGATGAGAACACAGTCCTATTCTTACAGTTGCACATTTTCCATCTGCTAATTTATCTTTCATAGGCAGGAGATATTTCATTGGATTTTTCTCTTTTTACATCTCCTACAGCATCTGAGAAGAGAGGTAAGTTCAATTAAGTAACTGTGAGGAAGGTAATCACTAACAGAGAATCTAATACCTTTCTGTATGTCCTTGAGTTGCAACAAAAGCCAGGGAGAATTGACACATTTTTAGTGACCATCTTTGAATACTTTTTTTAAAATTTTATTTTTCTGACTCTTTGCCCTTTGAAATTTACTTGTGCAATATTCCCAGAAAGAACTTTAAAAAAGGTTTGTGTGTGAATATTCACCTACAAACACTCCAGAAATGTTCTGAAAAGCAGGGAAGTAGGAGCAAGGAGAGGAGCTCTATTGACCTGTGCTGAAGATGAGACACATGAAAAAACCTCAAAACTGGCATGGCTCAAATATGAGCGGTTTTCATGTGTTGTGTTTTAAGTTTGAGCTTTATTTCTAAAAGTGAAGCTATATCAAAAAATGAAGCATATTTCTAACAGCTTACAGAAGCCCAGACCAACTAATTCTGTGTAAATGTGCCTGGGGTAGGAGGTCACCATAATTCCAGGCAATACCTTGCAAGTTTTTCCCAAAGGGAAAAAAAAGTTATTTTCTTGTGAGGTATGTAAGTGATAAAATACATTTAATAGCCTTCCTGTGAGCTGAGGGACACGGTCTCAGCTTTACCTATACTTTTCCAAGAGGTGAAATAAAGGAAAAAACAGAGCGCAGAGCTGAGAGTATTAGCTAGAGGGGCTAGTGGATTAAGACCGTCAGGAGAACACCTAACAAAAGCATGTCACATGATTTGGTTCCCTCAGCCTAAATCAGATGTTTTACGCACTGAGAATTAAAATCATGAATGTAACTGCAGATTACTGTGGGATGGGGAAATCAATCTGTTGGTCTCACAGCCACATGCCTAGATAAACAGAATTTAGGTTGGTTTAGCTAGGCATCAGGAAAGAGTGATTATAACCTCATTTTTCTACCTTATTAAGTTTTCTCTTCTCCCTTAAATATAGATATTATTTGTTGTCCATATAATTCATGTTAGTGACATGGGGAAATCAGAATTTTGAGCACTAGAAAATTATGTTCTCCAGTGAGGAAAGTTAAATCCATTTATGATAAGTGAGGTGGAGAACTTTGATCTAATGTTTTTTGTAGAGAGTTCCTTAAATTGAGTATGACCTTTGTTGCTACCAATCACTCCTGGCAGAGAAGTTACACAAGTTTGAAAACTAATAAAAAAAGAAACTATGCTGCACCAATCAAGTCAGGGCTAACATGTGACATTTGAACACAATACGAATTTGTCTTTTTTTCATAATGCAAAGAGTTGTTCTAACTCTTAATGAATACAGTGGAAAATAACAATCTGGTGACAATGTTACAGTGGCAAGAGACAAATGATGTTTTATAGTTGATTTGATAGCTATGAATCATTCTTTCTGCTCCTTCTGCAAGATGTTAAGAACTCAGATTTATTTTCAGTCATCTGTAAAGCAATTCCCAGTGTTATCAGAGAAGCAATAATTCTTGTTATTGTTTGCATTGCTTGCCAGTGAAGGTATTGGTGGCAGTTTGATAGGTATTATATATGGAAAAATACCTACCTGATGAACTTAGAATCTATTTAGAACGAGTAATGGAGATCAATTGGCATTTTCGTTTTCAGAAGACTCGTTTTGATTACATAAAGGGCTCTGAAAGATACTGCAGTACTTAAGTTTGTACAGCAGGTTTCACTGATGATTAAGGAGTATGTGCTATGCTAGGTATAGTGGGAGCTGCTGCACGCAATGAATATCAATTCTACACTAATACAGAAAATAATTCTATTGAGATGTAACTTGCAAGCAGAAAAAAAGACATGCCTGGAAAATGTGACATGTGATATGCTTTGCCTTTGACTCCTAAACTGTGCATTTCATATTTCTTACTCTGAATGAAAACCCAGTGCACAGGACCATTACATGAATTCCAGTTAATCGTGGAGTTGTTTTTAAATTAAACGTGGCGTAACTGCTGTGTACTAAGTACTTCCATATCTAACTGTTTCATTACAGCTCTTTTTGACACTAGGGATGTAGGCTAGTCAGTATGTAGAAGATCTGTGTTAAAAAAAAAATCTCTTCTAGGACCTAGTTTTTATTAAGTTTTTGCTAGGTGTTGTCATTCATTCCTATGGTACAAATGTTTGTCCCCAAATGAAAGAAATACTTTATTCAAAATAATAACTGTTTTAGTTAAAAAGCTGGCAATTTAAATTTCTTCTAGTAATTCTTCTTATAATTATTATTAATAAAGGAAGTAATAAGAATCCTACACCTAAAATTTAGCTGAGACATCTTATTAGTTTTGACATGTACTATAGATTTCCTAATAAAGAGTAAATAAATTAGTACAAAATAAAAACAAGTTTAACTACTTGTCCTAATAAGCCCTAATACACTGTTGCTTGCTTAGTGACTGAACAGAAGGATAAACATTCCATTCTGAGGAGAATAGATTTATGGGAAACATGTATGTAAAGTGTATACTAATTACTTTTCAGTTATGTTCTTGCTTTATTAACAACCAGGTTAATCATAGGACTGTATTTTGTACTTTGCAGGGCCATTGTTTCTACATAAAGGCACCTTTCAAGTTATGCTTTGACAATTTCTTGCCAAGATTATATTCTCTGAGAAGTGTTCCAGAATGTCAGTCTAGTACATAAGTACACTTCTAGTCTAGGTAGGCATTGTTCAAAATTGAATCTGCAAATTATCTTGAGGACTGGATAGTTTGCAGAAAGATACAGTAAGATAGTTAAGATTAAAGACAACAAACCTTGGTCTTTTTACTGGCTTGTTAGGGATTGCAATGAAGAGACATTGATGTCTACATTTTTTTACCTAAAACATATGGGAAGACAATTCTGGGAAGCATTCTTCAGGAAAGGAGATGAACACTTATTTTTCATTTTAAAGGAACTGGTTTCAAGGGAAACACAAAATTCTACTAACATTTGTATACAAAATTTAACTGGCTGTCAAAAAAGTTAACTCAAGGTGAAGTTTGGAATATCTTTTTTATAATATTTTAATTTTAACCAATGTTCTTCAGCTTTTTAATAAAAAAGTTTAAGCTAAAAATATGTGGCTTGGAATTTGCCTTCCCTCCTTTCCTTCAGCATTCCTTTTTAATGTTTTTCTCCCCCTGTACTTGTAGTACAGGTGGTAACTGGAAAAGAAGAACAAGTTAGGTGAGTGGGGAAATAGAAGAAATATAAGGGGAGGCCAATTCTCATGTTGTGGTTTTGTATACTGGATTAGGCCTCTATCCGATGAAAATCTCAAGCAGCTACCGTACATGCTCTGCAACAGCTCCTAGTGTACTCAAGGGTCTATGTATTTTCATACCATAAGCTTGTTCCTAATCATAATGCTGAGCTCATTGTTGGAAATGAGTGCCCAAGAAGCTGACTGAGGTAGTATTTGAAAGTTTAGTAGAATCATTCTGATAGAAATAAACCAGTAGATTGGAGGAATCTTTTAATTGGTCCAATAGAGGGAATCATCAAGGGAGAGCCGGAGGCAGTAACTAGCTTCGCCAGATCAACTGTATCCAGAAAGAATGGGAATGCCATAGTAAGAAGACCTAAATTCCAAAGAATACTCTTTTAGCATGAATTGTGCCTGGTGACATGTTCCTTCTGAGTTCTTATAGGACCCAGGTTAATGATTTGTGATCACTGTTCGGTGTTATTGGTGACTGCATTTTTCCATTATTCTGAAAGACTGGGTCATTGGTCTGCATTTGTGACACAACCACATAGCTGAAACTAGCCAGAGATGAATCTGAGTCCATATGCTTAGGTACTTAGCCAATACAAGTTACTGATCTTCAACTTTTAGCTGCTAATGAGGTTTCCTCCTTGCGGAGCAGAGTAGCAAGATTTAAGTTTTATCCCTAAGTCTGGCTGACACAGATGGTGTCAGCAGAAGGAACACACAAACCTGGAACTTACTTGCCTTGAGGCAGCACACATTGGAGAGAAAAGGAAAAGGGGCTGAGGAGCCTATATAATGATACAACATGAATATTTTGTTTGCATGACATGCCAGAGAATGGCTGAGAAGCAACTAGAATTGTACAGTGGTTTGGATGTTTTGTAAGCAACTGCATTTTTCAACTCAGGAAGACTTATTCTGCAATTTGAGTGGGGAAAACGTGCTTTTGTAGAGCATTCATTTGGGTGTCAGCAACATTTCTGTAACTGATTTCTTAGTAAGTCAGTTCGGTCTTCTGTGAAATGATTGTTTTGGTGTTTTTCTGTTCCCTCTTACTAATAAGTATGTGGTGTTTATATCAGGAAATCTGATCACTACATTTTTTTAGTACTGGTTCATCATGTCTGTCCTGCAGGCAGAGACGCCTGAGTACAAACTGCCCCTAAATGTTTGTATAAAAGGGAGAAAAAACACTGATGTCTGGACAGAATATCACAAGTGTTAATAAACAGATAATAACAATCACAGCATAAACAAATAAGTAACATTTATGCTATTTACTCACTACACTTGGAAAGCAGAAAACATTGTAGTTGTTCTTAAACTTTGAATGAAATTATTTATCTTTTGTCCACAGTGGGGATGCCTGGAAGAAATTAAAAACTGACAAACCAACCAACAAAACAACTTGGAGAGTTCCTCTTTCTGTAGCTCTTGAAAAGTTATAGCAATAAAAAAGTCTCAAAAGGAAGTGTGCCTTGGGTTGAATTGCCTCACTCCAGCAAGTTTCCAGTGTGTGAGTCAGTGGGCCATAGAGGAATGTAATTTGCAAGGAGTGGAGGGGACGGAAGATCCACTTGATGAATGTGAATATGGTTCTGCAATGGTGTTGCTGTCAGCTGTCAAGATAATGAACTTTTGTGTGACAGCTCTATTCATCCTAAAAATGATTACTAGATTTTAACAGAATTTGATGTTGTCTCATTTACAGGAACATCACTGATATTACATTATTCTTTTTTTTCTTTAAAATTGGAGTACTTTTTGCTTCCCTAAACTTTAGCTGTAATGAATTAATCAGAAACATATGACAGTAATTATATTGTAGAATAGCAGTTATACTGACAAAGTTTTTCACTTTATATTTCCTTTTTTTCTAGGAGGAAGGAAAGTAAGAAATATTAAGGTTATAGTTTTAATTTATATGCCATTCAGTAGCCTACTGGATGTATGAAACAGCCTTTTATGGCCCACATTGATCTTCAGGTTGCTTGTATTAATGAGTAATGCAGCTGGCTACTTTTATGCAGTTCTGGATACAAAAAAAGATCATTTGATGACTGTTCAGTACCAATAGGGTAAAATCAGGGCTAAGCAATAGTGCATAAATGGAGTTGTATTTTTTGCAATCACCACTCAAGTGCATGAGTGTGGTTTCATAAGAATTCTTTTTCAAAAACCAGTTGCCTTCATAAATGGAGAGAGGAAAGCCTGTGCAAATGGGAATATTTTGGTTTTGTTATCTTCCCTTACTAGGATGAGAATGGCTGTGGTTAGCTGCCAAACTGAGCTAAGTGACCATTTGCAGCTGCAATTTAAAACAGTGGGAGCCTTTAATTTACATAGTCTTAATAATCTTTCAGTTCTGAATATTTAGGTTATTTTCTGAAAAAAGAGATTAATTTTTAGTAGTTGATTTAAAAAATTCAAGGTTTGTTTGCTTATTTACTGCTCAATATAGTTTCTGCAACAGATCGCCTGCCTCTTAAGAGCGTGTTACAATTATATGTATTTATTTCAGTAATTATAGACTAGCTTATTCCAATTCTAAGTTTAAATTTTCTTACGTTAGATGCTTATTTACTACACAATTAATGTTTCTCTCATCATTTGGCTAGAAATGGAAATTAACTTTAAAATGCTGTTGCCAACAACTAAGAAATGTCACATACACTATGGCACGTTCAGAACAAAATCCATAAATTACCTGGTTTTGTATCTTCATAAAGTGTGACATCAGAAGTTAACTAGGAATAATTCTTTTTATTCTGTATAGAGAATAACAGCTTATTTGTCAATATAGATATTGCTTATGATGCTGCTGTTTTGTAAAACTTGATTTTCACACATCTTTATTCCCTCATAGTTTAAGGTATTTTGAGTAGCAATTCCTTCTCTCTTGAAACAGTTAGATTCATATTTTCTGTTCATGGAAGTGGTTGTGTGGCTGGGAAACATTAAGATTTAATGAGCCTAAGTATTCCCCACTCTGGAAAACCGTCACATGGTTCTGAGAATGGGCTGATGCATGGCTGGGTACTATGAATCAAGTCACCAGTTTAAGAAAGCTGTCTTACTTAGAGGCCACTCAAACTTCATAAACATTGATTTGATATGCTGTAGTGCCCACATAACACCTTCAGTAGGAATACATGAATAAAAACAATGCTACTATATTTGCCTTTAATCTCTATAATCTACTACATCTTCCTTTAAGTTGAATGTTGTGATCAAGCCTTTATGATACATTTTTATAGTTATAAACTAGTAAAGTAGGTGGTGACTTACATCCAGTATGACATAATAACTGACGTTGCAGAATATTTTATTTAATTTTAATAAGTAATTTTGTTTAATAGTTTAATATCCCTTTAGTTAGCCATGCATTTGGTTTACAGCCCTTCTTTCTCTGGAAAATGTCAACTTTTCCACTCAGTAGTTATTTTGCCACTGCTTTCAAAATGCTCATTTTGAGGCATGCGATCTTCTGCTTGTTCATCTTAAGTGTGTGTACGTTGAAATGAATGTTCACATGTAGGTTTCAGCTTAGTTTTTCAGTGGCTTTTTATGTTCTTATTTTTAATTGTAACTAATCTTGTGTACAACTTACTTTTTAGTAGATAAGAAAACCAAAGGAAGCCAGTGACTGTAATGTTCCTTCAAGTACACCTTGCAATTACACTCAAATTATCTCAGAGATACTAATGAATTTGTCATATCCTGTACTTGTTTAGAGGGCACCACTTCCTCTTCTTAGTCTTTCTGGTGCTTTGATCAGGCTCAGCAGGTAAAAATAATCCAAATTATATATTAGCAAAAATGCTGCTAACTTTTAAGAAACATCCTATGTCTGAGGAGATGTTTCAAAATATGCAATGTTATCTACAATTTCAGGAGTTTTGTCCCAGGGCCTCTGTTACGAATTGGCACCCACTCCTGTTAAATGAAGAGTGAGTCTTAATTCAGATCAAAGTGTTCTAATCAGTTTGCTTAACTGTATCTTCCATTCACTTTTAACTATATTTAAATGGTTGTAGTAGTGGGTTGCCAAACTGGAAGTCCCAGTACTTACCAGTATGATAAGACACTAAGACACAAATGAAACATACCTGCCCCAAGGACTTAAGGGCATGGGTTCTACAAACTTTTACACTCTCATGTAACTGTACTTGCAGTACTAGTCCAGTGGAAATAAATAATACTCGCTTTAGCAGTAAAATTCCAAAAATGTTAGAGCTTTTGGAGAATGTAACACCACTTTCGCATTATAATATTTTTTCTTTATAATCTGATATCACTTAGCAATTTAGATAGTTTACTTTTAGTCTGATAGGCATCTTTATGTTGCATTTCAGCTCTACCTTCCTTTCACTGAACTTGCATTATTTGGCCCACAAGGAATCTAGACTTTTCAATGAACTAATAGTGTAACTATATGTATTTTATGTTATCTGAGTTCTGTAGAGGACAGTGTAGTTAAGAATAATTAGATATACAGTAATAGGGTTAATTAAAAATATAAAGAATTGACTATTAGGGAATGGGCATTTCAGGAAAGACTTATTTTCAGTATTTGTGTTCAAAGAAAATTATTTTACTTGGAGTACAAAGAAAATTTTGTGATAAGCAAAAAAGAGAACATAAGAATATAGATTGTGGCAACAATGTCCCCTGAAATGAGGGGACATTTGAAATAGCTGGAAATTTCTGACTAAATGAATCATTAAGAAAAATGCAGTTTAATTACTGTTCAACATGTATTTTGTGCAAGTTTGAATTAATTGGTAGCTTTTGCTGAACTTCAGACACAGGCTGGTCTTAGGTAGGAGCTCTCTATCACACTAAGTGATGTAAGTAGAGGAGGTAGAAGGTAAAGAAATTTCATTGTTAACTGTAGTTCCTTTGTTCAAACAAAGGAGTTGTCTGAAGTTTTGACATGTTTATTTCATGGCTATGTCTACATAGGTACCAGTATGTCCTGGTTTCAGCTGGGATAAAGTTAATTTTCTTCACAGTAGCTAGTATGGGGCTATGTTTTTGGATTTGTGATGAAAACAGTGTTGATAATACTGGGGTGTTTTAGTTATTGCTGAGCAGTTCTGACACAGAGTCAAGGCCTTTTCTGCTTCCCACACCGTCCCACCAGTAAGTAGGCTGGGGGTGCACAAGAAACTGGGAAGGGACACAGCCAGGACAGCTGATGCCAGCTGACCAAAGGAATCTTCCATACCATATGACATCATGCTCAGAATATAAACTGGGAAAAGAAGGAGGAAGTGAGGGGCATTTGGAGTTATGGCAATTTGTCTTCCCAAGTAACCACTACACAGGATGGAGCCTTGCTTTCCTGGAGATGGTTGAACACCTACCTGCCGATGAGAAGCAGTGAATGAATTCCTTGCTTTGCCTTGCTTGAATGCATGGCTTTTGCTTTACTTTTTAAACAGCCTTTATCTCAACCCATGAGTTTTCTCACTTCTCTGATTCTCTCCCCTATTCCACCGAAGGGAGTGAGGGAGTGGGCTGTTTGGTGCTTAGTTGCCGGCTGGGGTTAAACCACAACACAATACTTCATGCACTCTAAAATTATTTTTGTTGATCCTCAGGCTACTGGGAATTCTAGTACTAAGACATCTCCAGCACCAGGTTATGTTTCACCTTTTGATGAAAAAGCTGAGGCCACTAAAATTTTAGTGTTTTATATTCAAGAGTCACTTAAGCTCTGCAGTCACTCGAGAAAAACTATTCCTGAATACTTGTGAGTATGGATGTTCTTAAGGTTTATCTGTAACACACACTGAAATCTACTAGAGAGACACCTAAGCAGACTGTTTGGGTGTGGAAGGCATTCGCTGTGTGGCAGCACTCTCTATGAATAATATCTGTCAAGATAATGTACTTACAATACTGGAATGAGACTTTTCATTTTCTAAATAAACTTAATGTACCTTGTTTAAATTAAAAGACATAAAGTATTTTGTCCCAGGCAGTTAATTAGCAATAGATTTTCTTTCAGACTTACACGTATCTTAATTTGCAAGTGTAGACAAGACTTTAAATACAATGATGGTGGGAATACCAATTTATATATTCTTAATTTTCCAAATCCAAAAAGGGAAATGGTTTTCAATTTTAGTGTTGCTCTTACCATTTTTCATGCATCCCAAATTGGAAATAATGGTAACCACATGACTGTAAAATAAACCTTCTATCATATTCCTTTAACAGGTATACTTATCACCTATGAATATTATTTTAAGATGATATTTCATTTAGTGTGACAGAACAAAAATTTCTGGGTATGCCTGCTTTTACGTGACAAGTGGAAACAAACTAGAGTATAATGACTTATCTGGACACTAATTTTCTAAAATTTTCTTGTTCTTATTTAGTTTTGTTAAAAAGTTACTTGACTTGTCTAAATCAGCCCCACAGGTTATCTAACTCAGCACTAGGAAAGGTAGGTTTTTTATTTGCTAAGTTTGTTTGTGTTTTGGTTTTTTTTAAAAAAAAAACCCATAATTTTAAAATATTTTAGATTTTTAGCTTTATTCTTTCCATAACTACAGAAAAGTCAGTATCTGGAATTCTGTATATTTCTGAAAAACCAACCAAACATAAAAAAGCAATTGGGATGTAAAATAGAATACAGGCTTCTTAAATTGAAGTGAAGTTAAGTACTATTTTAAGTAAAAGTTCTGGAGAGAGAAAATCCTAGTGCTTTTTGTATGCACCCATTACAATCTTAAACCCTTGGTATTAGAGTACTTAGGGATGGTAAAAATTAAGTAATTTTTATTTTATTGCTACCAGTGTACAATTCATATTATACAAAAATAAATCCTAAACAAGTATCCCAAAAGTGGAAACTTACAGTAACATCTACATGCCAGTCTGTCTAGGCTATCATTGATTTAACAGGGCATAATTTAGCATCTGTCATCAGTAACACTAATGACCAGGGACACCTATAAATACTTTTAGACATTTACAGTTACGGAGAGACTTGTCATTCTTGCAGACTTTCAGCTATCTAAGGCTAATTACAGTCGAATTTACAGTTAGTTAGGTTTGCTTGAATAGCTTTTAAATAAAAAGATCAGAGAAAATAGATTTCCAAGTTAGGCTATTTATCTGACATGTCAGAAGAAGTGAGTAGTATTTACACGACAATATATGCAATAACTTAGATCCTGCTTGAATATAATTTCTATTTTGCTGCAATGCCTCTCTGATTTTACTTTCAAAATTATTTTAATATTAATAATGAAAAATAAAAAAAACCCAACCAAACCCACACATAATTATGTAATAAAAATGAACTAAATTACACGGAAGGTAGAATTTAAAAGTTATTTGAGAAAAGACTGCAAAGTTATCTGTCTGTTCAAAAGGAGGTGATATGCATGTTGGTGGCCATAACCCTGAAATGTGAATAAGGATTTTTAATCAGATTTGCTGGGTAACCATATGGACATCATAAAGGAAACTAACCCAATGTACTCTGTGGTGTGTAAATCAAAAACTGTATTCAGTGCTAGTCTGATAGAATTATTTTGAAAATTTAGTGTTTCTTTAAATATTCAAAGTAAAACCTGTCATGCTTTTTTTCTTTTTCTTTTCTTTTTGGTTGGTTTGTGGGGTTTTTTGTTTTGTTTTTAACAAACAAACAAACCCTACTTCTCTGAATACAAAAACCCACTTATTTATGGTAGATACATAAAAATATATATGTCCCTTCAGGGAAATATTGTCATCTGTTAATCTAATTCAGAGCAGGAAAAATAATTTTGGCTCACTTCTTCAGTAATGTAAGACTCAAATCAGAAACATGTTAAATATTTTGCATTGTTTTAGCCATACTAGAACAAGTCTTCTTACAGCTTTTTGTTCAAGACCTAGAAATGATCAATAATGTGACACAATTGACAGAAGGGGAAAAAAATATGTATTTTTCTGAGGAATGTTTAAATATTATTAAGCAAATAATAACTTACCTCTAAGCTGCTTCCCAAAAAGCCTTTTATCTTTCAGAGCATTGGGACAGTGTAAAACATGTCAGCTCACCCATGAAGGCAGCTACGGGGGATCCAAAGCTCCTTTCACCTTAACCAATGACACAGTCAATAGAGATGGTAAAGTGAGAAAGGGATAAAATTTTTTTCTATTTGACTGTCAACAAATATGATGTCCTTGAAGTTATTTTCAAAAGACTCTGTCTCCACTACATATTGAGTAGCTCTATAATAAAAAGCACGAAAAGATAAAGTCTGTAAGAGGGAATTTCCTTCTATCTTAAATAAGTTAAAGCATTTTTGATCGCTATGTCATTTCTAATGAAAAACTCAGTCTTTTGATTTAAGTTAAAAAATGCAATTTGACAGGCAGTATGAAATAGAAGAGTGGAAGAGAAAGAGGTTTATGTCAACCGATAATGGACTACAAGTATTTCACACTTAATCTTTTGGACTCAAATCTGCATGAGGCCAGGATTAATAATCAAGATGCAAGCTCATCTCGATTTCCCACAGTAGAAGCCTGAAAAGAGCAATATTGGCATAGCAATCTAGACTAACATCTTGCCCCTGGACTAACTATTCACAAAGATCTCTTCACCTGGGTAAATAAAGTACAACCCAGGCAAAGATTTTAATGGTTACAAGGTCTGCCTGGGGAACAAAATCAAAAGCAGTCCCTACTCTATTCAAATACAGAAGAGAAAATGAAGCCATTTTGCAAGCTGGAATCTTGAGAAGCAAAACAGCCTGAGAGACAGGGCTAATGAGTTAGCTTCTGTAGTTAACCTGTCATCTTGCAGTGAAAAAGTGCCTCTGGAACCTTTCCTTTATCCATGAGCGTCTGGATCGGAGATAGTTCAACATCTTGCTTTACTGTCTGCTGCATCAATTGATTATTTCATTAGAAGCTTAAAAAAAGTTCTGCTGGCTCTAGGTATCATGTCTGTGCTGCACATTTTGAAGGGACCTAATTTTAGAACTGTAAGAGGAGGTGTGAGAAGTGGAGTTTGAAGCCACAGCCTGAGGCTGAGCGATGCTTTCAATAGCACATTGTCAAAAGGCAAGAATGAAAGACATAATGTTAAAAAGCACTGATGTTTTTGAAATTTGTTCAAGAAAATTCAAATGCATTTTCAAACTGTAATTTCCTTTTCTATAGTTTGTGGATGCTTCCCCCTCCCAACCTGGGAGAAAATTTGATCTGTGAGAGATACCATTCTGGTCAGGTTCTGGGACTCTGCCATTGCCTGGCTTAGCATACTCTGGCGGTGGTTGGTTTGTTAAGAAAGAGATGCATAAAATTAATATAAGATGAAAAAGCACATGACTGCTGCTTTTAGGAAAAATTTCTAATACATATCCATAAACTGTTACATGAGAGAACTCCGTCACGCACATGTGTCTGGTGATGGCAAAAGAAAAAATAGTATAGTCAATGATAAAATCATGGGATCATGCCTGCTTCTTTTATTTTTTTTTTCTCCTGTGTCAACAGAGCAAATACAGGGTCTTTACTCAGCTTCCTGTGTACATAACAGCTTTGAAACTTATTCTTAAATGATAATGTGCTAAACTAAGAGATAAGTTTTTAAAAGCATTTTGAGATAACAAATAGAATATTTTGAACATGAAAGCTATAATGAAGAAAATAATTTCCACTGGGGTCTGTAAAGTCTTTGAACAAAAGAGGGATAATAGATAGGTTTTTGTATTTGTTCACAAGATTAAAGTTTCCCAGGGGAAAAAAAAAAATTTTTCAATTAAGAACTCCACCGAGATGTTCCTTTCAGAGAGATAACTAGCCCCCAAATGCTATCAGTAAGCTGCTATAAATTGTTTCAGGAAAAATTATAATACAATACATAGAAACTTTACTCCAAGGCACCATAATAATGGTGCTGATTTGTGAGCTTCTCATTTTACCATCTGCTTCTGCATTAAACCTTGAATTGGTTTATCCTACATGAAATCCTCAGTCTTTCATGTAGTTTCATTAATTCTATGTTAAATTTGTCTGGGTGTCGCAGGCATATACAACTTTCATTAAGGTCTTAATGGTTATTGGTAAAGTTAGCGAGATATTATGAAAAGCCATGACTCTCAGAAAGATTGAATGACATTGTTACTCAATCATGACATTGTGATTGAATGACTCTATTTGGGAATATGCTTGGTATCATCAATCCATCCTACCCTGAGTTCTCCTGTAGACTAAAGAAATCTAGGAAAGGGGTAAATAAAGGATAATTCAAGTAGGGCATGAGAGTGAGTCCAGTGTGTTGAAAACAAGCTGCCTGACAAGACATGCAGGTATGTGTTCTCAGTGAATTTGTCCTGCTTGTTGTAAAAGCTCCATACAAGCAACTGCAGATATTTATGTCAAGAAGGTAGTAGGCATAATGTTATTACATGATTTTACTGCATGGTATCTTTGCAAAGAGTTTCCCATATAGACAAGCCCTCAGTGAGAAACATTCTCCTACAGGTCTTCCTCAAATGGGACATGGCCCAAGATGAAAGGATTGTCTCGAAGGAGTGAAAGATGGATTTTTTCTTTGTTCTAGGCAGAATTTTTGTAGAAAAGCTACTTTTAATGGTTTGTACTCTTGCTCAAAATGTGTGTGCCTACTCTTAGCTGTGTCTGTGTAGTTCCTTACATAGAGTTCCTCTAATGCATGTAATATAGGCTGTCTGGAAATAGATGAATAAGTGTGACTTGCGACTTCTGAATAGTGTGCTCTTCTGAAACCACAGTGTGTAAGGCTCCAATACTGTTGGACAAGTTTCCTATGCCTCACATGCTTGCCTTTAAGTTTCATTCAAAATACATGAAATTATTCTAAAAAACAGTGAGGAAGGATTCAAAATTTTGAGTTTATTAAGACTTCTGCTTTGTAAAAACATTACAGAGACTATCAAATAGATCTTAGTTTCTCTAGTCATTTTACATTTGCCTGTTTAGTTTTCCCTAAACTGAAACATTTTTGGTATATTACCCAACACTGATCACTAGTCTTCCTACACCATGTGTCTTTTTGAACGTGTTGAACACAGACGAACAGTCAGTAGTGTCACTTAAACTGAGAATAGTTGGTTGTCACTATTAATATATAAGGCAAAGAACACCCTATTGACTTATAGCAGTTTTTCAAACTACAGTCTGTTGGCTGTAAGTGGTTGTTCTGTAATTTTATTTATCATGCATATTATACTCCAAACCTTTGTAGTCAGTTACATTCAATTCTAGTATGTTATTTTCTAGCAGAGAACAAGATACAGTAAAGTAGTTCAGTTTTGTTTTGCTTAAGAGAGGACTGAATTTAAATTATGAATTCAATAGAATGTAGTGTGTCCAGGGTTTTTTTGGAAAACTTTCCTTCAAGGTATGAGCTAAAAAATTCTGCCAGGCCCCCTATTGATTTCTACAGTTAAAAAATAAAGTTTCACCTAACAACAAAGATATAAGAGTCAATAACGTCAAATTTTCTAGGCTATTCTTACTAAGTCATTATTTGTCACTTTGCTCAACTTCTTGCTACAAAGGCCACATGAGTGAAATGGTGAAACTTTCAAATTTTTCAGAAATAAAGCACAAGTTTGTTCAGATATATCAGTTCCTAATATCTTTAGAAAACACCTATTGACACTAAACATAAAATATACCTGTTCTTCTCACATAGGTCCATTAATGGCTGTTTCCGTGTCATTGGCATACTGCTTCATTTTAGTCCGTTATTAATTTTCCCTTTAGTAAAACATCTCAGTTCCATTGAATTCCACAGAAGTCCATTAATAGCTATATTGATGTAAATTATATTAATTCTTTCTCATTATAAATTAGAAGATTATTTACTAGGTGTCCATAAAGTTAAATATCTCCAATAATATGGAGATAAATGAAGGACAAATAAATATGTCCTCTTTTTTCTTTACTTTAGCCTACATAGGCTGTAACTACTCTGATTTTATTTTTCTTCATATACCTATTAAAAAAATCTGAAGTTAGGCTACTTTCCAGGCTTCATCAATTTTCATAATAGTCCTTCATTTTTTCTGAAACACATTTTTATTTTGTCTGTGTAGTTATTTCTCTTCCCCTCTACTGGCATTTCCTCCATGTTTTAAACTCCTTACCATTGCCAGCTGTTCCTTCTGTGAGGACACTTCTTATCTGTATAGACCCTATCTCTCCTAAAGCTATTTCTTATTCTTCACAAAACCAAAATCCCATCCCATTTATGTTGCACCTCCAGTTAAATTTTCAATCTTCTTATGTTTTACCATGTGTAAAGCTAAAAAAATGTATAAATGGTGTCTGTAGTCATGACACATCTCAGGGTTCATGTGTGTGAAACACTGTTCGTGGCAATGTTACATTAGAGATCAGTCACCCTCCAAGGCAGCTTCATCAATCTTGCATAAAACAGACTGTAATAGTTGCAGTGGCATGAAAGAAATTCAGCCAGCATAAAAATAAGGAATAAGTTGTGTCCTGAACTTAGATTTCCCCCTCTCCCCTGAATCCCTTCAACCAAGAAGAAATCTAAGTACTTATACATACTAAGAAAAGAAGCACTGGAACACCACAGTCCTTAATGATGATAAGCCTGCCAACTGAAGACAACAAAATAAGAAGGCAAACCCTGTCTTGGATCTATGGTAACCAACTACCTTGCATATACTTAAATTGACCTGAGCTTCTGCAGTCTGTTATAATGAGTGACGTTTTGTAATCATGCAAAGGCAGAAAACAGAGAGAAGTAGATATGGGGACAACTGAACTAGAATCTTGCTCAGCAATAATCGGGAAGCGATGCAGATAGGCAGCAGCAGTACTCAAGAAGCTCATGGGAATCCTGTCATGCTAATTATTCAAGCTTCCAACATTTTCTCACATTTTTGTTTGGGTGGGTGTTCCTTCCCCACCTCCCCCATGTCAATGTACCTTGAGCAGGTAAGGGGAACGATGTATGTCAAACCAGATTTTCATAACTTTGTCTCTGTTTGTCAGTGTGTCTCACTCTATCTTTCTTAGCCTGGCACAGCCAGGAAGATAATGCAAGAAAAATATCTCCCATTATAGAAAACTTAGAAACAGTTAGCTTTCTGTCATCCAAATTTCACACACCGTGATCCCTCCTCACTTTTGCAATAGAAAAGAATGCAGACTATGTTGCAGGGCTTTTTATGATAGGTTTTTTTGTTGAGAAGTCACTGAAATATGAAACCAGGTCATTGTTTATACAGTGAAATACACTTGATTACTAGAGTTTAGAAAAGGGAACTTCTACCTCATCAGCCTTGACATTTTTTTTATATATGTTATTTTACTGGCATTCACCTGTTTGTTGACATGCTCATGGAATAAGTTTTAAGAAATTTGTTTCACATGCTTCTGGAAACTCAATGGACAAATAGTTTTCATCATCTTGAATTATGTAAAATTACATTTTTTACAAAAAGAATCTCATCATTTAATTTACTTCTCATGTGAGGGGAGGAGAAAAAAACCTCCCCTAGTAGTTCAAAATGTTGCTGTATTTCAACAAAGATAAACTTACAAGCTTCAGATCACCAATTTCTAATTTATGTATGAACTACCAGCATACCTTTTATTTGTTTGAGTTCAGGGTCATACTGGAACAAATTACTATTAGTTTTGCTGATATTGGCATATATTGATTGGAATTCTTTAAGATAACATTGGTCACCAAACCAACTACACTTCAAAAGAAGTAGTGTAAGCTGCCTACAGCTGATAATGCACAGACAATGACATTACTATGATTTCATTAGTCTGTTGTGGAATAAAAGTAGAAACCATGAAGCAAAAGCTAAGTTTTGAAGTGCTTTGCACAAGTAAACAGGGTCCAACTGTAGACAAGTATCTGTGGATTTAGTACTGGAAGTTAGAATGACCACAGGGAGATTTCAGCTGCCGCTTCTGGAAACCTAAAAAGTCAGCAAGAGGAATATACCACTGCTACAGCAGAAAAATATTTGTGTGGAAGGACTAACTTGTGTAGAAAAAGGTCTCTCTTGGGCAGATGCAGTCTACTAGGTGCTTGGGAAGTAAGAAGTTTCTAAACTGAAGTTGCTGTCATTAATTAGATCAATTTTAAATGAAGAAATGAAGGAAGAAGTTTGAAAATAATCCTTTAATAAGCAAGGGGTGAACACACTAAAAAAATTGAGCTTGAACTATTGATGAAAGGTGTAACCAAATATCATAGAGGTAATAGGAATCTGAAGAAATGTCAGCTGTGATATAACACAGGTAGGTATTGCTCAGAAAAAATAACTTTAAAGTTAGCAAAGCAACATTGTAAAATACAGATTTTAAGGAGAGATAAGGCATGGCATCTTCTTAGGAGATTCTGCTCAGATAATACTAAGATACTATTCTAGTCTCCTTAGATAAGGACTAGATATGGATAGAGATGTCAATTTAGTTATTAGAATAATAAACTCTACAGAGGACTGGGTCATTAATAAAGAGATTTTCATTTACTAGATACAGATTGGAGAACAAATGCTACCAACGGGTGGGATCCTGGCATTCATTATACCCAATAAATGCTTCATCCCACATTAACCAAATGGCAAGGTATGGTGGTATTTTGTGTCTGATTCCTGTAAACAGTGGTGAATGCTGGACCACAGAAAACAAGCCTTAAGCAATAAGTCAATAATTTTTATGTTAAATGTAACATAAATAAAAATTAACCTGTATGTTTAGATCTGTTGTGGTTTAGCCTGGCTGGCAACTAAGCACCACGCAGCCGCTCGCTCACTCCCCCCTCCCTCGGTGGGATGGGGGAGAGAATCGGGAAGGAAAAAAAGGTTAGAGACGTGGGCTGAGATAAATACAGTTTAATAAGAGAAAATAATAATAATAGTAATAATGAGAATGGTAACAGAATATACAGAATATACAAAACTAATTATGCACAATACAATTGCTCACCCACCAACCGATGCCCAGCCTGTCCTGAGCAGCGATCACTCCCCCAGCCGTGATCAATCCCCCCGCAACCGACTGACTAACCCCCCCCGAGCATGACGTTATATGGTATGGAATAGCTCTTTGGTCAGTTTGGGTTAGTTGTCCTATCTGTGCTCCCTCCCAGCTTGTTATGCACCTGGCCAAGCAGGAGAAGCTCAGAAAGTCCTTGAGTAGTCTGAGCACTACTTGGCAACAACTAAAAACATCAGCGTGTTATCAACATTCTTCTGGCACTAAATCCAAAACACAGCACTATGCTAGCTTCTATGAAGAAAATTTACTCTATCCCCACTGAAACCAGGACAAGATCTTAATTTTTCAAGTGAGAGGTTTAAATAAATATGTTTATATGATTAAGACAGGTGAGAATCTACATTGAGTCAGTTAGATAGGAGATAACTCAAATGTGGAAACTCTGTAGTGTTAGAAAAGTACAAGATGACTCTCTAGAAGACTAAGCCCCGGTGCTTAGTGCTACAATATGAAGAAAGCTATTACCAGCGAAAGGCAAAACAAAGGGTTTAGCAGAGCTTCCTTGAGAAGCCAGACTTTCATGGTTGTCCTGTAGCTTGACACTTATTCCACATTTAAGCTTAACAAAGAATGTTAAAATCTTAAAAAAATAGTGAAGGGTTTTAATGAGAAGTGAGAAAACACTCCCAAATACAGGGCAAATACAGCATTTCCAAAAACCCTGTCACTAAACTATTCAACAACCATAATCTCACTGTTAGTATAGAAAGGAATGAATAGAAATAACTTTCCTATATTATTCCAGGAAATTAAGTTTCTTTTACAAGTCAGAATCAGTGACATCCCTTCTGCAGTCCACTTCTGAATAGCTGCTCTTTGTCACTTGCAATGCTTTCCTGTTACCAAAATATTTTAATAATGTTCAGCTTCTCTTCCTCTGTTTTCGACTCCCTAGCAGGACTAGCCTGACAGTTTGTTGTTGTCTCACTCTCCAGTTCTCCTCTATGTGTAATAATTGAGATTTATGAGGAAATCAAGGGGAGAAGCTAGAATAATTTATTGCATATAATTCTGCAAAGGTGCCTGAAAGGAATGATATTCATTATTTGAATGTGAACTCTAAAGTATAATTCTTTCTGCTTTCCTCTGTACTTTCAAAATCACTGAGATTACCAATCAACTGAATGCTTATGTCATTATCCTTTCATGATCTTATAGAAAAAATAACAATGTGAGAAGCAGTGATATTTCAAACCAAGTGTGGGCAGCTTATGTCCTTGTTAGGCAATTCAAATAACTTTAACAACATTTACATTTAATAAGCATTAGATGTACTAGAAAAAAGAATCCATCTTCATTTTAAATTAATTTCATACCCTAGCACTAATAAAATGTAATTAGTCTAAACATTAGTCCATAAAATACATTACAAATGGAATTTTAGTAATTAAAGTTAACTTTAGAATTATAAGTCAAATATTAATAACAGTATTTCAGCTGCTTCTTAATTTGCCTAAGGGACTTTTTCATGGAATTTCACTGAAAATTCATAATTTAACAATCATTTAAATTAAAAAGGGACTGTAAAAGTTATGTGTTTTTACTGAGTAAATAATCCCAAACTCAGTTCTCTGTTTGCCCCTTAGGGGAATTAACATCAAAGGTTACAAAAACTGCCTGCTTAATCTGAGACATGTAAATTAATCTTGGAATTGTTTTAATGGGTGCTCATTTACTTCAGCATATGCAGGTTTGTAAAAATGGAACATTTTTGCTATAGTAGACTGCTCTTGATGAAGACTTGTCAGGAAAGATCTTTGTAGGCCAGTGTGCATTTTTTTTGCCAAGATAAGAGAGTACTCAAACCCATGACTAGGCAAGCACTTGCCTGATTCAAAAGGTTGTGGTTCCAAGTCAGCCAAAATAGAGCCTAGAGCCTCCATCCTTGCCCACCACCAGGTTAATGGGATTTCAGGGAATATGGCTAGCAAGATTTTCTCTGAAAACTCTAATTTAAGTAAATATGCATTTGGCCAGAAGGAAAAATTGACTTACCGGATATTATCGTAAGCTTCAGTTTTCATCAGCTGCATTTTCTTCTAAAGCTTAGAACATTCTGACCTATTTTAATATGACTTTTTATCAGTGTCTTGAATAATCAAGTATCTAGTGTTTCTAATGTCTTCCATGGAGAAGAAAATGACCTAGTGTTAGAGAACATACATATTTGTTTCTCCTTTCCCACACACTGTATCTGTAGTACAGGATTTCTGAGAGTAGGACTGTTTCCTCTTTCTTCATCAATGGCAGCATTAGGTTAATGGTTGGACTTGATGATCTTACAGGACTTTTCCAACCTAAATGATTCTATGATTCTATGATAAAGGACAAAGGGAAGCCTGTTTTTGGGGGTGGGGGGTAACTGGCTAGTTGTTTTATCTTCTATCCCCTGCACCCCTTGCCCCATCAAATCCTGCTGAAAGCAAGTAGTCATGTTAAAGCATTGACAAGACTCTAGTGTAGACTTCTGCTTTAAACTTTGTAAATTAAAAAAGATCACATTACTGAAAAGTAAGCTGCTATCTTTTTGACTTCTAGTCTTATTTAAAGAGCATTGTGTATGTTTAACAACTACATGGAATATAAAAGAGTTTCAGGGACAATATTGCCTCATACACCCTTTTGGAGAAGGACAGGGCTAAGAAGACAGCAGTTGGATGTGTCAGAGCACGTAGCAGAAGTATCAGGCTCCATTTGGCTTCGAAGGACTGAAGAGAAACTGTGGTGTTGAAAGCATTTACAGACAACTGGTAGCCCCAAATCTTTGTGGTACACTATCTGTATGCCACACATGCAGAATACAGAGAGTTCAGAGCCTGAGAACAGGAGGTTGAAAAATTTCCAGGGTGTTAGAGTATGTGGGAGTGGCTGTCTCTGGGCAGCATCAAAATTTTGGAGCGCAACTCTTCTTTCTAAAGGAAATTGCTATTTTTGATATAACAGATGGGTGACCACATGTTTATTTCTCCTCTTCAGCTCTCAGTGGTGTAAGGTAAGAATACTTGATACACTTAAATTAGAAGAGAAACAGTGAAATATAATAATAAAAATCAGGAGTATTTTATTATACACATGATACACATTCTAAATAAAACTCAGGTTAAATCATATATTATGCTGTTTGAACGGGATTGTCCAAATCATACAGATCTTCACCACCACTTGGTTTGAGTTCTGTTTTCACCTGTAGAGTCTGAGTGTTTCTCATCAATTAATTAACGAGTTGTACAAAATGCTTTGTTAGTTATCAGGTTTCTTTTATCCTGTAGGCATTAATATACGCTTTTCCTTAGTTAAATTTACTTCAGCTGGGTTTTTCATGTTTTGAAAACTCAGTACCTCTATTTATGTGGAATTTACTACAGGCTGGCAGTGCTGTCACATATCTGTCAAAGTAGTCACAAATTCAGTTGTTTACTTGAATGATCGTCTTTTCAGGTGGAATCAATTTGCGATAACAGGTTAGATAAATCCAAGGGAACTAATTCTTCTAATATCTGAACAAGGAATTCTGGAGCAACAGAAAATTCTCTGCAGTACAATGAAGAAAAGAGGTGTCCTTAGGAGAAGTTCTTTTGAATGATTAACGGAATGGAACAGACTTCAACAGAAGGAAGGCTTAGAGGAGCTTGTTTTTATAGCTTGGATATATGTTTAATCTTAGCAACAAAAAAGTTAAAAAACCCTAATGAATTGACCAAAAAAAACCCACCCCAAACCAAACAAAAAACTTGAAAAGAAAAACTGGAGGAGGGTGAAGGAGAAAAAATACTATGGAGATATGGCAAGTCTGGGTTTAGGAGTCTTCTTCATGGACTGAATGAGCTCTCCAAAACAGTGAGGAAACTAGAGCAGGACTGAAAGATATTGGCACATATGGCCCCTTTCCAGTGAAGGTGTTACAGTCAGCATGAGCACAGGAAGGTGTTAATACAGTAGAGAATTGTTCCATATATTGTACTATGATCAGCTTCAATCACTAAATCACCACCCTGCATGCACACTCATTAGGGGAAGACCAGCACTGTAGCCTTTGACAGAAGGTGTTTGAACACTGTTTGGCATTAAAATTATTTGGAACATCTCCAAGGGGAAGGAGGAAGTGGGTGACATTTAGAGTTATGGCACTTGTCTTTCCCAGTAACCACTATGTGTGATGGAACCCTGCTTTCCTGGAGATGGCTGGACACCTGCCAGCCGACGGGAAGGAGGGAATGAATTCCTTATCTTGCTTTGCTTGCACACATAGCTTTACCTATTAAACTGCCTTTATCTCAACTTGTGAGTTGCCCCACTTTTACCCTTCCAGTTCTCTACCCCATTTCACTGAGGGGGAATGAATGAGCAGCTTTGTGGAGCTTAGCTGTCTACAGGGGTTAAACCAAAAATATTCAAAAAATACACATATAGCTTTTAATTCTTGAGGGTTGGGTTTACTTTTTTTATATGGTGAAGTACTTTAGAGAGAGAAAAAAAAGTTTAAACCTCTGAAATCAAAAGGTCTAATCTTTAATAATAAAATTGAGGTTTCACATGCACACAGACAGACATGCATCTCACTGAAAGCTGATTTTTTTTTCAGACTGAAGAATCACCTATTTAAATTTCAAATTGCATGGGCCTTATTAATGCTAGAAGATTTGGGCTAGGAATTGTGCTATGAATCTTACATCTCTCTTACATATATTTTAGAGGTCCATGTGAAAGAAGTGGAACTTCTGTCATGTCCAGACTGTCAAATGGGGAAATGTTGATTTATATTTTGAAAACATAATCTGGGAAAGATATCAGTTCAAAGAAATATTATTAAAAATCATCCTGGTGGATAGCTTGAGTAGGGAAGAGAAAACCACAGGTCACCATCCCAACCATTCCAGATTTGGACGGGGACATGGGCTATCTTTTGAATATCTTTGATCAGTTGGAGGACCTCTTTGCCTACATCATCTATTTCTAAACAACAGTTGGAGACATTTAGTTTCCCACGTACCCCTCCCTCTTTGGCTAACAAGTAATCTAGGACCATGTGGTGCTGAAGGATTGCCGTGCACATCTGTTGGGACTGCAGGATCAAGAGATCTATTGCATTGGCAGTCTTATGGGTGATAATTTCTAGGGCTGCCTGCAGTCTGATTATCCGATTTAAATTATAAATGGGTTCCCTTGCTGCCAATATTGGTTCATGAGGGTTCCAGGTGGCGGGTCCATAATGTTGGATTATCCGCTCCAGATGCCGCTCATTGTTCCCCCACTTTTGCGTCCCTCCCAAATTGACTTCAATAAATCACGTCTTATAGGCAATACTTCTATCTCCGAGGTTGTCATATAGTTTTACCCCCAACTGAGGTCCACCCGTCTCTGGCAAAAGGAAGAACACAGGTCAGATGACTGCTATGTAGTAGACTCCTGACCACCCTGTGGGTAAATGTGTGTATGCGGTGTGCCCAAATATCCAATAATGTCCTTTCCTCACCCAGACACTGTCAACATATGGTCCCATCACTGTTTTGGGGAACTGAAAATAAATTGTGTCTCTGTCGCTCAGGGGATTGAAGAACTGGGTTGCACAGTTATCCATTCGGCCAGTGCAATACCAAATGCCTGAATCGTTTTTCCACTTACAAGTTTGCTTGTAAGGGGAATGATTAGGTCATTGGAGGGATCGTGTTTCATTTTTGTTTGACCAATACCCCTTAAATCCCTGATTATGCCCGGTTTCATTCAGCCACATCCATACACAGATATCATTCTCTTTGTTGACTAGCTTCTGAGTGAGCGTCCATTGACATTTACTCTCCCCCATGTAGATCCCTCCCCTCTGAGTGCAGTTCAGGCAACACTGCCCTACAGCAGGAAACTGAATTGGCCATGTCTCACTATCACCCCAAGTGTCATCGGTTACTTCACTGTAGTTGCTTACAATGTGGGCTTGGGTAAGAGATGTGGACATCCAGGGCCAACTCAATAGCCCCAGAGGTCCTCCACAAACCCAGCAATGACTCAAATTAAAAGTGTGGCTTACCACTCTGGCCAATAGTACATTATCTTTAAAAGGGTCATAAGGATCTGGGGAAAGTGGAGCAATAGGTCTCTCGTCGCTTTTATAGAGACCTCCCTGAATTAGGATACCCAATAATAACATGCACATCCTGATCAGGCCATGATTGATATCTGGTCAGCTTCTTCCAGGAGAGTGTGTGTTCTTGGGTCAGTCGCTCTGCCCTAAAATAACAGAAACAAATCCGCTCCTCTGGTCAGAAGGAAGGAATAATCCATTTAGTGTAAATTTTATCGACCCTCCCACTAGCATCTTTTGCTTTCCAGGTGTATTTGCTTGTCGGTACATCTAATACCAATGGTACAGCTCCCACAGTAGGGAGTTCAACTGGAACAGGTTGTCTGGGGAAGTGGGATGGTTTGTCAGGGTAATCAGGGTTCTGTGAGGTAGGCACAATTGTTGGGGCTTGGGGGCAAAACACCATGATTTTTGGGCATCCATTTGTTCCCCAGCCACTCTTGACACTGGTTACTGCATCTCCCACCCAGTCAGCCCATCCAGGTTTGTGCAGTTTCAGGAAGAGTTTGAGTAACCCATTTGTTCTTTCCAAGATCCCATTCCCTTGCGGGTAGTACGGGGTATGGAACACCCACGTAATTCCCTCCCAGGCTGCCCATTCCTGAACTAGGCTGTGAAGTGTGACCCGTTATGAATTGCCTGTGGTTTGGGGAAGATCCCAAACCATTCCTTTAGGGCCTTCAGAGCATTCTCCCCGGTCGCCTCAGCACATGCTTTAGCCTGTGCTAGTCCGGATACTATTTCAACACCCACTAGTATATAACATTTCCCTTCTGCTGTTACATTATGCTGCCTATTCTACGTGTGAAATAAAATAATCAAAGAAATATAGTTCATAATTTGCTTAAAATAAGCTGCAGTTCTCCACCATTTTTAAGATTGAGGTGAAATACAGTTTATACTACTCCCCTGAGTGGCAATACTGTTGTTCCCATTGGAAAACAAAGGTGTTGATGGGTGATTAGTATATCCTAGAATGATATATTCCCAGTTACAGTGTTTAAGTCTAATTATGTGTTTAGCAAACATACCTAATAGACATGTTACTGGTTCTGTCTTCTTGCGGTGTCAGTAGCCTATTCCTAGACAATATGAGTCCTGTTAAATCTGACATGCACAGTTTGAACTTATTATTTCTGTTTCAGATTTTGTGACCTTTCATGAGTCAAATGAACAAAGATACGTGACTGCATATGTGCTTTTTGTAGTCCATGTTAAGTAAATGTATTTACCTCCACATTTGCCCTTTCATGAGAGTGCATAAGGAGTCTTCAAATTTCAGTTGATGTGATCTAAATCAATTTTGTGTCTATGCTTTACGCTAATTACCAATATTGTTACCTTAGGGGCTTGAGGTTTTGGGGAGGGTGGATGGGTTATTTGGTGGGAAATATTTTTAGCTTTTGTTATCAATTCTGTTAGACTGTCTATATTTGTGTCTAGAAAGACCTTAATATAAAAACACAGCTACTAGATCCAATTAACAAGTAAGAGAATAGGATTTCTTACAGAAGCCTGCAAGTTTTCAAAGTGCTATTACTTTTTTTGAAAGAATCCAGATTACTTGCAATCTAGTTTTTATGCCTTTGAAACATAAAACCTTTGAAAAGAAATTTAGTCAGAGCAAAGTAAGAATTGACATGTACAGCATGTCACCCCTATTGTATACTCTGCATAAATTTTCTTTTATTTTTAGAATGAGGAACAGGAAAATTTCTAATCCAGAACAGTAACTCTCCATGTAGTTTTCACTGCACCTCAGCTAATAAATTGATACTAGAACTTGCTATATTAATGAGTAGACACTTAAAAGCTGAAGCTACTTACATCTATCTTGTTTTTAAGATATCCCATGTTTGCTTTAGGTGAAAAATGTTTTTTTCTTTAGTTTCAAACTGGTCATATTTTAGTGTTTTATCTTTTCTCCTTGTAGCATTTTTCTTTATTCCGTTCTCAGTTCTGAAATCTTAGCAGCGTCTTTTACATTTACATTTTTAAAGCTCCCATTGGAGGAGTAATTTTTTTTCCGGTATTTTCCATGCTTTGGAGACAGAATACAAAACCAAAGAGTCAGACAAAGCAATTACATACAAATTACAAACCCAAATGTCAGAATAAATTAGTAGGTTTCCCAAGGGATAATTTGCATTTATTGGGTTCTAATGTGAAAAAGAATAAAACATCAACACTTATAGTAAGATTAGACTCCCAAAAAATCTCCAGAGGTATTTCTCCTTTTACAAAATGCATGACACCTAAGTTTCTATTTGATCAGTGAGATGATAAAGTTTGCTATGGATCAGGCCACCCAACTCACAATATTTCTAACAGTGCTACTCCTAGCAACTTAGAGTGGAAGTTTCTTTTTAAACATTCCTTTTCCCTTCACGTAAGTGATGGTTTATGCATAAGAAGTACAAGTATTTAGTATCCTTTCAAATCACTGGGGGAATATTTTTTATTTCTGCATAAACGATAAAATAGCAAGCTCTTATTAGTATTTAAACTCAGGTAAATTTGGTGAAATAACTTGTATAGGCTTAATTCCCATTATGTGGAAGGAAATTTATGATCTTTTTTCCCAGTTGTCAGCTATCCTCTGAAGGTATGAAATAAAATCCTAATGCTACTAATGCTTATTGTCTTGCCTGATTTTAACTGAAGTCTTCTTTTACTCATCTTCTTGTGGAAATAAACATTCTAACCCTTTCTTTTTCTTTTAAGACTGCTTATATCAGAATGAGTATTTGTTTTTCCAGATGAGAATGGTCTTTGCTGTAACACCTTCCATTTCAGGTTTATAGATTTTGTGAAATTCACAAGGTAAAGTGTCAAGACAGATTGAGATAAAAGTATGCTCTAAGACATTTTCTGAATAAATGGAAAGAACTTTTTTCAAGGACTTATCCCTATTTGCAGATCACCAGGAATAGGAACAGAGTGCACAAATTGAAATGTTAAGTCTCACCCTGCTATTAAATTAAACTTGAAGCAATATCTGTTCCCAGGGATCTGGTTGTACAACTGGAATCTAACTCCAGCATATTCATGTCTACACTGAAGTAGTAAATCAGGTTTTAGGGACAAACTAATCTTACAGATTCCATCCCAAATAGCTGCTGGGAAATTCAGAGCAGAAATGTCTCACCAAGGTTGTTGTTCAAGACTACTCACCACCTAGAGAATGCTCCTTGCTGTCCACCATACATAAAGCTCTGATTTCTCTCTATCTCTGAAATCTCTCCTGCTTTCTACAGGAAAACTCACTAACTCCATTGGATCATAATCTGCAAATGATAATAGCATTGTTTTCCTTCATCTTTAAAGACATTTAGATTAAAAAACCAAAACAAAATAATACAAAAGGTTAATTTCAAAATGTTTTAAAATATCTCTCTGATATATTTCAAGTTGACAGAATGGTTTTGGCTGAAGGAGATACAGATGTTTGAATGTCCTCCAATCCTCATTCTGTTTTATTGTATAGGATATGACAGTTCAAGTATGAAGCTCAAAAGCAGCAGCCTGCTGTGATGCTACTGGTAGCATTCACATTACAACTTTTAGACAGATTAAAATGTCTAGAGTTATAAATTATTATCTGTTGCACTGTCAAATGACTCTAGTTCTCTAGATAACTTTAGCTTCTTAGCTGCTGGATCACTCTAATGCTCACTTCAGATTTTGCTTAAACCAACATTCTGACAACTACACTAAATTGTGTTTTCACTGATATTCTTAAAATAAGGACAAAACTAAGCCCAGTTGTTAGAAGTATCTTACGTTGTTCCTTTCTCTCTTACTGACAGCTTTTTCATTACGTGTTTCTGTCCTGGTTTCGGCTGGGATAGAGTTAATTTTCTTCACAGAAGCTAGCATAGTGCTGTGCTTTGGATTTAGTACTAGAAGAATGTTGATAACACGCTGATGTTTTTAGTTGTTGCCAAGCAGTGCTCAGACTGCTCAAGGACTTTTTGAGATTCTCCTGCTCGGCCAGGTGCATAACAAGCTGGGAGGGAGCACAGCTAGGACCCAAACTGTCCAAAGAGCTATTCCATACCATAGAACGTCATGCTCGGGGGGGTTGGTGGGTCGGTCGGTCGCGGGGGGAGTGATCGCTGCTCGGGTACTGATCACTGCTCGGGACGGGCTGGGCATCGGTCGGAGGGTGGTGAGCAATTGCACTGTGCATCATTCGTTTTGTATATTCTGTATATTTTGTTATCATTCTCATTATTACTATTATTATTATTTTCTCTTATTAAACTGTCTTTATCTCAGCCCTCGGCTCTAACCTTTTTTCCCCTTCCCGATTCTCTTCCCCATCCCACTGGGGGGGGGGGGGGAGTGAGCGAGCAGCTGCGTGGTGCTTAGTTGCCAGCCGGGTTAAACCACGACAGTCCTTTTTGGCGCCCAAACAGGGACTCGAAGGGCTTGAGATAACGACAGAGTAACCGGAGTATATTAAGGAATTTATATCTGTTAAATAGTTGTGGGTTGCAATTTGATTCATTTGTTCTTGATCTTAGCTTATCCGATCTGCACCATGCTCCCTCCTTTGCTGTACTTGTTAAAAGTTGGTGTTGGTTTTTGCAGTTTGTTATGCTCTGTGGTGACCAGACATGTTTTGCTTGGGAAACTTGAAAATTTAACTGGTATTTGGGTTTCTGTCGATGTCTGTACTGCACTTTGGGTCCACCTTGCGGGGAATATTAGCAATTATACATGGGACTCTGAAAAGTTTGTTCTGGAGGGAATACAGAATGGCACTTTTTCTGCCTTCTTTGATGATGTTTCCTCCTTCACTACAATAACTTTTCAGTATCTTGAACATCCTTGGATAGTTAAGGTATATCTATTGATATCTATTTGGAATATTGTTTCAGTTTTGTCCAAAGTTAGTAAGCAACTTAATAATACCATCCAGAGGTCTGCCCCAGGGCTGGATAGTTATGAGTGGCAGGGTATTTGGAGTAGTATGGGTAAATGCCTAGAACGATGGGCACCTCCAATGTTTTGGAAATTCACTCCTGAACAAGTGCAGAATCCTGAAAAACTAGTAGAGTATTTGGAAAAGGTATGCTGTCACCCTGGCAATTCTAAGCAAACACAAATCACTGCAATGTGCTGGGGCCTGGCCCATGCTTACCGAACCCTGTTCAACATGATTCAACACATCCAAAGGGAACAGAAAGTCTCTGGATCTGATGATAAGGCCACAGCTACTCTAACCCTGGCCACAGCCACTGCAGCTACTCCAACCCCGGCCACTGTTGTGGTGGCAATCGGCACTTGTTGTTCCTCAACACTCAGCAACCCCACAACAGTTTCGATCACATTTGACTTCTTACATCCATTTAGAAGACGACTGTTCCATATATCAAACAGTAGGATTAACACGCTAAACCATGATATTTTGGAGGGTGGTTTACCCGTAAATACTAGAGAGCAAATATCTGATTCCTGTATAATTTTGGCTCTCAGAAATTTTAAAAATATATTTGACTATAGAGGTAGTTCTTGATGAGAGAAATGACAGGACAGCAAAATGACACATGTTTTGGACCATAGCTTTAATTCTGCCTTAGTTTCTAAATTTACAACTTTTAATGATATCAGATAGCTGATAACATCTCTCCTTTGTGACATTATCACCATGGTATTCTTAAAGACATCAGAAGTATGATCATATTCTGTGCATCTGATTCACTTAATCCTTGATTTTTAAAAAATATATTTTGTAATTATGTGGCATTGCAGGACAAGTGTTGTAAGCATAAATCATAATTTCTGTGCTGAAACCAGTCATTCACATTTTTTTTATTAGATTAGATTTTCTTCCACAATCAATTCCTGGGTAATGTTCCAGCACATTCTGAATAACCTCCACTAATTCTTTTATTATAAAGCACTCTTGCTACACATGAGAAAAAAAATAAGAAAGAAATTTAACATGTTGGAATCACTTAAGAAAGTATTCCAAGTGGCAGGAACATAGAATCCTGGTGTTTTTCCTAATTGCTCTTGCTTTCTTCCTCGTATGAAAAGATTTAGCTTTTTTAGAGGCATTAGAAAATATTTTGCACCTTGTGGTATGCAGGGGGTTGGGATGACATGAATACTTTGGGAGCTTTTAGACAGGGTGTTGCCTAGAGTTTGCACTAGACAGCCTCAGGCAGTCCCTTTAAATTCTTTTTTTCTTCTTTGAGACAGTATTCTGAGTTCCAATGCACCTTGTTCCACTGTTATTATTTTGAGCTTTATACCTATTCCAGCTTCCTGAATCAGTGTCCCATAACAGAGAATTTTCAAGAGTTTGTATATGGCTTTGTAGTTCATAAGTGGAATGACAGAAATTGCAAAATACAAATAAGTTACACCTACCTGCAAAGTCGGAGTTACTTTTTGGCTTCATTACAGTCCTGTCTTACTGTAGAACCTAAAACCTCAAATCTGGGAACTTGCTTGAACAAGCCACCGAAAGACAACACATGCCACAAATGGCCTGAAGGTCCCTAACAGCTAAGGGTTTATTGACACAGAGCATTGTATGCTTCCATAGACATTTAAGATTAAAAAAAGACTAGGGAGAGGTTTCATATTCTAAACATGACTTTAGATTTTTAAATTAAAAATAACCAGAAAAACAAATATAGAAAATGATGTCTTCTTTTTTTTAAAGAATAACACTCATGGAGATAAATTCCCTGACAGTTTTTACCTCCTAACTGTAAAGCTGCAATCAAACAGCAGATTTAAGTAAATTCTAATGGAGGTTTAGTGATCACTACAGTTTTTATGGTGGTAAGTGCCAGTAGATTCTGCGAAAATACAGGCCCAGGTAATAAAGAGTAGCTCTCTGAGTACCTTAAGGAAAGAAGGCGACTTTGAGGTAATTGTTTCTATGAGGAAGCAGGAAATCCACACAAGCAAGAATGCTCATGCCTTAGATTTGTAGGAAATAAAAGGGTCATTCTTCTCCTTTTGCAGATTCTGTTCTTGGAGGATCTAAACATCTTTACACACCTGCTTTATGCATGGACACTATAACTAACATCTGTTGTGTAGCTTTATCTTCTTTTTTTCTATTTTTAGGCTTCTTGATATAATTTGGAAAGCTTAGTGAAGGTCTTTGTGATTGCAATAATTTGCCTTTTGGGCAAGACTTCAGGATTCACTCGAATTCAGGAGTCTTACTAGGAAGGATACTTGCACATCACACATATTTACAGAGAAAATGCATTTTAAAAAAGCTGGAAGAAGTGGAGGTTCAGTTAGATTTTCCTGATCATAGGATTATTTAAGATAAGTTAAAAACTTGTACCATCCATTTTTCCAACTTATTTTAGAATGTAAATATCTTACAGTGAAGGAACCTAGCAGGACTATGGAAGGATGTTGCTTTTTAAGAGACTTCTAGAAGTCAATGCTTTTCACATAAACCCAATGGATTTCACAAAAACTTATGCAGGTGTAGTTTATTCTCAACTCTATAACACAAATGTCCTTCCATAATGGGACTCAGTTTTGCTTGTAGTAATACACTGAGGAGAAGCTTGAGTATTTTCAGCTCATTGGTGTGACAGCAGAGCTTGAGTCTCCACAATTCAATTGCTCTCCCAAATTAATATTTCTGGTACAAAATAGGGCTATAAGTCATAAATGCAAATGCAGAACTGCAACATGAAAACATGTGCCCATTAACACCTGAAAAATATTTGTCATAATTGCATGCTGTAATTGTTATATGTAAAGTAATTTATATATTTATGTCCATTGTGGTCATTTTTACAAGGTATGCAGTTACACACATATTTAGGCAAAGAGTTGCATGAGCTTTTTCTCAATACATTTAAAATCTGAATTGACTAATTATTCCCACAATCTCTAGCAGGTTTGAAGGAGGCTCTTAGGCAATAATTTCTGAAGTGCTACTACAGATGTAATCAAACTGCTTTATTTTTTAAGCCACAAAACAGATATTTTAAATCATTAGAATCTGAGCTATTACAATTTATTTTTCAGTAAAGAAACTGATTTTTAACATTTCTTAAAGTGTGCATAGAGTGTGGGTGGAGTCCTCTGAATTTAGATAAAAGTACCTCAATCTTCTTTCTTCATAGAGCACTCTAAAATGTAGGATTTTTTTTTTCTATAATGAAATGTAACAGCATCTGAAAGTATTTCATTTATAGCTTTCTAAACATTTTTTTGAAATGCCTTTTGGAGATAAGAAAGGAAGACATGAGAGAGTAAATGGTGCATGAAGTAGGCAATGCAGTGTGAAAGTGTGAAACAGCAATAAACATAGTGGTGAAAAGACACGGGTTTTATAGATATATCTTTTGCAGAATGTGAAGTAAAGCAGCAGCTTTCTGTGACAGCTTTTCCCAAATCCTTGTTAGGATTATAAAATAATAAAATGGAATTTAAATTACTAAAGATTTATCCTTTCAGTTCAGCCCTATCTTTGCCAGTTTGATTAATTATTTAAGCATCATGAGACAGAAACATCAGGGGAAATGAAGACAATCTTAAAATATTCGGTGGTAACCAAAGGATGGGAAGACATTTGTTTCTGAGTCTTCTCTACCACACATACATGGCTCAACTTCCAAATGGTTCACGGTGTGTATGAATGTCTTTGTTTCTTCACTACAGTTCTGAGAGTCTTGAAGACTATGACAAGATTTTAATGATACAGAGTTTAATTTTCAGTGATATAGAACAACTTTCTATTCTGTTGTGGTAGGTTCCTCAGTCCATGCATTTTTCTAAAACATAACTGAGTCTTCCAACTTTTCTTGCGAGAGGAAATAGGGTTTCACTAGACATTTTTCATTAGATATTATTCAATCTTTCATTTGTTGATGAAATCTCTAAAAAGGAACAAAAAATATAAATGTTGTTCTTAGATTGATACTTAATGGAAGACGTGGTTTTGAATATACTTCAGATATAAGCAGTGCAACTCAAAATTGTTCTTTGTAGTCAAATATGAAAACATCAAAGTGCTTTTTCAACAATTAAATAGTTTCAAAATACAATGCAGAATTAAGACAGAAAGGGTAAAAATAATTCAACTATGACAGATAATTATTTATTTTTTTAAAAAAAGGTTTATTTATTGGGGGAGGGAGTGCTGCTCTTTTAAAAGCAGCACTAGTTCTAGTTAAACCTAGATATTTACCATTGTTGTTGGATTTTGCAATATGGAATAACACTAGCCAGGAAATTCTTAGTGATCTGTCCCCATGTTGACACTAGCCGATGACTTGAATACTTTCCTGAAAACTGTGAACAAAAATCCAAATGCCTTTTTCATGGCAATGGTTTGAACCAAAATCCTCATATTTGAGGAAATGATCCTTGGCACTCCTGGTCAGCATCTGTCTTTAAAAGAACATACTGGATTGGTGTCCTGGACAGATAAGTAGGTATTTGTCTTACTTGTTTCCTGTGATTCTGAAAAAAAAGTATTTTTTTGTCAAACCCTTTTGGCACACTTGACACAGAAAATTTTGTCTGTTTTACAGAAGAAAGAGAGAAACATACAGAAGCATGGGTTAGAGTCTCAGAATTGCACAGTGTTTAATTCTGTTAATTCCTAATAATTTCAATTGCATAAGAGGGGGCTAGTTATTTATTTTGTACTTCTGAGAAGCCAGGCTAGATCTCTAATAACAAGATCTGCCATGACCCAAGTGTGAAGCCCAGGTTTCCCAAGACCTCAGGTAATTTTCTGTTGTAGTACTCCTATTTAACCAATATGACTCATTCCACAACTGCAGATTAAGGATTAAATGAAGTACAGGAATTTTGGTCTATTAGTGACTGATGGATTATAAGGGAAATTTTCACTTCTCTCATGTGTAATTTATGAAAAATGAATTTAGCCATATTTATTTTTTTAAAATGGATGTATCTGACAATCTGCATAATATACACTTTTAAAATGCTTGAGCTGTGTAATCACATATGCATTTTGTATCAACCTTGTTATTTTAGGCTGCACATTTATACTGCAAACTAGATGTCAAACATTAAAAGAAAGTGTCCTGTTACAGAAAAGGATGTTAAATTACTTAAATGCATAAAAGGACACTACAGATTCATATTAACAAGATACCAAGAAGTGACATTACAAAAAGGTGCATACTGCACTAACAGAATTAAGTGGTAGGATTCCTAATTTCTTAAATATCATGACTACTTCAGCTTTGACTATGGAAAATTGGTTCATGAAAAAATTTAATCATGATGCTTTTAATACAATCTGAAAGATAGGGCAATCAAAAAACTGAGGGTTTTTTTTTTAGTAGTGTGGTTGTATAAGGCTTCAGGAAAGTCCATTTCAAAGAACTAAAATACATAAGACATAGCTGGATGAATTACATCTCTCTGAGAAGTCACTTCATAACTTCACCACATGTGGAAGACATAAAAACACAGATGTAACCTTTTTCATGGATCATTTTACCAGGATAACCACAAAAATGTAGAAGAGCTTCTTGCAAATTATTAAGATCTTACTCTTCTGGGTTTTTTATACCATATTATTTTTCCATTTTATTGCAAGTTATTAATATAGTCTATTCTATAATGCAAAGTGCATATTAATTAAGTTGTGCTGCATGTATTTAACACACTAGATATGTTGCTTACTTACGAATCCTTTATTTAAGGACCACAGCATGTACATAGTTGCACCTGATTTACAGCTCCTAGAACTGTTTTGTGTTTGCTATTGTTGTCTGTGTCTTCTGAATTTTCTCATTGTATGCAAATGGATCAAAAGACTCTTGTTACCTTATTCTCACACTAATGGTGATAGTCTCCCAGATTCTTTGGCTCACTCTGCTAAAGGAAAAGAAAGTATATATTAGAAATATTATTAGATTAGCTGATCCTGTCTAAGTTGTGCTTTCTTTTCCTTCCTTCTTTTAATGACCAGTTTTCCCCTATTTTTTTTGTTTATGTGTCTGACACATGAATAGTTAAAGAATCAAGAATACTGCTAGCAATGTCCATATTTGAAAGTCAGATGAAAATCAACAGTGGACAGGACCTTGGAACATATTTTACAACAGTAACATACAATAATATGCTGGCTTTAAAAAAGTATCTTTGGAAGCGCATGGATCTTGTTACCCCGTTAAACCTTTAAGATTTTAACAATTACAAGTTTGCAAGGCAATGTTTCCAGTCCTTCCCTTCCATAGTATTTCCTGCTTCCTCTGGTTCTGGTACCTTCTTCTATTAAAAAACCTAAGAATGTTTTTGATCCTTGGTTTCACTGTTTAGTGACCTGACTTTACCGAATTTTCTAGCCTGCATTACCTTACAAACTGAGATAACTCACAAACCAGTTATTGACAAATCTGCCACCCTCAATGACTTATTGTCTCATAAAACCTTAAATTATTACTGCAAATGTTAGTAACCTGTGATCTACTGAGGAAATTAGTGTAACATAATTCAGTTTTCTCATAAATCTAAAAACTGTGCATATTTAATAAAGTTGATGGAAATCAATTTAAACAGTTAAAAAATATTATTATTTTGTCTCATGTTAGTAGAACAGCATAACTCAAATGTAATTATAATAGTAGTCTTACAACTAAATGTATTATTGCTAACCAAAACTGCCTTGGAATCTAATTTCTTTTGGGGGGGAGGGAAAGGGGGGGGTGGGAGGACACTGTGTTGTACAGTATTATCTTAACATTTAGATTGGCCTGTCATGATTAATATAGGAATAAATTAAAGGAGAGTTTTGTAGGAGTGCCACAGAAAGCACAAAGAGATGATGCAATTGGGAAAGGACAGGATGCTAAAGGTGGCTGGGTTTCCCTGGATCGACATCCTGCTCCTTCTGTCCCGAAGCTCCCATTTTTCAGGTGTTGACTTCCTAATTCCTCATTTCCCATTTTTCCTTCCCACCAGAAACACCCTCCACAATTCTCCACCCCACCTTGTTCCCCTCCTGGAGGTACCTGTAAGTGCATCCTGCCACAAAACACATGGCAAACTTGGATCTGCTCCTCCAACATGGCAGTTTTATTCCACATTTAAAAATAGTTGTAGAAGCAGTTGTGTGCTTCCACAGTCAGAGGTAATGCTTGCTGCTGCCCTTTCCTGACTACAATGTTTCTTCCCAGGCCCTGATACCCATCTGAGCTCTGAAGTTTCTCCAGAGCCAGCACCCTGCCCTCAGTCTCTTGTAGCCACCATTGCTCTGGTTGCCAACACTGCTGCACCTGTCCTATGTTCTCTCTTGCTCTGCTAACAAGACTCGAGGCAAGACTCCTCCTGGCAGGGCTTACAAACCCCAGACTCAGGAGTTACTTACCAAAGCTGGCATGGAGAGGACTGTGACAGCAGAAAATGCAGGCATAGCTGAGGGAAAATAGACCCCAAATTATTTGTGACGTCCAGGGGGAAAAAATTCTATACACCTTATGCAGAATGTTCTGGGTATTTCACTTGTAAAACAGCTGCAGAAATGCCAGGAATAGGAATCTGACTGTTGGAGCCCTAATTAAGGAAGACCAACATGAAGAAAGCAAAAATGCATTTACACAGATCCATCAGGACGTTGCTGCTCCTTGGAGCAAAAACTGGGGGATCTCTCCCAGCCGTCAGGATGTAGCAATAACTACGAATAAGGCTGATTGCCTTGAGTTACTGAAGTAAATCCTCCTAGAAGACCAGCAGAAGCCCTGTGTGAACTACTGTGTGTATTCATTGATCTGTACTGGTTCTTATTTGTAGGTTCCACAATTAGAACTTGTCCTTCCTAATTTTTATTGTATTTTATACATTTATTTTCTCTTCTTATTCTCCCCTGTGCATTTTCTGCTGGCAAGGGTTCTTTTCCCCTGAGTTGTCATCTTTATTACATAGTGGATGTTTTTTAAATTCTTAACACAGTATTTATTTCAGTCTTGTGTTTATTTGTTCTGTGAAACTTATGAGCAACCAGACCTGAAAAAAGTTGTAAACCAGCACATCTTATTTTTAATTTTTTCTAGTGATGCTCACAGTGCTGCAAGTTCTTTTGTCATACCCTCTTGATTGATTTTTCTGTTACTTCCACTTGTTTCTAATTAAGTAGATATTTGAACTGCATATGCCACTTACTGTGCTACTTAGTTACACTAAGTTATCCTAACACCCTCCCCTTAATTTGGCTTAAAATATTTCAATCCAGATCTTCATAGTTGCAGAAGTTAAAACATTTACCTTGCACTATTAAAGCTTAATATAAATATTCAATTAACACAATGATTAAGCTTTCATTGTGAATGTTTTAAGGTTCAATCGTTTCTTGACTGTTAAATTTTGCAAATTGACTTGGCTAATAAAGACAATTAAACCTACCTAATGAAACTGTATATAGAAAGCAATTTATTTAAATTTAGTTACAGAAAATATCATATGATTCATTTATTATAACAAATAATAAATGTAATAATGCTTGGATTGGCTATAAGAGTATTGATAAACTATGTACAGATTAACCTACATAAAGTTGGTAACTTTTATGTCAGAAGCTGAGGCCTGTTCTGTACTGTTACTATAAAATACACAAAGATTTAACAGGATACCAGGAACATCAATTCTCTCATGGATATGAGAAAGAAAGGAGTAGAAGATGAATAAGAGCTTGTGTTCCTGAATTTCATTCACCCTCCTAAAAGTTTTAGTAAAACAAAATAACACGGTCTCATCTTCCAGTTTCAGTAAGGAAAATGAGTTGGAACATCTGATACTAAAATATTAGCCTTAAAATGGGTTTTAAAATGTTTTAATAAAAATATTAAATGAACAAGAACATACATAATACACAGCTTGAAAAAAGGAACAAAAAAAATGCCAACTTCAAACAATTCACAATAAAAGATAAAAATAAATAAACTACAACAGAAAACAACCATTTTATAGGAAGAAAATATTTTTTCTTAATTTTTAATTGGCTTCAGAATGCTATTAAAAAAATTATGCATTATGGTATTGATCACAAATTAAATGGAAAGCTGAATTAGTTTTATACACAAGCCATCCTTAAATGCAAGAAAGCAGATTTTAGACTTCTGGCAGCTTTGTAAGGTTTTTTTTTATAATTGCAGAGTCTAAATCTGACAGTGTATGTGGACTAAAAGAGAAAATAAAGTAAAAACATAAACAGCATGAAATTATATTTCTGAATAAAACTATAAGGTAGGCAGGTATTGAAGGGTTACCTTCAATATATGTATAGAACTCTGGTATATGGATGCACTTGGTTCAGTGCTTCACATCTCTGAACAAAGAACTACACTCAGTCTTGTATAAGTAGGGGAAAATATTAATACCCAGATATGTGCTGAAACTCTGATCCACACTTTCTCATCAGAAAAAAAAAATATTGAATATATTTCTCTGGTGTGGAAGTCGTCTTCTTTAACGGAAATGTGCTGTAAGGCACAACACAATGAGGTTCAATAAGGTGCTGAGATAAGGAAGATGAAATCTGGGAACTTTCCTGATATGTGTTAGGTATGATTGTATGTACTAAATTGTAAAAGCAAGGCAAGATAAGTTATGACAGATCTTTTTCATATAGAGCTATTTTATTTTTATCCATAAATTTGTGCATAGCCCACATTCTTGCTCTTATTCTTTTTCTGATGTTTCCTTATGTTGACACCTTATGGGGGTTCTGTCAGTGCTAAAATTCCAGTATTAAATTGTGGTAAGGATTGGCCCTTCAGCATATTTTCCTGTCAAGGTGTATACATCTTCTGAGAAAAACACTAAGCTAGTCATAATCCTAGAAGAAACTTGCATCACAGAACAGGTTTTTTCACATATAATTGAATTCTAACATATTAAGAATCACAACAGCAGAAGTTGAAATCGACAGGAGCTTTGTTTGGCAAACAGAACACATACTCTCTCTCTATATATATTTACAGCCTTCAAATAAACACTACTTCTTACATGAGATGGTCTTCACTCATTTGAGCTCTGCAAAAGATCAACATACCTAATATCTTTAGATCATCACATAAGAAAATGTTTTCATCTCACTAAAGCTGAGTTTTGTAAAATTGTAAATTGTAAAACTTGAGGTGTTACTATGTTTTTTTTTCTTCAGTTAAACACTACTTTTCAGGATGCATTTACAGAAGCTAGTAATATGACAAACAGAATAAGAAAAATATTTGTCATGGTATAGGGCAAGAGAGTGTACTGGTGCTAAATTATATGTTTTTAATTTTACTCTTCTAAACCTGATTTTTATACAACCTGCACTATTTTGTGGGCTAAGAAATAGAGGTAAGGCTTGAGAAGATCTAGTCTGTCCAGGTCATTATGCCCTCAAAGTTGTCTAGTGGGATTTTTTACCACAAAATCCAGAAGAGTGTCTGTGTAAAAAGAACTTTTAGGATTAAAGGTAAGAGTCAGAGAAGATAAGAGATTACAGAATTATTTTATTTTCAAAGGTCTTTCCTGTCTTGATTTTAATCTGTCTCTCCTTAGTAGCAATGACAAAATGAGCCTTAAAGTATTTTTTGACAAATGTTCTGTTTCTAGGAAAAACACAGCAAAACAAGTACTTGGAAATGAGTGACAAGATCCTACGAGACTGTCTTCTTAGAAATTTAAAAAAATGTTCAAGTTCCACAACTAATGAACAGCCACAGTATGAAAAGAAAAGAAAACTAGTTTCTCTGTTTGCTGGAGCTTTGTTGCCATTTTGGTGGGGGTTACAAAGGGTTTCCATACACAGCTTTACAAGTAATTTCTTAGTGTATTCAAATGTAACTTCAAAAAATCTATGCAAGCTGCAACCTAGCAAACCATTTTAACTATGGCAACAGTATACATCAGTAAATTTTAGATATGCAGCACACCATCAGTGTCAGTAAAGTGCAATTATGTGGCAATACTAGCTGTAAGCTCTATATTTTAATTTATTTTATTGTATGTTATTATTACTTATTCTTATCTGTTTACATGAATTACAATATTTGTAATTCAGTACTGAATTAGATTATATATGTAATTTCAGTACTGAATCTATGTTACAACTTATTACAATGGGTTCAGAATCCAATTTTTAGCATATTGCAAAAGTTTGGAATTGTCAATAACTTAGGAAACAAATCTCATTTTTTTTGAGGTTTATTAATAATAGCAGCCAGAGAAATTAAGAAGTGACCTAAAAACCAGAATTTGAATTTAACATGGCAATGGTATTCCAAAAAACATAGTAAATTGTAATAAATTAATTTCTTTTTTCCACTCACAGAAAACATTAGTTGAAGTATTGAAATATACATAACACTGAAATATGTTTTCATCATAATTTCCATATAACCTCTCTGTACTCTTCTGACAGTGAATCTCAGGTGGTTCATGGCTCAAAATCACTTTGTATCATATCTGACTGTGAAAAAAACAGCTTACTGCCAGTTTCTCCCACACACCTTGCCAGGCCTTGCCAATTATATTTTTTTCCAAGCAGTACAAATGGCCTCTTTGTACTCTGTTCTCCACTGACAAGCTGCAAATGTGAATTAAGGTCCAGCTCCCAACATTCTGCTTCTTGGCTCCATGGAATAGGAAGCATTTAAAACAATTCTTCTAAGGAAATATTGGGAGGTCAAACTAAACTAGTGAGGTTGTAAACAAAATGTTGATTACCTGACTGCTGTAAACTGACAGTCCTGTGGCATTTTTAAAACATCATATGTACATCCTTGGACATGCGAGGTCTACAGGGTTGAATGGAATAATTCATTTCTCTTGCAGCTGTTTTTGGCTCATTTTGTAAACTCGGGTGGACAGTATTGCATTTGCTTTAGATGATTCTATTTAGGGGCAACATGGAAAGATCATTATTTGTGTGCAGGTGATTCTTGTTCTACTGATGTTCCACTAATGATGCTTACAATCTTTACTGTCCTCTTTGTGCCAAAAATTTTAATTGTTGTTTAATTCCAATTCCTTTTTTGGCGTATGTTATTAGAATTACAGTGGCCATTGCATTTCTGTGTCCACAGTCATATTCCTTTTGTGAATCTTAGTCATCCTGTTAAGTAATATTTCTTTTTTCAATACATTTATTAGAGGAGCAATAATTATGTAAATTGGTTTTGGTCTGTAAATGAATAAATAATCTCTTCTGCATCCAGGTTTCACTTGTCTGCTTCATAGACTTGTTCTACCTGGCCACACTACTGCATTGAATTTCCTCTCTTTCCTGATACAATGTAACCCTTTTATATTTTAGCTCTGAGTGTGACTATTTTAATTTGTATGCTTTATCTTACTTTACAAAAATATTCTAACAATTACTATTAATGTATCTGGTTCTTCCATGACTATGTAATTAAGAGGATAATATGTGCAATATGAATACAAAACAGGACTGAAGGAAAATCCTACTGAATAATTTCCCTTTTTCTCAGGGGGACAAATATCAGTAGAAAAAGACCTGAGGTGTTCATTTTGCTCCTATGCTCCCTACCTTTATTCACAGAATGACAGAAATGCTGTTCATCCCACCTCCCTCTTGAAGAGTGACTATGTTCAGGTCCTCAAACTGTACTCATGTTCCATGCTGTAATCATGCACATCACCTTGTTAAAAGTGTCTGGTGCTTATAAAATGAAGTAAGTAAGAAAAGCACAAAAATATTAGTCAGTGTATATAAACAGTTGATAAATGTATTGAACTGCAGAAAATCTGAACTTTGACTCCACTATGAGAAAGTCTAACCTGTTCTTTATAATATATTTCATAAGACAATGGCGCAGTGTCTTTGGTCTTAATACAGATTGATAAACTATTTTCGTAGAAAGCCATAATAAGGAAATAAAAAAAAAAAGAAATGCGTAATTGTGCACTAGTTTTTAATCAATATAGAGTTTGATTCTTTACAAAAAGTAAAATTACTCTTAATATTTTCATTCTGTGAAAAAATATGGTTCAAGAATGTGTTTCTACATTATGGAAATGGTTAATTACCTCTAGAGCTCACGTTTTCTATTAACTTTATATAATAAAGTCAGAAACAAAAAAAAGGCTCTAACAGGTTTTTGTTTTATTTAACTAAGTAGCACTTACATAGTACACTGAACCCAATCGGTGATGAAGTGATACAAAGCCTTAACTTTCCATAATCTGTCTTCAGTGCGTAACAGATGAATATTTTTTTTTTTCTCAGACACCAAATTTTAACGATGTTTCATGACCCAGTAAGCACAGGAAATAGTTTTGCTATACCTTATATCCATGAATATGAGCTTCTACAGCATGTAAAAAATGATTGATCACAATGTGTTTTGCCATATTTACATTGGGTTTTGTTTTCCAACCAGAAAGTACCCATAGTATTTAAATTCCACATGCCAGTAGTTTATGGTTAGCAACCGTGCATGACCGTATTATTTATTTTGGGTGTAAAGCATGGGTGAACCCTTCTGCTAAGACCTGAACACTTAGTGAGTCTGTTCATTTTACCAAATCAATGCAAACAGTTGAGGTCAGTCACATGAATGGATAGCCATGATAGAAGCAAGAGCATTTGCAAGAATGGATATTGTTACATTTTTTCTTACGCTTGTTAATGTAAGAATGAAAAGACACTTACAGTGGAATATCCCACATTTTTGGGGGGAGCATGTGATGTCAGTGGGGAATTTGGTGTCATCCAGATGCCAAGACACCATGCTGTCATCCAATAATTGCTAAAACTGATCGAAGAATGATCATGGTCAGAACAAGTTGCAAACATTTGATTCAGTGCATCATCTCTTTAATACCTTTCAGACCTTTACAGTGAAATAGTGGGGGCTGAGTTGCATAACTTGCACAATAGACAGGTGAGCACATCAGTGCAAACATCTCTCTTAGTAAAAAATTCACCACTTGGAAACACATGAGAACATGCTGCTATTGAGGTGCAAGTTGGTGCAGTAAGGTTCATCTGAGACGTCATGCAGTTCACAGGTCATCTTTTCACTAATGAGTTGTGAGGCAGTATATGAAGCAGCCACTGAAAAAGCAGTTTTCTCCATTTTTACGTAGAATAATCTATCTTGATTGAAATCTGAGGTGGAGTTAACAGGCTAAGACCAAAGAGACCTTTTGTTACTGACAGTGCTTTAGGTTAACTGCTAGTCAGACTAAAGCAGAATAAGATCCAATAACTATTCCAATTAAAAAATATAATTACTTTAAGAGGTAAGCATCTCCAGCAACTTTCAAAAGCTTATTTTTAAGGATTGTAGGTCTATATAGTAATACTGTCATCAAAAGAAGCTTTAAAGAAAAGGATAAGGGAATGTTTTAGAGGTATTCATTCAGAAAGCCAGTTCACCTGCAAAGATTTTTGAGAGAGAAACACATAGACACTGTTAGAAATCACAAAAGGTAATCAAAAAAATCACAAATTATAATAGTGCAACTGCACTTCCCATGATTACTACCTGGTAATTAATTATTTTTAGATCAGAAAATATAAAAGTGGTAATTTTAACAAAATGCATTTTTTTAAAGACTAATGGTTTTCAGTACTTGCTTGGTATCAAACCATCATTGTTCCAGATTTGAATGCTTTGATATTTACCTCAGAGTAACGAAATTATGGAAAAAATGCTCTTGTGAAAATAGGCTGTGGTGTGGTTTTTTATCAGTATGCACATGCAGGCAGAATATTGCTGAAGCAACAAAAAACACTATAGTTGCAGCAAACGGTCTATGATTAGCATTATTTATTATAAGATTTGGTAGCTTAAAGGCAGAGTATCTCATACATTGTATATAAAAGGAGTATCCAATATTCAATACTAGCATAAGACCACTTTTGCATTCAAGGTAGGTTATATAGAAAGAACCCACTGTGTCACTCAATTTTGAGTAGATTTTTAGCAGGTCCTGTACTTTACTTGTGGAAGTCTTTGCTTTTGTATTCATGGAATACAATGAAAATAGAAGAAGCTTTCTTCAATTCATAGACACAGGTTTACACAGAAATGGGCTGAGTTATTTGTACAATAGTGGTTTTTGCTTAGGACTGGTGGTTGATACACATTGTTAATGGAATTCTTCTAACTGTTTTCTCAGAAGTAGGAGTGGTTTTTGCAATAATTGAAAAGTTATCTGTAAAAAAAAAGTGGTTGAGAATTGTTATATTTACACATATATCAAGTAGAAGTGTTGTTTCAACAGATTTTTCTCCCTTGGAGCCACACAATTCAGGCACCCAGTATGCAGAACTGGATGGTGATATCTTTATTAACTTATTTTGATATTGAAATCACCACAGTGAAGCTAATGAGGCTTGAAGTAAAGTAGTATTCCTGAAGGGAAAGGGTAGCACAGTCAAAACCAGCATTAGTTTCATGTGTTTCTGGCAGAGACCAAGGCATGGATCCTGATGATTTGCATTACTTTGTCTATGGCTCACCTCTCTTACCGTTTAGCCTGATGTCTTCGGCAAACTGCCCTGATTGTTCACCTCTAAAGCTAACTTGATATGGATTATGTGCATTGGAAATTGCTTATCTCTAGTTGTGTAATTTGGATCAGAACCAGCTTCAGCCTGCACAGTGTAACATACAAAACATCCCTGACTTATGCTGTAGAGCAGAGGATGTGAAATATCCTCAAAATGCTGAGTAGCATTACAATGCTGCTTCTTTTGTTTTAAGATCAATAGAAACTTTATCCTGGTTCTATTCTTATTAATAACCTGTGTAAGGAAGGAGTTTTATGTGAGCTTATGCTTAGCTGTGATTAGCTTTTACTCTTTGTTTTATAATTTAACTGTGAAAATACAGAATTCTTAATTAAAATTATGAATGAGATGAGCATGTTCAGTCCTCAAGAATACAGTTTTGAAATATCGATGGCAAGTGACTTAGATGGAGCAAATGTGACATGCTATGGTCAATAGTAAGGTGTAACAAGATCATAATACAGAAAAATTGATCCTGTAACCTGATAAACAGAAAACAAAAGTTCTTCTACTTTAATTATATGAAAGGAATATTTTGATGACCTGTGAGTATGCAGGACACATGTTGCAGGTTTAAAACACCGTAGACAGGAACATAAAACTCCATTCTTTAACTGAGTTTCCAAGTCTTCATACTAATAAACCCAGAATTGAAGCTTTCTGAATGGATTGCTGCCATCCTGAAAAATAAGTTCTACCTCAACCAGATGTTACAGCCTTGATACACAAGTGGGTGTGATCTTTGATATGTCTGCAGTTATGGAGGAAAGTTGGGCGAGCAGTCATTTCTTTCTTTCCAAAAGGTGTACAAAAATAACAGTGTCCTGGTTTTGGCTGGGATAGAGTTAATTTTCTTCACAGAAGCTAGCATAGTGCTGTGCTTTGGATTCAGTGCTAGAAGAATGTTGATAACACACTGATGTTTTTAGTTGTTGCCAAGTAGTGCTCAGACTGCTCAAGGACTTTTTGAGCTTCTCCTGCTCGGCCAGGTGCATAACAAGCTGGGAGTACAGCACAGCTAGGACCCAAACTGTCCAAAGAGCTATTCCATACCACATAACGTCATGCTCGGGGGGGTTAGTCAGTCGGGTCGGTCGAGTCGGTCGGTCGGTCGCGGGCAGAGTGGTCGCAGCTCGGGCTGTGTGATCGCTGCTCGGGTACTGATCACTGCTCGGGACGGGCTGGGCATCGGTCAGCGGGTGGTGAGCAATTGCATTGTGCATCACTTGTTTTATATATTCTGTATATTTTCTTACCATTATTATTATTATTATTATCATTATTGTTATTCTTCTCTCTTATTAAACTGTCTCTATCTCAACCCACGGGTCTTACTTTTTTTTTTCCTTTTCTCCGATTCTCTCCCCCATCCCACTGAGGGAGGGGGGGGAGTGAGCGAGCGGCTGCGTGGTGCTTAGTTGCCAGCCGGGTTAAACCACGACAGTCCTCTTTTGGCGCCCAACGTGGGGCCCGAAGGGTTGAGATAACGACAGATCTGAACATTTCTAAAAGGCATTTGTGATAAGCATTCGTTATATTTGTCTAATAGTCGCTGGTCGCAATGTTGTTTTATTTGCTCTCAGAGTTGCTGTCCTTGTTCATGGAGTTCTTTTATATATCACTTTACCTGCTGTATGCACTCCCTGTGCTGCTGGTTGTCACTTTTCGCAAGTGGATTAAAGCTACTGTTCTGCTGTACTGTGTAATACTGGCTTATGCTATGATAAAACTATTGATCATCAGATTAAGCTCATATTTGTACTCAGTATTGCTGTCACCTCTGTATTTTGGGAACCATCTATTGGGAATTATGAATAATTATACATTTTACTTTTTATCCTCGGAGAGCCAGCCTTTGGGGGAGTCACCTTACTCCATCTTCCCCTTCTTCTCTGAGCTAATTACAACAGTTCTTGAGAATGTTGAATATCCTTGGGATGTTCCAACTAGCATGGCCCTATTGCTAGGTCTCCTGAATATAGTTCAGCTTTTACTCAGGGTTAGACTCCTACGTAAATTATATAGCATCCAAAGACTGATTCCTGCAGCAGGCCCTGCAGCTACTCCAGCCTCAGTAACACCCACTGTAACTCCTCCAACTGCAGACACAGGCACTGCAGCTACTTAACCCCTGACACCCACTGTAGCTATTCCAGCTGTGGGCACAGGCACTGCTGGTACTCCAGCCCCTGCAACAACTCTCCACTGTGGAGGCTCCAACCCCAGTGACACCCACTGTAGCTCCTCCAGCCGTAGCCACAGGCACCGCAGCTACTCCAACCCCTGCAACCTGCACTGCAGCTACTCAAACCCCAGCAACAGGCATTGCAGCTGAAGCAGGGAGCGAACCTGTGCCGGTATCAGTTGCCCCTATACACAAGAAGAAATCTTGGAAGCGAAAGTCAACTCGTTTAGAAAGGGAGGATGAATCAGGGCCATCACAAAAGGAGGAGGAAGAGGAAGAGCTCATAAATGAGACAGAAACGACACGGTCTCTATCCTTGGGTGAGCTGCGAGATATGAGAAAAGATTTCAGCCGTCGTGCAGGAGAGCATCTTGTCACCTGGTTGCTCCGATGCTGGGATAATGGGGCCAGTAGCCTGGAACTGGAGGGTAAGGAAGCCAAGCAGCTGGGATCCCTTTCTAGGGAAGGCGGCATTGACAAAGCGATTGGAAAAGGGACACAAGTCCTCAGCCTCTGGAGGCGTCTACTGTCAGCCATGAAGGAAAGGTATCCCTTCAAGGAAGATGTCATACATCGCCCAGGCAAATGGACCACCGTGGAGAAAGGCATCCAGTACCTGAGGGAATTGGCTGTCCTGGAAGTGATTTATAGTGACCTGGACAATGACCAGTTGCCTAAAGATCCAGATAGTGTCCAGTGCACACGACCCATGTGGCGGAAGTTGTTACGGAGCGCACCAACATCATATGCCAACACATGGGCAATAATGAACTGGGAAGCTGGACGGGGACCAACAGTGGATGAAATGGCTAGCCAGCTCCGGGAATACGAAGAAAGTATCTCTTCTTCCCTCGTCTCTGCTGTGGAGAAACTGTCCCAAAAGGTTGAACGACTCGAAAAGCATATACCCTACACCTCTCCTGTACAGACCAGTATCTCAGCCATTAGAAGTAAGCGCCCTTCTGCTCAAGGAAAAGAATATCGAGGGTACACACCACGGGGCACTCTATGGTTTTACCTGCGTGACCATGGAGAGGACATGAGGAAATGGGATGGAAAACCTACCTCAACCCTAGAGGCACGAGTACGCGAGTTGCAAAGGAAAACAAGCACAAAAGGGGGCTCTTCCAAGAAACTTGTTGCTCCAATTTCCAAAGACGGGGTAGATCGTCATTTTTTTCAGACAGAATAGAAGAGCTGATCTTAATTCTGATTGTGATGAAGGAACTTCTGACTCATATACACAAACCATGAGCAACAGTGATCAGGATTAGAGGGGCCCTGCCTCCAGCCAGGTGGAGGAAAGGGACAACCGGGTCTACTGGACTGTGTGGATTCGATGGCCTGGCACGTCAGACCCACAGAAGTATAGAGCTCTAGTAGACACCGGTGCACAGTGTACTCTAATGCCATCAAGCCATATAGGGGCAGAATCCATTTGTATTTCTGGAGTGACAGGGGGATCTCAAGAGCTGACTGTATTGGAGGCCGAAGTGAGCCTAACCAGGAACGAGTGGCAAAAGCACCGCATTGTGACTGGCCCAGATGCTCCGTGCATCCTTGGCATAGACTACCTCAGGAGAGGGTATTTCAAGGACCCAAAAGGGTACCGGTGGGCTTTTGGTATAGCTGCATTGGAGGCAGAAGAAATTAAGCAGCTGTCTACCTTGCCTGGTCTCTCAAAGGACCCTTCGGTTGTGGGATTGCTGAGTGTTGAAGAACAACAAGTGCCGATTGCCACCACAACAGTGCACAGGCGGCAATATCGCACCAACCGAGACTCCCTGATTCCCATCCATAAGTTGATTCGTCGATTGGAGAGCCAAGGAGTGATCAGCAAGACTCGCTCACCCTTTAACAGTCCCATATGGCCAGTGAGAAAGTCTGATGGAGAGTGGAGATTGACAGTAGACTATCGTGGCCTGAATGAAGTTACGCCACCACTGAGTGCTGCCGCGCCAGACATGCTAGAACTTCAATACGAACTGGAGTCAAAGGCAGCCAAGTGGTATGCCACAATTGATATTGCAAATGCTTTCTTTTCAATCCCTTTGGCAGCAGAGTGCAGGCCACAGTTTGCTTTCACTTGGAGGGGCATCCAGTATACCTGGAATCGACTGCCCCAGGGGTGGAAACACAGCCCTACCATTTGCCATGGACTGATCCAGACAGCACTGGAACAGGGTAATGCTCCAGAACATCTGCAATATATTGATGACATCATTGTGTGGGGCAATACAGCAGAAGAAGTTTTTGAGAAAGGGAAGAAAATAGTCCAAATCCTTCTGAAGGCCGGTTTTGCCATAAAACAAAGCAAGGTCAAAGGACCTGCACAGGAGATCCAGTTTTTAGGAATCAAATGGCAAGATGGACGTCGTCAGATTCCAATGGATGTGATCAACAAAATAACAGCCATGTCTCCACCAACTAGCAAAAAGGAAACACAAGCTTTCTTGGGCGTTGTGGGTTTTTGGAGAATGCATATTCCAAATTACAGCCAGATTGTAAGCCCTCTCTACCAAGTGACCCGGAAGAAGAACGATTTCAAATGGGGCCCTGAACAACGACAAGCCTTTGAACAAATTAAACGGGAGATAGTGCATGCAGTAGCCCTTGGGCCGGTCCGGTCCGGGCAAGATGTAAAGAATGTGCTCTACACCGCAGCTGGGGAGAATGGCCCTACATGGAGCCTTTGGCAGAAAGCACCAGGGGAGACCCAAGGCCGACCCCTAGGCTTTTGGAGTCGGGGATACAGAGGATCTGAAGCCAACTATACCCCAACTGAAAAAGAGATATTAGCAGCATATGAAGGGGTTTGAGCTGCTTGAGAAGTGGTTGGTACTGAAGCACAGCTCCTCCTGGCACCCCGACTGCCAGTGCTGGGCTGGATGTTCAAAGGGAAGGTCCCCTCTACACATCATGCAACTGATGCTACGTGGAGTAAGTGGGTCGCACTGATTACACAACGGGCTCGAATAGGAAACCTCAGTCGCCCAGGAATCTTGGAAGTGATCACGGACTGGCCAGAAGGCAAAGATTTTGGAGTATCACCAGAGGAGGAGGTGGTGCGTGCTGAAGAAGCCCCGCTGTACAATAAATTGCCAGAAAACGAGAAGCAATATGCCCTGTTCACTGATGGATCCTGTCGTCTTGTGGGAAAGCATCGAAGGTGGAAGGCTGCTGTATGGAGTCCTACAAGACAAGTTGCAGAGACTGCTGAAGGAGAAGGTGAATCAAGTCAATTTGCAGAGGTGAAAGCCATCCAGCTGGCTTTAGATATTGCTGAAAGAGAAAAATGGCCAGTGCTCTATCTCTATACTGACTCATGGATGGTGGCAAATGCTTTGTGGGGATGGTTGCAGCAATGGAAGCAGAGCAACTGGCAGCGTAGGGGCAAACCCATCTGGGCAGCCGCATTGTGGCAAGATATTGCTTCCCGGGTGGAGAACCTGGTTGTAAAGGTACGTCATGTAGATGCTCATGTACCCAAGAGTCGGGCCTCTGAAGAACATCAAAACAACCAGCAGGCAGATCAGGCTGCTAAGATTGAAGTGGCTCAGGTGGATCTGGACTGGCAACATAAGGGTGAATTGTTTCTAGCTCGGTGGGCCCATGACACCTCAGGCCATCAAGGAAGAGATGCAACATATAGATGGGCTCGTGATCGAGGGGTGGACTTAACTATGGACGCTATTGCACAGGTTATCCATGAATGTGAAACATGTGCTGCGATCAAACAAGCCAAGCGGTTAAAGCCTCTCTGGTATGGAGGACGGTGGCTGAAATACAAACATGGAGAGGCTTGGCAGATTGATTATATCACACTCCCACAAACCCGCCATGGCAAGCGCTATGTGCTCACCATGGTGGAAGCGACCACCGGATGGTTGGAAACATACCCCGTGCCCCATGCCACCGCCCGGAACACTATCCTAGGCCTTGAAAAACAAGTCCTGTGGCGACATGGCACCCCAGAAAGAATTGAGTCAGACAATGGAACTCATTTCCGAAACAGCCTCATAGACAAATGGGCCAAAGAGCATGGCATTGAGTGGGTCTATCACATCCCCTATCATGCACCAGCCTCTGGGAAAATTGAACGATACAATGGACTGTTAAAAACTACACTGAAAGCAATGGGTGGTGGAACATTCAAACATTGGGATACACATTTAGCAAAAGCCACCTGGTTAGTCAACACTAGAGGATCTGCCAACCGAGCTGGCCCTGCCCAACCAAACCTCTTACGTACTGTAGAAGGGGATAAAGTCCCTGTAGTGCATGTAAAAAATATGCTGGGGAAGACAGTCTGGGTTTCTCCTGCCTCAGGCAAAGGCAAACCCATCCGTGGGATTGCTTTTGCCCAAGGACCTGGCTCTACTTGGTGGGTGATGTGGAAGGACGGGGAAGTCCGATGTGTACCTCAAAGGGATTTGATTTTGGGTGAAAATAGCCAATGAACTGAATTGTATAATGTTAATTGCTGTGTAATATAGTATGTCTTCATTTTTACTATTGCTGTATGTCATATCAATGGTATAACAGTAAGGATCACCCAGATTAATGAAGAATGAATTTTGAAGAAACTGAGGAAGTGCAGCGGATGGAACCAGAACTGACTTCAGCAAGCAACAACCCAACACCAGGCCCCATCTCTCCTGCCCTGAAAGACTGTTACGACAGATGGAGCCCAAAACCGTGGACTAAATGAACCCAATGGACATTTCAGAGGGATGGTCCACAGACTAAGGGAATGATATCTGTGTGTATATATATATCAAAATGGTGGTGATTAATTGGAATGTATTGTAAGGGTAGGACCTAAGCATGACGTAAATGGTATAGAATAAGGGGTGGAATGTCCTGGTTTTGGCTGGGATAGAGTTAATTTTCTTCACAGAAGCTAGCATAGTGCTGTGCTTTGGATTCAGTGCTAGAAGAATGTTGATAACACACTGATGTTTTTAGTTGTTGCCAAGTAGTGCTCAGACTGCTCAAGGACTTTTTGAGCTTCTCCTGCTCGGCCAGGTGCATAACAAGCTGGGAGTACAGCACAGCTAGGACCCAAACTGTCCAAAGAGCTATTCCATACCACATAACGTCATGCTCGGGGGGGGTTAGTCAGTCGGGTCGGTCGAGTCGGTCGGTCGGTCGCGGGCAGAGTGGTCGCAGCTCGGGCTGTGTGATCGCTGCTCGGGTACTGATCACTGCTCGGGACGGGCTGGGCATCGGTCAGCGGGTGGTGAGCAATTGCATTGTGCATCACTTGTTTTATATATTCTGTATATTTTCTTACCATTATTATTATTATTATTATCATTATTGTTATTCTTCTCTCTTATTAAACTGTCTCTATCTCAACCCACGGGTCTTACTTTTTTTTTTCCTTTTCTCCGATTCTCTCCCCCATCCCACTGAGGGAGGGGGGGGAGTGAGCGAGCGGCTGCGTGGTGCTTAGTTGCCAGCCGGGTTAAACCACGACAAACAGTTGCAAAGTAATAGGTAAAATATGAGTGTTTGACAGAGATAATGGCGCTTTTTTTTCCCCCTCAAAAAAATGTAATTGCTGTGAAATAAATTTTAAACGGCTTGATATATGGCCACACACATTTGCATAAATAGTTATGCCTGCATTGCAGTCTTACAGGTGCTGGGTGCTAAAAGGGGATTGGAATTTGTATGGTTGCGTTTATACTAAAGGTTATTAGCATGTTCGTTAAATTTTGCATTTTTTTCTAGTCTTGTTACTTACATTGTCCTTGAAAATAAATAGTGTTTACATGCAAGCACTTCCTTTCCATAATGTTTCATTACCTTGTCTTACTCTATGACATTATTTTACAATGAGAAGACCTGGGGTTTAAACTTGAAGGTGTGTATTTATATACAATATTTAGAAAACAGTGCAGGAATTCTTTTATAAGCTTTGTAAACTTTGGGTAAACTCTTTTTCTCTTCTAACATTTTTTTTTATCTTGTCTGCCTTCTAATAGTTTCCACATAGTGAAGTTTATTTTGCATGATGGATTACACAAAACCTTTTCTCATTCATCAGAAGTGTGGTACCTTAAATCACATTGGATCACAAATTCTGGTCTACTTGACATTCACACCACTTTAAATGAGGTAAACAGACTGTCAGTGTTGTAAATGATACCAGCATTTGATTAATAACATGCATAGGTTCCCAAAGGAGAGAAACTTCAGGCCAAATCATATGGACTCTATAGGATTCTGTCAGCCATTGCAAGTTTGCCTTGGTTAAAAAATGCAGTATCTGATGATAACAGCCATGGAGTTGAGCCAGTCAAATTTCTGACTTCTATTCCAGTTCAGATCCAGCTCTAATTGACATTGATTGATTCTGTTCTGGTACACGTTCAGCAAAACAGGCCAGGCTGAGTTATTTCTGTTCCAGGAGAATGGTAATAGCTCAAAACAGCTTCAGCTTCAAGTTTGTTTCCACCACCTGTGCTTTACTACCCATGAACACATGAGAAGCAATACTATGCTCAGTAGGTCTGTTGCCAAAAATTATTACAGGTATTAGTTCATGGTAGAAATAATTTTATTTCTGTAAAATTCTTCCAAATTGCTTTTATTGAAACCTTAGATTGCTCTGAACTCTAGACAGGAACAGATTCATTCCTCTGAATCTGTTTTTCCATGTGCAAGTGTTGGCTGTTTTCGTGGCTCTGTCTCATCTGAATCCTCTGAGGTACTTTAATATTGAGAAAGAATAACTCACAGTAATATTACCTTCCTTTTATTAAATAGATTTCTGAAGACAAGGGTTTACTTGTTTTTTATTTTCATTAGAAGCTTCTGGATGAAATGGAAATTGCTTGTGTATTCTTTTAATGAAAATTACTTCTCCATCTACTCACTGTCAGTGTTTGATCAGCACAGAGTGTGTGACACAGGACGTATTCTAATCCTCAGGCAATTCTGAAGTCCTTGATACATGACTAAATATAAGTACCAGAGAGAATTGGTTTTCCATATCCCAGCAGGGTTTAGTGCAAAGCAGGAAATTTTATGAAAACTGGGACATGTAGTTTCAGACTTAAAAGGCTGCACGAAGAACTCTTTTATAATCTACTGAAGTATACATGAAACTCATGAGTAGAATTAAATTGATAAAGGTGCTATAAATGTCATAGTGGCAGGATATAAGCTTGTAAAAAGTATTCAGAGCAGAGAATGACAAAATCCTGTTTCACATGTTGGATTCAAACAAGGCAAAAATATTGTAAGTTTAGAGAAATTCTCAACAAGTTGCAGAATTACTAGCTTTCACCAAACTGTGGCCTGTCTGGCAGACAGCTTGTTTAGTGGAGTCTACATCTTTAGAGCAATTCTGATGCTTAAATATATACATTATTTTTAGTGCTAGTCTGATTATCCTGCCTGACCTCTATGAAGGGCTGAGGCATATTAGTCCTTTGTCCTGCCTGCCACACATATGTGGATGTCTAAAACCTCTAAAATTACACAGCAGACTTATGTTTTGCCAAATTAATCAGTCACATGCTGCATAAGTGAATTTGTATGCAGTACCAGTATGGAACAAAATTCTCTCTTTTAGACTATGCAGTTTCACATTTTGTACTCGCACTAGTGTAGCTGGTCTGCTGGTCTTCAGTAAGAATATTACAAATGAAGTAAGCAACAGAAACCCTTCTTTCACTGTCTTATGTTATTTTAAAGTTTAAATAAAGCAAAGAAGTTGTGGTGGGTTGACCTTGGCTGGCTGCCAGGTGTTGGCAAAGCTGCTCTATCACTCCTGCTCCATCAACAAAGCACAAGAAGAAAATACATCAAAAAGCTCATGGGTCAAGATAAGGACAGGAACATCACTCACTATGTTCCTAATTGATTGACACCACTACCGCTTGTTGACACTCAATCTGATACTTTATTCAGCAAACTGTAAAAAAACCAACAAGAGTTTGTCCACAAGACATAACAGACTGTTTCAGAGAATAAGTAACTTTGTCTGCTATATGTGATTATATTCCATCTACAATTTAATAGTATGCTAGATGTTTTCCTATGTGTCAGAAGCCACTGCTCTTGATTGGAAAACAGACATACTGAGAACTCTTTCAAAGTTGTTTTTTTCAGGTACCATAGCCTAGAACTCCAAAATAATGGATTCTAGATCTGAGGTGAAAATAAATTTTGTCCAAATCCTAGTAACATATAAGATCTGCGTGGTACCTATGTGACTGAGGCAAAATAACTTGTCACTCTTTTTTTTACTGCGTCACTCTTGACCTGCACTGGTGGTACAACATTGCATTTTGGTTTTCAAATTACTTTTAGAAACAAGTGAGGACATAGTTTGTTCCTTCACATTTTCTGATATGACCACAGAAAGTGTTGGGAGGCTTTTAGGCACATTTAATGTAATCTGATATTGAAAGATTACAGCTGAGTCTAGTAAAGAAGGTAGGAATGGCATTTCTACATCACAAAAAAAAAACAAGGCATGTGCTTGTTGTAGGTGGATGCCTGCCATCAGCCAAGCACACACACAGTTGCTTACTCACTTACATACACACATCCTGCAGTGGTACAGGGGAGACAATAGGAAGAACAGAAGAAAGAAAACTCATGTGTTGAGATAAATAGGTGAAGGAAAGAGGAAAAAACCTACACGATTCAAAGGCAATCACTAGTCACATCCTACAAGCAGCCAGACTCCAGGCAATGGCAACCTCGGAAGCCAAAAATTCCACACCTCTTCTTTCTTTACCCCAGTATTTATTGATTAATTTTATTATATGGTATGGTACATCCATTTTGCCAGTTTAGATCACTGTCCCGGCTGTGTCTCCTTCCAACTTCTTGCTGACTTCCAGACACTGAGAAGGTACAGTGAGAAATAGAGAAAGCCGTAAAACTGTGCAACCACTGCTTTAACCCCTAATACAAATCACAGCACCATACCAGTTGCTGTTATAAAAGTTAGCTCCATCCCAGCCAGACCCAGCACTGTGTTTAATTTGAGTTGATCCTCCACTACAAAGGATTGGATTTTCCTTGGTCTTGTGACTGAAGTCTCAAAAAATGTGTCCTGGTGATAGAAAGGATTGGTCACTCATTCTCTGAAGTCCTTTGGGATATAAGCCTGCTTTCAAAGAGTCCTTACAGGCAGATTTGGCTGTATTGAGTGCAAATCTACATCAAGTTTGCATGAATAGCCTTGGTCCTTCAGTACCTTATTAGAGCAAATATTTTCTGTGTCAAGTATTGTCCCTACTCTTCTGTTATTTTTCTCTGAAAGGAGAGAGAAACTTCTCCCCAAAGTAATTTGTGACATGGACAGCCTGGTGGTTGACTCCAGAGAAGTAATTTCTACTTTGTACTTCCATTTTTCTATTTGGCCTATAGGGACAATGTTGGCGATCTACTTTGCAAAGGCTTCTGACATTTAAACAAAAGCTGTAAAAGAGCTAGGCTTTATTACAAATACATCATGCTATCTCACAGTCTCTTCTTTGTGATCTTGTATTGTGTGCTCAGGACCAACCACATATTTTGAACACCAGGTCTTATTACAGTAGCAAAGGTGCTTTAAACATCTTTGAATTTCTGAAGACACTAACAAGAAAGTATTCAAGAATCCAAGTGTCTCTTTTTTTTTTTAATAAAAGACATATCTGCATTCATTGCTGCTGACAATCCTCCTGTGTTCTTTCAATTCAAATTCAATTCAAATTCTCTCTCAATTCAATTTCTCTGGCCATTGTTGTAAGGGATAATAAGAAAAGTTCTTATAAATATGTTAACAACAAAAAGAGAGCCAGGGAGAACCTCCATCCGCTAGTGGATGCAAGGGGGAACATTGCCACTAAGGATGAGGAAAAGGCTGAGATACTTAATGCCTTCTTTGCCTCAGTCTTTAATGGCCCAATGAGTTATGCCCAGGGTACTCAGCCCCACGAGCTGGAAGATGGGGACGGTGAGTGGAATAAACCCCACATCATCCAGGAGGAAGCAGTTTTTGACCTGCTATGCCACCTGGACATCCACAAGTCTATGGGGCCAGATAGGATCCAGCCAAGAGAGCTGAAGGAGCTGGCAGAGGAACTTGCCAAGCCACTCTCCATCATTTATCAGCAGTCCTGGATAACTGGGGAGGTCCCTGATGACTGGAGGTTGACAAATGTGACACCTATCTTCAAGAAGGGCTGGAAGGAGGATCCGGGGAACTATAGACCTGTCAGCCTGACCTCGATACTGGGGAAGATTATGGAGCGGTTTATCTTGAGTGTGCTCACCACGCATATGGAGGACAATCAGGGGATCAGGCCCAGCCAGCATGGGTTCATGAAAGGCAGGTCTTGCCTAACCAACCTGATCTCCTTCTACGACCAGGTGACCCACCTGGTAGATGAGGGAAAGGCTGTGGATGTTGTCTACCAGGACTTCAGCAAGGCCTTTGACAGCATCCTCCTGGAGAAGCTGGCGGTTCACGGCCTAGATGGATGTACTCTTCGCTGGGTTAAAAACTGGCTGATGGCCGAGCCCAGAAAGTTGTGGTGAATGGAGCTAAATCCAGTTGGCGGCCGGTCATGAATGGTGTCCACCAGGGCTCAGTTCTAGGGCTGGTCTTGTTTAATATCTTTATCAATGATCTCAATGAGGGGATTGAGTGTGCCCTCAGTAAGTTTGCAGATGACACCAAACTGGGTGGGAGTGTCGATCTGCTCAAGGGGAGGGAGGCTCTGCAGAGGGACCTGGGCAGGCTGGATCGATGGGCCAAGGCCAACTGCATGAGGTTCAACAAGGCAAAGTGCTGGTTCCTGCACTTTGGTCACAACAACCCCATGCAACACTACAGGCTTGGGGAAGAGTGGCTGGAAAGCTGCCTGGTGGAAAAAGACCTGGGGGTACTGGTTGACAGCCGGCTGAAAATGAGCCAGCAGTGTGTCCAGGTGGCCAAGAAGGCCAATGGCATCCTGGCTTGTGTTGGGAATAGTGCGGCCAGCAGGAGTAGGGAAGTGATCGTGCCCCTGTACTCAGTGCTGGTGAGGCTGAAACTCAAATACTGTGTTCAGTTTTGGGCATCTCACTACAAGAAGGATGTTGCATTGCTGGAACATGTCCAGAGGAGAGCCACAAAGCTGGTGAGGGGTCTGGAGCACGAGTCTTACGAGGAGCGGCTGAGGCAACTGGGGTTGTTTAGCCTGGAGAAGAGGAGGCTGAGGGGAGACCTGATTGCCCTCTACAACTACCTGAAAGGAGTCTGTAGTGAGGTGGGGGTCGGCCTCTTCTCCCTGGTAACGGGCGACAGGATGAGGGGAAATGGTCTGAAGTTGCACCAGGGTGGGTTTAGGTTGGACATTAGGAAAAATTTCTTTACTGAAGGGTTGTCAAGCATTGGAATGGGCTGCCCAGAGGGGTGGTCAAGTCCCCATCCCTGGAGGTATTTAAAAGATGGGTGGATGAGGTGCTTAGGGACATGGTTTAGTGGTGGGATGGCAGTCTTCCCAAATCAAGACTGTGGATTTCATGCTTCAGCTCAAAGAAAGTCTTTATCCCTGCAGTAGATAGCCCTGAAAATTCAGTTTCATGATGAAAAGTTGAACATATAATTTGTTGCAATGTTCCTGCAGAGCACAACTGTAATAAATATTTCTGTTACACTTTAAGCCTGCACAGGCAATTCTTAGCAGAAACGCACCAAATGTGTATTTGCCAAGGCTAATTTTAATGTTATTACCCATTTTCATTTTAGGTATTCATGTAAATACACTGTGAAAGCTACTTATAATTAATGATCTCTTGTCATTCCCTGCCCCCTTCGCTGTTTTTATAGAAATGTATAAAATAAAGAGTTATTTCTCATTAATAGTTCTCATTTTCCACATAGACTGAGAATTAAACTAAATTATGGATTACAATGTTAAACCATAAACAAGTTATCAAAACCACAGTATTGTAGATTCAGAAGTGATTTTGTTTGTTCTATGGGTTCAGTTTACCTAGCTTTCATGCTGTCTTCAGAATTATAAGGTAGGTCCTTACCACTGAGCTTTATTACTTACTTGATATCCTCCAGTACTTTGACCAGTCTATTTTTAAAATACTTGAGCTTCTAGGATTTCCCAATAACACTACCTGATAGCTTCAGAGCTTCAGATAACTCACCCACGTGAGTCCAAAAACTTCTGCTGACTTCCGTAGGAGTTGTATTGGCTGTCTAGACCACAGATGGAAGACATGTTCTGACTGTCATAATAAAATTTGCTTTTTTTATCATTGCATTACTTCTAGCTCAACATATTTGGATCATGCCATCCAATGAAGAGAGCATGTTCCTCCTTCTACTAGAGTCAAATTGAATTTTTCCTTGAGTAATTTTTCTTTCTCACTGTTGGGAAATCTCATTGTCTAGTTTCTCTCTGTGCTGCCTCTTCTCTTCTACACATGCAATAATTTACTTTCTCTTATTTATTACTGTTTTCTAAAAGTGCTTGCGGTTTGGGATTTTTTGGGAGAGGAGGAAACAGGGGGGAAAGAAAGTTCCTATGAGCTCCTTGCTCTTCTGTTTTTACCTAGGAGCATGGGAAATACAATTCTGGTGTCAACCCTTCTTCCACCTAATCTTCTCTGCTCCAATTGTGGCAACACAGGGAAGTGAAAAAAAATAAATTGGTTAAAAATTACATTTAATGTTTTTTTCCTAATTAAAACCTGCTAGTAAGTAACTCGTGCTCAAGTAACTAACTCTCATGTTTATATGTGTAGACATATACTACATATATACCCCGTGCTGCCATCTTAGAAGCAGCTATGGATATGTATATTTTTTATAACAGTTATTTACTAAATACTAGGTTTTTTACTTCAGAAACATTTTCTGCCTTTTATTTTAATGGAATAATTTTTGTTTGGGCAGGTTTTTAATATTTTTTTAGGTATTTTATTTTAAAGAAGCTCTTTCTTTTCACACAGATCCAAATCAGTGTTAAAATTCTGAGGTTCATTTCCAGTAAATTTGGATGCCTGATTAAGATACCTCCTTCTATTATATTTCTTATATTTTCTGCTCTACTTCCTTGAATATTAATTATTAGTGGGCACTCTAAGAATTTGCAATTTTCACTGGATGAATTTAGAATTCCACTAGATTGCATTAGAATCTTGTTTTTATTTTGAACATTTTCAGTTTTTAATACCTTCTTTATTACACATTGAACCCTTAGAATTGCTAATCATATGGGTAACTGACGTTTCATATTACAAGACCCTGTTTTCACTTGCTTGACACTTTGCCAGACTTTAATCACTGGAGATGAGATTTTTCATGCTGAGTATGTATGTAACCACAATGTAACAGGAGGGTAAATCCAACATTACCCCTGAATATCAGACAAAAACCACTATGATTTTATGTCACTTATGGGACATTAAACTGTTTCACATTTTTTTTGCAACACCATAAAAAAATTAATTCTGTACTGCCATACATATGTTAAATCAGGTGTCATCTGTCAAACTGGAACTGATTTAGAGCAGTATAAAAAGTATAAGGTGAACATAAATTCCATTATTTCATGCTCTGATGGAACAAAAATGTCATCATGTGCCCAAACCAAACCAAACCAAACCAAATCACATCTGTACAATCAGTCTATTCAGTAAGGTCTTGGAACTAGACTAAATCTTACTAATGCAGTTATTTCTGAAAATGAGATTGGACACAAGAAGTTTGGCCCATTTAAAAAACTATGGAAATTTCTACTTTGAAAAAGTATAGTACCTTCATTTATAAGTCTTAAAAGTTGGCATGGATGGTCTTTGTGCGAGCCATGCTTTGCCATGTTTGTGAAAATGTTCATATATTTGACCTATTTACAATACTGAAATACTGTGAAGAAAGAAACTCTCAGATGCCCCTTAGGCTTTGGTTGTTAAATCTCAGGATAATTAAACTTTAACAGTTGAACAAGAAGCTTAAAAAATCATATGGTACAGGAGAAAAGTAAAGGGAAATTGATAATTTGAGAATACTGAGGGACAGTTGGTTAAGATGAATCGCTAAAGTAGGCTTGCTATATAAGGCTGATGGTGACTGGGACTATGACTGAGTAAAATATACAGGAAGCAGACAAGCAGATCTAAGATTGGCAAGTGAAGAACTGAACTGGCCAAGCAAAGATGCTGAGATAAGGTGTTAATGGTAGTGAGAATGAATGGACAGATTAGCAACAAGCAAGCCAGCAAACGGTCTTGAACCATCCCCCTTCTACAGCCTTGAAAAGAGCTGAAGATATTTACACTTCGTGGCTCTCTTGTTTTCTGTCACATACTGTACAACATGGAAATCAGTTTACTTCTTAAAATCTCATGCATAGGTGTGTGCTCACATATATACACCTAAGATCAAGTATCTGAAATTAGATAATGACGAATGGATGTTGCCTTGCAACTTAAGTCCACAAGAATTAACCAACCTTGAACTAAAAAAAAAATCTTTATATAACAAGAATTTAATTTTGGTTTAATCTGTACAACTATTTTTTAAATGTTTCTTCTTGAGCTCTGAAAAATAATCTATTATTCACAAAGCTCAAAAAGGTGTGTAGTACCTTGAGGATCATATTCTACATTTTCCTCTTACACAAGCTGTGTGAAGATAGGCAAGTCATTTATACCACATTTTTCTGAGGTGGTCAATAGTTATATGTTTCTCTGAGCATTTCACATGAGACCTGGAGACTGATTTGAAAAACTGTTGACCAACAACTTTACTTTGAACTTTTCTTTGAATTTGTATGGTCTATAAAATGCTAGGTGTTCTGTAAAATCAGGCCCTACATTGCTGACAGGGTATTCTGAATGACTTAACATTTTTCACCCTGACCTCTGTGTCTCAGATTACCATCAGAAAATAATAATAGCATAATAAAGCATAATAAAATGCCTTCCTCTCACAGAAGTTTTGCAAAGATAAATGAATATATGTGAAGTACAAAAATACTCTATAAATAACCTGTTAAAGAGGTCATAAAAATAGTTAAAATTTGATCCTACAATGAGAAGATTCAAGTAGTTTGCCTTAACCAAGGCCTAGGACCATTAAAGGACCAAAAAAAACCAAACCAAAAACCTTCTGAATTGCAGGCCAGTAACAATTTTATATAAGTCACACTGAATATGAAGGAGTCCTGTAAAGAGAAAACACTGTGCTGAGCATTAAATGAAGGCCAACTTACTGTTGCACAGAAAATTTTCTCTCTGACAATTCCTTGTGTTTGAGTTTTTGTTGTGAAGTATCAGTTATTACTATTGTGTACATATCTGAATATTATATCCCTTCCTGTTCAATTCTACTTTTTGAATAAGTCCTGGTCCAGTCCACTAGAAAATCCTTCAGTAAAAACTTTTCAGATATATTAGTAATTCAAGTTTCTTAGTTAACAGCCATTGCATGTATTGCTAGTCATCTAAATGCGAATAACAATAATGGTTTAATTTGTTAAAAATATTTTTCAGAATGCTATTGAACTGTAGCCATTCAAAATATTTGTCATCCTTAATTGATGCTAAAACTTTTAAATCTCTATTAAGACACAATATATCTGTGTGATTAAAACCAAAACTACCTAATATAATTTTCACTTCTTCAATTATCTCAGTTTTAGGATTACAAGGTTGTGATACAACGGAGTAATTAGAATAAGTGTTTACAATAAAGAAGTGAAAATAATGGCTTGACTGCTTTGTATCTGGTGTTGGGGAGATGACAAGACTGTGTAATTCTGTTCACTTGTATAAATTGACTGTAGGTGAATGTAAGTAGGAATTTCTGTCAGTAGCCTAGATTACACAAGTGTGACAAAGAATTGTTATGGTATCAGCTGACACTCTGAAGACATACTTTCCCATATAGATCGAAACTCACCCACTGATTAAAGAAAATGTAAAACAGCTGTATATTTAGGCTTTGCTATACTTGCAACAGGGAATTATCTGTTATTATTTGACGTGAAATTTCCTCCCATACAAACACAAAAATCAAGCTCTGGGTGAAAATGAATTTTTTATGAGTAGGATTACCATATGTTTATCCATTATTTTCCAAATAGAAATATACTTGCATGCAGTGTAGAGTTGAGGTATGCAGGCTTAGTAAATAAGGCAGATGGATTAAATTTATGGCTATGGACTCTATGAACTGCCTGCCTATGCAAGTGCAATTGTTATTTGTCTGGACAGTCCTGAAACTCTGCTCATATCAAACATCAAGACAGAAACATGTTTTTCCGGGTTTTGTTTTTGTTTTGGTTTTTTAAAGAAGGAAAAAAGAAAATAATTTGTCCAGAGCAAGACAGGTTTAGCATCTCCCTGTTCTGGAGGAATTTCTATGAAACATGAAGGTTACACTAGGTCTTCTCCCTGCTACTACCAAGAGCTAGGTTAAAAATATCAAAGAATCTTTAATGAAGTTACAAATCTAAATTATCAGAAATTAAGATGAAGACATTGAGTAAATCTCTAGGGTAGTGACAGTATTGTGACATGTGCTGATGAGGTTCTAATGTGGCTGTCAGGTGAGGACTAGATGGTTTTCATTTTGAAAAATGTATGTTGAAAAGTAGACTTAAGATAGTGTGCAAAGTCAGCGACCTTGCCATAAAATACTCTTAAAAATCAAAATAACAGTAATGCCATTTGAATTCCATTACATTCTGAACTGTTTCAGCCTTGGAGTTTGCCTGACATATTATGACAGTGCAGAAGGCAGTTAATGAGAAAATTAGGGACACTGCTGTGGGATTACGCATAACTGTGGTTAAGCCTGAGGAGTCATGTTGTGGTAAATGGCAGCTTAGTTGCTTGTGAGAAGAAGTCAATTCCAAAGTTGTTCAGTGCCAAACCACTGATGTTCTACAATATTCAGTTCTCTTTTTAATCATAGAAGGACGATAATAAAACATGGGGGGGGAGGTGGAGGGAGGGAGAGAAGGTAAGGAAGAAAGCTATGGTGTTTATTCCTGTATTCTTGTACTTGATTTAGCATAGTTTTAAGGCAAGAGGTGGTGGCATTTATTGCTTTTTAAAATCTGTTTTGCACTTACTCCTTTAAGCATGTTAAGCATTTTTGCAGATGAGCCATTGATACTACTAGAATACCACTAATAACATATTAATCACCGAGAACATTGTCTGCACTCCCAAACAAATTGACATTCTATTGTAGTTGGCACCATGTTAATACATTTTATTTAAATAATATGTGTATTGAGTTTTGAAGGACTAGTGTTTTGTGTAGAAGAGTGAAATTCAGGAAAATATTCAGAACTATATGAAGGAAACAATTTAAAAGTCCAAATATTTACATGAGTAACAAATTCTAGGCATTGCGCATTAAGATGAAGAATTGAAACAGCTCCAGTCTTGTTTCCAATTAAAAGTAACCAAAGCCACTTGAATTTTGAATATTAAATACTTCCAGTGAATAACTTCTATAATCCATCAACCATTAATTATTTCATAAATTATTCTGAAAATAAATTAAGGAAATCAAGCAATAAATTACATTTGATATAATCATAAAATGTTTTGTGGGTGATTTACAAAATAAAACTTATATTGATTAGATGAATTATTGTTTATGAATTACTAGCCCAGATTTAATTTCTAGCTACTTTAAGGCTTAAGCTTGTCTGTATAGCAGTTTCCTGGATAGTTCCAAGTTCTGAAGCTGCCTTCTCTCAAGTTGTTTGTCATTTACATGATTTTAAAGAAAAGTAAGTTATATATGTATATATCTGAGATAGATAGATAGAAAGATAGTTATATTTATATATAAAAACAGATTCTACTGATGCAGAATTTTGAGAGGTGGATTTCATTGATATCTCCTCGATCCCCTGCAGAAAGAACCCCTGCATCTTTCTGCAGTGAGAGAAAGTGGAGATTCACTGGACATCTTTAAGTGTAGTGATCTATTCAGTGAAGATTTATATCATCTGGCCAGAGGTAATTTACGCATAACACTGATGGGGTTTATCACACGCTACAAGCTGCAGCCTATGACAGCTCAACCCATGAAAGATTACCAGGGAAAAATCATTATAATGAGTGTTGTGTTAGATGTAGATGGTGTATTAAAAATGCTGAAAGCCACGGCTATCCGCCTGCAACCACTGAAAGCCACACAAGCTCTTATCGCCCCCCCGTCTGACCTAACCTTTCCAGATGGGCTGTGTTTATTTGCCTGCCCTAGCTCTTATTTTTATGTCAGTTTAGTATTGTTAGTACATGTCAGTAATACAGAAGTTAAATGAACCAAAGCCACTACAGATAACCTGAGCGAACCCAGGCCTGTGCTGTGCTGCACTGCAAGTTACACGGTGGCCTTCAGGTCTTTGCTGCACTGCACAAATCCCTTGGTTCCAGAATAAACTCATCCAGCTCACTGTAGCAGAGGAACCTCCAGGCAGCTTCCACTCCTGCCAGCAATTTTGCCTCCTGTGTTGTCTTGCCTTTACTGAACAGTGCAGCAAGAAGTTCTAATGTGAAAAATCTTTCTGTTTGACAGCCAAAATGCTGAATAGAGTTGTTTTCTTCTAAGAAAATCCCATAATAGCTGAAAAAACAGAAATGGGAGAATGTCTTTTATGGACAGGTCTGTCCAGCATGGATCAGAGGCCTGTGTGAGGCTACACCAGCCAGGGTACCCAGAATCTAGAGGGGACATAGGTTATCCATACTGTTTGCCCCTTATAGTCTTAGCTCTAATAAATAGCATTTTAAATTATATGTTACAGAGTCTGAGAGCCTTTCTTACTGGTATCATAATGGGCTGGAATGTCCTGCTGCAATACACCAGACCCTTCCTATGTCTGCTTGTGCCAAGGGACACCTGTCTAGCTCTGCATCTCTGTGAGCATCAGCTGCCCATATGTGCAAGCGTGTTTGCAGGCTACTCGTTTCAACTTCAGTTATAACTCACCCTTATTTTAGAAAGGATCAACCTTCCTTAAGTATGATTATTCATTTTATTTGATACACTGAGGTTCTTGAAGACAGAACTTGTAAAAATTTCTTCCTGTTCTTTTTTTAATATCAGATAGTACTTCATTGAAAAATACTCCTTCAGTGTAGCAAAGCAGTAAAAATAACCAGACTACATGTAACATATGTTTCATTTAAGACTCCCACACCTTTCTTCATCTCTTTTTAATCAGCTAGTCAGAAAAAACCACGACCACCTAAAACAAGTGTAAATGAGAACTTGCAGCAAGCTTATTTTTTTTGTGGATAATTCCAGGTGCTAGTGACTCTCTTAATTCTAGCTTTTTAGAGAGAAATAAGGCTTTGGAGCTCTGCAGGAAAGCCAACCCTACAGCATGCAACTGTGAAATAATTTGTTTCCCCCACCTCTAAGTACAAATTTTTTCCTGGCAGTGGGGTCTAAATAAGGATTATAGAATAAATATCTCTTGGTGACAGATCAAGTTCTTACAGTTGGAAAACACACCATACAATTTATTTTTACCTCGCAGCACAGCCTTCTATCAGGGGCAGTTCAGGAGATAAAAAAGCAAAATATCTACCTTTAGTATATTAAAGCCTGTTCCAGCACATTTTCACTGCTACTTTTTGTTGTTAAAATTAATCTACAGTATGTAGTAAGAACAGTTTATGAAGAGCTTTTTCATAAATTACTTTCTCTCCTTGTTGATTTGCTATAGACAGTGTAACACAGAATATGCTAAAGAATATTTCACAAGGGTTCCTGAAGGTATAAGAAGAGATTTATCATCCATACAGCATTGCCATTGTAATGTCTTACCTCAGTGGGATTACCTGTCCCCCAGCACTACCTTTCTCAGATCAAGAATGAGTAACTGAATCAAGCCCTGCACATTTCTTCTAACAAAATGAAAGGGTCAGCATTTCAAAGAATGAACAGTTGTTCCAAGAAACTTTGAAGGTCCCTGCTCTAATTGAGTGCCTCATTTTCCAGTTTTGATGGGATTTTGATACCTAAGCTTTTTGACAAATCCCACAAGGCACCTACATAATCTTTACTCATATGTCTGAAACTCTTCATATGTGCAAATAAAGAGACACCAGAACGCCCTGACAGTAGATTGTGTAATAGCACAGAACTGGAGGAATTAATTTACAAAATTTTTACTCCCAGAGGAGGAGAATATTATCACAGAACTTCAAATAGGAAGAGATCACACTAAACAAAGTCCTTGAAAACAAATACAGGGCATTCATTAGCAGTGCTACAGCAGGCCCAGGAAAGACTGTTTGATCAAATAGCTACACACCCTTTCTCCTGCAAACATGTGGAGCTGTTGAGGTTTTAAAAATACCCTCATGGTGCACTTGAGTGAATAGGATACAGCCATATTTGTAGAATCTTCATTTTTTGAATGTACAGGTGACAGCTATTTTCCCATGTGCACAGGGACATGTTCAGACTGCACAGCTTATAGGATGCCCAGAAAAATGATGTAGATATAAACTGTGGATCTGCAGAGAGTGATTTTATGTGTTATGCTTTAATCACTTTGAAATTTGTTTTTCAAGAAAGATATTCATCGTAATTTTTTTAAAAGTGCTAGCCAGCATGTCAACTTTGCTTTTATGTTATCTCGTTACTAAATAATTACAGAGACATTATTTTGGTTCAGCATGTTATTCAACTTAGGTGAGAATTGAGAAGAAAAAAATGTAAGAAAAAATCAATGCCAGAAGTTACATAAAAAAGTTTATATAACATATTGTTGCCATTGGTCAGACCCTAAATACTGGTCAGAAATTTTAATCGCCATTGAATAATGTAAAATAGAACCAATTCTTCTAATTATGGACTTACTTTCTTTTATAGAACTTAATGATGCAGATTGGTGGGTAGTAAATTTTCCAGAGTAACTACATTCTAAGTTCTTTTGAAGGAAAAGAGAATTACACATCCAGGAACTCTGGGAATATTTTACTGGATTTCATTATTGGTGGATACACTTAGACTATCTACCTAAAACAGTCCTGACTTTTTTTCCTTCACTTTCTGGTGTCATTACATGACAAAGAAAAGTACCAAACATGCATTTCACCAGTTTGGAAAGATGACGTTTTTATCTTCCAAAGCTCATTTATCTGTACAGAACTACAGAACACAAAACCCTGCCTTTTGAAAAGCATCTACACTGACTACATATACTTATGCCACCAAGAAAATTAAAATAACCTATGTGACACTGCCTTAGGAGAAGAAAAGATTTTCCAAACTTCAGGTAATCCACCCTGGACAAGAAGAGGGCACATCAATTCTTCTGAAGAAAGCTCTAACAAAAGTCATGGCCTTTCATCCCTCAGCTCTGAAGAAGCTCTGGGAGAGCTTCACTGTTAAAGATCAGGTTCATGACCACCTGAGGAACTTGAACACAGCTAAGTCCATGGTACCTGATTAGATGCATCCCAGAGTCCTGAGGGAATTGGCCGATGTAGTTGCCAAGCCACTCTCCATGATATTTGAAAAGTCACGGCAGTCAGGCGAAGTCCCTGGTGACTGGAAAAAGGGAAACATTGTGCCCATTTTCAAAAAGGGTAGAAAGGAAGACCCTGGGAACTACCGACCTGTCAGCCTCACCTCTGTGCCTGGAAAGATCATGGAACAGATCCCCCTAGAAGCTATGCTAAGGCTATGGAGGCCAGGGACATAATTCGAGAGAGCCAGCATGGCTTCACCAAGGGCAAGTCCTGCCTGACGAACCTAGTGGCTTTCTATGATGGTGTGACAACAACAGTGGACAAAGGAAAACCAATGGACGCCATCTATCTGGACTTCTGCAAAGCCTTTGACACGGTCCCCCACAACATCCTTCTCTCTAAATTGGAGAGCTATGGATTTGATGGGTGGACTATTCAGTGGATAAGGAATTGGTTGGATGGTCACATCCAGAGGGTAGTGGTCAATGGCTCAATGTCCAGATGGAGACCAGTGGCGAGTGGTGTCCCTCAGGGTTCTGTACTGGGACCGGTGCTGTTTAATATATTCATCAATGACACAGACAGCGAGATCGAGTGCACCCTCAACAAGTTTTCAGAAGACACCAAGCTGACACGCCAGAAGGACAGGATGTCATCCAAAGAGACCTGGACAGGCTGGAGAGGTGGGTTTGTGCGAACTTCATGAGGTTCAACAAGGCCAAGTGCAAGGTCCTGTACCTGGGTCGGGGTAACCCCCAGTATCAATACAGGCTGGGGGAAGAAAGGATTGAGAGCAGCCCTGCTGAGAGGGACTTGGGCGTGCTGGTGGATGAAAAGCTGGACATGAGCCAGCAATGTGTGCTGGCGGCCCAGAAGGCCAACCGTACCCTGGGCTGCATCAGGAGAAGCGTGGCCAGCAGGTCGAGGGAGGTGATTCTGCCCCTCTACTCTGCTCTGGTGAGACCTCCCCTGCAGTACTGCATCCAGCTCTGGAGCCCTCAGCACAAGAAGGACATGGACCAGTCTGAGCGGGTCCAGAGGAGGGCTACAAAAATGATCTGAGGGCTGGAGCACCCCTCCTATGAGGACAGGCTGAGAGACTTGGGGTTGTTCATCCTGGAGAAGAGAAGGCTGCAGGGAGACCTGATTGCGGCCCTTCAGTACTTAAAGGGGGCCTAATAGGAAAGTTGGGGAAAATCTTTTTAGTAGGGCCAGCTGTGTCAGGACAAGGGGTAGTAGTTTTAAACTAAACCAGGGTAGGTTTAGACTGGATATAAGGAAGAAATTCTTTACAATGAGGGTGGTAAAACACTGGAATGGATTGCCTGGAGAGGTAGTGGAAGCCCCATCCTTGGAAACATTCAAGGCCAGGTTGGACGGGGCTCTGAGCAACCTGATCTAGTTAGCGGTGTCCTTGCTCACTGTGGGGGGGTTGGACTAGACAACCTCTAAAGGTCCCTTCCAACCCAAAGCATTCTATGATTCTATGATACTGTTGAAAGTGACCAGTTTCAGTCAATTTGGTGGGATAAGCGTGAAAAATGCTTAGTGATTTATGAAGAACTGTTCAAGAAGAAAGTGCTTTGAAGGGGAGAACCTCTAAGAATTTTTTAAATTGAATGTATGAAAAGTTTCACTTGTCACCTCCTTCTCCATGGATTCACTGGAATGCAGTGGGATTTTCCAGGATCTGACTTGCTCAATTACTTGCTAGAAGAAGCAGCAGCAGCCAAGGAGGTACTCTGGGTTCTTTACATGCAAACTAACTCTCAGAATATTCTCATGGGATAGATTTCTGTTCCAGTGAAATAAGCCTTTGCAATATGTGAGATGAGCACAATAGTAAATGTCCTGATTGTCATTTGTTTCTCAGCTCGTGTTCAGGAGGCTTTGAGGTAGTTTTTTTGAGTAGTAGAGATGCTGATGAAACACAGGTTGGCTATTTGCAATTACTTTCAACCTATGAAACAGAATGATCACATAATGATTTATTTTGGCTTTTGCTATGCATCTTTCTATGTACGTGGCACTTTCTTGTGGCATCTGCTGAATGCTGAGAAGGTATGTGTCATCATCATATGACTACCTACAAGTTTGTTCCACACTGAAGGTGCTAAAAGTTAGACGTGTTTGGGTTTTTAAATCAGTTTGTATGCTTTTGAAAATTCCATACTTCATTGCTCTCAAGCAGTGAAATCACAAGGCTGGTTACTTCCTAACACAACTGGATCATAAAATTTTATTCAGCCTAAACTTCCAGTTAAGAATGCCCCAACAGTCCTTTTTTTATATCTACATTTGTCCAATGCAATTAAAATTCTTAGTTGTCATATCTTTGTGGTTTTCAGTCTTGAGGTGGTGGCAACTAACTCTTTTCCTTTGCATTAAGTTGCTCTTCTACTATAATCCAAATTTTAAGAGACATTCTCCCCACTTGCTAATACAGTGCAAAAGAAGCTTTGGGGTGAGAAAGAGAGCACTGGCAGCCTTTTCACTGGACCTAGATTTAAACGAACACCACCCAGGAAGAATCCCCGATGCCCAGCCTGAATGGGGAATTATCTGTTTGCAGCAGGTCCTGAGGAGAACACACAGACATCTGCAACCAGGAGTTTCCTACTTTCCAATGTGACCACCTGAGTCAGAAGTGCCTTTGAATCTTCATGCACAGCTCATCCAACATTTTCAGACCCTGCTGTAGCAATTGGCAGGGAGAAGCTAAATCCTCTGCTACCCCCCACTCCCCCTCACCTTTTACCACAGCACAGCAGCCACAGTCCATCTGGCATCCAAGGTGCTGCTCCTGCAGCATCTGCTTCTTCACCAGGTCATGCTATATCCACAATACCAAATAGTCTCTTTACACCAGGGCTGGGTTTTCCCACCTTTCCAGCTGTGCACACAGCTTCAGCAGCTACGCAGCCTGCCTGGGCAAGCCTGCCTACTCTGGGAGCCCATGGCTTGCAATGCCTATGCTGGCAGCAGCCTCTGCTTTTTTCATGCCAAGGCCACCTCACAGCCAAACACCAACATACCATCACTGTCTTGCTTGCACTTGCAGCCCAAATAGCAGACCTGCAGGCAACAGCCTTGGACCCCAATCCAAGGTACGCTAGATACTTTCAATTGCTGTTTCAGAAGTTGCATAGACCAAGGAAATAAAGTCTTGTAAATGTTCAGATAAACTATCTTACTAAAAAGTCTTTGCCAACTCACCAGTCCTGCTTTTACAGTAGAATCCCACTTAGGCTCTAAGATAAGAGAACAAAATAAAGGAGTAGAGCCATTCCTTTTTAAGGAAGAGAAGCTATGCACTTGGCTAAGAGGAAAACAGGAACGAAAAAGTATTCAGAATGCTCTGTCTTGAAAGAAGTATCTGGAGAAGGTCCCTCTGATTCCAGGGTCCTTGGCTGACAAATGATCTTTGAAATCAAATACCAAGTACTGAAATGTTTCCTTCTTTTTCCTAAGGAAATCCAGAGAGATACTACTGAGGTCACTAATGGGATTAGGTTCCAGCTGATTTGAAAGGGGAATCAATCAGTTTTGGGGGTTTTGACCTATTCAGAAAAGATAGGTAGGAGCCAAAATAAGAGCTTCACCTAGAAATAAATAACACTATAGTATTATTCCTCTTTTTCATGTGGGAAACAGGCTCAGGATCATTGTGTGAGTTGTACACACTACAATCTCTAATTAATTTTGCTTCACAGTGATGGGCTAGTCAGCTCCCCATTTTTCTTGTAGTAATCAATGGGGTTTTTTGACTATCCTCTAAAGTATGAAAAAATGGAAAATAGAACATAAAGCAAAATAAGAAAAAATCTTTCTTGGTACCTATTTCTGTGAGAATAGATCTTCAAAACCAAGTCATTGTCCATGCCAATTTTCTGTAGAAAAAAGTTTCAAGTTGTAAAATATTTCAGGTCTCAGTCCTGAACCCCATGCAGTTGGCTTCTGCACCACATTCTCCCATTGATGGGCACGTTCATTTTTTTATCAGCCACAAAACATCCAAGTTTTGGAATTGTCTCCTGGACATGATAATTTTGCAGGTGATGACTGCACCAATGATTTACTGCATTAGGTCATGGGACAGAAAAGAGGGTGAGAGTTTACCTAGAGTTCAAACTAAAGACAAATGCTGGAATCCCTGAATTCAAACCCCATGTAATACAGTGACTGATAGCCTCCAAAAGGGACAAAAAAAACCCCAAACAACAGAAATTAAAAAAAATAACCACTCTATATGTATGGTTTTAAAACTAATTATTTTTTTTGGAAGAGGGAATAAATTTTTATTGATTTTAACAAGTCCACCAAAAAGAAGTTTCAAAAAATTTCACATGCGTTGCATGGTTTTCCTTTGCTGCATTTCCAGGTGCTGTGCATTTGCCACAGTGTGAAGGAAAATGGAATGGCCATCTGACACACCATATAAGAATTTTGGCTCTTTAAACTTTGAGCATAATGGTTGGATCAGTTTTCTATTTGTAATACCAGCTTAGTGAAAAGCATGGCAAAATTTTCTTAAAAGACCTGTCCACTTTGTTATACAAAATATACCTTACAGTTATGAGTTCTGACTCATATTTTACATCAACAACCTTGAAAGACCACCACAATAAAGCAGACAGAGGTTTTGGCTTATTCTTGTCTTTTTTTTTTTTTTTGTCACAATGCAGGCCACGGTTTCATGGCAGCCAAAGGTAATATGTCATTTTTGGCCTCATGTTCCTGAAAGTACCTGTGCTTGTACGGCCCTTCACTGACCTACTTTAACACATAAATTCAACAGTCAGAACAGGGGAAGGTGGCAAGAATCCAACACTATGACTAAAGGAAAAGACAAAACTAAAACAGCCTGCTGCCACATTGGCTTAGATTATGAATGGACTATACCCTTGGTGTGCTTCCGATTGAAAACTATTGCTTACTCCACCTTAGACCAGCCACATAGCAAGAAGAGGACTATCTAAATCAGGAGAGGAATGTTCAAAAGTTCCAATTGTCTAGCCAGCAGCAGAAGTACCAATTAATTGGGGTTTTTTTCCTTTTTGGTTTGTAGATTGCTCATAAAGAGACTGAAGAATTCAGGTTGTTTGTTCCTGTAATTTTTGCACATGTTTCTTCAGAGAACAATTTATGTATTACAGACCTTTAACTGAAATTAATAATTCATACAGAATGGGTGAGCTCAACATGTCATGTTACTCTGTCAGCTCTCGAACCAGATGCTATAAGCACAATGCATCAGCACAGCACGGAGAGAAAACCTGTCAATTTTACAATCAAATATATAATATAAAATTCATTGTAAGGGTGTCTTCAAGCAGCCAAGCTTGACAATTTGTTTTTATGGGTATTTTTGCGGTAAGATCTCAAGCATTTCATAATGATTCAGCATTTCATAACTAGCAAACATGAAAGGGTTATGAATACAGTCAAATTGAACTTTACTTTTGAACTGGAGGAATGTTTATAGAAAACGTACTATAGTAGTAGACTATGGTATTACATCACTTGTGAAAGAAATAACATGGAAGTAAAAATATTTTAATAATTTGATTTCAGTGTTCTTTAATATATGTTTTTGCTCTTAAGTAAATGATGAGACTTTTTAAAAAGTAAACAAAATGTTTTAGCAGCTTAAGGAATCATTGACAACAGGTATTCCTTACTATGTAGAAATCATTCTCCAGTACAAAATACATATTTTCTTTAGTGCTTATTTCTTCTACGGCATGCTAAATATATTCAGCTACTACTGTTGCAAAAAAAAATAAATAAGAGAGGATCACTTAAAAAAAAAAAAAAAGAATCTATGTTATCTCTTGTACCTGTTATCTTGAGCTAGATAAGGAGTTAGACAGGACCTTCTATGTTTAGCCCAGTGTTCTAAAGATTGCAAAGGCAATATTCTTAGCAGAATATTTTCTTAGCTCTTTACAACTTAGTATGGTTAAATTTGACTCTGCAACTTTAATGCCAACCAATCTTTGCAATCTTATTGCAAACTTATTTCTTTAACATTCCTTTTGTTCTTAGCAGAGTACAAAAATCTCCCAAGATTATTTGAATTATTGCTTCTGATGGCTGTATACCATCTGTAACCTTAAACCATTTTGATGTGTTGGAATGACTAATAACACTGATTCTATCAGAAATTCTAGTGATCATTTTAGGTGCAGAAACCCCGAAGATTTAAAATTTTAATACACAATATATTTGTCACACCTCTGATTCACTAATAAACATGAAAATACATACAGTAGTTAATAAGGGATAAATTTAGAATTATTAGAGCAGAATGAGAATATTTTTTTTAATTTTTTTTAATTGAAAAATTTAACTTTTTCAAAACCAAATGTAATAGGAAAATACCAGTATTAATAAATGTAACACCGGAAAATACCAAGTTTTTGAGATTTTTGTTAAATGACCATGAGATCTTAGTGGCCAGTAGTATGCTGCTTACATTACACATCAAGTTCTTGCTTGATCAGTCTCTTTTACCCTAGAGAAACTTGATGATCAAATTATTAGCTATTTACAGTATCTCTTTCTGAATTTTCTTTAAAAACTTTGAAAGAGCTCAGTTTTATCTTGGTATAAACAGGGAAATATATTTTTCAATCTCAGGATTTCAAAGCCAATAGAATATATTTTATGACCAAACCTAATAAGAGACATCAAGAGCAGTGGTTAACATTTCCATGCATTTTTCCTTCTTTATGTTATGTTGATTACCTGAGTTTTACAATTGTACAACCTCTACTGCCTATCCTCTGCAAGACTGATTGTCCGATTGGTATAGTTTGGTTTTCTGTTGTTCAGCTATTGTATGTTTTACCCCCAAAAATCTGTGTAATTTTTTTTGCCAGGCTGCTCTCCTGAACCTGATAGGCCATGTCTCCCACTACAGTAGAAGATGACCCGCTGAAATGTCCCTTCCGGCTACTGCAGCTGTCTGCAAAGCACAATGCAAACACAATGAGGTTGTTTCCTAGGGGTCCAACAGCTGCTCTCCCAAGGCATGAGGGGTCATCTGAAAGCCCATCTTCTAATAAATTTATGTATTTTTTAATTTAGATCAAGTATCACTACATGAATCTTATGAAACATTTATTTAGGATGGAAAGCAATTTTTTGATCATTTACACCAGATCTTTGAACTTTGAGATCATGCTCAGCTGCATCTTGAAGCTGTGTGCATGCTCAACCCTTTATGTTCTCCTGCCATTAATTTGAACAATATGAATACTGGGAATTTTTTAGACTGTGTATGTACTGTCCTGCAAAGGAAAAGAGAAGTGTGTTTTTATCAGACCTTCCACCTGACTATTGCTAATGTAAAAGCTATTGGGAGCAGGGCACACAGATCCCTACATTATATTCTTCACACCAAAATTATAGACAAAAAGCAGTGCTATTTAATAGATGTAAATAGCAATTATAACCTCTGTTTTGCTTTGAGTCTTTCAGCATTTACAACAGTGAGGGATCTAAGAAATAAAAAAAATTGTTAAGAGCAAAAGGGCTACACAACACACTGGGGTGGCCTGTGCACAGGAAGGTCATGCTGAATGACATTCCCTTGACTGAGGATCTGCTACATGTTGATGTACACATCATCCTTCAATCTGAGGGTAAAATTAGTTGTAGAGGGTCAAGTCAAAGAGCAGTCTTAGATATCACAAGACCTGCTTCCTCCTTTTACACTGAACATTAATATGGTGCTGGGTATGTCAGGAAGGTATTTGGGACAAGAAACATTTTTGAGTTTTGTCATGCATTGTATAACTACAGCCAAAGCTGTACTATTGCTGGAGACTGCTGTAGAAATGTGGGGAGCATTTACAAAGGCACAAGGTCCTGGCTGTTAAAAACCAATTTGATAGCTTATTATTTTCTATAAGAAGTGCAACTCCTAAGTAGATTAACATCATGAATGTAAAGGATGGAAGTTTGCCATGGGAAAAGGAAGATGCGAAGTCAGATTCAGCTCCTGGGAGTAGACCAGGAATAGAGAGATGAGTTAACACTCAGGATGATTTGTTGAGAAAAGATTTTGACAGATGAATGTCATGTGCAGAGCAAGAAGTCTGATGAATACATAAGAACTAGTAGATGTCTTTACTTGATTTTATTAGACCGCTGGCACTATTTCATGTGGAAAGAGAAAGCAATGTTAGATGAAAGTGTCATAGCATGGATCCAAGACTGACTGGAAAATAACTCAGTGTTACTGTCTGTCAAATGGAAGAGAAACATAACATGGCACTCAGGAAAGTCTGTACTATCCATTAAGAAGTTTGGCAACATAATATGCTTACTTGAGTGACAGAAAGATGTGACGAAGCCAGAATACACAGTGAAGAACAGAATTAAGAGGTCCCAATGGAAAATGATACTGAGCAACTGAAGAAATAATCTGAAAAAAAAATTAAGATCAAATTTATCAGAGGCAAGGATAAGATACTACATATATGCAAAAATAAGCTTTTAAGGGATTATTTAATTCAGATGAGGGTAGTCTACAGGAAAGCAATGTAAATGATCAGAAGTCTAGAAAGCAAAATCAAAGTGGAAGGGTTGAATGAATTGTGGTAGTTTAGCTCTAAGAAAACAATATGACTCCATTATTTATCTACTAAAAGGCTGCTGTAAATAGAAAAGGAGTGATCTGCTTTCCACATCCCTTTCTAATACCTTTAGAAATAGATATGTGATGAAGTTTAAAAAGGCAAACTACTTAGCTATGGTAAGCTGAAACATACACATTGAGAGTGGTTTTTTTGATTCTGGACAGGAAAAACATGATAAAACTGCTGGCCTGGAGGTGAGAGGTTCTGAGCTGTAGATGACATTAGCCAAGTCATTTTAGCCTAGCTTTACATGAATTGAGGTGCCTAACTGGGCAACTTTGGACCACTTAATCCAAAATCAAGTTGTCATTCTTCATGCCATTGCTACCTAAATTTGTAAGTGCGTGAACAACCCTTGAGGATTTAGTTCTTCCAGCTGTAATTAATTTTCAACTCCATTTCTCATGCTAGCGTTCATGGACAGTTCCACAACTGGGAAACTTGCTGTAAGTATTCTTCCTTCTCTTCCCAAATGTGTTTTATGCAGGAGAAGACTGACATGGTCTTAACATTACACACTACTAAGATTGGTATCTTATTCCAGGCTCTGCTATGCTGCACCAAAACACCTTTGTGAATCTAGTCCTTCCTGCTGTACAACAGTGTAGGAATGTTCTGCTCAGTCAGTGGGAAATAAATATGGTTTTATGGTGTTTGGATGTAATAAAATGAATTAGTGAAAGTTTTATCAAAAGTTTTAATAGCAAGGATTTCTAAGAACAGCCCGTGCAGGGGGAGGATAAAGAGGTGACAGGGTCTATGCAGTAACCAGTACTTGGCATAATGTAGAACTCTGCTAAATCTGAGAGGCTTCTGCAGTTCTTTGAGATTTCATGAGTAGTATTATACAAGCAGCCACTGACTCCCTGCAAGGCAAAATTTGCAGGTCCAGGTAACTTTCTGTAATGACTTTCCTTCCTACTTTGTTAGAGCCCTGATTGATTTGGTACTCTCACCTGGTGTTTGAAAGAAATAGGTGTAATGAATAAATCCTGAAGGTGCCAGAGACAGTATATGTTAGTAAGGGATGGAAGAAAGTATCATCTTTCAGGCCTGTGGAACCTGTAAGGCAACAGACAGCTCTCAGTAACTGAAGCAACTCTGAGTATGTGACTGAAATCACAAATATAATAGTATATATAATAACACCTGTTCTTTGGTTTTCCAAATGGAAACCCTCAGTTTTCAGAACAGTTCCCTAAAAAAGAGCATGCTCCAAATACATAATATCTCCTTGGGGAAAAAAAAAAAGACACCTTAATATTGTTCAGTTATTTATTAACAACCAACTTTTAGACTGTTAACAAACAATTACAGAAATAATTGCTAAAAGCAAGTATGTGCTCACTGCAGGGGGGTTGGACTAGATGACCTCTAAAGGTCCCTTCCAAGCCAAACTATTCTATGATTCTATGTTTAAATAATTTCATCCAAAATACAAGTATAAAATCTTCATGCCTTAGTCTTCTTATTACAAGAAATGCAAGAAGTGACAGAAATGAAAAGCTGTTTGGAGAAAAATCAAACAAAAGATTTCATCTTTAAAATTTATATTGCATTTTCTAAAGACAAATTGAATACATAGTTTTGGCAAAGAACAATATACTTCCATCTTAATGAAATGGACTGTAAAGATATATGGCTTTATATGACTAAGTGGTAGAAGAAATGCAAGTGAAATTTTTATTCATAAACATATATATCCATATATAATGTATTCTTTTGATGATTTCTACAGTGCAAATATTAACATTTTTGCAGTCAGAGTGTGTAGTTATTTTATACAAAATATGCACATTAACTCAACAGTCTGAGGGACTTCAGTTATAAAAATGCGTGTCATCTTCAGTTTTGCTGAGCATAGTTTTCTATCACTTTTTTTATACTTTGTAGTAATAATCTGTTTTTTTCATAAAAAGTCTTTAAAAGCCCTGCACTTTAAAATACTGTTATATAAAAGTCTGAACACAGAGCCATGTAATAGAAAACTCATGAAAAAGAATCATGTATTTCCTCAGTTTAAGCAATTAAAAGCCTTTCAGTAAGGGGAATGTGGTTGGTGTTGAATCTGGGGACAGAATAGCCATATTTAAATGAGACAGATATGATGTAGAGCTCCTTGTCCTATTAGTTTAAGCTTCCCTGCCAAGCCAGCTGCATTTCTTTGTGCCTATTGTGGTGGATGGTGGCAGACTCAGGTCTTAACTACAAGTTAATATGTTTTAAATACAGTTGAGCAAATAACAGAAAAAAAAAATCCATGAATATTCTTTCAAAAACGAATGTCAATGTGACAGTTTTTGATGACCCTTCCTAGCCTATTTTCATGTACCCTTGAGCACTTTACATGTATTGGCATGAAAATATGTGAAATGTTAAAGTCACATGTGCTGTTACAGCTGTGGTGGTAAGGATATCAGTAAGACATTGTTTGTACGAAGATGTATTATCTTCCTTCGCAAACAGATTCAATTGGGAGAAACAGACAAATTTTTAGATATACAGGACAGAAGAAAGCCTGTTTTTTTCCAAAATTATTAAAAGATTTAATAAAAGATCTGGTATTTTTCTAAAACTATTTTTTCTATAAGACTTTCAATTTGATGCCTGAACTTTAAGTGATATGTCAGTTAGAACTTTTTAAATTCATAATTTATATTTAAACTATGTGCAGTAAAGTGCTGGCTATCCAAAAGTTGCCAAATGCCCTCCATCTACCTTGTTGTCACACTGAGTTAGCATTTTTGCCAGCTTCCCATAAATGAACAACTTTCCTCACAAGTGGGACTTGGGTGTTCTCCCATCTGTTCCAGGTGATCAACAATTCACTAGAAAACTAGACACTCAAAATATGTTTCATATAAGCACCTATCTTAAGCAGAGGAAAAAATTAAGCTAATGAGTAGGAAAGGCTGAAGGTAAGTATACGCCTAACACCAGCACTTCAGCAGCAGGTGTCTCAACCTGCACTGTCAGCTGCAAACCGCCTTCTGGAATTAAACAGAAATCAGGTCGATTCTTCCTTTTAGCCCCTCAAAGAAATGAAGCAGGTACAGAATGCTGCCCAACAGCCCAATGGATAAAACATCTGCATTGACATATTCCTCTGGTTTGAAAACAGAAACATTTTCAGAAAAATATGTTTAACTATTGAATATTTCAGATATTGTAATGGTAAGGATATTGAGTCTTGCCTTCATTTCGTATGGACTAAACATCAAAACTTACTTTCCAGATAAAATCCTTCAGGAGAGACAGTGGGAGAAACACATAATAAATGAAAACCTAAGGTACAGAGTAGTCTTTGCAGTAGCTGAAGTTTTCAATATGTAGGCATTTCTGTGCTTGCCTGCTACCAGAAATTAGGTGTCTAGAGCTGATCTTCAGTGGAGCTGAAAGCTACCTAGAACCAGCTTGTGAACACTTGTGCCACACATCAAACAAGATGTTTGAAGCATCAACAGTTTCTGTTCCACTTCTAAATAGAGGTTCTTTGACTGTAGACAAGACACAGAAACAATAACGTATTATTTCCCTAGTATTCAACCAATGAAAAAGCACAAATACTTTACTGTAAAATTTTGAATTCCCAGTGTATTTTCTGTTGTTTAGTGACATAAAGCCCCCAATCAGACCACAGAAAAAATACCACATGATTTCTATAATTTGTGTAGTCAAAAAGGCAAATGTTTGTAATGAACTTGAAGCTCAAAAGCATTCACCAAATTCGATGAAAGTACATTCAAATATTTTTTAGCTCATCCAACAATCCTTTAGCATAGTGAGGAACACATTCTTACAAATTGCTGCATGAGGCAAGAAAGTGGTTTCCTGTGAGACAAGCTTGAAGTCTATGGAAAGATATGGGGTTTGTATGTAAAATATATTAATAGCATACAAAAATAATAACGGACATTGCAATTTGTAATGATTTCAGATAAATCCTCAGGTGGGACAAGAGTAGTGGAGCAGAAAAGTTATGAAAGCAAGAGGCACTATGTCAGAAAAAGAATTACTGTAGTTTGAGATAGCCATGTACCACTTAATGCATCAGGGATCAAGAAGCAATGTAATCTGCAATCTGCAACATGTCAACATTTACAGCAGTTTGTAGAGATGGGACATATCCCCTTATATAAGGCTGCATATTTCTAAAATATGACTCCAACTAAAATATATTTCTGGATGCCTGGCTTCCTTTACCTTCCTTGCTTTTTCTCCAGGAACTATGTAGATACAAAGATGAGAAAGGAACAGTATAAGCCTTTTGGAATTTCAGGAAAACAGGCTTGGACACAGGCTGAACTGAGAGAGCAAACTTGTTTTCATTTATGGCATCTATTCAGTGCTAGAGAGAAAAGTAGCTTGTGCAGATTCTCCTCCTCACCAAGACCTACATCAGGATGTAATTAGAAGAAACTCACCCTACTGCTAAATGCAGTGATTGTTTCAGCTGCTATGTTCAAATAACCACTACTACAGTGAAACAAACTCCATGAGTAATCCCAGTGCCAGTAGTCTCAAAGCAGAATTCTTACATTGTCTTCAAATTAATATTTTCAAACCATAAGCAGGTGCTGTGCAAGAGAAAAAAAAAAAAAAAAAGTCTGTGAGATAATCTCGTAATCTTTCTAGGGGCTTTTTAAAAGATTCTGCCAGGTTTTGAATTTAAGATATTTACTATCTACAGGGCATAAACCTTGAAGTGCATTCAGTATCTTCCTGTATTTAACCTAGACTGGTAAATAACACCTAGGTAGCCTGCAGGATCTATGCACACACGTGAGCAGGTAAATACACATATCTCTGTTCAGGGAAGAATTACTAATATGATCTAATTCAGCTTTCAGTACCTATTAGGTGAACACCTGATGCATTTCTCTTTCATCCTGGTTTTATGCTACTACAGTCATCAACTTGAGTAAAGTTACTTGCTTTATGTATGTTTATGAAGAGTACAAGTTCATGTGCAAGGAACAGCTTCGAGAAGAGTCTTTAAGTCTACTGTCTTAATTGCAGTTGCTTTGTAAACAGTCAGTACTGTCCCTATACCTTAATTTCTCAGTATTAGACCAATAGAGTGTCTGGGATACAGTCAGGGCAGGTGAGGGAAAGCAAATTACAAGAGGAAATCAAATGAAAGAAAAAGATAATTACATATAAGTTTTAAAATCAATAAATTTCTTCCAAAATAACAAAACAAGTCATAATGATACAGTATGAAAACTGCATCACTTTTGAACCACAACAAAACAAGTAATAATGATGCAGTATGAGAACTGCCTCACTGCTGAACAATAGTTAGTTCTGCTTTGCATGATTTAGAGGGCCTGGACTCTCTGAGGTGTATGTCATTCCCTCTGTTGGACTGGCTTCGCAAATGAGTTTGAGGTTTGGACTACCAGCCAAAATGCTCTCTCAACTACTGGGATTCACAGTTCAGGAAAGTCTCAGCAGGAATGAGGAAAATAAAAGCCAGGAGGCTCAAAACTGAGTTTCCTAAGCTTGCTAGAGGAAACGTGAAGCAGAGGTTTGTGCCTCAAACTTTACTTTTCCAGTCCTACTCCAGGGGGCAAAAAATGTTTTGTTCTATTTTGTTTTTCAGAACAGATCTGTCCTTTTCTAAAAAAGCCTTTATGCAACAAAATTTGAGCTGCAGTCTTCTCAGTGTACTGCTCCTTTATTTTGTGGACCATGCGATGAGCAGGTCTATTAAATTAGCCTCTGAGTGGTTGGCCTCACTGAATCCTGCCAGCACTGACTGATGACAAGCATTGAGGCATGCCCTTCTGACATAGCCAGTTCTGCATATGAGAAAAGCAGAAATATAAGGTGCTTAGGAACTTCAGTGATCTAAGTGTAATTTGAACATTCTCCAGGTTAGGCAGATAGGGTGATATACTAAAATCACCCTTGAAAAACTGCTGTGAACCCTATCCCCCTGTCTAGTATGGTGATGGGATCTTAGTCTAGGTTTCTAAGGTCTTACAACTGCCCTGTTTCTAGCCCTAGCATTCCCCCCATTATTTTCACTTTGCTCCTCCTTCCCACTCTTCCCTCTAGGCTTACTCATGCTGATCTCTTGATTTTGCATGGGTCTTGCTGTCCTGAATACATTGTCCACATCATACATCAAAGATCGACTTCTGGTAATAAGCTTCCAAATATGGTGCTAGCTATTTCTCCACATTTGCCTCCTGAATATTACTCATTTACTTGATTTATATTTAACCTTTTTTTTTGCCTCACTTCACAAATCTGTGTTTATCTTTTCCTTCTCTATTCTTTTTTAGTGCTTGCTTCACACCGGGTATCTTTGGGAAACAATGAAATATGTCTTAAAACCATAACTAGAAGGAAAGATAAAAGTAAAAAGAATTCAATTAATGCTGTACTGATTGTATTGGTAGACCTATTGACAAAACCTTTCTGAAAAACATATTTCAAATGCAAATATACAGCAATGATACAGTTAACTGAAGTTTGATTTTTTTTTGAACTGCAAATCTAGCTGACCAGAATGAGGGTGATTTTTCAACATCACTGTGTCTGTATAGTGGCAAGAGCCACTATTTATTAAAGTACCTCTCATTTTGAAAAATGGGTAAAGCAGAACGTAGATGGAGTGAGAGGTTGATTTATGCTCCATCAAATGCCCTGTGTTTTGCTATGTCTCTAAGCATCGCTAAGAAAACCTGTGCTTTTTCTTCATCAGATTTTAATGGATGGAAAAATTCCAAGAAATTTATAAATGACCCTGGAAAATAAGTGAGACCACTGATTACTCACACCTTCATTGATTTCCAGGCTGAAAATAATAGCAGAATCTTTTTTTTCCCCCCCCATACAGTATTATCACAATAAATATCAATACTGAAATGATCCTTAAAATCAAGGAAGTATATTATCATGGAGTTAGCAGAGAATGACCCACTATCCAATGGCATGAATACAAATATTCTTCAGGTCTGCAAACTATCTTGGAATTACAGTTAGTTTTACCTACCAGAGGGTAATGTTTAAAATAAACAAGTCTCTATTTTCTGGGTTGTTGTTTTTACAGATATCTCTATAATGGGCCTTGATGATGGGAATAAATTGGATATTTGTACGAAAACTGAAATGTTACAGTTGGCAACTCTCAAAGATGTGTTCTGCGATGATGCAAACAGCAGGGTCTCTGAGGACTAAGCTCTAGGAACTCAGCTGCAGCACACTTCAGAGAGGCTTCAGGTTTGTTCTAAATTATACTTCACTGGCAAAGATCTTTGTCTACAATCTGCATTTAGGGTATCCACAACATCCCTTTCTTTGTGTTTGTCCCCACTGTGCAGACTAGCAGTACTGGTACAGTGCAAGCCAATTCCTAAGAGTTTTTGGCACTCCTTTGAATGACAAAGAGATTACAGTAGTAGGGTGTGGTTTACCCCTGAATACAGGGTGGTGCTGGGTAATACTTTGTCATCAGGAACTTTTGCAGCTACTGTGCAAAACCCGAGGCATTTATTAAGGGAAGCAATAACCCTAGAGACTGAAAATGCATACTGAAAAGAAAGTCTTTCCTGTGGTCTCCATACAAATGCTGTTATGGAGAGCAGTGCAGAGAATTCATAATCAGTTCAGTATGTCCTCCAGAGAGCCTGAGGAAGTGTGAAGAGGATTTACAAACCCCATCCTTTCAATAGAGTATTAAGGGGAAAATAAAAATTACAATGCAATTCCTGCCTTAATGAAATAGTTGGTGATATCCTAGTAAAGCCATCCAACTAAGATATTTATATTGCAACTCAAAAGCTCTCTGACACCATTTTTGTTATGGCCCAACTCTCCCTTACATAGCCATTAAAGCCTGCAGATCTGTGGTCCTTATCAGTGCAGCTTTGTGTTACCAATCAAAGAACCTCCAGCATACAAAAAACTGGAAGTGTGATGATGGGTTAAGATAAACTGAACTTAATCTCCAAGAAAATAACACAGGAGACATTCACTGATTACATAAATAAGAAAATGAAAAATTGAATAATTTTCCCCAGTCTCTCAAGTCTGCCACGGCATGCAGCAGAACTTAGTTCTGATGCTTTGCAGAATATAAGACAAAAGTATGATTTGGAGAACTTAACAAAATAATGAGGCTTTGTATTAATAATGATGATTTGCAAAAGCTAACACTAGAATAGACAAGAAAACTTCTGGCATAGCAAGTACAATGAGCCAGTTAATGTGCCTAGATCAAATACGTTTAATTCTACCAGTTCCCAGTTTCTTCCTGAAGTTAGGTAACAGTCTGTCCCTTTGTTTGGCAGAGATAAAACTGGAATTGGTAAATCCAGCCTTATTTCCAAAACAGTTTGTCACTTGTAGCCCTGTATTAACCTTATTATTAAAATTACTCTAAATATTAAAATGCTTTTCCTTATTATTTGATAAAAAGATACTATTGCTGATCACAATTTCAGTGACTGGTAGTACTTAGAAAGTTCCCAAATTCCTTTCCTCAGATCAGACGTTCATTTGTGATGGGTTTCTATCAAACTCCCAGTTGCCAACTTTTCCTTCATAAGAGGACCATCATTCTTTCTCAAAGGCTGCCATTTTGCATTAGAGAATGGAAGCATTTGCGGTGCTAATTATTTGCTAATGTTTAATATATCTTTCTCTCTTTTGGGTACTTTCAGCTTCTATTATCTTTTTTCTTACATTGATTTTCTATTTTTATTACCACTACCTACCTCTAGCAGCTTTAACTCTTAAAGTTTGAAACTTCCACTGAGATTAATTTACAGACATTTATTTGACCTTTAAGTGACTTCATGGCTCCAGTGATCATTGCCAGCAGATTCTGATTAAACTGGGGCTGTACGCTGTATTTAATCCTACTATACTATGCCTTCATTGGTATTTTTATTCTCTCCTCTTTCTTAATAAAAAATTATATATACCTAATGCTTGTCTAACTTTTATGAATTATTTCAATTTCTCTGGACTTAATTTTTAACCCTTACTATTCTTGGATTTTGGTTTTGTTTTCTTTTAATGTCTGTCCAGTAACATGGTTTAAATGCGCCTTGTGGAAGGATTCACTGAAGAGAAAATGTAAAAAGTGTGTAAAAAGTAAGTTTAGAGTCTGTATGGATAAATACAGAAAGTTTAATTTACCAGAAATTAACAAAAAAGGATGAAAAGGCCCAGTATGATGGACAAGGACAGGCATAATAAGAGGGAAAAAGAAAAATGAGAAAAATAGCAAGTAGAGAGCGGGCTCTCGGAAGGCTATTAGAAGATTTAGTGTGGAAGAAGGTGTTTCTAGCCACAGTATTCAAACAACACATAACAGAGCTGACTGAAAGTCCATGGGGATGTAGCCACGTTTCTGCTGCACTTAGTTATCCAGGTCTGGATGCAGTCAGGCTGCATCCCCACTCCATATTAGGACAAGACTTAAACTACATCTAGCCTGTGTGGGAGGTGTGTCTATTCATTTACAAATTAAAGCATCAGTGAGACTATGGGAGAATCTGAAAGGAATAATGCATGTGAAAGTGGTATAAAGAAGGATTTCTGGAATCTTTGAGCTAGTGGAAAGGAAAAATAACAAAGGTCTTCATTAGGTATTTCTGGTAGACTGGAGAGAGCAAGCTGAATGGTGCAGCATAACTGCATTGCATAGCATGGCATGGCATTCAAAATAGTTGTTCTCAGCATGAAAGACACTTGCTCTCTAGCCATTTTTCTAGCTTCTCTAATGCCACCTCTGGTATTTTTGTATTTCTTTGCCAGATTTTAAATCAGACTAATGGTCCCAGTAAAGTATCCTGCCCCTAACAGTGGTAGGAGCTTAGGAAAAGCTGCATGAGACAGAAGTGAAGAATGGCTAGAGAGCTGCCTAGCAGAAAAGGACCTGCAGATACTGGTTGACAGCCAGCTGAATATGTGTCAGCAGTGTGCCCAGGTGGCCAAGAAGGCCAACAGCATCCTCGCTTGTAACAGGAACAGTGTTGCCAGCAGGAGTAGGGAAACTGATTGTCCCCCTGTACTCAGTGCTGGTGAGGCCGCACCTCACTACAGGAAAGGCCCCTCACTACAGAAAAGATGTTGCCTTGCTGGAACATGTCCAGAGGAGAGCCACAAAGCTGGTGAGGGGTCTGGAGCACGAGTCTTACGAGGAGCAGCTGAGGGAACTGGGGTTGTTTAGCTTGGAGAAGAGGAGGCTGAGGGGAGACCTGATCACCCTCTACAACTGCCTGAAAGGAGGCTGTAGTGAGGTGGGGGTCGGCCTCTTCTCCCTGGTAACAGGTGATAGGACGAGGGAAAATGGCCTGAAGTTGTACCAGGGCAGGTTTAGGTTAGACATTAGGAAAAAATTCTTCACTGAAAGGGTTATCAAGCACTGGAATGGGCTGCCCAAGGTGGTGGTCAAGTCCCCATCCCTGTAGGGACATGGTTTAGTCATGGGATGGCAGGGTTAGGTTAACGGTTGGAGTTGATGATCTTAAAGGTCTTTTCCAACCTGAACTATTCTATGATTCTAAGTACAGAATATTATTTTTCTATGTGTGCCTTCCCAGTTCTCATCATGTGTCAGGAACTCCTGACCCAATACTATAGAATACAGGTTTATGACTGTTTTTAATAGCGACTGAAAGTCAAATTCTCCACAAATTTGTCTAACATTTTTTGGAAATTATTAATATTTTGGGTCTTTACAATATGTTGCAGCAATGAGCTTGATAATTTAATTTTGCACAGCAGACCTATTTCTAGATATTCTGAAGGCAAAAACCAGATCTGAATGCTGCTTGTAGGTAGAAGCTGAGTGAGAGAACAGTGAAATATTGAAACCCTTACAATTCTCCCTCATGCAAGGTCACACAATCATGGCCAGTCCAAAAAGGGACAAAGAATAGAGGAAGAATCAGACTGCAGACACCTGAATACTGGCAGGACGAAAAATTATCAAATAATGTAACATTTTGGATAACAAAAATGAGACTTTGCTGCCTTTAGCAACCAGGCAAGAAATTGTATCAATATGGAACAGTTCAGTACTTCTAAACAGTTCTGAACATTAATTCTTTTCTGTGTTGTAGTGACTCAAGAATTTTTACAGTTATGATAAATTTTATGTTTTTCTGATCTTCTGTGAATTAAATTAAAGTTTCTTTAAGGAATGATTTGTTAAAGTGGACCCTGGGCATCACAGATTGTGTGTCTATCTTAGTGATTTAATAAAAGAATCATGCGTAAGAGTAAACTCTAATAATAAGCTGCAGAGTAAGAGACTAAAATAATTAGTGACACTTTAAATCTGGTAAAGTACCCAAGATAAGAGACCATGGAGAAGCACCTCAATTTAAATTACTGGAGAGCAACCAATCTTACAGTATCAAACCATCATTTTTCAAACTTAAAATAATTTAAATTCTAGGTATAATTTTAAAGGAATGTTTGTAACAGTGAAACATTGCAGTCATAATTCATTTCTTCAGCAGATATTGCTTTATTTAAATGTAGAGATGACAAGAATTAAGCTTTGAAATGGATAGTACTGTTTATTTGTGTAATGCTTTTGATATGATTAGCTATCCCCTTTTGTCAATAAAAACAAGCTTCAGGGGTTTTTTTGCTGAGTGATTTTAATTCTTTTAATAAAGAAGGTAGACCATGTCTATCAAACTGATGTGCTAGAGAAAAGTGTTATTTGAAATCCCTGCTAATGATCTTTTTATGATCAGCATAACCATGAAAATCCATATGTATGCAGAAGACAGTGCTTTTTAATGACACAGAATGTTACAATTATGTGGTGTTTGCAATTGGCAAGATTGCATGCCAGAATATTTTAAACAGTATATTTTAATATGATGATTTTGCATAGAAATAAAACATGCTCTTTGGACCAAATGAAAAGAGAGCACTTTATATTCTAGCCTTTTTGATATTTTTCTTTTAAATAACAGAAATGTATCCAGATTTTTTTTTAAAATTAAAATGTCTAGAAATGTGACTGAACAACCTGCTATATTGTCGAATTTTCTTTTTTAACTTCATCTGAACACAAGGATATCATGTGACCTATGCAATCCCAGCAAACAGTTCAGTGGTAGCTGCAAAGCTTCCTTAACAGATAATTGATATTGTACACTTCCCTACTGCCATTTATGTGGCACTTTTAATTTCCTGTTAAAACTGCAGGTTTCAGCATATCCTAATCTGAAAAGGAAATAGAAAGGCAGCTTATTAGAGGATCTTTCTAAAATATAGGCATGAGAATTTCTAAATAATTCATGTAAGTTTCCTTGGTTTGGATCAGTTAGCTTAGAGCTCCTTTTTGCAGAAAGTTCAATGCCAAATAGTAAACCAAAAACATTTTGAAAAATTATGTACTGTGTTTTGTATTCACTCCTCTGACTGCTACAATGCATAATTTGGGGGGAAAAGCAAAAATTTAAGACCCTTTATATTTCAGAGAGCTGGATACAATAGCCATGACAGGGAGAGTTTCCACTGGAAATCCTTTCCTCGCCTTTGACTGATAAGCAAAGATGCTACAATTGTAGAAAGATCACAGCTACTGCTCCTCCATGAATAACGCTGGCTTTGAGCAGAACCTCGCCTGGATCATGCTAGCAAAGAAACATATTGATGTGCTGTGAGAAAGGGCAGTAAGAACAGCCTATTTCTACCTCCCTCAAACTGCCACGGGCATCAACAATGAACAACAGTATTTTTATTATTTCTTCACTCTTTATTTATTTAACAGATTAATCTGTGAACACCAACTTCCCTCCTATCCATTTGCCTGTGGTTTCTCATTTACATCTCTGGTTTCTTCTTTCCTTTCTTAAAGCACTTACCAGAAAAAGAATCTGAAAGCACACAGAATATGAAGAAGATCCATATTGCAGATGACATGGTGCCAGTTGGATTTCCCCGTAAGATTCTTAGACTTTGCTGGTACAGGCATACCATTCTGTTCGCAGGGTTCGTGTCTGTGAAGTATGCCTGCCTCTCAGCAGGCTGGCAGCTGTGGAGATAAAAGGTATTTGGGCCCCCACATAAAACTAATCATCTTTACAAAAAAATTACTCTGCCAAAAGCTAAGCAGAGTTTTGGACTTGAGAACACAGAACACTTGGCAGCATTGCAGCCAGGGCTATTGTTGTGGTTGTCTGATTATTTGCTACTTATTTAATAAAACACTAAGTGTAAAAGACTTTTTTGTTGCCTTTCTAATATGCTTCATGCTTTGTTGGCTTTTTTTTTTCGTTTGAATGCAGTTTTTGAAAAGGATGTTATTAAAAAAGGATTTTATTCAGCTACATTTGACTGACATCTGAAGGGCTCTTCTTTATTTGGCACGTGCAATTCTTTAAGGTAATGCAGCAAGGAGGTCCTTGCTATAAAGAAAAACTAAAGTCCTGACTTAAAAAAAAAATCCACCAAATAACCTTGTAGCTATCATATAGCCAACATGAAGCACTGGATGAATTTCCAGAGGTGTTAGAATTTCATACACAAAAAATCATTATTATATTTGAAGCACATTACAAATTTGGACTTTATACTGCTTTCCACATTCTTATTTGTTAAGAGATAGCACCTGCATGGAAAAAAGAGCAAGAAGATACGCAGAAATGAGAGAAAAAGATGACGTATCTATCTGCAGTATGTCTTCCCATTTCGGCCTCTATTCTCCAAAGCTAGGTTCCACATATGTATGGAGTTGCAATGAAGTCCTGGGAAGGCAAGAAGGTGGCTAACTTCACAACGGCAGCCTGAGGTATGCTTGCATTTAGACCACCAGGAATCTCACAGCAAATAACTGAGATCATAGCCACTACTTACAGAAACACACACTCCTCAGAAACATCAAAATTCTCTCATTTTCTAGCCCATCACCTTTTCTTCACCCTTATTCTCAAGTGTGGGCACACTTAGAGACCAGATGTACACGAGAGGGAGGGAATACAGGAGATCCTGAAACAGCTGAACACAACTTCAGGGATTACCTGGTAGAGAGGCCACGCTCTACTTTATGTCATGGCCTTTGATATCTATTGCCTGAAATTCAAGTTACTTACTCAGTCTGAAAGCCTGCTTGTACTCAACACAGAAACTGAATTGCTCACCTTACACAAATAAGGAGAGGCTGCTGGCCCTGTATGTAACAAGGACTGGGTTGCTTTGAGCTGCTGAATACAAACAGGCTATCCTGGTTCCTGTCGGAGTTCCATAGGAACAGCTGATTTCTCTTTGCCTCACAGGGCAATGTTCAGAGAACATTTAAGGAAATGGTTTTAGCATTTTCCAGAGCAAAGAGAACTGCAACTTAGACCTACAATTTAATTTAGAGTAATTCACATAAAACATATGTCTTAACTAAACAAAAAAAAAATATTTTTTGCACATAACCAGTTCATTTTCTCAGTCAAAATTCACTGGGGCACAAAATTTATTCCAAGTCAGATATAAAAATTATTTTACAGTCTTTCTGGAGATGCCAAGTATACTCTTTCAGATTCCTGTACCAGATAAACTCATTGTTTATAATATCTCTGCAGGCACTCACCAAGAGCTCAGTTACAAGACTTTCTCTTTGGTTCTACATCCTATAAGAATTTAGCAATGTACTAAAGGTCAAGCATGTCCTTAAGTACTTCAGTGAAAGACTGGACATCATGTGGCTTTTGAATAGAACTTCACTGAACAATTAAATTAACAATTAAATGTTCTCCTTTGCAATGTAAGTATTGCAAGCTTTAATTATCAAAGAAAAAAATGTAAACTATGCATTTACAACTATAGGTAAAAAAAAATCCTTGTTCTACAAGCTTATGGATGAAAATGAATTACGTGAAAAAGAACCCCAGTTGAGAATAAGACACTGGCCTGAATTCATGCAAATACCAGTTTGTCATTTTTAACTATTAATGGCAATCTTATTATTTCTTTAGCTTTATTATGCACCAGAATAAGCTTTGAAATTGCTGGGTGTAACTATCTTCACATCAAATATATATAAAATGAATCAACTTCCACTGTGTAACCAAGTATGTGAATCAATAGCATCTTTGATACTGTAAACAGGCACTGAAAATTACAGAACCTTTGAAAATTTGTTTGGAAGGCACTGATGGAGATAATACAATCCAATCTCCCATTCAAAGCAGAATTATCATCAATACCAGATCAGGTCAGTTATGACTTTGTTTAGCTGAGCCATGGAAATGTCTATGGATGGAGATTCTACAAAGTCTTGACCTACCTGTTTCAGTTCTTACCCTTTTGGTACAACAGGTTTTCCTAACATTCAATCTGAACGGTCCAAGTAATGACTTGTGGGGTTTGCTATAACATCTTATAATATTGTCCACTACCAAAACCTGTTTGACTCCACTACCTTTGTAATTAACCTTCAAGTAGCTGTAGGTTGCTATTGGATCTTCCCTTTGCCTTCTCTTTGCTAGACTAAAAAAGCCCAGTTTTCTCTTCCTCTCCTTGTAAGTCATGTGCTCTATGCTCCTAAATAACTTTAGTCCCCTGTTGGACCTACTCCAGGATCTTAAATGTTTCACTTGAACTGGGGAGACAAAACTGGACCAGCATGCCATTGGCAGTCCCACCACAGTTAGGCAGAATGGAATAACTAACTTCCTCAATATCCTAGGCCATCCTCATGCACTCCTTGCTGAATTTCACCGTGTTGCTGTTGACCTAATCCTCAAGTTTATCAATGCCTGTCTGGGTTGAAACTCTGCAATTTGTACATGTCAACCATGCTCCCGTAAGTCAGTACCATCCACAAATTTGCTGAGAGTGCATTTTATCTCATTATCTATACCACTGATGATGATAATAGTATTTGCCCCAGCACTGACTCCTGACTTAGCTTGTTGCCAGCTGTTAATTAAATATTACTGTATTGGTTATTAACTTTTGAACTGGGTGCTACTGCCCATTTTTATCTCATCTGACAGTCTGCTCACCCATACCATACTTCCAGATGAGAATGCTGTGAAAGATGGTGCCACCAACTGTGCTAAAGTCAAGGCATATAATATCCATTGTTTTCTGCTCAGCTGTGTCATCAGAGATGGTAATCAAGTTGGTCAAGCATGATTTGCCCTTAGCGTATCTGTGTTGACTGTTCATGATTACCTTCTTATCTTTCATGTGTGGAAATGGATTACAAGACATTCTCCGTTATTCTTCTAGAAACTGAGATGAGGCTAGCTGGCCTATAGGCCCCACATCCTTCTTTTTCTTTTTCCTAAAGACAGGTATAGAATTAGCTTTTTCTATTTGTCAGGGACCTCCTGTGATTTCCCTGACTTTTATTCAATGACAGACAATGAATGCACAGACACATCAGATTACTCCATCAGCACCTTCACCTGCCTCCCACCCAATCCTAATACATTTAACTTCTATAAAAGATCTGTTCTTCCTTAACTATTAGCTGTCACTCTCCTTCCCAAACATTGGTAATACATGTAGAAATCAGGAGCAAGGTTGCCTGTGAAGTCTTTGGCAAAAATGGCATTAGGTACTCCAGTGGTTTTTATGTTGTCTATCATAAAGTTGTCTCCATGTTTAAAACCAGATCAGTTTTCTCTGAACCACCTTTCATTATTAGTGTATTTGTAGAATCCTCTTTACTTCCCTAGTCATTTCTTGTTCAGATGGCATTGCTGATTTTGTCCCCGAGTGCTTCTGTGATCTTCTGTAGCTGGCTGTCCATGTTTCCACTTCTTGCATGCCATCTTTTTTGCATTCCAGTTAATTAAAAAGTTCTTAACTCAGTCAAAAAGGCTTTCTGTCAAAATTCCCAGTCTTCCTGCACAACCTGGTTATTCCTCCTTGAGCTTTCAGTAAATTAAATCAATCTGATCTGAGCACTCTTCCCCTTTGGACAGCTTTCTAAAGGAAGGACTTTGCCTAGCAATTTCCTAAGCAACCCAAACTCTGCTTTATTCATAGAATCATAGAATCATAGAATGTTTTGGGTTGGAAGGGACCCCTAGAGGTCATCTAGCCCAACCCCCCTGCAGTGAGCAGGGACACCGCTAACTAGATCAGGTTGCTCAGAGCCCCATCCAACCTGGCCTTGAATGTTCCCAGGGATGGGGCCTCTACCACCTCTCACCACCACGGGCAACCCCTTCCAGTGTTTCACCACCCTCATTGTAAAGAATTTCCTCCTTAGATCCAGTCTAAATCTACCCTGGTTTAGTTTAAAACCATTACCCCTTGTCCTGTCACAGCTGGCCCTACTAAAAAGATTTTCCCCAACTTTCCTATTAGGCCCCCTTTAAGTACTGAAAGGCCGCAATCAGGTCTCCCTGCAGCCTTCTCTTCTCCAGGATGAACAAGACCAACTCCCTCAGCCTGTCCTCATAAAAGAGGTGCTCCAGCCCTCGGACCATTTTTGTAGCCCTCCTCTGGACCCGCTCCAACAGGTCCATGTCCTTCTTGTGCTGAGGGCTCCAGAGCTGGACGCAGGACTCTAGGTGAGGTCTCACCAGAGCAGAGTAGAGGGGCAGAATCACCTCCCTCGACCTGCTGGCCACGCTTCTCCTGATGCAGCCCAGGGTACGGTTGGCCTTCTGGGCCGCCAGCGCACATTGCCGGCTCATGTCCAGCTTTTCATCCACCAGCACGCCCAAGTCCCTCTCGGCAGGGCTGCTCTCGATCCTTTCTTCCCCCAGCCTGTATTGATACTGGGGGTTACCCCGACTCAGGTGCATGACCTTGCACTTGGCCTTGTTGAACCTCATGAAGTTCACACAGGCCCAACTCTCCAGCCTGTCCAGGTCTCTCTGGATGACATCCTGTCCTTCTGGTGTGTCAACCGCACCACTCAGTTTGGTGTCATCCGCAAACTTGCTAAGGGTGCACTCGATCTCGCTAAGTCATTGATGAATATATTAAACAGCACCGGTCCCAGTACAGAACCCTGAGGGACACCACTCGCCACTGGTCTCCATCTGGACATTGAGCCATTGACCACTACCCTCTGGATGTGACCATCCAGCCACTTCCTTATCCACCGAACAGTCCACCCATCAAATCCATAGCTCTCCAATTTAGAGAGAAGGATGTTGTGGGGGACCGTGTCAAAGGCTTTGCAGAAGTCCAGATAGATGGCGTCCATTGGTTTTCCTTTGTCCACTGTTGTTGTCACACCATCATAGAAAGTCACTAGGTTCGTCAGGCAGGACTTGCCCTTGGTGAAGCCATGCTGGCTATCTCGAATTATGTCCCTGGCCTCCATGTGCCTCAGCATAGCTTTTAGGAGGATCTGTTCCATGATCTTCCCAGGCACAGAGGTGAGGCTGACAGGTCAGTAGTTCCCAGGGTCTTCCTTTCTACCCTTTTTGAAAATGGGCACAATGTTTCCCTTTTTCCAGTCACCAGGGACTTCACCTGACTGCCATGACTTTTCAAATATCATGGAGAGTGGCTTGGGGACTACATCGGCCAATTCCCTCAGGACTCTGGGATGCATCTCATCAGGTCCCATGGACTTAGGTGGTCATGAACCTGATCTTCTCCTACAGCAGGAGGGGTTTTGCCCTCCCGGTCCCCCTCATGCCATCCATCAACTCGGGTGGGGTGAGGAGAGAGGTTCCCAGTGAAGACTGAGGCAAAAAAGTTGTTGAGTACCGCAGCCTTCCCCTCATCTGCTGTTACTAGCTTGCCAGTCTCGCTCATCAGCGGGGGTACGCTTTCTTTAACCATCCTTTTCCAGCTGATATACCTGTAGAAACCCTTCTTATTATTCTTTGCATCCCTAGCCAAGTTTAGCTCCAGCTGTGCCTTGGCCTTCCTGACCCCATTCCTACACAACCGGACCGCATCCCTATACTCTTCCCAGGATGCCTGTCCCTGCTTCCACTGCCTGTGCAGTTCCCTCTTCCTCCTTAGTTTGACCAGCATCTCTCGTCTCAGCCATGCTGGTCTCTTCCCTTCTTTGCCCAATTTCTTACACCTAGGGATCGAGAGCTCTTGCGCTCTGTGGATCACATCCTTAAAGATCTGCCAACTCTGTTCTGTTCCCCTGTCCCTGAGGACCGTTTCCCAGGGAGTCCTTCCGACTATCTCCTTGAGGAGCTGGAAGTTTGCTTTTCTAAAATTCAGGGTCCTGACTATACTCTTTGTTCTTCCCATTTCCCTCTGGAGCGTGAGCATCGCGTGATCACTGCAGCCCCGGCTGCCTCCGATCTTGACATTTCCAGCGAGCTCACTTGCATTGGTGACCACCAGGTCCAGTATCGCATCCCCTCGGGTAGGGGTGTCTATTATCTGGCTTAAGAAGTTGTCCTCAATGCATTCGAGAAACCTGGTGGTTTGCCTACAGCTTGCCGTGTTGGTTTTCCAGCAGATGTCGGGGTGGTTGAAGTCCCCCAGCAGGACGAGAGCCTGTGAGCACGAAGCCTCCCGGAGTTGGAGGAAGAACGCTTCGTCAGTTGGCTCCTCTTGATCTGGTGGCCTGTAGTAGACACCAACCACCAGGTTCCCTTTGTTGCCTCTCTCTCTGATTCTTATCCATAAGCTTTTGACCTGCTCGTGGCTATTTTTCAGGGACAGTTCTTCACACTGTAATGATTTCTTGATGTAAAGGGCAACGCCTCCGCCCCTCCTTCCTCGCCTGTCCCTTCTGAACAGCCTGTAGCCATCAATAGCTACATTCCAGTCGTGGGATTCATCCCACCAAGTTTCCGTAATGGCGGTCAGGTCGTAGCTTTCTAGCAGCACGATAGCTTCCAACTCCTCTTGTTTGTTTCCTATGCTGTGCGCGTTTGTATAGAGGCATTTCATCTGAGCTGTCGGCCTCGTCACCTTCATAGCAGAACACCCCTCATTTACTTTGAGGTGTTTCACGGGCTTTTCCTTGTTGGCTCCTACTACCTCAGGAGCCTCCGGCTCACCTCTGCCGGACTTCAACTTCTCTGCAGTGCCCCTGGCACACTGCTGGGCAACAGGCTGAAGGCTCATACTAGCCCCCAGTCCCTCTGGCAAGCCCAATAGGTTCCCCTTCCCCCTTCACATCTAGTTTAAAGCCCTGTCAATGAGCCCCGCAAGCTCCTGGGCAAAGACCCTCTTCCCCCTTTGAGAAAGCTGGCTCCCATTTGACTCCAGCAAGCCCGGTGCCATGTAGACCATCCCGTGGTCAAAGAACCCAAAGTTGTGGTGGCAACACCAGTCGCGAAGTCACATGTTAATAGATTGAGTCTGCTCATATTGTCCTGTGTCTCTGCCCACCACTGGAAGGAGCGAGGAAAAAATAACCTGCGCTCCAGATTCCTTTACTAATCACCCCAAGGCTTTGAATTCTTTTTTGATCACCCTCGGGCTACTTACTGCTACTTCATTGGCACCCACATGGAAGAGCAGCAAGGGATAGTAGTCCAAGGGTCGGACCAGGCTAGGAAGTTTCCTAGTGATGTCTCTAACCCGGGCTCCTGGGAGGCAGCAGACCTCCCTAAGAGCAGGGTCTGCCCGGCATATCGGTCCCTCCGTTCCCCTCAGATGGGAATCTCCCACAACCATTACCCGCTTCTTCTTCCTCGTGGATGTAGTGGTAATACGACGGGGAGGTCTTTCCGATCTTTGTGCCTCCTGTGATGTGGATAGGTCTACACCTACCTCATGTACCAACTTGTCTTCCACCTCTAGAGCCTCATACCTGTTATGCAGAGGCACCTGGGGAGAAGCGGTGGGCAAGGAAAGGGTTCTCCTCCTGCCCCGACTGCGGACCAGTTTCCACTCACTGCTCTCCCTTGAGGCCCTCCCTTCATCCTGGTGTGGGGGGGGATACTAGTTCCCTTTGATCCCGGGCCTTTTTTGGTGGCTGTTCCTGCACAGGTTTCTGGGACAACAGGGTGCGGCTCCACCAGTCTATTTCCTGCTCCGCTTCCCTGATGCTCCGTAGCCTGTCCACCTCTTCTCTCAGCTCCGCCACCAGGCAGAGTAGGCAGTCTACGTGATCGCATCTTATGCAGGTGCTGCCTTTGCTGGTGTCCGTTTCCAGCGCCAGCTGGTGGCACTCCCTGCAGCCGGAGGCCTGGACAGCTGCGTGCTTTCCAAGAACCTCAGTCTGCGTTGAGGCTTCCTTTCTGACCAGCAGTTTAGAGGCAGCCTTCTGACGGGGGATGCCATGGCCGGGCTTCCTCTCAGCGGCTGAGTTTCCTGAGCGTACGTCGGCACTCGGGGGGGGGCCCTCGCCTTGCCTGCACGCCCTGCCCGTGCAAAATGCCACGCCATGTCCTGTTTGCCGCGCTCCAGGTCGCTCGCGCTCCCTGGGGGCTGCTTTTGTACGCCAGGAGGGTCCGGCCGCCATCACCCCTGACCCCGCCCCCGCCGAGTCAGAGCTGCCGCTCGTCAGGAGCCCGCTCTGAGGTGGAGGGGGGGGCTGGGGTGCCCTCTCCCTCCCTGCGCTTTTGACTTCGCAGTTCTGCCGCTTTTAGGAAAGGGTCCCCCGGCACGATCCTCCGCTCCGGAGCCCTTCGCCTCGGTGTCTTCGCCGAAGACATTTATTGAAGCCCTATTCTACTGCTTTCCTTCCTCTGAAACTGAAATTCAATCATCTTGTCATGCCAAACCAAGCTTCTTTTTTTGGTTACTTTTGCACCAACTCCTCCCTGTTAGATCAGGTTTTCTAGGGCAATAGGTCATTAAATATCTTACTGAATCTGGAAGCCGGTGACTGAGAAATTTGTTTTCAGAACCAGATTTCTGGAATTTGAGCTTAAAATTCTCAGAAGTTGAAACTGTGCAGGAACTAGTTATTTGTTTGGATTTAACTTTATGGCATAATAGCTGTGTATTAGAAACTAGAAACAGCACATTTTCAATCTGAATAAATAGCCTTGAAAATTGTGGCTTATGATCATTTGTACCAATGCCATCTGTGCTACCGCCAGCATCTTCCTTCCTTCCCATCTTGGGGGTTGGACTAGATGACCTCTAGGGGTCCCTTCCAACCCAAAACATTCTATGATTCCTCTTCAAAGCCTCTCAGAGCTTAGGAGCAGGTTGCCATTCATTCATCTCTGTGACTTCTCTGTCAGAGACAGGCACAAGGAACCTGATCCCAGCCCTCTGAGGCAATCAGATAAGGGAAAAGAGCTGATAAATGATCACAACACCTCGAGGAAGGGAGAGTGCATGACTCATGGAGAAAGACATGGAGAAAGAAGGTGCTGGACCAAAGACATAAGCATCATCACCATCTACTCAGCTTTCCCACAGGCAAAAGGGGCAAAGGCAGTGGGGATTTACCTCTCATACCAACCCTCAAAAAAAGACTTTTCAAGTCTATGTTTTAGCAACTACTGATGGCACATTATATTGGCTTCTAGTAAGTTCCTGCTTACTGCAGGACTAAATTATTTTTTAGGATGCTATCTTTCTTCCTTTTTTGTTAGTCAAAGCTTTCATTAAGAAATACAAACTTCTGTTTTAAAATTATATTTTGAAAGATACGCATATAAATAAACAGTCACAAGTTTCTCAGAGGTAGACATCTAATAAAATAAGGATGTAAAATTGAAATTCTGACCAAATTGTGAAGCATGGTCTGAAAAACAATTCTACTACAAGAATCACTTAGAGTCTATGTACTTTTGCATTGCCCCTAGCCACACATAAAAACTTACAAACGAGGTTCTCTCACTTTCCTCCTAAATCTCTTCTGATACAACTTGATCTCTTACATAGGAATAATTAGGCATTACAATATTCAATTAAATTTAGCCAAGAATTATAAAGGTTGCAAGCTTCTTTTTCTATCATAACATATTAGATTCAAATACGTGGGCCAGTATTTTCCCCCAACACTAAAAGATTACAAAGACATTACAATTTTAAAGGTATTTTCAACCTTTTTTGTGAGGCAATTTTTGAAATAAAACGGTGCATAAGAGAATATATTTGGAATGCGTTCTTTTTTCCCCCCTTTTTTTAAGTACCCTGCCAATCTACTTTAGGTGGAAAAGATGGGTGTTACGAGCCTAAGAGCCTAATTTAGCAATGTCATCTGTCATCAGACTCTAAATTTGTCTGTAAGGAACTTGTATATTAAAAAGGGTGAGAAAAATCCCCAATGCCACTCTTGAAACTTTCATGTTGGAAAAGCTGTTGCTGATAAAAAGGGCTGACATATAAAAGGAAACTCACTATAACAAACTACTGCCCATAACAAATTAGTATAGTATTACAACATGTAATCACACAATATAAAACTGAATTTTTTGTAGGTATTAGTTATGGAAATTATAGGTTCTCTCTTCTGCTGTAATACAATCCTCTAGTGAAAGAACACAATGTAAATGTGCAAGACATTCCTGCTGGTTTATCTCCATAAACCCCTTGATTTAAAGTACATCTGAGTGTACTGTCTGGACAGGCCCTATTATGAAATTTTCTGCCTTCTTTCAGGCTCTGTTTTCTGGATGCATCTTGCTTGACTGCCTCTTTTGCTAAACTTCTAGTTCTTAACAAAAGGTTACTGATTAAAAATTCTTTGTCTGTATTGTATTTCATTACTGACAGGTAACACCTCCAAATATTTAACAATAACAACAAGCATTATAAACAAACAAGCATTCTCCATATTTCTTTAAATGGAATGCAACTGTTACCCCAGTATAATCTGCCCTTCATTTCCCTCTTTCACTGAGTGTGTCTTTGAAGAAACAGAGTAAGAAAAGATAAAACGTTTCTTAAAGTCCAGTTGTAAAGCTGTGCTTTTTGACACCCTGATTCATAGGTGTAGGCTGTATTTGAAAATATTTCTAACTCACTTTTATGTTGAAAACCAGTTGGGTATTAAACCGGCTATTCTTTTAACACCATCATTTGTTACAGGATTACAGTAAAATTTGATAATGAACTCTGTGCATCTTCAAAGTACAGTTGCGTCTAATCTTACGAGTTTTAATGTAAATTAGGTGTGTGCATAACACCGAGAATCTAGGCCTTTGAGATTTAATGCACATTTGTGACCAGTCCAGGCAGTTCTAAGCAGAAAACTGTGGCACCATTTCACAATTTCACAGAGAAAAAACATGGATTTCTGTAACTGATTTAACTGTTGTATTTTTATTGATCCTAAAACAAGCCCTTTTTTGGCAATGTTTACAACACAAGAAAAACTGCAGAGACTTTATTTTTGTTCTGCCTTTTTTTTTTTTTCCAGTTCATGAAAATCATCTTTTGGGAGTGCAGCAAAGCCCTAACCAGTATACTTCTCCGCTAAGGTAACATATTGAATTCTCGATGCTTTTGCAAGGAAGGATGCAAGCAAGCAAAACACAAAAGCCTCAAAACCAGGCAAACACACAACTTCAAAATGTAAATAATCATGCAAGCCAAGAGAGTACTCATGCGTGTGGAAATTATTGATAAATTTCTGGCACCTAATAAGACAGTCATAAACATAAATCTGTAAAACAGATACATTAGATTTTTAAGAAGTAATTGAAGTGGTAAGCAGTACTGTTTATTTTGGAGCCCCAATCGCCAACCCTTTTCAACAGTGGACATCCTACACACTTTCAGCATTAGGAAACAGCCACAGGCCAGTTATCCTTTTAGAGAATATTCAGTGCTTCCAGGAAGGGACAAGACTACCTTGGGTGAATCAAGCATGTATACCATAGAGACAGATTTTGCCAGGAGTAGCATGCCTGTGCAGATGAGTCTCTGTGTACACTGCAGCAGCTTGGAAAACAAATGAGCTGCCGTCATGAGAACAACTAATATATTGTGCTCGCTGTGGCTCTCTCTACTGGGGCCTTTTTGTCCTTTTGCTCATCACTTGGCCAGGAAATAGCTGTAATTTATGGGGGAGAGAGCATAAGATTTACAGGAAGCGCTGCAGCTGACAGTGTTTGGTAGCAACACTTTTTGACTTCATCCAAGACACAGGAAGTTTACAGCATTTGTGTAACAGAGGAAGAGGCTGCAGTGGTCCATAGGCTCAAAGCATGTTAAGAACCACAGATTTAGATCAATTCAGATAAGAAAAAATAAGCAGGGGACTGTGATAGAAGCTCAAGTATAACAATGCATGATACAAATCGTGACCACTTCCGGCTTTCATCTTTAGGTAAACAACCTAGATTCTGCTGGAAGCTGTTGGATCTAAAGATAGATGTGAGAGTAATGAAAGAAAAATACTGTTCACTGGAATACTAGATGACACTGATGTTGATGAAAATTTTCCAAAGAAACATTTGTTCAGATCAGTAATAAGAACTCGTTTTAAAATCCTTAAGCCAATTTATTGCTGCTATGAACTACTGAATTTTTTATAGTTGTATATAAAGCGATTTCTTCTTTGAAACAAATTGAAGTAGCTTGTCTACTAAAAGCAGATTGTATCTGGCAAGCCATTTTACAAAAGCACTATAAAACATCAACATCTATTTTTAACTCTTATTATACTCCTGCTTAAAATAAGAAAGCAAAATAGAGAGTCCATAAAATGCTGTGATTTTATTAGCAAACATCACCCCAAACATTCTATTCCAAAAAGAATTTAAACTTATGTGATATAGTCCTAAGTATATGTTCTTGATTTACAATAAAAAGCATAAGACATTTTTTTTTCCCCAGCATTGTTGTCTTAATTACTTCATGCTCTTGAGCACGAGAAATTGATCCTGGCACTACCAGAGCCTTTTGGTACAAGGAAAAAGGTAATAAACAAACATGAAAATATAATACTAAACATGGATGAGATTTCTCAGTCCCTTCAAGGCATTTTGGCAAAAACTTACACAGAATTACACACCAATTATCTTGATCATGATAAACATTTTGTGCAGGAGTACCATTACAAGAACATCACAGAATTGTTTTACTTCAGTGGTACCAGACCCAGTAGTCTCTGGCTCTGTAATTGCACATGTACAGGAGGAGCCATTCCACATCTCCTCTGGGGTACATCTGTGTGAATCACCAGAATACTATTCAAAACCTGGTTTTAGACAGTATTTTCCTCAAAATTTGGAAAGCTTCCCTGCCTTCAGATTCTAGATACCATTTTTACACCCAGGAAATCATACTGTCTTTTTCACAAAGTCTTCTTTAAATATGATAGCTTAATTAGTTTGGTCCAGAGCTAATGAAGACATTTACAGTAACAATTATGTAAACAGCTGAATTTTTAAAGGTACCTTACTAAAGAGGCACTCAGTTGCATTCTAAAAAAGCAGTCAGGGACCAACCTCCAGATGATTATTCATAAATGTAAAATGCATCACTCCTTTTTTTAGAGAAGTTCTATATGTGTTTTTTTTACAAAATGTATCTGTAAATCCTTTGCAGAGTATATTCTTCTGCAATCCTTTGCCACAATTTGTAGTTACTTAGACCATCAAGGGGAAGGGTCATTGAAATAAAGGGGACAGATGAACCTCTGGGCTTTTTTTAATAGATTGCCCAAAAAGATTTCTGATATATGTGATGGTAAGTATAGATATATTTGGACAACAATGTCCTTGGATAGCATAAATAATAGTGATTAGAACGTGGTTTGGAGACCTATAGAATTTGATAGTGCTATTCATGGTTTAAGAGCTTAATATGGCTTATAGGGGCAGAGGACAGCTTGCACCTGGGTAGCCTCCTGTCAGACCAGAGAAGCACGGTCACTTCTGGTTTCTTCATTTCTCAGTATCACCTGAAAGTCGTTCCTCAAGGAACTGATAAAGGATGACATCAACAGACTTACAGGACTGAGGGAAGAGGAAATAGATGTGTTCTGTACTGTGCCCTTTGTCGCTACAAGTATCAGGAAGCATACAATGCCATTTTAGTTGAACTAGCAAAACGAGAAAAAGAAAGAATATACAGAGCTCCTAAGTGCCTTTCTCTGAATTACCATTTCACTTCCTGATGAAAATGCCCCTTTCCAGACATCCTTGACACTCACATAATCTTGCAAAGTAATTTCTCTGCTCTTTCAATTCATCTACAAGGCCTATTTTAAGGAGCTCAAAAAAATTGGCCAATTCTGTTTTTCTCAAACGTAAAAGTCAAGTAAGCTCCATTAATTTTAACGGACAATTTAGCAATCTCAGGGTCTTTCACTGGCACTCATGTTCTTTCACCTTTTGGCTGTAAGATATTAAAGTGAAAGCTCTTTATGTGTTTTATAAGTGAGAAAAGTTCTGTATTTACACATGGAATGGGGAAATACAACCCTAAGGCACCTCTTTCAAAAGCTGCTGTATACAAGGATGATCACAGAATGTCACCATTTGTTTTTAATTCTCTCTCCTGTTTTTGGCTCCAAGCAATAACTTAGACAACAATTACTAACAGGCAGGTACACTTAAAAAACTTATAAATATGATTGTCAAAACAATTTCCATATTCAGGTTCAAAGTTACGTCATATTTCATCAAAGAATTATCTTACAGCTGTCTCAGAGCAAATTTTTTCTTACAAATGTGAAGTTTACTTATACCTGACTTCAATACTAAACAAATGTGTGCATTTCAATGATTAAAAAACCCCAAAGAAATCTATAAAGTCTTCAATAATTGTTTTTGTTTCAGAATAAAGAGCACAAATTGCCATACTTTTGTTTTCTATTCTGAAAATTCAAAGACTATCTTACTTTGCTGAAATACGGGCATGAGCTTCTCATTTTTGAAAAAGCTTCAAAAAACAACTTTCCCTGGCCATACAGCACTAGAACCCTCAGTTTTAAGGAGGGTAGTTTTGCAAATATGGACATGGAAAAATGAGAATATTAAATCATACCATAGCATTCACTGATCAAGACAATCCCTTTTTTGTCCCTTTACACCTTGCATCTAACATATAGTTTGCCATGCAAACGCTGTGTTCCCCTCAATGACTATCCCAGCACCGTTACGTCTTACACTGTCCATGCATCACTGACATTTCCTTAGGAGAGTTTAATATTGATGACTGATGTTCTAAAGTATTCCTCCTTGACTTTAGAATGTAACACTTTCTTTAGTCATAAGCCACTGTGCTGGAAGGCAGTTGCTTGGACTTGTCAGGAAGAAATACGCCTCAAGGGAATTCACGGGGAAGTTGCCTGATAGATATTGGGGGGGGGGGGGGGGCGTGGAAGGAGGGATCTGAACCAGATCTATCAAGGTTATAAACCATGGAAAAAGCCATCAAGAAAGTTTACTCACATTCCCCCTTCAGCACTTTCAGCAAAAACTGTTGTTCAAAGCACCTGAAACAATATTCCCATATAAAGGACCATAATTTTTTCAAGGGGAAGACATACAGATGATAGCTAAATGGCACATATTATTTGAACTGGTTTCATCCTTTCCAAATTCTGTTTCATTGCTTGTGACACAAGACCTTGAACTTGTTTTCCCAGTTAACTATCAGCTAAACACATTAACAGTTTATTAACTAATCACTGATGAAATTATCTGTATGTGATTTCACATCACCTGATGCGATTACTAAACTGAAAAGTTTAAGGCCTCTGGGATATCAAAACAAGTCTGCTCATACACAAAATCTGGTTGTTACCCATGTTACTTCAACTGCCTGAGGCTTCTTTGTGACTCTGGCAAAGCAATCCATTTCCTTCTATATTGTGGCATGTGAAAAAGAGCTCACTGCCAATGTGGATTTCCTCTTCTTCTATTAACACATCTGACCCCTGAAAGCCTTGCTGTAGCTTACTGTTCACAAAAAAGGAGCCAAAGAAAATAATTTAGTAATGGACTCTTAACAATTAAAGGATTACCCTACTAGAATGGCATTTACTTAAGGAACACCTGTGACAAGTGTAATAAACATTACGGCAGATTCACTCTGTACAAAGCGTTAACCTAAGTCAAGGTCCCATGTCCCCGGTTCATGAATGTACACCATCTCCGTAGTGACTGCTCCACCACCTTTGGTTGTGGTCCACTGAAACACAACCACTTGCCCCGTCCTTCCACCATTACACCTCAACTGAAGCAAAAACTGCAGTCTAAGTCTCCAGGCCCTCATCACTCAGGAATTGGTAATTTATCAATGTATCAGAAAGTGGTCCCATGAGTTTCGCACAACAGTGAATTTAAACAAAGGATGTAACAAAGACACAAGGAGTACAGGGGGGACCTTCCCCCCCTCCCCCCCCCCCATCTGCCGGTTTGAGAACAAATTCCTTATGTATTTATTTATTACAGTTCCCCCCTTTTAGTTTTTACCATTTTGTTCTCCAAACCGAGCGATGGTCTCTCAGGCTAGAGAGAGAATTAGAGTCTCTCCTTTACTGGTTTCATCATCCTCTAGGTGTTCATATTGCCTTTTTAACAGCATTAAATGGGCTGCCTCTAATCTACTCTTTACTAATCTAATCACTCTGTTCAAGATGCAAGGCCCAAAGGTTAGAGTGAGCATCAACAACATTAAAGGTCCGGCAATGGTTGACAACAGTGTAGTTAACCAGGGAGAATGATTAAACCACGATTCATACCAACCTTGTTTGAGCCTCTTTCTTTTTTGCATTTTTCGAGTCCTTCCCGCAGTTTGGCCATAGTGTCTCGTACTACCCCTGTGTGATCAGCATAAAAGCAACATTCTTCTCCTAGAGCAGCACAGAGCCCTCCTTGCTGTAGAAAAAGAATATCCATTCCCCTTCTATTTTGTAACACTACCTCTGATAGTGAAGTTAGAGACTTTTCTAATGCAGTAATTGACTTTTCTATTCATTCCAAATCCTCGTCTATCGCTGCTCTCAGGGAGTTGAAACCTTGTTGTTGTTGGATAAGAGACATTATTCCCGTCCCTGCCCCCACTGCCCCAATACCCAACAGTGTGGCTATCGTGATGGCAGTTATGGGCTCTCTTTTTATGATATAGGGTGTTCCTATATCCCAGTGATCATAGACTACTTTCTCTGAATGATATAATATTCTTGCGACAATGATAACCTGGATGCAATATTCACTAGAAGCATTAAACACCTTTAGGGATACACACGGAGTAAGGCCTGTTCTTGAACATATCCACCGGGCCCGTTCCGAGGGAATGACCCACATTTCGCTAGTTTTCCCTATTGTGGGAAGGAAAGAGCTGCAAAGCCTTCGTTTTGGTCCCCTTATGTTGCCTATGCAGGCTCCTGTTCCAGAGACATGTTGCATGGTTATTCCCTTCTTCCTATCTCCCCAGGAGCACTGGGAAGGTGCGTTTTTAGTGCTAAAATTATATGTACTATTTAATCCTATTGCCTCATAGAAAGGGGGTTCTATATCATAACGTAACCAGCACTTATCAGTTAATTCGGGGTTGGTTCTATTCAGGGTATCATATGTATCTTGCATTACTTTCTAAAGAGGAGGGTCCTCCTTCCCACCGGTAGGGGGTGTTATAACACTACTTATGTTATTTCCTGGTTCTGTCACGTTTGTCAGACCCGGAGTTGACCTCGGTAAGGGTAATGTTCCTATTTTAGGTACATTAATGATCCTATTCAGCCCGACCCCTTGGGGAGGGTTCTCTACCATTTCCTTCTTTATGAAAATCAGTCCTCCCTTATCGATTCCAGGTTCCCAATACCTTATTCCCCACATTCTTCCAGTGTCCACCCTCTATCCATGGGTTGGGTAACATTTAAAAAGAGGTATTTACAGTTTCCACGTCCTCCCCACCCCTGCGGTGGGATGCACCCATATGGACCCCACTGGACCCTTAGGTATTTATCTATACTGTCCCCCAGTATCCAGCTAGGGGCTATGGTCTCACAACCCCAACAACTGCAGTAATATTGATTAGGAGAGTTGCAGTACCCCTTTCCAGGATTCGAACTAGGGCGCATATAAAATCCCATATATTCCCAGCATCGGGGCCTCAGGACTAGCTGACATAGAGTGGAATTAAAGCTTGGTCCCCCTGATGTTATCTGGGTTGCGATAATCTTCTGATCTTCGAATCGACTTAAAGTCCATTTAAAAGGTTGGTGGTGTTCATTCGCTAAGATCGTCAAGGGGCAGCATATCCAAAGTACTATTACCCATTTTAGGAGAATTGGTGGGTTGATGGTGACCACTTCAGAGTGGTGGTAGCTATTCTCGGGTATTCTAGTTTGGAAGGTTTGTGTTCGAGTGTATTGTGCCATCCCGGACCTAGATTTAGGGGGCCTTCTCGCAATTGTATTGAAGGGTTTAGTTCCCCACAATTTCCTTACATCTCTGCCTCCTTTGCCTACTTGTTGCTTGGAGCAGCAAGGTGTTCCATCTTCTCGGCAGCAGTTGTAGTCTTCAGGGGTTCTCCCTTCTCCCCTTTTGCGAGTGTTATATGCCTCCCAATTTTTATTCTTTATTTCCGGGGCTAAACACGCCAGGTGTTTTACTTGTTTTCGGCACACCACTTTAATTATTTCCGGATTGGCCTCCCTATACTCATTAGAGTGTAGACAACTAAGCTCTGGATTTACGCCTTTTGTGTATACTTTCCACCACTCTTTAGACTTCCAGACGATTTGTCCGGTTTTTACTGCGTATTCAAGTTCTGTTAATTTTCTTTCAGCCAAATAACACTCTTCACAAATATCTGGGGTAAAATCTCCCTCTCTACAATGAACCCACCAATTGTCCTTACACACTTTACATTGAAAACAAACCAGGAATTGGGCAGAATGCAGTCCCATTCATTAAGTCCTTTGTGTGATGGCTTCACTCATCAGTCTTTCTCCGGAAGGTGACCTTCAGGTTGTCAGGGTTCCCTGTTGCCTCCCAACGAGATTCTTGAACAGGTCCTTTTATTCTGGTAGCGTAAGTCCAACCTCGTTCGGTCATTCGAACTGCAGTATCTGTGGTACACAAGAAAGGGTCCCTCCCAACGAGGGATCAGGGAGGATTCTTTCCAGGCCTTAATCAACACTTTGTCTCCTGGCTTGACCCTGTGTACTGCTATATCTAAGGGTGGTCTCTGTACTACCAATCCTTTCTTTACTAGTTCTCACCTTCGGTTCATTAATTCAATGATATATTCTTGTAACACTCTTTCTTCAACTTTGGGGTGCTCGGCTGGCATTTCCAGGTCATAGGGCATCCCATACAACATTTCAAAAGGGGAGATTCCTGTATCTGTCCGGGGTTGTGTCCTCAGATTTAATAAGGCCATCGGAAGGCATTTTACCCAGTTCATCTTAGTTTCAATCATCAGTTTGGTCAATTGTTTCTTAATTTCCCCATTCATTCTTTCTACTTTTCCTGAACTTTGTGGGTGCCACGGGGTATGATATTTCCATCGCGTTCCCAGAGGAGCCAAAGCTTCTCTGATAGTCTTAGAGGTGAAGTGTGGTCCTCTGTCCGAGTCTATTACAGCTATATTCCCGTACCTTGGTACAATGTTTTCTAATAATGTCTTTACAACTGTCCGTGCTGTGGCTTGAGCCACCGGGAAGGCTTCTACAAAGTGAGTGAGATGATCTACTAAAACTAAAAGGTATTTGTATTTCCCCACCTTCGGAAGCTCCGTAAAATCAAACTGTATCTTTTCAAATGGCCTCTTTGCAAGTTCCCTCCCCCCTGGTACCTTTTCTCTGAGTTGCTGTTTATTGACCTTCTGGCATGTCAGGCACTCTCCCACCAACTTTTTGGCGATTTCATAAATCCCAAAACATATATACTTGGTTCTAAAGTGGTCCACGAGTGCCTGTACTCCCCAGTGGGTCTGTCTGTGGAACTCTTTCATTATCCTCCAGGCCATACCCTTAGGGATAACCTCCCTCCCATCGGGGAGCGTCCACTTCCCTTTTCTTTCAACTATCCCCATCTGTTATAATTTTTCCATTTCTTGGGCAGTAAAGCTCTTACTGTTTCCCATTGTTTCCCTGGGTTTTTCTGTTTCTTTTAGTATTACCAATGCAGCCCGTTTTGCTTCCTCATCAGCCAAGTTATTTCCTCTTATCCGAATAGAGGCACCTTTCTAGTGACCCATCACATGTACGACTGCAATCTGCCTAGGTCCCCTCAAGGCCTCCAAAGTTTGCCTTATCAAGGCTTCATGCACCAGACCCTTTCCTTGTGCATTTATTAGTCCCTATTCTTCCCAGATCTTCCCAAAAGTATGGACCACTCCATACGCGTATCTGGAATCAGTGAATATAGACCCCACCTTTCCCTTCAGCAGCTGTAACGCCCTCAGGACCACAAATAACTCACATGCCTGGGCTGACCAGGTCGTATCCAAAGGGCCAGATTCTTTCACCTCTGAAGTGTTCCCATCTATTATGGCATATCCTGATTTTCGTTTCCCGTTTATTACTCTTGATGATCCATCTACAAATAATTTCTCTCCACTGGGTAATTCTTCCTCCTCTAAACCTTATTTTGGTCTGGGATTCTATTAATCAGACACAGTCGTGCGTCAGCTCTTCCCCATATAAAAATTGGGCTGGATTCTGTAGACTAGTTGTTTCAATTTCTAGTTTGGGAGAGTGTATCAATATACCCTCATACTTCAAGAGTCTAGCATCAGTAATCCACTTATCTGCCTTTTGTTGTAATACCCCCCTTGTATTATGAGGTGTATATACCTTTAATTCTCCCCCTGGGGTGACTTTCCCAGCTTCCTCAACTAGGAGGGCTGTAGCCACTATAGCCTGTAAGCAGGTGGGCCAGGCCCTACTGACAGGGTCCAACAATTTTGAAAAATAACCTATGGGTTTTCTCCTATCTGCCCATTTTTGAGTTAAAACTCCAAATGCCATTCCCTCTTCCGTATTTACGAATAGATAAAAGGGTTTCCTGGTATCAGGTAGACTTAACACCGGGGCACTCACTAAATCTGTTTTCAAGTCCTCAAAACACTGCTCATCTGTCTGGCTCCATTTTATTAATCCTTCACCAAACAATTTTTGATATAGGAATTTTACCTTTTTGCTATAGTTTTCAATCCATTGCCTACAATAACCGAGCAATCCCAACAATTGCCTTACTTGTCTTTTACTCTTAGGTGCCTGGAGTGACAAGATGCCATTTACCCATTCAGGATCTAGTTTCTTAGTCCCTTTACTTAGCCAATGTCCCAGGTATTTCACCTCCTCTTCAGTGAACTGTAATTTGGATTTAGATACTTTTAGTCCCTTTAGACTCAAAACATTCAGTAGTTTTATACTTTCCTTCCTTACAGCTTCTTGGCTCTCCCCCGCTACTAACAGGTCCTCCACATACTGCACTAGTGTCACTTCTGGGTTCAGTTGGTAGGTACTTAATACCTGCTCCAGGGCCTGCCTAAACAAGTTTGGCGACTCCATAAATCCCTGTGGAAGCACAGTCCACCTTAACTGCTCCTTCCGATGAGTCTCGGGATCCTCCCATTCAAAGGCAAAGTAATTTCTGCACTCTTCCTTCAGAAGCCCAAAAGGCGTCCTTTAAATCTATAACACTGTACCATTTCAGTTCCGGGGACAGCTGGCTCAACAAGGTATACGGATTGGCTACCACTGGGAATCTAGTGAGTGTTCTCTTATTTACCTCTCTTAAATCCTGCACTAGACGATAGGAGCCATCCAACTTCTTAACGGGTAGTATAGGAGTGTTATGGGGTGACATGCAAGGTTCCAAAAGCACTTGTTTCAATAGCCTTTCAATAACTGGTTGTAACACCTTTTTACCCTCCTGGGACATTGGGTACTGTTTTACACTTATGGGGACTGTTTTACACTTATGGGGATCTCAGGGTTCATGATAGTAATTTTGAAAGGAGTAATATCTAGTTTTCCGACTGACTCAGGGGTGTACCACACTTCAGGATTGATTTTTGCGTCATCTTCCACAGTAAGAGTGTACAACTTAACTGCTTTTCCTTGTTCCTTACTTCTAAGTTAATTCCTAGTTCAATCATCAGGTCTAACAGATTATAATCTGCTTCAGGTACTAATAAAAAGGACCCTATGCCGAATCGGGAAGGGGTTTCTATTTTTACCCCTTTTATTATTGGGACCTCAAAGGGTTCCCCTTTTGCTCCTATTACTTGCAATTTCTCCGGGGAAAGAGAGCATCCCCGGGGCACTGTTTGGACTGTGGTCTTTCAGCCCCGGAGTCCATGAGGAACTCCACTTCTTGGTGTCGGGGACCCAATTTCAACTTTATCAAGGGTTCTGTGTTCCTATGGGTCCCCAGCAAATAGAGCCCCTGACTCCCCTAATCCTCCTTAAACATCTGCTCATCCTGCATGCGTTTCCTGCAACTCCTTTTCATGTGCCCTTTCTTCTGACAATAAAAACACTCAACCTGTCTCATGTCTCTCAAATCATTCTGGCCCCTCGGGGGTTTTTCCCTAGGCCTTGAAACACCCGCTCCCCCTGTACGGGTTGGAGCTACCTTTTGTCCTTCTCGGTCTGCTGCCACCAAAATCCTTGCATGTCTCTTCTGAGTCTCCTCCTCCCTTCGCACGCACACCTTCTGAGCCTCCCTCAATAATTCATCTAATCCCTTCTCCTGCCAATCCTCCAACTTTTCCAATTTCCTCCTAATATCCACCCATGATTTTGCCACAAACTGAGTTTTCAACAGGGCTTGTCCTACAGGAGTGGCAGGGTCTAACCCCGAATAGAGCTGCAAATTCTTCCGCAGCCTTTCTAGCCTCTCAGTGGGGGTTTCATCTTTCTTTTGGTGTTCACTAAAGGCCTTATTAATGTTCTGTCCTATGGGAACAGATTCCTTAATTCCCTGAACAATTATAGTGCGCAGATCTGCCATGTGTGTCCTATGTTCAACATTCTGGTTGTCCCAGTTTGGCCATTGTGATGGCCACTTGGTGTCTGCGCCGGGACCATGTTGGTGTTGTTGATCCCAAACCCTCATGCCTGCCCTCCGAATCATTTCTCTCTCCTCCATTGTGAACAATATACCCAAGACTGCCTCCAATTCCTCCCAGGTGTACACATTAGGACCCAGGAACTGGTCCAGCCTTTCAGACACTCCCAGGGGGTCCTCCAAAAGATTTCCCATTTCCTTCTTAAACTCTCTCATGTCTCCCAAACTCAGGGGAACTGATACGAACCCCATCCCTGGCTACGGACCTCCCATCACTATCTCCCTTAAGGGATATAATCCTCCCTTTAACTGCTCCGTCCTCCTGGTGTGACTCCTTGTCACCCTTTTGTTTTCTTTGGGTGAATTAGGAGGAGTCGAACAGAACCGGAGTCCTGGATGGCTGGGGAAGGAGGAGGGGAGGTACGATCTGGCACCGGGGCAGAAGGAGGAGACGAAGGAGGAGGAATGGGATCTGGTGACGGTGAGGGAGGAATATAAGGAGGAGGAGAAAGAGGGAGCTCTTCAGGACTCTTGGTCTTTGTCTTAGAGTTTTTTTCTCTCAAGGTAAAAACATGAATCCTAGTGTCTGATCTGATCCACAAACTAGCATATTCGCTCTCCTCTAGGCTAAAAGGTTCTTTGGAATTCACGTATATGTTTAGAGCTTGACAAATCCAATCTTCAAAGGAACCGAAAATGGGCCAATATAGGTAGTCCCTCCTTATTTGTCTCCCACCCCATACTTGCATACAATAATGTATTATCTTTTCTTTACTCTTTCCTTGCCTAGATGGCCAGTCCCCCCCAGTGGGCAATCATTAACCCCAAAGGACTGTCTGGCGGTATATCGGGTAGCCCTATCCTTGGACCACCCATGGGATCAGAAGGCTTGCTTTTCTTCTGTCCCATCTACTGAGGGGCCTCCGTACACTCACACACGGTCCCCTCGTTCGTGGCCCACACCCTCGCAGGCAATGGGAGCCGCACTACAAGAGGGTCCGCACTCGCTTCGTTCCTCAGGAACGTCTCGGTCAGTCAGTCGCACCTCGGGATACCCACCCCGACCGAACAGATCCACTTACCAATACTTACTCAATCCTGAGTCTTCGTTCGGATCTTCATGCACAAAAATTATGGGGTACTGCGGATTCTTTTGCCTGCTTACCCGAATTTAGGGTTCGGACGTACAGGATTTGGACAAGGAATCAGTCACCCGAGGGCCATCCAAAGATGGGGCGCCCCCCTCGAGCTCAGATTCCAGACCAAATTACCCTGTATCCGAGTCACGGCACCAAATTGTTATAAAGGTTAAAAGCCGGTTGTACTTATCAAGACAAAATTTATTCAAGCAAGCAGTTAAGCAGGCAAAACAGCGCTGGGCGGCCAGGGAGTCTCCTGCTCCACCAACGGCACGCACCTCACCCCCACCAGAGTCCCTTTTTATAGTTTAGTAGTTCCGGTCTACGTAGCACATGCTGGTATCTTTCTGCGGTTGCACGTACTGTTGCTAGGGGGTCATCCTGGTCCTCTCTGGTGGTCGTGAGGATAAAGGTCATAGTCTTCCTCCACGTTGTGGATCAGTTTCTTTCCTTATCTGGCCATGTTGGCCCAGCATGAAGCAGGAAGGATTCGTGCTTGTTTACTTAGCAGGATGTCGCCACTCAGGAATTGGTAATTTATCAATGTATCAGAAAGTGGTCCCATGAGTTTCGCACAACAGTGACTTTAAACAAAGGATGTAACAAAGACACAAGGAGTACGGGGGGGACCTTCCCCCCCCCCCCCCCCCCCCGTCTGCCGGTTTGAGAACAAATTCCTTATGTATTTATTTATTACGCTCCTTTTGCTTACCTCTTCTTGACCATTTCACATAAAGGCTTAATACAGGAGAAGCCGAGCAGATGACGTATCTGTTACCTCGTCACCAGACCCGTAACGCCTGGCCATTACGACTGAGAAACTAAACGTCCCTTCCTAGGTTGACCTACAATGCGAACTCAATATTTGAAAGCCAGAATGCCGCCCCACAGGCAGAAGGCAGAGCAGACAGCGGCCGGCGGGCGCGGGAGGCGCACACCCCCGTGCCGGGGCGGCGGGTACCCGCCGGCCGGGGCGAAGGGGACCCCTCCCCGACCCGCCCCCCGGCGCCGGCGGCTGCCGCGCCCCGCCCCCGCGCCACGTGACTCCATGGCAGCGCCGCGCGAAGAGTGCTTCCGCTTCCGGCGGCCAGACGGCGGCGGGGCCGGGCCGCGGTTAGGCCGCGCTGGGCGGTGGGGTGTGCAGGGGCCCCGCCCGGGCGGGAGGAGGGAGACGGCGACATGCGGCCGCCGCCGCTGCTGCTGCTGCCCTGGCTCCTGGCGGGGCTCCTGCTGGGTGCCCGTTGCGGGGAGGCTGCGGCGGCGGCCGCCCTTCCTCCCCGGAGTGTCGCTACCGCCTCCCCGCGCCCCACGGAGGTGGCCGGCGGGGGCGTCACGCGAAGCAGCAGCAGCCGCCTGGCCGAGGTGTCGGCGCCGCCCGAACAGGGCCAGCCCATGACCCAGCGCGCCCTGTCCGTGCTGGTGCTGGCCAGCGCCGCCCTCATCGTCTACTTCGTGATCCGGACAGTGCGGTGAGGGCGGGAGCGCTGCCGCGGGGAGGGCGGGCGGGCGGGCGGGTGGGGGGGGAGGCGCTGCTGCCCCCTCCGGGCCACCGTGGGGAGGCAGCGTGCCGCCGAGGGCCCGGCGTCGGCCGATTGTGTTGGCTGTCGGGGTCCCCTCGGCTCCTGGCTGGGAGCCGGCGAGCAGGGCAGGGCCTCTCTCCGCTGCCTGCGGGCAGCGCCGTCGGCTGAGGCGCCTGGGGAGCGCCCTGTGCTGCCGCCCCGCAGCGTGTGGGCAGAAAGGTGCTCGCCCGGGTGCTGTTGACAGCAGCGGTGCCACTCGTCAGCGTCGGGCCTTCCCAAGCTCCCTTCTCTTCAGGTGGGGTTGTCGCTACTGACCTCCGTCAGTCCGCCTGAATTTGGTTTTGTACATTCCGTGAGTTTGTCCCGTTCGCAGACTTTTGTCTGACTGAATTACCGAATTTGTGCATCTACACGTCTTTCTTTTGTGCTTTTATTTTCAGTAAACTTACCTATTTTGCACTTTCTTAAGAAATGGGCCCTTAAGATGCTTGCAGTACCAGTCAACTGCCTTAATGTTTCTCACGGAGACTACTGACTGCATAACTCTGTCTGCTTTTACAGTTAATTACAGTGTTTGTTACTAAGTTTTGTTGTCCTTGCAGTTTTACTTGCATTCTCTCATGCTTAAACTGAGAACTCTTCTGGGCAAGGCCCAAATGTGTGATTATGCATAAAGTGCATTCATTATGCAGTGAGTTCTCTACATACTTTTCATTGTAGTTAGATACACTGGTGTGTCCAGTACATTCACCATTTATTCCAGAAAGATGGTGGTCTGTGTGGGGCACTTACTGAGCTCTTACAGATCACTCTTGAGGAGACTTCAATCTTACTTTAATTAGAATGCATATCTTGGTGATACCGTATCTGAAGGGAGACGGCATAATCTTTTAAGCAAGTGAAAATGGACAAGAGCAGTTCTCAGTTACTCCAGTTGGAGCCTGTTGGATTTGGAGTTCTGATTAGTACTATGGAAGGGCCACATAAATAAATCATAGAGTCATAGAATGTTTTGGGTTGGAAGGGACCCCTAGAGGCCATCTAGTCCAACCCCCCTGCAGTGAGCAGGGACACCACTAACTAGATCAGGTTGCTCAGAGCCCCATCCAACCTGGCCTTGAATGTTCCCAGGGATGGGGCCTCCCCCACCTCTCTGGGCAACCCCTTCCAGTGTTTCACTACCCTCGTTGTAAAGAATTTCCTCCTTAGATCCAGTCTAAACCTACCCTGCTTCAGTTTAAAACCATTACCCCTTGTTCTGTCACAGCTGGCCCTCCTAAAAAGATTTTCCCCATCTTTCCTATAGGCCCCCTTTAGATACTGAAAGGCTGCAATCAGGTCTCCCCACAGCCTTCTCTTCTCCAGGATGAACAAGCCCAACTCTCTCAGCCTGTACTTATAAGAGAGGTGCTCCAGCCCTCGGATCATTTTAGTAGCCCTCCTCTGGACCCGCTCCAACAGTTCCATGTCCTTCTTGTGCTGAGGGCTCCAGAGCTGGACGCAGTACTGCAGGGGAGGTCTCACCAGAGCAGAGTAGAGGGGCAGAATCACCTCCCTCGACCTGCTGGCCACGCTTCTCCTGATGCAGCCCAGGGTACGGTTGGCCTTCTGGGCTGCCAGCACACATTGCTGGCTCATGTCCAGCTTTTCATCCACCAGCATGCCCAAGTCCCTCTCGGCAGGGCTGCTCTCGATCCTTTCTTCCCCCAGCCTGTATTGATACTGGGGGTTACCCCAACCCAGGTGCATGACCTTGCACTTGGCCTTGTTGAACCTCATGAAGTTCGCACAGGCCCAACTCTCCAGCCTGTCCAGGTCTCTCTGGATGACATCTCGTCCTTCTGGTGTGTCAACCACACCAGTCAGCTTGGTGTCATCCGACAACTTGCTGAGGGTGCATTCGATCTCGCTGTCTAAGTCATTGATGAATATATTAAACAGCACCGGTCCCAGTACGGACCCCTGAGGGACACCACTCGTCACCGAGTTCATTCCAGGAGCTGAGAAGGAAATTCTCATCAACTGCCGTTATTTTCTGGATGAGTGGCAATTTGATATTCTGTTTTTGGCAATAGGAAGCTTGCTATTCTGCATTTGAAGCTGGAGTGCTGTCTTCTAGTTGTAAACAAGAAGGTTAAACCTCATGTTATTCTATAATTCTGCTGCGTATTTCTGTTGCATCTTGCTTCTGAAATTCAGAGTACATGGACCATTTGCCACTTGACCTGTTGCTTTGCTTCAATTCTCATTTTCTTAACATACTTTCTTTTTTCTTTTTCTTTTTTTTCTCACCAATATTTCTTATTTTTCTCTTATTTAAGTATCCTTGGTTTAACAGTCTATTATCTATGCGATCTTTGATGTTAGTCAGGTAATATCTGTTCATATTCATTTGTGGATTCCTCTGCTTCTGTTAGCTGTATTTGAGGTAGGATTGGGACTGATCGTGTAGAAATATAACATTAACTTTTTATGTACTTTTAAATCAACTTTCATAATTTTATCTTATTAGACCCCAAGATATCTGTAGTAACTACAAAGATAAAAATTTTCCTAGTTAAGTTCGCAAGAGGCATAGAGAGCTCTGCTGACTTTAATGGAATTGGGATTTTGTCCTAGGTTTTCATCCTAATAGTCACAGTCTAAAAGGTTTTAAGTTACTTTTTGTTAACACTCATGACACCACTCTAGTGTCATAGTTACAACCAGTCATGTACGTTGCATAAGCATCTCCAGTATCCTTTTAGCTTTAGTGTTTTGACTAATCTGTTTATAGAGATTGTGTCACAAGTAATTTTTTTATCCCTTTGAATCTATAAATTTGTGCCAGCATTGTGATAAGATCTTTTTTGCATTATTGGCAATGTGGGCATTTGCTATGACTGTCTTGGGTTATTCTCAACTTACGGTAGTGACTCACTTTCCTTTTTACCCCATAAAAAAGTAAACAAAAAAGTAAAGGGTATAGTGATATTGACAGGAATATTGACTATACGGTGAACTGCCTCTCCTTCATTTCTTCTTTCATGTTCAAAATAATTTCTAGTTTTTTAGAATATCTGGTAGTGCTTGTCCTAGTGCCAATTGCTTAGCTTCTACTTCAGTAAAAACAAAACAAAAGACACAATGTGTATGAAACAGACATATGTTTCATCACAGTTTCTTCATAAAGTTTTAGAATTTTCTTCAACTTGGTGCTTTGAAGTATATAACTTCTTTCTATGTTGAGGCCTAAAGGCCAGATGAAATGAAGGAAGAAAATGGAAGGAACTTCGTCCTGAACTGAAAGATGAAGTTTGCGTCTTTGTTATTAGCCTTAGCTTTAAACAATCAAAGTAGGTGCTGTAAGTTGTGCTAGAGCACTTAAGTGTCTGGCACAACAGTTGCTGCTGTTTCAAATCACAGCTGAGAGAGGAGGAAATGACCATGCTGATTATTTCTTCTTACAATGGCAGAAGTTGGGGCACTTTGAAGAAAGGTATGTATTGTATAACCTTCCCATCGTAACGAGGTTACGTTTGCTTCTCAATTCCAAAAGGAGGTCTAATTCACTGGAGTACAGTCTAAACCAAGCCTGGATGCTGCTGTGTGTTCTTTCAAAGGTGCCCGGATATGAGAAGGTGAATGCTTTTCCAAGTTGCATATTAAAAAATATTCTTTAAGCACAACAGAGTTCTGGACAGAATCTGAAGCTGAGCCTCTCAGTATCATGTTTGATACTTCTTACAAGGTGGTTAAAGTGGTGCCTCAGTGTGGGGCAGAGAGGTGATTATGCACAATATAACAATAGTATAATATGTTATATATAGTATGATAGTACATACTGTGTAGCATAATATGTTATACATAATCTTTTTTATTATTAGCTCTGAAATACCTAGTATTGAAGTTCCTGAATGTTGTAAACTCTTTTCATAGGCACCTAGCTTGGGTTTGTAAATTCTGGAATTTCTAAAAGGAAGGGCTACTGTGACCTTTGAGTTTAGCAATAAATGCCTAGAAGGCAGTTGGGTTTGGGGTTGGTTTTTTTTAAGTCCAATAGCTTTTGCGTAGCTGCTGTTTGCTAGTATATAGTAGCTGAAGGTCGGTCTGTCAGCATTTTGTAAACAGATGCCTTTGCATAGTGTTTGCTGAGTGGCTAGTGATTTTGTGATCCTCAGACTTGAGAAAGGCATGTTCAGTGCATATAGGAGTAGTTCTGCAAAGCCAAACAGAATGGTTCAGTGTGCATGGGGCTTATGTGGGACCCAGGCCCTTGCAGAGAAGCCACAGAAAGTGAGAAAAGCAGATGCAGTCTGTTCTTTTGCGATAAGCACTGTGCCTTAATCCTGAAATGTGAATCACTTCCTCTTCCTTCCACATTTTGTGAAGCATGCAAGACATTGACTCTACAAGTTCTCTCTTATACCAAAGTGTAATTATAAACATTGTTTTTAACTTGATAGCTATAAAAGGCTTCACAAATAATAAAGTTTCACTGTGACCCATGACTTGTGTTGCATCTCTGCTATAGTTTTGTTGAGTTTCTCTCTGATTTGATATGCTGTTCTAGAGATGCATAAAACACATAGAGAATATGCAGCAAGAAAATTTTTTTTCCTCATTGTAGGATCTGCTAGAAGTATGCTTTTGCATCTATTTTTACCTGGCTCTTGCATTTAGCTACCAAGTGCCTCTATAGACTTCTTTGTATTCACCACAGTAATTCTGTACAAAACTACAGGTGACATTCTTGTTGGCCTTAACCATTTTAATGTAAACTCTTGACACTTAGAATTGTCTGACCTCTGAATTTCAAAGAGCTAAGTATGTACATTTTACATATACTAAGTTTTTTTAAATTTATGGTAAGTATCAATATAGCTGTATTTTAAGGGATAGTTTTCTTACATTGTTGGAATAGGAAGTAGAGAAGTATTTATAGAACTTAAATGTTTTGAAATACATTTCAGGCTCAGAAGGCGAAACAGAAAAACCCGAAGGTACGGAGTTTTGGATACCAACATAGAAAACATGGAGCTGACCCCATTAGAGCAAGACGATGATGGTGATGATGATACAACACTATTTGACGCTAATCATCCTCGAAGGTTTGTATATAGAATTTGAATGACTTCTAGCAATAGAAGTGAAGGAGTATGGATGATAAGCAGTTTCACTGAGAAAGCTCACTACTGTGTTTCATATGCATGTAGTTGGAGAAGGGATGTCAAGATCACTTGAATTTTAAATGGGCAAGAATTTAGTGGGCAAGAAGATAAACACCATTTGTCTTCAGCATGTGAGTTCCAGAAAAATGGAGAGGAAGGTAGGATATTTTTGTTAAAATACAAATACAGTGTCATTATTGAAGCTTATGTTAAAGTCAACAACTAGCTTTTACCTTTCTCTCTTTTTTTTTTCTTTTTTTTTTTGAGGCTCCTCAATTTTTCCTCTATATTCTCCCCTATGAGTTCTGCTTCATTCTGCTTTCTCATTGCTAAAGTAGTCAGCGGTTAGTTGATGATGATCCTGCACCAAATTTTAGATTTGGTACTGCTGCATGGAAAGGTTTGTATTCTCAAGTCACTCTCTGAAACTATGTAGATACATGAAAATGTTATTAAACATTGTGATCAATTCAAACTTAAACATTGTGATCAATTCAAACTTAAACATTGTGATCAATTCAAACTTAAACATTGTGATCAATTCAAACTTAAACATTGTGATCAATTCAAACTTAAACATTGTGATCAATTCAAACTTAAACATTGTGATCAATTCAAACTTAAACATTGTGATCAATTCAAACTTAAACATTGTGATCAATTCAAACTTAAACATTGTGATCAATTCAAACTTAAACATTGTGATCAATTCAAACTTAAACATTGTGATCAATTCAAACTTGAAATTCCTTATTGAGGAATGCCATCACACTGCACATGCAAAGACAGTAAAAAATTTGATAGAATTGTTATAGTGCTAGGCACAGCAAGTAATTTATTCAACAGTCTTTAACGTGAAACTGAATTAAAAATCTCAAGCAAAACAATTCAACAAATGCAATACATGAAGTCTCAAAAATACTGGAGTTGTAAGTCAGATGTTCTGCTGTTTATTAGGAAGCAGCTTTGGATTAATTTCTGGAACTTCAAGCAAAAGCTTAATCTTTTCTAACTTTGTCTCTTTAGGGGGGAATCTTTCAGATTAAATTTTTTCATAAGTCAAAGCTGCTCTTTCCTTTTTCTCTCCCTCATACATCAGAAGAAAATAGTTGGAATGTCTCCTCTTACCGCTCCTCTGTATTAGAGGGTCACGTGGCACTTATGGTTACCCCACGTTAGTACTTATTCCAGTATAAATTATGCCTCTTATGTAATAGGTAATTCTCTCATTGTATCTAGGAATTCCCTCAAGATCTTTCCTGGATCTTTTAAGTTCTCTTGTAACTCAGCATACTAACTAGACTTAGGGGTATTTGATGAACAGTTAACATAGAATCGTAGAATAGTTTAGGTTGGAAAAGACATTAAAGATCATCAAGTCCAACCATTAACCTAACCCTGCCATCCCACCACTAAACCATGTCCCTAAGCACCTCATCCACCCATCTTTTAAATACCTCCAGGGATGGGGCCTCAACCACTTCCCTGGGCAGCCCATTCCAATGCTTGACAACCCTTTCAGTAAAGAAATTTTTCCTAATGTCCAACCTAAACCTGCCCTGGTGCAACTTCAGACCATTTCCCCTCATCCTGTCGCCCGTTACCAGGGAGAAGAGAGTGACCCCCACCTCACTACAGCCTCCTTTCAGGCAGTTGTAGAGGACTATAAGGTCTCCCCTCAGTCTCCTTTTCTCCAGACTAAACAACCCCAGTTGCCTCAGCTGCTCCTTGTGAGACTTATGCTCCAGACCCCTCACCAGCTTTGTGGCTCTTCTCTGGACGTGTTCCGACAACACAACATCTTTTTTGTAGTGAGGGGCCCAAAACTGAACACAGTGTTCGAGGTGCAGCCTCACCAGTGCCAAGTGCAGGGGCAGTGCTCGGTACAGGGGCAAACATAATACTTCCTTGTAAATGTTTATTTACAAGAGCATCAAGTAACCTTTTTACTAGGAACCAACATGATAATATGGCTAGTCCTCATTAACAAGCAGTATTATACAATTAACAATGGTATTGTTGTATTTGTGTTACAGAAGTTACTTCATACTCTTATGCTTATTTGGAGATTAAGCATGGTTGTCTTTGTTGTTAAGCTTCAAGGAGCTGATTGTGTCTCAAGCAGTATTTTATCTAAAGGGACTATACTATCAATATGTTACATGGGTATATACACTGTGTCTTCTAGTGCAGAGGAGGCTGTGTTAATAAATGGTATTGAAATATATGTCATATGCACGTAGAAGGGTGTTCTGATTTTTTCAACTGCTTATAATAACGTGCAATTTCCCTGTTTTGGAAACTTTGGAAATCATATGCATCTTTCCAGTCACTGAATGGCAGCATGTGTATTTTAACCCTACTCTTTTACCTTAGTAGGTTGCTGTCTAAATTTAATTAACATTCTACAGACAAATCTAAAAGTCCTAGCTTGAAGCTTACTGTACACCAAGATAAACACGATTGTATTTTTGAAGTCTGAAGGTACAAAACTACCCCAAAGTGTCAAAGTGATTGTGTCTGTTTCTTTAGAACTTCTTTGCACACCTTAAAATAGAAGCAAAGAAAACCCCAGAGGGAAAGTTCACTAAAATAATATCAGAGGTTTTTGGAGGGCGGATTTATGATTTTTTTTTTCCCTCTACATTTCTAAACACTTCAATTTGAGGGAGAAAAAACTTTCACTCAAGTATTTTACTGTAGAAGTATCTAAAAGGCACAGTAATTTTACATTGTTACAAATCCATTTTGCAGTCATAGTCTTGCAGCTGCCTGTGGAGTAACCAAAGTATGTAAAGCAGATAAATACTCTTATGTGGTTTACATACTTCAGTTATTTCATTCTTGGGTATTTCATTCTTGTCTCTGACAGGATGTATAAGGACAAACAAAAGTGAAAACAGTGAGAAAACGAGTATGGTTTAGACTGAGGTCCTTATTTTTATTTTACTTTTCCCTTTTTGCCACAAATATGCTAGGTCAATGCTGGGTTATGTGTGTGCTTGTTAACTGCCTATCTGAAGAGCCAAACCTGAGAACTTCTGAAATCTAAATAGGGCTGTACCACAGATCTTGTATATGTCCATCATGGTTGCTCAATCAGATAGAGCATATTCTATTCATTCTCCTTCAAAATTTATCTAGAAAACTAAAACTCAGTGAATTGGTTGTCATATGGATTGCCCTATCTCTGGTCCCAATATGGATTTTGTGAAATTATGTCTTAAATTAATGTTTTTGCCACTACACTTTCTGTAGTTCTGTGTTTGAAATGAATTTGGTTTATGGTTAAGAAATTAACTTGCATTAAAGTAAACTTTTTATAACTATAGACAGCAGGCTTTAACCTATGCTTGACCTTAACTGTGATAACTACAAAAAAATTCATGTTATTAGTGTTATAGTTGGGAAAAAAGCAAACACAACCCCCCCAAAACAAACCAAAAACCCCTGTCCTAATTTCCAAATACTCAGTCCTTTAAATTGAAGTACTGCAGCAAATCATAATTTAGTTTAGCTATACCAGGCAATTTGGAAGTATTTGAAAATAGATTACTGATCTGGACCATTTTAAAAATAGTCCTCTGAATGATGTGCTACAAACAGTTTGAATACATTACTAGTGTTTTATTTAGCTGATGGTGTAGCTATTGTAAGACAAATCAAGAATTTATTTTAGTAGATACAGTTCCTCAAACACTGTGGTATCTTGTTGATGAAAGAACTGCTAGATAAGTAGTATTTGATTTTAAAAGCATTGGCTTCAGCTGGAAAAACAATACCTGATGTTTTGATTCAAGTCCAAAGAGCCCAGAAGAAGTGGAGAGAGAAGTGGCATGTAATGTCTGAATGTGTCATAGTCTGGAGTAAATACATAGTGTGATGTAACTTGTGGCGTAAGCAGACCTTTATTTCTGCCCTGTGGGCCTGCAACACTATCCTCAAATTTGGTGTTTGCTCACAGAAGAGATAATAATATCAACCTCTCAGTCAGACTGCAAGAAAAGTGAGTGTATTGAAGTAACTGAGTGATTGAACTTAATTTCAGCACCTGTTTCTGTTAACTTTCTGAGGAAACTGACTAAACCAATCAGAAGTTAATACATTTCATAAGAGAATGATTATAAATATCATTATGATCTATAGATATAGAAGGAGATGTTATTATTCTTTGAAGATAGTTTATAGAAAGTAAGTGCTTAAATTATCAAAATCGTTATTTTGATATTGGGAGCTTGAGAAACAAGGTCTTCGGTTATGTTTAGTCAGTAAGATGAATATATTTTGGTTATGTATATTGAGAGCTTGCTATGTTCTGCTTTATGGGGCGAAGCTCTCAACATTTTAAAAGTTACTTATTTTGAAACAGTGTTTGTGTATAGGAGGAAAACAGTGCTGAACAAGGGGAATGCACTCCACAAATCTCTATAGAACAGCTTGATAAAATGCTGTCCAAAGTTTCCAAAGCAATGACATTGCTGAGAGGGAAGTTTGAAAACTAACATAGAGTACATTTTAAAAAAAAAAAGTAAAACCCCTTAATTTGGAATGCACTTTCTTCAGTTAATTTCTTTCCCCTTGTTTCAACTAAGTTTTTTGCATCTGCACTAAAGCTTAATAATCAGTCTTCATATCACTGCCCAACCAAGAATGACCAAAGGGACTACAAGATGCATAAGTAATCAGAGTCACTGAGGACCACCTGATGATAATGATACTCAGATATTCTCAGGAGATGTCGTTACACTTTGTCCTGATATTTGCAGTAATTCAGAGGTATGGTTGGATTGGTTTTTTTAAGGTAGCATAAATATGCAGTTGGGCTTAGAGCAACTAATTAGGGAACAAGTAAGAGGGGTTTTTAATGTTTTTTTTAGTTTAGTCCTTTGTTAAGTAAATCACAGTTGCAGTTTTGTTTAACTACAGTCAACAGTCAGCTTATTCAGTTCATAAGTTTCTTACCCTCATAACTCATAATGGAAGGCACTAAAAAACTAAAGGCTGTTAAAGGAAATTCTAATCTACATGTTCTGGTTCGTTCATATACATTTGTTAGGGACAAAAAATTATCTAATTATTGTTTTATATAGAAAATAGTTGTCTTTTTTTTCCTTCTTTGTTTATGACCTGTTAATAGACTGCAGTAGTATCCAGTCCACTTTCATTTTTCTTGATTAAAACAATGAGGTTTTTTAAACGTGATACTCTACAGCACAGTATGCATATGTTAGAAATCTCTATTGACTTGTTTAGGGTTAGCTGGTAAGTCTTATTTGACCCTTCCCAAGGGTAGGCAGAGAATCTGGCTTCTTTCCTAAAATAAGCATAGCAGTGTTAGCATACTGGTATACTGATATGGTTATTACTTCAAGTGTTGTTGCTGTTTTCTTTCAGAGCCATATGAAAAACACTCCACAGTATCCTCTGTTGTAACATAGATGCAATTTAAGTGTACTCCCACTGTCGTCATCAACCCCATGGCTAGTCTCTGTGCCTCTTCAGTTTGGGGCATCTTACGTAAATGGGACATTTTAGCCATTTTGTTCAAGAGCACACTACTATATACACGTCATAGTTTGAAATTATAACCTTTGGTTTCTCACCATTCAACTTTGCCTACATGTCAACTAAGGTACAGTTTGTTTTTCAAAGGTATATCACACTAATAGTTTACAATCATTGTTAAATCACACACACGCTACTTCCTGCACTGCAAGGCACAAGGAAAAGCACTTATACAACCAAGAGTTACCAAAGTTTGAATAGGAACTCAGGAGCCTTGGAAATTTTAAAATATATCCAACATGGTAAAACCCCATTATTTTTTGTAAGTGAGCTGTCTCTTATTTGGGCAGTTTAAATGAATGGAGTTTTATGGGACTTTGCTTCACAGTAATATGGTAATGATGAGTTTTTACAGGCAAATTTAATAACAAAAATGTTAAATCCCTGTTTTTTTTCATAATGTTTGGTCTTCAGAAGCATAGGTTAAAGTTCCCCTTGAAACAGGGCATTTCAGATTAATGCATCTGTTTCTTCTGTTGTAGAGAAGTACGTGCCTTTCAGTGAAAGAACTTAATCTTAGAACCAGAGAAGGAGACTGCATCATGGGAGAAATAAGAAGCAAGAGGGTATGCAAGTTGGGGGACTAATTTAATTTGTGTATATTATGGCATCCCTAATTTGTTGCAATAAATACTGTACCAATTTGTTGTACCTTTTTGTATATAGAGAATTCTAAATGTAAAGCCTACGGAGAGGATTGCTCTAAAATGAAAACCTATTTGGAAGGGAGATTACTTTTAAAACAGGGTATTTTTTGTTTGTTACAAATCTTGTATGCCATAAGTGTGGTATACACCTTTTCTACAATAATCTGGAATGTTAACAAATTTTTTTTGCTGATATTAAATTGTAAGTAAACATAGCCTCTGTGGACTCCTCAGAATTGTTAGAACTTGGTTTTAGTTGAGGAGATGCTTTATCCTTTACAAATAAAAAGCCAAACTACTGCCTTTTGTGTTGAGACTCTTTTTTTAAACTGAATTAACATGTTTTATGTAAACTGTAGTTAACAAATAAAAACTGCTTATAGTGTTCCTAGCATTTAGCATGGTAGTTCAATGCTTTATAGATTTTAAGGATATTAATATGATCTTCTAAAACACAGTACTGTGACATCTTTTTGCGGTTAAGACTACTGATTACAACTTTTTTTGTGAGGTCCATCTTCAACTTGTGTGAATGGATATTGCTCACTGACTTCAGGGTGCTGCTGGTATAGTCCATGTGGTGTCAGTGTTCAGACCTGTGGTGAAGCAGAGATAAGCCTTTGGGTAGCCTTGTTTACTTTTGTACTCTTTAAATGATCTAGGTAAAATTCTAAATTTTCTGTAACTCTAAAATGAAAAAGTGTCATCAGAAGCAGCTATTACTATGAAATGTGTGGTAATATTCACATAAATGTAGTTGGCATTCAGCAGTTAAGTTTATTTTTAGGTAGTGCCATAAAAATTATTAGAACAAGCCTGGAGGACTGGATTTTTTAAAAATGTGTTGCAGTTTCCACAGGAATTTTGATAATGCAGACAAAACGTTCAAATTGCACTTCATTGAAATTGCTGTGTAAATTTACTGCTAATTCTGTACATATCTAGTATCAAGACATAAGCTTGTTAAAGCAATACTGGTGGGGCTGGCTATGTTTCCTGTGAGAGTTCCTGTGTTATGGGCCGCAGGGGAAGAGGGTTTATATTTCCTGCTTCTTCAGTCCCTTCTTGGTGTTTGAACAAAACAGAAATACCTTATTTGTCTTTGAGATTATTTCTATAGTGATGGGGCAGGGAGGGTGTCTGCTGTAGACATTTTTAACCCTGTACCAGCCAATTTGCTCTACTGAAACATACTTATTTTGCCCTAGTAACAACTCAGATGAGGTCCGAAGCAATGGATGCCAAATCAGCTTCCCATGGTAATTTTCATCTACAGTTGCCCATGTACCGCACACCGCTGGTAAATATATTGTATTTACAATACATGCAAGTCTTTGTTTTGCTTCCTTTCCTCTTGTACTCAATTTTTTCTGCCCATATTTAAAGAAAAAATTGAAATGAAAACACAGCACTGATTTTCAGAGAGGCTTAGTTGGGAAATGTAGAGATGTAGTGAAGAATAGCTGTGTCATAGGCTGCAGGTGAGGGAAAGGCAAATGATAGAAGACAAAGCATGTAGGGTCCCCCCCCTATACGAAGGGGACCATCAGTGTTAAAACTAAGCATAACTGAAATCTTTCTTCAGATTTTAATTTCTCTACTGGTGGCACATGTTAGCCTGAGCAGTAGATCCTCTCTTCCTGACATAGAGAATTAGTTGTTTTAATTCTGTAGAATCTTCCTAGGCTTTGAGCTGAATACATCCTGAAGAGCTATTATGCTTGCTAAGCATAGATACTCGAGCTGTTTAAGTATGCTAGAAACACTGGAAATGCGAACAGTTTGTAGACTGTACAGTCTTCTACAGCTAAATCTTGGTATTTTCTTGGTACAGTTCTAAGCAAATTTTCTGGTGGAAAAAAATCACCCAACAGATTTTCAGGAAAAATATGTGGGTTTCTTGGATTCATGCTTCCAAAATTATGAGGATCTATTTTACAGTATTAAGTGCCTGTAAAGCAGTCATACAACTGGTAATTAGTTGTGACAGTTTTATTTCCTGGTATGCCAGATACTTTGTGGTCCTTGGTGCAAACAACCTCGACCTTGCCCAGAGCATACCTAATTTCAGTAGCTGAACCGGCTCTCACTGCTTTTGCAGACACAAAATTAGTCAGAAATACCAGTGTTGTATGTGTCTTGGTCTTAACAGCTGGAAGTCTTCTCTGAATTGTGTGCAGCCTCTGTTGGTAAGTACAATGCTGTCAGTAGTATTTCCAGCTGTGGCTGAAAAGCTGTTCTTATGGTAGCCTAATATTCTTCCAAAAATTTCAGGAAGGGTATGCCACCCCAGTGACTAGTAACTGGCATGTATATAAATGGGACTAAAGTTTATATTGTGTACTTAACAGTTTACAGTTCGCTGTAAAACACCAGGTTAAAAAGATCAAGACTGAAATGTATAACTGAATAGCCATGAATGGAAAGTTTTACTCCCATTTGAGTCAATATGTTAATAGGCCAGTAAAGAAGGAGAACTTTCTGCTGGACAAAAGCACCTTAAAGATACGAGATAGCCCAAGTTTAATGGGGGAGAGACTCAGTTTCTTCAATAACTCAAGCTTCTGGAGACAGAAATAGAATATGGAGAAAAAGCTTGAAGATTCAGAGAAAAAAGTTTGAAAGATACCTTTACAAATTTTACAGTATTAAAGCTATCATGTTACATCTGTTATTGCTTGTTAGGGCTTTGTGACTTGTTGTCTTTAGTAGTGTAATTTGAGACATAGCATGAACAAGAATAAGTAGTTTCTGATGAAGTCTGAACATATTAGTTCAGTGCACTGATAGGATAATGGAGTATATACCCTCAGATACTATGAATGGGTCTGAGAATGAGAAGTCCATGAGTCAGAAGAGGCAGAAAGCATTATTTTTCTTGTTGACCAGTAAGAGACAGGAAAGGATTCTTAATATATAAGCCAAAGGAAAGACCCAGGTCTCAAAAGATCCAGTGTGGCTGGACTGCTTCATGGTTTTAGAATAGACTGCTGTTTGCTACGAACTTAGTGTCTCATGGTTCTACTGATGATGTTACGAGTTGTTAACTGCTACCCCCCTGCAGAACAGACCCAGATCTCTCTGGAGTGCTGTCCTCTGAGATTTTTGCATGATTTTTCTCTGTCCACAGTTGCTCATCTATTTCTAGTGGCTTGCACTCTGTTTAGCTTGCACCTTGAAACATTATTTTAAGACACAGTAAAATAAGATGATATTGTGGCTTAACCAGAGCTAAACACCACACAGCAGTCACTTCCTCCTGGTGGATGGGTGAAGAAAATCAGAAGAGTAAAAGTGAGAAAACTAGTGGGTTAGGATGAAAGCAGTTTAACCGGTAAAGCAAAAGCCACTCATACAAGCAAAGCAAAACAAGGAATTCATTCACTCCTTCCCATCGACAGGCAGGTGTTCAGCCGTCTCCAGGAAAGCAGGGCTTTATCACACGTAACGGTTACTTGAGAAGACAAAATGCCCCCACTTCCAGCTTTATATGCTGAGCATGATGTCATATGGTATGGAATATGTCTTTAGTCAGCTGGGGTCAGATGTCCCAGCTGTGTGCCCTCCCAACTTTTTGTGCATCCCCAGCCTACTCACTGGTGGGGTGGGATGAGAAGCAGAAAAGTAAGTACTGCTCAGCAATAACAAAAACATCCCTGTGTTACCAAAACTGTTTTCAGCACATATCCAAAACATAGCCCCATGCTAGCTACTATGAAGAAACTTAACTCTATCCTACCCAAAACCAGCACAGAAGTTCTTAAAGATATTGTCAGGATGGATGGATAAGCTTAAGATTTTATTAAGAGATACAAATGACGTTCTTAAATCATGAAATCTTTTGAATGTGATTTCCTGCTTTCTTCCATTGGAAGAGTATGAGCCAAAAGGCTTATGCTTTTGGAATAAGCCTTTTGGATGCTATGACAGTACGCTTTGCACAGTATGCAATATGTTTTTATAATGATCTGGATGCAGGAATCAAATATACGTTAAATAAGTTCACCGACGACATTAGACTAGGAAGAGCTGTGGATTCCCTCAAGGGCAGAGAGGCCTTCCAGAGAGATCTGGATAGACTAGAGAGCTGGACAATCACCAACTGTATGAAATATAAAAAGAGCAAGTTCTGGATTCTCCACCTGGGATAGGGCAATCCTGGTTATATGTACAAACTGGGGGATGAGAGGCTGGAGAGCCCTGCAGAAAGAGATCTGGGGGTTGGGTTAATGGTGAGTTAAATATAAGTCAACAGTGTGCCCTTGGCAGCCAAAACAGCCAACCATGTCCTGGGGTGCATCAAGCACAGTATAGCTAGCTGGTCAAAGGGGAGGGATTGTCCCACTCTACACTACACTGGTGTGGCCCCACATTAAGTACTATGTTAAAGTTCGGGTGCCTCAATATAAGAAACTATTAGAATGTGTCCAGAGAAGGGCAGCCCAGATGGTGAAAGGCCTCAAAGGCAAGACTTAGCAAGAGCGGCTGAGGTCACTTAGTTTGTTCAGCTTGGAGAAGAGAAGGCTGAGGGGTGATATCATCGCAGTCTACAGCTTCCTCAAGGAAGGCAGCAGAGGGGGAGGTGCTGATCTCCTCTCTCTGGTGACCAGTGACAGGACGCAGGAAGATGGTATGAAGCTGTGTCAGGGGAAGTTCAGATTGGACGTTAGGAAAAGGTTCTTCACTGAGAGGGTGGTGGGTTACTGAAACAGGGTCCCCAGGGACACAGCATCAAGCCTATGAGAGTTCAAGGAGTGTCTGGATGATGCTCTTAATCATATGGTTTATTTTCAGGTGGTCCTGCGAGAACCATGGAGCTGGATTTGATGATCCTTGTGGGTGCCATCCAACTTGAGATATTCTATGATTCTATGTATGGCAAGGACATAGTCTGAGGTCAAAAACAAAAGTTATGCCAGAGATCTTTTTGAACTGTTATTCCAAAAGGGCACTTTGTTTATTCCTCTTCTTCCCTAAGCCTCATTCTGTGGAATAGAAATAAAGATGCATTTATTATAGCTTTGGAAAACCTAATCCATAAGGATAGAGGATGAAACAATACATGGTCTCACCCAAACTTTTCATTTTTCATGTTTTAAAGAAAAGTCAGTGTCAGTTCAACAGCTATCCAACTGGATTTGTATGAAGAATTACTCATTTGTAATGAACAAACTCTATTCCTTCCACAGGTTTTTCTTAAAAAAAAAAAAATCACAAAAAAGCTTGTAAGTAAGGTCAATGGTATTTATGAGGAATCTTTATGAAACTCATGGGTTTAGGTTTTTTACACCAGCACAGACTTCTGCAAGAGATTACTTCATTCAAAAGCCTATATGCCACAAATGTTTTGAAACCTGGAGATTCTGCAGGGGAAGTGCAGTTTGCGCTGATTTTACTTTCTTGAACCTACTTTTTCTGTCCAAGAAAAGATGAATGGCTAGGTGGATTTCTGTTCAGACCAAATACAGCTGTTCTTATTCTTGCTCCGATAACATCCAACTATCCCTCATCTTTCTAAACACAAAACATAATTTTGTGAAGCTGATCAAAGCAGGAACAAATATACCCACATTGTTGTGTTTCTGAAAGTTAGTCTTGCACTTCCAAGGCTGAAGATTGCACAGGTAAGTTGGTCACTCTAGTTCAAAGCTGAACTATCCTTTCTAATAGATTGGTTTTTAATTTTGTTTTTCCTGATGTGTAAGCTAAACCTCCTTTTTAGTAATTTTAAGCCTATTACACAAGCTATAGTGAATGGTAGAAAGAGCTTTGTTCTGTTGCAGATCTGCCGTGTAGTTCAAGATCATTATATTCCCCCTCAGTCTTGTCTAAACAAAGCACCCTCAATTTCTTTCCACCTTTCTTATTGTGTAGGTATGTAATACCTTTCATTCAAGAAATGAACCGGCTGGTTCACACACTCTGTGAACTGCAGTTTCAAAAGAGAAGACAGTGGATGCTGTTTATGAGATGGTAGCAATGGAAAGTATGTGTGCAACATCAGGGTACATAGCCTGCAAAACATCACTGGTGGTTTTTTTATTTATTGAAAGAACTAACAGGGAATCAGCTGTCTACACGCTAACCTGTGTGGTTGCTAGCATAATGTAAAAGGCTTTCAATCTACCCCAGTGGTGTTGCAGTGAAAGTTTTTAGATAAGGTGTGCTTAAGCATGCTAAATGATACATAATCTTAAGACTAATACATGCATGTTGTATCATAGAATCATAGAATCACCTCGGTTGGAAAAGACCTTTAAGATCATCAAGTCCAGCCGTTAACCTAGCACTGCCATCCCACCACTAAACCATGTCCCTAAGCACCTCATCTATCCTTCCTTTAAATACCTCCAGGGATGAGGACTCCACCACCTCCCTGGGCAGCCCATTCCAGAGCCTGACAACCCTCTCGGTGAAGAAGTTTTTCCTAATGTCTAGCCTAAACCTGCCCTGGCGCAGCTTCAAGCCATTCCCCCTCGTCCTATCATCTGTTACCAGGGAGAAGAGGCCGACCCCCACCTTACTACCCCCTCCTGTCAGGCAGTTGTAGAGGGCGATCAGGTCTCCCCTCAGCCTCCTCTTCTCCAGACTAAACAACCCCAGTTCCCTCAGCCCCTCCTCGTATGACTTGTGTTCCAGACCCCTCACCAGCTTGGTGGCTCTCCTCTGGACCTGTTCCAGCAAGGCAACATCTTTCTTGTAGTGAGGGGCCCAAAACTGAACACAGTATTCGAGGTGCAGCCTCACCAGCACCGAGTACAGGGGCACGATCACTTCTCTACTCCTGCTGGCCACACTATTCCTGATACAGGCCAGGATGCCATTGGCCTTCTTGGCCACCTGGGCACGCTGTATCTGTGTATATGCCAATGCTGGACCGTACAAAGAAACCAAACCAGGAATAAGCCACATTAAATACTGAAAGGAGCTTACCTGCATCAGCTCAGTACTCTATCTTGCCTATTTAACATGCCTGTTTCTTATCCAAGTCAGCTTATTTGCTTGGATCAGGTATTTGTGAAGTGCTGTTGCCTACCATGTCGATTTAGTTCTCGGACAGCAGTTACAACTGCTTTTTCCTGCTGAAACAGCACCTGGCCTTAATCGCGTGTGTGTCTTACCTGAGTGCAGCAAGCATGTTTGAGTTTTTCTGCTAGTATTTGCAGCTGTCAAGATAACGCTTGGTGTTTCCCCTTAGGCACAATTTTCCCCCATATGAGATGTAAGGGGACGGTCTGAAGTCTTAGCTGTTAGTTCAGTGTATGTGTAACTTCAGTGATTTGCATTCAATTCATTTTCTGAATTTTTACAAATATAAGAAATAAAAATATTTTCCTGCCATATAAAAGATAAGTTATCATATTTTCAACGTTAGTGCTCTAAATAACATTTATTGATTTAGGGCCCTGGATTTTATAGCATCAGAACCATTCAATATTAGAAAGTAAACATGCTGAAAGTAGGGTTCTAAATTAAATATTAATACCTACATATCTGCAGTACATCTGCAAACAGGCTGAAGGCTCTAGAGCTTTGTTCAATCCAAGATAGGACATGGCAGTATTCATTTTCTCAGAGCAGGGCTTATTTGCCTGAGTAGCTGTGGTGCTTCTGGCTCCAATGTTATATAGTCTCTACTAACATAATACAGAGATATCTGAGCTCCAGTATGCAATATTGATGTAGCTGAAGTGTTTATAGTCTTCTGGATATAAATGGCAGAGGGTGATTAAGATTTTAATTTATTACCTTCGCAAATCTAGCTGTCCTTAAGAAAAACTTTTAAATTCACTTGCATTGATGTAAGTTTGAAGAAAAAGAAAGCTAACTAAGATATATGAAAAACTTGGTAATTATAAAATATGTTGTTCTTTATTTTGCTATTTGAATATAGACTATGTTGTCCTTGGTGCAGATACGTCTGTCTTCAGTACCTATGAAATTGAAATATTTTCCCCAGTTTATAACACTGTAGATACTGTTCTGCCCATTTGCATGGCTAGGTACCATAACTCAAACCACAAGCAAAATTCTTCATAAAGTTTCAAATTCTAAATGAAAATAAAAATTGCTATGTTGGATTCAGTTTTGTCTCCTTCCTAAAATCATAAAAGGGCAAAATTCTGAGTAAAAAAAAAAACAAGTCACAAAGGTTTGGCTTTGGGTCTTTTTTCACCTCTGATTCATAATCTAGAACTTTAACCAAACAGTTCTTCCAGAAAAAGGAAATTTTAGGATTGAAGATTCAGGCCGTCTAGCTGGGTAATGTTGCAGTTATCACTGTTCTGTCACCTCAGTTGTGCTTTTGAGTGCATGGGCTGTTAACTGTCTCTGTAGTAAAGTAACTGTGCTCAACACTCCTTATGCCAAAGTGTGAGACTTGCCTTGAATATGAAATTTTTGAGCAAAATCCTGTTGAAACATTTAGGATTGTCATTTTGTTTCTTTTCTCACAGCAAACACAAGTTCAGTTTTGGGTAGCATACATGCTGTTCTCCAGTGAGCAAAAACAAGAGAAGGGTTCTGTGAAAGTGTTTTATTTAGCAAAGTTTCTTAAAATCTGTTTCTAGTTAAATGATGACGTGATAATTGTTTGATATTTTCAGGATTCAGTTTGAATATTTGTTTTAGAGAATGTTTTTCATTTTAAGTATCAGACTGACAATGGACTATAAACTTGCCTATACTTCAGAGTGAAACTGCAGCTCTAGTTTAGTAGTGGAAGGAAGAGAACACATGCTTTGTACATGCTTAGCCCTTGACCAACAGGACCATTTGTTGTTGATAATAGACTGAACTATTTTGACCATTGTTGCTTGTACCAATAATGTCCTTTGCACCCTTCAAAATTGTATCTTGTTGATATGTATTCTAGAAATCTGCATGGCAGACTTGTCAGGGACTTTATGACCATGCACTGAAATACAACATCCCCTTAAAAAAATCTGCAGCATATGCAAGGCCTCCAAGGTATATTCCAAGAAGAGTCTCTCTTCTCCCTAGATAGCAATCAGGAATCTAGTACCTAAGGTGTTATTTGGTCTCAGGAAGAGGTCATAGGGATGAAATATGTGTGCTATAAGAACTTTACTGACATGGCAAAGTCATATTTTCTAATTACAATTACTTGTACCAGCTTGAAGTTTGCAAAATGAGCTACTGACTACAGCAAGACTTTCATAAGGGTGTTGGTGGCTGTGGGAAGAAAGTGAGACTTTCTCTTGCCTAATGCAAGAAGTCCAGATGTACAGATGGAAAGCCAACGTTCAGCCTATATATTCTTAATGGGAGAAGTGGTATTCTGTCATCAACAATGATGAAAATAGAAGGGCTCACAAACTTTTATCCCAAAGATACTTCTGGATAATGTCACTGACACATCTGGCACAATTGCATGGCTGCAGGTATCCTATCAACACTGACAGAGCATCAGTCCACTGACGTTACCAGCCAGAGTCAGATGCCCACCCTGTGGGGCTGCTGCCAAAGAGTAGTGAAATGTTCCTTCCAGAATATACTCCCTAACACTACTACTAGCTCCTTGGCTGAGCTGGCTGGTAACCCAAGCCTCTTTGTTTTTTTTATTTTCACCTGTCTGTTGTGAGCCAGCATGGACTTCTCTTCAGCAGCAGCTTTCAAACTGATCTCTAATCAGCCAGGCTTCCCCTTCCTTATCAGCCAAGCACTCAAGAAATGTGTTTGGTTTGGGATTTTTTGTGGGGGTTTTTCCAAGTCACTTGGCCAGTGTAACCTGAAAGTGGACCCCACCAGTCATGCAGTGAAACTGCTGTGAAGAAGGACTTGGTCTTCACAGCAGGCAAGCTCTGTGAGCTGATACTAGTAACGTAAGAGGGAAGTGCCCTTCACTGGATAAACAGCTACCAATTGAACGCTGATGCAGTACTGCCAATATATTTTTTCATCTTATATTCTGAATTGATACATACTTTCGGCATTTGACAAAGCAACAAAATAGTTGCACATTACAACATATGGGGTTTCTGTCTTGGAAAGACCGTAATTTTGTGTTTCTGTGACATATAAATGCTAGCCTTTATGTGACTCATCCTGCTGTTAGCTTCTCAAGGAAGAGAGGCTGTGTTCACATCACTTGGAAGAATATGAAGTGGAATGGAGGGTCCTGCCTTTGAGGAGCCAGGAAAGGGAGGGAAAGGTGAACATCCTTGAATAGGTATCTTTCACAGGTGGCATTAGGACATACTTGATATATGAAGCAAGTGATTATATTTTGCTGGACTATGAACCATGTCTTGGCTTCCCCTTCCCTCCTCCTCTGCCTTCCTCCCTCTTTCAACAAATACACTCTTTTCTATACGTGTGCTTTCTATGAGATGCGCTTCTGAGGAGGTTCACTGTCCAGAAACAATGTATGAACCTGTAAGCCACCAGGCTGCATGGGTTTCCCATTCCTCATGTGAATTACAAAGTGAGCAGCAGATCATGATAATCCTGCCAGTGCAGAAGGCAAAGCCGGTGTGTATGGAGATGCCTGAAGGCCTAGTTCATGATCATCTGGCAGAAGTTAAGGACCTACTGAATTTCCAGTAGCTTTGATGATGCTACAGAAGAATGTTAAATACCAGAGCAACAGAGGTAAGGCAGTGCTGCTGACACTGTTGTAGTTGTCTCATGTTTGAAACAGGTGCTAGTTTATCACAAGAGACAGCTACTGGAATTCTGATACTGATACACATCAGTGTTGTTTACAGCCAGTAGGCTTAATGTAAATAATGCATGAATCTGCTGAGACACTGCTGTCATTTCATTCTATTCTTCTTTTGATTGTGACAGCCGGCTCCCTATATTATCACTGGATTTCTCGTCTAAGGGCTAGCGGTGTTGGAGCCAATACAGTGTCCTGTATTAGGCCCTTACACTAAATAGTTCAGGTGGTACCACAGACCTTGATTATGATTGTTAACTGTGCAGTACTGAAATGCTGTGCTGCTCATCCCTTGAAGGTTTGTTTTGCCTGCTTCTGGGTTGCAACAAAAGCCCAGAAAAATGCAGATTGCTGAATTGAACATAGCAGCAGCTCCAACAACTGGCTCAGGAATGTAATCTCCTGCACCCAGAAATTTATGGGTACAGAAGTTGAGGGGATCAGTGTATATACCTGTTCTTTTTAACAGTCATGGTCATAGGATCAAGAGCTGCCGTTTAATAACAAAACTAACTTGGACAACAACTTTTTTTTTTTTTCTGACCATGTTGTTACAGATTCAGTAGCTGCCTTTCTTGTGCTTGACTAGATGTGTCTTGAAGTTCTACTCAGTAAAAGCTGTCTTCTCTAAACTCCACCTTGTAGATCATAGGTTGGTGCACCATACTGGCTCAATGAGGTTTGTATGGACATTGAAAGTAAATGGCAGACAGAGCTTAAAAACCCCTACATGATAGATGAGAGAGGTGCTGATGAGTTGGTAGTGAGAAAAAGCCCAGAATGGACTTGCCAAACTTAGAGCAAATCTTGTAAGTTTTGCCTTAGATCATGCCTCCTTCACGTCTTGAATCTTAATTTTTATGTGGTTTATTAGCGTAGGTATGAGTGGAGATATATCTTGTCATGTGGAAATGTTACGTGCGTATAGGCGAAGCTGTGTAGCCTAAATAAACCCTTGGGAATAATGTGGCAGACTGGCCTAGATGTAGTCACTCAGGCATGTGCAAAGAAGACAGTTGTGTAAGTCATTGTCTTATATTTGTGACAGATATTTTTCTAAGGTGAATGCATCTGGGCAACCAAGCTCATTTTACATAGACGTAAGCTCAAACAGGCAGCAGATAATAACATTTTCATTTCAAATGTGAAGGAGCAATCTAGGCATGATGATTTTATATCTCATTACAATGTACTTAATTCCCTCTTAAGGAGCTCTAATTGAGAGAGATCCTTCTACATTCTTAACACAGTGTAGTAAGAGGAGAAACAGCTTATTTACACTGTACATTTACAATGTACACGTTTAACTCCTGAATAACTGCACTACTCACAGCTCTGCCTTGCAATATTCTTACTATACATTAATATTGATGCTTATTTAAAACAGAGAAACAAACTTATCAAAGCACTTAATCATATGCTTAATTCCCACAGAGATCAACTGGATTTAACCTATGTCTAATGTCTCTGCCCAGCTAAGATCTTGAAGCATTGTAAATTATAGTAATGGCATTCCAGTTTGCCTGGAAAAATCAGGTAACTGTACCAGGCTACTGGAAAGCCATTCCCTGTAGAAGTATGCAGGCAGACACAATACTTGTTCATGTCAATAAATTATGTGTTACTTAGTAGTAATAAGTGAAATTTGACAGACCATAGAGTTTTGGCTCACTTTAAAGTAGGTGTATTTAAATGATCATTTGTAACATATGAAGAACTTACAAACAACTTTCATATAAAGAACTTCTGAACAAGTTTCATTGCATGTGTTTAACAACGGATACTCAGCAGGCTAGATGCTTCAGTGTGCCAAGAAGAGGAGTACTCATTCAACTTAAAAATTACTTATTTAATGGTAGTATGCAATATTGAAAATTCAGCTACATGTTCTGTTAAATGTTATTCTTTGTTTTGTATTAAAGTAAAAAATTAATCAGTTTTCACTAGGCAATCAAATTCCTTAATATCTTCAAAAACTAATTTGCTTGAAGGTTCTTTTTTGATATGAGTCTCTGTTTAAGACAGATGTAAATCTTCACATGCATTTGTTAATATCTCTTCCAAGTAATCTTTAATATTACTAACCATAAGGGGTTTTTTTGGCCGTCGTCATGATCAGAAGTTTGGATTTCCCTTTTTTGCTGTTTTGTGTTCTCTTAAGAGTAACAATGGTCTGTTTTTACATAATCTTAAAACCTTTTCACTAACATAGTTGATCTCTTAGTTGAGAACTAATTGTCAATATGTACTTAGGCAACATTTCAAATAGAAATTCTCTGACTCTTGTTAGCTTCTCTCACTGCTTCTGTATGTGTGTGTCCACATTGCATAAAAAGAAGTTAAAAATAGCTGAAGTTACAATAAAAGATCGAGTGCTTTAATGTTGGAAAGCATTGTACAGGTTTTCTGTGCAATATTAATTTAATTTGCATGTGTATAAACATGATATTTTTACTGAATATATGGGGTTTTGACAGGACTTTTCTTGCTTATTGCAGGGTGAAGAAACACAATTAATAAATTTTCAATGGGCCATTTTCTTCACACATTCCCATGATTTAGGCCTTATTCCTGAATTCAGACGTTTTCTACATAAACAGTGATTACTTTCCTCTTAGCTTTCTTCCAAGACACCCATGCCAACAGTACCCTAGACCTTCAAATGAATAAAACAAAATCGATTTTCACAGAAACACCAGAAGTTCTTATTCCCATTTTACAGATAGGATACTGGGACTGTGAGAGACTAAAATGTTACTAGTCTTTGTAAGATTGCTTCAGTTAAAACATCTAGAAATGATTTTTCAGGTTGCTGAAGCATTTCACATGTTCTAAGGATGTGGTGTTTTATTCATCATTTTGTTGTAAGAACTTCTACAGATCAGAGCCAGAATCTTAATTTGATGAATCAGAAAATGAGAAATACATAGTGAATGACAAACTGGACAAATTTTTAGTTAAAACATGTGTTTAGTGTCACCTGGAAACTCAGTGGCAGAGCCTGGAGTAGAATCTGTTTCTGTAGAGTATTGTTCAATTTTGATTCCCTTTCTTCTTCCTTTTAACCTTGTAATAAAGCACGTAGATCTTTAATCACCATTATCCCTAGTTCATTCCTCAAGTGTACTCCATCTGGTATGCTGAATGAAGCAGGGTCCTTTGGGAAAAATACTTTCTGATTATATAATTAAGGACTGTATTGCAGTGCATACGCACAAGGCAGCAACTTGCTTCTGCTATGATTAAAGAAAAGAGATTTGTCTTTGGAGAACTGGGCTAGTAATCAGGCGAAAAAAAGGAGGACGAACTTGGGAACTGTTACCTTAAATTCCTGATTTTTTTTGAAGGGAATATTTTATTAAAGATTGTTCTGCAGGTAGGGGATATGAGATGATGTGTTGAGAGGAAAGACTAGTCTTTGGATTTTGCTTTCCGCAAGTTTCAATTTACTTCATTCTCTAAGAAAAAATAATTCTGAATTGATTTGCTTTTAATAACCTGTTACAAAGCTGGATTTGTGAACTGCATGAATTATCTACAATTCAGTAGTTATTGCTTGAGGATGACTGCACAGGAATTTAGCACTTGGCAGACTGAAAGGTTGAAGAAACCATTTATCTGGCAGGAGTAAATTTTAAATTCTGTCTGAGGATATGCTTTACTGCAGTTTGCACTAGATGCATGTCAGCAATCTGGCTTGCTGTGGTACAGCTATATGCTGTGTTTTGTAGATGCCTGGTTTGTTTCCTTCTCAACCGCTTGTATTTGCTTTTATTCTTTACCTACAAAATGTTTCTAACAAGAAAGATTACGGTGCCCCAGGTAGAATCAAGGATTTACCATGTATGGTTCAACATAAAAGGTTCAACATAAATATAATAACAGACCAAGAGCTTAGGAACTAAGCAGGTGAAGCAGACAGGGTGTAATAGACAAGAGGCAGCAGTGTCTTCATTTTATGGCTACAAGATGTAGTGGCCACTACCAACTGCCACAACTTTGCATCAGCTAGGGCAAATCACAAACTCTTTGCTAGTCTAACCACTTCTGATCTTTCACTCGAGAAAAGTCACAGCAGTAGCTTTCAATTTATTTTTCTTATGAAGGAGTGATAAAAGGATGTAACAACTATATTTATGGGTCAGTTTTTAAGTAAGGTGTCTTTCTGAACTTGGGAAAGGTACATCCCATCTTATCATGCAACACAAATTAGATCTTTGGGCTTGGTCTTCCTGTACTAAAGTAGATTCTGTTGAACATCTAACCAGTGTAGTTATACATAGATAAACAATGAAATATGAGAATAAAAAAGGGTCATTTTTATTCTGAATGAGGAATTACTTTACCATTAATGCTTGAACACCTAACTAACAGGAATTCTGAGGATGGTGGATTCCAGAGGACACTGCATAGCTTACCCAAATTCATGTGGACTGGACTGAAAGACAAGTTAGGGGACCAGTTGCTGGCCAGGGAGAGATTGCTCCAACATATCAGTACTAGACATGACTACGCATGTTTGAGGCAAAGAGGAGGACCAACTAGTGCACCAGATTCCCATTTGCATGTCTGAGTGTAATACTGGTTTATCATGCTGGGTTGACTGTGAACAGACATGACACTTTAGGGAGGCTGAGTCAGAGCAGCTGCAAGGGAAAAGTGCTTGCAGAAAACCAAGAGGCAGCATATGACTTCCCACAGTCAGAGGTCCTGAAAGGAGTTTGGATCCCTCAGCCACACAAGGGACAAGTAAACTCCAAGAATTTCAGTGCTGCTTGTCTCTTTCAGGCCACAGCAGCATCAGGAAGTAGTGGATAGCCAGGAATTAATGTCACTGGTGACTTAATCCTTCTGAAGTTGAATCTCTAAAAAGGGATGTGTATACAGAGCTCCAGTTTGCAGATCAAGCAAAGTTTATGGGAAAATTGCAATTCATGTTTGCTAATACTTAGTTTGGGTCACTTTAACATGTAGCAATTAATGTTATTATTTGGTGTACAAGGTTTCCTTCTGTGGGTACTTTCCTTCCTTTCCTTTAATTAAACACTGTTTAGTTCTCTGTGGGAATAAACACTTCTTTTTTTTTTTCTTTTTTTTTTTTTTTTTTTTTAATAAATAATTAAATAATCCTTGATCTCCTGTTATTCTGAGGTCTAACAGTTTAGAAATTTTAGGGATCATCCTTGGTCGTTTTCTTGGCCACAGGGTGGCAGCACTAAGCATCAAGCCGGGGGCTCCCTATTTCAAGGGATTCACCAGGACCTGGAGGGAGGAATGAAGAGCACCAAACCCTCCGATAAGCCCCAGATGCAACTCTAGGGCTCTCACTACCTCCTTTGTCTTATGTTTGGAGTCTCAATTCTTAAGCTGAGTGTCAACTTCTGATTTCAGGTTTGCTAACAAATGGAGTCTCTGACAGGTTGCTTCAACTTAACATCAGTGCCCAAAACCAATGATGGTGTTAACTTTTGCTGAAAGTGGCAGGAAATAAGTATTCAAGTGAAATAAATGACTTTTTCAAGCTGTCAAGGAGAAAATCAAATAGGATGCAGCAATTAACAGACCAGAAGAATGAGTTGTCCAAATTCACTCCAGAATTTCCTGCAGAACAGTGAATGAGTGAATAGCAGGAACAAGTCTTTCAAATATATTTCAGGTATGAAGGATGAGGAGAAAAAAACATTTTCATTACATTTAGATGAGATACATTTTACTTAAAAAGAATCTTACTGTTCTCAGTTGAGAATAGCAGAATTTACCTTTCTCTAAGAGAGAATGCTATTTTTCTTGAGTTATGAATTAATGTATTTTAAGTGTAGAGATCTTAGAATTATCATTAAAAATGTAAGAGACTACTCTATGCCTTATGAAATACACTATAGAATTTCAAATGCACAATGTATTTGAATTTTGGAGAAATTTTTCCAAAGTATGATTTTATAATTTCATATTGTAAAGCAAGTATTTATTCTAAAATATGGCCAATATTGTTCTATCAAATTACTCATGTATTACCAGTTAATAGAAAATATTTAATGGTTCTTTGTTTCCTCTTTCCTCAAGAAAGACAGGGTTTGCTTTTTTTTTTTTTAGGCTTGCGTTTGGATGTCCTATATCTCTTAAAAAAAGGTTTTACAGTCACAGTTATGGAATACATATTTCCAAAGTCCTTTTCTTCCCAGCAGTGCCCAAATCTGAATGACTGTGTCATTATATTTAGATTCTAACAGTGCACTCCTTTTTAAAAATATACACCCTTACTTTTTAAATAATGTGCTATTGTTTTTAGTTTCCTGTTTCCTTTTGATCTAAGTTCATTGTTGAAAATTGCTTCATTTTTTCTTTAATCTGATAAGGTAGAACTTTGAGAACTATCTGTTTCTTCACCAAAATCTTACAACTGGGAGACCCCAAGTGACCAGTACCTTTCTTCAGTCCGGATGAATACCTTCCATTTCACCTGCCAGTGGTTTGGTTTTATACTTAATCTCCTATTATTTGTCTTCTTGTGTGAATGGCTTTTATAAAAGCTGTACCATTGCTTTTGTAAAAGTGTATTGAGTGGAGTGTACTGGTGGCTGTACAACCCAAGACAATGGTAGGAATTCACTGAGCACAATTAATAAATTAAATCATAGCGTGAATATTGCTGTATTAATAGTGCTGTACAGCTAGTGCTGTATACAACTAGCATACACTAGCATTCTTGAACAGTGTATAAGTTAGTATATGCTATTGTTGTAATGGAGGAAGTTAGCAATTATTTTAATGTGCTTGGTTATATTTCACACCAGAATGTAATTTCTAAACATAGCATTATGATATGCAGGTGATAAATACTTTTCTGTTACTCTGTAGTCTTCAAATGACCAAACTTTGATTTGTTTGCATCTTAAAAAGTTGGAAAGAGAAGTACAAGTAAACCACAAGAGAAAGGTAAGAATTAGAATCTGATGAATGATATAATTATAGAATATCTCAGGTTGGAAGGCACCCACAAGGATCATCAAATCCAGCTCCATGATCCTCGCAGGACTACTTGAAAATAAATAAACCATGTGATTAAGAGCATCGTCCAGACATTCCTTGAACTCTGACAGGCTTGATGCTGTGACCACTTCCCTGGGGAGCCTGTTCCAGTGACCCACCACCCTCTCAGTGAAGAACCTTTTCCTAACATCCAGTCTGAACTTCCCCTGATTCAGCTTCATGCCATCTCCTTATGTCCTGTTGCTGGTCACCAGAGAGGAGACGAGCACCTTCCCCTCTGCTGCCCATCTTGAGGAAGTTGTAGACTGCGATGATATCACCCCTCAGCCTTCTCTTCTCCAAGCTAGGAAGTGTCAAGACAACAAAAATGAAATAAACATTGCAACATCACTGATTGCACATTGCATTTTCAGTCCATGATGTTGAGTTTCATTACTGTTTTCAACTCAGAACTTAGTGAAGCCTAAATGTTTTTTTATCGGCACTGACATTCATTGTTAATCCATTTCTAAACTGGGATTTCTGCTTCTCTCTTATCCCCTCACTTCTCAACATTTCGCTGGTCTTCAGCTCCTTTTACTCCTTCATCAATGTTAGCTTTTGGCCTATGGATTTTTGACTGCCTTCCATGATCCTAAGCTAACTCCTAAATGGGATGTATGTGAGTAAATGCTGGGAAACTTAGGTATTTTGCAGGCTGTAAAACTACCATGTACTAGCCAGTGTTGCATGTGAGAAACCTTGTAAAGGCAAGACGTTAAATCTCTGTTAATTCCTTTGAGTTGATAGGCTCTATAGTCTAATAAAAATGTGAACTGATATGGTTATTATTTGTAAAGACAAGCTTCTTTTGTCCTTTACCCCAAATGGACCACACTAATCACTGTAATGATATTATTCATGCCTCCTTTTGAACCTCCTTAATTTAGGCCTCTCTTTGCACAGGAAAAATGGTTAGACAGTTTCTTGAGTAAGTAGGAGGCACAGTTCTGCCTGAATCTAGATGGAAGCTTTTGAAATTATTTCTGTAAGACTATTAGTCTTTTGTTTGGACTGGTACATGAAGCGTAAGTGTATCTGGCACTTTAATTTCCTCAGTTTTGGCTACAGAGTAAAATCAGGATAAAATTATGAGGGCAGGAGATAGGAAGTTCCAGCACGGATAGAGAAAAGCAAAGTTCTCAGATACTTCAGCCCCCCTGAAGGTAAAATCCAGGGAGGAAGGAGGCTGGAGAAGTGCAAGGATGGAAGATTTAGTGGAAGAGTGGAGCTCTGTGGCAGAAAAAATGGAATATCAAATGAAATATCAAAGCAAAGACTAAAGGAAACATCAGCACTGCTAGTTAAATTTTGTTACATGAAATGCATTGTGTTCAGTGTCCAAGAAGAAAACAAAGCAGGTAAAGATTCCCGTAGAAAATGTACACTGAATTCTGAGAACAGGCATAGAGCAGTCATTTTCCATGTCATTAGTTCCTATAAGATCGCATACTTAATGTAAGCAGATTTTTCCAGGTGCATCACTACTGACACCAAGCTTTCCTAATAGACTTCAGAGAGGACCCAACTGCCTAAAATGGGAGGATGGTCATTTTATTCTTTGAGGGAAAGAAAAAGACCAAGAGTCTGCTAGAAAGAATGCAAGAATTTTGTTTCCTTAAAACACTTTGAAAGACTTCATTAAAAGGAAATTGAAAGAGTCAGAGGTTTTTCATATTTATTTAATGGTATTCAGTATTTCCTACTCTCTTTCACTATACTGCTGCATAAATGATTTTCTATTTTTCAAATCACACCATGTTCTTTGAAGACCATTTCTTACCTCACATATTTGTGTCACTTTTCAGGGCTAGGTTCTTAAAAGGACTTAAAATAGGTCTTAAACACAACTGCTGTTCTCCTTGTCTTAGTGCAACATCTAGTTCCATAAATTTATTTCTCAAATGCTGCCCATTCCTGCAAAGACACAAAAATGGGCATCAATTTTTCAATCTTTAAATTATTAAATTATCTGAAGGCTTAATGCTACCATGCAGTATATTCCACACTGGCTCAGGTTCTGCACAAAACAGTATGAGGACATGGTATGCCACCTCTCCTAGCCAGTAGCTCCCATGGAAGGTCAGGTAAATGGCTCACGATCATGGCAACACAATAAGCAGAAAAGTGTGAGAGCTGTGATGGATTTTTATTGAGTTCAGGCAATGCCATGTTCTTTGTAAAGAATGCTTTCCCTGTCTTATTCCCTTCTTACTTCATCTATATCGTTTTCCCAATTCTTGTTTCGTCATGGCAGTATAGTATATGAATCTACTGTGATCAGCAATACATTTTGTTTCTCAACTCTCAGCAGTGTGTCTAGCTCTTGTGCAACACAAGCTCTGTTCTCTCAGTTGGTATAACTTAGGAAAAAAAATTAAACTCAGAGAGGGTAGATTTAGATTACATATAAGGAAGAAATTCTTTACTTTGAGCATGGTGAGACAGTGGAACAGGTGGCCCAGAGAAGTTGTGGGTTCCCGAACATGGGAAGTGTTCAAGGTCAGGTTGGATAGGACTTTGAGGAACCTGATCTAGTGAACAATGTCCCTGCCCCATGGCAGGGGGGTTGGACTAGATGATCTTTAAAGGCCCCTTCCAACAAAAACCATTATGTGATTCTATGATTCTAAGTTACAATAAAACCTATAGTTTAGATCAGCTGCTTCTCCCAGGAGAAGAGCATTGATTTTGTGACATATGTAATCCTCTGAAAGAGATGTTTCTTCCCAAAGAAAAGTCTCAGGCAGTTGGCAGCTGTCTAAAATGAGGTTGTGGCTGTGGTTTAGGAAAAAAGTAGTGCTGGCCATGAATATGCTTCATATGCTTCAATGCAACAAACATACCCTAAGTGATCAGACATTTACAAAGTGTTGCATAATAGCTGCAGTAGTGTATTGGTTCAACACACTTTTATGCAGGTAAACAGTTTTTTAAAAGAGCAGCTGAATTTTTAAAATTTTATTTAGAATATTAGGGATGGATTTTAGCTGGAATTTTTATTGCTGACTGCGTGACATATCAGCAATATCACAAGCTGTCTATATTTCTTGGGACAGATTTATAAATATGTCATGCCAACATCACTGAATCTTCCCATATTTAAAGTGTTTGTGCTAATACTAAGTGAAGATGGATGGAATAGGGAATCTATACCTAGATGTAGTTGAAAGTCCACACAAAGTGTTCTGTACACTTTCCATAGTAATTACAGTGTTTACACAGAAGAAAATGAATGAAGGTATTGGGCTATGAACACATTTTCAGAACATTTCATTTAGCAAATTTCAGAACAAACTGGATTCTCATCAGTCATGTTATGTAGCTTTTAAACCAGCAAGGACTCAAAGCAACAGTAGATTAAATATTCTTTAGAAACATTCCTAGATGCTGGAACTTAGCTGAATATATCCTTATGCTCCCAATGTCCCCTGAGGCAGTTCTGGTCAGTTTATACTCTCCAGACAATTTTAAGGCACAGTTCAGGAGTTAGCAGGGTTGTGTTTCAAACAGATATTTTGCATGTTTAAAAGTTTTGTATGAGGGGGGAAAAAAAATTACCCTAATTTGATAGAAAATAAATATGGGATCATTGGACAAATCTGTCAAAATATTTTAATATGTGGATGACTATGGAATGTGCAACTGTCAGAAATCAGTAGCGACCATTACAGAGCAAATGTATAAGTTTAGAAATGTTGCTAGCCAAAAATATAATCTGTTGAAGGTTAAATGTTATATGGAAAAATGTGTATTTCAGCAATATTTTAATTTTTTTTAAAAAAAAATTATAATCCTTATTTTCTTTCCAACCAAAAAAGTCACATATTTTTCAATTGCTGATATAAAGGAAAAATTCCAGTCTCAAGTATGCATTTGTGCTTCCATTTTATGTTTTAATTACATTTGAAATAGTCAAATATGCAAATGTTGCTTTAAAGTAAAAAATTTTTTAATTAAAAAATTAGAGCATCTTTGCATTTGCAAAATGTCTATTTCAATTTTTGTCCTCATTTGAAAGAACAACAATTCTTGTACAATTGGAAATTTCCAAAGAGCAAAAATGCCCTTGTATAACCTGATCAACCTTTTTTTTTTATTTCCTCCAACCCCACAAATCTGTTTCTTTTTCATGAAATACAAGCCTAGAAGAGGCTTTAATGAAATTCAATTACTAAAGGCAAATCTGAGGTTTTGCTTGCACAAGCTTGATCCTGTAGTTCCAATAAACCTGATTTTTAGACTTCAAGAAAGACATTGCTGGGCTCAGCACAGCTGAAACTAGTCTTTATCAATATCCTCATTTCCATTTAGGCAGAAAATTTCAGCTCATGTTGTGATACTGATGGTCAAATTTTTAAGAGTGGAGTGAAACAGATGTTTAACAAGCATGTCTTCCTGTAACATAAGAACTTTCTATTCAAACCAATAATAGTTGCTTTCATTCCAAAAATGTAGCTGTAGACCTATAAGTAGCCTTGAAGGGGCTTAGACAGACTCCCAGCTGAAAAGTGAATCATTAAACATGAAATACTAAAATAGAGATGAATAAGCAACCAAAATATTTGCTCGGCAGCAGAGAGGTCTGGAATTCTATTGGGGGTTTTTTCACTTCTCTTTGCTGCATCTGTCTGTGATGGGAGATGAGACGACCAAATAGTTACAGATGTACACAGAGCAAGGTAACATGCAGGCAAAATCTCAGCTTCCTCCTCCCACCAGCCCAGTGTTGGCCACAGAGCCACCTCAGCTACGATCACTAGGTCAGTAATTGAAAGACAGAGGAGGGTACAGATGCTGGAAACCCCCCAGGAATAGGAAATATGAGAGCTGGCATTTCTTCCTCTCTTGTATGTGTTTACATACAGAAAGGGCATACTTTTTCTTATAATGATCCCTTTTGTCCTCTATCATTAGTCCTGTAATTAATTTTGTGGACAACACATCACTTTACAACATATTTGCAATTCTACATTTAGCAGCATTTCCTAGCACTTTTTGCAGATCCTGCTTAACTCATATTTTTTCATCCATTTTCTTTCTCTCCTTCCTTCCTTCCTTCCCTCAAAGGATACAGGTCTTTTCTGTATTAGCGCGACTCTTCACCCTTCTTGGACAAAACCAGTTGCATTATTCTTGAAAATATTTTGCTCTGTGACAGTGCTTGTGTATTGCTTACTCAAGAACATGCCCAAAGGTTGCATGCCATGTTATGTCTGGCACACACAGAATAAACCTGTCCAGCAATTGCATGGAAAACTTCTTGAGTAAATGTTGAGAATGACTGTGCTGTGGCCGGCTCAAGGAGATAGGCAAAACAGGATGCAACCTAGGGGCTGGGAAAAACAGGAACTCCTTCCCTTCTGCCCCACAAAAAACCAACCATATTTATCAGTTCCAGCTTTCCAACAGTCCTTGTAGCCTTTTATTTCTTCTATTCAACCCCAGATTCTCCTGCCGAGGCTTGCCAGTTCTCTTCTTGCTCTTTGAATGTCACCTGAAAGTGAATACTGCTACCAAAGAATGTTTGCTATATGGAAATTCAACCTGAGTGACATTGCTGAGAAAGGTTGGTCAAACACTGGCTGCGAGTGTGACTCAGGTTTAAGAGCTACTAATTAAACAGGCTAAAAATGGCAGTTTAGTCTTGCTAGCTCATTGTACTAATTCTTTAGACTGGCAGTCTCCCGACAAACTTCCCCCTTTCTTTCTCCCATCATTTCAGGAGGTCGAATAGCAGGTAGAAAGTGACACTGAATCTTATTGTCTTATTTTAGTTGGTAGTCAGGTAGCAGTAATGAAGGTGCCAGGACACAAACTATTGGTAAATAGACCAGAAGAAACATGAGACATCAGTGGTCTAGTTTCTGCCCCTACTGAAAAACCCTGGAGATTGTAGAAATTACTATAGACTTATCTGTGTAATGTCCTAGAATGTGTCTAATAAATGCTTGTTTCCTCTCCAGGATGAGCCCAGCATACTCATAATGAAAAAAACCCACAAACCCACAAAGCTTTACATCAAAAGCAGCAACTCTGTATCCTGATGTAGTGAAGAATGGAATAGGAAGCTAAGAAATATATATAATTTCACAGTTTAAAAATCATTAGGGTTTTACTGAAAAGGAGTAAACATTCATCAGTTTGAAAGGGTAGCTGATTGCCTAAATTGTAAGTATAAGCTTTCCTCCAGCCTTCAGATGCTTAAAATTTCAATAGCATACATTGCTGCAAAGTTTTGTTAGATTAGCTATTCTGGATGCTGGTTTCTCAACCAAGAGGAAAAAAATGTGCTGTAAACTCATTTTGGAATAGGTCAGATACCAGAAGACCTGTTCAAACCTTTAGCAGACTGTACTTATAGAAGGAATGAGCAAAGAATCAGTTTGCAAAGCGATGTGATATTGTTTCTGCTCACCTGTTTCTTATTTTCCTCTGACACAGAGTAGTTAGTCATTTCATTTAAAACAGTTGTGTTTGTTGTATAATTAAGTGGGGGGAAGAGATGTATGGATGCTAACTAACTTGAACTACTCCAGATAGGAATAGAGTGTTTACCTGACTGCTCTCCAGGATGAGATGAGGGAACAATGACAACCAGATAGGGCTGTGGTGAACACCTTGGAATGGTAAAGTTTCCAGCCAGCAGAATTAAGCCCAGAAGAAGTCAAGCAAGAGTTTCATATTCTTTTGCATGAAAAAATAAGTACACATCTGTGTAGCAGCCCAATTTCACCAGGTCAGTTCTACCTATCAATTTGTGCTTGCATGGAACACCAGTAATGAAGAAACTGAGTCTGCAGCACAGCCTGTAGGCTCAGATCAAAAATCTGTTAAATATGATGGAGGTCATACATGAAATACTCATATTACTCATAATAAACTTCTACCTCACAACAGTTTCAATTATTGTCAGTGTTCCTTATAAATCCAAAAAATCTGATGGAAACAGAGGTGAGACAGGAATATTTGTCCTTTGGACATTTTTCTTCAGCTTTTATTTTATTTTTGATACATGTTCTCAGACACCTGTACAAGCTCACCTTCCAAAGTCTTTTTGTTCTCTGAAATGAACACTGATGACTGCATAGGTGAGATGTGGATTGCAAATTCTTTATGTAGTACATTGCATTTACACTTTGATCTCCAGGTCTGTCATTTCCACAGGCATCTACTTGTGATGACAAAAGCAATGACAAGGACTTACTGGTAATGCCTGAAGGAAGCTTACTGTGTAAGACAAATGGACAGGTTTTTGTCAATTACTGCGACCAGTTTGGCAAAGATAAATCATGTATTTTTGCTGAGTTACCTTAGTTTCACTAAGCAATACCCCTTTTACTTAATTTTTTATGATGAACAAAAGAATGTCTTTCATTTATTATTTTCCATTTTTTTCTTTTTCCTTGTTGATTTTTTAAAGCAGCTGCTCAGATTATAAATTACCTATCCATACAATAGCCTTTCATGCTTCCCCAAGGTTTAAGCCCTTTTTATATCTGCTTTTCATTGTCCTCTGCTTGGCCTGCCTTAAACTGGACCTGCAGGGAACAAAGTGCTGCATAGGCATCTTTTTTAGTATTCCATGGTTTATCATATACCCCTTTAGGACTTCCTTTTGTATTTCTCTCCAGCAGGAAACAACAATAGATTCTGTAAATCTCCTTTTAGAAAGTCTTCTATTTATTACACACATCTAATGGAGCTGCATGTCATACTTCCGTTACTTCAGTATGCGTGTTTAATAACCTGCTATGTATTAGAGAAAAAACATAGGTCCAAGAGCCTTTGCTCTTCACCGGTGTGGTTAGTTACATTAGTAAGGCTGAAGATGCTTCTGCATGTGAGCACATGTTCATGTATGATAAATATTACAGTATTAATAAAAATCCTGAGTGTCTCAACATTCTTTTCTGTCTGTAGCTGTTTTTAACAATGGAACATGTCCTTTCTTAAATTGTGCATCTTGGAAAAGGGCAGTTTTGTGAGCAGGACTGTAGTACTTGTCAAAAGTCCACATTCACAAAAAATGAGAAAAGAAACCTGTAAGCTTCTATTGGGTAATATTCAAAATAAGGGATTTAACAAAAAAAATGAATGATGTCTCATCGTGATGGAGAGAATTATGCCTTTACCAGAAAATGTAGCAATATGTTTTGGAAATAGTACAATGTATAAAAATGAATAAATACAGTACACATTGCAAACATTCTGTGCCACTCAATGGACTTCAAAGATTGTTTTTATGCTTGATAGAATGCTATTCCTAAGTGTTCTTAATTGTGCATAAATCACACCTTTTTCAGTCATTTTTCATTTTAATAATAATTACTGTAAAGCTGAGTAATGTCTGTTGTGCAATTTGTTGATGCAAAAAATCATTCCCAGTAGAATGAAACATTGTAAACTCTGCAAAAATAACGTCTCTGTTTTTCTTTAGTTCTCAGTTTGATTACACTATATTGCAAAGGAAATGTGATTGCTATTATAGGTAAGTCCCTGCTTTTAGCCTGGCTTTCTAAGGAAACCAGCTTGATGACCATACAATCTGCATGAGTACAAAAGTATTTCTGCTAACCTCTCTTAATAATGAAAGATGGTGGCCCATTTCATTTGGATATGACACACACGGAGGGAGAGGTCTCAAAGATATTATCTTCATTTATATTAAAAAAAAAAAAAGAGGTAGTCAAATAGAGAAGGGAGACCCTAGAGAAGAGGGAAAACAGCAAACTTAGCCTACTAAACTGAATACAATGTGTGCAGGCGTGATACATTAGAAACCAGAATGTATTAGTGCCACTGAATATGGAATTACTTTTTTCCTTTGGCCAAGCTAGCAATGCATGTTCCTATAAAACTACCCAAGCTATCATTATGTATAAGCTTCTACTGCAGAAATTGGGAAAACATTCTACACAACAGTCATATTGCCTTTTGTGAGCACAGCAGGTATGCAGACATTTGAAGAAATTTTTATTCCTGTGACACTGTTAGACTACTGGGTCCCAGCATTTTAGGTTCTGTGCATGATAAAAATCTCAACAGCTTTCCATTTCTAAAATTCTCAAATTATAACTTTGTGCAAATGTGATTTTTAAATATTTTTTTTTAGATCCATACTTCCAATGTAATTAATATTCAGTAAAGAAGCCGAAACAAATTTTAGACATTTTAATAATTCACTGTTCTCTGCGGTGGTCTGAAAAATCATATCAGACTTTTTGGAAAGGCCGGTACCTAAAAAATACTCAGTGATTATTTATCTAAAAGGAAAGATTTTTATTCAAAGTAAATCTATGAGTGTGATAAAAGCCTGTGTTCTTAGTAGGTGATCTCATATGGCAGAAGGATCATTTATTTCTGAAGTATTAGCAGTAAAATTTGGCCAAGAACATAGCATATATGGGGGTACAGTAGTACACAGTATTAACAGTGTTGCATGAGGCTCTAAAATAGACTAGAATATTTTGGTTGGAAGGACCCTACAATGATCATCAAGTCCTACTGCCTGACTGCTTCAGGGCTGACCAAAAGTTAAAGCATGTTATGAAGGGTATTTTCCTCTTGGGCATTGGCCTCTTAAACACTTACAGTCATGGGGCATCAACTACCTCTCTAGAAAACCTGTTCTAGTGTTTGACCACCCTGTTGCTAAAGAGATATTTCCTAATGTCCAGTCTAAACCCCCCCAACACAGCTTTGAACCATTCCCAGGCATCCTGTCACAGGATCCCAGGGAGAAGAGCTGAGCACCTCCCTCCCCACTTCCCCTTCTCAGCAAGCTGTAGAGAGCAATGAGGTCACCTTCAGCCTCCTTTTCTCCAAACTAGACAAACCCAGAGTCCTTAGCTGCTCCTCACAGGACATGCCCTTCCACCAGCTTGGTTGCCCTCTGGATACATTCAAGGACCCTAACATTGCTTTTAAATTGTGGAGCCCAGAACTGCACACAACACTCAAGGTGAGGCCACGCCATCACTAAGTTCAGAGAGATAATCACCTCTTTCGACCAGCTGGCTATGCTGTGTTTGATGCACCCCAGGATGCAGTTTTCCCCTCTTGGCTGCCAGGGCACACTGATGAATCATATTGAGCTTACCATCAACCAGCACCCCCAGATCCCTTTCTGCAGGGCTGCTCTTCAGCCACTCTCTCCCAATTTATACTTGTGTGCAGAATTACTCAATCCTAAGGTGCAAAATCTGACATTTGGACTTGTTAAATTTCATTCCATCAATCATTGCCCATACTCCAATCTATCTAGATCCTTCTGCAAGGCTTCTTGTCCCTTGAAAGAGCCAACTGCACCTCCCAGTTTAGTATCACCAGCAAACTTACTAATGGTCCATTCAACTCCTGCCTCCAGATCATTGATAAAAATATTGAACAGAACTGGCTGGCCCTAGAACTGAGCCCTGAGTGTCACCAAAATCGGGAATAATCCTCATAACATCAATGTAGTGTTAAAAGGCAGGCATTCTTTATTCACGGCACTGGATGCACGGGGGATCGCTCCACCTAGTGTGCATACCTCTGTACTATCTCTTACAGTTTAAATACACATTCTATATGAATATTCATGGTTTGTACAAACTATTTCTAGGAATAGGTGGAGAGTTCTAAGAAACCATTAACATATTGTCCCTCCTTTTTACTCATGCGCCATCTGTTCTGGTGGTCACATCTGGGGGTCTTTTGGATGAAGGCAAAATGTCTTCCTCACAACTTTCAAGGCTGGCAGGTCCTGCCAACTGTCCATCTGTTACTTCTCTTCCTTTATCTTCTATGCACCGTTTGTTCTCATTCCTCCTAGTCAAGCAACCTTGACAAATTGTCTTTATCTTTTTGCTTTATCCTCTCCTGATTCCTCCCATCCTTTAATAATGTTATAAATTTACTAAGTAACTACTGACTTTAGCATTAGCAAACTAGACAATAAGGCCTAAGTCTTATGCATGTAGGCCACTTACATCATTGTTAACTTTAACCCTTATAGCATCATGAGGAGCACCACCGGCAACTGGTTGCCAGGCAGAGGTAGCCCCATTCACTACAACTCCACAAGCCCTGCTGTTCAGCCAGTTCATCACCCAGCACACCATGTACCTGCTCATCTCTCAGCCTGACAACCAGTCCAGAAGGATGCTGTGAGGGATAGTATCAAAAGCCTTACTAAAATCCAGAAAACAGACATCCACCACCTCCCCTTCATCCACTGGTCAGGTGACCTTATTCTAGAAGGATATTAGATTAGCTAAACAGGACTTTGCCGCTGTGAACCCATGTTGACTGTGCCTGATGATTTCATTGTGCTTTAAATGCCTTTTAGCAGTACCCAGTATGATCTTCCCCATATTTTTCCAGTTACTGCAGTTAGACTAACAGGTCTGTGGTTTCCAAGGTCTCCACTCATGCCCTCCTTGTACACTGGAATAACACTGACTAGGTTACAGTCAGCAGGGACCTCACCAGACTCCCAAGACTAGATGATTGAGAGGGGTCCTGCTAGCTCCTTCAATACTCTGGGGTGAATCCCACTAGGTCCCATGGACTTGCAAACATTCAGCTGATACAACTGATACAACAAGCCCTTACAATTTCAGTTTTCACAAATGGAAAGTCATTTTTCCCACAGTCATGGTCCTCCAACCAGAGGACTGGGCAGCCAAAGGTCTATCAGAATTATTAAAGATTGAGGCAAAAAAAGCCTTGAATGCCCTTGATTTTTTTTCATCCCTATTTTTCAGGTGACCATCTTCAACAAGTATTGGTCCAATGTTCTCTTTAGACCTCCTTTTGTTATAAAAGTACTTTAAAAAAACCTTTTTATCCAACATAACACTGGCCAGTTTCAACTCTTGTTGAGCTTTGGTGTTTTGTGTCTTCTCCCTGCATGTGTAAACCAGGGCTTTGTAATCTTCCTGTGACGCCTCACCTGTCTTGCAGAGATTGTAGAATTTCTTTTTCTTTCTGAGTTCCAAGAGGATTTCCCTGTTCAGTGGTCTTCTACCCCACTTGCTTGAATTTTGAGATAGTGGAATTGATTGCTCCTGTGCTTTTAAAAGGTGATTCTTAAAATGGCCATTACTCATGGACTCCAAGGTAGGAAGTGGAACATAATACACAGAGTAGGGGTTATCTCTTTGAAGTGATTCAGCTGTGATGGTACAATAGGAAATGGAGTTGCAAATCAGTGCAACCAAAGGAATCAAGTCTCAGAGTGGTTGCCTTCAAATCCCCACTTCAGTGCCTGTTGTTAATAGCAAGGATGGTGGGGTTTAATCCGACTAGAGTTAGGACAGCACTGTGTCCACACACTTACAAAAAATACAGCTGATAGCTCAACATATATTTTATTACTGAAAGTAGAGGTAGTAGGATCATATATTCAGTGAACAAACTCAGTAGCTGAAACTGTCTGCACACACTCTCTGCCTACAGCCCACACCCAGCACCTGATGTTTATGTTATGGCTGGACTAGGTTTTCTTCCCTTTTCCTTTCCAGTCCTACTTTTTTCCTATGGTTCTCATTTCTTTTTCTGTAGATATCTCCTTTTCTTTCTGAAACTGTAAGTGATGGAGGTTCTATTGCTCTCTTGATGCGTTTTTCCAGTGCCAGCTGTCACTTCTAGGAAATGGCAGCTGATTTCATGGTTCACCTTGCCTGCTTTCCAACCACTTTATCTTACTATGACTTTCTCAGAAAGACTGGAAAGCTCCACAGAATCAGTGGTCTTTTCCATGTCTGACATATTTATCAAGTAACTTTTAAACCTTTTTTTAGAGAAACTGAGTAGGATGAACTTTAATACCTTACTTTTTTTTTCCTAATTCTTGTATTATTTTTGCAGTTCTTTTTTTGAACTCTTTTTGGTGTTTCTACTTAATCTGAAAATGTAGATTCCAGAAGTGGAAACAATGCCCCAGGAGTCAGTTCACACAGACAAAAGCGCTTTTCTCTTCTTATTACACTGAGAGTTCACGTTGAGCCCATTACTCCTGATGGCTTCCAAAAGAAATATCTCACCCTATTTTTGTAGTCTTTTATTTGTGCTCTAGATATTCTACCTTGAGCTGTATTAAATCCATTTAGTCTGTCTGGGACCATTTAACCAATTGCTAATGATTTGACCATTCAGAACATTCTAAAAATATTATTATTATTATTATTAACAGAAATAATGCAGTATCTTTCCTGCGGTTGATGATGAGTGTTTCTTAAAATGCTTTAACTAATCTTCCATTTCACCCTCTGTGTATATGCTTATGTGAAAAAAAACAGTGTTGGTAGAAAAAGAAATTCTAGTTATAATAGATTACTGGAAAAGTGATAATGATTTTCATCTTCAATTTCACGGGGACCAGCTTATCTGACTACTTTTTCTTCCTGTTTCTTTTCTGCTTTATCAACATAAAGCAGAAAAGAAACAGGAAGAAAAAGTAGTCAGATTTACCAGATCCATTAAAGGCCAGAAGGGGAAAACCAAGTTCTGATAAAGACACAAGCCTTCACTTACACTTCGATTTTTCAGCTTCATGGTGGTGACTTAGCAGACTAAATTTCCTTTGCAAATATGGCTGATGAACACAACCTGGGCTGCTTTCTGTCACTGCAGCATTGTGCAGCCTGCATCCTTACACCTAAACATATTTTACCTCCTAAACAAGATCTAAGCTGTCTATTGGAATCAGTTTTGAGTCCTTTCTAACTCCTAAACTGGGTCTGACAATTTTCTAGGAGAGAGTTTTTGGTCCCCTAAAATTGCCTATGATTGTGGCAGAAGAGCTTGTTGAGTTTTAGTGCTTGAATACTACTTGGCAGTGCTTAATTTACAGTAGAGACTAAGTACCATTGAAAGGCCTAATACCATCTCAGTAAGGAATAGGTAGAGTGTAGGAGCCAACACCTAGTACTCTTTGGACATTTCCTCCAAACATATCAAAAGCTTGCTGCCTTGAGCTAGCATCCTCACAGAGCACCAGTTTGAGAGGAATTGATCCTGCTTGGAGGAAGCAAGTATTTGTCACTGATTCTCTGGTCTAACACTACCCTCAGAGCTGACCCTGCTGTAGTCAGGGGCTGGGCTAGAGATGTCCTGAGGCCTTTTCCAGCCTGAATTGTCTGTTCTGTAATACTATAGCCCTTTGGTCCTAAAGCTCAATATAGATCATTTTCCAGAGACTCACAGCATAAGGCACCATGGCTGCAGATGTGGAAGTACGATAAAGCCTTCACAGCAGTGTTTAGGTCTAAAACCACATCTCTTTTACTTCTTTACTTCCCAGCTTGTTTTACAGCTATTCAATGCATTCATTCTGCTTCTGCTAATTTAGACTATATTGGCATTAATATGCTCAGTGTGTTTGTATACCTTATTTTATTAATCTGGTATTAAAAAAAAGCAAAAGCAAAACAAAATACCTGGGTTGAATTTCTAGGACATATGCTGTATCAACTGCCATGTAATTAATATGAATAAATCAAAAGTAATGAGGGTTATTTTTCTGTAAAATAATCTTCAAACATTTTTGTTTAATAATTATCTGGACTACTACTTCTAGGTCTATAGTTGTATAAATCTAATGAGTCATTGACATTTACCACCCAGTAATTTTCACTTCACTTGCTCTGAATACATATCTACCCTATATAACTTTTATGTTGCTTGGTATAGTGTGATTTTTGTTGTTGACAATATCCAAGTTTTACTTTAAAGAAGTATAAATAAACAGTAACTGTAAAATTGTGATTCAACTGATTTCTCTTGAGAGAAAGATTTTTTTGTTTTATAACCCAGTATTTACTTATGGATATGGTGAAATATGTTCTACAGTTTCCTAGATTTGTCCTCTCTGTTTAGTTCTTTGCCTTAATTCTGAACCAGAGAATCACTTCACACCTTCCATCACTCCCAAATTTAACAGAAAAATAAAGATTTTTTACTAAAGTGTCTAGCTTAATTTAAGTTGTCGAAAATATCCTACATCACAGTTGTCCAGGTTTGTATGACAGAAGTCCACTCCAAAAGTCAGATTGCATGGATTAAATAGCTCTCTCCTGATTTGGAGTTTAAATAGCAAATTAAATTACATTATATTAAGTTACAGCACATCCACTGTATAAGTCACCAAAGAAAAGGAAGCTAATTTAATATGGCTAAAGAGACATTTCTTCAACTAAAAATGTGGTTGAAGTCTGTTGTTCACAACTGCCATGAAAAATGTGTGGCACGCTGTATTTATATTTTCTCTAGGAACTTGGGGGAAGAAGTTTTATTAATTTTGTCTTTGCTACAAACAATAAAAGGAAGTTGTTAAAATCTATCCATTACTGACAAGTAGTAGTAAGTAGAAAAATTAGCAGTCACAAATGTGGGATGAGTGGAGCTGGTCAGAATATTTCTGCATAAACATGAGTTCTCTAGTAAATGTCACATTCAAAAGTAAAATTGCTTTCATAAATGTAAATGTAAATTTATAAATAAATGCTTTTATAAATCATAACAGAGGTAGGGTTTCCTGTCTATTTGGATAATAGACTGCTTCTGGGTGGAAACAAGTAATATGAACTAGACTAAAAAGTCAAGAGAAAGCCAGCACAGGGAATTTAAAAGGAGAGTAACATAATTAGATGGGGTTTATAATTATTTTTGGATTAAATTTTTAATTATTTTTGATAGCATTGACATTTGAGTTTGTGGAAAATTAACACAATATTTTCTTACTTAGATTTCTGATTATAAAACAAAAAGTCTATTTTGGATGGATGTAGTAAGTTAGCAAATGGGCATATGCTGTTTGCTCATGCACAGTGTAATCTCTATAAATTGTTATTGATATAATCAATGTAATTAATAGGATGACAGAAAAAGATTGTTTCCTAAGAGAATTAGACAACAATTTGAATTATTCCATTTTCTCCTGCTGAGAGCAAGATTACATAGAAAAATGGAAGTTTCTAAAATAAACTGTTGGAGTCTGTTGTCATCCTGTCCTAGCCATTTGATATACTCAAAGGCAGCCCAAAAACTTGTCTAAACCCTCAGCTATTCCATATCTACAAGACATTACTGACACATGTCACATACTCTTTCCCAGTCGCTCTTGACTGATTTTGTGTGTTTTGCTTAGTTTTATGGTTTATGTTACTATATCAAGGAGGCCAAAATATTAAGCTGGTCATTTCATTTTAGTTAAAGTATGACTGGTTATTTTATAGATGCCTTAGGAAGCACTATTTACTTGCATAAAAGGAACTTACTGAAAATATGAAAACACAGCACCGTGTCATGCATCAGCTTCCTATAAGAACATTTTGGAATACAAATTTCCTGGTGCCTGTAAATATCAGTAACATTATGAGTTTCCAGTTGTTTTAAATGCTTTACGGAAGATAAGTTCCAGTCAAAAAAAAAATTTAATAAATACGAACATTTCTGCACTTCTGAAAGTGTAATTTTTATACTCTTAAGACTTGACTGTCCTGGAAAGGACAGATTCACTGTGAATGAGAAGGAGAACATTAGCTGGAAATAGAAAGAAACCTGGAACTCAGATTTTGTTGCAAGAGCATCTACTTTTCATTCTAAAAGCATGAAGAAATCTTAGAATCCATTGAGACCCATTATTACTGCTCAGCTTTAGAGAGCTCTTTAATGCAGCTATGCCTGTGTTTAAAGCACATGCTTGAAAGTCTTGTTAAAGGCCAGGAGCCAATATAACAAGAAACTCCATTTTTCATGATCCATAAGCTTTAGTTCAGACCAAAATCAATTTATTTACATTCTAGTAAGAAACAAAAGACTGAATAATTACTGAAATACAAAAAATGAAAGTTACTATGGTGAAAAGAATGAGGTCCTTACTTTTTCCTGGGAATATAAAATGTATATGTTTTTAAATATGGGTTAAACTTTCAAATACTTTAACCTATCTGGTTGTGTAATTCTAGACCTGCACCCATATTTACTGCATTAGAATAAGGATATATGTTTAAACATAATAACGTCCTTCATTCGTGTTAATTAGTCATGAAAACTATTATAATATAAATTATCAGGTAGATATACATATACTGATACTGCATTTGCTAAAATATTCTCTCAATTTGGTTTTGGTTTTTTATTTGCTTAAATAAATAGCTTCAGTTTTGGTATTTGAATCAAAACAGTAAAAACAATTTTACATCAGAAACAGGGTTTTCCATTTTGTCTATAAGAGAAGGAAAATAAAGAATAAAATGCTTCCTTAAATATAAAAAAAAATCAGAAAATTAATATTTAAATGATTATCAGTGGTTTATATGTAACCTTTCATGAAGGTTCTGAAGAAACAGTGCATATTACAGCAATTCTTGTGATGATTGGCTTCATTAAAATATAATTGATTTCAGTAACCTTTACACTCCACATATCAAAAGCAATGGTATGTAAACAGCTTAGGATCCAGTAGCTGTACATATCTAAAAGAAGAGGGTTCATTATTATTAGAAAAATACATTAAAATTACAAATTATTGACACTCCCATCCCACCCATCCCCCCCAAAAAACCCAAACCAAACAACCAAAAAGGGTTGGTTTCTGTGCTTTGAATGGAACACAATTTTCGAAAATTATTCTGGTTGTTGTTTTCAATATCTGAGTACATCATATCAATTTCTAGCATATCTCGAAGATATATCCACAAAACACAATAGGACCCTAAATTAGACATAGCAGCAAGTGAACAATAATCAAATGGAAAATGGTACATCAGCAACCAACCTACCTTAATCATACAGCACCTTCCACAAATGATTCAGTTCATTGCACAAATTGACTGTATTAGACTTTCTCATTTTATCTTGCTTGGGGTAATTATAAAGAATGTACAGTCTGAAAACTAATTAAAGGGAAAATCTAAACAACTGCAAAGGCTAACAAATTTTAAGAAGCCTCCATATATAAGTGTTGGGGGAGTTTATAAATTTTTTAATTTAATACATGTACACACTGAGTACTTGCTCAAATGATATCTTCTTGGGCCCCAGCTAAAAATAGGATCTCTATCCTGTGATACAGAAAAACCTATAAATCACAACAGTTCGCTTGTGTTGATTTTTCTTATCAGCTTTACAACTAATATCGGCAGTGGCAATATTGGTAAACACCTGAGCCATACCAGTGGGGCTTACTGTATCGTTGGTACCACAGCCATGCACCACGCACATCTCCTCCTCCAATCTTGAGTCCGAGATCCAGCATTACTGAACCCACGGTCAGACACATCAGGAGTGCAAGCTGGTTCTTGGAGACACCCTACTTGGAAAAAGGCAAAGGTTCAGGGCTTGGGTTGTTTTGATAACAGAACGTTGTCAGGGTAAGGCCTGGTGCTTTCCAACCTGGTCACGTTTTGAACCTTGTTCTGCAGAGGAGTACATGTTCATCATTCATGTAAAGAACACCATAGCAGCTGCAGCTAGAAACTGACTGAGAGAGGGAAATCAGGGATCCGATCCTTATGACAGAAGTGAGAGCAAAGAAATACTGCCAGCTGGTTTTGTGCAGCATTTTATACATTCAGTGCATACACTTTGATATATTACCTCCTCTAAGAACAACAACAACAAAAAGAAATAAAAATGTATCCATGCATTTTACTGGTTGAAATACTCACCACAAAGGTATTTTCTATGCAAATTATTTTTACCTATTAGAATTATGTTACATATATATAAATATAAAAGGTTTTAAAACTAAAACTTAAAAACCCAACAGTATTTCTTTGATGCTTTTATGACAAGACCAAATTGATTCTCCTTTAACATGCAAAGACTTTTTTGTTTTAATTTTAGTGTCTTTTAACTTAGATTAGGCAAGCAAGTATATATATATATATATATATGACATGTCTTAGTCATGTCATGTAAATAAGGAGTAACAGAGAGTTTAGACAAGTTTTTGGAGCTGCCTTTGAGCATATCAGATTACTAGGAGAGGATGACAACAAACTTTAATGGTTTGTTTTAGAACTTCCATTTCTCTGTGTAATCTTGCTCTTAGCAAGAGTGCACTTTTGCAACAAACTGTCCTCATTTAGCATGCTTTAGTTTACATCGCTGAGTGTCAAGACAAAAACAAGACAGTGGAAGCATTCTGGGAATGCACCTAGTGGGCTCCAACCACTGATGGTCATTCAGTCCTTGGAACCAGGGTGGAGTTAGTTCGAGGTAAACCCCTCAAATGCATGTATTATGGACAGTGGGGTGTCAGTGTAATTTTTTTTTCTACAAATGTACTCCTATTTGCTAAGATGAGCATAACCTTAGAGGACTAAATTTAAAATCTTGCAACGGTAACATGCATTGCAAGCTGTAGATATGTGTAATATAAGAGAAATGTTCAAAAGGTTGTATTTATTAAGCTTTCCTGATATATAGCATCAGCCTAATCTCATGGATTATGGAGGTCATCTCCTTGAGGGAAAAATATTACAACGCTAACAGAATAACTACACTATCTCAATTAGATGCTGAATAGTTACTCCTTTCTGAAGCAGAAGACAGTATCCAAGAGGGCTCTTTCCTGCTTTATAAGGCTTGGGAACAAAAAGTTCAATAGCTCCAGAGAATACAGTGCAACAGTGACTTGAAAGCTCTGTTAATTAATTAACAGAAATGTGAACCATGTAAGCAGTCAATTAAGTGGAATTGATGTGCATAATCTTTAGTTATGCCAGCCTTTGGTTTTTATACAGAGCTCCCAAAGTGCATCAAATACACTTCTCTCAGCCTGGATACAGAAGAGCAGATTTTTTTTTTTTTGGCTGCACTTTAAAGAATGATTTGGTTCTTGTGCTTCTCCCACCCCTGAGACTTTTCACAGCACTGCTTGTTCTTAGAGTGCCTGCTTCTCTGAAAGAGAACAGGCTTTGGAAATGAAAAGGAAATATATAAGACAGCCAGTCAGCTGCCTGAGCATCAGAACAGAGTTGGAGAGTAAGTGATGCGTTGCAGACCTGGTTGCAGATACACATGAAATCGTTTAAAACACTATTTACCAACAGCTTTTCAGAAATGCCACCCACTGGATGTGACAGTCACCCCAGATAAGGCATCACAAGAGTTCTGATGTGAGTGCGCTGTCCCTCCGCGCCACTCAGACTCACTCCTCTCATCTGACCTGTTCAATCAGCTCAGATGGGGGATGGGAAAATGCAAGTAGGAGGTCCATACTAAGCAGCTGAATGAACAAGAGGGAGAGAGGTTCAGCTGTGCTATTTCAGCTGTTTCCAGTGTCAGTGCATAACACCTGGAGGGAAGTTTCTTGACAATGGAAAGAGAAATGTTTTACTCTTACTCATTCTCAAGACTCACAGTAGTTTTCTTTCTTGCCCGTTCAATGCTCAGTGACTAAATTGTTATTTTACCAGGCAGTGAGACTCACATATCACTTTCCTCATTCAGAAAATGCTTTAAAAATTATTCAGGAGATCGTCTCTTCCCTGGCCTGCTCAGTGTCCCATGCAGAATGGGAACTTGGCATGACTCCAGACTTCAGTGTATGCCACCAAGGTGATTTTCACACCCATCATACAGCAAGAACCTCTGCAGAAAGCAAAGGGAGAATGGAAGTGGGAAGCAGAGAGGAAGCTGTGGGTTCAAATTTCTCTATGCAGAAGAAGGAATGGCAAAGGTGAAATGGTACAGCTGTTAGGTATTGGTTATAAAATTGTGCCTGTTGCTGCCAGAAGTTTCTTTGGAGATAGACCAGGCGTAAACATCTGACCTCGGAAGGGAGTTCAGGATGTTAAGTGCTAAACATCCTCTGTGGTAAAGTTGGTGCAAATCTAGAGCTAGACAGGCCTGCAGTCAGATCTTTCTCCCCAGGGTTTTTGTTTGGCCAGATTAACTCCTCATTTCCTGCTGTTGGCTCTTGTGGACCACCTTTTAAGGCTTCTGTATTGCCTGACTAATCTAGTGGCCTTCTACAACTAAGCGACTGCATCAGTGGACAATGGAAGACCTATGGATGTCATCTACCTAAACTTCTGTAAGGCCTTTGATACAGTCCCCACAACATTCTTACCTCTAGATTGGAATGATATAAGTTTGATGGATGGATTGTTAGATGGATAAGGAACTGTCTGGATGGCCATGTCCAAAGAGTCACAAGTCAATGGTTCAATGTCCAAGTGGAAACCAGTAACAAGTGGTGTCCCTCAAGGGTCTGTATGGGTAACAATGATACTTAAAATCTTCATCAATGATGTAGACAGCAGGATTGAGTGCACCCTCATCAAGTCTGCAGATGACACAAAGCTGAGTGGTGCAGTTGATTAACTTGAGGGAAGGGGTACCATCCAGAAGGACCTTGACAGCTTTGAGAAGTGGGCCCATGTGAACCTCATGAAATTCACAAAGCCAAGTGCAAGATCCTACACACCCTTCAGGCAATCCCCAAGATCAGTATAGACTTCAGGAATAATTGATTGAGCGCTGACCTGTAGAGAACTTGGGAATACTGGTGGATGAAAAACTGGACATCAGTCAGCAATGTGCGCTTGCAGCCCAGAAAGCCAATTGTATCCTGGGCTTCATAAAAAGAAGCGTGGCCAGCAGGTCAAGGGAGGTGATTCTGCCCCTCCACTCTCATGAGACACCACCTGAAGTACTGCATCCAGCTCTGGGTTCCCCAGTACAAGAAAGACTTGGACCTGTTAGAGTGTGTCCACAGGAGGGCCACAAAAATGGGCAGAGGGCAGGAGTACCTCTCCTACGAAGAAAGGCTGAGAGAACTGTGATTGTTCAGCCTAGAGAAGAGAAGGCTCCAGGGAGACCCTTACTGCAGCCTTTCAGTATATAAAGGGTGCTTATAAGAAAGATGGAGAGAGACTTTTTACCAAGGTCTGTAGAGAGAGGACAAGGAGCAATGGTTTTAAAACTAAAAGGTTAGATTTAGACTGGATGTAAGGAAGAAATTTTTTACAATAAGAATGGTGAAATACTGGAACAGGTTGCCCAGAGAATTTGTGGATGCCCCAACATTGGAAATGTTCAAGGTCAGGTCTGGGTGGAGCAACCTGATCTAATGAAATATGTCTCTGCCCATGGCACAGGCGTTGGACAAGATGATCTTTAAAGATCCCTCCCAGCCCCAAACATTCTATGGTTCTATGACTGTATTTTCATATGCACAGATAGGTCTGTATGAGGGATCAAGTGCAATTTTTCATGACAGCAGAGGGTCCTAAACATGAAAGATATCTGAAATGGACCATATAAGGGATTGATCTACTAACTAAATACAGAAAGTCTAAGCACTACAAAATATTTTCCTACCTCAGTTTTAATCTGGGTTAAGTCCCCTACCATGAGTCACTAACCTAGTAATGCTCCCAGTTATCCAAAGGCCATGTATTTTCATGTTTTGATGTCCCCAAAACTTTCCAGACAAATGAATTAGTCCAGTAATGCATCCTTTCCAGGGAGTGATATTTCTCTGACTACTATTCACCACTTTATGTGTGTCAGTTTGATCTGCAGCACTGGGATTCTAATAGGACATAAAGGAAAAGCTATAATGAAATGCAAGACATCATTCAAGCACTCTTCTGGTCTTTTATGTTAGGTGAATGTCTGATGAGAATTTAGACCGCATGACATTTTAATAACTTCAATGCTATTATGATCGGGATGTATTTCTAACTAATGCAGAAGAACAGAGATTACTTAATAGGTACCTTCCCGTTATTATTTTCAACATGAAGGTAAAAGTGACCACTTTCTGCTGCCACTAGTAACGTTCATGATACCAGTATTATGCATTATTAATTTATAGGCTGATGTAATAATTTTAGTCCTTTGTACCAGCTGTATTTTAAATGTCTGATTATAATTTTGATAGTGCCTCCTCAATTATTAAATAACAATAGCACAATTAATTAAATTGTGTGACTATTACCAGTTATAATATCATCTGGAAGATATACTACATTTAAGATGGAATTGTGTCTTGTCAATTTTGTATGATCTGTTAGAGCTTCTCAATGATGCTTAATTGTACCAGCTAAATGCATAATTTTTAAAAGCTTCCTTTAACAAGGTGCCATGACTCAGCCTTATCCTACAAGAATAAAACTCAAAAAACCCAGCAGGTGAAATATTTCATATGACCATGTAGTTTGGCGGCATGGGTGGTTTCACAGAAACTTATCACACCCTCTAACGTAAACAAGTCTAGTACATTTCAGTATTAAATTGTCCTAGTCACACAGTAAAGCAAGTGAACGGCTGTCTGGGAGAACAGACTCCTTGACAAGAGGTTTTAATTTCTTTGATCTTTACACAACTGTTAACTCTTGCTGAATATTTTGAGGATGCTTTTTTCTCTCTTCCTTGTCTCTTCCATCACCACCAGAAAACTACATTTTTCTAGGTACTAAAATTACAGAGTCCTTCCAGGTGGCCAAGTCACCAACGGCTTTTTTAGGCAGATAACAAGATGCTGTTAATAGTTCCTCAATTGTCTGCTAAAAAGATTTACAATGGCTTTATTGAGTGAACTGAGGAGAAATGTGAAATGGAAACAAAAACATCTGTCAGGTTTAATCCTGTGCCTTTCTCTAAAGCTTCATTACCCCAGAGTGAATCCTGAAGTAGCTATTAATATTTCTGAGAGAAATCTTTTGCCTGTCTGCGTCCTACTGTGGGTATCAATATCAAGACAACAAATTTCTTTAAGTAAATCTTATCACTGAAATTTTTCTCAAATTACGGTTTCAAAATTATTTCCCTGTAATTTGTGAAATTGTATATTCAGTGTTTGGATAACCATGATATATTCATGATGTGATGTTTTTGTATTGTAAAAGCTGCACAAATTTTGTGGAAATGACAGCTATTCAAAATACACCTGTAAGACCTGGTTTAAACAGATATGCTAAAGCAGTCAGAGAAAACAAAAACACAACTCTCTTTTTTTTTTTCTTTCCTATTGTCTATAAATGCCTTTGTTAGGTTAGAGGGTTAAAAATACTGTTGCTAGTTGCATAATACCCATGGGTATTGGAAAGAGTTGAAAACTCTCCTACCGTACTCCATAAAACAGCCCTGCAAAGATGTAATAAATAACACCCAGATGATGAATTTAATATTTAAAGATCTATCTATTTAAAAATCAGTCAGCTTTGAACCACACACATCTTTCTTGTATGTCTGCATGTGGAGTAAAGTCAAAATAACATGTCCAGGTGCAGTTTGTACTTTAAAACTCTGTTTATGTCAGCTGGTACTGGGTGTCAGGCCCAGTATTTTACACAAAATGTCAGGCTCTTAATTTGCTCCCTGTTTCAAAACACGAGAGCCTTTTTTCTGAAAAAGTCATCTTTCCTGGAAACAGCTGAAATGTGAGTTATAAGCAGCCAGTACAAGTTTGAAATTAGGATGGGAGGAGTGGGTGCTATAGTTTTGCTCCAGTTTTTACAGAGACAGAGACTAAGACAGTCAGGTAGTATTTTGCTTCTTCAATTCTTCTGCATGCTAAATAAGAATATATGTTTTGATTACAATGCAGTGTCCTAACTAGATTTATTTTTTTCTTTTTTTTTTTTTTCACATGAATGTATTGTTCATTGATGAAGTGTTGTGAAATAGCTTTGCTTCTGTATCATACTTACCTTGACACTGATAATAGTTTGACGGCTTACTGGGTGATGGCTGGGATACAAAACAACAGGCAAGAAGGGCATCAAAGAAAAAAGGCAGATGCCTTCATTAACGATATCAAAATCTAGGGGATACATTTAATCTGTAAATATGTGATAACATTAATTATCCTGACTTAAAATTATATTCATAAGGTATTTATGAATACTCTTCTGCCAACCACTGCATAATCTGCAACTTGAAACACATGCAGAAACCAAATGCCTGATGCACAGAAACATGTGCTTTTTGTTTGCAAATGCTGATAAAGGGACTAAAGTATGTCACGAACAACAGACATGTAGATTGACAATATGTGGTTATATGCCCTGTTGAAAAGGAATAATCACAAAGTCAAATGCATCCAGTGCTTAGGGGTTTTGTTTGGTGGGGGTTTTTTTCTGATTTCTTAGCTGGGATTAAAGCTTCTCCAGAACAGAAGAATGGTGGCCTCCTGCAGTCACAAAGAGACTGTGGGTATCCAAATGCCTCTCCAAGCCCTGTACACTGATTTGTGGTCTGTACATTAGTGTCCAACATGCCTTTTACAGTTTGTTGCCTGGCATAAGCCATTCGCTGGGCTTCAAGGAGAGCCAAGTGTGACAACTTACACTGTCTGAAAGATACCCCAGTAGAACTGCTCTGCCTGTGCTGACTTGCTGCCAGTATGGGGATCTCTCACACAGTGCTGCATTATATCATATAGACTTGCCCCTTTTCCTATGTTCATTTCAGGGACTCCTGACCTCTAGCTTGCAGCCGTGCATGCAGCCAGGTGGCAGACCACCAACACGGTAGGAGCCCCAACCCTCGTTCTCTGCTTTTAGCTCTGGTTGAGACATGCAAGTGCTTTGTTCACCTCATTTCTTTCCATCCACATGTTCAAGACTGAATAGGAGCTGAGAACCTCTGCTCTGCTGACATGGAGCAGAGCCCAGAAGAAATATTCACACTGAAATCAGCAGGTTTGGATCAGAACTTAAGGGGATGCTTAGACCTTTTTGTTACCAGCCATACTTCTTTCCTGAAAAGGCATCACCGTAATCAGGTTTTGCAGTTTCATTGTTTCACAGCAAATTTCCACCACTAAGCTTTAAGAACTGTGCTAGCAAAAACCCTTTTGTGGATACCGCCAGGAAAATTTCAGCTTTCTTCCCTTAACATTCAGATGTAGAAAAACAAAGCCAAATGCTCACATTAGAGAAATTCTGGGCCATGTCTACACACACGTGCAAAACTCTGAAGACAACCTCTTAATTCCATGCTAACTAGACAGAGATAGAAATAGCGTTTCTGCTGGGAACTTACAAGAGGCTTTTAAAATTTTTTTCTTTTTCTTTAAAGGAATAGAAAGATTTCAAGGAAGGAAAGGATTTGCAGTAGCAAGTAAAATTCTTCATTATTGAATCTCACAAGCCTCAGAATTGCATAGGATGAGGTGTTTGTTTTCATTTACCCCAACAGTTAATATTATAAAAAATAGATCTGTAAGTGCTCAGTAGTAAAGATACTTCTTTACCGTGTTATCTTTCTTTCTTTGGATGACAATTTTTTATTTTTATTTTTTAGCAGCATCATCTGGTATCTTGGCAGACTATTCAAGCAGATTTGTTAGCAGCTCCAGACTTGTCCTTTGGTGCAGCTACTGCTAATGGCCTGAGTTATCTCATCGTGTTAAGAGACATTGTTCAATGATGAAGATGAATACTTTTCATACAGGGAACTCAACATGTTTCCCTTTGTGCATCAACTTTCACAGAATGGTCTGCAACATGGAGAATGCCAGGAATTGGTAGAACTTTATAACCAGCTGACCTCATATAAAATCATTTAATCCCCACCACTTTATTAGCATATGTTTGTGAACTTACCTTTCTCTTTCATTGTTTTCAAATGTCACATTAAAACAAATCCTTTTTGCCCTTCAAAGAATTTTAATTCTTCTCTCCAATTCTGTTTATCAGTTCACACAGAAAAGCCAGTTGTGAAGCATTTAGTGTAGAACTTGCCTGAAAGAATTGCTGTGAAATATTTCCATGTATTGTCAAAACTGCAGGCTAATTTTTTGTCCATTCCACCTCAGTAAATGCTTCTATTTTGCATCAGAGTTCATGTTATTTAAATTACATTACACCTGCTTGTTAATAAGTGAGATACCACTTGCTGTGCCATATTAATCAGGGAAGAGTTCTCAGGCCTGATAGCTTCTTTTGCTCTGAGTAGCTTGATTCTACCATAATTAATGCATAATTCATCTTGGAAAGAAAGTCATCTTTGGCCTTACTAACCTTTGGAAGTGAAACCACTTACAAATCCCACACAGGCCTGGGATCACGTTGAATATTTAGCAACCACTAGACCATGGAACTAAATAAGATTAAATAATCTGTTAGCCTCCGTTGCCACTACTTTGCTGCTGGAAGTGAAAGAAGGGGTCACTGCAGGGTCCTGGCAAGTTCCCAGTGGCCCTGTAGAGGAAAATACAAAATAAGTTTCTAAAACCTTGGGTTTAGTGGCAAGCGTTCATTTATTTGTAGAAAGATTAAGAAGTGAATAGTGAATCAAATACAGATTGACTCTTTCCTGCTTAATAGATAAGATGTTTCAAAAATAAGAAGTTACTAGCTTTCTCTTTCAAGTGCTGTGAGTGAACCTGCCATAGGTACTTGGGACAGTTGTCAGCAGTAGTGGGTGCTCTGGAGATGCAGGAAGAGAAAAACACATCTATGCATGTGTGTGTGAAAGATTAAGGAGATGGGAAGCCAGCCATGTCTAATAAATACCAGAAATATAAAATGTGACAACTACTTGCATGGTTGCATTCTCAGAATCCCAAAAAATACATTTTACATAAGGGAAAAAAAAATAAAAATAAAAAAAAAATCACAATTTTCAGTGGAACCAAGAGTTCAGCAATGTTTAGAAGAAGGTGTCCAGCTAATATGACTAAAATAGATCCTGTGTTCACCAGTAAGCACTAAACTACTATGCAAAAAGTGGGGTTTTCCTCTTACATCTTTGCTGGCTTTACAAAAGAGAAGTGAGCCATCAGTGTGCGTCTTAAAGTATGACTTAGTGCTTTACCCTGGAGGGATTTTTTGACTGTAAATCCCCATCCTAGTCATCTCTCAGTGTTTTAATTCAAAGTGGCACGATCTCATGCAAGTGTTTAAGTGTTGTGGAAAACATGGTAAATAAATTGTATACAAGACAGCACAGCTATTTCATAAGCCTTTCTTACTCAGGCCTCTGTCATGTACCCCAAATGCACTACTTGTCTACCTCACATATATTACACCGAATTTACCATCTAAAGAGACACCCTAAGTCTTTGTGGACTATGACACCTGGCCACTTCATCTAGTCCTATTCTTTTTTTTATTTGTTTTTTATTTGTTTTTCATTTATCAGGAATTAAGTTATTGAACCCTTTGTAAAACAGCTGTCCTGGAGAAGCTACCGTAACTATTGCTTTAGACCAGAAATAGCAGCATCACATGTATGAGTCACAGGCCTGGATGACTTGTTGGCTCATGAAAACACAAGCATTCTTGCCAGGATCATGCAGAGGTTTGGGCTGACTGATGACCAGCAAGACCAAGTGCTGTGTGCCGCACTTCAGTCACAACACCACCATGCAATGCTACAGGCTTGGGGATGAGTGGCTGGAAAGGTGCTTGGCAGAAAGGGATCTGGGGGTACTGGTTGACAGCCAGCTGAATATGAGCCAGCAGTGTGCCCAGGTGGCCAAGAAGGCCAACGGCATCCTGGCTTGTATAAGGAATAGTGTGGCCAGCAGGAGCAGGGAAGTCATTCTTCCCCTGTACTCAGCACAGGTGAGCCCACACCTTGAATACTGTGTTCAGTTTTGGCCCCCTTAGTTCAAGACGGACATTAAGCTGCTGAAGCATGTCCAGAGAAGGGCAACGAAGCTGTTGAGGTGTCTGGAGCACAAGTCTTCTGAGGAGTGGCTGAGGGAACTGAGGTTGTTTAGCCTGGGGAAGAGAAGGCTGAGGGGAGACCTTATTGCTACCTACAACTGCCTGAAAGGAGGTTGTAGCTAGGTGGATGTTGGTCTCTTCTCCCATGTAACGGGCAATAGGATGAGGGGAAATGGCCTCAAGTTGTGCCAGGGGAGGTTTAGGTTGGACATTAGGAAAAATTTCTTTAATGAAAGAGTGGTCAGGTATTGGAACATGCTGCCCAGAGAGGTGGTCAAGTCACCATCCCTGGAGGTATTTAAAACACAGGTAGACGAGGTGGTTAGAGACATGGTTTAGTAGTGGACGGGTACAGTTGGGCTCGATCATCTTAAAGGTCTTTTCCAACCAAATAATTCTATGATTCCATGGTTCTGTGAATTCGCTCAAGCATTGCATACCTCTCTTCCTGGTGGTCCACTTGCCTGGGTGACATATAAGGTGTCCTTGAAGGGACACCTTTCCTTTATGCCTGACACTCCTTCACGCCTCCAGAAGATGCCAGTTTGTGCCCCTTTTCCAATCGTATTGTCAATGCCCCCTTCCCTAGAAAGGGATCCCAGCTTCTTGGCTTCCCTACCCCCTAATTCCAGGCTAATGTCCCTGTTTTCCCAGTATCGGAGCAGTCAAGTGACAACGTGCTCGCCTGGATGACAACTGAAATCTTTTCACATATTTTGCAGCTCACTCAGGGACAAGGATTGGGTGGTTACCATCTCATTTATGGGTTCTACCTCTTCCTCCTCTTGTTCTCATGATGGCCCTGGTTCATCTTCATCCCTTACCAAATGAGATGATTTTCTTGTGTATTTCTTCTTGTGTATGGGGGCAACTGACACCAGCACAGGTTGGTCCTCTGGTTCAGCTGCAGTGTCACTGAGGTTTGAGTAGTTGCGGTGCCTGTCACAGGGGTAGATCTTTGGATGGTATTCTTAAACTGTTGTTTAACTCTAAACAAGACCCAAACCACATTCAGGAGACATAGCAATAGGGACATGCTGGTTTGAACATCCGAAGGATATTCAAAATTCTCAAGAGCTGTTGTAACTGGCCTGAAGGAGAAGGGGAAGATGGAGAAAGGTGTCTCCTTCATAGGTTGGATCTCTGAGGAGAAAAAGTAAAAAGTATAATTCTTAATAGTTCCCAATAGATGGCTCCAGAATACAGAAGTGATGGCAGTGCTGAGTACAAATACCAGATTGGTGTCATGACCAATAATTTTATCATACCATTTTCCAGTATTACACAGTACAAGAAAGCAATAACCTTAATCCAACTCCCACAGGTGATAACAGCACACAAATACTGATAAACAGTATAAAGGATGAGTAAGGTGTTACATAACACAACTCTGAGAACAAATACAACTTTGACAGCAAATAAATCAACACTGTAACCAGCACGTACTAATCAGCCGTTAGGTCACTCTCCCACCCCCAGTGGGATAGCAGAGAGAATCACAAAAAAAAACCCATGGGTTGAGATAAAGGCAGTTTAATAGGACAGCAAAGGAAGGGAAAATGATAATAATAATGATGAAAGAACATACAAAATAAGTGATGCACAATGCAATTGCTCACCACCTACCGACCGATGCCCAGCCAGTTCCCGGGCAGCACTAGCCCTCCCCAGCCAGCTTCCCCTGAGCATGACATCATATGGTATGGGATAGCCCTTTGGCTAGTTTCGGTCAGCTGTCCTGGCTGTACCCCTTCCTAGCTTCTTGCTGGCAGGGCATGAGAAGCTGGAAAGTCCTTGACTGGTGTAAGCACTGCTTAGCAACAACTAAAACATCAGTGTGTTAGCAACGTTATTCTCATACAAAATCCAAAACACAGCACTATTCCAACTACTGGGAAAAACTCTATCCCAGCCAAAACGAGGACAGCTATCTATCAAATATGGTGTAATTTGAAGAGAAGGGGAGGAAAATAGAGGTAAATAAACTTAACAGCACAATGGGAGATGGTCAAGAGACCAAATACAAAACTCTATCTCTCAACTCGTGCTCTGCATTTATGTAAATAAGATTGAGGCACAGAGTGTAACAGAAAGGGGAGCCTTGCCCAGCTGACAGTATATCTTATTATTACCAGCCTACTCCTTCCTGTCCTGTTGGAGTAAGATGCTTCTGACTCCTGATGCTAGAACTTGTAAAATCAGGCAAGTTTCCTGGCTTGTGGACAGGTTCCACCCTTCCTCAGTAACCATGAGCAAATTGCCACCAAAATCCTGAACAGAGAGAAAAGAAACAGGTAAACACCCCCAATGAGTTTGCCAGTGGCTTCAGCCCTTATTGCCCCGTGGGGAGAGTGAGACAAGGCATTCCTGTGATGCACTTAAGCCTAGAGTAGCCTGTTTTATACTAGCATCATGACTTTCAATACTATAGGAAATGGAATCCAGAAATAAATTTATTTCACTTAGCGGCAGATCATGGCTGCAATATTGGGGCCACACCTAAGTTCTTTATGGAGAATACAACTTGTGCCTATTGTCCTGACATTAGATAGGCAGACCCATTGGAACATGACTATATTTTTGAAGCATGAGAATTTTACTAAAATGTCTAATGCAGACACTTAGAAAGTCAGGAAAACAACAGGGAAAATCAGCACATGCCAAAGTTAATGGTATTTCATTTCCCTTAATGGAAAATGTAGCTTTCACTGACATGGTGTATCCTGATGCTGCCAGAAAAAAACAATCAACCTTTTTCTTTAGTGGAGTTCAATAAGTGGAGGAATCATGCTTTCTCATTTCTACAAAGGACATATGTAAGTTAATTGGGGTAGAATGATGTGTGTCAATACAGAAGCAAAGAATGTTAGGAGATACAACTGGCTGATGCCAAAATGACATGGAATGTATAACAGTGGGAGGGTCAGGGTATAGATTACTGAGGCACTACGGGGAAATCTGAAGAGAGAGAAAACTACTTACAGTGAAATATACAGCATCTTAAAGAAAAAGTCTTCTCAGATCCGATGCCTATCTCTTACCTGTTGATTTCAGTTGCCTTTTCTTCTTTTATTTACTTTGTATGCCAAACTCTTTCTGATATGAGCAAGTGGAAGTGTGAAAAACTTACAGCATGTTACCCCTGCAAATTGTAAAGAACAGTCTTTTGCTTTTTAATAAAATACATCAGTATTTAAGACTGGTAAGACAAGAACCTGCATTAATTTTAATATTCATAATTCTGCAGACTTCATACATACCATTAAATAAATAGTATAGAGGCAGGATACAGCCCTAATAGAAAAGGCAAATAACACACAGACACTGGACGGAATGTAACAAATTTAAGACAAGTCTGCTGGTTAACAGTAGTACACAGCAGAAATGCTAGAGAAACAACATGCCTCTGTGACTACAGGTAGAAGTGCTTGGACATGGCTGAGCATATAAGGAAATCACTGACAAATGAAGAAATTGTGGATTGCCTTCTCAGGTGGTATAAATCAGGTTGCAACGAACCCTGTGAATACGACCCATAAATTTAAAGACTTTTTTTTAGCTTAGAATTTTTTTTATTTTTACAAAGATAAAAACAAAGCATGCACAACAAAGAAAACACCCATGTAGAAATATAACCTTAATATTGTGTTATAGCAAGCATCATATTGTAGTTACACTTTTCACTAAAATGACTAAAATGTAATCCACTTGACATTTATCCAGCATTGTTTTAACTGTGAACTTCTAAGAGCAGATTCACTTAAGCCATGTGCAGAGATTGACTTCTTTTTTTTATTGCTAATTATTATTTCCATTTTTTGCAGGATTTACTGTTTACAGCATTTTTCCTCAGCAACATGTCACTGCTTATTGTAACTATTTTCTTTTACTATTTTATCAAATACAATTGATATTCATGAAAAAAAATTAAACTGCACTGTAAGTTAAATAAGGCAAATAACATTTTCAAGAACATCTTAATCCAAATTTTTAAAAGGGTTTCAAATCCATTACTTCAAAAGGGATTATGTGCATAAATTTCTACTTTTATTTGGTAGTAGTAATTTTCAGACATATGTAAGAATCTAAATGCAGAAATACAGAGAAAGGTTTTAGGGGCAAATGAAGCATGCATTGAGAAATTAAAAGCAGACCGCGTATTCAGAATTATACTGGGAAAGCTGCTCACCACCTGAACTGAAATTATGTGTCTGAGCTCTGGCTTGTAAATCCTAAGTATTAGTCCTGGTTCTGAAAAAGAATCCAAGCTGGGGAGAAGCTGACCTGTCTATTGATTTATTTCTTATGATTTGAAACCAATGAGTTACAAAAACATTGCAAGGAAGCATCTTACAATGCTTCTTTATATTTTACACTTTTTATTGGAGTAGTAAACAATATCTGATTTTTGTTCCTCTAAACAAAATTAATCATAGATATCTGTCTTCTCGAACTATAAAGTAATTACATATGTGAAGATATTACATAAAAATATTTGATAAATTGCTGCCTTGTTCTCATTTGCTTTCAGGCATTCCTTATCTGTATTTAGATTCAGAAGGAGGCTAGATACTTCCATTTGAATTATGCTGTATTTAGTGCTAAAAGTACTGGCACGGCCAAAAATTAATATAAGGTTCCCTGAGTACAGAATTCTCCAAACATATTTTTAAATGCCTCTAATTTCAAACACTGTCTTTTCTCCTTGCAATCAGTTCTTTCTTTTTTATATCAGGAGCCACAGAAATCAATGGAGGTGACTTATACTCCAATTTTAGACAAGAAAGTTATCCCCTTACGCACTCTTCCCTAAAAGTGCACCTTTGCAATCACCTGTATGAAAGTATTTTCTGTAGTAGCAAGAGTTATATTAAAGCAAATGTCACTATAAGGTCCTCTGTTCATGTTTCCTCAGAGGGGTTTTATATTTTTCCGTGTAGAAAGTTAGCAAACTCTTCTGTCCACACAGGGGTGTGAAAGCCTCGTACGCCTGATGTGACAAGCTAATAAAAGCTTCTGGCTTCTATGGGAGTATGAACATGAAACAAAAAAAGCTGATTCTGAATTTTAGCTCCAATCCTCAGTAAGAGGTAGAGGCCTCATCTTCAAACAGTACAGTCCTGCAGAAAGTGTACAGTACTTTCTAAGCAAAAGTTCTTTCCAGGCAGATTTAAAAAGAAATATTGTTGCTGGCCATACAGTGAGTTATCTGTAACTCATCTTAGAGATTTTCACCTTAGAAAGCAAGACAGATGCTGAAAATTTTTCAGTATAAAACTGCTGGGAAAAGGGTTTGCCTAAGAATTTCAGCTTACCAAAATCATGTTTGACAGGTATTACATATTAAACCTTTATCATTGTAGAGGAAAGAGCAGTTGTCTGGTAAACTAACTCCAACAAAACTTGGAAATCACTTAAGTTATGATTAAAAAACACTTAAAAATAACCAGAGCCTGAGGTATGGGAGCCATAAACCTTTAAACGTTTAAAGCCAGGACAAACATCACTCTTCTTGGTATTACAACCAATTCAACTATACGGAAAGAAAACAGTAACTTGCATATACTTGGAGCATATTTCCCAGAAAATATGGCACATTTAGATCAGAAAACAGAAAAAGAGAGAGAAGTGATCACATTCATGTTGTAATGGTTTCTTAGTTCTCAAACCTTTTCTTAATCTCTCTTCCAAACTGTATCCAGTTTTTCATTTCCTTTTTAAAAAGTTGTACATCAGAATTAGTCTCATCAATTAATCCTCAGGATTAATTCCTTTCTTGTTTTTAGTTTCATGCCGTGTTGATAGCTGACCACTCATCATTTATTGTGTACTCTGGCTATTAAAGTATAACCCAAACCCAATCCATCAGGTAGATTTTATTGAACATTTGCTGTATTGGTTTTATTATATTGATTTTGTAGCTTTTAGTCAGTGTGTCACATGGTCAAATAACTTACAGCATCCAAATATATCTATTTGCCTTTCTTGATTAAATTTATTTCAGCAAAGAATAAAATAATATTTGTTTGAGAAGCTCCATTTTCCATATAAGAGTATAAGCTGAATTAAATTTGTATGCTTCAAACTGTTTATGAATGTTTATTGCAAGAGCTTTTTCATTATTTGTGTGGATCTCTCTAGCCCAGCATTATTTATACCATCCTCTTTGTTTGTTGCTTTTTGTGTGAGGTTTTTGTCTTTAAAGTCAGCATAATGTTAATGTTCTTCTCCTTTTTTAGAGGTTTTATAATTCTCTTTTAGAACTCTGGGATGCCAATTACTCCAGCCCAATGATATAAAAAATATTTTTATTCCCTTCACAACAAACACCTTCCCCAGTGATTACTGAAATTTCTATCACTCAACCTACCTTAGCAACTTATTTTATTTCAGAACTCATCTGTATCAGTTGCCATTTGGCAAATTATTTCTTATTCATTATATACTTCCCATTAATTATATATTAAAATATGATAAATTATGCAGTATTGCTTTTAAATTTCTAGTTCAATTCACAGCTGACCAAAGATGCCTTATCACCAAAGTTTCTTGATTTTATGTTGAGAGGAGCTGGACTTCAACACACCTTGTAGGTATTTTCAGTGGGCACTTTTCCTCTACTTTGTTCTGTTAAAAATGCAGGAAAGGAAATTTGGAATTCAGAATTAAGTCTATTTTTGAAGAAGACAATATGATCTGATGGAGTGATTACACAGCTAAGATGCAAAAGAGTCATTCAAACAGCTGGAGAAAACCGCCCCAGGAATGCACATGGCTGATATCCTCTTCTCCTCTTAAGCACAAGCTGATCTCATGAAGCTGTTCTAAGTAGTCCAGTCCCTGGCTGAGAGAAAGACTGCAATTTGGCATACATAATATTTAAGTATTTAAGCGATGATTTAAAGAAAAGGGGAAAATTAAATTACTAACCAAACTGATGATCTCTGTACCTCAGTAGATGGAGTTAATAAGAGATTAAGAAAATGGGATTACGCATCAGTGAAGTTGAAATGGAAGTGAGTAGTGTAGAAGATCTATATTCTCCAGAACAGATATTTTCCAGAATAAACTGGAGTCTTTGAATAGCAATTGTCTAAATGAATGAAACAACAAAGATTGAAAGTAGATGGATTGGAAAATGAAAGCAGGAGAAACAATCTGTTGTCTTGACTTGCCTGAAGGAGAGGGGAAAATATGAACAGAAGAATTAACAGATACCTCTCCAATTAAATGTTTATAGAAAATGTTATGGCTTCATTCTCTGTCACGCAATGAACAGTGAGCAGAGCACCTGGTGGCCTCCACAAAGCAATGATAATAAAGTTCCTTAATTATAGTAATACAGATAAGCTGTTACAGCTGGCTAGACTGAATAAAAGTCTGATTTATAATTCAGATAAGTATTGCTATTCCTTGATTGCAGTATGAAGATACAAAGGAAGCAGAATCCATAGAAACTGAGAGGAAGCTTTGGGATTGTAAAATTGAGTGCTTGTCTTTACCCTGCTAAATTTGAAATTAATGAGGGTGAAACCAGACTGTTTCTTTTATAGTACCGAAAGATTATCAGTCTTGATTTACGCAAGAGAGGAATAAACAAGATCACTATAAAATGGAAGGAGTGATATCCCTGAACGTCCCAACATACCTGCTTAATAGTCCTCACAAGAGCAAAGAGTCCACAAGGCCCATTCTCAGGATTACTTCTGAATTTTATCCAGACAGCTTAAATTACATTTTAACAGATAATACCCATGCAGTACACAAGTGTTACTTGCATTCTTTCACCTGCTTTAATATTTAATATTAAATATTTTTAATATTGTGATTCTTCTTTCTCCAATGCCTCTCCCCTTTTGGGGTGGTGGGGAAGGCTACACACCTGGCATACATTTCAGTAGGCTCCTGGACTCCTCCAGACTATGTGCACACACACATACCTGCACACACATATGTCTACGCTTGCACAATCACTACACACACACACAGAGCACACACACACACACACAGACACACACACACACACAGTCTCTTTCATGAACATTGTCTGGCATTATTTTAAGATGAAGCCTGCAGTGGAGTGCTGTGAGTTCAGAATCCCACAAGCTCAGACACTCACCATCCAGTATATTCACTGGAGAGCAGGAGATTAAACTACAAAACCACCATGTAAAAAGGAGGGTTTCTCCATAATCCGTTGTTGGCTCATTTTAAAATCAAATAACGACATTGTTGCCCATGCCTACCTAATTGCATGAACTGGACACCTAATCCTGGAAGAAGTTTCTCCTGCCACTGAATGTAACCTTACAGAGAAACTTTCCTTAGAGCTTTTATTAGGCATCTAGGAGGGAAAGAGAATTTCAGCACATCCACCTCTTAGCATTTCCTCTTAGGCATACTGAGGATTTTGGTGCTCAGTGTGCTGGTTTCTGCGAATGAATTTTTGAGTGTCTAAGTCTGCCCAAATTGCTGTAGGGAATTTAATCACTTGAACTCAACATTGTGAATTTTACTTTTAAGAAAGAAATCTAACTTGAAGGCACGACAGTAGAAAGCATCACAACATCTAATCCCCTCGTGGCATTTCATCCAAGAGCTTCACAAAGTCATAGAGTGGGAATTATCAAGACGAGCAGGAATTATCAGGACTAAGTCTGTCAGTCCAGCCTCTTGTATGTTCACAAGCTGTCTATTATTATTATTGCATAGTATAACCTGTTTCATTTATATGTATTTTCATTTGCAACTATATTTATCTAAGATTTCTATCTAAGAATGATGCAAGTTGAATAAAATATTTTTCCTTAGAAATAACTGTGGAATAAATACTTCATAATTATTCTGTATTGCAGTTTCTGCTGAGGAATCTCCTGGTAGGGGGTTGAAGGAAAGAACATCTTTCACTGTGGTAACTGTGGCAGTTGCCATGCAGATAAAACAGCTGGAAACATGATCAGATTCTCCCAGGCTAGTTCCTCAGAAAGATGTCTCTAAACAACTTATCGTGAGCTTTGTCCTGGTATGGAACCAGGTACCACAATTGCATTCTCAAGCTTTATACCTTGTCATATGTTAAGCCTTGACATATGTTAAGCCAGGTGGCAGATAATATTATATTCATTAATAATCCCTCCTTCTGCTCTCTATGTTAACAATAAATTGCTGAAAGTCTTCCTGACAACCTTAGAAAAATAGAAGAGATCAAGTGTATACAAAGTATTTAAAAATGTCCATACTGGGGTTTCAGAGAAGTGGAATTGGTGCACCTCAAAGACTGGTATAAACATGAGGATTTTTTTTTTTTTTTTAAAGAAGAATAGGAAATCAAGTGGACAGTTAAGCAAGTGAAAGCAAGTAAAAGTGTCTGCCAATAACAATCTCCCTTGCATTCCTGTCACATGCTGGATTTTGCTAGAACCTCCCCTCTCCAAACAAATATGTACATCAAAAGGATCAGAGAGCTGGACAGCCTTTGGAAGGGCATGGAATAGCTTGTATCCCTTGATGGGCCAGAAGATCATGAATAAAAAGGAATCTCCGTATTGCCACTTCTAGATGTACAAACTGGACTAAAATGTCTGTATAGACACGATCATTGCAGTAAGGATAGAACAATCTGAAAGACCAATACAGATGGGCTCTTCTTTTGTGCAGGAAAGCAGCTCAAAAGCCTAAAGAAAACTTTAGAAAACACACTCCTCCAGAATACATAGTCCAGATTGCAAGTGTAAGACATCCCAGATAGACTGCAAAATGTAGAGCATATTAGTAAGCATGCAGTCAGTTTTGGAAAGGAGAAAACCAAGATGGTGCAGACTTTATGTAATAGTACAGTTTTAAAGCAAAACAAATGTTAGAACTTGTGAATCAGATTACTCCAAATACACTGTAACAAATATCACAGTGCATTGTTTGTTGAAATTATGTGTATTTTTGTAGGGTATAATTCCAGTGATCTGAAGTCTATGAATTGTGTTTGCAGTTAGATACACCAAGTGTTCTTGAGCAATTTTGGAGTTTAGCACCATACCAATAATGGTATAAATCTCAACAGACCCTCATCCCATCATTTAAATCACAATATCTGGAAGCACAGAACTGTGATAGGCAGCATTCACAGAATCACAGAATCATAGAATGTTTGGGTTGGAAGCAACCCCTAGAGGCCATCTAGTCCAACCCCCCTGCAGTGAGCAGGGACACCACTAACTAGATCAGGTTGCTCAGAGCCCCATCCAACCTGGCCTTGAATGTTCCCAGGGATGGGGCCTCCACCACCTCTCTGGGCAACCCGTTCCAGTGTTTTACCACCCTCATTGTAAAGAATTTCCTCCTTATATCTAGTCTAAACCTATTCTGGTTTAGTTTAAAACCATTACCCCTTGTTCTGTCACAGCTGGCCCTACTAAAAAGATTTTCCCCAACTTTCCTATAGGCCCCCTTTAGATACTGAAAGGCCGTAATCAGGTCTCACCACAGCCTTCTCTTCTCCAGGCTGAACAAGCCCAGCTCCCTCAGCCTGTCCTCATAGGAGAGGTGCTCCAGCCCTCAGATCATTTTAGTAGCCCTCCTCTGGACCCGCTCCAACAGGTCCATGTCCTTCTTGTGCTGAGGGCTCCAGAGCTGGACGCAGTACTGCAGGGGAGGTCTCACCAGAGCAGAGTAGAGGGGCAGAATCACCTCCCTCGACCTGCTGGTCACACTTCTCCTGATGCAGCCCAGAATACAGTTGGCCTTCTGGGCCGCCAGTGCACATTGCTGGCTCATGTCCAGCTTTTCATCCACCAGCACGTCCAAGTCCCTCTCGGCAGGGCTGCTCTCGATCCTTTCTTCCCCCAGCCTGTACTGATACTGGGGGTTACCCCGACCCAGGTGCATGACCTTGCACTTGGCCTTGTTGAACCTCATGAGGTTCACACAGGCCCACCTCTCCAGCCTGTCCAGGTCTCTCTGGATGACATCCCGTCACTGGAAGGCACAAAAAGTCTTGCAGATCACTGAGTCATCTCTGCTTCCTCTATAAGCTATGTATTATGCTGATCCTAAAATGTATATGATATGCCACAGAAACAGTGTATGTTTGTGTCAGTTCATACTTTACACATTGCCTTCTAATTCGGCAGAACACTAAAGCTGATGGCTCAGTTGTACATTCGAACACTGACTTTTCAGTAGAAAACATACTGCTGCTTTTATGCCCCAATCAAATTATACTGGCAGACCACTGAGATAGGAGTTTTAGCAGTAATAATTCCAATAAAATGTAAGAAAAAGTTAAACATACATTATCATGATCTGGTCCTAGAAGACACTGAGGAAATGAATTAGACACACATCAGCTAATTTAATTACTGTTTTTAAAGCTTCACTAGTTCTTTTATCCTTTGTGCTTAATAAGCTTTTATAACAGTTTTGTATTATCTCCAAATTAAATTTTTCTTTATTTTTTGTTGAAGCTATGAAGTACCTCAAATATTTTGTTTCCATTATACAATTATTTTAAAAAAAAAAATTCTTACAGTGTCTCCTTACCATGATATTGTTTGTCTGAATAGCTAATAAATAAGAAGAACCTCTTCCACAGGACCAATATTTCTCACTTTTTTATCTTCAGCTCTTTAATACAAAAAAAAATGGCTTGGTACTCTACATTCCTGAGGAATTCAGAGAGTTTATGAGTCTTAATGCCTTGAGAAGAGGTCAGGATCCTGCAATGTAAAGTCCTAATATTCAAATATTCCTAACATTCATCTGATATCACATGAATCCTTCTATGCTTAGTAAAATTCTTCACAGAGCTTGTATTTCATGTGCTTTTTCCAATATCTGCTCAAGAACAAAGGCAGAGCCTTGCCGTAGAGATTTTCTTTCAGTGTGCTGCTCTTTAAATGGGAAAGCATACTCCAAAGAATTTTAAAACATGAAAATTGTAAGTGAGAATGCTAATGGAGAATATGTATTTTGAAGCAGACCTCTTTTTCAGGGTTAGAAAGTGAGAAACTGCTAGTTTCTGGTGATACTGCTGTTACATTGCATGACAGTTCACAAGTAAATTTGTAAGCCCAGAGTAACATAACTTCTTTCAAGGACATTCCTCGAGATTTATCCAGTGTCACTGAGATCAACACTAAGATTTTAGTACGTTCCCAAAGGAAGTGCTCCAAATGTCTTCACGTAAAGCCCAGAAAGAAATGCTACCCATAATTAAATAGTTTAGAGGGCAGTTTCACTGAGGTATAAGGTTATGGGTCTTCTGCCCAGCATAACAAGGGAGAAATACCTAGTAGAACATAAATATTACATTCACAGAAGTAGAAGTCAGTTTAACAGGGTGGGGTTTATTACGTTGTTTTCATCTCATAATTATGGATGGGGTTTTGTAAAAATGTAATCTCCCTTGCTAAAGTTTTTTTCTGTAATTTTCATGTTATTAGTTTGTATTTTTAAAAGCATCTGGCAAAATCTGAAGCAATCTCACTTACATATCATAAACATAGCCACGGTTCATACCATATATGAACCTAAAACATTAAATAAATAATGTTTAAATAAATATAAATGTCTGCCAGGTTCTTTGGCTTAGAAGAAGGCATCCAAATGCCTTTACTGCTTACCTACCTGTTCAAACTTTGATGCCAAAAGTGACTTAGATGCTGACAACTCTGTTTGTGACCTTTGTCCTGTCTAAAATTGTTTGAGCTTCACAGGCAATATGTTCTTTCTATCATGATATTGCAATGAAGATCCCACTCCACTGGACATACTATCTGATACTTAATGTGTTTTTATTTCACTGCATAGCAAAGGAGCATTGGTACTTTGATTTAAAACACATATACATGAGAAGGGCTTGCTTGTCTTCTACCTATTACCACAGAAATAAGAGACTTTAATAATAGGTCTGATAGGAGTCAGATTTCCCTATTTCCCAGTGATCCATGTGGAAGTCACAGTCCAGAAATCACATTTGAAGCTGATTATAGACTATATTACAGGCCTATGAAAAACCTTGCGAGAGCAAACACTACTGTGAATCCTATGGTAAAGGTAGCCAGGTAGCTCCTGTCACTCCTTCTATGACTCTTTGTGTTCTACATTAGGAGGTTTTTGCATAAAACCCAGACATACCCAGAACTAAAACAGGACTGAAAACATACTTTCTTTACAATAGCTTCACAACAGTGGAAGAAATGCAAGCATCTTCTTTAATTTTCTTTGGCATTTTTTTGTTTCCATCTTCATTCATCTCCTACATAAAGTCTGTGAGCTGGGCAGGGAGGTTTCAGTAGCACCCACACACATCATAAAGGCACAATACACCAAAATAATAAAGGCCATTTCATGCTATTTTAGTTCCACAAATACTACACTTTATTCCTGTATATTCAGTAGTTTTATGGATAACGTTACAATCAATGCTGTCATCCTGAGAGCTTAGAGCAGAAGAGAGCAGGATTATAGCTGGAATGATTTGGGGGTGCAAAGAGCACTGACCAGGCTCTCCACAAAGTCCCACCGACTTCATGGTCCTCTCTTTTATCTTTTCAGTGTGTATGATTTTCATTTTTCTAATTCAAATGATATCTTAACAAACCCCCTATGCCTGAGTTTGATGTTCAGAAAGATTTCATGGTCTGCCTCAAAAATGAAGTCAGGTTCCAGAAATGTAAAAAGTGCAACATTTAACCAAACATACAGGAGTCCCTGCCAAGATAGATTTTGTGTCCACAGATTTTGGGTCCTTGGCAACTGTGGCAACAGTGAAAAAGTGTGATGTTTAAACAGCTATTTCTCCAACATGGTCAGAATAAAATATGTAGCAACCCATCCAAGGAGTATTTCTAGTCTTTATTATGTTTTTTTCCTAGATACTAATAGAATAAATTGGCCAAAACTATTTTAGTCTTCCTTGATTATCATTCACTGGTATCATTGCAGTCAGAAACACATAGCTTTAAAACCATAAGCCAGAGGAGAAACAGCAAAGAGGTTTGCTTTCAAAGGGCCTTAAAAAGACTGTAATTATTTGGAATCATTAAATCTTTTTTATTATCTTTCTCTTAGATGAAAGCTTTTAAAACCCAGTTATCTGGAAAATGAATATTCATATAATGAAATAACAGCCAGAACTACCAGGAATGAATCCTGTATGTTATCTTTTTGATTTCTTAAACTCAAAATGTAACAGATGATTGTCAAAGGCAAGGAACACGTGTGCTAACTTTTTCATTTAATTGGATCTTTCTTGCAATGAATAGAGCTGTCTGAAAGGCTTTTTTTTTGTGCGTTGAGAAATGCAAACAGACAGAAACAATAATGTTGCCTTTTCAGTAAAAACAATAACTCAAATAACAAGATGAAACATTTTGCTAATGTTGAAACTGCCATTGTTTCCAAAATGATATTTCTTTCTCTGTTTTGAATCTTCTGCTCACTGACACTTTGTTGATATCATCATATAAATAATTATATATAGAATGCAGAAATCAGAACAAATTATCAAACAATAATAACATGATCTGGAATTCCTTGTGACAAATGTCTTTTAGTTTCTCCCAGAGTTTCATTGTGTAAGAGGCTTTTTCTGTGTTGAAACCAGAAGCGTGAACTACATAACCAGTTATTCAGGATTCTTGTATTTTCTCTGAGCTGAAAAATTCACTTCTCATATATACATATATAACCGTAGAATGATCGGTATAGATATATACTGATGTGTGGACCTCTCAAGTTCTTACTTACCTGGTGCTTGAGGTTTTGCCTGCTATGTCACTTAGTAGAGGAAGGAAGGAGGAGGCAGGCTTAGTAACAAGGGGAGAGGCTGCAGCCTTTGTTAGGGGAATACAGCTTCCAGCAAAGATCCTTTAAACCTGGTGTCCTGTTACCCTTGGCTAACAAACAGTGCCATGAAATCTTCCCAATTTTGTGATTTTGTTGTCAACATGCAGCTGGTCAGTGAACCTTGCTGTGGGAAGGCTGGAATGGTGAGGTGGAGCCCAAGGGAGCCTATAGCATACAGAAGTGGTATACTCCAGCTGAGTCCAAAGTTACTCTGAAACCTGCAGCAGCTTTGATGCTGTAGTTCCCTTCCTAGGGAGTTTCAGCACACTGGAGTCCCCTTAGAAGGTACGTGGCAGCAGCACTTGGTCTTCTGCTTTTGGAGCACAGTTCTCCCAGGAGCTGAAATAGTTGTCTTCAAGTGCTGTACAAGGAGAGAGGATAGTGTGGTCCTCTCTAGCTGTACCTTTAAGTGTGGGCATGTTAGGTTATGTGATAAAAGCTCATCTGCATACCCACAGAGAAACAACAGCGGATGTGGAAGCCCAAGAATATCCTGCCTTGCTTACTCCAGGCCCATTACAGGACCCATCAGCCCATCAAATGCCCATCTTCACAAGCCCAGAAAAGCCCAGAAGCACAAACATAAGTGGCACCCCAAGCTAAGGACTCATAAGGGACACCTTGTTTTGGTTCCCGCCAGAGATGTACCAGGAGAGCTTCACTGCATCGTCCAGGCATGAAACCCTTCAAGACAAGTCAATTCCAGAGTGCTTTTCAGACTGAATTGTCACTGCCTAAGGGAAAAGGGACACATTATGGCATGCAGAGGAAGAACATTTTGGGAAAAGACTACTTATGGGATGTGCAGTGCAGGAACCACAGGAAGGGAAAGGGCTGGATTTAAGTGATTTGCGAGGAACGAGAGTGGGTAAGTGTGTAAGTAGTTTGCTGGTCAGTATACTTGTCTAGCCATGCCATGCACCTGAATAATGCAGTCAGGTCTATCTGTGTGTAAAATTAAAACATGGAGCTGCAGCAATTTCAACTCTCTTGAGCTGTCATCTGGCGTGACATATTTTTCTCCTAACAGTACCAACTACAGTCATATACCTATGTTTGAAGGCATATATGTGTGACTCACTTTCCTCAGGTTGGAATAGAGTAACTTGTGGACAGCTTGCACAAGAGTCGAGATCTGAGACAGTAAACACAGAAATTGCTTCTGCTTGCACCCATTCTGGGGACAAGATACATATCTACTGGAAATAAAAGGAGAACTGTTCTAAGAAATTGCACTACTCTATCGCAAACATTTACATGCTGAAAGGTCAAAGGTTAAAAAAAAGTTCAAAACAGGACAAAAGAATTTATAATATTTTACAAACCTAGAATATTATAGAGGATAACATAAATGTACATTTTTCTCTAAAATGGGGGAGGGAGGACTGTACTGGCCTTGTGAGTTACTCCATGTCTTAGACAGCAAGTGCTGTTTCTGTAATCCATCTCTTCCTTTCACCACCTTGTGTAAACATGTGTCTCTTTCAGAGTTAACCAAGATGGTTAACTAGTTGCCCCTCTCAGTCACATACCTTTTGGTAAATGTTCTTTATGGATTGACCTGCATATTTTGAAAAGAAAATGCAAGACCAAACCAACACTTTTTAGTGCCTTCCCTAAACTCATGCTGCTTTCCAGGAGAGACAGTTGTTCTTCCACAGTGTACCAGCAAGTGATCAGAATAGCTGACTCTCTGCTGCATAAAGAAACAAGAAATATACCCCAGAAGATTACATATATCAAGAGGAGATTACAATACCTGAGCTTACCTAACAGATCACTGCTGCTGGAAAGGATGTTAGACTGGTTTAATCCACGTAGTGTAATTTATCCCCAATGGAATACATATGCAGCAGCAATGAAGCTCACTAAATGTCCTCAGTTAAATCATAGAATCATAGAATTGTTTAGGTTGGAAAAGACCTTTAAGATCATCAAGTCCAACCATTAACCTAACACTGCCATTAATCATTGTATCCAAATTTATAACAGAAATGTGAGTCAGGCTGAATGGCATTTCTTATAATCCATAGAGTGGAATTTTTTAACTTTGCTTTAATACTTAAAAGAGACTGGCTTTGTCAGATTCAGGAGTTTTCAGACACGGGGAAGACTGATACTTTTTTTTCATGTTAAGATTTTATCCAGTCTTCTTTAATCACGAAAAATAGTTTACTGACTAGATCTTAATCTTAATGAAGTTAACCTTTATGGGCTGCAGACAAAGCTCTGAAATACATTTCAGGAATTTTTATAATTTTCTTGGTTTGCTCATTACTAAACACATAATAATACATACAAAAGCAACAAAAAATGCTCACAGCAGTTAGTAGTACTGCCTACTACTATTTAATTTTACACAGCACAAAACTCTTCATATCAGGTATGCTTATTGTGGATATTGTAAGCTCAGGAGGCCACAATGCTGTTTCAGAACTGAGCTTTAAGGTAATATAAATGTTAATTAATAAGGTAATAGTTATATTCTTGGGTATATTCTACTACTTGTTCTCCTTCCCTAGTTATCCTTATTTCATTGAGCTCAACATGATGACACAAAAGACAGATTACCTTTTCACTTCCAAGGATACATCTCATAAATTTTCAAATGCATGCAGTTATTACAGCATACTGATTTGGGCAATACTACAAATAACCAGTAATGCGTAACAGACCAATCACTTTCCTTATCCCCTGCCCTTTTGTAATTCCTTACATTCATCAAAATATTGGCCCAGGTGCAGATGACCAAAATTCTCTGGTTTTAGCATTTCACGTTGGTAGAAGCCCCTGAAGGCCCCCAGGCCACCCCATAAGAAACACTAGGCTGGGGGATTTAGAAGGGATTTAGGCTACATAAGTCTGAGACAATTTATTTGGTCTTGTGTCTGTTGTTATTTATATCTTTTGGTTGGCATTTCTGGGGCCTTTGAGGGTTTGTTTCAGTTTGGGTTTTTGATAATGTGTGTCCTTCTCTTCACATTTTCCCTCTTGCAAATCAATTACAGTGGCTTTCCAGCCTCCAGGGATATCTTTATACATCTGTTATCTATCTGACATGCACTACTTGACTAGGTACTTCTCAGCAACTTCCACCTGCCGTCCCAGTTCCTGCTGTAGATACACTCCTCAAACAATGCCAGTTTTCCTTGCCTGAAGACTTGCTCCACTTACAGTAGGCTATGTCAATCTATGTATGTACTACGTCATTCCAAAGTCACTGACCTGGTGTCTCATTGAAATGTCTTAAGCTTTGAGATCCTAGAGGTCAGAAACCTTCATTCAGATAACAGAGCCACTACAAATAAGCAAAATCTTTTTTTCTATCTAAATTTATCATTCTGGACCTCACACTTGTTTTATTGACAACAGTATACATTAAACCCACATGTATTAAACTTTTTTTTCCCCATGAGATCCACTATCTTCATGCCTTTTAGAAGCTATAAACCTCCATGTTTCTAACAGCTATGCATGAGTCTGTTTAAGCTCAAAAGAAAGAATTGTTTAATTGTGGAACCAAAGATTCTGAGCTTTATTCCACTGTTGTATGAAATGTCAACAGTATATATGGCACAGGATAGATAACTTTTAAACCTTCATCTTATTATAAACTTTTTAGATGACAAGCAAATTAATCTGGAATTATTTAAAACCTCAAATAAAAACATAAAGCACACATTACTAATAAGTTGTTTAGTCAAGGTGCAAAGTAATGGAGAAAGGGACCTAAGAATATTAGAATATGTGGTGAAAATAATAGTAAATTGAGAATGACAACATGAATTTGGAAGCCGGATCAAGTGTCTTATAAATGGAACAAATCACCTAATAGTTGTAAATCTTTGTTGTAGCCTGTAAAGATAGCTATGTATTTTTTGTTTGTTCTACTGAAAATTGCCTATATATTTCTGTGCATACAGCTTGAAATCCCAGTGAATTAACTAATGTAACTAAAATGGAACGATACTGTCTCTTAATCTTGAAATCAAATCAATATATCAATATATTAATAACAATCTGGACTGAATCAACTAATTCCGTTCCTGGAAATCCACAGGTATGAAGTTTTTAACTTAATATAAGCCCTCTGAAACAGTAACCCCAGATATCAGAAGGGTAAGGCTTGACATCAACGTAAGGCTGCAACTGCACAATTCTAGCATGCTATTTTTCAAGCAACAGATACAGCTAACTCTTATCCTGCCTAAATATTCTCTTAAGATATGAAATATCTTGCAACTAACAGTATTCCTTTTTATGGTGAACTAGTTTTATGTATATGCTCAAAAATTTTGGTGGACAGTGACTAAGTTAGTAATTTCTAGAAATATATCAATGGACACACTAATATTTTAATAGAATTTCAAACATACTATACAATTATGCATAATAGTAATAAGTACACAAAAAGTTATAAAGAATTATTCTTTAGTTTGCATGGTATCTTAGCAGACATTTAGGAACAAACATAGATTATGGATGCAGTAATCTTTGTCAGAGCTAGTATGGCATTCGAAGCAGAACAAAAATTAGACCATGTCACTGAAAGACTCCTCCCCAGAGCAAGAAGCAGGGATCAAAAGTTCCCTGCCTCTACGAAGAGTGGGGATCAAAAGCTGCTATTTCAGATAAATGACATCACTTTTAGTTAGTATCTCCAACCATGGTTTTCCTTTGGAGACTTGGTTCTGGTGTTGGTACAGTAAGAAGAATTTCTCACTTTTTACTCCCTTCTAGGCTGACAGGACAGCAAAGACTTCCATTATGATGTGGATGCTGAAGGAAGACACATCTTTTTGATATTTATGAATATCTAACTTCACAGCTGAGATGTCAGGTTTTTTATCTCCTTGGGTACTTCCCCAGAATTCTTTGAAACAAAATAGACGTTCAATAGTTTTGCTCTGATAGCATGAATAGGGTAACAGTTTGATTTTAAATTATATAGGCTTAGCCCAAAGATCACTTCTTTTGACTATTTGTTCTGATTGTCTCTTGTTTCCTTCATGAAACCCTGTGTTTTAAAGATGTTATGAACAACATCTGGAAGGGAATGTCCTCACAGGCACAGCATTAATATTACCCCTCTCCTCGATGTTTAAGCTGCATAATTTCCTTTGTTGCTCTTTGTATGTTCAGTGGCCAAATGACTAATATTTTCTCTCCCCCCCCTCCAACTCATATTTTTACTTACATTTCCATTACCCAAACAAATTTAAAAGTAATCATGACCTCTCTTGGTTACTCTAAGGACACACAAGTAATTTTCTTTATTTGATCAGATAAAAGTAATTCTTGACAACACATCTCATATTAATATATATTTTTTAGGTATCTATTAAGCAATTACTGAAGAAACAGTTTGCATCATTTAGTTTTACACACAGAAAGCCATGTTCACATAAGCCAGCATAGATATAGTATCACAGTTTGTAAAGTAAGATCAAAAATATATTCTTCAGATGAGGTATATTTGATTTTGCAGCACTGAGGTTATGTGAAAATAATAGTAGAGGCTATTTTCAGGAGATTTTCTTAAAATAGTTGTTATAGTGCTTCTAGGCCACTTTTCATCCAAATAACAGTTTTATTTCACAGTTTTAATCAATACTTCACAGTGTAGACCACATGTATTCTACCTCTGCCAAGACTTGATCATAAACTGTAGGAATTTTTCTTCATTCTTATTATTCTTTAGTCAGCATAAAATATAAACTTCTATTTCATGAGGAGAGACAGAGTTTTATTTGCTGGACCTACAGCTACTGATCTGATTAAGTTTTTACCCTGAAAGATATACTGTTTTAAAATACCATTTAATCTTCCTTTCAAAGTAAGGACACTTGTCTTTTATTTAGGAAACTACATCAAGATCTACATGAAAAAAATCAAAAACTATGAAATTTTTTTTTTAATATGCTGAAGAATTCTCAATGAGCCAGATTTTTCTAATCAATTTTACAGTTAGACCTGAGCTGACTCCTACTGAGAAGCCACATTTACAGGACCTTTGGGCATCTTTACACATGCTGATATTAACCCTGGAGAAGTTGCACTGCTGCTACAGCACAGCACATTTGGAAAGTTTTCTCAAGCCCCACAGACTTAAATAAGAACAACTTTTGTACACGCAAGACAAAAAATCCCAGTGATCTCACCCTAAGACAAGATGTGTTTTCAATATCAGATGAAATTTCCAAATGCAAACTCTTGCGTCACATGAAACCACTCTTCCCTTACAGTGGTGTTGCCACATCATTCAGATATACACTGGTCCAGGAAGTGAAAGAAGGAGCAAGACTTTCATTTCTCCTATATATCAGTATGGAAAGTCTTTTGCAGTCTGGTGTGAAACTGTTGACTTCTCCCTTTCATTATGTCTTTGTGTTCTGTTGGAGGCGAGTCAAACAGGATAAAAATTAAATGAGGTGAAGTGTGTCAGTGGGAGAGTACACATGGAGGCATTAATCGCAGCTGGGGTAAATCATCCTTTTTTTTCAGCAAAGCTCACATAGCTCTGGGAACATACCCAGGCTGAAGGACTGCTCTGTGTCAAGTAAAAGTCCCAGAGAGAAGTGGCCACATAACTAACAAGGGACATGCTTGCTAAAGTTAGAATAATTGCCTTAGTAATTATTAACAGTACTGTAGACAATGCACAACTAATGAAGTATCTGCTGTCCAACAACCAATATCATAAAAGGCTTCCTTTTTCATCTCGTTCTACACATTAGAGGCTTTGACACCCTTGAGGAAGAAAAGAAGATAAAACTTACAGGGGAAAAAAATGGGATTAATTAACTGAGAACACATAACACAGAAAATGAAGTAATAAATTGACACCACTTTGTAAGTGACTAAAAATCCTGCAGGAAATACATGCAATTCAGTTAGGTTTTATATATATATATATATGTTTATTTAATATACACACATTTTGCTTCAAAGGTTTAGTGTCCTATATATATATGTATTCATGTATCTCTAGATATATGTTCTAAACCTGTGAAACAAAATAAGTTCAAGTGCACATTCTCAATTATTAACGCAAGAAACTAATTCCATGTCAGCTGGCAATTAGCAAAATTAAGAACTTCTGGGCTCAAAATAGAAAACTTTTAAAAGGTTCTTCTATGTTGTAGAGAACCTGATCTGAAACAGACTGACATCAGCAGGAAAACAGCAGTTTCCTAGTATGTCAGTATGAAGTTAAAGAACATTAAATGTCTTCATAGTTATCTTGTATGTACTGTCAGGGAGTCCTGTGAGACTGAGGGTAGGAGAAAAAGCAGAAAAGCAGACCTCAGAAACCTAATCAAGGACTCTTGGATAAAAAGAATGAAGAAACAGTAGGCCGCCAAAGCACACAGACTCCCCTTGTTCCCATCATCATTTGCCATGGTAAGGGTAGAGAAATAAAACTCTGCACTTACAGGGAGAGGATATCTTTCAGTTCCCCAGAAATTCCCCCTTTTCCTGGGATATCAATGCATCAGAAGCCTATCAAGTAAGGTTTTATCCTATTTCAGCTTAATTCTGTTTTGGGAGGTATCTATAACCTCCATATCCAAAGCTAAGCTCTGAGGCATGACTGAGGATTGTAGAATAACATACTTCCTGTCTAGACAGCCATTTGTCCTTATCACATTCAATATTTAAAAGTGTGTTAATTCTATATTTTGAGGGTCTGAAAATTTACAGAAATGGAATGGTCTCACTTTAAAAGTTAACATCTTTGGTTACAGGTCCTTGTACAATTCTCTGTTACAGTACTAAATTCATGCATGTACAATCAAAAGCTTAGCTGACAAAGTATAAATAGGAAAACCTGTCATTAGCCAGACACTCATGTCTTATTAGTCTATGTACAGTTTATATGATGTTCACACCAGAACTGCCTTTAAAATATATTCATATGCATATATATACATAAAATAATGTGAAGGGTCATTTTGATAAAATCACCAACATTTGAATCAACCAGATTTCTATTCTGAATACTCTTCCAACAACTTCTCCCTGTCTGAGAATTTCACAGTCATCTAACTTGCTGAAGTTGAAGTGACCTTAATTTATGTAATCACATACAGAAAACAGAAGGATCCTTGGAATGAAAAGTAAATGTTACCATTTTTAAGTTTTTGTTTGTACTGTCTGGTTTTGAACATATTTGCTGCCTATCCATGTGTGAATAAAATGCAACAGTTTGTGAATAAATAAGGATTATATGCAATTTGTTAAAAGTTTCTGATGTTTTGTTTTGTTCTTTTTTGATACAAGGTGAGGTCAAGGTGATGACGGCCTCTTTCTGTTTTGCTGCAGATGTGTTAAAAGGCTTTGGAGACTTCAAAGAGTCTCTGTAGATTGGTTTGTAGCACTGTGAGGGTGAACATATTCCCCTTCTCATGTATGCGGTTTGCAACGCTGCCATTCATCTGAAGAAAGTTCCTCTCTTCCCCCTCCATCTGTTTTGGCTTATACACATGCAAAATTCACAGTAAATCTGAAGGAAAGATTCCATTATATACCACTACTTCACATCATTGTGTGATATAGTCCCTGCTGTATTTTTTTACCTTCCCTTGGCCTCTTAGAAACTCTGTTTCTTTGGACATTGTAATCAACGATGTTCAGTCTCAATCAAAAAATACACACTTCTCTAAGCAAAGACTTTTAAAGTGTCTGGAACTGCATATTACCAACCTCCACACAAGCCATGGTAGGAGCCTGTGATTATCCAGGGATCATTTAAAGTGTTTTCTTAGATGTGTGACACAGCTGCTGTGTTCCTGGTTACATATGTAAAGTGCACAACAGCATCCCAGTCACACACTATTCTAGATTATAGCAGCACAATATCGATCAATAAACACTATCTATAAAGTGTCCAGTGTGATGCACCTAGACATGCTTGCTACCTTCTTTATTCTTTACAGTGGTGAGTTGGATGATGTAAATAATTTGTGCTGAGAGTGTTTCTCAAGCCAGCTCTTAAGGGCCCCTTTCCACTTCTGCTATCAGTGTCCTGATAGCCACTTGGCTAATGCTTTGACTGATGGCCGCTTTCCCTTTGGACTGCCTAGCAGTGAGATGCAGGATCCCTCTTCTTCCCCAACAGCTTGTTCTCTTTAATCATACTTCAGCTTGTTCCTTAGATCCCAATGTTCATTACAGCTCCTCAGCAGAAGTTAAATGATCCTGAGTCACACAGAATCACAGAATTGCAAGGGTTGGAAGGGACCTCTGGAAATCATCTAGTCCAACCCCCCTACTAAAGCAGGTTCTCCTAGAGTATGTTACACAGGACTTTGTCCAGGCAGGCTTTGAATATCTCCAGAGAAGGAGACTCCACAACCCCCCTGGGCAGCCTGTTCCAGTGCTCTGTCACCCTCAAAGTAAAGAAGTTTTTCTGCATATTCAACTGAAACCTCTTATGTTTCAGTTTGGGCCCATTGCCCCTTGTGACTGGGCACCACTGAGAAGAGTCTGGCTCCATCCTCGTGACATCCACCCTTAAGATATTTATATGCGTTGATGAGGTCCCCTCTCAGTCTTCTCTTCTTCAGGCTGAACAAGCCCAACTCTCTCAGCCTTTCCTCACAGGGGAGGTGCTCCAGTCCCTTTATCATCCTTGTTGCTCTCCTCTGAACTCAAATCTGTGCCAACCAGCTGAAATTGGATCATCAGCAGGAGCAAACATCAAGATTAGCTGGTATTCCCACAGAGCAACCTCAGCTGAGTACCCAGCTGAGAAAGCAATATACTTGGTTGCAAGGTTAAACTAGTCATAAACAAGTAAAGCAGAATAATGATATCTTTACATTTCAGACACAACTGGATTTTGTTTAATATATCATCACCTGCTAGAAATAACCGTGCAAGACTTAGATTTTCATGTTACTATTACTTCTCTGTCATTGTAGCCAGTGAGTAAAATTGGGCTGAAGAATGATTTATTCTTTTTTATACACTTTTTAATAAAGAAAGAAAAAGATTGAACCTGGACACTTTCATTTTCCCCTCTAAACCATAACTTACTGACAGAAAGATTTATTTAAACAAAAACAAACATGTAAAAATTAAAATAGGGTAACAGACAAAGAAAAAAGGGAGAGAGATTGGTAAAGCAAAGAAGCACAAGGATTTTACATAAACAATTAGGAAAGAAAAAAATAAATACATAATCACAGACTGTCAATGCCAGACATGACCTACATGTCTAAATAAACAAGAGTCAATTATAGCTTCTTTAAATGGGTCAGTTAAATAAAGAGCTTGTAGACAAGAAAATAATTTTCTATGTGTATTGGCAGAATACAGTTTTTCAATTCATGGCATTCTCTGGATAACAATAGTAGCAAGACTAAGAGCTCTCATTTTTATAAGAATCTAGAGTTTTGCTTTGTTTCTTAGAGTCCAAGACTTAAATACAGTCTTGTTTGCAATTATCCCAAAAACAAAGAGGCAAGCAAAGTCCAAACTGTTTGCTTTGTAAATAGCATTTACCTTAAACTAAGGGATAAAAAAGCACCTTTATTAAGTGAATTTCATTTCACTACTTTTGCATGAACTGTTTAAAAAACATTCCATTGACAAGGGATTGATCTGAAGACACAAGAAATATAAGTGGTTTTAAAATAAAAGAAGCTTTTACAGGTATAGTAAGTAAATACTAGGATTTTGTTCTTAAATATCATGTATCTATATTTAAAAGCTTCTAATCAAAGAAGACTTAATGTCATGAGCTCAGGGACACAGCAAAGAGACCCAAGAGAGGGTTTTCTACTTTCTTGATTTACCAAACTTCAAGAAACAGAAATCAAATCATCAGATGTCAAAGACTGAACATCCAAGTTAGCTGCTATTCATATAGCCCAGTCTCAGCTGAGACACTCATCTGCAAAACAGCATACTTGTCTGCAAATACAAACTCATTGTAGGGAAGTAAAAAAATAATGAATAGCGTAGTAGAAAATCAGAGACCAGTGTCATATGTTTAAAAATTGTAATGCATTTCTTTTTTATATCCTTTGCTTGTTTTACCATGTCTAAGTCTGTATGCTTACTATGCTTATGATTTCCCTGATGAAATCCATACATCAAGTTTTTGAAAGGGTGAGAGACAGGAAGGATTTAAAAAACCCCAAGCTTTCCTATTGTAGTTTTGGGGGGTGGAGGGAAGGGAGAGATATTGATCCCTAATGATCAAGAATTTGGAACTGGGGGGAGAAAAGTATCCAGAGAAAATCTGTTTCTAAGGCAGGCATGGAGAGAAAGGAGGAAGTAGTACTGGGGGTGGGGAGAGAGGAGACTGTGTGGGAGACAGGGTCAGAGACAGAGGGTGTGTGAGAGAAAAGAAGTGATAAATAAAGCGAGAGAGGCAACATAAAAGAAAAAAGGGGAGAAGAAAGAGGGAGGTGAGAGAGAAAAGTAAGAATGGGGGTGGGTAGAGAGAAAGTGTGCGTGAGAAAGAGAGAAGGGCAAGAGACAACTCTTTTTTGCTTTATCTTAGTATGAGCAAGAATGTTTTCTGACATTTAATGAAAAGTAAAAAAACTTCTAAAGAAAAATCAATTTTGTTTAACCTACATATAACTGTTCCTATTTTGCTAAATTGGATATAATCTTCATTTTAAAAAACTCTCTTAAAATGAAAACTTTTCCCCTTTTTGCCATCAGTGTTAACCAGCTGTAATCACAACCCTTATACCAACTGCAGGGTTCTGTCAAGGGAACTGGTCTGTCCTGTCAGAGGTTAGTGGATTTGGACTAGAGTACTGCAAAGCTGTGATATCAGGTTACTTCCAAAAAAGCATCTCTGCCAGTAAGCAGGTAAGCGAGTGCAAGTGCAACAGACATGGGGCTTAATCTCTTTGCCCCACCTTCTGCTACGTGGGTACTAAGAACAAAAGCAGTATTTCTGTAAAACAAATGTATCTGAAGGTCATTCTGTATTAAAGCTGTGACGAAAAGAATCAGCAGTTTTATTCTAATTTCAACTGGAGTACAGAAGCAAGTAACAAGTAAGAAAGAAAAAAAAAAAAAAAATCCCCACAGACAAACTCTCAGCCTGCCCCCCATTTGTTACCTCCTGAAGATTCAGTCTGCAAGAGGCAGTTCATTATATGCACTGTGTGCACTAAATAAAACAATGTCTTCTAGCCACTGATTAAAATGAAAACAGTGTTTTAATAGGGTGACATCAGCTGCAGCACTTCAGCTGGGCTATGGCTGCTGTCTTTGAAAGACTTTGATTTGGCTAATCACAGCCGTTTTTCTGGGATGCTAACTACAGACTCCAAGCAGAAAAAATTCATTCCTGATGGTGCCTTGCAGCACACAATGTGGAATCATATGAATGAAAGCCTAAAAATGTTATCAACATAGAATTAAAAGCCTCTGCCAGAACAATTCGGCAACCTGCAGGTGAGCAAGAGAGATGTGAAGGGTTAAGTGCTTCCTAGTGAGTTGTGTCTCGAGCTCTGAGCAAGTGACCCTAAATTAAATGCCCATTCAATAATTTTCATTAATGTGATTTGTGTACTCTTTTCTAAAGGGTTTCTCTGGTATCTTCTTACAATATCTACTAGGTTGCAAGCAAAAAGATGTGGAAAACTCCCTGACAATGATAAAGGGATCATATACTGCTTTGATCCATTCCCATGTCAGAACATAGTTAGTAAAGAATGAAAATGGGACAGTTTCTCTACCAATATTCATAATCATGCTTCCTCATCTTTGTAAGCTGGGGAACAGGTTATCCTGGAAGAATTCTTCCCAGATACAACTGTGCTACTCCTCTCCATGTTAATCCATCACAAATAACCTCTGAAGTGGCCAGGATGCAAGAGACATTGTAGCTCAGGCAGTAAAGCTTATCAGCTCAGTATTGCTTTAACTTCCTCTTTATGTTACTGGCAAGGGAAAGGAAAAGGGTGTGGAGGTACAGTAGGGGCTATGACAGCATCCTATCACTCGGGTCTTGCACCATGCTCACAAGAACAAATTAAAGCACAAAATAAAACTCACATGGGAATAACCTTTACTTTTTTTTTCTGTGTATTATTTCAGGCAAATTTCCAGTTAGGAGGAATGTAAATTTTTAAAAAACATTGCTAAGAATTATTTTCACTCAAGCAATAAGAAGCATCAAGTCATGATGCATTCCTGTGTTTCTTACTAGAAAATATGGTTATTTTAAAAACTACGTGATTGCCTATGGTGTATAAACCAAATAAACACTCATTTGCCAAGAACCATGTTGGCCTAAGGGTATTTAATGCCACCAAAGTTTACTCCTGCAGTCCTCATCCAGGCACTTTTCAGAAGATCCTGGCCCTCTTAGATTATCAGTGCCAAGCCCTGTCCTTGTAAATGCATCCGTGTCCAAAGTAATTCACACTGTGCATAGAGGGATCAAGGATTTTGCCAGGATTTGCCTACTTCTCTGCATGAAGCTACCTCTACAAAAAAGTTTAGTTATAGCTCTCTGTTTGGCTGATATCAGAAAAAAAATTCAGGTGTTGTGTTTCCCACAGTGGTTCCCAGGTGTTTTCCTGCAGGTGGAGTGACCACAGATCACATGATTTCTTCTCTTGTAACAGTTCAGTGACTGACAGGTCTCTCAGGCCCACTTCAGTTCAGCTCAGCTGAGCTCAAAGACTACTTCAATATTGCTGAGGGGCCATTCCATGGATCAGGGAACACAGAGATGGACAAATCCAACTTTGCAATTAGTCTCTTTTATTCAGCAAACTAAAAATGCCAGAGCTGCATCCATCCCATTAAATGATATATATTTGAAAGTTATTGCATTCTGAAAATTTGCATAAACATTCCATGCATATTTTATAGAAAAATTGACAAAACACATTTACAGAAAAATGGTATGAAATAGCTGAATAGTTTGGGGTAAAAAAGTATATGCAGGCCAATTATGATCACATTTACTTAGTGATACAAGATAACGAGTTAGAAAAATGATGGTATGAATGTTATCTGCTTTTCAAGGACAAAGCTTGTGGAACTACAAACACAAAATATCATTTTAGATGAGAGACCCATTAAGTAGCTTTTTCCTTTTTTTTAAGATCTTCAGAATAAAAGAAGTTACAGTTTCCTCAGTGATAAATGTTAAAAATATATGTAACATATAAGGACTGTATTTTTGTTTTTTGCTTGTGGGTTTGCATTGTTTCTTGAAAAACTGTGAAATATGTACACATTTCCCCCCCACCTTCCCTTACTTACTCATTTATAAAGTGAGGTTTTATGATCATGAGTCACACAAACACACTCCACACCTCCCCTCTTTTTGGTATTCAGTGAAGTACTGAGTGCTGCTTTGTTACTTTGTTCTTTAAATACTCAGACAAATGAGAAGCATGCCAGAGAAGCTGGTATTTTAGAGTTCTTTAAAACCGACATTTACTGTAAGTAGCACTTCAGTAGGGAACTCTCTTTCCACTGGATTTGAAACATTTACATATATTAGTCCATTGTTTGTTTTTTTTTATATAGCTCATGCTAAAAGTCAGTTTTGTTGTAAAATCTGAAAAAAAAAGTGTATACCTTTAAAAGTACATAGATTTTACCTAAAATATGCATAAATGGCCAGACAGTATGTTTACAGTCCTGAAGTAGGGTAGCTGTACTGCCCCAGGAATGAACTACTACAGCAGGAGGAGTGTTACATTCAACCGCCTGAAGATATTTTACTCTAATTTTGTTACCATAAGAACTTCTCAATCAGCAAGGTGATACATATCTCTGCTGACAAGCTTTCTGTTTCATCCCTCCCAGAAGGTGGACAGGAATGCAGGACTTGAATTTAGTTGTCTAAAGTTAAAAATCAAAACACTCTCCAGCCAAAACCAACTCGTTGCAACTTACCTTCCTATCGGGCACAGATCCATACTGCTTAACAAATAGAATATATACTGCTTAGACAGCTCTGGAGATGTTTCATTGTGCAGCTGAGCACATACTGAGAAAAACATATTAAGGATAGCTTAAATAAATCTGGTTGGACATTTCTGTCTGCAGGGAGTAGGACTTGGGTCAGAGAAAGATACTGAAACACTGGAAAAGGAGAGGGGTAAAAGACTAGGGCAAATGAGGTCTTAAAGAGAGCCTCATTCAGTGTAGTAACTTGAGTCACTACAAGTTACTTACTCAGTTACTACTTGAGTAACTAAGTGATTTGCCCCTTGGATGCATCTTAGTCACTCTTGTTGGCATGATACAGAGGTAGGCAGATAATTTTCATGCTTTGGACCATGCTTTGGATCAAGCATGCCATTTTTAGGCATTTCAGTACACAAATTGCAGAGTACATAGGTGCTCAAGATTTTGACAATAATCATATCATGTTGTCACTATAGAAGGTCTCCCTTCAGCTAAGTGGAGTTTGACTGCTGAAGAGCTAAAGGATTTAGTGCTGCATTCTGGGTCCTACACTGTGGCCTATCGTTGTTAAGAACAATGCCCCAACCCTTGAGTACATGGTTTCCAAATATCAACTACCTTTATATAGAAGTTTATTTTTTGTACACAAGCAGTACAAAATATACTTGTATGTTTCTACATATATCTCTGCATTTTTACGGGGTAAAATAATTCCCTGTCAGTAATGGGATCCTACTCAGCAGATGTTAATTTCATCTGATTACAGACATAGACGGAAATAAATGAGTATACAGACTTTTCTGAGATCCTTTTAGTCATTTACAGTCCCTTTGAACTAAAATTTTCATCAGCTTTCTTCTGTGAGACATCATCTGAGGACACGTTCATACAAGAGATTGTTTTGCCCATATTTTGAGCCAAACAGAAGGAGCCTGCAGAAAATAAAAATGTGTTTAGTTCTGTTACCATGTCTTGAAACTAAGTTAATGTGTTCTGCTAAGAGGCAAAGGATATTAGTGTAGCAATGGATTTAAGCTAATGCAATAAAATAGGTTTAGGCTCAAAGCTGACTTACATTCGGTGGGCTCAGAATGTGGGCTGCATTCTCCAATGAAGTAATAACTCAAGTCTCTCTCATATTTGCAACCTGTGTATTACTGCAGTTCATTCTCTTTGCGAAGGTTTTCCACCTTCATTTAATTTAATTTTTAATTTTCTTGGTGCTGAAAGCTTTTACTCACTGTGGAAGATCTTGTAAGATGTCAGTGTTCAGCACATCACAGGAGCAAGACCACAACACCCTGTGTTTCTCACAGAGCTTTCAAAATGCAAGAACTCAGCAAAGCTATTTGGAAAAAATATTAACTGTCATTATTCATTCTAATTTTTTAAAATGTATAATGTTAAAATTTTTTTTTATAACAGTGTTGATTTTTCTAAACAACTAAAGATTATGGTTGCCTCAATTCTAGGATGTTCAGCATGAGGGATTTTGAAAAATCCGTATTTTTCATCCAGAAATGCCCCACATATCAAATTCTGAAAAGCACAGCCTTTGAAACTGTTTTATCTTGAATAATAAACTTCTGTGACTGGTCAGTTTGAGAACACATTACTTTGAATATCTGGAATATACAACTTCCCCATGTCTGCCTGAACATTAAAAGTTCTCTTAATAATAGTTTAGCTCAAACTTTGACTTTGTACTGCACTAGTGAAGTGGAATAGACTTTGCTAAGGCCTATTGGATCTTTCTAAACCTCATGGAAGTCTTGCTATGATTGATATATTTTTCTGGGGAAAATAAACGTGACTATTCACTGTTCTAGGCAAGTATACATGTGAAGTGATAACTCTTAAAAGAAAATAAGAAAGAAAAAAAATATAGAACCCTAAGGATTAATGTAAAAGTGACTGCAACTTTACACCTGAATGAATATAAACAGGTTTTACATTATGGACACATCTCATTCTCAGCAAGTGATGAACAACTTTGTTGTTTTTCTCTGCTAACTGTTAACAGCTAACTGCAAAAGAGAATTTGTTTTAAAAGCATGAGGTACCCTGAAAAAGGGGACTGAACCATACATTTGGAGAATGACAAAAAGGTTACACTAATTTCTTACTTCATAGAATTAAGAGATGAGCCTGCCATCATTTCTTATTTCACATATATTTGCCAGCTAAATGGACGACTTAATACGGCTTAATATATTGCTCTTTCACTGAATAAATCTTTTGTGTAGGCTTCCATTATTTTGAATGTAAGGAGCCTGAAAATTGAAAATAATCTTTGACGAGCTCATCATGACCGTGCCTAATATCTGGGAAAGTCAAAAGGATTTATGAAGATTTTATTGACTTTTGAGCACCAAATATTACCTTTGAAGAGATGTTCTGTCATTTCCCAGGCAACATGATACATTTCATAGTAGTACTTTGCTAACAAGAGCTAATAGCCAAGACAACTTGTAGAGCTTCTGCTTCCCAGGCTGCCAGGGCTCTTCTTTCAGGGATACAGTCGCCTTCTCTGATTGACCTCTCTGGCTGAAGCATTATCAGGTATGTGCATCTGGAACTGCATCGCGGACCAGGACAGACCATCCAAGCAGACTCCTGTTTGCAATGCAAGTTACACCAAAGCTCCAAAGTAGTAACCAGATGCTTTAAAACATTAGTCCCTACCTTCCAGTAACCTCTGCACAGTAACAATGCTTAAGCAATAGCCCATGTTTTTTAGTGGAAGCTCACAAGGACAGACCACTGCTTGAGGACTTTGGGCAATTGCTTTAAAAGAAAGGGCAAGAACTTGGCCACTGAAAAATAACAGCATTGCCTATCTAGTTATTCTTCATATGTCAAACATGGCTGAAAAAACCCAACAACAAACCCACTATGTACTCTTACGTATACATATACAAATTAAGAACATATTGAATAATTATGTTCCCTAGGTAATCTATAATGATGCTCAAGCCTTTTGTGTGTGAGGGAACAGCTTTGAAAACTAGTGTGTGGTCCTAGCAGTTGTGATATCCCCAATTAAGAAATGCTACCTCTGCTCATTTGTGTTTCATTTTCTCTTTCACCCTTTTATCTTCAGCCTACCTTTTAGCTTCAATAGTCACCTTAAAGTGGTTGCTCAATCAAAAATTGCATATTTCATGATTACAAGTGTTTTACAAAGTCAAGAGTATTTATCCTGTGCTGTATTAACCAAAGATTAATGCAACATGAGACATATTGTATTACATGTAAAAAATAATCATCATAACATCTTTGGTCCAGAAATTTTTCCTAATACAGATTATTGGAAATTTGCCACTAAATTAAAATACTGTACTTCTTTTCCCTCTCCACCCAACATTGATTTAAACGAATACAGCTTTGAAAAGCATTTGGATGACTCGTTTTTTCCAGTTCTAAGATGAAATTTCTGGGAATAAAGGAGGAAGTTAAACCACTCCACAAATGTTAGGCCAGCAGTACAACAGTCCCGTGTGTAGCCATGTAGCCCTGTAAAACCCTATTGCCATTGCTAATAACAGGCCATATGTTTTGTACTGAGTCTGAAAGGCTGCAGGACTGAGGCTTGTCCCAGGCTCGCTCTGAGTTTTCTTGACCTGCCTGCAGCTTTGTTTTGCCCGGTTTAGCTGTGACGGCAATTCCTCTAACTGATCAGCTGTCTACAGCTAATTTGTTCTATTATTTTTCTTTGTATGGCATAGCGACATTTTCTATATTGATAGTAACAAGCAGTCATCCAATGTAGCATGAGACCCTATTCTCACACATCATGCAGAGAAGCACAGGTCTGGTACAACAGCAGAAGCTTTGCAAAGTAGAGGTGCAGGATGTGGCATAGGACAGTGGGTTGATATTTGATGCACAGGGTTCACCCTAGAGGCCCCACAGCAATAAACAACTCACCAGTAGTCAGTTAAAAAATGCAGACTTGTAACTGGAAATAAAATTGGATTTTAAGTAACAAAGAAATGGTGCCCAACATACACAAAGGTATGTGTATAGTAAATTTGGGTGTAACAAGGAGTTGCAGACTCATGAAAAAGCAAAATGTAAAGATATGTTAGTACACATGAAAATGATCCTAAGTAGATCCTAGAGTAAGAAATGACCAACCTGAACCATTCCGCCTGGCAAGGGACACTGAGTGCTGAAATCTCCCCATAATTCACCATGAACCATGAGAATGACCACACTGACATTAGGACCAAAAGAAGCAGATGAAGGATGAGCATAGCACCAGAAAAAAAAAACAGAAACTGTGAATTACAATTTAAATTTTATTGTTACTAAGATTCCCCCCCCCCCATATTCTAACTGTATTTTTTTTTCCTGTAACAGTTAGATCTAGACTAATAATGATTCCTGAAGTAAATTGTCAAGATTTTGTTAATATTAACAAAAAATTCTTGGATTTATATGTAAAGTATTTTGTCTTTGGCCATAAACAAGATTTTAAAAGTAACGCATGTATTGACTTGACATTGTGCCATCACATTTCTCAGTTGGATGAAAATTCAGGCAATTCAGCCAGCAGTAAAAGTGTCCCCAGGAGACTAGAAATGTAACAATGATGAAATGGGAAGTACATAGGCAAATGAAGGCAAAAAATATGTTCTGGGAAGCCCAAACCATCACCAAGACTTAATTTTTTCATAAAATTTCCTGTTCTCATATAAACCGTGTTTTGTTTTTTTTATACTGTCTATCAAGAAACATTTCAGTTAATGTTAAAAGGGACCTTCTTAGGTAAATCAAAACTCTGTCTATCATATGTTATAGTTATGAGCACTGACTGTGGTTTGCTTTCTCCTCACACTCATGGTCCGATCATAAGATTACTTTGAGCATTGAAATAAGCATTTTTTTTTTTTCTGTGGGAATAAAAGACAGACAAGCAGAATGGAAAGCTGGTCAAACAGTCAGCACAATGTAATTCAATGCTTTTTGTAGAGCATTGGCAAGTGGCCTGGCTGATAAATGGGAGATTTAACGTGTTGGCATCTAAAGCAGGTTAATATCGACTGAAATATGCTTTAATGATCATTGCTTCTGAAGTGTGTTCAAACCTCTAGCCCATTGATTCAATTATTCATTTTTTTCTGCTTTTTTTTTTTTGTCCGATGCCTATAGCCAAGAATGCCATTGCCATCAGGCAAAAGATTTTTGTCACTGAACCTCTCAGTCTCAGTATTTCATAATATCCAGCGAAGGATGACTGGTTTTCTGTCACATTAACTTCTTGTCAGACTGCTACAGACCTCCAAACTGTCCTCAAGAAAAAAAAATCATTTAACTCCTTTCCACCTCAGAGCTTTTGGCAGTACTGCAGTAATGTAAAACAGCTTCAGCATCATCTCTTGTACTCCAAGTCTGTGTAGGAAACTTTGTGAAGAGTTTCACAGGGCATGCAAGCCTAGAAGTGGTTTTGGTTACCAGTTTTCTGAATTATTCTATACTGAGGTCAATAATGCTTCATTATTTAAAAAATGTATTCCAGAAAAGACCACAAGAAAGGCAGCAGACACCACTGTCTTACCTAAGCCTTTTGCTAGAACTTTACAGAAGCAAAGACAATGGTGCTTAAATTTAAAGGAATTTTTCTTTCTTAAATTTCAGTTTTGCTTACACCCTTGTCCAGAATCATGGGAAAATTAACTAAAAATCACTGGTGTTGAACAAGCTAAAAAAGAACTCAGGGTAGGTAAAGGGGCTAACAGGCATTTCCAGATAACGCACAGGAAGTTCCCACAGTTCATTCCAACTTTGTATCTCCTTCCCCGGACTAAAGCTACCCAAGGCATGCTTTAATCAGCCCACATGTTCATACAGTGCTCCAACCAGAAACTTTTTACCTCCTTAATATAAGAAAGTTTTGGACTCATTTCTATAAAACAAAAAGTAGAAAAAAAAAAAAAAAAAAAAAAAAGCAAAGGCCTTCTTCAGGCCTTTAGACCCTGCATTATTTCTTCATTTCTCTCTGCTAGATTCAGGAGGGTACTTCCTCCAAAGAGGTCTTGCTCTTCCCAGCTGTCACATTTATCCATCCCTAGCATATGTCAGTCAACCACCATGACATACATAGTGTATGTATGTCAACCACTCCCTGCTAAAATGTGGTATCACTTCCTGCTGCAATTTGTCTGGCTTCAGTTCTGGCCACTGATTCCTTTCAAAAGCTTTTTTCCACCTTTAGCTCCTGGTATATTTCACATGTATCTGTATATACAAGATGTTATCTTCTCCTGATTATTTCTCATCCTGCCTGGTTTTTGTACTGGTAGAAGAAAACCATACTCCTTTGCTTTTTCACTGTTTAGCACACATAGCATCAGAAAATAATATAGCTATCAGCTGCCTCTAAATCCTAATTCCTGGCTTGCTGCAGGAAGTATTTTAAAGTGAGCCTGATGGCAATCAGCAGCAACACAGAGGTACCTGCTCTGGAACTCACTCATTAATTTTAATCCCAGCTGTTGCTTTAGCCTAAAAGACAGGTTTTGTAAAAAAAAAAAAAAAAAGAAAGAGAAAGGAATGACAAACATGTGGTAATATATAAAATAGATGAATAGAATCACTGTAGCGCTTTGTCAATGCTAGCTACTGCACAGAAGAAAGTGTTTTTCATGCTCTTTCATTTCAATAGATCTGTGTGCGTAAACCAGAAATGTTTATAAAGCTTCTGCACTGATGAACAGCTTAAGATTCAGTCTGAGTATCTTAAATAATGTGAATGGCTTTATTGTGCCACTACTTTGAAACACACTCACCCAGACGGTATTTGCTAGAAGCGCTTTAAAAAGCCACCCCCCTCTTCCCTGACCCCATATCTCCTCACACCAGAACTGACCACCAGCAGCTTCAAGCCTGTCCCCACAGCTGCGAGCAGGGCTGCCCCAGCTGCTAGAAGAGGACATCTGCACAGCTGATTGTGCTCCTACTTACACAGCTTCAGCGACACCATTAACATCAGCTTTCTAAAAGCACAGTTCCCCTCCCTCTTGTTTGCTTACAATCCTCATAATTTGTCCATTACATTATTATTACTGATTATCTCAGACTAAGTTTCCTTTCATGTACTTATTTCTGCCAGTGGTTTCAGTCTTTATTCCAGAATGCCTTTCCTAAGGCCACAAAATCTCTATTCTTCAATAACTATTTTATGCAATTATTAGCTATTCACAACATGTGTCAAATGCTCACCTTGCTCTTGCTGCATCTGCTTCCCATCCACACCCTAGGCTGGCTGCAACAAAGTAGCCACAACAGTGAACATGCTCTAATTTCACTGTCTCTGGATGATAAATTTCTGCTGGAAGGAAATACTTCTATTTATCCTACATACCACCAGAGAGAAGCGTAGATATACTGTTGGCCCAACACAAATTTGAAAACAAAGTATGTTTTTCAAATATGCACACTAAATGTTCAGGGGTTTTGTGTGTGAAACGATACACTGAAAACTACTTTGATTAAGTACTGAGAAAAAATCTCGTTTCACCAAACATAATGCATTTTCAAACAGCTAAAATCTAAACCACTTCTCTGCACATATTTTATATGTTTTACTGTAGTATAAGCCAAGACAGTGACTCAGGTCATCCAGAGGGCTTCATCTAGGTGAGGCAATGGAAGTGTGTCTTCCATATTACTTGAGTGTAAGAAACTGTGGGACAGAAATCCTGCCTACAGTATTATCAAACAATAAGCTGTCCTCATACATAGGCTGATAGTGTAAAGTAATCGCACTTACCCAATGAGTTTTTTGCTCTGCTGTCTGTATAATACACACCTATTTTCTACCCGGCCTCCTTTTCACTTTAGATTGTGTCTCTATGATAAAAAAAGGACAAGAAAAGCATTCAGAAGAGTTCTTTGCCAGGTGCATCATCAACCACTTCAACAATGAGATCAGCCATAAGCAAAGGAAAAATCTATTGTTCTGATAAATGCCTTATTAATGAGCTCAGTCCGAAGTCACTTGTATTATGGCTTTTTCTTGATTTACAATGCATTCTTCATTCAAAGGTAACAGGATGTGCCTTTTGCAAATTAGAAGTTTGCTCAAAAATGTTATTGATTAGCCTTATTGCTTCAAAAACATAACTAATTTGGATGGTCAGTAACATTTCTATACTTCATAAATTAAGTAAATATATATCTGCATGTTTTATCATTCCTACTCTGTAAAATATTCAGTATTTTTTCAAGGGAACTCAAGAAGAACTGACTTAAATTAGAACCTGTCTGACTCTCTTCAACAGCTAAGTAGATCAATGATACTGCAAACCAGAGATTTTTTCAGAGCCACACATACTGTGCTCTGCCAGAGGGCATTGTCACTTCCTGTGAAGTCCCAAGACTGATGTAAATAGCAAGTGAGTAATTTTCCATAGATCTTCTACCGTTTCTTTCACACTCCCTGCATGTCTAACCTTCCTTTCCATGATTTTGACCTGTAAGTGGGAAACTGTGCCAGAGGAGGTTTAGAATGGATATTAGGAAAAAATTCTTCACTGAAAGGGTTAGCAAGCTTTGGAACAGGCTGCCCAGGGAAGTGGTTGAGTCCCATCCCTGGAAGATATTTAAAAGACGAGTAGATGTGGCACTTAGGGATATGGTTTAGTGGCGGTCTTGGCAGTGTTAGGTTTACAGTTGGACTTGATGGTCTTAAAGGTCTTTTCCAACTGAAAGACTCTATGATTCTATGATTCCATGATTCTAATGCTGCATTGCTCCCAGTTGCTGACTTCTTGTCCCCAGGTTACACAATTTTCATGTTGCTATGCTATTCTGCCTAGGAAGGTGGAGCTGAGGACTTGTACAGGTGACCTGATTTGGCTACATACGGGTGTTTTCCCAGTTTACAAGGTTTCTGATAATTTTCCTCTTAAATGTCAGTGGGCATAGACCTTTTGTGTTCTGTTACAATTATCAAAGAAACAAGGAAACAAGAACACACTGAGGAAGAAAACACCTTCATTAAAATAGTGCAGTGTTTTCTTAGAAAAAAAAGCCAAACACAATGAAGTCAGAGCACCATCCTCAAACTTTCCATTATAAATTGTAATTAACTAGGAGTATTGCTATATCAGATTAGATCCTCTGCTTAGTGATGAAGACCCCATTTCGATGTCTACTGTATAAAAACAGAAGGACATTCATCTTAACTCAGCTACTTCTTTTCTGTCTCTCTGTTTACTTTCATTATGGCAGCAACTGAACTGAATCTGCAATTTACCAACACCTTGCTGTATATTAATTAGAAAAAAGTCAAGCAATTATTAAGAAATATACTTTACACAAATTATTTCTATGCCAAATAATGACAAGCACATATACTAGTGCTATGCCCTGTTCAAATAAGCCCACAAATAAACAGGATACAGAGATGAAAAATCTTTCCTACTTTTAGAGAACTACTAGTTTTCAAACCACAAAGTTCTCTTTTTCTTATAACCGGTTTCAACAGCAAATTGGAGAAAATCCAAATAATCTTTTTTTTTCAGCTTAAGTGTTTGCCTGCAAGCCAGCTTCCAGACGTCTTGGTCTATTTAGCTCTAAAGATAAAGATCAAAACAAAGCCATATGTTTTTAATATATTTTCCATTAATTGACACCCTTTCCAAAATATGAAAGTAACCAAAACACGTGTGTCTAGAGTCACTTGCTTCCACATAGTCACCTAAAGATCTGTTCAAGCCAGAAGCCATGTTAATGCTGTAGAGCTGTAATCATAGAATCATAGAATGTTTTGGGTTGGAAGGGACCCCTAGAGGTCATCTAGTCCAACCCCCCTGCAGTGAGCAGGGACACCGCTAACTAGATCAGGTTGCTCAGAGCCCCATCCAACCTGGCCTTGAATGTTCCCAGGGATGGGGCCTCCACTACCTCTCTGGGCAACCTGTTCCAGTGTTTCACCATCATCTGCTGAATCACAAGAATCTAGAAACAAAATTCTCCTGGACTGCGTGGTAACTCTCATATAGTTCTTGAAAAGAAAGTTACGTTCCTTATCAGGAATTCCACATCATCTTTCCAAACTTCATCATATGGTCCAGATAAGAAGTTACTAAAAGTGAAAGGGGGAGAATATGGGCTGGATTTTTACTCACCTGCCTTTGTTTCACAACTGGTGCCTGCAGTAAGGGGGATTCAAACACTATCAGTAGTAGTAGAGATTGGGAACTAGGGTTTACTCTTACTGAGAAAATAAGTATCTGGATTCTCTTCAGCTATTTTTCCATCCTGCCTACAGTCACATAGCTCCACCTTTATCTACAGCTGACTTCAGTCTGGTTTGCTAAGGCACCAAGGCTTATATGATGTTATTGCTTGCCTGTCAGCTGGTCATAACAACGTAGCCAATGAGTCCAGCATGGGCCCAGGAAGAAGATTAAGGGAGCAATGCATCTTTCATATGAGGAAAGCTGAAAGAGCTGGGACTGTTCAGCCTGGAGAAGGCTCAGGAATGTCTCATCAATGTGTATAAATACCTGATGACTGGGAATGAAGAGGGAGCTAGACTCTTCTCAGTAGTGCACACTGACAGGACAAGAGGCAATGAGCACAAATTAAAAACTGGAAATTCCATATGAACACAAGGAATGCTTTTTTTTTACCGTGAGTGTGATCAAATACAGGACCAGGCTGCCCAGAGAGATTGTGGAGCCTCCATCATTGGAGGCTTTCAAAACGAAACTGGCCACAACCCTGGGCAAACTGCTCTAGCTGACCCAGATTGAGGAGCAGGATTTGGACTGGATGATCTCAAAAGAACCCTTCCAATCTAAGCAATTCTGTGATTCTGTACTAATCCCTTGATCAATTTCAGCCACATTTGGTAGAAGAGTAGCTGTCTTGACATTTTAAATTCCTAAAACTCTTTGGAAATCAGTAAGTTACAAGGAGAGGGAGAATGAACATACGTTTTGCTGCTGCAGGAAAGACAAGTAGCACACTGTTCTCCCTCAGCAGCAACAGATGACTCCCTAAATGGGATACAGGTTAATTAGCATGGGTGTATTAGCCCTTACATAGCTTCAGACTGGCATCATAGGCACCTTTACTTGCCTGACTTGTGAGATTCTCCTGCCTTTACAAAACAGATCCTCTGTCCCATGCTGCAATAGTGGATATTAGAGGGATATGGATTAATGGAAGAGGAAGAAGCTCAGTGAGAAGACTCTGGAAGACACTGGAAGTGGAAAGGTAAAAGGTGGAAAAGCAGTGATGCAGCTGGCATGGGAGGAGCTGAGGTTACTTCAGGACATAACTTTGTGTAAAATCAGGCTTTACATGTTGTGCATCTAATAGGACAACTTGTTTGATGAACAGAGTTAGAGCTATTATAGCACTGAATGCTGTTTGTGTATCAAAACAGCACTCTTCTATGCACTGTAGAAGCAGAGCAGAGAGCATTACCATGATGCACTGCCCAGGATACTCCATCCTTCTTCTAAAAGAAGCAATTCATCCACATGGAGTACCATACTACAATAGCTATTCTTTTTTCAGACTGGTGCATTGCTACATAACACTGCCTCATGCTTCAGATAGTCTCTCTTCACACACAGATTTAGGAGTCAGTTTGCACTTGCCACTGATTCAGCAGCAGTAAGCACAGAAAGTTTGGAGAGAGAATGGACAGCCGCAGAGAGGAAAAGGTGAAAGGGTGAATGCCATTCAGCTGCCAGTTCAGGAAAGGGACATTTGAAAGCATCTGTTTTTACTTTGTTACTGTCTTTTTTCTTGTTATCTTCATATTATCATAATGTCATTAACCTTCACTTTGACTTGCTTTCCTGCAGTCAGAGTATTATATAGGAAAACAACATGGGAACCGGCTTAAACTTCAACTTACTGGACCTCAAGGTGTGTTTTGTTGGTGCAACAAAGCAATGGGTGGAGACAAAGATTTGAATGCTTCAGAACAGCTACTGAGTGATGAAGGTGAGTCTCAGAAACCTGACAGCAAAACCAGGCAGATTAGTTGGATTTAATAGCAGCTGAAAGGAACAGAAGTTACTGAGAATAAGATCTGTGAGGTAACACTACCTGGCCAGCACATCTAGATCATGAAGAAGTCTTTTTTATTAAGGTGCTATTTGAAAAAAGTTGTGCACCAGTAAACAGAGTTTGCACCTACCTACCTGCTACCATCCAAGGAAACAGCCTGTTCCAGCCTTCTGTATTAGCAAAACACATTATGAGCATGATTTCCCTTTGTCAGGATGTCAGAAATTGACTGATTACTTAATAACTTGAGGCAAGAAGGACAACTACAAAAAGCATACATCTCCTTAAGCATTTGTTGGAGATATACATTAAGGTTAAGGATGATGGTGGCTATTTGGAAGGATTTCTTCTGTATACAGAGCATATTTTCAGACAGTCAGGGCCTTGGCTGACTCTCCATGCCGATTCTGATGCTGGAACTAATTAATTTCCCAGCTTTACATTAGTCTGGGTCTTAATAGCATCCCAGTGTGTTAATAGGCTTTCTCTTGGCAGGGGGATTTCCAGGAATGCCTTTCTTTGAGTGTCTGCTAGAAGGGGACTATGTTTAAAGTGGGGAGTTGAACTTTACTTCAGTAGACTCATAATTGTTATCCACACATTGACATAATAGTAACATTGACAGCTGTTCAACCACAGTAAACAGAAGGAAAAAATCCATCAATAATAATGACCTACAAAATGGTCTAATGCTGAGGAGAAATACAACAATCCCATTTAAGCTGTTCTGAAAGAACTGGAAGGATTATTTTATGAAAAACAAAAATCTGAGTTTGTCTGTAGATACACAATCAAAAATGCTATCGTTTAAGCAAAATAAACTATTTTGATATTTATTTTTCTCTGGAGCAAATAAAGAGCTGAGAGACTGATTTTTTTTTACATTATATTTGGAAATATCTAAACATGTAGTTTTGGCTTTTAGAGTCCTTGCACAGTAGTTTGCCATTCCTGACTGGACATCTTCTGTTTTGTAATGTTTGCCTGAGCTTTATAGAAGTTGTATTTTGGGCAGCTGTCTGCGTTTTCCACTCTGGGATAGAAATTCAGTCTTCACACTGCCTCTCAGAATGAAGAAGAGTCATGAGACGCCCCCCGGCTCTTCAACATAGGGTCTCCTTGATGCACCAGAAGAGATCCTAGTCCGTAGAGGAGAAAGGGGACAAAACTTCCTATCTAACTCTAGAAAGTAGCTTTAATAGCCACAAAGTGAAGACTGTGTTTCTTGCCTGAGTCTTTGATGTACAGGTAATATCTGACATCTGTCTATAGACCTGCTTTTCCTCACTTTTTCAAAAGACTAACTACCATTTTATTTTAAACACACTCTGCACTAAATAGAATCAACTCCACTATTTCCAGATCAAATTATGGCAATGTAAAATGAGTGGAAAAGGTGAGAATACCCAGAGTATGTATACAACAGTCTAAAGAACATGGAATGACTGTGAGGAGGCTAAGAGTCTGACTTGTAATCAACAGATACCTTTTAAGGGGAGATGTTTCCTATATGCTCCAAAACAATCAAGGAGCACTAAGGTTCAAGCAATAATGTCTCCTTTAAAGCGGACCCTTCTCATTCCATATTTGTCATTTTATGTTTCTCATTGCACTTCCCTTGGAATACACTTTAGTCTCCAGAAAGGAAGGATTCTTTTTCTCTGAGACCACAGCCTCTCTACTGTGCTGACTGTGCAGTTGGCTAGCTCTGTTACCACTTGAGTGCCATAAAGGGACAACTAAACTGGAAGTGGAAATTACACTACCTTTGGCAATACTCAAGAAGGAGTCTTTCATATTATTAATCAGGTTTCTTAAGGCTTAGAAACAGCACTTGAATCACATCAAATATCTTTAAATTTTGTAATAAGAAAATGGTGAAACTATCTCCTTGATTTATATATGTATTTATTTTGGGACATAAAGGACAAATAGAAGATAAGAAGGCATAAACTGAATACAGAAAGGCGGGGCTCAGAAGGCCACTGTTAAAGGCTGCAGGAGAAAGCACAGCTGAATATAGCCAGTGTAAAGCAGGTCTTCATTACAGTGCAAGAATTTTTCATGGACACAGTTACAGATTATGAATTATATGCTTACATTTTTGCTGTAGTAAGTAATCAAAAGACAGCACTTTCCCAATAAAAATGGATAGTAATTTAAAATAATCTAATTAATATTACAGAGCTATAAGCAGGATTCAAGAAAATATGGTCTTTTGCGCCCATGCCATGAAAAAGAACACAGCTCAGCAAAATACTGTCATAGCATTTTCAAATACACACAAGCTCCAACAGTGTGTGAAGGCTGAATCTGCAATTATAGAATAAAAATATCAGATTTATTATGGAAAAGGTTGGGGTTTTTTTCTAGTTACTATAGCCAGGGTGGATTTGTGTATTTGCTTTTGCAGCATGGCTGGTAAAGGTTTAGAAATCTGATATTGATCGAAACATGATACTGTTTGTCCATAAAGCATATTATATGGATTTTGCAGTATTGTATATGGTTTCTACAAGCTATTTTTTCATTTTCTTTTACATTCTGCAGCATATATAGAGATTAATTCTGGCACTCACTGGGTAATATCGGCTCTCATGTGAAACACTTCAAACATCTTATAATAGATTGTATTAATGGGGCATTGTGAGCAGCCACCTCCTCCAGCTGCTTCAGGCCAGGACCTCTCCTACACAGCTGATGGAGCCCAGCCCGATGCCCCTCGGTCTCTGCTCAGGCTGAGGGACGTGACTGCTGCTTTCCCATTTGCAGGCTCAGCCAGAAGTGAAACTGAGCATGTGTCCCTGTGACACACACAGACACGTGGACATGCACACAGAGGACACGCGCTGCCACAGAGGAGGCGCAGCCTCCGGCCGCAGCCCCATAGAGGGCTCGCACAAACACAAGGGCGGACAGCCCGGCACCCTCCTCCTCCTGGGCTGGCAGAGGCAGAAGGTCGCTCGTGCAGCACACACGGGGCACTCTCCAGGTTCACAAGTACACACACGCTCTTGGATGCCCCAAGTACCAGCACAGCCCCTTTGCCTTCCCGGCACCCCTGCCCCAGGCCCGGGTCCCTGCCTGCCCCACGGCATGCACATCGGGTTTGGAGAGGATACAGACACTGGCTCCCCAGCAGCCGGCACCAGGGACACGGGCTATGGTCTGCAGTCCTGCTCCAGCTGCCAATGCTGAGCCCCTCACTTGCCTCACTCATGCTGGTGACCCCCAGCAGCTGGTTTTGGGAACACACACCGTTCCCACCCCATGGCTGGAGGTTAAAGACCCCCACTTGCTCCACCTGCTGGCACTGAATCACAGAATCACAGAATAATTTAGGTTGGAAAAGACCTTTAAGACCATCAAGTCCAACTGTAAACCTAACACTGCCAAGACCACCACAAAACCATGTCCCTAGGTGCCACATCTACAAGTCTTTTAAATACCTCCCAGGGATGGGGACACAACCACTTTCCTGAGCAGCCTGTTCCAATGCTTGCTAACCCTTTCAGTGAAGAATTTTTTCCTAATATCCGTTCTAAACCTCCCCTGGAACAACTTGAGGCCGTTTCTTCTCACACTATCACTTGTTACTTGGGAAAAGAGTCAGATACCCACCTCACTACAGCCTCCCCACTTGCTTCAGCACAGGCCAGGGGTGCCCAGACCCCCAGTCTGACTCCAGCAGCTGGCACCCACTCCTCTTCACACCGGCCCCCCAGCAGCTGGCACTGAGTGAGCAGCACTCACACACACAGGATAGAGAGTGAGATAACACAGACAGGTAGTTAAGAAAAGATTTAATGGGGAGTTAGCACAGACTGTGGCAATCAGGGTCAGGGCTCAGCCAGGCAAGAGTACTGACCAGCCATAGTTTACACGCGACCGGCCCCTTTTCTGTCTATTCCTCCTTCCATCCTCCCCTGCACATTGCCTCATCATTTTGCATGGTCCCACCAACTCCCCTCCAACCCCCTGGACTCTCAGGTCTACATCCTTATCAGTCACAAAGTCCTGTTTGCCTGCAGTTCCTTGATAGTTGTTCAGTTAGTGCAACTGACGAGGCTGGCTTCTTGTCTTTTTCTCCATTATGATTTGCCTGTAAGGTTTGTGTCTCCGAACTGCTTCCCCCTTTTCCTTAGTATCCCTTTTGACAAGGTCCTCCACCAGATAGTCTTACTGGAATAAACATTCCTACACTCCACATATCCTTACCAGTTAGCGCAACTGATCAGTTTCGGTTCTCATCGCTGCCTCCTTTATAATTTGTCGGTCAGGTTTGTGTCTCTCTATGTTCTTGTTTATGGCTTTCTCCTTTTCTTAATATCCCCTTTTGTGCTGAGAAAGTCCTTGACCAGACACCTTAAAGGAGCAGACACTCTCCTTCCACATATCCTTACAATTAGCACATAATTGAAAAATGTTATCACAACTGTCTTACAAAGGAATATGGAACAGAATATAGCAGAAAAAATGAAAAAAAACCTTCTTTATTTTACAGTTATACGAATAAAAAACAATCCCCATAGCTGTACTTGAAATAATATTAACAGTGTCAAACATGACAATCTTGACAGAATACATATCAATACCTTAAACCACAGAAATTGTATTACATATGCTCAGTAGCAATAGTATTGTGCAGGAATGAAGCTCTCTGTAAACGCTCTTCCTTTATTTTATTGACATTTAGAACAATTGTGCTTTTCCCTACACAAAGTAACAGTGCTCTTAAAAATAAATAATGTGCAATTTCAGAGCTATATCCTGAAATATGCTAATCTAGATCCCCATCTAAATCCTGGACATGTCTCTCCCAGGAAAGTCACCATAAGAGTGCTCAGCACTTTGCTAGATCAAACACTAAAAAAAAGTACTGAATCCATACATTTTTCTTCAAATTGCAGTCAGTTAGAGAAAAGGTGCTGACCTCAAGCACATGTTGATTATATCATTTAACAAAAGTCTTTATTACACATCAGATTGTGTAAACCAGCCAAGGTTTGAAAGGTTCAGTAGATCTTTGTATCTGGAGACTGGCTCAGAGCTGTGGGAGAGAGAACTGTCCCAAAGCTGAAAACTTAACAATCAAATATATTTATATATTATTTTTATGAAATATGAAAGACAGTCTGCCACAGAAACTTTCACATATATGTTAAACAATATACAATAAATTTATCTGAATGAAATCAAGTTGTTCAATGTAAAGCTGCCATAAGATTTGGAAAAATATACACTGTGCTGTCTTGATGTAGCTCCCAGTTCTTATTTTTAACATACATTTAGGAACCATAGCTGGCAATTAATATGACTGATATGAGAATAAATTTGAGGAACACTCAACTGATGAGCATTCCTCAGTTCCTCACCAGGGCAGATATCGTTACAATATTACAAATCCTTCTTCTTTTTATTCTATCTACTTTGTATTAGTTGTTGATAGTGTTGGATGATAAAAGTGATAAAGCCTGTTTATCTTCTATCAGGAATAGTGTGGCCAGCAGAAGCAGGGAAGTGATCATGCCCCTGTACTCAGCACTGGTGAGGCCACACCTCAAATACTGTGTTCAGTTTTGGGTCCCTCACTACAAGGAGGTTGAGGTGCTGGAACATATAAAGTGGAGAGTAACAAAGCCGGTGAAGGGTCTGGAGCACAAGTCTTATTGAGGAGCTGAGGGAACTGGGTTTGTTTAGCCTGGAGAAAAGGAGACTGAGGAGACACCTTATCACCCTCTACAACTACCTGACAGGAGGTTGTAGTGAGATGAGTGTTGGTCTCTTCTCCCAGGTAACAGGTGATGGGACGAGGGGAAATGGCCTCAAGTTGTGCCAGGGAAGGTTTAGATTGGATATTAGGAAAAATTTCTTCACAAAGTGTTGTTAGCAAGCATTGGAATGGGCTGCCCAAGGAAGTGGTCAAGTCCCCATCCCTGGAGGTATTTAAAAGATGGGTAGATGCAGTGCTTAGGGACATGGTTTAGTGGTGGGATGGCAGTGTTAGGTTAATGGTTGGACTTGATCTTAAAGGTCTTTTCCAACCTAAACGATTCTATGATTCTGATCTGTGCTGTAGGCAGCACAGGAGATGTGAAAGTATATAAACAACAGAAATCATCCAAGGCAGCTATGGAGACTTGAGCTGTCGACTGCTGCCCAGTGAAGGACCACAAGGTGAAATTAATTCCATGGTAAAGTCCCTATACAGCAGCTAAGCCTTTGGGTCTATGCCTCAGGTCACTTGTAGGGATAGAGAGTCACACAGCAGAAGTCACCTGTTTTGTTCATCATGGCCTGGGGTGCTTCAACAGAAATGCACAAAGAGCCCCAGGGCAATATAGAACAAGGAGGTATAAGGAGAAAGGTGAGAAAGGGTGTCTGCAATGAGACCATTGCTGCAGCTTCCCAGCAGTGAAAGGGATAACCACCAAGGTCATGTAACCTAAGAGGAAAAGCTCTGGGCATGTCCCACATCAGGTCACCCTAGAGTAACCAGTAACTGGTGGTCACAAACTACCTCAAAACAGACAATTTACAGCACAACAAACCACAAACCAGGGAGCCCCCTAAGCTTTGGGCTCCACATGGACACAGATTTTATACAAAAGCAATAGAGTAAAATGACTCCCAGTGCTTGTGAAAGCCTATATGGTCAAAGACTACCACTGCTACTTGCTCAGAGGATGGTTTGAAACCTACCACTCACTACATTACACTTCAGCTCAGGATAAAGCTGAGGCAGGTGAGACAGGACACAAGTTAGTGAGGGGTCCTATGCTTTTGGGAGGGAAACACACCTGGGTGCCAGTTTGAAAGGAGTGTGTTATGAGTGTGGATGATGGTAGAAAACCATGAGACCATGAGAAGTGGAAAGCCTGCAAGAGATGAAGTTAAGGCCCAGTTTTGAGAAGGTTGTCTTAGAAGTAGGTGCTCCTGTCACATCTTGTGCCAAAACAAGTCAGAGAAACCCTGCCCTGTATCACCCTGTTCTGTCAGATTTAGTGATGAGGTGAAAATTTGGACTCCATGGCTTGTATACTAAAGTTAACTTCACTCACAGAGAATCAAATGTGAAGCTTGCAAAACAGGCTCAGGCCAAATTTTCCTTCATCTGCTGACTTCTAAAGACACTTTCTCATCTATCTTCCTATTTATGTCTCATTGTTTTCACTTACTCAGTTACACAAATAACTTTTTATTTACTACTATAAGAATTAGAGTGTCTCTGTCTACTTTGCTTCCAGAGAAATAACCAGTTCCCTGAGGTGAAAAAAATCACCTGTCCATGAATATTTTAGTCTATTTGAATTCCCTTTTTGTTGATGACCTGACACTAGAGAGAAGAAGAGGATGTTTCCAGAAGAAAAGATAAAGGTAAACAGATGCTTCTTTGAGCCTCTGTGAGACTGGTACCTGTGATTTCTTTATCTCAACAGAAATTCTGCCAATGTGTATGAAATACATAAGATATATATGAGATACATGAGATATATTAGATCAACAGCAATAAAACCCTAACAAAAACAACAGGAATATGCCTACGTTTCATCAAGGAAATAACCTTGTCTTAAACTGCAAGTTTACACAGTATACATAAAACACCCCTGGCTTATCAACAACAAATTAAACACTTTCCAGTCTGTACTGATGTTTAGTTTCTCATGATGCCTTGGTTTCAGTGGTGAGGACCACAATCCACACCTTAGTGTAGGGCTGAAGTAAACTGTTCTGGGTAGGAGAGACTGGTAAATAAGGAAAGATGCTACTGTGTCTTATATATAGCAGAATGACTTTCTATTTCCCATGAACTTTTGGCAAAACTGTTTGCGAGGCAGAAATTCAGCTACTAAATTTGCATAATCACAGGCCTCTAGTCATGTATGATGAAATACAGGTGAACTTAAGAGGAAAAATGGGTAATAAATGGCACTTCCAGCTAGTAAATGTTTGTGAGTGTTCTGCTACATATGAAATTGCTAAAGCTAGTTCAAAATTCAATAGATACGCTGAATATCATATTTGGAGATGAGGACCTAATGTAGAGCTGAAAACATAACAAGAAAATAACCATACATGGTATCTGCATACCTCCTCTTTAGACTAGCCTGACATAAAAATGGTGGAACCATGGTGTTCTTCATTTACCTGCTCCATTAGCGCTAAAACATACCATATGGAGACAGGTTTTGTATCTTAGTATGTTCCATACTGTCACTCCACCCTCTCCTACCCTCCTGTAACTTCTTGTTCTCTTTTTTTGAAAGATGAAAGTGAAAGAATTCTTGGCTTTGTCGATAAACAAGACTGCTCAGAAAAATCACTGTGAGATAATGCAGCTCTGTGTTATTTCAGTTAATAACACATCAAAACATCAAGCTGATACAAAAGAGGTATATGAGAAAGAGGTATCATCCAACACCATTAGAAACTTAAGTTTTAAAAGAACTGTTTGATCTACAGGTCTTTTATTTTCCTTTTAATTGGCTGGGGTGTTTTTTTTCTCTTTAGGCGTGTTCCAATGTCACCTGAGTTCTTTTAGACTTTGTATCTAACTTTAAATCAGGAATAAAAATTGTGTGTGTGTATATACATATATTTGAATGTATGAAATAATTTCTTTAATCCTGCAGATTTTTCTGAATAATGAAATTCTGTATGCAAAGTCAGTAAATGGGCTTTGCTTTGAGATGCTTAATTCAAAAATTTAAATAACATTAAGAACATGTTCCGTTCAGCAGCAGACAAACGTCATACTAAATCTATACCATTTCTTCAAGGAAAGGAGAAAATGTGTATAAGAGTAATCTTTGGTACCAAAAATAAGGGCACCTTCTTGTATGTTTTCAAATCTAAACACAACAGAAAAACTTTGTTTTAAAAATGGATCAAAATGACCTCTGAGTGGTTCCATGTAGTGGGAATTGACAGCGGTAGCTAGAAAAACAATTGGGACCTTAAGGGTTGTGTGACAGCGAGATACAACACAATAACAATTGATAAAATATTTGATATTTCCCTCCACCCTCCCACCCTTACGAATTTTTCTCCTAAGACAATTCCATAAGATATATACTTTTAATTATTCATAACATCCTCAAAATCCTTTAAGGGCTCCAATACTCAAAAGCAACAAAACCCAACCAACAGCAATAAGAAAAACAGCAACAAAAGCTGAGGTTATAATACAAGATCAGAAACAGTCCTCTGACTGAAGGCATTTACTGATTTGTTTGATCTTATGGACTTCACTTTCTCTACTCGATTCCATTGTGATGTTTTCTGCCAAAGCCTGGTTTATTTGCTCAAGAAAATATTCCATCCACTGGGGATTTCTTCTGTGGGCTGTCTGACCACAGTGGCAAGTCAGCAGTAAGCAGGTTATAGTTTTATTCTTTAATTCATGATGAATGTGTCACTGGATCCTGTAAACACTACTGAGTATACATTCAAGCTTTGTTCTTAGTGAAAGTGGCACTTACTTGAACCCTTGCAGTCAAGATAGCTTAGTTATATAGCACTTTACAGGTATAATAGCTGGTTATGTACTTCTGATAATATTCCTTTTTCCGATGGCTTTGTGGGTACTAAACATATCCTCACTGGGATCCCATTGCCATTCCACAACATCTTTATGATGAAGTGTGTATTCTGTACTTCTTATTGTACTTTACATGTGCTTTATTGCTGTACGCATTTCCCTGTTGTTAATTTCAGTGCTCCTCTGTTATGTAATACATACAACGTTTTAAACTCTAATGGCATCCTATGAGGACTGGCATTAGAAAAGTACCGATACTTCAGATCATCATAATAATGATACTTGACAGGTTTTCCATGTAAATCCTTTGGGAATGGCCAAAATCCATACAGGTGAATTTCATCACAAAATCTGGTGGCAAGCGTATACATGAGGAGACCAGTGCTGGGTCGTTTAATGTGGACCTTGTTTGTCAGCCAATAGCTGCAAAGAAAGAAAAAGTACATTAAGAAAATCTCATTCAACTTCATGTGAAGAAATCCTGTGAACTTATTTTACCTATTATGCATTCATTTTACAGTATAGAAAAGAATAAGGTTCCTTCTCTCTAAACAGAGATCATAAATGATGACACTATTTTGGCACACCTTTATTCCATGTAGAAGAAAAGAGAGATCATATTTATCACAGTGCTGAAGAAAACCTGGCCAACTAAGGTTCTTAGTTCAGGTTTTAACCCTAACAAGAGTCATGATGCCTGCAAATGCTAGAAAACTGCAGTTAACCTCCTCAGCCAGGTCAGGGAACAGTCTCTTGATATAAACTTTCACCTCTTGAAGCATACAATTCACCTCATCAAGTCAGCCTTACACTGAATATTTGATTGGCCTAGTCATTACTTCACAGGTTCCTTGTCTAAACTGAAAGAAAATTGAAATAATAAACACAACACCTTAAGAATGTAACTTTCAGAAGTAAGTAGAAGTGCAGCTTTAATTACTTCACTTATGAATAAGTACATGAAGCTCTCTGTTTGCTAATGGCTGTCTCCAGAAAAGCAAAATCATACACTAGTAATTTTAGAAAGCTTTTGTTTTGTACTCAACATTACACAGGTCTGACTGAAGCTATGGAACAGTTTTCCTGAGCCAGTAACAACATGCCTGGTTGTGGGTTTAGAAGCTGCAGAGTTTTCAGAGAGGCAAATGGTGGGTAGGTAGGTGCACAAGTAACATGGGAACTGAACTGGATTCCAGCACATAGCGCATGTTGGTACCTTCACAATCTGCCACCAATATTGGTTTAGATCCCCAGTCTTCAAAAGTAAAACTTCGTTAAAATAGTGCCAGCTTATTACTGGTAAAACACTTCTCCCAAGCCTGAGTCAATGTAAAGTTTGTTAGCACTTTATAGGAGTTTTAAGGGGTATTTAAAAACTTGAACCTGGTCATTCTGCAAACAGCAGCCATGCACAGTTGTACTGGTCAAACTGTGGGAACAAATGGCTGCAAGTAAGGGTGGTAAGCAAGTCATTACATAATGCTCCCACACAAACCTGAATCATTGCATTTTATCACTCTGTTCTTTGTTAGTTGTAGTCTGTGAATTGTTTCTACCATAGCCTAGATAGGAGGCCAAGGGAGATAAGCCTCATCAGACCAGAGTTAGCCTTGTGCTGCAATAAAGTTGGAACTCTGAGTATACAACCAGATAGCTTTAATGCATTTAGCAGCGTAGCAGAAGGAACATTCCACCCACCACTATGGGACAGGATAGCAAAAATGATCAAAGCTTAAAGGGTCTTAAAAGCATCAGATGCTGTGCAACATTAAAAATAACCATCCCATTGAAACGGGCCTTTTCAGTTTCATTCTTTGCCAAAACCATAAGGCCTAAAGGCTGATGTCTTTGAATCAAAGATACATATGCATGTGAAAGACAATTTTTTTTGCATTGTACTCAGTTTCTTTTTTTGAAAGCTGAAGGACTCTGCAAGCAGAAAGCAGTTCTAGGCTGAGGGATTGATTCTCTGAAGCCAACGGAGGGAATGACTAACAATTTTGTTTGCCTGGAAAAAACAGCACGGTAAAAAGCATATTTAAGAAGCAAATGCAATGGGGAACAGTTACATGTACAAATGACAAACATACTGCATAACATTTTTGCATTGTTTTAATAAACCTGTGTTTACAGACAGAGGTTTCTGAGATAAGACACTAAGTAGTTTGCTTCCTACTCTGGGAAACTGCAACATTTTAAAACAAGAAAGCCAAAGGAGAGGCTCCAATTCTGAAAGATTTTTTTAAATGTTTGCCTATAGAAAAGTTTTTGAAGAAACAAATCTGACCACTGTTGGCACTTCATATCACAGATACAGCAAAAAAAGATTAAAAATGAAAGCTAACGATTTCATTTTTGTGGAAACTGGTATTTGTCTCTTCGAAAGTTGGTACCCACTCTAACCACATGCAGTCATCATGAGTGTCTCAAGTCAAAGAGCAATCAAACCTGATGCATCTGGTACTACATCACATGATGGCTATCATCCTAGCTGAATTTACCCTTCCAGGAATAGGATGTTCATGGCAGAGAATGAAATTAATAGTAAACAGGTGGATCTCAATATTTGAAAAGGACACTGCATCCTCTTACTTAAGAGTTTCTGTACAGGAATAAGTATGTAATGAAGGAACAAGATGTAGTAAAGAGCCTCTCACAAATTTAGAATACAAAAGCACATCTTTTCTTCTCATCATATTCAGGTGTAATACAACAGGGAAGTTTAACTGTTTGTTTTCTCTTAAAAATAAAAAATATATCCAAACTCTGTACTCAAAATATGGTACTCGCTGTACCTACTACCAAAATTTTGCAACTTGGGATCAATTCTACTTCAGATGAAAAAACCACAAGTAATGCAATGAATGAAACACTTAGAGGCATTCAGCGATTGACGCTGAAGCTTCCTGCAGATCATTTGATCTCTGCAAATCTCTGGCTCCCAACCTCTGCTTGAATTGATAAAATTGATTGTGTGGTGTAAGTAGTCCTTGTGATTTGGGTCCTGAAATATGTGTCATTTTCTTAGACATTCAAGTAGCTACTGTAATACCAAACTTGATTAAGGCTGATTTTTAGAGATTGACTGATGTAAATGCTTTAACCAATGAACATTTTTGTACCTGCTTTCAGTTTCCAGATATTTTTTATAGCTTTAGTTTTAAGCCTTTAATATACCCTTCTTATCTATTTAACTGGAATGAACTCATTTACTGTGTAACTGAGATTACAATGTGGGGGAACCAACTTACCACAGATCCAAAAGAGAATCCCTTGTTTCTCATAACTAATATCTAGAACTTCACCATGACCAATTCCTGATTTTCAGTCTGGACGGAGAAATGAGTTTAATTGACAAAGGAATAGGTGCGTCTTGCCACATTTGAAAATGGGAGTCTGCTATTTAAGCATCACTATTACGCCGGTAAGTGGAAGGCTGCAGCCACACAGTTCACCAATACACTTCTCCAGTCATTTGTTCGCTTGATAGCTGTGATGAAACAACTCCGTTGTGGGACCATGCTGTCAAACAGACTACTGAATTTATCAAAATGTGCCAACATGTAAACATACTTCATTTCTAATTAAACAGATCTCACTTCAAATTACTTTTAATTACATTGCTGATAGTTACTTAGTAAGACACTGGCAATATATCATGATTTTCAGCTTAATACTCAGAAGTTAAAAATAAACCTCCAGTGCTAAGCAAAAAACACAGCACCACTAAACAAAAAAACCCCGTGCAAGAATGTACATTGAACTATCTGAAATGAAAGGAAGGGCAGTTCAGTACTTAATTTAGACAGGTTTGTGTATTTGATTTTTATAATATTACAGTTAATAATTATCAGAATTGCAACAGTTAACTCAAAACAGCACAATAAACCATAAGATTAAAGGACACCCTCTTGATAGCAGGGGACTGCTAAAACTTGTGTCTTCCATGAAAAGAAGGTATTCTCAGGCAGGATCTGGTTCTTCTGTCTACGCCTTTCTGCTCCTACCCCTTTCTTCTGATATCATGCTGTCTATTTTCACCTCAGCAACTCATCCCAAATCCAAGTATCTCTGTCTCCAAAACCTTTTTACCTGCCTCAGACATACGTAGTAAGTCATGGCCACACACCTGTAGACCTTCTCTTTCATCCAATCCAATATGGATCTCTTTTCTACAATACAGTGCAGATCTCTTTTCTACAATCCTTTCTTTTTATGGGGCAAACACACTTCAAAGAGATTTCATGTGATTTTAAAGTCTGAACAGTGATCTCCTGCATGTTTCACTGTAACATATAAAAGTGAAAATAACCAAAGACATCTTTCAGTATTTATATTAAGACTGGAGAAAAGTATAGTCAATAATGGAATTGTGCCAGCATTATTTTAAAATTTTCTGATGCTTTAGGTATGAAGTAAATGTTTTTGCCTTCCTTCTTAATGGTGTTATCTTACCAAAACCGAGTTCTTGCATGTAGTTCCATACCATGAATAAAAGTCTTGTATGTTTTAATATTCTGTACGTAAAAATGTAATTTTTGGCAAAGACTCTTCTTCATCTTTACTAAGATAATAATAAAAACTAGGGTAAAGGAGAAAGACTTATTTGTTAGATAAAATAATTTCATTTTAAATTGACACATAGGTATAAAACCTAAACATCTCAGTAATGACTTTTACCAGAAACACAGGATCATTCAGGTTGGAAGGGATGACAGCAGATCTCTAGTCTAATCTCTTTCTCAGTGTAGGGTCCTTCAGCCACTGCTGACAGGGCCTGGTCTCCAGCCCAATCACCCCTGTAGTCCCCAGCTCAACTTGCTCCAGTTGGCCAGTACATTTTCTGTATTAGGGGGGCCCAAAATAGGGCACAGTGCTCCAGATGTGTTCTAACAAGTGCTAAGGAGAGGGGGACAATCACTTTCCTCACTTGACCAGCTGTGCTCCTGTCAATACAGCCCAAGATGATTTTGGCCCTTTGCTGCCAGGGAGCACTGATGGCTTGCGCTCTTCCTGCTGACAAGATGCCTGGGTTTCTTCCAGCAGAGCTGATCCCAGCCATTCAGTCAGGCCCCAGCCTGTACTGCTGCAAGGGTTACCCCTTCGCAGGTATGAGACTCCACATTTGTCCTTGCTGAATTTCGTAAGGCTCCTATGCATCCAGCCCAATCCTACAGCTGGACTTTGACCCATCTACCTGTCAAGTCATCCACCCATCCTAACCCGGATGCAATAATATTGTGGGACACAGTGCCAAAAGCCTTGTTACCACTGAGGTATATGACATCCAGTGCTCTCCCCTCATATACAAAATATAGGATATTTATAAAAAGCTAAGTCAGTAATCAGTTTAGCTGGTAAAATAAGTGCACAACTGTCTCCTCATGAAGAAAGTCCCTTTTAAAAGGGGGTTATCTTTGTTAGGTAAAATCACGTTCTTTTCTTTTTGGCACTGACAACAAATAACAAATTCTAATTGCTACTGTTAGAAGTGAAAAGATTTTTGACATTTTCTTGTGGAAGCTTATTTTCATACCACTATAAGCAAGCTAAAAATCATGACTTAGTAGTAAAATACTAGTTTCTTATTATGCAAGAGAAGAACTGGGTTTAAAACTATAATGAGCAGCCACCAGTAGTTCTCCATCAATTGAAAGTTGCACATACCATGGGTGGAAAGTAGAGGATAAGACTGAAAATACAAAATAAGCCTAACAGTTTGAGGAAAAAAAACCTCCCATGATACAATTTAACAAACAGGAAACCTAAGTTACGCAGAGAATTGCCTGCAAAGGCTGGCAAAAACTCTTAAGGTGGTACTTCTTCAGAAGTACATACGGAGGCTCTGGAACTGCTCATAAACTGCATACGAGTTAACAGCGCAAAATACTGATACCTTTATTGTAATGTGTTTGTAATTTGAGATATTTGCATGCCAATTCTTGCCATCCCAGGAGCTGCCAAAAGGCTTACCACTCCAAGTAAAGAAGCAGAAAAGCAGAAAAGCAGAAACTGGAAAACTTCTTTCTGCCAGGAACTTCCAGTCCTGTACTTGCTGCACCTCCGTCAGAATCAATGTGATTACACTGAAAATCAATGGGATTACATAAGAATTTAAGAATTTCTTTCTGTTGACGTCAACAAACTCTCAGTCTACTTGAGCTTTGGACTTCTAAATATAAATTTGAGTATACTTCTATTTTTTTTTTTAACATTTTGCTGTGTCTTTCAGTCCTCACAAACATTCATCTTTTTTTAACCTCAGCTAACCTCAAACTATTTAATTCAACCTTGCATGAAAGAAATTTGAAATAAAGTGAAACCAAACGAAAAAGAGAACGTGAGCAGAATACAATATGAAACACTCCTCCTTTGATCAGGAGTAACATTCTGGCAAAATGATTGCCCCCAGTCACTGGTACAACACTTCAAATTGTACCCAATTCTTTTGCCACTGGGCCCTGAAACAGTTACAATGCAGTACAAGTCACAAATCAGGTGTACTGTACATTGGTCTTAAGCCTTGTGTCAGCAGTAAATTGATAGGATTTGTAATGATCTGGAAAAATGAATGGAACCATGAAGGAAAGGAGTATGAGTGGAAAAAACTCCTTCTACAGCTGAAAACTGTAAACAAAGCAATTAAGGACATAAAAGTCTGCCCTGGTGAGTATGAGATACATCAATTTTTTACATCCATAATCACTCTTAAAAGATTGCTTTGACATATAAATTTGTCTTGGTGGTTTTGGAACTTCAATATTTTGACCTTTAAAAATACTGAACCTGCTTCTGCCATATCAAAATATCACCTATGGCTTAACCTATGTTCAAAACCACCAGACTTCCACCTATATCTAGCAAGACATCTTTACATTTATAAAAATGGAATGTACTGCTATCAGCATGATTGCATAAGAAATGTTAATTGAATAGCAGGAAGCTACCAGATAATGACTCCTTGCAGCTATTGACAAAAATTAAATTCAAATAAACACATAAAAACATAGACATCTGTTTTAAAAATAGTTAATGTTAAAATGATCTTTTGACAAGACTCTATTACAATGACTAATATATGCAACATTTGATGCTGATCATCATTACATTAAATGGATACTAGGGAATTCAAATGACAATTGTTTACTCTGCTAATGTGGAATAGATGACTTCTGACTAGATTAAAACATGAGATGTGCTTTCCCAAGGCTGTACTCAAAATGATATGTGTTGTCTCAGACAAGGAAAACCTGATATGATGGCCTACATTCAAATATCAGGTACTTTAGCATATTCAACATCTTCATTTGCTGTATCTACACATTGCATAGGATTTCTAAGCATAAATGAGAGCAGAATCTGGTTGAGTATATTTCAATGGATTTTTAAGTCCTTTCTCTAGACAGGACTGAATCTGAGGAAACATGCAGGGGACAGGAACCCTGAGCAGCTCTGAAAGATTATACACCAAGCTCTGTTCATCGAGTGGTAAGCTGATTTCCAAGTAAACCCACTCATACACACTTGCCTGTCACTGAAATTTTGTTTCTTCTACAGCCATTACATGGAGAAAATACTTTTTAAAAATAACTTTCTCAGAAACCTTATATGGTATTTTAAAATATCAGCATTAATAAGAAGGTAGGAAAAAAAGACTGTGAGAAAGACATTTCAGAGTTACTCAAGAGTGCCTGTGTCAGTGGGAGAAGCTAGAGGATGTATATTGTCTCGACTACACTCTCTCAAAAAATAATGTAGAACAGGACAAGACACAGGGAAAAGCAACATAGGTTATCAGAAGAATAAAGTAACTTCTGTACAAGGAGAGTGAACAGAGTAGCTTGAAAAAGAGACAGCTAAGCAAGGATATGGCAGAAAGCTCCAAAAGTATGTAGCATGTAAAGAAGGCAAATGGGGATAATAAACAGATGCAATTTTTCATAAAACACTCCACTGAACTCCAATGAACGTGATTCATTGCATCATGTTTTGGATGGCAACAGTCAACTGATTAAAAAGATACAAATTGTTAAAGTTCACACACACAGTGGTGCCGATGAAGCTCCTTCTCAAGGGTTTGCTAAGCTGCTGGCCATTGGAGCATGTATCACAGGGTAGATGCTTGACATTTCCTCTAACTTTTCTTCTAAGCCTCTGTGTTGGCACTTGGCACTGATAAGACCACAGGCTAGAGAGGGATCTACTTAAACAGCCATTGTAATGTTCTTAGACCTAGGACTTGCTTTCTCTAGAAGGTGTTAGCTAAAATAACTTCCTCAAATTCAGAAAGAATAAAGCCTTTTCTAGTGCTTTCATGTCTTCAGTGGGATTAATTGCATTAATGTGAACAAACCTTCAACTGTCCATCTCAGTTTATGTGAATGTATTAATTAAAAATGCATTACTCCTCCTTTTCTTACTGACATATGCCTTGGGCAGGAGGCTGCACGAGGAATCTAGAATGTGAAAATATTAAAGTGTGAACAATAACAGAGAGTGTGACAGCCAGCACACAAAAACTGCTGAGTGTTTGCGTAAGACCTGCTTTACAGTTTTCAATGTATTTTGAAATAGCATACACAAAATCCATTTCATTAAAAGGAACAATGCACTTTATGAAGAGCTGAAACACTCCCCAGATTTGTCATTTGCTTTTTAGCATACTTAATTCACTACCTTAATGTTAAGGGTTGCTTTTTGTTTAGGGGCTTTTTCCTTTACCTCTTCAAACCTTGCTTATAAAGCAGATTTCAAGGACCACTCGAGAGTTTCTACTCTGGTAGTCTTCCTTAGAAAGAGAAAGAAAAGACCAGTGATATCAACGGTGAACACAGTTACATACCTTGCACTGCTGCAGCTAAATGAGAGTATGGCCAGCAGGCTACCATTCACTGTTACTGCCATAGCAGATAATTTTAACCATTGTGAGCACCGTCTCTACTGGCTATGGCAAAACAGTTAAGAATACATTAAAAGCTAATTTTTACCTGCCTTAAATTAAAATGCTTCAGCTTCCCTGGTGTAGGAGACTATTCTGCTTTGCACCATTGCTCTAGCAGCATCTGCTCCCAAAGCAGCTTTAATCAACTTTTGGAAAATCATCTCAATAGGAAAAGTATCTGCTAAGGATAAATAAGTATCAAAATATAGCATAAAATTGCCCTTCTGTTGCCTATGAATTAAGAAATGCTTGCTGGAGTTAAGACCAGTTAAGCCTATGAACTCTTTTCTCATACATAAACAGACTTTGGTGTAACAACCGGAATCCTCCACAGCCATAAGGAACCTAGCCTATAAAATATTTGGAAGGATGGGTCAGTAAGGCCTATATATGAAGGAGAAAGCCTTCAGGACTAATTCATAGGATATGTTTAAGACTGGGAACATGTCTCAACTTCTGTTCTACTTCTGCACTATTTCCAAGCTACCAGAATACTTTTATTTGAACCCACACTAGCTCCTTCAGTTTTCCTCTAAGAAAAGAAATTATTGACCTATGTTTAGAAGGAAATCACAGGATGAACAAATCTGTTTAACCATTTGATAAAAGCATTCACTCAAAGGACATGACCCATGCTTCAATCCTCAATGAACCAGTGACAGCAGCTTTTTATGTTAAACCACTATTAGTTTCAAAATATAAAAAGCCCATATTGCAGAGTCCTTGATTCTTCCTTCATAAACAAGGGCTTTCAGAATTGCCCACATATTTTTTGATTTTAAAGTAGAAGCATTCCAGCACGACAGACAGATTACATCCCTTTCCCCAGAAAAGCACCCAGCAGACACAGTGTGTGATGGTAGAAAACATGGGCCTCAATCTGGTCAGATGGGGGAGGAGGCAAGTTTAAGCCTTTGCAGGTGCTACGTACCCTGTGCTGCAGGAGAGTGAGAGCCATCATGTCCCATCTTTTTAACTAACTTCTGGAAGAAAATAGCAGTGCATCTGTGTGAAAACTGATTTTTAAGAGGGACAGGGCCTCCTCAGAGCACACCTACCAAGACCAAGCTCTTCTTACAAGGCTGTAAGAAGGTCACGCTGACCACATCTCTGCCAAGCTTAGCTCTGAGGTACCTGGCACCCTGCTCACTGCTGTCATGACCAAGATATTCCAGAACATGAAGAGAAGTTAAACTGTATGACCAAAATTCTAAATTTTAGAAGAATTCCAGCTTGTTCCCTAAACACTTATGCCTGTATACAAAACTGCTTCTACAAAATGTATTTCAACTGAGGCCAGATCATTGTTTTCACTTATCCATGAAACTTTGGTAAATGCTCTTTTATTTCCACACTATTAGGAGGTACACTGTATCAGATACATATGGATATAAAGCCATTCAAAAGCTATTAGAGTAAGTACAGCAGGGACTCTTTGTCAAAAAGGAAAATCTCTAAAAGATGCCTTAAATTGTCAAAATGTCAAGGTTTCTATTAGAAACACCCTCCTTGTTTAAGAAGTTGAGTCTCACTTGGTTTGTTCCAGCAGCAGATAGTAAACCCACACAGAAGAGACTTCAAGCAACAAGAGTTACAAACCTTACAGAACAAAAGAAGAAATTAAAATTAAACTGAATTTAAGCAATAAACAATACATATTTATCACTATTCAAGACAACATGATCCAATTAATTCTGTAAATAATCCACAGAAACAGCTGGAATACTTATCTACTTATTTTTAAAAAGCAGTTGTAATTATCCTGAGAAAGACTGTATGTAGGAAAGAAAACAATGATTTAAAAACGAGTTCACTTTAGATTTCACTGATGAGAACAGTTGCCATGAGTGTAAATAGTAATAGTGTACTAACCGTTTCCAGAAGGTCTGTACTGAGCCAGACTGTAAAGTAATACCTTAAATTTCAATCTTTAGGCTAAGTGAAAGAACAGGAGTGCAGAGATACAGTGCCCAGGCCTGTACATCTTTCCTTTGCAATTTTGTTACACACAGCACTAAGAAATGTCTCCAAGTGCTTCTGTGAAAAGACAATCAATGGAGCTTCCAAAACAGGCTTCCAAAATGCTAAATGTGTCAAAGTAAGAACGTGATGTCTTTTTTCAAGACAGCCAAGGTGTGATAGAAATTGTTTTGCTTTCATTCCATAAGCAATACACTAATGATCAAACTGGCAACATAACTTATCTGGCAATTCATAGAGATACTGTCATTAGCATTATTTTGAAACTAGCTCAGTACTCTGACAGCAAAAAATAAAACTGTTTACTGCACTTCTAAATCTATTTTGTATGTGCATCTACAACCCTTTTGAAAATGCATGCCTGCCAATTTCCTTTAAGGGACAAAATCAGTGCTGGTCCACCCTTGTAGCTCTTTGTACAAGTAACTCTCAAGTTGCTAAACTGACTGACACACTGACATAACCATGTTCAAAAATAACTTGTTTAAAGATAAGAGACATGGGATTGCCCAGGAGATTACACACAAGGAAACTGATTTACTTTGAATTTGAGTGTTATTTACATGCTACTGGTCTGTCAGATGTTTTGAACTGACTTCAGTCTGAAAATGCTAGAGCAATTCACTTGCCAGAAGACATTTCTTGATAACATAGTTTAAACTCTTATGTGAGTATTCCTTGATATACAGAGAATGGCTCTCAAGTCAGACACTAACAGATGGATAAATACTTCAGCGTGAAACATTAAAAAAAGCTAAGTGAGTTTAAACACTTGCAAAGTAAAATTACAGAATATTGACCTGTATAAAAAATTTCATTAACATTTTCTGCCAAATCACACAGTCTCAGAATGCCTCATGCCAGGATCCATCCTTAAAATCAATCATAACTATGGAAGCGTAGAGCTAGGCTTGCTTTCTTTTTTTTGGGGTAGGGGAACTCTTCAGTCTTCACCATGTATTATGTTTACTTCTGCAACATAATCAATATTACAATGCAAGGTAGAAAATTGCTCTTTTAGAATTGTATCGGCTTTGCAATGCTCCACTTTTGTACCACCACTCAAAAGCAGAGTGGGCTGGGCAAGAGTATTTAAAATGTTCCCAAAGTTTCTTCCCTGGATTTTTGCTCTCCCTGGAGTCAGTGACTAGGGCTACATTAGCAAGCAGGGGGAGACCTTTAGAAGTTGCTCTGTAGGGTAAAACAGATGATGCTGAGTACAGGATTTCCATACCACACCCATCAGAGGTTTTTTTCACCACAGACTGAGTTGGGGTGTACTTGGTGAGCCACAAGAATGCTCCAATTTATTTCAATCTGAAAAATATGTGCTTAAGACCCTTTCATAACATAAAAAAAAAAACAGTAAAAGAGAATGATAAGGACATTTACTTAAAAAATGCCTTCCGATGCAAACTGAAAACACTAAGGTAAAGACACACAATGACACCAAATGACAACTATTGACTTAAAAGGTAACAGAAACAGTCTCAAAGGTATTTCCTCAAGACTAAAATTAGCATGTTTGAGCAATTCTTTGAGGTCTCTCACTAAAACTGGCCTAATGTCAAGGGAGATCAGGAGAAAAGGTGCAAACTCTTGCCTGCTAGCACAGGCTGGGTTTAGCACTCATCAGGAAAGAATAAATGCATGCCTGAAGTTAGCACAATAGCTAGACCTGACTTACCATTGTCATGTTTTGGTTGTCATTATGAAGACCAAAGTGATTTAAAAATCCAGAAAAAGAAGAAAAAGGAGCAATAGTGTAAATGCGTGTGCTTGTATGTGAGACAGTGAAAATAGCAGGTTTGATGCAGAATATCCTCTACGAAACAGCTACTTACTTTTCAGGGCAATGAAGACCAATATCAAAGCAATGGAACAAGGACATTTTAAATGTGTTGTGATAAAGATCATCTTAACTGAAGAATCAGGTTGGAAATAAAGATCACTAGAGAAGCTTGCAGAATTAACCTGTTTATAATGTAATGGTAATATTAACAGGCTGAACTCTATCTACTCCAAACGAGTTATTGGTAGAAGGATCATCGTGTCTATGTTTCCTCTATTCACTTCACCGTAACCACCTTCTCATAGCCTTACTGGGTAGGCTGCAATGCATGCACATCCTCTACTGTTGACATACTATTTTTAAGACCTACTTAACAAGTTATTTTGTGCATCTGAGAACCTGTATTAGAATTCCCCAGGTCCTAAGCGCTGGTCCATTTGACATTCTCTTAATAGCTACCAGAAGCCAAGGTCACTTTTGTTATTTATTTTCCATAGAACAGCTTTTTTTCCTGCTTATCATTGGTCTTCCAGATAATTTATTCATTGTAATCTGCAATTAGCCACACAATGTTTTTTCAAGAATGAGGGAAGATGCATCGTCTCTTACTTTCTTTTCGTGCTTTTCTCACAATGCAAGTCACATTTATGACAACTTTTAAAATAAACTGGCTGAGCAAACCTTTTTCTGACAGCTGTGGGAGACCTTCAGGCTGTGCTTAGCTGCTCAGCACTCTCACAGAAAACCCTGAATGAGGCTTTTCACAGCTCCTTTTCACTTCTTCCTTTCTCAAAGTGCTTAAGCTTCTGGTAAGTCACTTCAATCACTTATTCACTGACTTTTAAGCCACAGAAATGACTCACTGTCTCAGGTGGCATCATCAGAGCTCTACCTGCACTTGCTACTTCTCTACCAAGTCATGATCTCTGTACCTGCCCGCCACCAGTAGGTGTTCCCTTCTGCTCCAAGCACGCTGAGTTTGCCTAGACTGTTGCCTTCCTCCAACTCTCAAAACACCTCAGAAATACTTATCCCCTTGGGTAATTAGAAATATTCATTGTGATACATCACACTACAGGAGAGAAAGGGAGAGCAGAGGCTACTTATGTAGCTACTGAAAATCACAAAGAATATCCATAAACATGTATTTTTAAAGTCATTTAAGCCGTTAGGAAGCCATTTACACCAGAAAGACCGCTGAACCTTTGACAGTAAATGTGTTTAGTCTTCTGTTGCATAGCTACTTAAACACTTATCCTTGCTTCAGAGTCATGGAAGTCATCAGCTGACACTCATTCTAGCACAGTACATGCCTCTGCTGAAAAGTGCTGATCCCTCAGCTCATGCACAAACCCATTTTTAACAGTGAAATGTACCTTCATTTAAAAAAAAGAATTTATTAAGATATTTATTGATGTATAATTATAATGTATTAATTTTAAATAATATTTATGTTTATAAATTTATTTATTTATGTAGACAGGTATATAGCAAAGGTGCACTACAATATACCTAGAATACCTTTTACAGACTAAGAAAGCTAACAGATAAACTTCTGGAGTAAAGGTTTTCCTTTCTGGCAAATCAGCTCCTTCCTGAGGTCTGGAGGAAAGAGAGACATCTCTCAGCGAGGTGTTCCACGTCTACCTTACTTCTGTGACACACTTAGACAATAACACATTCCTGCAATACAGATAATGGAGCAAAATACAGAATTCTATAAATTATATAATGACAGAATCATTTGGGTTGGGAGGGACCTTTAAAGATCATCTAGGCCTACTCCCCCTGCTGTAGGCAGGGACATCTTTCACGGGATCAGGTTGATCAAAGACCCACCCAACCTGACCTTGAACACTTCCAGTGATGGAGCATCCACAACTTCTCCGGGCAACATGTTCCAGTGTCTCCTCACCCTCATCGTAAACATTGTTTTCCTTCTGTCTATATATAAATGTGCCTTCTTACAGTTCAAAACCATTGCCCCTTGTCCTGTCACTAGAGGCCTTAGTAAAAAGTCTCTCTGTATTGTTCTTTAAGTACTACATCCCTTTAAGCACTGAAAGGATCCAATAAGATCTCCCCAGAGCATTCTCCAGGCTGAATAACCCCAACTGTCTCAGACTGTCTTCATAGGAGAAGTGATCCACCCCTCTGATCATTTTTGTGGTCCTCCTCTGGACCCACTCCAACAGGTCCAGGTCTTTCTTGTACTGGAAACCCCAGAGCTGGATGCAGTATCCCAGATGGGGTCTCATGAGAATGGAGTAGAGGGGGAGAATTGCCTCCCTTGACCTACTGGTCTCACTTCTTTTTATGCAGCCCAGGATACAACTGGCTTTCTAGGCTGCAAGAGTATATTGCCAGCTCACATACAAAGATATGAAGATATGTTAATGTTTCCCTCAGGTTAGTAAATTCTGACCTGCTCAAAAAACCTGTTTGTTCCTTTTTTTCCCAATTTGTGGCCATAAACTACATTATAAATGAATGAACTACCTGCACACTTACAAGATAAAAGTCCATGTGTTGGTCTGTAAGTTCAAATGAAACTGGTTTTGATGACTATAGATAAAACCTGCATCAAGTAAATTATTTTTTATTATATATTGGTTAAAAGCTGCTGGCATTAATGATTTTTTTTTCCCCTTAAACTTCCAATAGTTAAGATGACCATTTTTTCATCTACTTTACTCTTGTGCCATGGAACTGTTTAAACACATGGAAATATTAAGGGCTAAGATAAAACCTTACAAAATTATGGAAAACACTTGAAGAGAGTGATCCTTAGGTGTAAAAATTGTGATCAAAAAGCATGTATATGAATTTATGAGGATTTGAAATGGAAGATGGGACATGTGTATAGATGATTCATAAACAGTCAAATCTAAGCTAGTACAGAACAAATGTCTGTAGCAAGGTGCAGTAGCAACGATGAGAAAAGAGCACAAAAGAAAAAGCATTTGATTAACTAGGAAAGAACATGGAACCGACAAGTTGAATACCAAACCCCAGCAACTATTTGCCATAAGCTGATAGTCCTCCTTTTTCCTTTGTTTTAGTCTTTCTGCATGAATTCACAGAAACTATTTTCCTACATGTACAGCTACAAAGCACAGATGGATGTTCCCATTCAAAACTTTTCAGTGACTTGTCAATATACTAATTTAGCGACTTTCTTCTTTCTTCTCCACTTTCTTCCTGCTCCAAATGCTAGCCCTATAAAGGCCAGGTTAGAGCAAAAGGTGTAATCTCAATTATATGGAAGTTCATAAGTAAATTGGTTTGTTTCATTAGGGCTTGGGTTTCATCCACATAATCTAACAGGAATCTTTCTTCATCACACCTTTTCATTAACACTATACCCTCTGTTACACAGGTATCTCCCAATTTCCTACAACACAACTGGAGAGAAATAGCTCGTTGGAACTTCATAAACAACTAGTCTGTGTATAAACTAGAAGACAGCTCACCTCAATCCTTTTTGTGCTCTGCAGGTTTGTGTGAAAGTCCAAGCTTTCACTACCTGGCTGCCTTTTATAACTAAGGGGGAAGGCGCAAAACACCCAGCAAAGCTTTTCTGAGCAAGACAGGAAGGACCTTCTATCATACAGTCTTACAGACTTACATAATAGCTAGTGATAATAGCAATAGTCCTCTGCCACTCATGACTGGAGACAGCAATACATTCAGAGAATTTGAGTTAATGCTAGTGCTCATGTCCAGTGAATATGCCAAGCATAATAGGAGAAAGGCACTGTGCTGCTTTGCCTACAGAGTTGTGCTAATGTGCTTCAATTAGAGCATGTCTCTGCTATTCTAGATGAACACAGGTCTTCAGACCAGTGACTTTAAAGAGTGCTGAACAGAGCAGTTCTCCTTTGTTGTTAAACATGTTAGGGAATACGTCAACACCTCTAAACTCATTGTAACTGTTAACCAAATCAGACTTCTATACAAATCTTTAGAGACTAAAGACTGGAGCACCACTAAGTCTCCATTCCCCCAACCATCTGTTCAACACAAGAAAACAATGCTTACAAAAGTTAAGCATACTGACAGTGCAAACAAGAAACTTCCGCAGGAAAAGCAGTGTTGGATTTCCATTCTGGAAAGCACACTGGGCCCACTCCTAACGAAACAGTTATCAAAGTAAGCAAAATAAAGCAACTGGATTTTAAGTAAATGGGACTAGAAATGTAAGTATGTTTTAGAGGGAGTCAATTGCTTTCTTTCCTCTCATATATATTGTAAATATTACTTATTTCCTTCTTCAAGAAGGGTATTGGCATTAGTTTGAATTAAAAAGAAGTGATGAAGCTGAGATATGAATGGGAAGAACACAAAAATCATCATCAGATTGGAGATGGCACAAGAGTATTTTATTGGTTTTAGAGAAAGAATTACCTTTGCCTTCAAAACTAATTTTCTGTTCAGTAAAATAAGACTACCTACCAAATGCTTTCACACACTGAAACACATGCAGATGTGAGGGAAATTAGGCAAAACAGTGAGTGAAAGTATGGTAAAGTGACAAGCAAAAGAAAACGTGTCATGTGTGGAAAAAAAACAGTATTTCCTAACAGCAAAATGACAACGTAATCATAAAAGACAGGTATTTTACCTCACTGAAATTTTCAGGGGGTTAGGACACTTATAGCCTAAGCTTATATTTTGACTCACAATCACACTGTGTCTGTTTTTGAAGCAGAGCTCCATTCCCCAATGAAGGAAAAAGTTCTGCCCTGAGTGGTAACCACTGCTGTAAAATCTTCCTTTCATCTCCACACATCTTCTGGGGCTCCCTTCCCATTCTGGGGTGGCACAAGAGACAGCACCGCTGCTTTCTGCTGCTGGCACATTTCACTGTGGGTTGCTCCAGATGAACTGTGATGGCAGGCTAGCTCCTAGGCAGAAGTTTGGTCTGTGGCATCAGCAGGGTTGATACCAGAGGTCAGCCTCCAGCTGAAGGGCAAAGACACAAGCTCACACTGAGATCTCTCCTATTGCTGGAGCTAAAACTGAGAAATCAGAATCCAAGTGCGCGTCTGATTTCACCTGGCCCACAGGGGCAATTTTAACAGGCAGAGATTGGGCAGACTGATAAAGAGCAGCCTGCTTTCCACCAGCCATATTCCCTTCCTGAAAGAGCCTTTATTGTATGTTTCCGAGTAGCTATTCAAGCCTCAGAAAGGATATTGAAGCAGTTTCTTGGCAGGAAACTGTGATAATGGCTTGGGTCAGCAAAGATCCTGCAGCCTAGAAATTAATTTGACTCATGTCCTGCACAATAATGACAAATCCTCTAATAAATGCAAAATGCTAATTTTCCTATTGCATGACTAGTAGATATCTATTAGATGATTGCAATTACACAGATCATATTTCAGCTACGAGAGAATTTAAGCACTTTTGAATTTTAGTTTCAACTGAAATACACATAACCATGTCATTGAAATAATATATAATAAAACATAACCACATGTTCATGTTAATCTTGAACTTACTTGCTTTGTCAAACTGTGCCTTGGGGTGTTGACTTTTTCTGAGGAATGGTGAGGGCATCACAAAATGTTCATTAAAAATGACCACATGCAATGCTATCTCCCATGTCAAACATGGAGAAATGGAGTGCAAAAGGAATTTGGTTTCTAACAATACAAGAGTGGGACTGATTGGATAAGACTCTTGAACCACACAGCCAATGCTTCTTTGAGGGAGCCATGTCAAATTAAGAACAGGGAAAAATCTTTTGTTTGAACAAAGATGACAATTCAGCTAAAGGCTAGTAAGGGAAAATGAACAATGTAGACTTACTGTGAAGCTATAATAATTATAATGTGCAGCAGACTGACTGGTGGACATTGCTAAGTGCTTTGAAACTCACAGCTAACTTAGGTTTAAATTTATAATATACGTATTTCAAAACCCCATGGAATTCTTAATATTTTATGAGAGCATTACTACAACTTAAAATTGATTAGCATTTTTAGCATATGAAAATTGCAACAGAATGTTATAGTGGTGTAACTGACGTTAATAACTTGCACTAATTCTAGCTTTCACCATTTGATCTAGTCTTTCCTACTGATGTGAATATCTGTTCTTATACTAATGCCCAGTAAATATTTCCGTAACAGAAAAAATCCCAACTAACTAATTTTCTCTCTTTTCAAAGCAATGTAAATGCTGTCAAACATGAGAAATAAGAATAAAACTTGTGTCCACTATGTATATTAAGGAGTTAGGAACACAATAATGAAAGAACCTACTTGATTTATTAAATTCCGTCTTTGTCACTTCAGAAAACCCTGGAATAATTTAAGTGTTCCCCAGAACATCTATTCCACAGGTCTGTATTCTTGAGAGACCATTTTCTAACACTTTATATCAACTGTTAAATCTACCTTAAAAAAGATAAAAAGACACAACTATGGGACATTCTTCTTTCTGCTGTGGAATATTATATTCTGTGTCCCTGCAATAGAGGGAAATTTATAAAAATGGTCCCGGGATGAGGACTATGTTCTGTACCATGGAGCATTTCATTAATGGCACTGATACTGAAACTGATGTTGAAAAATGTAGACTGTGAACTTAATATGTTCAGTATGCTCTTTGCTCACTGGACTGATAAACAGGTTAAAACTGCTTTGAGCTTGTGCCCAACTCCCCTTGAAGGCTGAAGTCAATAATGTCTAACATCAGTTCCAGTTATATAAAGTAAACCAACATGTTTAATGATATGTTACTTGTTAGACTAACTTCAATTATACAGAAGAAAATCTGACTTCTTTTGATTTAATCAATAGAGTCTGAAGTCTCCTTTTTAGAGACTGTTATATAAAAAATCCATTACAAGACCTTAAATTTGATCAATGCAATGAACCCAAGCAGATTAGTCAGATATTAAAGTTACTGATTTTACCATAATAAATCACACAGCTGTCACTGAATTAACTAACCAGAAGAGCCAGGCTTCATGCAAATAAAAGTAAACTACTTCAGTAAAATAAGGAGGCAGAAGTTACTCTTTAGGATCAAGATCCCACAAAACCTTTAAAAAGTTAAAAAGCATTCACTGAAGCATGTGCAAGCATGTGTTGAAGAATGTGATTGAACAGAAACAGTTTGCTGCATCACAACTTGCAGAGCTCAAAAGTTTGAGATTGCCTTACACAGTCTAGTAAATATGAAAAGCACAGTTAAACAATGCACCAGAGTCCGTACTCTGCCACACCAAAGGACCAGCACATTTAAAGAACAACTGTTGCTCACTTTTCACATCCAGTTAAGCTCTAGCTTCACTGAAAACAATGCTAACCAAAATGCCAATTAGCAGCAATGAGATGTTACTGGAGTTCTGCCAAGGCCACCAACTGGTTTCACAAGGACATGCAATAGACCAAGAACAAACTGTTTTCAGTCACTGCTACACTTGGTCAGAAACAAATACATGATATCTATGTGAAAGGCTGCAGAATCCACTACTGATTTTACAAGCAATATCTTCCCAACAGAAATTCCTGTGGTTTTCAAGAAAGGAGATTAACGGATGTTTTTCCTCCAGAAAGATTTCCTGTCTTTAGCTTGCCTTCCTCCAAGATTTGCTGATACAACAGCCTTCTGCATCAGTTTCTCTTTTCTACTACATGTTTCAGACAGGAGTATAGAGAAATATGACAAAAGACTTTGTAGCATTTGCCAAAAAAATTGAGATGTGTCCTCTCTATTGTGTAACTCGTTTTATGTTCTTTCTGTGGGTTTCTTGCACTTTAAAATGTATCAGTAGAGGCATCCAGCAGGTAGGTGTCTACTATTATTACTGCTGTTATAAAATCAGATAAAGAAAAAAAGGAATTATGACGACCCTGAAACAAATCAGCTAGCCAGTTCACTAAACTGTAAGATTACAATAAAAAAGAAAGATTAAAAAAAAAAAAGAAAAAAGGCTGTGTAAATGCCTTTTAAAAAACCTCTTTTAAAAGGAAAGGAAAAACCTGTTGCTTCCTTGATTAAAGCCTTTAAGCAACAACTGAACTGTCTTACTCTTACTTATTTACTATTACGCTAAAAGTCATGGTATACTGCCAGTGGCTTTACTAAGTTACCATCAGCCGTGTAATTAACAGTAATTTTAAGCGAGATCTTCAGCCTGAATTCAAACTACTCAACTTCAAGTCATCGATGTTATAGAAATGAAGTGTGTTTACACATTGGCACATTTCCCAGATAAGTCATGCCCGGAACTTGCTTTGCATATTACAAACAAGTTTATAGAAATTGAAAACAAAAAGACAAATTTCCTCTTCTCTTTCACCTCTGTTTCATAGGATGATCATTGTACCAACATAGCAACAATGGCTTAGCAATTTCATGAGTTAAACCCAGATCTCAGCCAAATTTTGCACTCCACAACAGCCTTTATGCATTACCCTTGTCAGTGAGAAGCCTACTGCTCTCTACATGGATTCAGTAGGAAAAGGACAGATGTTCGCTACTAACAACGTCAGAGTTGAGATTTCCAGATGCATCAGCCAAATCTTCCTCTACCCGTATCCTCTCAAACCTGGCCTTCTCCATCGCCAGAATTCATTTGGTTCATCTTCTAATTGACTCCACAGCCAGCCAGCATCATCTCTATGGATATGCTCCCACTGTGAAATGTCCCTGGGGACTCTGAGAAACCCACAAACTACAGCAAATTGACTCCTCTATGAAAATGCATGACAAATCCCTTGCAGGGAGCAGAAATCCCAATTTCCATCACTTGTCTACAGGTCAAGCCCTGTGTGTTGTTTCTAGTGCCAGCTTACATCAATCCCCTACAGCCGGCCACACTGCACTATCTCCTTGGTACACAGTCGCTGCAGCACAGCCCCACAGCTATGCTGTGACGCTTCTCATCTGGTGCAGGCATACGTACCTCACGGAGTACGTACACGCCGCAGCACTGAGGGAGGGGTTCCCTCCTTGATGTTGTCTTTATCAACCCTCAGGGTTTCACTTTCGTGATTTTAAAATGAAGGATAAAAAGAAACACTGAGATTATTTTCTGCAAGCTTCTTGTCACTGAAAGCTACATTCTGCAGTCTACTGTCTCTCTTGCACCTTCTCCTATACTCTGTGCCTTACAGACTACAGGTGAGAAAAGCCTCATCTGGAAAGTTCATGCCAAACACGAACCTTTCAGTATGCAAAGCCCACAGATGGATTTTGTATTGTAGGAGCAGTCTGGAACAAACAGGATACTACCCTCTTAGCCCTCCTGTATGTTACGTTTCATCTGAAGCTAAAGATTTTGATACAAGCATAAGCTGTGCCACCTGTTGGTTTCAGTATGACTCTAATACACCCACTACTTCCTCTCTGCCAACACTTCTGGTGAGTGTGCCCACATTTATACTGAAATAGAAAAAAATAAGAATAAAAAAAACCCTCGTGAGCCTCCAAAATGTTCTGAAACCAGCAGTTGCACTTGCTCTTGGTACAGTCTTATCCCAGATCCTTTCACAGGTCTTCTTTGTTTGCAAGTTGTAAGAGGAAATGATTACTCTTTCTGGTTGGAAATTCCCCTGTATCACACTGCTAGCCAATAAACTACAAATAAGTTTAAAATGAAAGGCAAGTTCTTGCAGTTACTTTCTCTAAGTCATTTTTCTTTGACTACTTCATTAAATATGTGTTTCAAAAATGCAAATGACAACTCTTGTTCCCACTAAATACAGAAAGGAAAAGGTATTAAGTTGTCTCCACAGTGCTCATGAGGCATAGCAGCTGTTATTTCAATACAAAAATATTTTTTTAAAAAAAGGTAGGAATAAAAGTAATGATTTTTTATATTTTAGAAGTAGTGGTTATTTTCTTAGTTTTTCCTCTGGCCCGTTAATTCACTTGTTGAAGACTGAAGGACAAATTCAAGAAAAGCCTTCAGTACAGCAACCTTATCCTATTAAACTCATGATGTGAATCCATACACAATGTTCATCTCCCATACATGTATAGACATGTCCTTACGTCTACACATGAGCATAAGGACAGCAGAACACCTAAGAACAGGATTCACAGGAATATCCTCTGAAAGAGGATGTATAAGACAGCATGCACAGCAGGGCAGAGACTTCAGTCCAGGCTGGGAAGGAAATGAGGACTGGTGAGAGATTTACATCTCATTCCATCCAAAACACAAGCACCTAGCAGGATCTAACTCAACTATGGTGCACCTTCTGACACCAAAGAAGCAGAATCCAGACCCATCACCTGATGAATCTTTTTTTTTTTTTTTTTCAAAACACATTCTACGCTTAAAAAGCTACCATGCATGATAGAGGTGACATAACCATGTGGCCGCTTTACCTCCCAAGTGTCTGAAATACAGCAATGCTCACCCTTTTTCTCACTTTCTAATTCAGTCTCTTATTTCTTTGATGCAAAGTGGAAAAAGCTGGAAGGCTTACTGTCGTGGTTTAACCCTGGCTGGCAACTCAGCACCATGTAGCCGCTCGCTCACTCCCCCCACAGTGGGATGAGGGAGAGACTCAGAAGAGTAAAAGTGAGAAAACCCATGGGCTGGGATAAAGACAGTTTAACAGGTAAAGCAAAAGCCATGCATGCAAGGAATTCATTCACTGCTTCCCACGGGCAGGCAGGTGCTCAGCCATCTCCAGGACAGCAGGGCTCCATCATGCGTAACGGTTACCTGGGAAGACTCACCCAAATGTCCCCCCCTTCCTCCTTCCCCCCCGCGACGAGCAGGACGCATGGCTGGAATAGCCCTTTGGCCAGTTTGCATCAGCTGTTCTGGCTGTGCCCCCTCCCAGCTTCTTGCGCCCCTGGCAGAGCTGAGAAGTCCCTGACTGGTGTAAGCATTGCTCAGCAACAACTACAACATCAGTGGTTTAGAAACATTCTTCTCATACTAAATCCAAAACACAGCACTATACCAGCTACTAAGAAGAAAATCTACTCTATCCCAGCTGAAACCAGGACACTTCCATTACTCTCTGGAAAGCCCATACTTGGCTGATATAGCAAATACAGAAATTCCTTCCCTCATGTGATGGGTTGACCCTGGCCAGCAGCCAAGCACCCACACAGCTGCTCTCTTGCTCCCTGCTCCCTCCTTGGTGGGACAAGGGAGAAATCGGGAAGAGCAAAAGCAAGAAAACTCATAGATCAAGATAAATACACCTTACAGTGTGAACGAAAGAGGGGGAAAAAAGGCAATCGCTTACCACCACCCACAAGAAGACTGAGGCCCACCTCGTCTCTCAGCAACGACCGCTTTGGAAGACAACCCCCTTGCTTCTTCTGCTACTGGAATTGTATTGCTTGCTGAGCATGACACTATATGGTATGACATTTCCCTTTGGTCAGTTCAGGTCAGCTGTCCTGGCTGTGTCCCTTCCCAGCTTTTTGCCCAATAGCGTATGAAGTGATAGCTATGTTTGCTTATTTCCACATTACCTCAGTAATTAACTAAGCATTTGAAGAAATGTTACTGGCTGGATGCTCAGTACAACTGCTCCTCATCACAGAAGTTCAGTAAGGTCAAAGCGAAATGTACACATCTTTGAAAACTCTTGGTAGGCATTACAATAAGAAAAAAAAATAGCAACAGAATTGTTCTTATTAATTTTCCTTAAAAAAAAAAAAAAAAAAAAAAAAGGGAAATTCCCCACCCTCCCCTTCCAAAAAAACTTTAAGTTTTGCTTATAAACTGCACTTTAAAAAAAGAAGAAAAACTGGTAGAACATGCCAAACTCTGTACTTTACTCCTCGAAGACAGACTATAAAAACTTTCAGGTTTGCTTCTCAGCTGCATAGCTACAATTTTTGTTACAGTAGTACGATATGGCCAAATGATAGTTAATTAGTTTTGCACAATTTTATAGTTTTCAGAAACACAGAAAGGATCGGATTTTATGCAAGTGAGGATAAAATAAAAAAACCACCTAAAACTGAAAAAAATAATAATACGTAGCAAAATAGTTTTAAAAATAAATAGAAATGTGCAAATACACTGTATGAATAAACTATGTGTTATTTATTTCCTGCTTAGCTGCTAAGCCATTAGCATTAGGTACCATGCTGTTGCTCATGCTAGATAAGCTAAGCAGCAAAACTTGAAAATAGGAAATTTCATTACTATTTTTCATATGACCAATTCTGTTGCTCTCCTCTAGTAAAAGGTTGCATTTAACAAGTCTTAAGTATGTAAGTTGCTGATAATAATAAAAAAACCAAAACAACCCCCCCCCCAAAAAAAACCCAAAAAACCTCACAGAATTTTATTATCACAAAGTCCTTCAAAATCAGAGTAACGGTTCTTTCCCCACAGTCATGACTGGGCTTTTCATGGCCTGCTTTGCAGTATGGAACAGACAATGAAAAATATAAAGAACAGACGGTTTAGAGCACATTATTTTGCCCTTGTGTCTCCTCTACTTTACCTGTGTTTGCCCCCACTGAAAAAGCTCCCCTTTCTCTCAAAAAGCAACATACCTCTTGACAGATCTTGCTAAATTTTCCCAAAACACAATAAAATACGAAACCTCATGCAAAGGAAATAAAAGCTCATCCTGAGAAACTCTGAACCGGGTAAGGAGGCACCGTCACAGGGTGCACGGGCCCTGCAGCCCTGGTATTTAGCTGCTGGGCTGAAAGATCAACGCCGGAGTGTCTCCACTTCAGGAACGGGAGCATGACCTTCTGCTCTCCTATTAGCCAGGTTCCTGGGATCGGAAGAACAGCTTCACACAATAGATGAAGTTCTGAAAATCCAAACCGACAGGCATCCTATTTGTTTGTATAACTTATCAAAGCCAGCTCTGCTGATGCGTTATGCCAGGGAACAAGTGTATTGTAATATAGAACTAAGATCCACATATATGAAAAAAGGAATTGTACTGTACTGAAAAGGAAACGTGAATTTTTGTCCTAACATTTTGAATATTTATATGACATGATGCAAAAGACACAGTCATTTTATATAAAATATAGCATTGTATTTTTAGCTTAATGGCCTTTTTTTAATCTTTTGTTTTCTGCAGTTATTATTTATTCAGCCATGTACTCGAAAATGTCTTAAGAGATATGTTTTATGAGTAGAGGAAAAAATGTAAAGTCTGTTAGCAGTAAGAAAAGAAACATTAGTGTTTACAATATAGATTGTTCCCAGCAATTGTTTCTTTATTAGCACAGAGCTGCTGGAGAACTATTTGATTTCTGTATGTTTGAGTTTCTCAAAGTATTTTTTCTGCAATTCCCACAGCAAAAGACTCTGGAGCCATAGTGAAGTTGTGTAAAAGGTCACTACATTCAAACAGCAGCTGTTTGCTTTCACTAATAAAGGAAAAGACTGAACTGAAAAGTGGCCATAAATAGGCACAGCATACTCTTTACTCAGGCAAAACAGAGATTTGAGTGGGAATGCTGCCATGTTTAATGCAGGATCAACTCTAATACTGCTCTTTCACAGGCAGAAAGAAGGAAATAAGTAAGCACAGGCAAATCCCACAGGATGTCCACGCGATTGTTCCATACCCAAAAGATGGAAAGGAATCTTACATGAAGTAACTTCAGCGATATTGCTGCTGAGTGACTAATAGTTCATGGGATGGCTCCAGTAGGAAAAAAAGCCAAGAAAACATTCTTACATATGACGATGAGTGTGAGAACTTTGTATTGTGGAGTTGGGAGAGGAAACATGAGAAAAGACTTCTCAGAAACCTACTGTACTGCTTGGTGGGGTGGTGGGGGTGGTGTTGTTCTGCTTTTTCAACAGATGTCTTCAGATATTTGCCAGCAGAAGCAGGAGAAGAACAGCTGTGCAAGGCTCTGGAAGTTAACTCCGACCTACACCTACTGTACCAACAACATTCTTAGTCTCAGAAGCCCTCTCTAACTCCCTCTAGGGAACCGCAAGGCAGGATCCATAGCAGAAAGCGTCTGCTGATCCTACTTTCAGGTTTGGTTGTCTGCCACCATTGAAGTAAACAAGATCTGGACTCTAATCCCAGCAGGCTCAGTTCCTGTTTCCCTACTGTTTAATGCAGATTCCATTAGAGCTCTGCTACTGGGAGCAGACTCTAAACAGACACTGTCCACACCTCAAAAGAGTATCATCTCACTTGGAAAATCCTAGTCAAAGAGTTCAGCATTAAATCTCAAGCATATTAGTAAATCAAAGTTTCTGAAATTTGTTGTTAAATTAAAAACAAAAAAAAGTTGTGTGGTTTGCTCATTATAATTACTTTATAATTAACCTTCCCAGCAGTGGTGTTAGAGAGCAAATAAATCCTTTTAATCAGTTAAGCTCCTCATTTATGGATTCTAGTTCCATCTTGAACTCCGTTACATATTGATTACCTCAATTATTTTGTCAATATTGTGTGCACAATTACATTAAAAGTTCCATAAAACAGCTTTTAGAAACACTTTGTGAAAAAATCATGGAACTTCCCCCAAATCACTTTCCAAATCCAATATTCTAACTTCAAATACAAACTCGTTGATTTAAGAAATACAAAAGCAGAGAAAATAAATTATCATTTGATCTAAATCTACTGAACTAAAAAATCTGAATCCAACAGCCATTTAAGATATGCTACTGATTAAAAAAGTAGTTACCATGTTGGACTTAGAATTTACATAATCAATTCTCAAAACTTCGAATTCCTCAGATTTTAGAGGAGTGGCCATCACTCACAGAAGTTTAATAAGGCATGAAACAAAAAAGCAATTTATTTTTCAAACACCACATTACCTTTGTTATGACCCAAAAAATGCACAAATGGACAGGAAAAAATGAAAGTTTTTCAAAATTATCTCGGAATGCAGTCATTATTCTACTGTCTGATCAAGAGCAACTCCCAAATACTATGTGCTGCTCAAAGTTTCTTTCATTAAAAAAGAAGGAAAAATAGGAGAATTTCAGTGGTGTATGTGATTGCAGAAAACCGCCCTGTTATTAAGTAAAACAGTAGATAAAAATACAGAATTTGGCCTCACTAGATCAGAACAGAAGTCTAAGAAAGCTAAAGTTCTGTCTTCAGAAACTGCCTGTGCCTTATACTTTAAAGGCTGATGAATGAAAAGCCTAATTTTCCTGAACAATTTGGCAGTGTGATACAGACAAAAATGAATAGAGACAATAATTTCCAAAGCTCGTGCCCATCAGCCTGCACCCTTCAGCATTACATGTCTCTAATAGTACTTAATTTGTCAGGTTGGAATTACAAACTTTACTTTATTGATGATTAGTTACTAAATTATTTAGCCCACAATACACTGTATTTCCATATTTTAAATAAAACTTTAGGTACATTAAATCAAAGAACTCTTGATATCAATTTAAATTTACACTGGGAATTTATTTATTCTTCCAAAAAAGGGAAGACTTTACCATTGTAACTTCTCTGCCATCTTCTCTTTTTAGACAGTTTTCAGGCCTTTATCAGTGTTTTATATTTTTAGATTATGAAGACCTGTAGTTGCAATATATTACATCAAAGTTTCAAATAAAAGCCTCTTTTCAACCAGCTGAAAGATATGGATATGGCATAGCCCTGTGGTATACCACATCCATAGGTGTATCTGTGGTATAGGTCTGGTATAGGTCAATTATGTGTGCATAAGTCTTCTGAAACAGCTTAATGGACTCTTTTAGCTTATTAATCATAAAATTGCACCTTTTATTTGTCTCTGTAAGAATATGCTTTCAGGTTGAAGAACAGTTCTTCAATAGACCCTCCTAGTACTAAGTCTTTGGCATGGTCTAACAAAGACCTCACTGTGTTTAAGTCATTACAAATTTGGGAGGGTTTCAAGATATAAATGCAATGTAAGACCCACACTGACTCTTGACTCATTTTCTTATCATTGAAGTCTAATTTAAAATGGCCCTAATTACCGTCATATAAATTACTATTTAGTGCAATATATGCACACTCAAATAAAGAGTAAAGCCAGAATGCTTTGGAATTATCAAGGCAAGAAACCAGAAACAAAAGAAGTGAATACTTACATGTGTGGAGGTTAAAAGGAGTTTGGAGATGTTACAGGTATTAAATACTGGACAGTGATTGCAAATGCTACATTCCCATGTGTCTGCTCTACACTTTTGTGGCCTTTAATGAAAATCATTGAGCTACGTTTCAACACAAAGATACAACTATTTAAGAATGCTTACAGTCTGCAAAACAAAGGCTGCAGGTGCAAGTAGTTTCCTTGTGTAAATAAGACAGCCTACAAAAACCACTTCTTGCAGTTCAGCTTTCCTTATCGTGCTTTTATCAATAAACCAAACTCCATCTCCCTCTTATGGCTTAAGAGGCTGTAACCCGTTGCATAAGACTTGCATTCTCACAGTCTGGCACATATGCTCAGGCGCCCTATGAAGGAGATTAGATGCTCTGCACAGGTTTGACTGTGTGTGTTTTAACATGCAGGTTTTGTGGGTAGATTTCCTGTTTTTGCTTCTCATTCAGCTAACAGCAATCTTCACATTGTGTTTATTTTACCCTTTCTGTTTTGCAGCACCACAGGCCTCCACTAGGTCATCGCAGTTAACATGGTTAACAAAGACTTAAACTTGCAAGCAGAGAGTTTGCAAAAGCATCAAATATACAAACAAACATATCAAAACAAATACATAGAAATAGTGCAGATTCATAAAACAATGAGTGTTTTATAGCAATTCCTTTCAGGTAGTATCTCTTCAGAGATTCATAAATCATCCGTTTACATTGGATTTGAAATAAACAGGAGCACAATAGATAGAATACAGTATTATGAAGATTTTCCTTAAAACCAAGTAAGTTACACACACTGTTTTAAATGGCAGCAGACTTACACTGCTAGTTATAATCTGAATAGACCGAATAGCCTAAAATTTCAACACCAATTCTGATGGCAGAGCTTTTGTTGCCTTCCTGTAAGAGAGACAATGTACATGCTAATTCTGTTTTTTAAGACAAAGCTCCCTAAAGGACCTTCAAGTTGACCAACTGAAAGACTGCACATTCCAAATTACCATTCACTTCTGATAATTTTGCTAAGATTTAGCAGATGGAGATGAGAACAGCTGTTTAAAAACTGGAAATAATCTTACTTATTCGGATTTACACACACACGCAAAAACCACTACAACTATTCATGAGCTATAGGCATTTTGAATACTTGAAAATTCAACACAATCAAGGCCCATAAATAGTTAAAGTGTAAAAGTATAATAAAAGAACTACCCAAACAGCTATGGAAACTGAGCAACTTGTAAAAATAATAAAAGATTTCCAAAGGATTTCCAAGTTCCAAAGGGAATAGATTTTTTTCATTCCAGTGCCAGAAGCATACAACATGAAGAACACAGTAGTTAACGTATTTGAGACATGGCATAAGGAGAAAAGCATATTTCAGAAGCCCTAATATGCTGAAGAACAACATATTTCTAAACTGTATTCTCATACTTTCGTATATACTAGATTGGGGTAACAGTTCAAACATCCCCTCTGATCTTATCTCTGTGGCTGTAACAGAAACAACTTTTTAAGCAGATACCTAGTCAGTAGCTGCTGTACAAGCCAACACTAATACTCTAGAGCATCTCCCAAAACCCCACAAACAGACAGCACAGTTCAAAGAACTCAAGCTAAATACTACCATACTGTCATAATTCACTACACAAACAGATACTGCGCTACCATCATCATCTCAATGCTTTTCATGCATAGCCCTCTATACTCTTTTACTTGTAGTGACAAAAGACATTGAAGCCATCTGACAGTCTTGTTTAATTATGGGGGTGAAAAAAAAAGTCTCTGCACAAAGCATGGATGCATTTTTTTTTAACAACTGGTTATATTAATGGTTTCAGTGGTTCTGATCAATGTTTTTGAATTGCCCAAGCATCTGGCCAAATTCAAAAGGAGAAAGATTGCTATAAAATCCTAGATGTTTTAGGAAGGAGCTCATTATTTTCAGATCTGCCAGACTTCATTATTTACATGGCTGTTACCCTACCTTCTATGCTATTTAAATTATATTTTTTATCTCCATAGTCTTGCCCAAAAGACGACATGTAGCACTTACATTGTCCTCTGGTTTGATGACTTACAGATATCTCTTGAATTCAGACTAGCTTTTCATTAATTTATCACTATAACGATCATAAAAAGTTTTTGTACATAAAAGTGAAATTGAAAAGTTACTGTGCTAATGCATTTCAATTGTTTGCAGGCTAAATGAGTGGATATTTATTACCAAACATATTTATCATAAATGCAATCCATTACAATAATAATGGAAATATCATACTCCTTTTAACATTTTACTTGAGCTTTTTTCTGCCTGCTAGGAATTCTAGTTGAGCTTCATTGTGCCAAGGACAGACCAGTCTTTTCCAGACACTTACCCTCTGACAGCATGAATAAGTCTCAGTGATGGATAGGCGGTTCGCACTTTCAATTTATTCTTAAGGATTAATGCATTAACCCACTCCACATGCTTCTCTCCGCCTTTGACCATGAAAGCAGGGATCCAAAGGACACTGTCATTCAGCATAGATAGTCTATGCACAAATTTTGTTCTGTCACTCTCATTCCGAAAGCCTCCAAATGCTCTTTGTACAACTGATGGGTTCATGGTAATAAAATCAGATTTAGTTCCCACATCGGCAGCAAACTCCACCACAGGAGCTAGATTGCACCTGAAGAGGAAGAAATTAATGGGAAAATGAAAATAAATATGAAACATTAACTCAGAAAAATGTGTGCATGAAGGGAAAACTGAAAATGAACATGCAAGCCCATTTCAATTTAATGTGAGAAAAAAATACCAGTGATAATAGGTGTGATAACACGTAGCATTTTAACTTGAACACTCATTAGGCAAATTTCTTAAAAACATTAAATGTACATAATGCTGTGAGGAAAAAAAGTTCTTTGTACAATTGAAAACCATGTCACCACGCCTTAAAATGCATCAACAGCTAGAGTAGCCCTTATGTATGCTTTCTAACACCTATTGCCTTTCATTAGTATCCATCGTCATCACATTACCAACAGCTCACACTCTTAAACGAAGCCATGCCAGCCAATTAAATTATAATTTGTACAGTTTGGTCATTGCTTATTTTTTACAATACAGTATTTAAATATGATTTACAAATAATTTACTCCATGTTTTGATATTTTGCTTTTTGATATTATCAATGCAGCTGACTGGATGTTTTAAAATTTAGTATTTTCATGTCATTTAGCAATGAAATTTTTGGAAAAAAATATTAATCTTTCCATTTTTCCTTGAGGTATCATTTTCAAACCTTGTATAATTTTGCAGTAGCTTTGTGCTTTTTCCTTTTTTTTTGCTTGAGAAAAAGGTCTCATCATTATTTTTTACCTCAGTTATAAAAATACACATATATGTATGACCACACAGATGCAGCATTCTCCATGGGCAGCATTGGATGCAAGGTGACAAAAATGCAATTCAGAAATCAATTGCCATTTCAGTGACCAGTATGATTTGACTGAAACAAATCACCTCCACAACATCCTCAGTGAATTAGCCTGTAGCTGGTATGTCCCAAACAAGTATCTTGACACAACAGTATTTTCACAATTTAAAAAACTGCTCTGTTGAGGTGAAGAAACCTAAGAAGCAATGTTGGAACTAGGTCCTTCAAAACATTTACATGTTTTTATATTCCTAATATAAATATTATTAGTATTCTATTAGTTCTGCAATTCTTTGTTGGTACAGTAAACGTTTTACTTAAGCTTATCCCCTAGCATATTCTAATGGCCAGATCTCCAATGTCATATAAAAATAGCTGAAGTCAGAAGCGTAATATTAACACCAACTGATGACCTAGTCCTGAGTGATAATACTAACTCCACAGAACATAATTTTCTTTCTGTAATTATCAGCTAAAGAAGTGGCCCTATCTCCTTCACAAAGAAATGTTTTGAAGACCATAAAGCCTATATATTCTTAGGAGATAAAGCCGTCCAAGTTTCTGATGACATGTGGGCAGATGTAAGCTTTCTTAGGAAACAGATTTACATTCTTCACTACCTTTATACATCTATTCCACAAACCATCTGCATGCATTACAGGCTGCTAAGAATAATATCTTTTAGAAAATGGTAGTTAGAGATCAAGAAAAACTCCCACTGATTTGAAAATTGTTTCTAAAAGCCTTAATGCATGAACCTATAACCTGGAATTGTCAAAAGTTTTGTGTTGCATAAAATCTAAAAACAACAACAGAAAAACATCAACCCAAAGACTTAAAATCAACCAATCAAATTCACTGAATTACTGCTGCTTTTGAAAATACCTCTTTATAAGGCAGACTGCACAACATAATTAAGGATTCTCGCACAGCAGATTTTTTTCAGTAGTCACACATATATGCACATGATGACATCTATTAATTACAAACATAAGACAGAGTTTGACATTGCAAATGCTGCTGTGTGTCCAACTTTGAGAAACACCTATGTACCAACACTACCTTGTTTAAAAAGCTGTACAATATACACAAAATGTGAACACTTAATATAGGCCTTATGGTTTTAATATGATTCCATGATTTTTGACAGCTCCTTCCTGATCTGCCAACAGCATCAGTGCCTAAATCTTAAAAGTGTGTGCACCTTGAAACAAGTATATTGTTATGTATTTGTACATATGTATACATGTATGTATATGTAATTTCATCTAGATCCTGAAAATATCGTCACAGGCATACCAAATATAACATCTACCTACCTTGCATGTCATTACTGCTTCATCAGTACTATACTTAATACCAAATACTGTATTTTAGAAAGGTATATGGCATAAGCAATGTGAATTCTTAACATATTGCATATTCAGATTTTTCAAGCATATCTTCAGAAGTAATGAGCAATCCAAATACACTCTGTAACAATGGGGTTGTCTATGAACAGCTATTTAGAATATTAGTCATATTTTTCTAGCTTTAGTGTCTCAAATTAGACACCTGATTATAATATTAGAGGCAGGTAAGGCATTTTGCTTTCCAAATGCTGAGCACCTCTTAAACTTTGATCTTTTAAAAATTCAGTTATATAAATATGGATTAGTAGCAGTGCTGAAGTTTGAAATAATGTGATCAAGTACATCTGCATTTTGAAAGGCTCTGTTTTTGAAGAAGTAACTAGATGCTGTTAGCAGTACACTGCTAAGGTTGTTATTTCAGTAGAATACGAATGTAAGAGAAGGTCTACACAAATTTCTAGCTCTGTTAAGGAAATAAACATTACTAAATTAGTTGTAGTTGACCAAGTTATAAAAGTATTATCCTCATTAAGCTGCCTCTCATTTTCTTAGAGGTTACTTCCTTCAAAGAATAATTCTAGTGCTCACTAAATTATAAATGTTAATATTAAATAATTACTCTATATTTATCCACGAAGTTGGAAAATATAAAACACCTGCTAAAACTTATCAATTAAAACCAATGCATTCTTCAGTAGGGAATAAATGGAGCAGTTGTGTCAGAAATGTTTCTATACGAGTTCTAGAGTTTATGCGCTAGTGAAGACTTAACCTAAACTGATAGGACCAGATAATTTATATTTCCAGATGAGTTGAAGAAAATTTTATAGGGCTAATGAAACTAGCTATTGAGTAGTTGAATATAGACCTGAGTATACATAAATAGTTTTTGTTACCTGTTACCTGTTTCAGAACTTTTATCTTAACCTCTAATGCATCTTTATGCTTTGCCACAGTTTCATACAGTTGTTGGAATCTTAAAATTTATTTTGTTAGCAGACGTCAATAATCTCCCATCAATTCTCAGGACTCTTTCAAGAGAACTTTGTATTCAGAGACACACATAAACATATACTTATTTTAGGTCAAATTAAGAATCCTATTAACTGAACAACTTTGAAATAGGCAATGAAATACCCTTCTCTTGTTAAATTCTTTAATTCTAGCTCATCTGTTGTAAGGCACAGAATACCGACTACATTCACAACTGTGATGAGAAGGTGACGGGGACTCTGCACCACAAGCTTTACCATTACATGCCTAGGAATTTGTACACAACAAACGAAACCTTACTTTTTTTTTTTCTTTTTAAGTTGCCATTACTATATCAAATCCAGCAGGAAGAATAAATAAAAGACTGCATACTGAGTTTCCTCTTTTTCACATGCCACAGTACTGGTACCTTGCAACTACACGACTGGTTAAAATTTTACTCCAAAACACAATTTTCTGCAACATACGATCATCTTCCATTCATTCTAAAAAAAATTCAGCATTGCCTTCATGTTAGCCAGCCTGCAAGCAAGCAGGCTGAGCAGGACAAACCTGCTACATTACTAACACTGAGGCTATGAGAACAGGTTGGAATTAAGTCATATAGCACTGAGCAATTAAGCAAACAAATCACTGAGAATACACATCACATTACATAAAGGTTTGTAAAACTTCTTCTCCTGAGCCCAAGTCACTGCTGGTTTCCAGAGAAAATAATGAAATGTGGCTTGCCCCAGCAAAAATAGCTTTGCAAAATAATGTTTTTCATTAGTTCCCTTGGTTTCTTTTTTTCCCCCATAAAAAAAACACTGTAAGTGTATTCTTTAAAACTAACAAGCTTATAGTTTTGGTCTTTTTTTTATATAATTTTTTTTAATCAGAAGCTCCTTCTTTTTTGCCTTGCACTAAACTAGCAAGTAGAGTCACTATTTGCTTCCTTACTTCTTCTAAATACCTTCTACAGTGTAAGTGTTCAGAAACCAGTTTAATGAGACAAAGATTGGTACATTTGGGAGAGGGGGATAGGAAAAAAAACTAAGTAAGTGGGAAATGTTCATAATTTGTGTAGTATCATAGGCAATAATACGCACAGCATCTTAAATTAATGCTGCAGCTCCTGTTCTTCCCATGACATCAGCCCAGGCCACGTCCAAAACTTTAGCGCTGCCATTTCAACAGGGTAGTTACTCTAAACTTACTATCAGGCATCAGTTACACTATGTAGGTAATCAGTAAGTTTACAGGCCACCTAATTTACATAATATTAATGTATAATCACGATACTGAAAGGCAAATTTATATATAAAAATATTCATAGTAAAAATGCAGAGGTTCCCACCCACAAGCTTTCAATGTGATAGCAGAAGACTTTCCACAGCAACATGCACTGCAATGCTATCACTAAAATGAGATCTGGTGTAAAAGGGAAAAATTAGTTCAGGTCTGAAGTATCACATGGTATTTGGGTACCTGCAGAATAACCGAGATCCTAAGATAAACAGACCAAAAATTCTCAGTCACTGAAAACCTGCTTCTTCCACAACTGTGTGTTGCAAATATTAGTTACAGTGGGGTATGTTAAGAAAAAGTGTGGGGAAAAAAAAGAACCAAACTGCCAATGTCTGGAGTTGCATGCCATCAGGAAAGACTGAAGAATGGAGTAAATACTGCTAAACCACATATATCAAAGTAATAAAGTCTGGGTTTGCTGTGATGCCTTTATGGCCAAGACACATACATAACATACTTAGTCTTTTAGAAAGCAGAGCTTAACAAAGAAAATAATGAAAACATATTCACAAAAATATACTCAATTAGGAAGTCAGTTATTCCACAGAGATTCAGCTGAGCTTGCTTGGTCACAAGTAAACATACAGCTCATGTATATGCACACAAATGTCCAATACGTAATATTCATAGGCCAAATAGCAGTATTATTTTTGAAGCTGATTTTAAGTAAAAGTCATAAAAATTTACTTGAGTAAAAGTGATTTCTATTTCCATTTTATTTGACATTGTTTTTCACACAGCAATAATGCAAGAATTGGCCATGAATCTGCACACTTGTTAATCCTTTAACAATCTGTGGACTTGAGGCTTACAGGTTGAAATAAATATTTAGCAACCACTCTAAAGCCCAAGCTGCACAAAAGTTCTTGTAAAAACATGTTTTGTTTCATTAATATCTTCTCCTTGTAGAGCAAGGCGAAATATACCTATTGCATATTAACCACATACACTCAGAGAAGCCAAAAAATGAAAGTTAGATTTCTGCTGGAAGACCTAACATTAAACCTTTCTGAAACATAAGGCATTACCTAAACTAGTATCAGTAACACACACTCTTTCCTAAATAGCCTGCAAGCTTTTATATTCAGGTTCATATTCAGATTCCTGTAAGAATCAAAATTGCCATCTTAAATTCAAAGCTTCTTGAAATTTTAAGAAACTTTTGGATGTGAAAGTATAATTCAAGGCTCAAGCACACATGAGGAAAAAAAATTAAGTTCAAGGCAGCAGACAACCTAACAGTTGGAGTTTTCTCTTGCAGAATAGCACATAATTTCACTCAATTCTTCAAATAAAGGTGTGCAGCAGCAGCACTGTGATAACTTTCACATACACCCAAAAAAGGGAGATTGACAAAAAAAACAAAACAAAACACACACAAACCTCTTCTCTCCCCCTGCCGAATCTAATTATTAGTAAAATATATGGATTCTCACATGTTCTGTATACTTGTTTGGCTCCCAATAAAACTAAAATCGCTTCAGGGATCTGGATTATCAGTGAATGCCCTGACATCCCCCACTTCATTCCAGGCCTTATCCTCTGCATGGCACAACAGAGAATGTCTCATGAGAGCTGCAAGCTGTATAGAAGCTCAGGTAGAGCATAATTACAGATTCTATTCACACACAGGAATCACAGCTGTCTTTTAAGATGTGCCATGTAAAATATACCATTATTGACCTGATATGATATCCCCTTTTATAACACAAGTCCACAAGAATCCTGAATTTATGACTGATTTCAGTTTAATTAGAAGATGCATTTTTGTAACATCACCTGCTAATAAACTTTATTACTTCTTGTTGCCCAAACTAGAACCTATACTGATAATCATTAAATTCTTTCTTCCTAGCAACTTCTTAACACCAGTGACTGAAATGCAAGTTATCCTCAATTGACAGAGCACAGTGAAGTGACAGAAAAGGTTTAAGTATTATTTTAGAAGCAGTGGCATAACACTTTATTTACATCTTTATTACCAGTAAGGACTTGCTGCAACATTACCCATGAATTAGTTTTACTGATCTTTCCAACACCATTACTTTTGACACCAAAATAAAGGAATCTCTATCACTGAAAGGTTTTTGCATATGGAAAAAAAAAACACAGCAGCGAAATTTTTAAAATTGTATTTTAATATAAAAAAACCTGAGAAATGGAACTTAGTAGTTTCCTGAATACCCATATCTTTGCCTTTTTATGTGAAAATACCTTTACACATTACCATCTGTAAAGGGTATATTCTATAGGCAATAATCAAAATACTACTGTAGTGTTACTATGCTGATACAAAAACCTTTAGAATAATTCTGCAACACCATGAGACAGAAAGGGTTAAAAAAAATTTATCCTTGCAATAAGTTCAGGCAAAATGACTGTTTTCATTAATTTGGAGAAGCAGCACTTCAGGGTCATGAGTTTGGAATGTAGAAAAAAGCAGTAGTTAGAACATTCAAAAACAGAGAACAGCAAAAAAGGTAATGTTTAGACTAAGACTGTTCTGAACATTGTCACACCTCTTAATCAGAATACTCAGCTAATGAACAAATGAATTACTGAAGCTTTCCTGCATTTGAAACTGTTCAGAAAACTACTAAATTAAAAGCTTTGTATCAACAATAGTTGTAAGCAACTCTAAAATAATTTTATCCTTTTATCTCAGGATAATTATACAAAGAGTGAGGCTAACCCTATCTGCTCTACATTTGGATGCTTATAGGACACCTAGGTATTTAAGAAACCACTCTGGAATCTTTGATCATTTGTATATGGGTTTAGAGAGGTCACTTCTTACTGCTGTTGCCTTAACCTTCTAAACTTATGTCCTTAAATCTCCTCCCATGTCACCTACTTAAGAATTAACTTCCTTTTTTATAAAAAAAAAAAAAAAAAAGTAAGTTGCACCAAAGTTGGAATTATAAATGCTTATGGAGGGTACCCAGTACTGCGGCCCACTAGCACCAGCTGCTGCGTACTGACTGAGCAAGAGATTCAGCTTTATAAGACGACATCTCTGCATCAGCTCTCACCCCATGACGGGCTGCCCGGAGTAGCTGTCATGCAAGGACCCCTTCCAGCAGCTGAAGTCATCATGAGGTGATGCCAGTAAGGGAAAATGTGCCCACAAGAAGTGAGGCCTTCTCCAAGGTTCTCCTGAGGTGCAGGTCACCCATAGCTAACTCCACTGGAAACACTGAAGAGCTACACTGGTGCTCCCCGTTTCTCAGGCACCCAAATCAAGAATATCTGAAATTATAGCCTTCTGGCTTTCTTCTGCTTTCATTTGACTTTTCAATATAGTGTAACAGTGTGTAGGAAGAGACAAAGGGCAAAACCAGAGCTGCCACATTTGAGAGCTGAAAAAGGTCTAATGAGCTAGTCATGATGTATTCAAATGTTATTTTTAAGGGAAGAATCATGTTTGAAAATAACTCTGTAAAATAGGCAACTTGCTTTCAACAGATCTGTTGGCTCTGAGCACCCAGCTCTACTGGCACAATGGCTCCGAGCAAGGTGTATTAAATAAGTATTTGAACATAAAAGCTGATAAAAGTTACAAAGAAAATAAAATTTCAGAATATAAGTACATTATTACCCTAAATCTTTTTATTCTGAAAAATTTATGATTTTTTTTTCCTATCAGCTGGAGGAACAACACAGAAGGAAGAAGCTATTACCACTCCCTGCTTACATATTAAGATTAACAGAGAAATTTTAATTGTGCTTCTGAAATGAGCAAGCACACCTCCATGGTATGGCTAGAAAGTCTCTCCTTTTCTTCTTCCTGAACAGATATGCTGTCTTCTGCTCGTATCACAATTGATTGCCCAGAAAACCAAGACATCAGGGAAGAAGTCAAACAGATTATCCTCCTCTTTTCATAGCATAAACCAACAAATTTATTAAAGGACTACAAGGTTTTTCCATGTCAACTTCATTAATCACAAGAATTGCCATGTTAAAAAATTTAATCAAAGAACACTAGAAAAATAAGAGCTGCGTTTGTCCAGCAAAATTTTATCACCAATTATGGAAAAAATATTCAGCTTGATTCCTAGATGCTGACTGAGTTAGCAGGAAAACACTCCAACGGGAAAAAGAAGAGGTGTAACATACAAACTGGGCACTTCAGTCCAAAGAAAGAAGCAATTAATATCTCATGGCTGTTCCTTGTCAGAGCAGTCTAAGCTAGTCAAACAGCTTCACTTAACTGGCCTGTTCTGCATATAGTCCAACTGAAATGAAAGGGACTTTTTCAGAAGTAGTGTCACCACAATATTATTTACTAGGTTTGGGGTTTGTTTGTTTTTTAACTAAATAACTCCAAAAGTCTACTTGGCCTCTGCTTTTGAAAAGTTCATATCATGAATGATGAATTCCATGAATTAAAAAAAATTCTGATCTTTGGCTTTGTTCAAATTCTGAACCCAAAGCTGAACTGAATATTTTTTGGTACTTACTGGCTGCCAGAAGTAATTCCAGGAATCTGAAAGATATTACTTGGCAATGTTTAGTATTGCTGTTTTACATTTACCCAAAATACAGTTGTATTTTTCAACAAGTCCTATGTAACTATTGCATTTCAGAATGTACCACTTCCTATAAAAAGTTCATCTGTTCTATAAGATGCTACAGCTAACACAGCCCTGATATGAGAATTTCAGCATGAGAAAGTGTAGACAACTGGGGAATAAGATGTATTGTATTTAAAACTCACAGGGAGTGAGCATCATATATCTGACCCAACAGCTAAAGAAACAGCTGAAAACAGTACTATGCAAAAAATAACTTCTGCAACAGCACTGTGCCATTTATACATTTTAAATGTAATCTGTTTGATTATCTCAAATTTTCATTCTGATTTATTTTATGGAATCAGAGATTTTGGAATGCTTCATACCCTTTCTGGGTATAGTATCACAATGCAGCATGCTTCAACTCACCACTACAAAAGTAGTAGAGCTGCAAGGATCAATAGTCACTTAACAGGGTGTAAAAACATAAGAGGTAAAAAGGAAAGGAATATGGGAAACAGTAAATAGTTTATAGTCAGCACAGCTGGGTTTTTTAGTAGCAAAGAGTCTCCTTGCTTCCAATTTTAACTAGATGGGTCACACTTTCTACTGTCAAAATAGGCATGACTTCAATGAACTTGTGGAACTAATCCATTTTATCCTAGCAGAAGATTTATCCATAGACTCTTGATTTCTGATGCCGTGAGAACAAAATAAGGCCTTATGTGATCAAGTAATTAAAACCAAGCCACTTTAAAATGTTCAGTAAATACAGCGAATCTGATTATGTTGACATTACCTTGCTTGCAAAAATGACCCTTATTTACAGACTTTCAGAGATGTCTGAAAAAGAGAAAGTTACTGATAGAACTATACGTTGGCTTGCAGGCATGCTTATTATTTGATTCTAGTTTAGGCGCCTACTTTTAAATAGAAGTATTCTAATCATACTTTATCTCTGTTGGATCAACATTCTTTGAGAGACATTGTTATAGAAAAGGCACTGAATATTCTGGAATATCTCAAAGGAAGACAGTTATAAGTAACCATGGATGACTTTCAAAGAAATGGACAGATACTATCAACCTTAAATTAATTAAAGTGCTAGGTACTGACATTCTTTACCCGTAATAAAGCATATATTCTGTGTCTTCATCACTACTAACATCTTCATACCACTTTTATAGAAGCATTCAGGACATTGAGTTTATTGTACTGTAGTGCAAATACTGCTGGATGTCTGTTGTGTCCTTTTCACTTTCACAGATCTCTACTATTGGTTTTATCATTAAATTAATGGTATTGTTAGTGTTAGATCTAACATTAGAACTGCTGCTTTAAGAAACAGCTCTCTCAAAAACACTTTTGTTTCAGATCTCAAAAAGAACATACAGTACTACCAAAATCAACTGGATAATATATTTAAACAAAAAAATAATATAACATACTCATCACAGCCTTTAAGCATAATGCACTCAACATCTGGAGTTTCTACAAAAATTTTGTTCATCAGCCTATACGCCTAGCTGCATACAGTACATACAATAACTGCTTTTTGGAACATCAGGTGGCAAGTAGAATGAGTGCATTTTACTTCTAGAGAAATCAGCTGAAAGCAAAGATACTAACAGAGTGTCATGATACATTTTAATACCAGAATCCTAATAGCAGTAGAGGTGAGTGGTTATCATGTATGCCAGTACCATTAGATCACATGATTACATAGCATGTTGCATACAACTTTTTAACTCAAAATACAAATCAATTCATTGCTATTTATTTTAAACAGATGTTATGTATCTATGCACCCATCCAGACATACCTATGAGAAAATCTGTGATCTTCTAAAATGTTTTAATGTATAAATCCAAAAATTCCACTGTATTAAAACTCTCTATAGGCTGCAGGGTCAAATATTCTATTCCGAGAACCTTATAAAGATTATTATCCACAACATCATCAGACTAACTAGTTTTTATACTGTTAGTATACTATTTTTTACTAGTCATACACCATATGAGACGTTTCTCCAGTCTAAATAACTGATTAGCAACAGTAACTTTCTGATATTCCTATTAAGCTTCACCATTCTTGTTATATTCATAGACAAATCTTTAAGATTATTATCTTCACTCTACATGGCTTGAATTAGTTAAAATCTCCTATCAGATATCATCACCTACTTTCATGGCTAGTTAAAACATGGGAAAGGGCACAGAGATGACTTCAGAGAAATTCAGCACGTGATCTAAGTAAAAGTATGTACCTTGCCTTCTGAAAGAAAATTTTCATCTAGAAAATGTAGTATCTAAACTTTCCTGTAGTCCTGTTAAATGAATCACATTTGATCTCTTGAGAGAGTAAAAAACCATGCCACAGGCTAAATGTGGTACATATTTTTGGATTCCTTCTGCAGTAAGGATGCTAATTTGAATGACTAGAGCGGTACAAGCAAAACAAATAAGGAAAATGAAAGAGTATTGTGTTATTGTTTCTGTTGCCACTTGCTAGTACACCCTTCAAATAAGATACATCTTTTACATGTATATCCTGCTTTGACTTGTGTACTGAAAAACTGTAATTTTTCTTTTTTCCTATCCTTTTGATATTTTTTTTTGCCACCACCTTTCTTCAAGTTGAGAAAAGAAAAAGCAAATAACTAACAATGACAACTACTTCTATACTGTTTTCTGTCACTGCCCTTCTGTTTTCTGCTCTTTCACCCTTCTCAGACCAAACCAATAGAAACTTCTGCTTCAAAAGCAAAAGGACTTATCTCTTGCCCACCCTTCTCTATATCCATATAATGCCAGGCTATCAAATGAGGCCAGCAATTCCTCTCTATTTCCTATTGATATGTGAAGTTCAAAGGTCCCTTGTGTGTGTCTAAAGAACGAATAAAAAGTGAAGCATATTAACATTTTTTCCCAAACTGCAGGGAAACATTTTTAGAGCAATGTGAAGGGATTTAGATGTGTGACCTCCAATTACCTTAATGACAGCCATCTGGTTCAACATCGATACATCACAGTGAAATTTTACCCCATGCTGCACATAAGTAATGTAGTAATTTACAATTGGCCACCTTCATCGGCCAAGAGCAAAGAAAGAATATTTTTGGAAGAGAAAACATTTTGCACTTACTGTGCCAAGGCCTTGACAAGAATATTTATTTTGTCTGGAATAAAATCAACAAACAGCAAAAATAAGTAGCACAAACCTCTCTCCTCCAGCCCTTATTTTCACTATAAAAATAATCTTCTGGTCCACAACATGAGCATGTATTTAAATTTGAGGAATCACACAATGAAGGATACTGCTTCAGATTAATTTCAGGTAATGCTTGAAATCTGTATCTCATATTAAAACATTTCTCCCAGCTTTTGTCCAAGAAACATAGCAGGCTGTATCTTCAACAGCAGATGAAAACTCACCTTATTACAAAGTCATGGCTATCAATCTCTTTTCCACATCCACTGTCCAGAAGGATGCCAGAATTCCCAACAACTGCACAGGTTTTAAATCGACGATTCTTCATTGGGGAAACTTCAGGGAGAAGGCTGTGCAAATCCTGAGAAATGTTTAGGGTGCGACGTCTGTCCAGTACATAATGGATTACATCTCCTGGCTTGAAGCTGCTTTTGACCACTGAGACATCTCTTTCAGCATCCAAGAATCGAAGAATGTTCTTTCTGGGTTGACAGGAAAATGCACAGATAAAACCCAACACTCACTGCTCGCATGGAGTTTTTATCTAATAGTAACACAGACTGTACAGAGCATACAACATAAAGCAGTGGGTAGACAGTGTCAGACAGACTAAGGTAATTTCCCATGCTCTAGGATGGAGTTAGAGCAAAGCTATTAGGACAGTGTTCAAATCTTGGTTACAATACAGCACTTAACTACTACAGTGATAGACTTTAATGATTTCCTAAAGACAAAGGCACCAATAGACCAATGGAAGATGACTTTGGAAATTAGAAGGCACACTATTTTAAGTATTTTACAACTTTGAAATAAACACATATTTGAAAAAGGACCAGAGCAATTTATTTTCATAGAAAGACAGTTAAATATGTGAGGTATTTATGATTTAGGAAATAAATGCTTCACTACAACCTCATCTCTCACAAGTCAGCTTGGTTCAGGAATGGCCATGTTTTCTTAGATTCCTATTTCACCGTAAGAACAACATACTCAGTTTAGCATAAACTTGCTCCTAATTCACTGAAGTTCAGCCAAAGTTACCCTAATTAACTTGAATAAGAACACCCCACAGTCTTTTCACAGAATCATACGAGTCGTTTAGGTTGGAAAAGACCTTTAAGATCATCAATTCCAACCATTAACCTAACACTGCCACCCCACCACTAAACCATGTCCCTAAGTACCTCATCCACTCATCTTTTAAATACCTCCAGGGATGGGGATTCGACCACTTCCCTGGGCAGCCCAATCCAATGCTTGCTAACAACACTTTCTGTGAAGAAATTTTTCCTAATATCCAAGCCTGGCACAACTTCAGGCCATTTCTTCTTGTCCTATTGTCTATTACCTGGGAGAAGAGACCAATACACACCTCACTACAACCTCCTGTCCAGCAGTTGTAGAGGGTGATAAGGTCTCCCCTCAGCCTCCTCTTCTCCAGGCTGAACAACCCCAGCTCCCTCAGCTCCTCAATAAGACTTGTGCTGCAGACCCTTCACCAGCTTTGTTGCTCTCCTTTGGACATGTTCCATCAACTCAATGTCCTTCTTGCAGCAAGGAGCCCCAAACTGAACATAGTATTCGAGGTGTGACCTCACCAGCACTGAGTACAGGGGCACGATCACTTCCCTACTCCTGCTGGCCGCACTATTCCTGATACAAGCCAGGATGCCACTGGCCTTCTTGGCCACATGGGCACACTGCTGGCTCATATTCAGCCGGCTGTCAACCAGTACCCCCAGGTCTTTTTCTGCCAGGCAGCTTTCCAGCCACTCTTTGCCAAGCCTGTAGCGTTGCATGGGGTTGTTGTGACCAAAGTGCAGAACCCGGCACTTGGCCTTGTTGAACCTCACACAATTGGCCTCGGCCCATCAATCCAGCCTATCCACGTTCCTCTGCAGAGCCTCCCACACAATTTGGTGTCATCTGCAATCTTACTGAGGGTATCTCCTTGTCCAGATCATTGATAAAGATATTAAACAAGACTGGCCCCAAAACTTAGCCCTGGGGGACACTGCTTGTAACCGGCAACCAACTGAATTTAACTCTGTTCACCCCAACTCTCTGGGCTCGGCCATCCAGCCAGTTTTTTAGCCAGCAAAGAGTGTGCCTGTCTAAGCCATAAGCTACCAGCTTCTCTAGGAGGATGCTGTGGGAGACTGTATCAAAGGCTTTGCTGAAGTCCTGGTAGACAACATCCACGGCCTTTCCCTTATCCGCCAGGCAGGTCACCTTGTCATTGAAGGAAATCAGGTTGGTCAGGCAGAATCTGCCTTTCATGCTGGCTGGGCCTGATCCCCCGATTGTTCTGCATATACCTTTTGTACCAATTTAAACAAAATCAGCTTAAAAACATACTGCAAATTAAACTGCAGCTCAGGGTCTAGTCAAACTGTTAGCTGAACTCACAGAAACACTTACTGACTCTATCATTGTTTTAAATCAGGTTAGTCCAGTCCTTTATCTTGCTTCTCTGCAATTAATTGTTTCAACAGGGTTCAGACACACATGATCAAGATATGAGGGTTTAACAAACTACCATGGGTGAAGTGAACTAAGGCAACTGAACAGTTGTATATTCCCAGTCCACAGCAAGTAACAGGTGAAGAATGTTTGCTTAAAGGTCAGCTGAAGAAGTCCTGGTACCTGCTTACCTGGGTAGGGGCAGGGGTCTAAAAACTGATACACTTTCAATACATAAGTACAAAAAAAGACACTTTTAATGACTGCAGCTATCTAATGAGTGATCCCTGCACTGGCAGTGTTGGGAAGTTTTTAGGACACATTTATCCTCGGTATAAAAAGCTGGGAAGGACTCCAGGCCAGAGCTGAAGGAGCCACTAGTTGCTCAGGACAGCAAATAAGCAAAACCTTACCAGCTTGTGTCCATCCCAGCTCTGCAAAGCATGTACATTTGTGAAGAGGCATAGAGATCACACCTGAACTTAAACACATGGTTAGGTATGGAACGGACAGGGAGTGCTGAGCTGGAGCAGGGTGTTCACTATATGTTAATTCAAATAGAAACTTTGCAACTATAACAAGACAAGAAGAAAACCAATATATTTTCCACCTTTGTCAGCAGGTATGGTGGAATTTAAAACAGAATAGACATGTTGTTGAGTAAGAGAATGCTATTTTTATGTAATAATTTTTTAGAGCAGAACTTCCTTACAGCAGATCAAAACAGGAAAAGATAACTAGAGATGCCACTCTAGCAGTTGCAACACCCACTGAGAGACATAAAGGGGAAGTAATCCCCCACAAGCAAAAAGGGATGAACAATAGGAACACCATGATCATCAGCAGCCAACGCTTGTGCCACTGCCTCGAGAGGGAAGAATATGTCTGAAATTTGCAAGCAGTGACAAAAAATTGTCACTCTGGAACTGACCTTAAAAGCCATAGGGGAAGTAAAACACGATAAAAATATTTTTTTTAGTGTTTCCTCCAATTTCTTAAACTAGGACAAAAAAAAGGGAAATAACATCTTGGGTTGTCTCTTACAGCTTTCATGTATAAATGAAACATCATCAGAGCAAAGACAGCTTGTGCTGAGGCATATGAGAGACTGAGAATAATGGAACAGGATAGACAATATTAAAATTCTGAGTGTCTTAAGCTTTTGGTAAAGCCAGGCAAGGTATTTCTTTAAAAGGAAAGTGAAGACTCCACTTCAGCCTGTAAGGTGAATGGACTTAAAATCTCCACAGGTTTGATAAGCTTGATTTTGTGGGTATTCTGCAACAGATATATAAGTTACTACAAAATGAAAAAGAGCAAGAAAGAAGATATTGCCCAACCTAGTAGTATTAAAAATTACTAAAATTCTTCACTGCCTAGGGACAGAGCTACCAGAGCTGTGGCTGTAAAGGACAAGATGAATGCATCAAAAGCCACCAACAGCATCAACCAAACTATTCAGAGACTCACTTCACATGCACTCTGACATGAGAAGGGGTGACCACAAAAGAGTCTCAAAAAGCAAAAGAAATTATGTGAAATGTACAGAAGCCTAGGGCTCTGACTAAAAAAAGTCTCATGTGATGACCAGAAGATTCGCTTTAATAATTCAGAGCACCCATTCCTGATACCTAGAATGAATGGGCGTCATACTGCTTCTGTTAGCAAACAAGTAGCAACATTTGTGCATGGATAGAGTATCTTGCATACTATTTTAAAACACAAGAGGAAGGTAGTGAAGTTATGCAAACAGTGCCAAAAAGAAAAAGCACCTTGCTTCCATTATTAATTTGGTTACTTACAGTCAAAGCTTATTTATCTATGTGCTTACATATGTTCACTGAAGTCCTCCAAAGGGTTTCAGGTGGACCTGAATTAGACTTAATGACTTATTTAACAGAGCTGAAATTTCAAAAATATCTAAGCAATTTATTTTTCATAAAATTTTTTAGGTGGGCAAAAGTCACTGAATCTTAGTTTCTTCTTACATATTTAAAAACGTTTTTCTTATCTGAAATGGTCAGTAGCATTTTCAATTAAATGTATGCACAGCACAAGAATCTTTGTACGAGATGTGTAGCAATGCTGACATTAAAATATTTTAATTGATTCATCTGACTGTATCTAGATATCTTATAATACTGAAAGAAATATGATGAATATGAAGCGTGCAGATGTTCATGCTGTTGTTTTATGTTCCTCTGTGCTACTGATTCATCTGTACCATGGGATAGTAGTACTTCCCATTTTCATGTAAGTGCTAAGACAAAAAAAAAATTTACTAAGGGATATGACAAAAACCGAAAGTATATATGTGACTGTCTCAGTCTTGATGCTGGTTAATAATAAGAACTTGTTTCAATGTCTGTTCTATCCCACAAAGAGCACTGAAAATAGGACAACAAGGTTATTCTGATTAAACAGACATGACAAAATAACGTAAAGTACTAATTCATATCCAGCTGCATATAAAATGCAAAAGTAAGCTCAATTAGAGGAAGAAAAAAAGCAGCATGATTTTAGTAAACCTTGAAGCAAAAGTGTTCTGCAACCTTAAGCTACAAGGTGTGAAGAGAATGTTGTATTTGAGGGGGCCTTCAAGTTTTGTTTTGATGAATAAAGCTGTATGGAGGGTGTGGCCTGTGCCCTGTGTGGGTAGGTGAGGCAGACGTGGCTCATTCTTATCTGAAGCTAAGCAGCTGTTTGCAACATGTTTACATGACTCGCAGAAACACGGTATCACAATCTGTGGTTGACCTAGGGGTTTTTTTTCTGATAATCAGAAACAGATGTTCATAGTATTTAAATACCACCCACAACTCCTGGCTATCCAATAAAGTATATGTAACAGACAGCATTGTCTCTGAACAGCTTTCCAAATGATATAAATATACATTGCTCTGAGGCAACATGGTAACATTTTTCTACTTATGTGCATTTTTCTGATTTTATTTTGTACTGTACTCTTTGTGCTACACAACTATTATACAATGGCAAACTCTCCCTCATCTGCCTCAGAATTGTGTGGTTTAAGGGAAGAAAATAAATCACTTAACCATTTGACTTTCAAGATTACAAATAGATTTATATTTTTAGACATTGTCAAGAACACTGACATATGGTCCCCAATACCTTCCTTTTGAGCAAGGCAGTACCACAAATCCTCACTGCTGGGTCATCTGGACTTCTCTGGACCCCAGGTGTGAGGGGACACCCCTGAAGTGCACCATCACTACCCAGGAGGCTGGGCTAGCTCACCAGCAACCACATTATGGGAACCAAGAAAGACTAAGTGATTACCTAGTCCACACTCTGCTCCCACTGAAGATGTTCCTTTACCTACATCACCCCAAGCCCATGTTAATCTAATACATTCCTAACAACCTCCCATGGTGAGGACTCAGCAAACTCCCCACACAGTCTATGTCAGTGCTTCCCTAGTCCTACCAGCAGCACAATATTCCTCATGCTAGCTCAGATCTTTCCCACAGCCTGTTCTTTTTCCTTACATCTTGCCTGTGGTGGACAGACTATTTCTTACTCTTGGAAATAGCCTTCATTTACCTGAGGCTAAGAAGCCATCCAAGCTTTTTTAAACTTTTTATTTTGTAACTCGACAGGTCATATGTTGTAGATCTCTGATCCCTCTTGTTGCTCTCCTTCAGACTTTCTCTAATTCACACAGGTCTTTAAACAACTTGATTTTGCAATGATTCTACTCTAACCCTAGCAAGACTTCATGCTGCTTTGCACCCCCCTGTTGGAAGGCAGAAAGTGGCTCTCAGCCTTTGAAATCACCAAGGACTACAACCTAGGTAAAGCATACTCTTAGCCAGCTAATGCTGCTTTCATTGAAGAGGTTTTCTTAAAACTCCCTTTCAGTCAGACTGAAGCCAAACATTCACAGTCCCCACTGCCTCCTCAGGAAGCTATCAGGAGCTGTAGCCATCTACAAGAGCAGGTTGTGACCTTGTGTTACCACACAGTTCATTCTTGTTTTGGTTTGGTTTTTAACTAAACAACACTAAAAATACACCTGTCCCAAAGGAGTAGCATGCTCCAACTCTCTGCTTAAGGTACTTAAGGTACTTAAGACCAAACTGTGTTTGTATGGTCGAGTAAGGGAAAAATGGATAGTTTTATTATCTTTCCCATATTTCCTTTTTATGTTCTCTCTATGCAAATTGATCACAAGCAAACTTCTAAAAAATTCAGATCAGTTTAGGACTTTTAACCACAGTTCTAACAGTTGAGCTCTATGTTTCTGAATATGCACTTCATGCAACTACAGGGAAGATTTTTAACATGCTACCAAAACAAAAGATTATTTTTTTATTTTTTCTAGAGCTGTTTATTACAGGTCAATGGTTATTTATATACAAATGTTTTTATTTTCTTTGTAAGGTATCTGACCATAAATAAGTATTTCAATTTCTAAATATCGTCTTGATCACTTTGACAGTAACTAAACAACTTAAGTGCTGACTTTACATCTCTCTGAAATTGAACTTTTATAGTTTTATACATTTTTTTTGACTAATTTGGTGTCTTTTTTTTTTTCCTTTTTTCCCTCTTATGACACACAAAACATACAAAATCCTTTTAATATATAATTAGTGCATGTCCAGTGACATCTTACCCCCAAGAGACTCCCACTCCACTGAAGTTACTGCAGATTCTCATTCACTTTCTTCTATTTAATTTTGAAATCTCTCCAAGATTTGCATATGTTAAAAACATGGCCTAACTGCAGCTAATCATGGAAAGGTTCCTGGCATTCCCCAGGCTATGGAGGACCACACAAACAGAAGAGCTGTACTATGGGAAAGTTGCTGTCTGGCTCTACTCTAGCCCTCCTTGTGCCCTTCAGGTCACCCCACTCTCCCTAGAAAGGTCACTTCAGTAGCTGAAGCACGTACAAATCAGGCACTAATCTTCAGTGGGCATGCAAGAGGAAAAGAGTTGGGAAAAGACCAAACTACTGCTTACCACATGAAGGCCAGGCATGTGTCAGCTTTTCATGTATTTAAGCAAGTTAGAGTCACAAGAAAGGAGTCAGAAGAGTTAATCACCCCAGCTGACAGTGAACACTGACTTTTCAGTTGAGGCAAGGGTCTAAGGAGGCAAAAAATCCTTGAGGGTTATTATCACTAAACCAGGCTAGAGTTTGCGTGACTTTAGAGACACAGAAGTTCTGAAGGAAACAGTCAACTGGCCCCAAAATGTTGCTCCAAAAGCTTCAGAGCAATTGTACTGCTCCATCGCCAGTTCAGTATTTACTGCTTGCACTTCAGGGACATATCATAGCTGTTTCATATTAACTTGAAACATAAACGACGATAATAATCTGAACCTTTCCAAGGAGGAAGTTGCACCTTCTTTTTTTATGATGCTGTTAACATCTTACAAGTTCTCACACTTTTCTGACAGGAAATTTCCACTCATCGAGTTCTCTGTTACATTGCAAAGAGATAAATACAACCTCAACACACTTTTTTTTTTTTCCATTTTGCCTTCCTGCAATTCAAAACCTTCATCTGCTCCTTCCAAACCAAATGTCCACATTTAATCAAAAAATAAGTGGAAGAAGGAAGTCACACACTGAGATGTCAGACTGTAGTTCATTTCACACAGGTAACACACGCTATCGTCAGTCCTGTGTGGAAGGCTTCCCCAGACAGGTTTGTACCCACTCAGCCACATCTCTCCTTTCTGAAAGTATGGCCTTCAATACAACTGAAATTTCTTAAGTTTCCATAACTGGAAAACCTTCACATTGCTACAGAGAGTATAAAGGACTTAAGACACAAATTTTGCAGAAGGTGGATTCTCTCACTTATTCATGACTGAAATAATTCAGACAGAAAGGGAGACAAGCAAGCAGTCTTCTTCACTTAGGCACAGGAATTACCAATCATTCTTCAAAGAAGTTGTCAGCAATCAGAACTCAATATCACTTGGAAAAATCACTCTTCCACTAGAGCAATCATAACTGGCAAAGCAGCAAATTTGCTACAGTCTCAAGTAATAAATAATACCCATCATCTCCACCTCAATCACGGAAAGTTTAGCTTTTTCTTCTAATGCATGCTTAACACCTCCAAAGGGCTGCTGCCCTCCCAAGAGAACTGCTACACTCCCTAGACTGCCTCTTCTGGCTGCAAAGTCCCAGAGAGTGTCTTGTGACATGAGAAACCCAGTGGAAGCTTTTCATCCTCCCATGGGGTCCTGATGAAAGAGCTTTTTCATTCACTGACTCGCATCTGAGCCTGGCGTTGCCAAAAAATCATAGGATGTTTGAGGCTGATAAGAGTAGTCACTGACCTGAGCAAAAATTTGATGGACAAAGATGATGCCCATGGTCAACAAAGCAAATAGCAAAGTATAACATTCCAGCTGCCAGCCAGCTAGGTCCCGACATACCACTGGTCAACCGTCACTGCACAAAACAAGATTCACTATCAAATATTTTCTACTTGTTAAAATTGCTAATGTGGGTGTCAAGCTCACAAAGAGTGATTATAAGTTTTATGAAACGTCTTTATGCTGCACACTAATGGCTTCACAAACTATTTATCCACTGCTAAGAACTGATAACTTTTTATAATTATTCAACAGGCACTAGCTCTTTCTTTGTTTCTCTCTTACCATTATTTGCTATAGTCAACCTCACACCCCAACACCATCACTGTTCACATTAACAGTTGCAATAATAGACTATGAATCATCTTCATGGTCTACACAGTGCACGTAATGTCTTTTGGAGGGCTGAACAGTTAGTTTAACCATGAGAACACTCTAGGAGATTGCTAGACACATTTGAAGTTAGTCCTGATAGGTCTGTAAGTGTGAAAATATTTACGGCTAAGATGCTTCTTACTGCTGTTACAGGGAAGAAAGGTAGCAAATAGCAAACTGCCTGTAAAAGTGAAAGAAGAATGCACATTGTTTAGTCAGCATCAGAGTGGAACACATACCACAAGGGGCATGCGGCTTCCTCAGGGAAAAGCATGCCAAATTTCCCTCCCTTACCGCTGAATACCGTAACTGAACTATGTTACGCACGTTAGCAAAGAGGATTTCTGGAAAGAATATGACTGGCTGGTAGCACTGATTGCTTTCATATAGTTTATGTCAGATTTTGGCCCTAAATCACATTAATCTAAAATCTTTTACTGGTTCAGCGAAAACACCTGCTCTCTGCCCCAGTGTTCATGATAGTAGCTATTTCATCTCAAAACAAGACGAGCAATGTTGGACTTACAACCTCAGCTTTATGCTCTCTATTGTACAGAAAATCTTTACACTTATAGAGAGGAACCTTTACTGCTTAAACCAGTGTACAAGATAACATGTACTTCACTGTACTACTGAGAAAAAAAACATCCTTCACTGTACAATTTTTAAAAAACACCAGACAATCACATCATAATACTTCTTAAGAGCCATCAGGAATTTATAAAATTGTCCTGGCTAACAGTAAGAAAAACCTCATTTTGAAACTCATTATTTTAGTAGATTGAGATAATACACATGCAGTTAACAGGCTTAAAAAATCTAAAGCATTCTCTCCTGTTTTACCTCTTCATCTGAGTGCTGTATTTTGCTTTCTAAACAGGTGAAAAATGAGTATAACCCAAGCTTAATTTGGTCTCTTAATTTTAATCAAAAAGTTATTGTAGTATTTTTACTTGTTTGTTGCTTGGCTTGAGCAGCAAGGTGTATTGGTTGTAAATGGTTCTGAAATACGACAATTTTTCAACAAAATGACTGAAAATAGTTATCTTTTTCTGCTTACAGTCACTCAATGGCTTCTAAATGAGTTTACTTCACAAGTAAAACAGTGTTTTCAACATAATGATGATTAATTTTATTTTACTCTGTTACTCAGTATTTCTCCAAATTAAGTTGTAGGTTATATGCATATAAATCTTAAATACTGTTACTGATATAGAAAATCTGCTTATCTTTCCTAGACTACCTTGGAGCAGAACCTAGCCTTTATAGAACAACCATACACTGGTCCAACAAGCATCTGAACAGACGGTCTTGGAAGAAACTCTATTCCTGAGCTGCACCTCAGCTTCATTTTAGGGCAACCACCAGGTCTTCGCCAGCAGGAAACCCAGGTGCCTGGGGAGCAGTCAAGGGCCCAAGGGTCCCTTAGTCTAGGCAGTCAGGGAGTAGAGACTCCACAGTGCTCCACAGAGCACTTGCCAGGCAGCTAAGACACAGCTCCAGGCTCCGGAGTATTAATTTGATGCCTACCCAAATCCTGCCACTCTTTCCATCCCTGACACTGTTCCTTAGCTTTTGCAGCTGGGCTGCACTATGGGCATCACAGCACAAGACTTGGAGAACATCAATCCTTTACTACAGCTTCGTACATTTCTGAGCTACCCATATGTTCTGCACATTTTAGAATTAGGGATATAAAATAGCAGTCATTAAGAAACCCCCTAAATTCCTCATTCAGAGAAGCCATGCTTTCATACATGCAAACACCGCCTGTTTAAGGGTTTTGTAAGCTGCTCTTTAATTAAAAAAAAAAAATGTAGAAAGGGAAATGACATAGAAACTACATTTTAATTAGATCAAATTCCTATTCAACATCTTCATATTCAGAAAATCAAGTCTACTCTGCTATGTGATTATTGCTACAAATAATTATTTTCTATCATTTTTCACAGAATGTTACGCTTCTAGCCCTCCAAACTGTCAACCCATGCTAAATACACTTCTCTTACTGCCCACCCTCCTGAATAAGACTGGGAAGATACGATGACAATACAACATACTGAGAGGCTTCTGCTTTCTCTTCTCTCAGGCCCCAAGTTGAGTAGACCTGCTATAACTACTAAGACACATCAAACCTATTACTCACTTTAACTCTGCTACTGTGCTTCCCCCCCTCTCAGCATGAGCCTAAGGCTCTTTTTGGCTTCTCTGACTTCAGGAATGAAAGCTGCATAAAATATGGGTATTGTCAACACCTGCCCTTGTGACTTGGACCAGCCACAGCCAGGGTCAGATTCGCAGCACCTGACATCCTAGCTCTTGACCCCTATACCTAAGTTGTCTGCCCAAGCCCCCTTTGTAGTTAAGGGAGAAAAACTGGTATGTTCAGGGTACTTCCATCTGTCCTATTTCAGACCCTTAGGATGAGAGGAAACCATGTCCTAAAAGTGCCAATTTCTCACCACTGACCGCAAGAGTTTCCTAGAAAACCAGCTCAAATGTGGACATGCATAATATAGATACTAATTTCACAGGTCTGACTGACACAGCCAGATGAAAACATTTTACTTATTCTTACGAAGGGTGACTTGACTTTGGAGTCTAATGTAATTTAGTTGCATTTAACATTGCACCCTAAATATGTACAGTTATAAAACATCCATTTGCAGCCGTAAATCAAATGACTGTTCCAGACCAGAAGAATTACAGGCAATATGAAATGAAAATAATTATAGGTAATATGAAATGAACTGCTTTTTATTTAAAACACTCACCTTATTTCCAGTACCAAAGAAGAATTGATTTTCCAACCTTCTACAGCATGCTGGAAGATTGAAGAGCCACCCTTTCGAATTATCTTATCAGAGCTATTGATCATTGATCTACTCAAACTCAATTCACCATCTCTGCAATGCAATATAGAAATGACACAATTACATAAAGGCTAACTCCAGTTTTAAGTAATTTACATCACATGCACTGGTGATATTTCCTTTTATTCACAATAAAAAGAAGCAATTATCTCCCCTTCAGACTTACTCTGCTTGCCCAAGCAAATAAACTGTATCTGTGAGAAATCTATGGGACACCTCTATCTAATACTTGAATATGCAAATTTAGAGCTTAAATATGTTTGTGTTTGTAATTCACTAGACGTGACAAAAAATACAATAAATTCCAAATTGTAAACCTGGAACAAACTTCAATATGTTTGTGAGGCAGATTCTACACTCCTATTTCCAATACTAAACTTAAGTGTTGATTTTCAAGCCTTCCCCCAGCAATTGCTCACGTTATACATTAATGGCCCAATAGGATCCCTTTGACTCCTATTGATACTAAAAGACTTTCACGCATGGACTTCTGAAGTTGAGTGGCATACAAAACACAAACTTTTCCAAGACTTCCTGAAACTTTTGAATGCAGACATTCAAACAACCCCAGTTGTCTTATCCTCTTCATCAATCTTACCATATTCATAAATTTTGGCAAGGTAACCTTAAAAAAAATTTAAAAATATAGTAAACTGTGGGTAATGAGCACTGAACATCTGATAAGGTAATCATAATGTTACCAGTTGCAATGATATTAACCAACAGGGTCCCATAAATTTGACAGAGAAGCTAACACACTGCAAACTCAACTTAAGGTGCTAGGTCTAAAATCTGGTTTTATCTCTATATGTTTCCATTATCTTTCATACTGTTTCCATTTAGGTGCCAGAACAACATTCAGCTGAGTTCAAACACAGCTGTTAATCATAAATGCATCAAAGTTGTTGGCTATAAGATTCTACCATGTACAATGTCTTGTATCTCAGGAGTATATTTAACAGTAATATACAGAAATGTCTTCATGCTCTGATATGCTGCCAATAACAATAACTTCACTTAGCTTGCAAACAGAACTTTTGACCACCAGCCATTCAACCAACATAATGGAAAAGATGTGAGACCGTAAGCTTTAGGGAATTGCTGACTCTTGTTTTCCTGTGGCTGTAAGTTCTTAAAACAATTCAATCCTGGCCCTTAGTAAGAGCTACAGCAACATTACTGCAGTATACATACCAAGTATTAATATTTGGTAAATTGTACAGCAGACTAAACTCAAACGAACCTGCAATGGGACATCAATTAAGCTAAAGTGGCAAATCTGGTAATATGTAGTCATTTGCAAAAAGTGCTATGATTGCAAAAGCCCCTGTAACTAATAAACCAGTATTATACACTTCATCAAAACCATTGATTATTATCAATGCCCTCCTTCCTTCATCCCCTCTATGCCAACACGTTGCAGCAGCACTGACACTGCAGTGATTCATAGGTAAGAGTGCCACCTACCGAAAAACCTACAACTTTAAGCAATCGTGTAGGCACAAGATCGTAAGTTACCCAAATCACGCTAACTTGAGGGCATAGGAGGATGCTGCAGAAGTCCTAAAATTAAATAACCAGAATGTAATTAATACTTGCTATTTTAAAATGTTTTATACCCTAAAAATTTTCCAAAATGGTTGCAAATACATTTATTACATGTATTTTCCTGCATGTATTTTCTAGATGCATAAAGTGTATGCATTTAAAGGAAAATTACAAAATACATCCAGATAGAGTACACAGTCTAAAAGTACTTCAGAGATGCCTCCAGTTTATGCTGGGTTGAAGGCTATCTAGTAAACACTTTTAACAGTGACACAGGTGACAAAACTTAGCAACAAAATATGTTGCCAACACCTAAAGCATTTGAAATGTGATCGTCTTCCATACTCACAATTTACATCTGCAGGAAGCTATATAGACTGTACAGTAAAAAAAAATGTTAAATTACATTCTCATGAGCTAAAAGAAGGTCTTAGGCACTTTGTGTTAAAGTTCTACTATGAACACAAAGCTGTCACTTACATGCTCCTCTCCCTTTTATTGGTACTGTTTTATTTAGTTTTCACTTAAAGTAATATTAAAAAACCACATAAAAAGCTAAATTTACTCCAGCAAAATCTTCATTGTGTAAACAACCGTGAAATAAATTTGGGCTACTTTCTTTCTTCTAGAACCACTGCAAATCCTCTCTGATATACATGAAACAGCTGCCACAGTGTGACAGTAACTTGTGGCTGACAGTGTCAACTTGGACTCTAAATTACCTTGCCTTGGTGACCAATCAGACCAATATAGTAAGACTATCTCTTCTCCTGAAGACAGTTCATTAAATACAAATAATTGCCTTCAGACATATTCCCTATCAGTAGAAGATAACACTGTTTAAGAAACACTGCATTCCACGCAATACGGGTGTTTCATTACTTGCTTAACCTTTAAAGGAACATTACCATCTAGTTAAAGAAGGGCATGCCTTTGCAATTATTATCCTAGCAAACTTTGTGGTGAGAACACAGCTGATTTAAGGTTTTATCACATACTTTGGAATTGCACATAGTCCATTTTGGCACATCTGGGATTTACCTGCAGTGCCACTAATAACCATAAAATGGGCCACCTTGCACATTCACAGTTCTGCATTCCTGTGCAGAACTGGAAGTAAAACATCCCACGGATGGAAGTAAAACATCCCAAGGAAAACCGATTTTGCTATCCCATGTGGCCAGTCAAAAATAACCAAACGGCATAAGCCCTTCCTTTACGAGAAAGGCAAGTGTAGCATTAATAGTGGTAGCAGATACTAGCCATAGTACACTTAGGGTTTTTTTTTCCTGCTTTGTACAGTAATGGATGGAACGACAGGCTGGGAAAAGAAACTATATTCCAATATCCTTAGCCAAAATGAGTAGCACCATACTGCACAGGAAGTCTCACCGATACCAAAGAAGTAGAGATATCACTAAATGACTTGGCAGAAGCACATTACAGCTGTATTTTAAACTGTTGTTAAGAACATACATATTTATGACTAAATACACTTATTTTCTCTCATTTAATATTAAATCATCAGTTCATTTTAGTACCTTTTATATCATGTCAAACAATATATCATAAGCAGGAGGGGGCTTTTTTTGCAAATATATATGGATTCTACCTAGTGACTAATTTCTGAATCATTTTAGCAGCCACCTCTAGTCTGACAGGAAGGAGTACATATTAAGAAACCTAGGTATCTTCAGTGCTGATTCTCCACCACACATTCGTTTTCACATGTATTTTTGCACACCTACAACCCAAAAATTTTAAACTTTTGTACATCTCATAAGTATGCAGATGCCACAGCACTGTGGTAGAAACTGGGCTTACGCCCAGGCTGAACAAAAGGGAAAGTTACCATCAAGTTGTGAATACCTCTAATACCAAGAGACAGAAACATCGCCTCATCCACCGTACACACACACACACAGGCGAGGTCAAACTCTTGGGAGGTGCCAGGGCCACTGCCGCCCAGCTGTGCCCAGCTGCAGAGCCCAGCTCCCGTACGGGGCCAGGCCGGACGAAGGGTGCACTTTCTGCCCTTAACTCTTGGGGACTGAGGGGGCAAAGGGGGGACTAAGCAGGCTGTAGTTACCCCAGCTCCTTCCAGGCCTGTAGAGGCACTTGTAACCTTATGCCTCCTCCTCAAATTAAGACAAGGGTTTATACCAAAGGATGAAAATCTGCTATGAATGCATCTCACCCCCATTCGATTTTCACAGGCAAACAGAAAGTGTGAGCCCCTTCCCCACTTTGGCTGCCACCACGGCATTTATGCACCCCTCCTGTGAAAACAAAAAATTATACCCCTCCAAGGAAAAAAGGCTTGGTTGAAAGCCCAACATCTTCACAGGATATGAAGTCGGGAGAAAAATGAGGTATACAGGCATGTATGTACACAAACACAATGCGTGACACAGAAAGCTGAGGTGCAAACAGAAAAATGGCAAGGGACTTTCCACCTTTTATTTTCAACCGAAGACAGGCGAGAGGGGGAAAATACGTAACAAACAGAGGGTCTCAGCGAGGGACCAGAGTTTCTAGCGGAGGAGCCTCGGGAGCTAAGGGAGATGGATGTCCCTCACACTCTCAGAGCAAGCATCACCAAGGAGCAGCGAAGTTAAGCACACAGCTCCCAGGCAAACTTCAAGGACTTCAGGGGCCACCCGGAGCTGCCAGCGGCCGCGCACGCCGGCACGCCGGCCTCTGACGGGCTCCCAAAGCAGGAAACGAGGCACGACGCGCTCCGGCGGCCGCCACCACCAGCTCCGGCCACCCCGGCCCCCGAGCATCAGCCGCGGCCAAGGTGAACTTCGCCGGCCTGTCCTGTCAGCAGGGCTGGGCCCCGCAACCCCGGCGCCGGGCACCCCCCCCCCCCCCCGCCCCCCCCGGCCCGGCAGCCCCCCGCCCGCACCCGCCCCCCCGGCGCCCCCCCCTGCGCCGACCAGCCGGAGCGCCGAGGCGGGGCCCCGCAAGGGACAGGTGGCGGCCCGTGAGGCGCGGGGTGACCCGAAGACCCGCGTGGGGCCGCGGCGAGGACCTCGGGCAGCGACACCGCCCCGCCGCCCCCCCCGGCGCGGCGCTCCGCAATTACCCGGCGAGCGGTGCCTCCTGGCGCTCCTCGGTCCGTGCTATTTCTTTCGTCTTATAAAAGATGAGGAGGAGACTTATCGTGCACACAGTCCACCTCTTCCTGACTGAACGCATGTCTTCTGCGAAGCGCGGTCCCCCTCCCCCTTTTCCTTTGTTTGTCAGGGGTGTGCGGAAAAACAACTCCGCACGCGGCACAAATTGCCAAAAACAGCGCAATATATTTTTCGAAATAATTAAAAAAAAAAAATAAAAGCAGGCGACCGCAGACGCTGGGGGTTCTTTGGCGTTTACTTTGTCTTTCTTTCACCCTGTCCTCCCCTGCCCAGGATCCGCGCTGGCAGGGGGCGGCTCGCTCTCCTCGGCGGGGGGCACAAGTCCGTCGGGCGGCGGCGGCCGCCGCTGTCTGTCCGTCCGTCCGTCCGCCCGCCCGCCCTCCGAGCCGCGCCGCGCTCCTCCCGTCGCTGCTCCGCTACGGCTCCGGCTCCAGCGCCACTGCGGCCCCGTTGCCCCGGGGGGGGGGGGGGGGGGGGGGGGGGGCGATCGCGGCGGCGGCGGCAGCCCGGGGGCGACGCTGGCGCCTCCCTCCCCCCCCCCCCGCGCTTTGTAGCCCTGCTGTTTTGGGGGTGTGTGTCTTTCGCCCCTGAAGCACGTTGTACCCCGTCTCCTGTTGGGTTTCAGAAAGTTTGAGTAAAGGACCGCCACCGCAGTGCCGCTAGGAGGAAATGACACGCGTCCTTCTCTGAGAAGGATCAGGGGGTTGTTAATTTTTTTTTTTTTTTTTCCTTTTCCCTGCTTCCCCCGATGGACTGTTGCAGATTGAAAAGGGCGTTGGAGGTTTTTCCCAGACTCGGAGCACCCTCGGCAGCTACCCCGGCCCCAGCACCAGCGGGGGAAGGGAAACGGCAGGCCCCCTAACCCGCCCCCGCCGGGAGCTTAGCCCTGGAGCCTGGCCGAATTCATCGCCCAACGCTCGCTCCGCGGCGTCCTGTTTCATCTACACGGCCTCAACATGGCCGTTACTTTCCTACTTCTCTGAAACGCACAAAAAAAACCAACCCCAAAACAAAATTTAAAACCCCTTTAAAATAAATAACGCAGCATGAAGAAGAAACCATGACTTCTGACCGCTTTTCTCAGCGTTATTTTGTTCTCTTCAAAGTGATTGGGCTGTCCTGGACTATCCTTGTGCTGTGTGACAGGCATCTGCCCACAGCCCTGAAGTTTGCATTTATGGAGCAGGCTTTAACACCAACATCATTCTCCCACAGGGATCCAGGAAGGGTTTGTGACAAATTTAGAGTGACTCTTCTCCTCTTAGGTTAAGAACAGGAGCTCGTGGGATGACAGAACCTTCCTTGGGTCTATTTGGTCTGGTATGCTGTCTCCAGAACTGTTCGGTAACAGACATTTCACCGCAAGATGCAAGCAAATTCGGAGATCAGCATGGATTTTTTTCTTTCCCGAGAGAGTATTCCCTCACAGGCATTGAAAGTGAGGAAAGGTTAGAGAAACCCTTGAGGGTGTCAGGGCTGCTAATAGTTGTTATGTTCTAAAAATCAATTTTGTTTAATAGGAAAGGTTTACTTCAGCCTCAGTGGCATGAAATGGGAACTTTGCAATTTCTGTACACACAAGCCAGATCAAGCTGTGTTTTCTGTGCTCTTCTCTGCTGTGGCTCTGATAACGTGGTCTCAGAAAGTGACCTCTAAATAGCATCAGCAGCAAAAGGATAAAACACCATTCTATCTGTAAGCGTGAGCTTCAAATTTCACTTGGGATAGTTCATGTCAGACAACCTCTTCTAGGAAAGAAGTGCATCACTTGTTCAGCTTGAAAGTTTGGATTCCATCAGCCTTGTCAGCCCCGTTGAACATCTGTAATAATCTTTTCTATACATTATATAATTTTTGTTTGTTAGTTAGATAGGCTCATCAGCAACAGATACTGAAAATGTATACACAGGATCTGAAATTCACCCACCTTCAGTGGTGGTTTTACTCAGTTCCATCCACAACGACCAACAGCAGCTTACAATATCAGTTAGCCACAGCAGTTCTTGGTTTATGCCAGGCCATGTGCACATTCAGAAAGTAGTGTGCCTTTGTCTTCTTCGCCACCTTCTGCTACAATTCCTTCTCCCTAAAGCTTGAAACCCAGCTCCCCTGCTGCTTCATATGGACTAACACTCACTCCACACACGGAATCCCTGCTTGCATCCAAGAGGTTTGAGGCCTGATGGTGATGGGTGTCATCAGATGCCTTGCCCAGCAGTGCACTTTTCTCTCTGTGCTCAGTCTGCTTGCAACCAGTCTGATTGAAACTGGCCTCCAGTGCCCGGAGAGGTCAAAAAAGTTGACTCCAAACTGACTCTATGTACCATAGCTGAAAGTGAAAACTTTCAGGTTTTTTTTACACCTGTCTGGTTTTAAATACCATCAGCAGTACCAGCATGCGCTCGATGACACTCCCAGCACCCTTGAGGAACCTATCTAATATTGTAACTACAAGCTCTAAAGTATCAAGACTCCAAAACTTTTATTCAGTTATTAAAATGTAAAACTGTCAGTTTACACTCGAGTAAAATATGGAGAAAAACACTTCTCTAAAAGCACACATGAATGGTCTGTGTCCATGTTCCTGAAAATTCAGGCTGTTCCCACGCCTGTCTTCCTACTACTGCGAAAACACACTGCTGGGTCAGAAAAGGATCCTAAGAGGTAACCCAGTGCATCTCCTGTCACAAGGCAGGATTTGTGATATCACTCGTGTACCTCACCCATACCATTTAACCTGTTCTTGACGACTTCTGCTGTTGGCAGCTCCACCCCCCTTGATCTGATTCACCATCTTCACCTTTTGCGCATGCTATTCTGAGCTCTGAGGTTACCTGTGTAGGGTCCCAGTGTCACAGAAGTTGCTTAAAAGCTGATGCAGGGCAAGTTCCCAACTTGTTCAGTGCTCTCCCAAATCAGTCTTGGCCGCTATTTTAGAAATAGCCTTACAGCTGTGACTACAGTGAAGAAGATCCCTCTCATAGCTGTTCTGACCAGGATACCTTCCTAATATACTCTTATTCTCTAGCTCTCTGGTGTACTCAAAAGTAAGAGGCAGATGCACATAGTATTTAGGTATATAGCATATATAAAACATAATTGAGCCAGGTGGTACGTTTCATTTGCAATGACAAAGTTTATTATAACAAAAAATGAGTTTACTGCATAGAGAATTTAAGCATTCATATCTAGTACTTCACCAATTCCTTTAATTACCTTTCTTTAATGTATCATCAACAGCACTTCATAATTCTAACAAGCTATCTAAATTATGCCTTGAAATTATTTCTGCTTTCTCATACAATCTAATGATATTTAGATAATGAATAGAGTTTGTATCAAATAGTATGGTTTATTTTATATGAATTAAAGGAATGGTTCAGCTCTGCGAACCCAGAAACATGTTCAGTAAATCCTATTTCATGGCATCTGGTGATGACAGTAAAATTTCTTTCATGAAGACTACTGAAGGAGCAAAAATGTGAATAATACAAATAATCGCACATTTAAGCATTTCAGATTTCAGAGGGCTAATTAGTTCCTATGGCAAAAAGTTCTTGAAAGGCTGCATTTCTTGCTGAAGAAAGTAGCTAGAAACTTGAAACATTCACATTTGTTAAAACATATTGCCATACAAAGTTCTTTTTTTCATTAAGAGTATTTCATGTTGTGTGGGGGAGCCCAGAAATACCTTCTGACTTAATTCTGTCCTAGTTATCAGTGAGGACAGAGAAACACTGGAAGAGATTCCCAGGGGAAGCTGTAGCATTTCCATCACTGGATATCTTTAGGACCAAGTTACACAAATCTCTGGATTTTTATCTCAAGGTGGAAGGATGGATGATGTAACTTTTTCAGGTCCCTTCTAACTATGTTTTTAACATATAATTTTAATGTAAATCTGCTCAATTTACAGTAAGTAGAGCTTTCTGATTCCTATATACTAACTTTTAACAGAATAGGCATGGCTGATGTCTCATTCTCTCGTTTGCTTAACACTTTTAACTCTGATTTAGTCCTATGCGTTTATGTTTTGTATGTAAGTCCTATGTGTTTAATAGTTTAATAATATTCAAATTTTGTTGTAAAAAGAAACATCAGTTAAAATAATGATCTCTGAGAAATTTTTAAGTACTACTGATACTTAAATCTGTTTTCATGCAGACATTAATATCCTTCAATATTTTCACTGATGACTCAAGCAAAGACACCAGATATCCCTATTGTTTGCTTAATGTTAACGTGCACAGAACGCTAATATTTTGTAGAAGTACTCTTATAGCCAAAATTTTAATGTCTTCTATGCTTTTATTTGTCATCACCCATACATACTTTTGTTAAAATGTCCTCCTCTTTGAAATATAATCTACTTGCTATTGCAATAGAAGTATATTCCTGTATTACAATTTTAGCATTACCGGCATTGCAACTAGCAGCATTTTGTATTTCAGCTTTATAGTGCAACAGCTTTTCTACAGGCAGCAGAATTAAAGATGATGCAGTAAACTGCATTTTTGTATAGTTATCCACTGTATATGACTCAAGGTTCGGGTTGGTGGTGCTTAAATTTCTCTTGATGCTCAGAGACACAAAAAGCAGAATCCGTATTCAGATTCGCCTCGCCTTTCGTTTTTGTGACTAATGTGCTATGATAACTTAGTGTTTGCAATCGCCTTGCAGAGCAACCACAGGCTCAATAATGTGGAGGCAGTCGCAGTAAGCTCACATGAATCTCTCGACAGTTTCTTCGTGTGTGTTGTAGGAAGAGAACATCTTTTTCTCTAGAAGAAATGCTACAGCAATTCCTTAGAAAGCATTGGAATGAAATCCCAATGAATCTATATTGTCTGTTTTACATTCTTTTGTACAGTAATGTATTTATCTAGTACAGAGGTCCCCAGATGAAGTTGAAGTGTAACAGCAAGGATGTTTAATCAGGGGCACACACTTTTGTGGTTATTGCATTGCAGACTTTTCTGATCCAGGCACATTTTTACCTAGTAGTAAAATATAAACTATATTAGCATTTCAAGGAGAGTGATCATGCAGATAGAGGCCAACATAACAGAAGACATTGTCAGTTGTCATGATCTCCTCCTTAATTTTGTGACATAGGATATTGCAAATGTCCCATAGATGGTTATAAATAGGCAATTTTTTTCTGCTAATTCAAAATGGCTGTCAGCTAGTATGCCTTTCAGGAAGGCTAAAACCTCACTTGTTTTAAATCAAAATGGCTATCACATTCCTAGAGGCTGTATATGTGAGATTTGATAAAGATGAGCTGCACCATTTCCCATATTTTTTCAGTGACACTCAAGACAGTCTGCCCTTAGGGAAAATAGTCATCCCACTTTTTTTATAATTGGGATGAACAGAAAAAATAAGGAAACAGAAATAAGGATTAGAGAACTCTGGGAAACAAACAGAAGAGGAGAGAAGAGGAAGTAGATATAGAATAAGGATGAGGATGAAGGGAATAAGGGGTTGGGAACTGGCAGAGAGAGAAATAGCTGTATCTGTTCTGATAAAAGAAATGGGAGAAAAAATTGACAGTCCAGAGAAGCTACAAGAAACTGCTTGAATGGAGGAGCACGACTACCTCAGGCCTACTGAAGAAGCTGAGGTAAGAAATGCATACAGTTGTGTCTGCCTTTTGTCTTGATTTGTCCTTTGAGAACAAAACGGTTGGCTCCCTTGCTTAAATGTGCCTGAGCCTGTGTTCAAGCCCTAAGTTCACTTCACTGTTCAGATACAATTCTGTTTTGGAGTCTGAATGAAGAATTTATCTTTCTAGAACATAAAACATGATTCAGCTAGGAAACTGCTATTTACTTCAAAGTTTATTTTTGGTCAAATGAAAGAAAGTCAAGAAAATTTCCGGCCATATTTCCATCCTTGCAGTTTAACAATCTGTAAATTACAAACACAATTAAAACATAACTAGATAAATGGTTACAACTCCAGAAAGCACTCCTCTTTCTCATTACACCAAACCTCCAACTGTTCTCCTCATAAGGGCAGGAAAGCATCTTCTCCTTCCAACTCTAAACCTAGGCCTAATGATTTAAATATTCCCCAATAAGACTGCTGGGAGTTAATAAAGAAAACCTTCACAACTGTCCAGCACTGCTGAGACTTTCCTTATGAGTCACGGGAAATCACTAAGAATTTAAAAAGACTATGAACACCTTCTTATGATGTTGATTGAGCTGTCAACATTGCAGAAGGGGAGGTGAAAAAAGATCAAAGCTATATGTTAGGATTGGGTTAGTCTTAATTTTTTGTGCTTGCTCTATCATGCCTAGGGTGAAACCTTGGTTCAAAGTGGCCCCTTTTAGGGGTTAGGGTTAAAGGTTAGGTTTGGGGTGAGAGGTCAGGATTGGGGTTAGGGTCATTAGCATTAGTGTTAGGTCATGAGAGTTTAGGGTTATGGTTAAGAGGTCAGGGTTAAGTGTTGGGGGCTAGAGGTTACAGGTTAGGGTGGAGTTAGTGGTTAGGTTTAACTCAGCTGCATTCAGTCTGTTCTGGTTTTAGGTGGCCTCAGAACAGTGACCCCAGTAGAGTCCTTTACTACATGGGACAACAGAAAAACCCCAGACCGTCTGCCCTATATTGGTTCTATGGTGTTTCCAGTAGGCCTCCCAAGATAGGAAGTGAGATCAGGCTCAGGCAGATCGTCACTGTTCTTGCATACTCATTCAACACGGCACAAAGGGTCCAGGTTGGTTTAGAACAAGCTCAATCTTTCTCTATTGTTCTATGTTTTAGGCAAGCTTCTAGACCTGAAAGACCTGGAATCACAGCAACGTGAATTTAGGTTTCTGCACAGCCCAGACCCATGCACAAAGTACAACAACAAGGCACTTACTCAGAATCAAGGTCTGCCTGAAATTTTAAGTCCTGCTTTCTGCTAAGAGGCAGTAGGCAAACACACGACAGGAAACAGCGTGATTAATTGTAGTTAAGACATGTCAGCACACCTGCTACCAGACTACTCTTCAGTTGTTCCTGCAGAAATGAAGTTTAAGGAAGTATCTGAAAAACATAATAATGCCTGCCTTATATCTATTAATGTAGATTTTTATATCTATTAATGTTCATTTTTTTTTCCAAGTGAGTAATCACAGTTACAAAAGCAAGGGTGATACAACATTAAATTACTTTTTCCTTTATTTGAAAGGCTATGCTTTAGTTTCATTTATTTATAACACTTCATAACTCTTACTGCATGCGGAGTAATATATTTCCTAAACACATTGTAGTGAAAATATAATATGAGAGATTACTGCATTAATTTTCCATGTCTGAGAACCAGAAAGAGATTTTCTGAGAAGCTGTATGGTGGATTTGTGAGTTTCTACTGTATTTTAATAGCGGCCTCCCAGTGAGAACCATCACTTTACTAATAGTTCCCAGCAGGACACCCACCTAGGTTATATAGATTTGGAGGTGGGGAAAGAAGCTTTTTGTCTGAATTCAAATCACAGCAGGAGCCATTCACTCTTTGAGAACTAATTCCCATCTATATTATTGCTATTTTAAATTTTGCTCAATTTAATTGTGGTTAAACTGTGTATGGATAGATACTACAAGATTGCCTGACTTTTACTGCTTTGTGTTAGTCACACAAGAGCTTCCCATATGTCTTCAGCTATATTTTCTTATCTCTTTGACAGTAGCACTTTGAGGCATTTGCTGAGATAGAGACTACAGCTTGTTTTGATTTTTTTCTTTTTTTTTCTAATTAGAAAACTGTAATTCAGCAACACTTTTATAGCATCTTCATAAGTTTCAACAAAAGGAAATGTTCTCCATGTCCAAAACTGAATTTCTGGCCAGTGGGAAAAGTCAGACCTACCAGTAATTTGGTCTCTTCTGCACTCACCTGGCTGTCTTCATTAGCAGCTTATACACCTTGTATGGGCAAATGAACAAGCAAGCCCTCTGACAGCTAAGCTACCTCAACATGATATCATATTTGCTGCAGACAAAATCAGCATGCAAACTGTTACTGTATAACAACCAACAGACACTCTAAGTTCACAGTATACCCTCTGCTGTGGTAACTTGTTTGTGAACCTGTACTCTCAGCCTGCGTTGCTATGATCAGGTTAATTTTTAATGACAGCTTTCAATGACAGTTTTACAGTATGAGCACCATTGCCTAGTGCTTAAGACAGGACAAAACTCCCGTCTACCACATTCCAAGTAAGATCTTTAAGCAGTAGCCTCTTCAGGGCAAGTAATTCTCTAAAATGCAATAATACCCTTTTTTTTTTTTTTTTTTTTTTTTCTGTTTTATTTCTTTGCCAACTAGGATTTGGTATTGCAGTCACAGATGATCAGGGTCTTAGGTACTTAAATTCCCCTGGGAAAGCCCACCTGAGACCACACAGAAGACACTGACACCAAGCAGGGTAAGAAGAACCCACAAGGAAATGGGATTTCCCATATGTCACCTAGGTCAGTGGGGAGACATATGAAGCAGATATGAGATTTAGTTTCTGACTCTGCTGAAGTAGTTGCTAAAATTTTGATTGACTTCAACAAGGTTAGGGTATCACTTCAGCTCTCCTACCTTCCAGTCCTATATTCGAAATAGGAAGCCACTAAATGTAACAAGAATATACCAAGAAAGATATTCCCTAATTTTACTTGGTTTATTTCATTAAATATTATCTCTTAGGCTAAAAAGTTTGGAAAATCACAAAAAGTACAAATGAATTGCATAGAAATTGCATTAATAATCTAATCCTATTACTTGTAGTCTGCTCAAAGACAGTATAGAGGGAAATACTTTTTTTTTGATATTTTGATGACTCAGGAAAAGCATACAAAATCTTAACCAGTCACAGTTATAGAAGTCCTTTAGAAGCTTTTCAATACTAAGACTTTTTCATCTGAAGAAATATAAGTACTGTATCAACTTCAGAGACTTTTCTTTTAAAAATATTATTCACATTAAATAAAAGGCACAGAACTTTTTTTTTTTTGCTTAGAATACTTTATGTTTTAGTGCTCTTTAAAGGAAATTATGTCACAAAACCCAAAAATAACTTTTTGATGGAAACAAATAGCACAATAACAGTTTTTGTAGTTCAGAGAAATGCTGTGGAAAGTAAATTTGATTTACCAAGCTTATCACAGACTGTGAACTTTAACATTAAAGTGAAAAGAATGTTTGGTTTTGAAATCACTGTTTCAGCCCTGACTGAAATATAACAATGTGTGAAGGAAAGGAATATATATTTATACACAAACGTAAAGTGCTGTAAGTCACAAGATGTAAATATTCTCTAATTACAGGTAAAGGGTCAAACCTGAGTGTGAAGTGCTTGAACAGGAAATCACCAGCTACCTGGGCAGAATTTTGAGAACTGGTTTTCACATGTTTGTTTTGGCTGACTGGAGAGTTGGAAAAATCTGTCTTGGTCCTAGGCTAGACAAAAGTGTATGATTAATATAGTTTTGTGCCCAGAAACAGGTCATTTGAAATTATTTTGCTCAGCTGCTGCAAATTGCTGTAGTCTGGTTGTGTGCTCTCAGTGGAGAATTTCCACAGTGCAAAGCACAGATGTGCCACGTCTGGGTCTGTGCTTCCTCTCCACATCCTTTCCTCAAAACAAAAAAATGCCAAGCAGAGGGAAGAGAACAGGTGTAGTAGTAGTGTACTATCGTCAATCTTCCCCCGGGAGTGACTGGAAATGGCTTTGGAGCTAGGTCCTACCAGACTAAGCTCTGGTACAGAGCACAGAAATATTCTGTGTCCTCAGGATGAGGAAGGCTTAGGAAGCCCTTTTTGCAGTAACAATTTAATATTTATGATGAGTTCCAGGTGGCACTTGCTTCCCAAAAATCAACGGCTTGCAGATTTCATAGTATAATATTGGGAGTGTGTCTCGGTGTCAGTGTATTGACACTCAGCTGCATAAGCAACTGTGATGCATTAGCCTATTTTGACCACATCATTGCAACAGGGCTTTAGCAGCACCTTTCCCAAAATCTTTGCCTGGACAGCTTAATGCTGGATGTGTCTCACTTCTAGGAGTCTTAGCACTTCTGTCAGCATCTCAGATTATTAAGATTGAACTGTACATCTTGGAAAGCAGTGTTATTAGGGCAATGATTTTAGAATTCAGGGTGATGATCTTCAGGAAAAACATGCTTATTTGCAGGCAACTTTGTACTTTTACAGTCTGGGGAAGAAAGCAAGTTAGTGATGAATGAGCTCAGGCTTGCTTCAAAAAATCATTGTTCTCAGCTAGGTTAACTTATCCCTGCTGTGCTATTCTGTTACATTCCCCTGTGAAATTCTGTAAGGCAACCCAAAAAGCAATTTGAGGAAATGGACACTCTCCAGACGAAGCACTGTGTGTTCACAGACCTCTTTCTCCACTGACAGATCCTACACCACACAAACACTCCTTTTTTGTCCTCGATAGATACATTTTTTTCCAGCATGCTGCCAGTTCTTTGGGTTTGTGTACAGAATGTTTTTTTCCTTTGTCTTGACTCCCCAGATCCAGTCAATTACTCATTGCATTGCTTATTTGTTTTGCTTTGTCTGCTCTACAGCACAGGAAGTTTTTCTAATGAATTGAATTGTGTCACATTTGCTCTGTTTCAGCTTTTGATTTTCCCTTACAGATGGCTTCCTAAATGCTGGGAAATGTCTTCAAACTCCTGCAGAATGAATTTGATCCTTTACCATTCAAGTGAAAGTAGCATTTTCATAAGGTGAAGCTTTTATAACCATGATGAATAATACTGCTTAACAGTAGAGTCCTGTATTTAAGCACAGCTTACTCTTATATTCCACCAGGCGGATGAAAGTAGAAGTGAAAATACTACATTCCAGCTTGTTCTGCAGCTGTTCTTCTCCTTACCCATGCTGTGCATGCTCTATAGGTGCTGATCACTCTGCTGCATTTCTTAAACCTTTTTTCCATGTGCTAATTAATGCCCTGGATTGCTGGCTGTCACAGTCTGTGTGTATCTTCATCTCCTCGATTCTGATATTTACATGTCTGGATAACAATTTTATTGTTTAAGCCAATTTGAACTTAAATCATTGTATCATTGTTCATTTTTTATGTCCAAGTTTCTTCTTGGTCCAGTAATTTTTAAGAGGTTTCATCTGTCTGTTTGTTTAAATGAATTGCTCCGTATTCCAACTACTATCATCTCTCTCCGAAAGAACTCATTTTAATCAATTAACACTGCAAGACTTACTCCTTTGTCAAGCAGTCATTTTTTTACGTTTTAGTTAAAAACTGTAACTTTGGTATGTTCCCTCTTCATATTAAGTCAAGCAGTCTTCCAATTTCTGTCACAGGTCTCGAGCGGGCATTAACTGAAGCCACCACTTCAGTCAGTCACCTGCAGTTACCACATTTTTAGCTCTGCTGGAACACTTACCTGCCCTCTCCTTCCAGCCACTGCATTTCTATGTCTCCTGTGGGAATGATCTTCTGTGGGCAGTCAGTCCGAGGCTGCTCTGCCCTTTCTCATACAGTGAAAGAAGTCAGCCAGTCTCTCTGATAATGTGTTGGGTGTTTATGATGTCCTTCGTTAGAGTTTCTGTTGCTGAGAAGTGAAACAATTTAAAGCCAGAGTTCCTGATTGCAGCTGTACCCACCTTTACACAGTTGGTCTCTAGGCTGTTTAAATGAGGTTGAAATGGGAGGGGAGGTCTCACAGCAGCAACCAAAGTGAATATCTGGGATTCTTCTGCCTTCTTTTAAAAAACAAATGGAAGGTAGAAAAGAAAATCAGGTCCCTTGATCTTCTAAACTTGCTTCAATTCCCAGTGATGTCTTCCAGTACCCAAACAAGGCAATCTTTTGGATGCCTTTCTCACCAAGTTTCTGGACCATGCAACTAAAGGAGACTTGTAGGAGTAGATGTTTAACTCAGCAGTTTTCAGTAACAGAGGTAACACCTTATGCTGCAAGGCATTTGACACAGCCCAGCAAATTAGAATTTTTTCCCTTGCTATCACTTGTGTATGTCACATTTCCATTATGTGGCTTGAGAAAGAAAACCAATACTTAGCAAAAGTGAAGTAAAGTCTCCACAGTCCCTGCCACCTCTGTCAGTCTGAGCCTCTGCAAAGTTTTATTCTTGAAGCAAATCACAGTGGAAAGAAATTGGATGTGTAAAATCCTACACATGTAAAGATTCAGGAACTGATGATGTATTGCACAAGGAGCAAGAAAAAAACCGAAATGCTAAGTTATTAAAAATGTAAAGAATTCTTTGGTGTGTAAAAGTGTTGGTTTGGGGGGGAAACTGCAACGCTGTGAAACTGCAGACCCATCTTTCTACAAGCCTGCACTATAGCTAAGTCATATGTATTTGAATATCACAGCTAGAAGTTAGTGACCACATTCCACATAACATAAAAGGCAACATACAAAGTTGTTGTGAGGAAAGAGACTTGTTCTGCAAATCCCAACAAATATCTCCAGGGCCAGTGAAAACTGTGCTTCACAAATGCTCTTGTTAGCAAGCAGAGGAAGAAAGAAAGTCTACCTAATTAAACACGGATATCAGAGAAGAAAACATAGGAGGGTAAAGCACTGCCTGAAACAAGCTGTCTGTGCAATAAATGGTACAGTTCTCAAAGCAAAATGCCAAGGCATGCAGGACAAGAGGCAATAGATCACACAATCAGTAACAGCAACATTAAGAAAATGTACTATTTGAAAAAAAACACTGCTGATGAAAAAAGCAAAGAATTTCAGGTTGGTTGTGATGCAGAATCAGTTGTTTGTCAGGACTTATTGTAGATATACAAGGATACATCCTACAATTGACTAATTTATTACAGCAGACTAAATAGCAAGAGATAGGATTCAAATAAAGGCAGTGATAAACTCTTTGAAGTCCGACCAGGGACTGCCCAGTCAAAAGGAAAAAATGGAGATCTCAATTTTGCAAAATATTAAGAAAAATTGTCACATTCTCCTTAATATAGGTTGTCCCATTCTCCTTAATTTAAAGCATGTGTGTTGTCCTAAACTGGTATTATGCATGCAGATGAGCCCACTTTAAGAAGTTTCAGACTCAGTCAGGGTTCTCAGGGTTTTACAGAGCCAAGATTTAAAGTTCTCTTTTTTCCTGGATAGATTTTGCTTTTGGGTGGTAGGTTGAACTATTTTATCACTCAACGCTTCAAAATGTTTTAACATTTTAGGCAAAATAATAGTTTGCTAGAACAGAACCCATTCCGATAATTTTTACCTTCAGTAGACCTAAGTCAGTTTGCCACATACAAGACTGAGGATAAGGCACCATTTGAAAAGACTTTTTGTTTTAGAAGATACCCTGCACTAAGTTATCTTTAATGTGCCTAAGTCATCTTTGGCACATATAAAAAATTAAATCCCTTCTCCTGCTAAGAAAGATTTTGCATAGATTTACTTTTTTTTTTTATTTTTTAAATCTGAGCAGTAACTGAATCTCTAAAAGCTGATATGGTTGGAGTATTACCCTGATCACCTCCATTTCCTAAGCTTGTGTTTCAGGGTTCTCAGGGAAGTATCTCAAGGCTTTTCAACCTAAAGGCAATTGGATTCATTTAAATAAAACAGTAAGGGGAAAAAATATACCACTGCTTCCCTGCATACATGCAATGGCTATTACAGAGATTTTTTTAGAAATAGCTTCCTGATCACTGGCTTTGTGGACGCACTTACTTATCTCTACACACTGGATTAATAGTAAGCATTTAAACATGTTTCCATATTTAGACATGCAAACATTTATCAGACACTACAGTTAGATTTTATATACTGACCAGTGCTTGCAAGCATGTTATATGGAGTGATTCATGTGTCAATATTAAGAGTGTTCTCTACGCTGTTTATAGTTGGCCTATGAACAGTAGGACAGCTGCTGTCTTCTCTTGTAACTCAAAGTGGTGCATGAGGCACTTTTTCAGAGAGGACTCTGCCACACCTTATAGGCAGCAGAGAAAACCAGACGTATTTAATCTTTAGTAGGGGATGTTCTCAGGACCTTTGGCTATGCTTACAAGGACATAAAGGAAGACAGACCCAAGCATTGCACTGCAGTACGTAGTGGACTGCATTTCCCCCTGTATTACTTCAGAAGTTATATTCGTAATAATTTGTTTGTATTTTGCATAGGGCTTTTTTTTAATCACAGAATGTTCAGACGGATTTCAGACTAAAGTACCCTGTTTAGGCTACTGTTTAGTTCTTATAGATATTATTTGTATGTTTCTATGTTTTCTTCAGATTAATTCTATTTTTTTGATACATTTAAGATCAGGAGGAGACACTTTTCAAATGGCATAGTTCTATTCATGATCTAAAATTATTAACAGGGTGCATATGTGGTCTAATATTTATAGAAATAAATATAGATTAAGGAAAAGTGCCAAATATAGGAGGTGTTTTTGAGCACTAAAACCCATAATCAGGTTCTTTCAATTTGAAAAAAAAATGCATCTAATGCATACACTGTAATAAAAAGGAGGGTACAGTTATCACATGATTTTCAAGGGCTGCACTTTGGAAGGATTTAAAGAAGGACACAATTCATTCTCATGGTGCAGATATGTAAACAACATTCTATATTACTTACACAGAAAGTTTTAAAGAGCTGTTGAATGAATCCATCAAGAAGTCAAAGCGCCAAAGCAAAGCAGCACACAGCCAACATTATAGAAGCTGGCTCACTCTGGGCCCTCTCCTACCACATGGTCTGCAAAGGGAAGAAGCAATTCATACCCCCCTTGGATTTTATCTTAGTGTCATCCTAAGCATCTACTCATCAGCCCTGGTCACCTTGCATGTGCCATGCTTTGGACTTTGGGTACTGGATTAAAGACTGAAGGGTGAATAATGCTCTAAAGCTATATTGTTGCATCTTAATTTCAGCAAAATTTCTGCTGATGAGGAAATGCAATCCAAATATTATATTTATGTTAATCCCATCATCTAACTGTAGATTCAAAATGCAAAAAATACAAAAGTAGACTGGGTATGTTGACAGTACTGCAACAGAATACTTTTCAAATGCAGTACTGCATTTCATTTGAACAATTTCCAAGAAAGCATACTCTGAGAATATCTCTTGTGTCAGACCCTAAAAATTGAGAAAAATAGCTCACCTTCTAGTATGCCAATGAACTACAACCTTGGCCTTTAAATCATAGAATCATACGATGTTTTGGGTTGGAAGGGACCCCTAGAGGTCATCTAGTCCAACCCCCCTGCATTGAGCAGGGACACCGCTAACTAGATCAGGTTGCTCAGAGCCCCATCCAACCTGGCCTTGAATGTTTCCAGGGATGGGGCCTCCACTACCTCTCTGGGCAACCCGTTCCAGTGTTTCACTACCCTCATTGTAGAGGATTTCTTCCTTATATCCAGTCTAAAGCTACCCTGCTTTAGTTTAAAACCATTACCCCTTGTCCTGTCACAGCTGGCCCTACTAAAAACATTTTCCCCATCTTTCCTATAGGCCCCCTTTAAGTACTGAAAGGCTGCAATCAGGTCTCCCCACAGCCTTCTCTTCTCCAGGCTGAACAAGCCCAACTCTCTCAGCGTGTCCTCACAGGAGAGGTGCTCCAGCCCTCGAATCATTTTAGTAGCCCTCCTCTGGACCCGCTCCAACAGGTCCATGTGCTTCTTGTGCTGAGGGCTCCAGAGCTGGACGCAGTACTCCAGGTGAGGTCTCACCAGAGCAGAGTAGAGGGGCAGAATCACCTCCCTCGACCTGCTGGCCACACTTCTCGTGATGCAGCCCAGGGTACGGTTGGCCTCCTGGGCTGCCAGTGCACATTGCCGGCTCATGTCCAGCTTGCCCAGGTTTCTTTGGATGACATCCCGTCCTTCTGGTGTATCAACTGCACCGCTCAGCTTGGTGTCATCCACAAACTTGCTGAGGGTACACTGGATCTTGCTGTGTAGGTCATTGATATACTTAAATAAATATATTTATATTTTATATTATATATTATTTATATGGTTTATATATTATATAATTATATAATATTTATATATTTATATATTGTATTATACCTAAATAAATAAATATAACTAAGCTCTTAGTAAAAAATCAGAAAACATACAACTGAGTGAATTTTAAAATGTGCAGGTGCTTAGTAACTTCATATTTAGGTAAAGTCTAAACATAACGTTTGAACTCTTCTGCCAAAAATAACAACTAAGTCTTTTTTTATATCTACCAAACATATATTTTTTCCAATCTATTTCTTAACCATTTTGGCTTGTTGATGAATTGTATATTGTGTTTTATTTTCAATGTGTTAGAATGGATTACTTGCCCAATTTTTTTACTTTTTTCTTATGTAGACCTAATTCAGATAATCATTCAGATAATCATAAGAACTTTCAGAACAGGGCTGCTTTTTTTCAGTCAAGACCAGAAAAAAACAGAAAATAAAAATATACTTATAAAACTGATGAATTCTTTAATACCATCCTTCCTTGTTTACAATATGTCTTCCATGCATATATTATTAAATTTTAGACTGATAGTGAGGAAATGCCATGCAAATAAATTGCAACCTTACACTAATACACAAAAAGATTGCGTAGTACTGTAGATGATGTTCTTACTCTTCAAAGTAGTAAAACAGGCAAGGGAGAAAGGTCTCTCCATTTGTCAGCTTCAGCTGTCTAATAACTGCAAAAAAGAAATACCATTCTATTTTTCCAATCACAGACTCACTGGACTGACAAGACTTCTAGTACATCATATCATGCACATGATATTTAATCATTCATATTCAAATAGAAAACAGAAGAAAAAGAAAAAGCAAAGAAAAAGGAGTGAAGTATATATACTTGAGTTCACTAATAAACTTCAACTTATACGTAAATCCCCAATTACGTGCAATTTCTATTTTTTGAATAAAAGTTATCTCTAATGCCATATGACCTGTAATGCTGTAAATAATTTCTTCTCTTCATGTAAATCTGAAACATGTCAGTCCACACATTGACAAATGGAATGAAAGTGTTGTTTTAAACCTTAGCTGAGAACCAGAAATGAAGTTAGCACTTCACAAAGTCTATTTTCAATGAAAGAAAAAAGAAAGTAAGTTTCTTCTTGCGGTAAAGTTAAAATACTGTCACTGTCTGGAACATGAGTAAAACAGGCCGATCATTTTAGAATTTGTCAGGGCCTCAATTATTCACAGCCGTTATAATAATAAGCTCTCTGCTAAAGATGAAATAAGATTGCTGGGACCTATTTTGCCTTTCAGTTTTTTGAAAGTAATTCCAACTTTTTTGAATCTATTTCTGGAATTATGACATTATTGAAGTGTTAGGGGAGCAATTTTAAACACACAGGCTTGGGACCAGAAGAAAACATAGAATGTAAATGGGACAAACTTACAGTTAGATTGACTCAGCCCCTGGAGCCTGTCTTTTCTGCTAAAAGGTTTTCTCTGAATGCCCTACACTGAATATGAGATGGAATCAGATCTTTAAATACCAAGCTCAGCCAATCTGAATACATCTGATTTATGCAAAGTAATTTCTTGTATCTCCTTTTCCTATTCCTTGCCTCCAGTGCTATTTGGCCTATCCAACTGCACACAGTTAGAAAGTGGAAACACATAGTTACCACACAAAAACCTTCAGAAACGGAGTGTATAAAACCAGTTAAAACCAAAAAGAATACTTTGCTATTCTGCTGCATGTAGCTCCCTTTAAAATTAAGCAGATAATTACCAGACTTTGGGTTTTTTTTCCAGGTACAGGGAGATCTGAGGTTGGGTGAGAGTGTTGCTGCTAATGAACTAGAAAAACTGAGATTCGTCATTATTACTTACCAAGCTAACTGTCTATAAAGTGATATTATAAACTTTGTAATAGTCCTTTTTATATATGTTATACAATTCTCATTTTAAAAACTGCATTTACTTCCATGACAATGAAGTATAAGGAGACTGAGTGCAGTAAAGCATCTGTTCAAGAGTTGCAATTTGAGTGGATGCAGTTATGACACGATTTAATTGCTTTACTTTCATATAACAACATGTCATAAAGTTAATGTTTTCCAGTTAATGCTCTCCTTATACTTTCATTGGAAGTTACTACTATGTGAGCATGACACGCATATTGAACTTTGAAGATATTAATGTTTGGAGCTCAAGGCCAGATAAGTGATAACTGGTGGAGCTAATAAAAAAATTTTTGGGGGAAAGTTATATTCTATGCAATTTCCACATTTTTTTTTCTTGTGTGGAGCAAAAGCAAAGCTTTAAGTCAAATTTAGAAAATTTCAGATTGGAAATATTACTGTAGTGTCTGATTGGAAACTTTGTTTGTCACTGGTCATTGCATTATTTTCCCACATAGTCAGAATTTGCTGACTTGGACAGTGCCTTCTACATGCTCTATCTTCCTTAGTCAATGTGATAGAGACTGAAAGTCTGTTTCTGTCATTCCATGGAAGATGTAGTCCAGTTTAAAAAAATACATACATACATACATATATATATATGTAAAGATAACTCACAGGTACTTTCAATGACAGAGTAATTTTCAAAGGAAATTTTCTTCAGTGTTAGGCCAAAAATGAGGGTGCTAATTTCTTTGCCAGGGAGCTATTATTTTTCCATTAGCAAATAGTTTTCATAAGGGAATCCAAGTAGCTGAAAATCCTTTCAGGGGTCAAAAAATTTTTTTGATTGAAGACATTAAATTGTCTCAGGCTCGAATATTGTAGTCTGATATTTAGGAAGAAAGGCTGTTTAGAAATCACAAATGAAATTTCCAAATAATCAAAATACAGTTTCATAAGTGTAGGGAAATGCATACAAATGACAATCTGGCAGGGGCAGGATAGAGAAAAAGGTATGGTTTCACTGATTCCCCAAGTAGGAGAATGAGTGATAGGTCAAAAGCATGTCTTAAGAAAAATTAAATTACAGAGAAATAAAAAGCTTGGTATTGAATTTGCTGGACTGATGAGCCCTAATAACAAAAGGCCTTTGAGGAATCAGTTACTAAAGGAGAAGCAAATTCTACAGATAGATTTCTGGAACATAAATGTCTGCAGAAACATAATGCATGCAGGCAGAGAGAAAACATGAGGGACTATAATGTAAAACTTCGTGGAGTAAATGAATGCAGAGAGATAGGAGATGAAAAATGAAGCAAAAGAATAAATTCATAATAGAGTTACAAAAGTAAGATGGTTTTCTCTCAAAGAAAACAGCATTAATTATAATTTCCAAAGCAGAAAAATTACTCATGCCCTAGGAGCTTAATGGTTTTAAGCAGGTCTAAGCCATAAAATTGATGATGGTATGAACTGAAAAACTATCATTATGAGATCAGTTAGCAACTTAAGAAGCTTTTCAAGCACAAATGAACAACTTTATCTATAAAAGTGGCAGGCATCAATGCTAAGACTAGGGAGCACAACCATGGCAAATATAATGGGAAAATGTGATCTAAATTGCCTTGTCCAGGATGCTAGAGGTGTAACAGCAGCACATCTGATGTCAGCACTTGCCTCAGAAGAGCATTGCCCCCACAAGGTTGGATGTATGTTCCCAGTTTGTTCCAGGACAAAACAGGGTGAGCAATTTTAGGAGAAAGCATATACTGGCTTTGCATGCTCCATTAACACCAAAAACATCATCCAAAGACCAGCGTTGAGAAACGATTTCCAGTTTGCTGTAGAGCCAGCTGGAGCGCTATTGTAATCCAAAGAGAAAAATCTATGTGCACGTGGCTGTATATTTATGTACCCTACCTATACAGCTGCATAGTTAAAGTAAGTGCAGAGATAAGTGAACAGCTTAACAGGAATGCTGGTGATAACCACAGCATGACACTTTCATTCTTACTGTTTGTGTCTGCCATTAACTGATGGAAAGGCTGACAGTTACAAGACAAACACCAAGTGACTGGAAAGATTCTATGTACTTTATGTACTTTAGAAGGACTAAAGATTTTGTTCTATTACATGCACATTATACCTGCCTACACTTTCTCTCATAATGAAGTTGGTATCTCTGCCAAGCATTAGAGGTGAGAGAATGCAACCTTGAATTGTAAATCAAAATTTGCGTATCACTGTTGTCGTTAACTCTGTGTATTAGTGCTACCAGAATTCAAGCAGATTGGTCATCACCCCTGAAATGTCATATTTAATAATGATAACCATAGCATACTTCAGTAAAACAGTGTATTAGCAGCCAAATGAATACAACAGCTGAGTTGGGAAAAGTAAACAATGTAACAAAATGGCACGTGTTTTCAACTTACATACTTTCATGAGCTTGTTTGGTCAACAAAAAGCTAAAAATTAAAGGCAAAACTAAAGGTATGTATTCCCAATTTAATTACTGGTTCCAGATTAACTTGTGGAAATTAAATCTGGGAATCCAGAGGATACCAACAGACATCTAATGGCCAGAGGAAAATACTGTAAGTTAGAAAGAATGTGTTTCCAACACGTACTAAGATTATCAGAGAGTTCAACAGTTCATCAGCTCTGAAATTATTCGGAAAAAAAGGGTTGATATTTTTGGGATTTATTAAGAATAGGGTATGAGTGTCTGGAGTGCAGCTATGTGAATGGAGAGGATTGAAAAACTCATGCTCAATAATACTTAGAGAACTAAAACCTATGAAATCAATAAGGAAGAGAAGTCCAAAGTAGACAGAGTGAGCTGAGCTTTATTTGTGCCATAAATGATAAAATGAATGTGCAGAAAAGATTGAAATTCCTTTTTGCTGTCTTGTTCATACAATATACATTTATCAACCACAGACTGTATACTGAAAAAACAAACTGAAGCCTACCTTTTCTGTTAATACTGTATCTATGAACACATCCAAACTGGAACTAAAATGTGCCATTACAGATCATTTGTGGAGAAGCAATCAGAAACTTTGAAATATTCCTCAGATATGACTGACTTCTCAGCATAGTTTCATTATTTGTGCGATTTCAAAGGAAGTGTGCTGATTTACAGTAGTGTCAGAATCCAGAAGTCTCTGACCAGGTTCTTTTAGATATTCCATGTGTGAAGGGTTACCTTTAATATTTAGAATTTACTTATCTGAAGATCATTGATGTTATTATCTGAAGAAAGTTGATCATACTTCTGATTTAACAGAGTGATACAAAATATGCTGAAAATACAATACAAATATAAGTTACGTTTAGCAAAATATAGCAATTGCGATACACAGTTCAGTCAGTGCCAGTGTGATTCCCATTACTGATCTCTATAACATGCTCACCGTCATGACGCTGGGCCTTCCCAGTCACCAGGAAGGCATATGTGGGTTGAAGCCAGCTCCAGCTCTCTTTGAAATTTTTTTGCTAGGAGCCTGGTTTTTATACTCTGTGTTGGGCTGGGCCATATATTCATTCCCCCATGCTGGTCTGACTGAGATAGTGAGACTTTCACACTGTTTTAATGAAATCAGAGAGAAACATTTACACCACCAGTTGATCCACTCAACTACTGATAGATGATTACCTAAAACAAAGGCCACCCTCAGGTCTTCTTTGTACTAGGATTAAGTCAGCTGCTTTGCAGCAACTGTGGTCAGTCGCACCCTGCATTATTCTCTGAGCTTCATGGGCACCTTCTCTGAGCCTTCTTCCATAATAGGTGTTTATTGGTCTGTAACAAGTAGATGTAGAGCTGGTGCTGAAATTTTATTTTCATAGTGCCTTGCATTATGCTCTTGCATTTTCTGGGTGGGGGGGAAAAGTAATGAAAATAAAATGCACAACCAAGGCCTACAACTTTCACCAGAAGGACAGAGAAAAGGAGGTAAAATTGAAAGACCATTTCTGTAGTACATATATACTTCAATGGAATTAGGCCAGGTCAGGTTACCCCCTACCTTTTGAGTTTAAGGACTGTAGTATTGGTTCAGACCACTGGCCAATAACTTGCCCTCAACAGTGTCCTGCAATGCCTGCTCCCTAAGGCAAATACAAAGTGATACATCTACTGGCATCCCTTCCCAGGACTCAGTGGTTTCATGGCATTCTGAGTCAGGCGATTACATTCAATAGTCCCCATGGACTTATATTCCATTACTTTGCCTAATCTTTTTTTCAGATTCATTTACACTTTTGGCCTCTACAACATTCTGTGGAAATTAATTCCATAGTTTAATATTAGGCACACTGTGAAAAAAGCATTTTCCCTTAAAAAAAGCCCCCCAAAATGCTGCCTGCTCATTTCAGTGGAAGCCTGCTGTTTTTTGTTCTAAAAAGAGTAATGAACACTTTATACTCACCTTCTCCTTACCACACCTGATTTTGAAGGGATCTGTCATCTCTTGCTTTTGTCTTTGCTTTTCCAGGTTGAAAAGTCCTAGCCTAATTAGTTTCTTTTCCTGTAAAAATCATGCCATAACTTCAGTCATACTTGTTACACTTCTCTGTACTTTTGTACTTCAGTATTTTGAAATAGGGTTACGAGGCCTGCCCACATATGGTGTTCAAGGTGTGACAGTACAATAGTGGTATTTTCTGTCTTATTCTTTGGTTTTCCCTAACTTTTCCTAGGTTTATGGACTGAGTATTGAGCTGCCCACTACCATTCCTGGCTGGAAAATATGCCCTTTAATCTGGAGTTTTTCACTGTCAAACCAGACTCCATGGTGGTTTTGTTATGGTCATCATTCTGCTCTTATCAATTCTGCATTTCATGTACCATGTTGTCTTGTAGTCAGCTGCTTTCTGCAACCATTTGTAGAGATTTTTGGTTTGTCTTTTCTGAATAATTTTGAAGCAGCAGCCAACTTAGTCCTTGTATTGGGTGCAGGTGCCCAGGTGATATCAGGGTAGACTGCAGGGGTGGACTCTGTGAGAAGACACCAGGGCTGCCCTGTGCCAGACACAGCTGGTTCCAACCAGCACCAATGCACCCACCACAGGGCATAGCTGAGCTCCTCAGCCAAGCTGGTGGTGCCTCTGTGGAAAGTTATTTAAGGAAGGCCAAAAAGCACCAGAGAAAGAGAGGAGGAAGAAACAAAGCAGGAGCAAGGACCAATGGTAGGGGCACTATGATCAGAGGAAGAGGACGTGCTCCATGTCAGAGGAGGTGCTACCCCAAAGGGGCTGAAGCTTCCAAAGGACCCACAACAGCACAGTAGAAAAACGAGAGAAACAAGGAGCAGCAGAGAGAAACTGCTACATCCTGACCCCAAACACCCTGTGCTGCTCACAGCTTCATTGAAGGGACTGAATGTGGCACTAATAGGAATGAGGAGAGGAGTCTGGAATGAATGTGTGCCTGGAAATACAGGAGGTGTTTTTCTCCCTATGTGTTTCTATGGTTTTGTTTCTCCATATCTCAGTCAGTAACTAAATATGTGAATTGGCAATAAACTTAAAGTCAAGCCCATACTCTATGGTAAGTGATAAATGATCTCCCTGCCTCTATTTTGACTCATGATTTTTCTCAACCCTGGTTTGCTATTGTCTCCCCTGCCCACAGAGGAGGGTCCTGGGGAGCAGGCAAGCATCTGTGCAGGTGCTTTACTACCAGTCAAGGCCAACCCACTGTACTTGGCTTACTTTCAACTTCCTTTAAAGATCTTTTTCACTTTAAAGAGTGAAAGTCATCCTTTTGTGAAAACTGACTGTACATTTCCAGCTTTATAATGACTCCTAATCAGTGGTTAGTTAATACATAAGAAGATTATCTTTATAGCCTATGAAAGGTAAATTTTTTTTAAGTGTCTTCAGTGATAGGTACGTTAAAATTTGCTTTAGTATAGGAGCAGCATAGTATCTGGATCCTCCTTCACTGCAATGAATTCTCCTCTTTTTTTGTTAAAATTTCAAGCCATTTGGCTGGTACGGAAGCCAGACACAGCAATGTATTCCTCCACAATACTCCTAAAGCCCTTTTTAAGTTAGGTGAATACAGTTTTGTTTCTGTTCTGATACTGAGGTTTTGTGAAACAGCACAGTCACGCACCATGGCTAATAATTTTGCAGTTTCATATTTGAATTTTTTTCCTACTTTTCAGTGACTCTTCTGCTTTGGATACTGGGGATTTGTTACTGTATATTTCATTGATTAGATGAATTTAATTAATTTCATTAATTAGGTGGTGGCATTGATCTGTGCCATTGGCTGTTCAGTTTGGGGTAACACCTTAGACTTTTTCCTCATAAAATCAGATTCCAGGGTGAGAACTTGTAAGGCAGCTCTCTAGATTGTTCAAATATAGAAGAGATTTTAAACATCACATCCTTTCCCTCTGATGCCTGCATCTCTCCTCCATTCAGTAATCTCCTCTCTAATGTGGCATAATCTGAGTGGAGAAACACTAGGTTAGACCATGCAGCCCAGAATATCCAAGAATGCAAAGGTACCTGTCAACCCCATATGGTTGGCCAGTTCTTCTGTTTGCTGTAGGGGGAATCAGCATTCCTGATTCCCACATTTTGTAGGCTTCAAATATCCTGCAAGGTAACAAATATAGCCCTGCATTCTGTGGAGGACAGAAATAAAAATTCTCATTCTTCTTTCACAGAAGAACAATGAAATACTAGCAATATCTTAAGTCTTCAAAAGCTGATAAGCACAAAGCCCAGCGGAGTCAATAGACAATACACTACCCACGCAGATGACAGGCAAGCCTAAATGAAAGGGTCCTTCAGCCTGAGCTCAAGTTCTCAACAGAGTCAGTGTTGGGCTACACTTGTTATTTTAAAATGGACCTAAACTTGCTCCCTCGTTTATCAAACCTGGCTGAATCAAGTCAGACAGGCCTAAGAAGGGCATTAAGAACCATTCCCAAAAGGACTCTATATCTGTCAAAAAGGATTGAAACAGTGTCACAGTCAGCCCAGGACTCTCTGAGAGTTGATAAGACAGCTAAAAACAAGAAATGTAAATGGAAAAGGGGCGAGTCAGATAATCTGACATGAATAAACCTGATCTAGAGCTTTATATTCAATTCACAGGGCAGTCTTATTAAATGTTGTCAACACTAAATTATAATTTAATGCCTTCAGATTAGGATTCCTCTCTACATGGTGACTGTCCACCCAGATAAAGACAGAGACCATCTGATCTTTGCACAATATACATTTGTATATGCTTTGTACAGGTCTTAATATTCTCTTCCAGCAATAACCACTCTAACTTCATCTTACTACCTGCACAATACATTATTTATGTGCAAGTTACATTAAAAATAAACAGATGATGCTAATGTAAAAATGCACTCCAGCTAGAATCACTTAAAAAAAAAAATTATCAGTCCTGCTGTGGGCACTGAGGAAAACTATGACAATGGAAAATATAAGAAAATAAGCAAGCCTGTAATGTCAAATAAAGGGTTATCCTTACTTGGGAGGAACCTACTCCAGAGAAAAATATTTATAGTGTTAACATTTAATATATTCATAAAATAACATCTATAATGCTAGTACTCCAAAACAAACTCCTTTGAACATAGCAAAATCTCTTGCCACTGTTTAAGGTTGTATCTGGTCTGGTTCGAAGTACCTGTGCAAGGTACTGGAGGGTCATAATTTTCCATGACGTGCCTGTTTTCTACATTTTCAACTTAGCACCATGCAGGTTTTGTTCCTATTTCCAGACCAAGTCTGAAGCCTGAAAGCTGTATGGCTACGTACATAGGTACATATAGATACATCTATATATACATAAATAAAATTGCATACACACACATATGTATGCATATATAACATATATATAAGGTGTCTTAATTTTTTTACACAAAACAAAGTACCACATCCAAAATGGGAACAGATAGCTTGTTACTCCTTGTAGTAAGTTAAAAAGTGGAGAGGTACCTATCTTTGGTGGATTAGAAGGCTCTCTGGAGGTTTTGACAAATGATTCCTTCTTTCTGTTTGAATTTAGGCATATAAAATTTAACATATAAATGGGGAAAAAATGCTGCTGCATTTGTTAGGGGGATTGGGTGATTATCTTAAACCCAACTAGCTACAAGTTACTCATGTGAAGGAAAATCACTTTTGAAGTGGCCACCAGGCTTACAGTTTCCAAAACAAGGCAGGTAAGACCATCATTATTTACAGATTTATGATGTATAAAAGAATTGTTTAAACTAAGTATCAGGGAAACACATTCCCCCTCAAAACATTGACACCATTCTTAGCCAAATAGCCATTTTTAGAGTTACAAAAAGATTTCTTTTTTGTAAAGCTGATTACAATCTCTCAGCCTGTGGTGAAGCTTGACTCCATTCCCATGCTAAAATGAGTACAATGTAACCATTTTCTGTCTATTTTATTATTGCCGAGCCGAATCTCACATCTTCACAAGTTAAAAATTAAACCAGTGATTTCAATGCTTGCAGAATGCAAGGGGCTTGTTATGAACTTTTATTTGAGGTAAAGACAACAAAGAAACAGATGCAGTAACTATGAGAGTGATCCCCTGCAGTGATGATGTACTAGGTATTTGAAAAGAGACAAAAAAATGTATTTTTAAAACATTTTTAATTTAATTTTCATTCAGTACAAATCCCTCTGAAATGATTTCTTGATAAAGAAATCAAAGTCCAAAATGTTCTGTTTCAGAGCAAAGATTTTTCAATGAAAGCTCCTTCAAGAATCCCAGTTTACTAGTCAGAAATTTGAAAAGCATAATGATCTATGACATTTTATGACATTAATATGACATTTTAAAAAACTGAATATCATTACGCGTACACTTATTTTATCTATGTAAATGTAAGTTGCACATGCCCAAAATAATGTAAAATGTCTTCTGAACTGTTTTTTTTAGTAGTTGCCTGGGTTTGGTTTTGGTTTGTTTTTTCAGTTGCTTTCTCTGAAAGAAAATTAATTGAGTGAACAAGCTATCAGAGCTTATGATAGTCTGAAGTAGTGTCAACCAGCAGTTAGGCTGGGGCCAAAACATCATCAGAGAGAGAAAAAGCTTCCAGCATCTGTTTCACTTCTTTTTCAACTCACAGTTGTCACAGGAGACAATTTCCATCATCACAACAAAAATATTGAAATAATGGTATCATTATGAGATAATATTATTGTTTTTGCCAGGATAAGCATTGTAGAGCTAGGAAATATCACCATCAAATTGCTTGCACCTTAATTTAGTTCCCATAGTGTTAGGACAGGCAAAACATCTTAGTTATTCCCTAACTATTTCTCCTAGTCTCATTGAACAATGGAATAAATGAAGTAGAATATTTTGTGTGAGAATGGGGCAAGAGAAAGTCCATTTAACTGTCTGGCTAAAATAACTGAACACTGCCCTGGAAAGCCAGATCCTACTCTTTCCTTGTGCCTAGGGTTCCTTCCTGTAAGCACTACCTTATTTTCTGGGAAATGTAGTCAAGATCCTGTAGCTATGCCACCACAAAATATATCCAGATTCCCAGGGCTGTGGCATGAGCTGAAGGACTGTCATATGTTGAAAGGTTGCTAGCACCTTGTAGGGTTTAGCATGGGCTAAGGCTCTCTCTGTAGTGCTGAGGAGACAGCACAAGCCAGAGACCATTCACAATAGGTGGTAGGGATGGATGTAGGGGGCACCTTAACTATTCTTGAAAGAGGAGAAGAAGAGGAAAGAGACTGGAGGGCCCTTGATACAGGATTGCATACAGACTCTGATTTACAGTGTCAAGCACTGATGGAAGTCACCAATTAAGTCACCAGGAGCTGCACTTTTAATATATGTATGCAATGGTATGGTAAAACTGTGGTCGTAGCAGTTCAGCCTTGGTAGCTAAATGTTGTGGCCAATTCTGATATCACTGCAAAATGGGAATAGTGTCACTCCCTCATCTCAAAGTTATACTGTGAAAGTAATTAATTAACATTGAAATCATAAGGATAAATACCAGAGCAATTTCAAGAGTAGGTTATTAACATTACTCACAGAGCATAGTTTGAACAAGAGATCATCAAGTGAACAGTATCTACTACTAACACTGAATGAAGAAGGAGGCCCTATGGAAAATACAATATATGCACTCACTCAGGTGAACTAAGTTTGCATAGTCAATACTCATTCTGCTATTTCTTAACTTTCAAGTAATTAATTCTGAAATCCTACTAATTTTCTAACAATTTTGTGTTTGCTTAATAAGCATACTGCAACTAATACATTAATTTCACAACTGGCTTGTGAAAAGGCATATGATCAACCATATCTGCACTACACAATTGTGATTCAGATTACCTAATTTACTGAGTACTTAGTTCCAGTAAAAATGCTTGTTTCTTATAATTAGAACTCATGCATTGTATATAAATCTGTATCTGTTCAGCTAAAGAAACCTGAAAAACTTAAGCCTTCTTGCCCACAACTGTAAAATCAAATTTATTTTTATTTAAATATAAGGTCTTACTGATGAATTTAGTTAAAGATATTCAACAATGACAAAAAGAAAAGGAAGGTAACAATTTGTTTTAAATTAAGATAGACTTGTTTAAGAAAAAAATAAATTTCTTGCAAAGCAACAGGATTTCACGCAGAGATAGAAATACTTTTAATATGCCATTCATAAAACAATTTCAAGGTAAAAAATAATAATGCTCCCTTACTAAATCAGCCACTGCCTTCAATAGCTGAAAGCCTAAGACAGTGTTGTGGTTTAACCCTGGCCGGCAGCTGAGCACCACACAGCCTCTCACTCACTCCTCCCACAGTGGTATGGGGGAGAGACTCAGAAAAGTAAAAGTGAGAAAGCTCATGGGTTGAGATAAAGACATTTTAACAGGTAAAGCAAAAAAAGCCACACATGCAAGCAAAGCAAAACAAGGAATTCATTCACTGCTTCCTACCAGCAGGCAGGTGCTCAGCCATCTCCAGGAAGGCAGGGCTCCATCACGTGTAACAGTTATTTGGGAAGACAAAATGCCATAACTCCAAACATCACCCCTCTTCCTTCCTCTTCCCTTCACTTTATATACTGAGCATGTGTCCCGGTTTCAGCTGGGACAGAGTTAGTTTTCTTACTAGTATCTGGTATGGTGCTGTATTTTGGATTTAGTACTAGAACAATGTTGATGACACACTGATGTTTTTAGTTGTTGCTGGGTAGTGCTTAGACTGGCCAAGGACTTCTCAGCTCTGCCAGGGGCACAAGAAGCTGGGAGGGAAAGGGGTTCCAACCAGCGCAGTCAGATAAAGCGGGGGAAGAAGAAAGAAGGGGGGGACATTTTGAGTGATGGTGTTTGTCTTCCCAAGTAACCGTTACGTATGATGGAGCCCTGCTGTCCTGGAGATGGCTGAGCACCTGCCTGCCCATGGGAAGTGGTGATTGAATTCCTTGCTTTGCTTTGCTTGCGCACACAGCCCTTGCTTTCCCTATTAAACTGTCTTTATCTCAGCCCACGAGCTTTCTTACTTTTACCCTTCTGATTCTCTCCCCTGTCCCATTGTGGGGGGAGTGAGTGAGCAGTTGCATGGTGCTTAGTTGCCAGCCGGGGTTAAACCACGACAGCATGACATCATATGGTCTGGAATATCCCTTTGGCCAGTTGTGGTCAGCTGTCCTGGCTGTGCCCCATCCCAGCTTTTTGTGCACCTGGCGGAACTGAGAGCTGAGAAGTCCTTGACCAGTCCCAGCACTACTCAGCCACAACCAAAACATCAGTGTGTTACCAACATTCCTTTAACACTAAATCCAAAACATAGCACCATGCAATCCACTATGAAGAAAATCAACTCCATCCCAACCAATACCAGGACAGAAAGTAAAATTATCGGACCATATTGTCCCACTAAATATATAGTGATATTTTCTTTAAAATTTTTATTTTAAAAGTAGTTTGAGACCGGATAAAATAATATTCAGCTGCTGAATCACAGGCAAAGAGACCTCAAGAGGGAAAGATTATTATGTCATAGAAAGGATCAAATGTAAAATTAAAAATTATAACTCATAGGGGTGAAAAAGGGAGAAAAAAAGAAAAAAAGGGAAAAAAGATAAAAAGGGGAAAAAAAAAAAAAAAAAAGGAAAAAAAAGAATAAAAAGCATCCTAATTGTTAATTAACACTTTTATTTATTTTCACAGCACATTTCATGCTGGCTAAAGTTTTTACTCCTTAATTGAGAAAAAAGAAATTTTTTAAAAATGAACTTTTTCTTGATTAAAAAGTCAATCAAAATTCAGGATTTCTACTTGGCCAGACTTGCAGTTTCAGGTTTTTTTCTTCATTCCAGAACATATAAATATTTAAGAATGTCTTATGAAATGGAATTTCAAACCCTGCAATTTTCATATTATGATTTCTGTTTTATTTCAGAATATTTGTATGTCTATGTTTTATGAGATCAGCATGTATAAAAAATTTTAAATTTTGCTCAATAATTTTGAACTATTGAATCATGTCATGACATATATAAAGTAGATGAACTATTATAATTACCATATGCTAACATATTAGCTTAAATATTTTATTATGTCTGTGTTAGTCTAAAAGTGTGACTTTTTTCAGAACCAAGTGCCACCTATTTTTTATATAATCAATTAATTATGTTAATAGCAGACTACCTTAAAATAAATCAAAACACACACACACCCTCCCTGTAATTGTCACAATAGGAAATTTGAAAACTGTTCCCTTGGAAAGTTTTGGATTAAAATTTGGACAATTTCACAAAATTATCATAGAACAGATTCTCCAGGGAAAAGCAAATTGGTTTGTTCACATTTTCTAGCCAGCCTTGAGAAGCATAAAGTAAAACCTATGGCAGTAATCTATTGAAAGGCATCTTTCATGCATAATTTGACATTTGAGAAATATCTTTACTTTTTGTATTCATCTTCTGGTAACTGGTTATTAGCTGAGTTTTTTAAGGTTAGCAGGCAGAAACATTTTTTCCACTGGATGTCCTTTCCTGGTGTAATCCTTTCTGATAAGCATCTAAAAGAGCTGTAATTACTAGAAGAGTGTTTATGTAAACCACTGTCAGATAATGAGGATTGTGGGCTTGGTCTCTCAGTCATTCCTGGATAGGCTTTGCCTTTTTTTTTTGAGGCTCTGATAGCCTCTATGCTGGGTGCTCTAATGAGCTTTTCTTAAAGACAACGTCTTCCTTCTGCTCAACAAATGCTGAATTAGTAGATCATCGTAGATTATAGTAGATCAGTTTAAGCAAAGGAAATGAAGCAAGAGCCAGCACGGAAAGGCCACTAAGCTGTTATCAGAAGCTGTTTGTAATGCATACACTATAAATGTATCTCAACTATTCTTTCAAAGAACAGAGAGACACTCATAATTTTCTACAGTGCAGTTGTAGTCTGCCTTTTGTAGCAAAGTAACCCCTTTCATACAATAATTCCCATTTAAAGCTCTCACGCAGGCAGCGAGATCTGGTTTGAATTCCCTCCTCACCTTGAGGAGTTAAAACAGACACTCCTGGCTTTTGGGACAATGCTGTGACAGTATTACTCTCATTGACAAAAATCTCTTGATGAAACTGTCATCACACAAAAATGATTATACCAGTGTCAGGGGCGGACATGCTCAAAAGTGCTATAGAAGCTATTCAGTGTGACCAAGACAATAATTTTAGACTTTCATATTTTTGCTCTGCCTGTAAATTCCACTTTAAGCAGCTTTTCTTGGATATGACACTAGCTTTGGTAACTTAGATTGAACATTTTATATAGCTGAGATGTAGCTTTCATACATATGAAACACTCTGAGTACATTTTTAACCCCACTTCTGACTCCATAAATTCTCTTTCCTACATTTATTAGAATGGCAGGTTTATTCCAATGAAGTCTATGGAGTACACCAGGCTCAAAAGTAATAAGTATTAGGGAGATTTCAGTGCTCAGTTGTAAATGAGGGCATGCCTACTGCTCAATCTGGTCATAAAGAGCACAGAAGTGAATGACCTTTGGTTGTAGAATGGTACTTCCAAAGTTCTTCTGATGGAAAATGGTGATACATTTAAAATGTATCCAAATAAAACCAGACTTCTGTATTAACTTACTTGGTTGCCAAACTTGATAATACTGTAGTTCCACAAAGCAGACAAAGTGTTCTTGCAATGTTTTTTCAAGGTCCAAAATTAATTAAAAAAAGACGTACAGACAGACTTTACCTTAGTTTGTATTGAAGATTCACATTGTATTCCACCCAGTTCATGACTTCCACCAGGTTAAAAACCTCTTGTGAGTTAAACATGCATTGAATTGCAACAAAGGTAAGTATCGCATTCCTTTGTCAATATTATTAATTTTTGTTTGGCTTTTTTCCCCTTTTATAAAAAGGTTCAAATCAAATTAATATTTTCAGATTGCTTTTAAAGCAACATCCAAGAATTTCTTTTTTGTTAGATTTCTTCCAGTTTTATTTAAATGGAAGTAAGTTAATTTGTATTCCTTGTAGAGCCATTCAGACTTACTTAGTTTATTTTGGTTCCAGTACATCTTTTCATGCTCAGGTGCTCTTTATTTTTTTCAGCCAAAGTAGGAATTCTTAGTTTTCTTTTAATGATGTACATTTCCTTGTTTGTTTGTTTTCCACAAATTACTGTTTGTATAGAAGCTGGCAGATTGAAAAAAGTCGATTCAGTGCTTCTCCAAGGCTTTAAATCTGGGCCTTTTGCTAGTAACTCTGCTACTCTATAGATGCAGAGACAGCAATCTGGTATTCAAAGATTCCTCAGCATTGCCATCTGGCTATAACATTCCTTCCTTATATCTCAAGCCAAAGAGATGGTTACAAACTTTTCATACAAATTTCCCTAGTCCACTAGAAAATTCTAGATTAGGTATCTAGTAGTAAACATGTTTAAGGTTTCTCATCAAAATCCTACTGATTAATGGAGAACTTGACATGCATGAGAAAAACAGATCTCAGGATCAGAACATTCCTCTTTTTCTTTTTTAAAAATGAGATTTTACCCTAAATCTTCATATCTTAGATGGGTATCTTAATCAACAAATTGCTGGTGGTGTTACTCAAGAACAGTGGAGCATGTAAATATTTTGTGTTTAAAACTCAGTTCATTCACCAACTACTCTAGGTTTTTAAAATCTGAATAATACTTAGGAAGTGGAAAAGCTATTCTTACCTGTAGTTTTCCAAGCTAACATTCCCTTTCTAAATATTTCTTGTTTGCCATACTTTTCAATAAGATTTATATTATAGAATTTTCTTTCCAAATTCCAAAGCTGGAAAGGCATTTATTTTTTCAGAACAGAACTAAAATTTTACCCTGAAGAGATTTTAATTTTTTTTTCTATTTTTCATGATGATGATGATAAACAACTTTGCATTTCACAAGGACAGGATTTTCTGTAAGCATTAAAAATATATATGCATAAATCATTTTTAATGACAGTGAAGTGTGTTTAGCCACTTAAGGTTTTTTTGTTATTTCCATTCCAGTTTTAAGCTCATTAACTAATCAGCAAGTGTATATTAACTATTACAAAACACTATTACTAACTGAAGATACAACCACTGTTTTCTAAACCGCTGGAGGCTAAGCTTAATTCTGAGTATGTACTGAAAATAGAAGGATTTAAGTAGCTAAATGCACAGTTTATCCTAGGATTATATCACTGAAGACCAAAAATGTCTATAAAAAACAATCCGCTTTTCTCCCACCACTACCTCTTCATAAATACAAAGAAATTATCTAATTATTTAACACTATTGGTTTAACCAGGCTAAATGCAAGCATATATGTTAGGGTCTTGGGCAAGTTCTTGGAATGCTAGTTTCCTTGCTGTGCCACAGAACTCCGCAAAAATCAATTATGCCCAGATCCTCCAAAGACTATTTATTTGCCTGCCACTGATCACAATATCAAACATCCTTGAGACTATCAGATTTACAGAAACAGCAGCAAACGGAAAAAACACCACAATGATGCATAGTGATGTTAAATATACTACAGATAGAATGGTGCATAAATGGGGGTCAATGTAATATTTATGAAGCACGTACAAATAAGTTAGAAAAAGATTTTTTGGTTTTATACCACAAATTAACCAGTACACATAAAGAATAATATAAATCCACATAACTGAGTTCCATTTCAAGATCAGAAAAGACAAAATACTTGTATTCGACAGCACAGCAGGGCATGCTGTTCCATTATTAGGAAGATGCAACTGGAGAACATATTCAGAAATACATATGTAAAAATGCATCTATAAATCTGGTGAATACACTTCAATCATCTAAAGTAAACCTAAATCCAAGTCTAAAAAGGCCAGGCACAAGGTTTAGCATACATTTTCAAGCAGGCACTGTAGTTATCACAGTGTCTCTGAGAACTGTGACATCTCTGAGAACTGTAACACATCATCCACTCTGCCCCAGTTTCCTCATGTGATAGCCCAAACCTGCTATAAAGATTGCCAGATTCCAACATGTTATAAGGAACTGACTGATTTTCCTATAAGGAAAAGACAACAAGCTTTTCTTATGCTAACTAACTCCTTTATCAAATTGCAATATTTGTAATCAAAAATAAATATTTATTCTATTGAGGCTCTACTTTCAACAGCCTCCTTACTGGTCTGCCCTCAGCTGAAACAACATCCCTCAAACTGTCCAGCTTGCTCTTATTAATAGATATTAAAATTAAAATAAGATAACCTTTAATCAATTCTGGCTAGGCCCCTTGCCTCATACCAAAGTGTTTAAATTTCCAGCACCAGCCAGTAGCAATTTTCTACTCTGCCTGGGAAAGTTACAGTGAGATATTTTGGTTCTTCTTGTGTTGACTCCACTGTCTCAGGACCTTTCATTGCTGACCTCTGTCTCTTAAAGTGCTCAGGCCTGTTTGAACTGTCAATGCACCCAAACCAAGCATCTCTCATTCTTTACCCTGTCTACAGCCCTGCTTCCAGAGCTACTAGGCAATCTCAGTGTAGAACATGAATCTAATTTAGCTTTGCATCCACCACACACCACCACCATACGAATTTTCAAGAACTAAATGTTTAGTTCAATTAATTGGAATAAAGTGGTGTAATTTCCTTTCTGTGATTACAGGTATTTTCATAATTCCAGGGACAACTCTCCCCAGGGATAAAATTTTGCATCATTATACTGTCTTGAGAAGGTATGACAAATTGCAGTGAGATTCCCATTTGTGCCCTGCTGCTAGATATACAAGAATATGCTGGAAACTCACTAGCTATATTAGCAAAATAACACAGGACCACCACCTAGCACTAAGGCCAACTACCACAGAACAACCAATGTCTGCACTATTTAACTATCTTTCAAAAGGTGTCACACTTTCTACTAGAAATGGCCTCCTACCCCACACTAGCTTCTAATTCATATATAGAAAGACAAAGGAAATCCCTAGCAGACACAGGCCCCAAATAAATAAATAAATAAATAATGGCAGGGATTTTTCTAACAGTTTAATAGTAGATGGGATTGAATTCTGTTGCTTGGGAGCTTTCCCTATCACTATTTAACATACTAGTATAGACATAGTTGCAATGTCTTGGATACCTTCCTCCCTGCTACCTCTCCCCAAGCAGGTCTGCCTGCTTTGGAGAAGATACGGTGACTCATTTTACGCTTTAAAAATTGTAATACAGTACTGTTTCTTCACATCAGTCAGATCCTTAAATGTCCACCTGGCAGCATCTAAGACAGATTTATTCTCTGAACAGAAGTAATGCCTTTCATTCCTTTATGATTTCCTCAAAGGTCTGAAAGACTGATTAATTCTTTTATGCTTTGCAGAGGTGGAGATTACAGACCCTCTAAGAAATGCTTTTGTAATGATCTTCTAGAATAAAGGTAGCTGTCACTAATGTTTTTTGTCTCATTAAGTAGTTCAAAATAATTTTCTGAACAAATAATGAAATAGAGGTAATTTTTGTCCATCAGAATCTCTCTCTCCAGTGATGGAACTTTAACAGAAGCAGCTGGAGCTATAGGACTACAGGAAGTGAAAATACTGCCAGTATCAGCATAAAACCTGCTGGCGCTCTAAAAGTTTTCTAGAAGTACCTATCAGAAGAAAAGATTCCAGAGGCTGCAAAAGGATGGTAGAAAGGAAAGAGAAGAGGAGGGTTTATTGCTGCTGTCATTAGCTTTAGGAGTGAAAAAAGCACTTGAGTATACTTAAAAATAGGATATCTACATCGCGTGTTGGCTGGTTTTAAAGGATATCTGAACTGGGTTCAAATGTGCTCCTTAGGTACCAGAAGCAATGATAAACCATAACAGCTGGAGATAAGCAGGACAAAGTAGCCAATACCAAGCAGTTGAAAGGTTGCTGGAAAATGTGCTAATATATTTAAAGGTACTTGGGGCATCTCTACACTGGACCACAGCACAGACTTCAAGTCTGCACTGCATACATGTAGCAGTCAGGTTTTTATCTCAATTAATTGCCTGCTCATAAGAAGACAGGTAGAGTCCTTAGTTATGACAACTGTTTTATAGCACCCAAAACCCCTTCTCTGCCTCTGACACATCAGGGCGATCTTGGTCCATCTGCAATTTGAAAGGGAGTGCTGTCACTGGGTGCTTTCTGCTTGACATGGATACCAGATGTGGTAACACTTCTTGGGAAATAACAGTGAACAGCTTCAGAAACAGGTGAACTGATTGATTTTTGTGTTTGTGTCAAGTTAAAGTGAACATGTTGTACCTCTAATAATCTCCTCTGTAGAATAGCTTTAACTACAACCCATATATCATGTAATGGTAAAAAAGGGGTTCGGGAAGGGAAGGTTAAGATTTTTAAACAAATAATTTGGGGATTTTTCTGAGTTTTACACAATCTTGTTGTAAAATGGAGTGGATGTTTTATATATTACACATAAATATGTTAAAACTACTTGTAACAGCTTTTTCTTATGAGAAAGCTTAATTTCAATCCCAGAAAGGAAAAAAATTATTCTGTGGGAACGACATAGTAACTCATGCGCTATGTCAAGGTTTATGTCAAGTAAAAGCAATTGCTAACAAATGAAAAGACAAAGCCTATCTTAAAATGAAAATGTGTAATTCTAACCCCTATCTAATAACACTTTATTCATAGCCAGAAGTCAAGAGCTTCCAACAATCAGAAGAGAAGTTGAATAGTCCTAAACCTTGTTCGTTGCCTTCCAGGCAGTTGCCACACAGTAATCTATCCAAGAAAAACAGTAATAAGCCCTAAATAACCCAGCCAATAAATACTGAACTGGAATGGCAAGAGCAAACTTATTTTTTTCCACCATCCTTCCTCTGCACTTCATTCAACAATATTTTTCTAAACTCTAGCTTTAAAAAGAGTTCTTACAATGCTACTGGAAGAATTGAAATGGGCTACATTTTGTGTTGCACTCTTATTCAGGAGCCATATCCACCATCTGTCACAAATGCAGTATTGAGCAGGCCAACACTATCCTAAGATCACAAGGACTGATTTTCAATACCCATCTAAGAAAAGAGACAGAACAGAAAAATAATCATAACCTGTCATGGAATACAAAACAACCCTTCCATGGTAAAATCCAGATTTGAGTGGGGTATAGGAAAGGTATTGATGTGAGATGTGATGGTTATAATATCGATAATAATTGCAACTTAAACTGGGTATCACTTGAAAAAGAAGATTCTAAAAACGCTAAATAAATTACATCGGAGAAAGAAAGCTAAAAAAATCTACACTACACAGTGGGATAAATTTACTTACATAACTTGTACCTCTAAGGCTAAACAGAACATATGCTTCATAACTATGCATTCCTTTAATATAAATAGTAAAATGAATCCTTTGTGCATTTTCTATGCCTTTTAGAGCAAATATCAAACTGTAGCTCTTTTGTACCTAATAAAAACAGACACTGGGTACACAGAACACATGCTTGTATCTCAGAGACTTCTTGATTTCAGAATACTCCTTTTTTTTTTCTTCCCAGTTGGAAAATAAAATTTTGAAATATATTTCTGTATTGCTTCTGTTGTCTGATTGCTTACTTTCACAGCATAGGTTTTCACTTTATCTGTATTGCTTCTGTTGTCTGATTGCTTACTTTCACAGCATAGGTTTTCACTTTATCTTTGACATTGCCCAGTTATAAAGTGACAAATCTTGGTCCTTTGTCATACAGGAATCAGGAATTTATACACTGCAAGCTCATCCTTAATTAGTTTTATTTTGGTTGTGGTTATACACTAAACCAAGTTAAGGTCCTCTTCGTGGTTGCTAGCACCGCTGTGCAGACATTCAATTGCTGAATTTCACATGACAAAAGCCTGCTTGAATTTAGTTGCACCATTCATACTCTAGATGGACACTCTAGACCTTGTGACAGGAAAAACACAAAGTAAATGCACGGGTCATCACAGCATTTTTCCATGGCTACCCAACAATTGCAAGCTTCTGGGAATCTGATTTAAGCTTACATTTCAAAGGATACAAAACAATGAAAGAAAGATTAAATTTAGCAAAAAGGTTTCTAAGTCAATTATACTTAAGAGATAAAGCATAAAAGAATATAGAATCTTTTGAGAACAAATATCTTGGTTTATTGATATATTTACCACTCTGTCTTCTCCTGACAGGAGACAGTAGAGAAGAACAGCAGTACGGCTGTGTGGGGTAAAATGCACCTGCTCGCCAGCCTTCTGGGGCTTATACAGCAATCCTCATTTCACCCTATCACTTCAGTTTTCTGCTTGAGCTGTTCCATTTGAGCTACTAAAAATGGCCAACCAAAAAAGTGGAGCAGTTTCCAACCACCTCTAGTTGTGCAGTCCTCACTCTGGCAACTAAAGCCCCTGGACCAGGTAGCCTTACTGGGTGGTAACATTCCTTGTAGTAGACCACTTTTCTTGGATACATAGCTGTCTTTATAGGGGATGACTATTTAATCAGCAGAGGGCAGAAAAGCTCAGCAATATCATAGTATAAGGTGGTGAAGTTAATGCCAGTTTAATTTAGATATTATCTGTAATGGAAAAAATAATTTTGTATAATAATATAAATCAATGACTAACAAGTTGGAGTATTTTTTGCTGCATAGTAGTGGATGGACATACTCTAAATTCTCTTTGACTTCAAACATTAGGAACTATATATTGATTTTAGAAGGCTCATCTGTTTCTGAGAGCAGGACACTCAATTTCCAGCTCTACAGTGCAGCATTTTAATCACTGCAGATATGTTGGGCAGCAATTTGATTTATGACTGCCATAGCTTCAACTTCTGAAAGTCCTCAATTACACCAAAAAACCATGATTTGTTTGGCATTTTGTTTTTGAATAAGATTCCAGGGTATTTTATTCCAGACAAAGCACAAGTTACTGCTGAAAACTAAAATTGAACTTGGGAACATTATGCCAGTGTTGGACATTAATACAGCTGTGCTGACAAAGAAGATCTGGGATTCTCACCCAGACCTGAGCTTTCCATCATCTCTATGGAAAAATGTGGTGGTCTGAAAAGTGCTTTCATCCTGTACACTTTGACTTAGAACACTTATGCATTGTTAAAATCAGGGACCAGATTAATTGCAAGTGGTGTTAAATTAATCCATCAGTGTTACATTTTCATAATATAACAATTAATTTGCCGCATCATTCCAGACACTTTGAAAATGCAGGTTTGTTTTACAGTGTTGTTCCTTTTTAAGGGAAGGAGGGGAAAGAAGAGAAGGAGAAATTATGTTGAAAACTTATGTCAGATAACGAAAGTTAAGGTGATTAGTCCCTATATGCATAAGAATTTCATAGTTAGCGATATAATTCTGAAATACTGACATTCTTACAGTTCTGCAGAAAAGATCTCTTTTCAGAGAAAAAAAGTCTTCAGTGGAGCTAAATCCATGTTTTTTCTATTTCTGTATCTCCTGGGTCTGAATAAAATCAAAGTGTCATATTTCATCAAGAGAAAAATGCCAGACAATCTGAAAATCACTTGACCTTTTTTATTGCCTTTCTATTCTTTTTTACAAAAAAAAAATAAATACCTGGCAAAGCTGTCAGTCAGCCTCAGAGAAGTAAGTCTACTTTCTCACACAGAAAGGAAAATTGCAACACAGGGTTTCTACTAATAAACTACATGTTCCCCACTGCCACCATTTACTTCTGTACCAAAAAGTGCTTCTATGAATATAATACTTACCTCGTGATTGAGCAGTGCAGGGGGTTGTAGCAAACCTAATCACAGGAAAATTTAGCAGTTTGGTTATGACAAGACGAATATGCTAAACAAGGAAACAAAACCCAGGAGTCACAGAACATGCAAGATGAGTCCAGTGATCTGTTTGGATCAGTGTCTGGCAGTGGCCAGTCTTGTAGAGCAAACTACAAGATGCTTGTAGAGCAATCTTCAAAATTACAGTATAAGCTGTACTTTTATGGCAGTTGTTTCCATTCACCCTTAAATTCAGAAGATGTTTGATTTCATCCTAAAATAAAAAACTGTGATAAACAGTAGAACTGCCTCATGGAGGTGCCTGTCTGTTGGCTACAGAAGAAATCTAAATAACTAGATCAATCTAGGCACCTGATTTCTACACAGTTAGGTGAAGTGATTATAATTACAAAGGATTTATATTTTTTTTTCCTCCTTTTATATTTGGGAACTATCATAATCAAATCAAAGCCTTTGACACAGTTTCTCACAGCATTTTCCTAGAGAAGCTGACGGCTCACATCTTAGACAGGTGTACTCTTTGCTGGTTAAAGAACTGGTTGGATGGCCGAGCCCAGAGAATTTTGATTAATGGAGTTAAATCCAGTTGGCAGCCACTCACAAGCAGTGTCCCCCAGGGCTGCATTTTGGGGCCAGTCTTTTTTAATATCTTTATCAATGATCTGGACAAGAAGATAGAGTGCACCCTCAGTAAGATTGCAGATGACACCAAATTGTGTGGGAGTGTTGATCTGCTTGAAGGGAGGAGGTCTCTGCAGAGGGACCTGGACAGGCTGGATCAAAGAGCAACTGAGGGAACTGGGGTTGTCTAGCCTGGAGAAAAGGAGACTGAGGGGAGACCTTGTCATTCTCTGACTGAAAGGAGGTTGTAGTGAGGTAAGTGTTGGTCTCTTATCTCAGGTAATGGGCCATTGGACAAGAGGACTCAAGTTCTGCCAGGGGAGGCCAAGACTGGACATTAGGAAAAATATTGTCATTGGAATGGTTGCCAAGCATTGGAACGGGCTATCCAGGGAAGTGGAAGTATTTAAAATACGGGCAGACGAGGTGGTTAGGGACATGGTTTAGTGATGGGATGGCAGTGTTAGGTTAACATTTGGACTTGATGATCTTAAAGGTCTTTTCCAGCCTAAATGATTCTATGATTCTATGATAATGATAATACTCAAAGCCCAGAGTGTATCTGTCATTACTAAATAATAGAGGCAAGAAGATACTTGAGATAAGGGATTTTTCCAGAAATTAGGTTTGTTATTCCCACAGCATAGGAGTGTGATTGCATATTTGGCAAAGATTATATATTTAGGGTCAGTACCTTGTTTTCGTTAGAGTACCCCACTAGCAGGGCTTGTTTTTGTTTGCAGTGAAGTACCCATTATCTCAGTACCTTTGTATCTGCATAGCAACATCCACTGAGAAAATCCAGGGAATCAATGGTAGCTCTTGAAAGCCAGTGAGCTGTATCTGAAGGTCACACTTGGAAGTGACAATGTTGCTGGCCCTGATGACATATCTATAACTGAGCAAGCCTCTTCTGCATTCGCTCCATTGGAGTGGTATGCAGAACTCGACTGCAAAGTGATCTTGCTGAGACTATGTTATGCATCTTCAGTAAGATGACATAGATTGTCTATAGCTATGCAAGGGATGTCTACAGTTCAGGAAGCTCACAGCCCTTGCAAAAAGAAGATTAAAATGGAGACAAATGATGCATTATAATTTGATAAGCAGAATACCTGCATGAGTACTTTCCTTGTGATGTAGTATCAGTCACTCTCCTGGGCCTTCCTTAGTTACTACAAAGTGGCTGGGGTTTGGGGAGTGGAGCAGCTAGTATGTCCATATCCCAAGCTGCTGTACATTGCTAATGTTGCAGATATCCTTATGTAAATATTAAAATAATTAAGACTGCTCCTAGCAACATACTACAAATCTGGTGAGAGTTTTCAACAGCACCAAGCTGTCTATAGCAACAGCTGTACTGTCAGGACAAAATGCAAAGTACATTCACCTCAGTGTATTGTAGTACTCGAAGAGGCATTTTGACGTCCTGACCAGAATAACAGACAGGCAATTAACTCTTAAATAATGTCCACACATCAGCTGAAAATGCACTAATCTTTTACTGCTTTTCCTCAAGATTCAAAATCTCCAAAAATATAATTGACACCTCAGTTTCAAGTCCTTGTTTGCTAAAAATTACTTCTGAGACTTTCCAACAACAGAATGCAGGAACGTTCTTTGCTGAATTATTTGTATATTCTTTCTTTTCAGGCTAATTCAGGAGCTATCATCACCCATGAGCAAAATCCTGCTACTTCACCCTAAAAGACTGTGTGCTCTGAACAGTGATTGTATGATGTCTTTTTCTGTCCTGACAGGCTAAATTCAATCTGAAGAGTATGTATTGCTTTTGCTGTTGGTATTTACTCACAGAATTTTAAAATGTATCTATCATCCACGCTTAGAGGGCATGCATAAAATAAAACCAGGAATATATGATATGCCTGTCATGAGAACTGGTTGAGGAAAGAGTGACTAATATAAGCTATTATTTTTACTGCTTTAAGCAAAAGATCTGTGAAACTAGTTCAGTAGTCCATTGAGAAGTCACAATGGAACCTGTGAGCAATGGAAAAAGCAAAATATGCAGAGACATTTCCTGCTGTAAACCAGGCTTATAAAAATAAATATATGGTGATGCACCTAAAAGGGCACCACAGAAAACCCCTGTAATCCCAATTTTAAAAAGAAAATTGAGTGTAAACTTAATAATGTAGAAGATTCATAGGTGCAATCCAGCTGGTTTTGCCACTCTGGTTATGCAAACTAGCTATAAATGCATATGAACAGAAGGTGATGGTTACTTTGAATTAGGACAGGAAGGCAAAGAAGCTAGAACACACTGTTAAGATTAGTATTGTAATTGTAAGTGGAATGTAATAGAATATAAGAAATTAGACTGGCCAAAACAAATGCTTTGGGTCATTTACAGGCATCTAGACTCTCATTTCAGAGGCCAGCAACAGGAACCCACAGACCCTTACAGACATCTTTCTAATTCTATATCCAACATCCTAAGTTTCCTCAGGGCTTACTCAACATAGCTAAGGATTAAGGAATTGTAGATGGTGTAAAAGAAAAATATTAGAACATGAACATTGCCCAAAATCAAGGTCTCCAAAGCACTGTTACCTTACTAAAATCAAGAGCAGAAAAAGACATAATTTTATAATTGGGGTTTACTACTAACCATGTCATTTTATAGCTTTCCATGATAGCTTGTAATAGTAATAAAAAAAAACTGGGAAAGACAGATAAAAGACATTACACAAATATAGGAGAAGGTTGTAGCCAGGTTAAGGAAGCTCCCAGTGAGACTCTTTACCCTGAGTAAATACAGTATAGTACTGACTCCTCAATAAATAACCTCTGATGTGTTTTTTTTTAATATTCCCAGGAAGTCCAATGGTCAGAAATCTGTAGGTCTCACTGATGTTGATGGAATGTTTATGTTTGACCTTGACTACCAAGAAAACAACTGAGAATCCCCCCGATTCTACCATGGGAGGTAACAGTGGAAAAAAGTGAAGAATATACTGCTTAAAGGTGTGTGAAAGGAAGTCCATGATGGAATTCCCACATTGATGAGGAATGTGGGTGGTGAAACACTGGTACAGGTTGCCCAGAGAGGTAGTGGAGGCCCCATCCCTGGAAACATTCAAGACCAGGTTGGACGGGGCTCTGAGCAACCTGATCTAGTTAGCAGTGTCCCTGCTCCCTGCAGGGGGTTTGGACTACAGATGACTTCTAGAGGTCTGTTCCAACCCAAAACATTCTATGGTTCTATGATTTATCAGTCCTTAGCATGATATAAGCATTTTACTGTGAAAAAGACTCATTTGAAATGTATGTACAGCGAGGGGGTGTGTGTATATACATGTGTGTGTGCAAATGCATTTAGCAAAGTATGACATATCACATTGTTTTCCAAGTTCTAATATGACCCAGAAGCTATTTCAACATTCACTTGGCTACTCCAGGAATAACATGATTTAGATCAATGCAGTGGTATATGATGGTACCCTCAGCCATTGCTGGAATAAAGTGTACATAAGAAGCATAAGTGTCGCAAAATAAGAGAAGTTAGATCAGTACAACTGAGCATAAATTCTAGTGGGAACATCAGCTGGATTAGAAGCACAGGCTCACAGGTCATTTGTTGCTTAGAGGATCACAATAACACAGAGGAGAAGCTTTCAAGTCACTTGTAAAAGTCCTGAGTATATTTCCAGTGTTCTCTGTTTTTCATTGAAAGCAAATGTAGTTCTCAAGCAAAGTTACTCTAAACACAGTAATTATCCCATGGAATTTGACCTCTGTCCTTCTATAAACTAATCAAGGCAAATCAAGATTAATGTTCAGTGAATATTGTCCTGTCCCACTTCAACTATCATTAGCTGCTTCCGCTGACATTGTAAAATAACTCAGGTCCATTTTCTGTTTAAAAGATATGACATCGGTGATTAGCCTATTGTTTCTAATTTCAGTATGCATCAGTCTGTGCCATACACTGATTTCAGAGTACAAAGGAAAAAATTAAGAGGTTTGCATATCTCTTCAATAATACAAAGTAATAAATATAAAATAAATGGAAAGAGATAGATCTAGTGCACTATGAAACCATATAATCTATTTTATAGTGAACTGGAGCCCATACACGTACTGAAATGAAACATTCTATTCTCTGCTTATTTTAGTGACTACTTGACTTTTTGAAACACATTTTCAGACCTTTTTCCCTGGCTTTTCTGTGAAAATATTCTTCTGATAATATTTGATAACTAAGGTTATATGCTCAGGAAATCCTACTTGCTCTGTGAAAGAAAAAGGCAGGAGATCTACTACAATCATTCCTACTGCACAGTAATTTAGAAGGTGCAGGTTTGGCAGATTTTGAAAACAATATTTTCCTAATGCCATGTGTCACAGCATTAAGAAACCAGTACTGCAAAGAATTCAGAGACTGTATATGGGAAATAAAAAAAGAAAATCTCTGCTTGAAGGAAAAAAGGCAATTTCAGAGGCCCATGAACTGGTCTTTTAATTACTTGTTGCTCTCAGAACAGGAAGCAATGTAAGCTCTTCAGCAATGCAGTGTGAATGTTTTTCTTTAGCAAGAAGTAATCCTAGAAAAGAGAATGTATTTCAGCCTGCAGTCTGAATTTGAAGCCTCCAGAGTTCTGCCTTTGTGAAATGTAGTTTATGTCAGTGAATATGGGCTATTGTAGGGCTGCTCTCATTGACCAGTAGGAACCAGGCAGTATTTACAGCTATTACTGACAAAAAAATCAAACAAGAAAGCAATTTTGTCAGTATTTCATAAAGCCTAGAAACAAAGGGTAATGACAACTGCTGGTAAAGTCTATAATAAAGTGATCTAGAATATTGTCTACACAGAAGATGTTGAAACTCCAGTATTGTTTTCCAGTTCCTAACTCCTGGGATCCCTGTGCACTTCCTTCCCGGCCAGCTTAATTGCCCTTGTTATTGATGTGGAGACTGTAGAAACTGTAGAAGAGGAATTGTCAAAATGCAGCTACTTGGTAAAGTCTCTCTGTTCTCAAACTGACCTGTAAGTGACTCACATTTCATGAAAATATGCTAATCAGAGGAGAAAATATGACATTTCTTCTCTCCTTCCATTTGTTTGCTAAGTTTTAGTAACACAACCCCAGCAGCAGCCATACATGCTGTAGGATTACTGGGGAATTAAAGGAGGAAAAAAAAAAAGTTGTCTTCCAAAGGAAGCTGAGGCTCAAGACTGTGGGCCTGACCTTATGCTTCTCCTTTTTAAAAAAAATAAATTTTTTCAGGACTACTATGAAAGGAGTGGCAAACCAGCAGGACACTTTTACAGACGTCAGTGCATTTAGTATGCTGGTTGGTATCCAGCTCTGTCAAAGGGGCTTTATCACAGTATCACCTTCACACATGTCATGCTGATGCAGGAAAGCTCTGATGCCTGTGGAAATAAGAACACATTTTCTCTATATCACTTTGAATATGATGGTGTGCTATGTAGGTAGAATTCATTGTTAAGAATGATACATATTTGGAAGACTCAAAAAATAATTATGTCTCCTATATATTTCCAGGGTATCACCTCAATGCCATGTTTCTTGCAGGGAATTCATGTGTCTTTAGCATGCAAATGTTAATGCTCAGTACAAATTTTCAAGCTATTTGTCATGAAGCCTCTCTTTTCATCATATAATCCCTTAGTACATAAGAAAGGTCAGCATTTATAAACAGCATTGGAGAAGCTGATGATTGACAGTGAGATATACAATGCCACATTTTTTCTTTCTAATGAATCAAACCGAGTCCTTCAAATTGCATCTAATTTGGTCCTTCTTTGTTGTTTATTACATTTCACAAACATCCTCCAAAAATAGATGTTAAATATTAGATTAAAAAAAAACTACGAGTAATTTTTATTGTAACTAACAGAAGGATTATTTTCAGTATTCACAAAGAGTGCTCGCTGGACATACATAAAATTAATCAGAAATATAGTGACATGATACATATATAATACAAAATATTAAAAATATAGGTCAGACATAGCCTGTGGTTCCATCAGTTTTTCCTGTAGAGGCCATTTCTGTAAATTATGAATTAATTTCCTGTGTAACACAAAAGAATGCAGTAAAGGAAAGAGATTTCACGTTATAGCTGTATAGGTTTCCAACTGAATAGCATGACAGACTAAACAAACCCGGTTCCCTCAGCTGCTCCTCGTAAGTCTTGTGCTCCAGACCCCTCACCAGTTTCCTTGCCCTTCTCTGGACATGCTTCAGCACCTCATTGTCTTTCTTGTAGTGAGGGGCCCCAAACTGAACACAGTATTCGAAATGTGATTTCCCTGGTCCTGCTGGCCACACTATTCCTCACACAAAACAGAATGCCATTGGCCTTCTTGGCCACCTGGGCACACTGCTGGCTCATATCCAGCTGGCTGTCAACCAATACCCCCAGGTCCTTTTCTGCCATGCAGCTTTCCAGTCACTCATCCCCAAGCCTGCAGCGTTGCATGGGGTTGTTGTGACCCAAGTGCAGGACCCAGCACTTGGCCTTGCTGAACTTCATACAATTGGCCTCAGTGCATAGATCCAGCCTGTCCAGATCCCTCTGCAGAGCACTCCTCCCCTCAAGCAAATTGACACTCCTGCCCAGTTTGGTGTCATCTGCAAATTTATGAAGGGTGCACTCAATCTTCTCGTCCAGATCACTGATAAAGATATTAAACAGAACTGGCCCCAGAACTGAGCCCTGGGGAACACCACTTATGACCAGACACCAACTGGCCTTGACTCCATTCACCACAACTCTTTGGGCTCAGACATCAAGCCAGTTTTTTACCAAGTAAAGAGTACACCCATAGAAGTCCTGAGCAGCCAGTATCTCCAGAACAATGCCATGGGAAACAGTGTCAAGGGTTTTAACTAAAGTCCAGGTAAACAACATTTACAACCTTTCTCTCATCCACTAAGCAGGTCACCTTGTCATAGAAGGAGATCAGGTTAGTCAGGCAGGATCTGACTTTCATAAACCCACGCTGACTGGTTGTTCTGTACATGGCATGTGATGGCACTCAAGAAGATCTGCTCCATAACTTTCCCCAGCACTGTGGTCAGACCGACAGACCTGTAGCTCACCAAATCCTCCTTCTGGCCCTTCTTGTAGATAGGCATCGCAGATTTGCTAACCTCCAGTCAACTGGGACCTCCCCAGTTAGCCAGGACTGCTGATAAATAATGGAAAGTGGCCCATACACTTGTGTGTGTCTAAATGGTGTAGCAGGTGGGTAATCATTTCCCCTTGGATTATGGGGGCTTCATTCTGCTCCCCGTCCGTGTCTTCCAGTTCAAAGGGCTGGGTACTCAGAGAACAACTGGTCTTGCTATTAAAGACTGAGGCAAAAAAGGCATTAAGTACCTCAGCCTTTTCCTCAGCCTTTATCACTATGTTTCCCACTGCATCCAATAAATAATGGAGATTCTCCTTTCGCAGTCCTTCTGTTGCTAATGCAGTTACAGAAACATTTCGTATTGTCTTTTACGGCAGTAGCCAGATTAAGTTCTAGCTGGGCTTTGGCCCTTCTAATTTTCTCCAGTATAACCTCACTACACCCTTGCAGTCCTCCTGAGTTGCCTTCCCCTTCTTCCAAAGGTCAAAAGGTCCTCTCTTTTGTTTCCTGAGTTCCACCAAAATCTCTTGGTACAGACAGGCCAGTCTTCTTCTACACTAGCTTGTCTTTTGGTACATAGGGATGGCCTGCTCCTGCACCTTTAAGATTTAATTCTTGAAGAATGCCTAGCCTTCCTGGACTCCTCTGCTCTTCAGGACTGCCTCCCAAGAGACTCTGTCAACCAGACCCCTAAACAGTGCAAGATCTGTCCTCTAGAAGTCCAAGGTAGCAGTTCTGCTAACCACATTCCTTACTTCACTGAGAATCGAAAACTATCATCTTGTGATTGCTGTGGCCAAGATGGCCTCCAACCATCACATCACCCACAAGGACTTTTCTATTCACAAACAACAGGTCCAGTGCTGTGCCTTCCCTAGCTGGCTCACTTACCATGTCAGGAAGTTATCTTCCACACACTCCAGGAACCTTCTAGACTGTTTCCTTTCTGCTGTATTGTACTTCCAGCAGAAATCTGGTAAATTGAAGTCCTCCATGAGAACAAGGGCTAGTGATCATAAGACCTCTTCCAGGTGCTTATAGAATATTTTGTCTGCTTCTTCATCCTGATTGGGTGGACTCCCACTATGGTATCTGCCTTGTTGGCCTTTCCACTCATTCTTACCCATAAACACTCAACCCTTTCATCACGTCACCAAGCTCTATAGAGTCAAAACACTCCCTAACATACAGGGCTACCCCACTGCCTCTCCTTCCTTGCCTATCCCTTCTGAAGAATTTATAGCCATGCACTCCAGTTGTGTGAGTATCCCACCATATTTCTGTGATTGCAACTATATTGCAGTTTTCCAGATGCGCAATGGCTTCCAACTCCTCTTGTCTGTTGCCAGTGCTGTGTGCATTAGTGTAGACACACTTCAGCTGGGTTATTCATCCTGCCACCTTTTTTGACCATTCTCAGGTCAACTTCTGTGGTTTCTAACACATCAATAACCCACGGGGGTTGGGAGTGGGGAGGGTGTTTCAGGATCTTTCTTTATAATTAAATAAAGGCTTATTTATTTAAAATTAAATATTACAAGGTGCTATTTTATATTGTGGGCAATAAAATCTGTCTTCTTTTTGCATTCCACTTACTGGCAGTCACAACAGGGTAAATATGGAGCCCTTCCATTAAGATGGTATTTCATGAAACACAAAAACTTGACAATATGCGCATGGATGTATAAGAGTTTAAGAAAGACTTGACACTGTCATAACCTGTAGAAACATGAAGAAACAAAACCAAGCAGAGCAAGGAGTGCCTAGCTGGGATTAGCCATGCTGGCAGTGATATTCAGCGGGAGCATTCTGGACAGAAAGAGGGCAGTGACAGAGAACAGAATTTAGTACAGAACACTTAACTATAGTTACTCCTAAGGAAGCTTTTGTGATCACCTAGTCTGACTTCTAGTTAAACAGAAGCTCTAGGTTTTCATGAACTAATCATTGCTAAACAATGGCATTGTGGAAGAAGAAATCAGGATCTAAGGTTCAGAGACAGAGAGATGATGTGAAGTATCTGGTGTGTAGTATCTGGGTTTGTGAGCTTTTTGAAAGGAGTTAATAATTTTAATTTGGCTTGCTTTACATTTGAATGATAGTACCTTACTATAGCCTTGGCCTGTTGGACTGAAAAGTCTCTTTACTACATTTATGCTAGTTATTAAAGGATCTACAAATTTGTTAAAATAAGTAGTTGGAACTTAAATTGTTGCCTTCTGTGCTAATCATTAGTATGATTCTTGCTGAATATTCTTCAGGTGAATGAGACCTTGCAGAATTTGTGGGCATCTGAACTGGGCATATTACTTCAAAATAAGTTGTACCTGTGCTAGCTTTCAAGCTCTCACTCAAGATTCATGTTAATACAGCTAAAGAGCACACTTTTGCTCACAATGTTGTACCAAGGTCTCACATTTATTTGTTTATCCTTGTGTCCTCCAACTTTATTCAGGAACACTTCATACCAGCTTAGAATCCTACATTTCAAGTCAACAGAAACTACTTTCTTTACTTCATGATGTATTACTTTGAATATTGATATAAAAATGGATATTGTTTGCTTGTTTTCAGATTACCAGATAATTCAGATCCACCTGCGTATTCTTCATTATTGAAATTTTCTTTCAGTAGCTCTGAATTGTGTATTGTGATAACATTTATTATAATAATTTCATATTTTTTTCTAAGCCACTGATAAAAATGTTAGTATTGGAGCAAGAACAAATCCATATGAAACATACCAACTTCACAGTCATTTCCAGGTTATACTTGCATTTTGAAATCTACCAGATTCAGTCTATTTGAGATATTGTACCAATTTGGTGTCTTTTTAAAAATGCTACTTTAAGACTACCTCTTAGAAGTCTATGATTACTATTTCATTTATTTATTTGTTAAGTAATTTTTCAAGATAAAGAAGATAACCTAGATAATAAGATATCAACATAAAGACCTCTGTTTTCATAGAAAAAACCCATTAATATGTGTTAACTGGACTGCTTTTCTGGTTATTCTTGCTGAGTTGAGTTTCATATTAGCTCAATATTTTGTAAGAGCTGTTGTCACACCTAGAAGTCCATACCTAAATATTTTTGGTTACTATTTTTCCCTCCCTCAGAGACAACTCCAGAGTTCCATGATTTTTTAATGATCCAGCTAAGCATCTCTTGAATTCCTTAGAAGCTGGTGCTTAACATCCACCCCAGTTCTTATTACAGTTGAAAGCATTACAATAGCTAGTCTTTGCTTCATACACAAAAAACCCATAATGTATTAATAATTGTTAGATCTACCTTTTTCTCAGAAATTTCTCAATAGTATTATTAAAAGGTCTTTTGTTTCTTGTATACTTTCCAGAAAGAAAAATAAATCCTTTCATTCCCAAATGCCAATATATTTGAAATATTACTTTCTTTGTCAATTTATAGAAGATACCTTCTAATTTATACTACTGACCAACAATTCCCTTTTAGTTTCAGATGTAATATATCTCTGTTTGAGGAATTCTTTCACTTCTCTCTGCCAGTTTATGTTCTTAAATCTGTGTAACATTCTCCAGAATTGTGGGGTTTATTGATTTTATGAAAGAACCATTAGCAGTTGCCATTTACAATTGATACTTATTTTGTTTACATTTTTCTTTAAGGTGATTTGTCTCATCATTGCTTTCAGACTTCTGAGTCTAGGCCTTTTAAATGTAAAATATACAAATACTTACACTTTAATTTCTCATCAATATATTATATTATTATTATACTATACTAATACTATGCTATATTATAATAATTATAATCAAGTCATGACAAGTTGTAAATAAGCCACTGTTAATGTTTATCCTTTCCATCAGTTTCTTCTGCTTGACAACAAGTTTAATTTTCCCACACTGGATACAGCATTTCTTGAATGACACATCTATCTTTTCCAATACATACGTATGTGTGTCTATTTTTTAAAATTTTGTATTTTAACATTATTAGCAGGAAACCTCTAGCTTAAATAGTCAGACTGAGTTCATAGTCTGAAGTCACATGCAACTTTTCTCCTCAGAACATTTTAAATAGATTCTGAAGTAACTAGTCATTCTATATTTAGCATGATACGGTGGTGACTGGCAGGAAAGAAATTAATAGCTTATTCTTCACATTATCTATTAAAGTACTAACTCATTGTATTGGGTTTGTGTAGCAAGGTCTTGGTAGTGGGGCGGCTGCAGGGGTGGCTTCTGTGAGAAGCTGCCAGAAGTTTTCCCTGTGTCTGCCGCTGGCCAAGGCCAAGCCGATCAGTGACAGTGGAAGCGCCTCTGGGATAACATATTTAAGAAGGAAAAAAATCTGCTGCAACACAGTAGCCAGAGAGGGAAGAGCAGCGAGAGGATGTGAGAGAAAACAGCCCTGCAGACACCAAGGTCAGGGAAGAAGGAGGGGCAGGAGGTGCTCCAGGCGCCGGAGCAGAGATTCCCCTGCAGCCCATGGTGAAGACCATGGTGAGGCAGGCTGTCCCCCTGCAGCCCATGGAGGTCCATGGTGGAGCAGTTCTCCACCTGTAGCCCATGGAGGACCCCACCCCGGAGCAGGTGGATGCCCGAAGGGAGGAGGCTGTGACCCCGTGGGAAGCCTGCGCCAGATCAGGTTCCTGGCAAGCCATTGCGGACCCGTGGGGGGAGGAGCCCATGCTGAAGCAGGTTTTCTGGCAGAACTTGTGACACCATGGGGGACCCATGCTGGAGCAGTCTGCTCCTGAGGGGCTGCACCCTGTGGAAATTATGGACCCATGCTGGAGCAGTTTGTGAAGAACTGCACCCTGTGGGAAGGACTCACGTTGGAGAAGTTCGTGGAGGACTGTCTCCCATGAGAGGGACCCCATGCATGAGCAGGGGAAGAGTCCTCCCCTGGGGAGGAAGAAACGGTAGAGACAATGTGTGATGAACTGACCTCAACCCCCATTCCCATCCCCCTGCGCCACTGGGGGGAAGTAGGTAGAGAAAATTGGGAGCAATGTTGAGCGCTGGAAGTGGGGGGAGGGGGGTGGGAAGGGGGAACAAGGTGTTTAAAGATGCAGCAGTTTTTATCCTCTCCTACTCTGATTTTGATTGTAACAAATTAAATAATTTCATCAAATTGAGTCTGTTTTGCCCCTGATGGTAACTGGCGAATGATCTCTTCCTGTCCTTATCTCCACTCATGAGCCTTTTGATCTACTTTTCTCTCCCCTGACTGGTTAAACAAGGGAGTGATAGAGCGGCTTTGGTGGGTCCCTGGCATCCAGCCAGAGTCAAGCCGTCACGTTCATTCAAGAGCTTTTCTATCCAAGCTACCATTCCTGCTGAAAGAAAAAAAAACAAGCCTTTTTTTTTTTTTGCATTGAATGTCATTCCCTCTCCTCATTTAAAGAAAGAGCTGTTTTCTTTAAAAGAAAAGAAGAAAGATAATGTGAAAAGTGAAAAATAATATGAAATGACCTCTAATAGTAGTTGTACATACTGGACACTCTGAAGGAATCAAAGAAATAGATTAAATTACAAAGTAGAATTTTGTTCTACTGTTCCTCCTTAAACTCAAAATATTTGTAACTGTATATAAATTTCAACACCACCTGTGTCTATATTAGTCTTAATAATGGAAGTAGGAGAAAAATTACTTGTTAGCTACACTTAGTTTTTCCGTGGAAAGATACCTTTCCCAATATAAATAAACAACTATCTATAACTTGTATGTTGCTCATATGTTTAAAGTACAGCATTTTAATAGTTAATTCAATCAATAGGGTTGAAACCACACAAAATACTTAGTCATGGATAAAGAATTTCAAGAAAAGCAATCACTGACAGTCATAATTTTTACTCTTGTCCATTAGTGTTGGCTAAAGTGAGACTGACACTTCGTATCTCTCTCCAAAAGATAACTTCAAATGCAGGCTGATTACTTCCGGCAGCAATGAGTTGCTGCCGGAGATGGTAAAGCCGACTCTAGTCCTCACTGGAACCCACATGAGGAAATACTACAATTTATAAATATGTATCTTATTGGGGACTACAGATAGGCAAAGTTTGAGGAAACATACACTAATAATCATGCACATGTAAGAATCAAATTATATTAACCTATATTCATATAAGGTAAATAATAAAGTTCTTTTTAAAATATAAATTAGTGAAAAGATTACCTCACTACTGTTGACACAACATATACAGCTAGCCACACCTGTCAAGAAGTCCTCTAAAATAAGCAAACAACTGCTGTCATAGCTTTGTTCCTCCTTTTCCTTGGCTGCAAATAAATGGGCAAACAACCAACTCAAAAGAGTTTGGGCCGGCACTTTCCTGAGAACCACCAAACTTGCAGTTACCTCAGAGTAGTACAATATGAGACAACTAAGACCATGTTAAGTCTTGCTCAAAATTCTAAAAGATCAGTCACACCCCTATCCTAAACAAGCACAAACACGTGCTTTCTTTGCACTTATTTTTCTTTTCAGCCAAAGCTGAGGATGTGGTTTTAAGCATATCTTGTCTTCAAGAAAAAGGCATATATTTTAAAATGTTAAGTATAAGTGATAGTAATTCCTCAAAACAGGAAATTATTTAGAACTCAGAATTGCATTGTTATGTCTGTTTATAGATAAAGGGGAGAGATACAGCACAAAAGGAGAACGATGGCCAATCTGAAGCTAGGAAGATATTATTGTGAAAGAAATAAATGATGCATTAAGTTCAGCTGTCACTGTGCAAACATGAACAAACCATAAGACAAGAGATATTACAAATGCTTCCCAATAATGCTTTGACTAACTACTGTGAAATCACTAAGAAATATACATATGCTTACAGCAACAGCGTTCTTCTTACAAGATGGATTGACTAGAAGAAAAAGGATGCATGTGATAGCTACACTTCCATTTGGGTGGCTCTCTTTCATTTTCTGAAAATCTTTGTTCAGTGGGAAGGGGAATGCAATCAGAAATGGGCGCTTCATGAGCTGTATCCTTCTTGGCTTATTTTTATGAGGAGTTATAGCACCATTGTAACCACAGACTTGGTCTGGAGTCCATAAGAATGAGCAAGTGTTTTACCTAGAAAATTAAAAATCACAAAGCAATGTAACAACCTTCACTAAAATTGAAGTGCATTGTTAACTTATTATTCTTTGACAATTCAAACAGTGGAGAAGCAGATTTCCAGCACAAAGTATTACTGACCAGAAAACCCTTTTCAGATGAGATATAGAATAGAATTACTGATTATCTGTAGCTATTACCATTTCAGTGGTAGCTTTGTGTATGGAGTTGTTATCACTACAGTCCTTAACACATTTTAGTTTGGGTACTCACATAATGACTAAATCCCATCCCTTTATTTTCAATTGCATGTAGAGCTTTTAAATTTCTGGCTCTGAACTGTCATGAGATACCTGATGAATGCTTTTATACATCTGTTGCTTTTCTTCTCAGAAGTTGCTGTAGTGTAGTGGTTGGCAAAGTGATTTACTGCAAGGTGTGTTTGAGGGTAAAAGGCCTTATACAGTGGATAGAAATCTGCTTTTTCTTGCCTGCACCACCTGAGATACCAAAGTATCTGCTGTCAGATAAACATCAAATTAATTGTTCCTGAGACTCTTGAACTATGTTATGCTAGACAGCTTTGGAAGGTACTAAAGTATGCATATGTATTTTATATATATATATATATATATATATATATATATAACTGTGTTTGTTAAAATCAGATTTTTGAAGCACAAGATATGTATATTACTGCTTAGAGCTGGCCTTTTTGCTAACAAGTGTTTATTACTTTCTCTGACTACCACCAATTCTAAATGATTAGTTCATCTCTGTTCTATATAACATACGTTCTACAAGAAAATTAATGGAAATCAAAATATATCAATTATATTGAAACACTTTGATAGGTCTTGATGAGTGTTTTTCAGAATTCTTATGCTATGGGAGATGTATTCTGGTTTCAGAATTTTTCTTGCAGAATATTGTAATTTTCCATGGAAAAAAAAATCCATTACTCCCCAACTCTTTTTATGACCATCTTGTAATAGTGATGCATGAAGGCAGCAAAATAGCTCTAAACCCATGGAGAACCCAACAGCTGAAAACCAACACCTGAACTGTCCCTGGAAACCTACAGTAATTGCATTCACACTCTAAAGTGCTAGGGCTGAGTACCTACAGTAGCACATCTCTACTAACAAACATGCTGTTGCCTCTCTCAGTCTTTACATTACCCAACACCACAAAGACAGTCTTCTGAAATCTGCATGACAGCAAAAGGGTAGCAACCTGTACATGAGATGTGAATAGCAAAAAGTCATTCTGGTTGCTAAGGCTAGTTGATTATCTGAAAACAACAGGGAGTCTGACAGTCCAGGAATCCAAAAGACACGTAGCAAGGATATGTCTTCAGTTAGAGAAGAAAAAATAATAATTACTGCATCTTCAGTTCCTTTATTCATTTTAGCCTTGTCTCCTTCCACTAAAGAACTCTCCTTCACTGTCTAGTCACCGTTTTATCCTGGAAGGTACCCAAATGGATGTTCAATACTTACCTCAAGAAATTCTAACCTGTGCTTCAAGTTATGCTCAACCAAAAGTTGGTCCTGACTTTAGGAAAAAAAGCTTTATGGCTATTTTTCCTTAGTAGTTACTCTCAAATGTTCATAGCAATGAAATTTCCTTTAAATAAACCAAAATTTGATCTGAAGATAACCAAACATTTTTTCACACAGAGTAGAAAATCCTTAATGAATATCATACATGAAAAGCCAAGGAAAAGATCTTTTTCTTCTGCCTTGAATGAGGAATATCTATCAGGGTTGCCATACTAACGCTATTTCCCTTATCCCACCTGGCCTACAACTGTACATTTATTACACATCATATTACATCTTCTGCGTGTAGGATACAAGCATCTTACACAAGCAGTTCATCTTACCTGCCAGACACAAGAATCATTGCCCTTTTTATTGTTTTGCATTTGTTTGTTTGTTTAGTTGGTTTTTAAAAATATTATAAGATTCCAGTATCTTCTGTTTATTTTGCCTACAGGTTTATACAATCTTTGGGTTTATTCTTTTTTTTTTTACTTTATACATAACATATATTTTAGACTTCACAGCTGATCACCTTTTCACTTGGAAATGGATACTGCTTCCACCATTGCTTATATCTTTTATAACAGAAATTTGAAGTAAAACAGATAAAATGGGTACCAGCTAATATGAATGAATATTGAAAGGTTTACTTTTCCCACTCATTTGGCTTTCATTATCATGAATGCTTATAGTTGCGGCACAGAGAAGTCCACTGAGGAGGTGTGGCTCTATATTATTAAAATGATGTTAGAAAGCCAGGAATAAAAAGTAGTATAATCTGGATGAACAAATTGCCTTAAATGCCAAACACATCTTACTGGCAATTTAGCTGGCTTGTGGCATGAAAGACATTAATTAATTTATCACCACAACAGACTGCAAGAAAACCCATCATGTTAATGGGCTTCTTGGATGAGAATCAATGACTAATTAGTCTTAACCATATCAGCCTGCTAATTCTATTTTATGTCAAATGAAATAACAACAAGTAACATTACAGGGAATACAACATGCCACAAACAGAATGCTTTCACCCCCTGTTAACTCCACTCAATACACACTGCTACTTGCACTGTTGTGTGTAGGGAATAAGACTGACATTGTGAATGAGAAAGAAATGCACACCATACAATGCATTTATTGCTTCTACTTTAGCCTGTAACTGACCTTTACTCACATGACCCTAAATATAACCAGAATTTTGCCTAAGCACCACCTATGATGTGAGTTATTTATACTATGCTTATGCTTATGTTACTGAGCCAGGGATTCCACAGAGAATTACAAGGTAAGATTTAAGGAAAACAAAAACGTTGGAAAAAAATTATTCCCTTCTTTATTCTCATCAGATATTTGTAATGGGCTCTTCAGTGGCTTAAGACTACCTTAACTGCATAGTAAGTTCACTCTCACTTCTGATTATTTTATATGACTTTTTTTAATGGCATCCAACTCATCTAATGAAGATACTGATTTTGGGCACTTATCATGGAGATTTTGGACTCTTAGTCCAGAGAAGGGGGATTAAAGAGATTTGCAAATGTATCCGTGATGTCTTGTTCAGTCAATGAACTGAGATGAAAGTGCTGGAAGATTAACAAAAGATGATCCAAACCACTCAGCCCAGGCAACTTTGCCCTGCTGATTGTACAAGACAGTCCAGGGTACTAGAATTAACTCTTCCCAATAAGACTGCAGGCAGCCACTGGGAAATGCCCAGTGCTGGTTGACTGGGGGATACAGTCCACTGTGCTCAGTGGCCTTTGCACGTCTTTTAGGTGTCTAAGAGGGTGGACAAATGAAAATAGTGATAACAGCTATCTCTTGCATTGAATTGAAAAATCAGAAGGTTCTGTGAGGAAGTGGGATATCTCAGTAGTAATCCCTGTCCAAGGCAACTGAACTCATACCTCTCACACTGTAGGGAATTGCCCAAAACTGAGCTCATACCTGCCAATACTTGGCTGTGGGTATCCTGACTGAACACATTCCCAACATCTTTAGACAGCTGTGTGGTCCAAAAGGCAAAGATTTGGGATTCTGAAAAGAGATACAGGAGAAGGCTTTGCTTAGCTATAGTGTTGACAGTACTCAGTTGAGAGAATACAGAACTGGGTGTCCAGAGATAGCTCTCTGGAAAATTAGCTTATGCACTGGCTAAAACTGACAAATAAGCTAAGGAAACAGGAATCAAAATCCCTTCTGACAATGTCCTAGGACAGAATCAATATTTTCCTGATTTGTCTCTTTCTGAGCCTTCAAAACTTGCATTTCTGTGCATTTCACAGTTTCCAGAAGCTGAAAGGGAAAATCTAATCTATGGCCTGCTTTGTTGGGGCACAGGATAAGGACAATGTGAGTTTAATCTCTTTCAGGCTAGCTAGTAATATGAGCCATGATCTTTTGCTTTGTACTGTCCCTTAGACCTATATTTCTACAGGTATTTGTTTTACGAACAGTAAATTATTAATCTGAATTACACTCTCAGTTTGGGGGAAACTACCATACAAGGATTTTCCTTTGCTGTTATACAGTTGTCTGTTAGAACTGTCTTTTGTGAAATTTACTATGATTGGCTTTGAATTTAGAGCACTAGTTGAACATCATATTGATGTCAGATCTCATTCATGTTCCTTATAATAAATCTTGTTTAAAATAATGTCCAGAGAGAAATATTCTATTAGTGAGCCTACTGGAAAGCATTTCTGTTTGGTTTTCTAGAGAACATCCCAGTTAACATTGATAACATGCTGTATAAAGTAATTATTATAATTATATGTTATAAAATAGTAGTAAATAATTACTAACAGGAAAATCAAAGACAGATACCTAAAATATAAACAAGACATATGGCATTTTATGTTAACATAAAATTATATTGAACATGAAAGGCAAAGCCACTCAAAGATAAACCAAAAATAAGCTCCTATAACTTTGTCCACACCAATAGTTCACTGTGTGAAGATTCACTGATTTCACTGTAGCTCTGTACGAGCAACAGGATTAGTATGTGGCCTCTCCTCTGACAAAAAAACTCCTTGGAACATTTCCATGAAATTTCACCTTTGAACTGTTTTTGGAAACAGGCCATAAATTCACTCCTACAAGTAGACCTCATCTGAAAAGCCTTCTGGTTTCTTCTAAGGAAGAAATGTCTTACAATGATGGTGGTGAAACACTGGAACAGGTTGCCCAGAAAATTGGTAGATGCCCCATCCCTGGAAACATTCAAGGTCAGTTCGGATGAGGCTCTGAGAAACCTGATCTAGTGGAAGATGTCCCTGCTCATTGCAGGAGGATTGGACTAGATGACCTTTAAAGGTCCCTTCCAACCCAAACTATTATATGATTCTGTGATTCTATAAAAAGTATTAAAGTAAGGCTAAGCCTCCAAGCACGGACAAATCAGGTGTTGCAGTGAGATGTATTTTTCCACTTACCTGTACATAATAGGCAAGAAGAGATCAGGATACACTGACATTTGTGAATGAAAGAGTGAGAGAGTGCCCAGCAGATAATTTGTAGCACACTTTCTAACTAGGCAAATCTAGGTCCCAGGTTACTTATTTTTCAGTTCAGTTTTCTCTACATTTTCAGCATCAATCAAGAGCTTTCTTTTCCTTGTTTTTTACATAGGGCAGTAAGAACTACATACACACTTTTGAAAAGAAAGTCAGAAGAAGATTAATGGGGGAAGCTTGCAACAGACTAACAGACTCCTAGCATGCCTGTACCGCCTAATGGGATGTCTTGCTGAAACCATGAGCTAGCAGTGATGGAACTAATGTTAAAACAAGAGGTTGTGGGGCAAATAAGTTCTGTGCTCACCCAAATTAATCAGCCCAGAGAAAAAGTCTGCAGTACACATGGCTTTTGAGACTTCAGGTAGTACCACTGCATATAGCTTTGTGTTCTGCCAAGGGGTGTAGCAGTCAGGTTGGTAATAGCTTACTGGTATTCTACACTGTTCAGGGGTGTAAACTTGCCTTCCTTCACAAGCTTGCTTAGTTCTGCACTTGTCTAAGATGTTGTCTGAAATAGCTTTGAGAAAAACTGCAAACAGATGTAAAAAATGCTCTGAGGAGATATTTTAAGTAATCTAAATAGAATGACAGAGGGAGTGATCCTTTTGTAATTTAACCAAAAAAATTAGTTGCAATCTTGAAACACAGTCAGGCTATGGCTACAAGGTTCCTATGGCTCATGAGAGAAATACCATATCTGGTTATTGATTTTTTCCCTCACACAGATATTATCGAGATATTTTTATTTACATGTAAGAATCTTCAATGACAAATGGAGAAGGGAATAAAAGTTTCTGCTTCCTAAAATTATACATTTTTCTAGCTTAAAGAAAACACACAATATATCGATACATAAAAACATTCAGGAAAAAATATTTGGAATGAGTCAAGCAAATAATTTAACATATATTTTGAAAATATTTCAGTGCAAATTTTTATTTTTTCAATTTTTTTGTCACAACAGAAAATAATACTTGGCGAAATGGTAAAATCCTTTAATTTCTCCCTCAGTCAGACTGTTCTTAGAATATAATTTTATACGCTTATTTATTTTTCCTTCCCTTCCTATCTTAAGCAATAAAATAATTGCTGGATTCTGTCATAATTATTGATGTAGAAAAATCTTGTCCACTACATCTGAATTTCCAACATACTATAACCACTAAGGATGTTGTTATCTACTGTAAAATCATTAGTGCCTCCCAATTACTAACAGCTGATTATAATTAATCTCCTTTATGCTCTTTTCCATTGCTGGAATTTCTTTGCTCAATGCAACAGTATCTCCAGTACAAAAATCTGTTTGAAGATATTACCATTGTAATTAAGCTGCACTACTGCCACCACTAGGAGAGAATACTGAATACCTCCTTAGTGAAAAATAGAGTGAAGCTAGTTTTCCTACAAAACACAGAACTAATGGTATGAGTGCCTCAGAGAATACTTGGAGTTGGGGCCAGAGGCAGGGGGTGGGGTGTGGGTTGTGTGGGAGGGGAAGGACTCATTCAAGATTTTGCCTTATACTGGTACTGATACAACAATCAAGACCTTGCTTTTCCACCAAGGAGCCTTCAAAGATTTTCAGAACAGATGAAGCATCTTGCCCAGCACAAAAGAGTCTGTTAACCTGCTTTTCTGCCAAGTCAAGATGAAGTATAACAACCTGGGTGAAATTTTAACTAGAGCTTTCTCTTATTGCCTGACCTTTACAATGCTGCTGCGTTGCCAGTTTGGGCTGCATTCACAACCTGGCCTGAAGATTCTCTGTGGCTATATTTTATATAAACAGACACCCATTACCCAAAGTTGGGGATTCAGCAATGGCACCAATCAAGAGTGGTGTGACTCTGCTGCACTCCACCAGTTATAATAACTGGGGTACTTAACCATGGTGGCAACAATAAGCCTACATGACCTGAGGCAGACCATTGGCACTAGGTTTTGACTCTAGCTGGAAACCTGAACCTCATGGCTCTGATGATGAGGACAGCCTGCCTTTTAAAAGCAGTGTTTCAGGAGAATTCAGAATAGGAAGGGAAATCCTCTTCAAATTTAAAGTCTCAGAACATTTGTGATACTGTTTTCCACCCATTTTGTTCTCCTCTCACCTCCCATCATTGACACCAGGAATTGCTGACCTGGTAAAGTAATTTTGGAAACATGTATCTCCTTTAGCTGTGTATGTAGAAGTTTACCTGCCAGAAATTAACAGCAGAGTTACTTAATGAGACAAAAAATACCAGGGATAGGGAAGGATAAGAAAGCTGCAAATATCATCGAGCTTTTATGTCTATGTCACAGGGTAAAGCCTGCACAAATGTATCACTCAGAAAAAATGAAACTTTGATTATATCTGCTCTGTTCTTGCTCATTCAATGATTCTGGTACATGCTGGGACCCAAACAAAGCACAGGCAATTGTTATGGGGGAGGCATACCTGAAGGGCTGGGCTACATCTGTTCTGCTTTTAATGAATTAGGTATGCACTGGAGAGAAACAAAAAGCTCAGTAGTGATCCAGGTAGCACTGGTTTTAATTAAGCAGAAAGTCAGAGGCTGTCAGCAAGGACTCAAATGCTTTGACTAGCTGGAGCACACGTCCTTTTTTCTGGTGTAAGTGTCTCCTCTACAGAGCATTTATGTGTGTGGTAGAATAGAGATGTTAGAATAGAAATGGCTATCCACCCACTATACACAGACCACTTATTAAATAAATGCTGGATTTCATGTCACTGAACAGTGTGGTTCTGGCTACTTCATGCAAAATTTCCCCAAGACAACATGGGCTACCAAAAAGCTTAATAGTTCAGGACCAAGTGAAAACTTTAAATATAGATTAAGCTATCTCTGGATGCTATATAACTGACTCATCACTGCTGACTGAAATACTCTTGCACAGCAGTTCTATGTACTATTATTTACTAAAAAGGTGAAGTCTCTTGAAGCTTTGCTGAGATACAGCTTTACATAAAACTTGACAAAAACATGTAAAGGTTCTTTTTCAAGTCCTTTTTGTTCAGGAGTGACTTGTCTGTTTTGTCTAATTAGCCTCCAATGCATAGCACTGTCTCTGACAGTGTAAGAAAAACTTATTTCCAACTCTGTGCTTTGGTTTCCAACTCAGTCACTCCTATCTATTTTCCATACTGTTTCATTATCCTTTTACACTTTTTCCCTCCAGATCATCAGAAATTATGTTCTGCATCCCATCTTCTTCCTTTAGGCAGAGTATTCAATGTCATTGCAACACTGTGAAACATCCAACGCACAGCAGTACTCTGGTAACTTCTCCAGCTGTGTATTTTAAGGGACTGCAAGTAAAGTTGTGGCTTAGACAACTTGACTTCCTGCTCATGATCATAGAAGTGGACTCTTAGGCTGCATCTATGATCCAAAAAAGAGCTGAGGCACTTCAAGGAAATCTCCCATTGTCATGCAAAAGAACAATAGACAACTTCCATCAGGTCAGATACAAGTTTTCAGACAGATTATTATCTGCCCAAAACTGTTCTTGTTGTGGTTTAATCTGGCTGGCAACTAAGCACCACGCAGCCGCTCGCTCACTCCCCCCCCTCCCTCAGTGGGATGGGGGAATCGGAGAAAAAGAAAAAAAAGTAAGACCCGTGGGTTGAGATAGAGACAGTTTAATAAGAGAGAAGAATAACAATAGTGATAATAATAATGGTAAGAGAATATACAGAATATATAAAACAAGTGATGCACAATGCAGTTGTTCACCACCCGCTGACCGATGCCCAGCCCATCCCGAGCACCGATCACTCCCCCCGAGCAGTGATCACTCCCCCCGAGCTGCGATCACACAGCCCGAGCTGCGATCACACAGCCCACGACCGGCCAACTGACTAACCCCCCCGGGCATGACATTATATGGTGTGGAATAACTCTTTGGTCAGTTTGGGTTAGCTGTCCTAGCTGTGCTGTACTCCCAGCTTGTTATGCACCTGGCCGAGCAGGAGAAGCTCAAAAAGTCCTTGAGTAGTCTGAGCACTACTTGGCAACAACTAAAAACATCAGTGTGTTATCAACATTCTTCTGGTACTAAATCCAAAGCACAGCACTGTGCTAGCTTCTGTGAAGAAAATTAACTCTATCCCAGCCGAAACCAGGACAGTTCTGAAAGTTCCACTGAATTTTGAAAATATGCTTTGAAATACTGGTGGTCAGAGAAGATCCTGAAAATTTGAACTTCCCACAAATCCTTATCTTTATCAGTGTATTTTAACAGAAAATACCAGTATGATTTTTAAGAAAGTTACAGCTACAACTTATGTCAAATTAATTCTTCAGGCCTTTGACTGTGTTACTAGAAGCTGTTTCTGTTTTTCAAACCAAAACTATTCAATAATATATTTGATTTTACAACAATTCAATGATAATATAATTTGTTTTCCTTATGTCAGAGTTTATTGTGAATGTTTAACCATTTAGAAGGAACATATTTGTGGATCTCCTATTTGGTCTTAACATCTATCTATATAAATGGATTGTTTCAAGTATGTAGTATTTTTAATATATTATTTTAACCTTTTATTTAATTTAGAGATAGAAACACAATGTAAAGAATATTATTTGAATAAAGAGCTGTGTACTGATAAAGAAGACATGATCTGACTTATTAGTAAAGTTTATTCAGAAAATGGCACATGAAAACTACTGAGTTTGTGCAATGAAGGTGAAGGTAGTACTTTCAATTTCATTTAGTCAGATTTTCTAAAGGTCAAACCCCATTTGCCTCCAAGTCATTAATATATACATACCTGGAAATAATAATGTTGGGTTTCTTCAGCTCTTTAATTTGTACTTATTTCCAGCAAATAAACCCTTGCAGTGCATAAATAACTTCAAGATGCTAAACATCGTATCATGAAAGAGATCCATCTTAGATTTTAGCAGCAGTACCAATTTTTGTCAAAAGCCATATAATGACAGGCAGAGACGCATAGACATATCCAGAGACACTAATTCATTACCTAGTTTGTTCTCTGTTACTAATCAAAGTTGCTATGTCTGTTACTATCATATATCATGATTCCCTCCTGTAAAGACCCTCCAATGGTTATGATCCAAATACCATGAGTTTTACAGGTTACACACACACACACACACACACACGTGCATCCACATTTTAATGAGCATTTTGTGGGGAGAGGTTGACAGTGGCCAGCAGAAAATGCTGGCTGCTTGTTCATTCCCCACCCTGCCCCCCAGCAAGAAAGAACAGACAAAAAAAAGAGCAGAAATGAGAAAACTATGGGTCAAGATAAAGACAGTTTAATAAGGGAAGGAAGGAGGAAAACAAGCAATGCAAAGGAAATCACTCATCACCTCCCACAAGCAGACCAATGTCCAGCCAGTCTTCCATCAACAGCCACCTTGGAAGCCAAAACCTCCTCATCTTTATCCCAAGTTTTAGTAGTGAACACGACATTATACAGCACCAAATAGCCCTTCAGGTCAGCTGTCCCCATTATATCCCTTCGCAGCTCCTTGCCCACCCCCAGCATGTTCACTAGAGCAGAAAGGGGCATGAGGGCAGTGTGGAAAAAAGAGAAAGCCCTGATGATGTGCAAGCACTGGTCAGCAATAACCAAAATATAAGTGTGCTACTAACACTGTTTTAGTCACAAATCCAAAGCACAGCACCATATGGGTTGCTATGAAGAAAATTAACTTCATCCCAGCCAGATCCAGTACCCAGTTACATTCTGCTTGATCTGTAGGGTGTACCGCAAAACGGGGAGCTGCATAATTCCCAAGTAGCTTCAGCAGTAATTAAGAAATATTGCAGAATTCAGTCAGGTCTGAAATACCTGAATAAATAGTTCTGGTATCAATATTGTGTACAGCAGAGGGCAGGCACCTTGCTGAATATTCAAATACTTTATAAAAACACACCTAAAAAGATTACAGGGACAGAACTCATTATTTATCATAATGAGCAGAGCCCTGGGAAACTGGATTTCCAGCTGCTACTCACTAATTCAGATGTCCTATTGCATTACTGTCCTTCTATCACTAGGTTAATTGAGAGACACAGCACATAACATGAAAAATAACCATCTAGGAAACATTATGTTCAGTCAGTTACCCAGGTAAGAAGGTTTTAATTGCAGTTTAGAGCTGAGAAATGCATGATCATTAGAGAAAAATTCAAAATATAAAGACAAGTCTATCTCTCTTTCTTTGACAGAAACTTATGAAAACACACCTGCTTCCAGAACATACGAATACATGTTCTGAATGGTACCTAGAGAAGATATAATTTGGCTTCTCACATACAGCTGTCAAGCTTTCACAGAAGAAATTCATGTGATATGCATATCAACAACAACAACAACAAAGGACCACTATAAACTTGGTTTGTTACAGTAATATATCAAGTAGTATCAACAGCAAAACAAGATCAGACAGTGTAATGAATAAATATATTTATATTTAAAATATATTTACTGTGATATTATTAATAACTAATCAGGTAACTGATTAGCCTTTAATCATAAAAGAAGAGCTATTTAGTGAGACCCTGTCTTTTCACAGGCTTCTCTGAAGCTGGAGCACAGAGGAAGTGTTGGCATTAATCCACATAATGCTCCTAAAAATGTTAACAATTTACCTGGTTATGCAAGAACCTGGGGATGTTCAGCCAAACCTGCCCCTGACTGTATTTGTTTTATGCTTCAAAAGGTAGGTCTGACCTCTGAAACTTCTGTGTTTCAGTTCAGCAATGATAACAAGCAGGAAATAGTTCAGCTCTAGGAGTATTATGAGGATGACTTCACCTTTGTCCTGCAACAGTACCAGGATGAATTCACATATATGATAAGTATGCTGCTAAAATCTTAAGTGGCTCTACAATTAGCAAAAATAGATAGCTAATATATATATACACACACACTACTGTAGTAATCTAAAAATACTATTTTCCACTCAAGTGTTCTATTTTTAAAAACAACATAATCCTACATACTTTTAAAAATACATAAATTGCAACACTGTGCAATTACTATGCAGTAGTTAAAACATCACATCCAGTGGAAATAGATGCGTTAAAAAATAGAAAAGCACTAGAACCAGAATCAACACGTGGACAGATTAATCATTCCAATTCTACTATTAAAATTATTCTCATATTTTATCTAAAAATGCACTATAATTTCAGATACCTCAGACTATTTTCTTTTGTGATACTTACCATATGTTTAACATACAAGATATAATGCCAGCTGTGCATTCAGTAGAAAATTCAGCCTTTATGTTTTGTGATTTTAGAGATATAATATGGTATTTTCTCCTGTGAGTTTGTCCACAGAAAAATATTTTTTGAATTTCTACTGGTTTTAATTAAAGATATATTTTTTTAGGTGATGGAAAAAAAATGGTAGGAAACAAGCTCATATTAATAAAGATATAGGATTACCTGAGCTTTTTTATTTTTTTTTAAATCCTCAGTAGTTTCAATTTTGAGAATACCTGTCAGAGCACAGGGAACAAAATTTATGATCGCTGCTTTTCTCAACAACAGAAATAAAATAAAATATGAATACATAATACATTCAAAGTAATACACTTCCTAGCACAAAAAATTACTTTCCAAATATGAATGGAGGCCTACTGAAACTGAAGATATAAAAGCATCCTGATAGGGGGTAGAAGAAAGGTCATACAGTATGCAGTGACATTTTAGAAAAGAAAACCCCAAATCTCTTCTAGGCAGTAGATCTAGCACTACAGATTTCAGTTGACAGAAAATCACAAGTTTCTTAAGAAGACTACAGTTCTGTTTGCTGAATGTCTCTCTCAAATTGAATGAGTTTTTTCTGAGATTTTATGCAAAACATTTTGGCAAATACAAAAACAAGATTTAAGAACAGACATCCTTCATGTTAAAAAGTTTGATCTTACCAGCTGAGAGGAAATTATGTTTTGTTTTTAAAGAACACAGCTGATCTTTGGCAGGGAATGGCAGATGCATCAGAAGTCTCTTATAGTGCCAAGAACATGTCTAAAATGTCACTGAAAAAGCTTAGCGTATGGATATGATGATTACAGAACTGCTGGACTGCTGCAACTAATTTTTTTTGAGATTTGAATCATACTGGATGTCATACTGGATGGGCAGCCACAAACTAGGCAGTTCTGTCAGCACCATTACAATGATTTGCAACTCCAGGACATGAGAAACACCAATGATAAACTTAGAGCAATGTGTCTGAGTCTCACCTGTTCCTACCACTTCATCTGTTGATGGAAAATTATATATTTACAGCAACTATAACAAGAACAAGGCCACATTAGAAACATTATCCCTGTTCCTGTTAAAACGTTAGATATTACAGATGGGGATTTCACTGTTAGATATTACAGATGGGGATTTCACTGTAACTAGCAGCAAAACATAATATATGGGGAATGGACCACTGCTGAGGTTATGAATAAAGAAATAGCCTGTAAATTTATAAAGAGAAATTGTATGCTTTAACATATTTATAAGGTAAAATAAGAATTTGAGACCTTCTGTATTCCAGACAAGCTGTTCAAAATCCTTTTTGCCAAAGGTTTTGCTTTTCTTGCTTCAGGGCAAAAAGTGATTTCTCTTTGAGGCCAGAAACCTATTCCACTAAGGAAAAGTATTGTTTATCTAATAGTAGTATTCCAGATAAATTTCACAGTTTTAAATATTTTGTCCACTGATGCAGGAATGATACTATACATTAGATGAACCATTACACCATTACTGTACTTTACATGTTCCTGACTATTGTGCATAACCTTGTCAAGATACAAGAATTTCTTCAGCTGTGGCTATTGTGATTGACCTTTGACCAGTAAAAGGTATATCTGAAATGCTATTCAAGGCTGAAATATCTATCAGGTAGTTCTGGTACCTCATTTGTGTTTAAAAACCGAAAGTATTTCTGCTGCTTGGAAAGTTTTGAAAAATGGAAACCTTTTTAATGTACTAATTCTTAACCAACTTCTTCCATCACAGTGATTAGCTCTCAGGTTCAGATTGTGCAGAAGCTTAATAAAAAGCTGAGTGAGTGCCTATTGGAAAAAAATGTCAAAAGTGACTACAACAATGAAATGACCTTTCCTTCATTTGCATTATGCTCAAGATTTCATGGTCCTGCAGCTGTTCTATAAAACTTTGAAGAGTTTCCCATAAGCAAAATCTCCTACTTTCACTCAATTCAAATACCCCCTAGACAGTTCAGGAAAACAGAACTGAGTGTAATAAACTTCAGTAAGAGCTGTTCAGCTAATGTCATTTCATAAAGCTTCTGTAACATAAGACGCAACCATCTCTTTGAGCTAGATGTATCCCTATTCCATTTCTACCCCCCCCCCCAAACCTCTCCCTTAAATGCGTGCAAATGAGTGAGGTGCCCATGCTTCCATCAGTAAAGTTTCTCAGATGCTGATACAGCAGAAGCATTGCTATATGAATCTGTATGAAAGCAGGCAACTTGGCACTTAAGCCCCGGCTGAGGTTCACAGTGCAGTGATTTTCTTGCCTCTCTGGTGCTCAAGGCTGCTAGTTGTATCCTGGAAACGCTTCCTAAACAAAGTCTTGCACAAACTCAGGCAGGAGAACATGACATTGTCTTTTTGCCTTCTGCACAGCAGTTGCATCCTTTTTCTAGAGGCATGTTGAAATCTGTCTTCCGTCTGCTCACTGTTGGCAGGAAGTGATTCTGTGCTTCAAATCAAAGCTAAGAAAACTACAATTGTGTCCTCTGCAGCTACCTTATTTCATGCAAATATTTAAATATTTCAGTGGCAAGAGATAGAAAATAGAGATTAATCCAGAGCTTCTCTCTTACATGGAATCCAGAATTCACACTAAAATCCCTTTTCTGCTGAAGATAATGTTAGCTTGATTACAGCTTTAAAAAAGTGTTGCTGTTCATGAGTGGGACCTACAAGGCATGTCTGAGGTGGTATATAAATGCTTCTTCAAAGAGAGGTTGATTAAGCAAGTCTTCTCAAAGTTAGTCCTATGCTTACTTTTTTATTTTCTAGTAACTTTGCTACAAATATGCAGCAAAATTAAGTAGTCTATAATTAATTGGTTAAAGTTTCTCTGATTGTGATCACATAGTGTTCAGCTTTTAGTAACCTGAAGCTTATAAACTGAAACAGTGACATCAATATAGAAAGATACATACCAGAAGAATCAACTACCATTGACCTAGCCTGAAAAGCCTGAGATCTAGCCTGCAAAATTTTGCAGATATCATTCATGACATAATCCCAGATAATGAACACATTTGTTTAAATGGAAGGTATTGGAAAGAAAAACCTTTAGAGAAATTTGGACTATATTTCTTGAATATATTATTAGCTTAAAATAGTTGCTGTAGTTGTATTACTGGTGATACTATGGATAAAGAACAACATTGTGAGTCAGGATATATGGGCTTTTACTCAAGATTCTGTGAAAAACCTTGTGTGAGACCTTATACTCTCAATATCCCCAGCTTGTAAAATAGGACAATAATGCTAGGATTACTGCAATGTTACAACACTCATTTTATTAATGTCTGTAAGGAACTTTTAAGATTCTTGGATGAAAAAAAAAGATCCAAAATTTTAAAGTACTTGAGAGAAAAGTGAAAACAGTACTAGTCCCCTTGTCTAAATATTACCTTTGCTCCAAACAGAGTATTATCAAACCAGGGTTTCTGCATTTTGGAGACACTAGAGAAAAAAAAAAACAGTTATATGCCAATCACGCTGCTATTTCAGCCCACATCTTCTATGTTCAGGAATATGTATATGTATGGAATCACAGACCCATCCAGGCTTTCAGGTCAGAGTAATGAATGTCTCCAGACATTAAGTTCAAGTCAGCAGAGCTCATTTCTAAATGAATTGTGATAAGGTAGTGCGATCAACTTCTATGATTCTACAATGAAGAACTCTGACGGCAGTCTTTCATCACTATACTAAAAATTAAAGATGAAATCCAAAATCCATAAAGATAATAAAACTTACATTATTATTTTCAGTAAAACAGCATGTCAGCCAAAATTTCGATGTCTCAATGCATAGCTCATAAAAATATGTGTGAGAAGTGTAATATACACTCAGAAAGTACAGGTTTCAGCCTATTATCTACTTCGGATTTGGTTTTGTTTATATCTACAACATTCCCTTCACATAATTGGTGAACCAAATTCCAGCAAACAGATTTTAAAGCTGCAGATACAAATGTTTTGGAGTTCCATATTTGCAATAATATTATATTAGGAATACCAGTTTGCTTATATGTCACATTAGTTGAGGTCAGGAAACAAAAGTAAAATGCAACATAATGAAGAAGAGTTGTGCACAATTCTATGAGTTACAATCAGGCATTAATGGAGAAAATGAATGTGCAGTCTGATTAATTTTAAAGCGGTTTAAGCAGTTAATAAAGTTTAAGCCGTCACTGTTTTAGCCTGTTCAAATGTGACTTTGACAGTACAGGCATATAGTGCACACCCACTTATTCATTATTACCTGTTAGTTTTGTGTTGTAATCATATGGAGGTCTACGACATTCTGACTCGTGTCTCAGAGAAAAAAAAAAAAACCAACTATTTTTTATTTCTGTGAAGCTGAACATCTTTAAGATCAGCTATTAATTTTTAAAAATTGTTAATATATTTAAGGTTATACCTAGAAGCTACCTACAACATGGAACAGTTTACTTATTCCTGAAGGTCTCACCTCATGACATTGTGTAAAGGAAGCATGCTGTAATTCCAAAGAAGACCTGTAATTCTGGATCACTGTGTAGAATTCAACATAACGTGTACGTTTTCTGTCTGCACTTCAAGGAAGTTGTATAGAATATGTCCTGTTTCTGAAATTCATTTCAGCAGGTGGTAAGACATTAACAAACAGATAAAGAGCTAGAACTTTTTATGGTGACTGAAGTACTATATAAATGGTGTTGTGAATAAAACCACCACCCATTAAGAATTCCTTGTAATAATCAGTATTATATGAATTAAGAAAAGGAAAAATTAACCAGAAAGATTGATTGAATAATTCACTTTAAATAAGAGATCAGAAGTTCTGAATGCTTTTGAATCCTTGCTTGCTTGTGAATTATCAAATGCTGGGACATAATTTCGTGTTAACTCTTCATTGGCTATCATCCTAAGAACATGTATGTGATTTTGTATCACAGACTGGTGAATGCAGTTATTCACATCATGTGACTATTAACCTTTAGATGAGAACTGGCATGACAGCATTGTTCCCTAGGTAAATTATTTGGTATAAAATATTCTTCTTTTTGAAATTTTTGGTCCTTTCTTTCTTCTTTATCATATCCAAATAAAAAAATGGGCTTTATAAAATGGCTGTTAGAAACTCACTCCTGCAAAAATTTATGACAATTATCTGCAATGCTGTCATGGTTTAACCCAGCAGGCAGCTGAACACCACAGATCCGCTCCCTCACTCCCTCACTCCCTCAGTGCGATGGGGGAGAGAATCGGGAAAAAAAAAGTGAAACCCGTGGGTTGAGATACAGATGGATTCATAAAACAGTAGAGGAAAAAAAAAAACCAATAATAATAATAATAATAATAACAACAACAATAATAATAATAATAATAATAATGGTAAGAGAATATACAGAATATACACAAGTGATGCACAATTGCTCACCACCTGCTGACAGATGCCCAGCTCATCCTGAGCAGCAATCACTCTCCCCCTGTCCAGCTCCCCCCAATCATGACATCATATGGTCTGGAATAGCCCTTTGGCCAGTTGGGGTCAGCTGTCCTGGCTGTGTCTCCTCCCAGCTTCTTGTGCCCCTGGCAGAGCATGGGAAACTGAATAGTCCTTGACTGGTGTAAGCACTGCTTAGCAAAAACTAAACCATCAGTGTGTTATCAACATTCTTCTTGTCCTAAATCCAAAACACAGCGCTATGCCAGCTACCGGGTAGAAAATTAACTCTAACTCAGCCAAAACTAGGACAAATGCTCTGTCTCACAAAAATATTTGTTCATTTAAATGCTTATGAATAAATATTATTAATATATTTGGTTTTGCATATGTCTAATATGACTCTCCCTGAATGCTGAGAGTTAAATCAAAAAACATAATGGGGACAAGTAGTGGGTCACAGATAATTATGCTCTGGAGTTCCTCATGGTGGAAGATATTACCTGGTGGAAGAAGGAGAAGCACTTCTTGCGTTGCTTCAGATAGTTTAACATGATTCCTTTTTACCAAACCCAAAACATAGGATTAAAGAGAATACTGAATCCTTAAAATACTGATCCAAATACAAAATTAACTAAACATGTGGCCAGCATATCAGCACTCAGAGGTGGCAAGAGGGAGCATGCTGTAGGCAGACACAGCTTCTACAAAGAGATGCCTTTATCTGTGCTGGGAGGAAGCTGCAAATGTTTGCAGCTGGAGATTAAGATATAAACAAGAAAACTGCCTGTAAAATGTGAATCAGTCCTTCTTCTATATTCACTGGTGATATGGTCTCAGTTGCAGTACGGTTTCCAGTTCGGAGTGTAACAATTCAAGGACATTAATATACTAATGAAGAAGCTCCAGAAAAGATCCAAGAGAATGCATGGAGATTTAAGAAACATGACATGGGAGAAAAGCAGGGAGTCGTTTAATGTGAAAAAATGAAGACTGTGGAGCATAAAATTTTGCTCTTAAGACACTAAAAAGCTGTGGCAAAGAAGGGAAGCACAATTGTTTTCCATGTCCAGAGTAGATAGAACAAGAAACAATGGTCTTCTATCGCAGTAAGAAGGATTTAGGTTCAGTATTGGGGAAGATTTTCCAATGGTGGAGACAGCAATAGAATCAGAGTTGTCAGGAAAGCAACTAGGTTACTAAGAATAGACTGGGTAAGCCTCTATCATAGTTGGCATAAATGTAATTGATCTGAATTTTAGATAGACCTGTGGATTAGATAACTGATCTCTTGAGCACCCCTCAGCCATATGTTTCTGTGACGCAGGACCAGATGAGGGGAAGCGTGTGTCCCCAGTCCTTCATTACTGTAACTCCTTGCTCTACAATTTGTTGGGAGGAAAAGAATAAATATAACTTTCTTATTAAAATGCCTGTTTTGAGTTATCTCAGTCCTCTGTCATAAAAATTCTTAGGTGAAGTTTTCAGAAGTCAAAATTATATGTGTCTGTTAAATAATCGTGAGTAACACTTGCAAAATTACCAAACCCAGATCTAGTCGAAGTGCTTCTAGTCTTGATATTTCCCCCTGAGTTTGATACAAGAACACATTTATACTACAGAATAAGAATTACATAGCACTTAAAGTAAATATTTCTAGGGAAAAAAGAGAAAAAATATGAAATGTGAATAATAATCCCTAGTAGTAATCTAAGTCTATGTGTTTGACCTGAAAAAAATTTCCACGCTTGTGTTTTTCTCTATCAGATCTAGATAAAACTAAAGAAATGTATTCAAAGGTTTATCAGGATACTGTCTTAAATGAAGTGTGTGGGGCCTGTTTAAAAAACCAACCAACCAAAACAAAAACCCCAACCAAGAAAACTGAAAAATATAGAGTCAGAAAATAAATTTCTGGAAGCAGCTTAGCTGGTTGGTAGACTGCATGAACTGCTATGATGTCCTGGTTTTGGCTGGGATAGAGTTAATTTTCCTCACAGAAGCTAGCACAGTGCTGTGCTTTGGATTTAGTACCAGAAGAATGTTGATAACACACTGATGTTTTTAGTTGTTGCCAAGTAGTGCTCAGACTACTCAAGGACTTTTTGAGCTTCTCCTGCTCAGCCAGGTGCATAACAAGCTGGGAGGGAGCACAGCTAGGACAGCTAACCCAAACTGACCAAAGAGTTATTCCACACCATATAATGTCATGCCCGGGGGGGTTAGTCAGTCGGCCGGTCGTGGGCAGAGTGGTCGCAGCTCGGGCTGTGTGATCGCAGCTTGCGGGGAGTGATCACTGCTCGCGACGGGCTGGGCACCGGTCAGCGGGTGGTGAACAATTGCATGGTGCATCACTTGTTTTATATATTCTGTATATTCTCTTACCATTATTATTATCACTATTGTTATTCTTCTCTCTTATTAAACTGTCTCTATCTCAACCCATGGGTCTTACTTTTTTTTTTCTTTTCTCCGATTCTCTCCCCCATCCCACTGAGGGAGGGGGGGGAGTGAGCAAGCGGCTGCGTGGTGCTTAGTTGCCAGCCAGGTTAAACCATGACATATGATTCATGGACTTCCTTATTATTAATTTCTTCTCTTCAATTAGCCTAGTCTAGCATAGGAAATGAGATTATCAAAAGGAGATTTTTTGGAAAAAACCCCATACTTTATGATCCAGGGTGATTGTCAGACAATAAGTCTGTGGCTCATTTATTCAGAAAGGTGTGGCACTAGACAATAGAGAAATCTTCAGCAACTGGAAGCAGTGGAGATTAATGAGAAACAAAACAAAGCTTAGTGGACATGTAAAAAGCATAAATTTCTACTTTCCTTTTGAACAAGAATAACAAATACAGGAAGAGTTGAAAACTAAATCATGTCATGGATGAGACTTTAAGAACTGCAACTGGATAAAATTTGTGGTTTTAAAAGTCTATTGTGTTGTGAAAAGTGACATTAATGAATAGGGATGCAACCCATGTCAACCTTGTTAACTGCAATCAAGCATTTCAGAACAATGAAATTAAACAATGATTCCAGTTTCCAGTGTATTTTAGAAATACAGGAGGTTATCTCATGTATGAGAGTGAGGAACCAATGCCAAAGGACAAAAAAAAAAAAAAAAAAATCATGTTTGGCGAGACTCAAAATGAAACAGAAAAGAAATAAAATTATTAGTAATAATTTATGAGTTTTTGCAGCATAAAACCCATTACAAAATTGTAAGTGTGAGAATAAATACAAAAATTCAAAATTGTTGCTTATAAAACAAAGGCACAAACCAATGCTTCCAAGTAGGAGTGTTATTTCTACATTAGACATGACTTTTGCATTTAAATATAGTTTTCTGGCATATGATCTCTATTTAACATTTACATCTTATCTTAAGCTTTTCTAAATGACTCACCAGAAGAAGACTCAACAGAAAACCTGCAAGCCTTCTCATTTAGTGGTAGCAAACCTGTTCTAGTAGGTAATGCCTCATAAACCGTCTTCAGCTTACCTCTTAATTTCAGGAAATGAAAAAGAACAGAGAAACTGAACTCAGCATCAACATGGATGCCTCATGCACAGTAGTATTCGCTTGACGTGCATTGTAATGATAACCTTTTCAAGTATTGCTCGTGCTTGTGCACAAAAGAAATAGTAATTATTATTAATACAGATTATAGGATTTTCATTTTCAATATATTTATTTTTAAATATCTGGTTTCCAGCAGATAAGGGCTGAGAAGGAATGGGAAATGCCATAGCTAAAATTAATCAACTCGCAAAAATTTAGTACTGGTAGCTACCTGGAGAAACTGCTGCATAGGCCAAGTGATTTACTATCTCATGCAGGAATATTTCAGGTGAAAGATACATTATTAAAATGTGCTTCTTAATTTAGAGATCCTGAGAATAAAAACTAATTTGGAACTTTGAGTGTTTTTTGAAATTTGATCAAACTTGTTGAACTTGGTAGCAGAGATGCAAAGATTAGCTCATGTTACTGATATGCAAATTCACACAGTGTCTTAAGATCTTTGTACAGAAACACACAGACTTAATTGTGACTGCTAAGTGTCCCAGAAGAACCATATTTTGGCTTCAAACTTTAGAAGAGAATGAGTTAAATAGAATACAATAAACAAAATTTTATCATGTCCAAGAAGATAACCCCTCTGTGGTACACAGGTGAGTGGATCTATCTTTATTTTAATGAAATTGCTCAGCTGCACAGCACAAGTTATCCACAGATTTCAGCATAGTGGGAGTCCATAGCTGAGCAGGCCAAGACACACTCATCTGCAGCAAGGTGCTGTTTTATAGTCCGGTGTTGTACGCTATGAAGAGCAAAAGGGAACTTTTCTTTCATCCACAATATGCTTGTGAGTCTGCATCAACAGAACTATTCCAAGCAGTGTGCCGTTTTGTAAAAGCTGACAAACTTGACGTGGGGCTGTCTCACACTGGAGTCTGCTATTCTAAGAGTTATTTTCTCCTGCAGTCAGTAATGAGTCAAATATGTATTCAAAGCACATTTATTTATTCTGTTGCTGAGCTAAGAGACCACGATATAATGCCTGCACACCAGTGAATTGGTTAATAGACATAGATGAATGTTGCCACTGTCAGTGCCAGCTGTTAGGAGTTTCTGTAATTCACATAAATAAATATCTACGTTCAATATCTAAAATCATACTTAGAAATACGATTTTTTAAAATATTATATTTTTTAAATGTTATATCGTCAACTCCAGCCTCTGGCAAAGGAAGGGGTTGGAGGTCCATGGGATACCCCAAGCAATCAAAAGTCATGCTTAAAGGGCATATTAAATGGTTCTTAATAAGCATACTGAAAAACACCAGTGTTTCCTCTAAGACCTAACCAACAGCTGAAATGAGCCCAGATCATACATATATATATATATGTGTGTGTGTGTATATATATATGTGTGTGTGTGTATATATATATATATAAATACAACCTGCATATAGACAATGGGGTATTTTTACTTAGCAGTCCCCATTGAAAAGGCAGTTCAGAACCATCTGTTCTGGCTTTGCATGGAGCCTGTGAGGCCTACCAGCATGTATTAGTGCCAGTGCCTCCCAGTAAAAAACCAGCTGGACCACTGTCTTTGAGGTAGCAAGCATAGCATGCATAGCAAGCCTAGCATGCTGTCATGGAGGTAGCAAGCATAGCATTGCTTACAAGGTGCTGCTCTTTGGTCAGTGAACTGCCTCTGCACTCACAGCATTTTCCCCAACTTAGATAAATTGACTATGGATAACTGAAAGTTGGCTGTACATACTCTGGACTGCAATATTGGACGTTGGACATTGTGGGTGACAGTAAACATGGATATTTTCGACCATAACAAGCTTTGTAGATTGAAGATTTCCACTTCCGTGTCTGCTTGGGAAAGTTCTATAAATTTTACAGTTCTCATGACAGGTATTGAATTATAAAGGAAATAGGAAATCCATCAGTAGGATTAGACTTCCTTTTTCTCTAGTCTATACCAAGGTTATTTATTCCTGCTCCATTCAATTACTATTACATGGAACAATTTACCTAGTAGCTAGACAGCTAGTAATGTATTTTACATTTCTGCCTTTGAGCTTTTAAATCCTGGAGGCTTTGCTCAAATATTTGTACTGTGTGGCTGAATCTTCTCATGTACTGTCTTATGCATCCACATGGCATCCCTGAAGGTGTTTAAAAGACGCGTAATATTTTACAAGTCTCTTAAAATTCTTCCAATATACAAAAGACAGTTTTTGTACTCCCCAAAGATACCGGCTAGTAATAGAAGTTATTAATCTGTAAATATGGATGATATAATCCAAGTAAAGGAAAAGGGCCATGGAATGACATACTTCATGAAGCACAGTCACCTATAGACATTCACTAAATTTCTTTCTCTGGAAAGTTATTTTCCAAAGCACACAGCAAGGGGACACAGATTTTGGTTATCACTGAAGTTTTAAAACAGCTTCATAAAAGGAATGAATTTGTTAAATATGGTGTGTAGCTTCACCTGCTAGGCTGTCTCCAATATAGTACAGCATATACCTGTGCTTTTATGTCGTGGCTATTGGTTGAGAAGCAATGGAAAAGCAGTTGTACAGTTTGGGAAATATCTGTATTTGCTTCACAACTTAGATACACTTTGAGTTTTGACCAGATGGTTATTGTATTTTGTGACTCACTATACTGTGTCTTAACACACCAGAAGACTGTAAGATGTTATCATCAAACTTTGCACGACACATTTAGGATGTGCAATAATATAATGATGTTCTCGTGGAACACAGTTGCTCCCAGTGCAACTTTCTGCTCTCCAAGAAGTTTCCATTTTGGATGAATTTACCTACCTAGCAACAGGTATCTTCTATCAATTCTGTGAAGTGGTTTAATAACTGAAAAAGAAAAGCCAATAATGGCTAGGCCCTGGGATACTTTGCCTGGTGTGACACTGTCTCCCTAAAATGTTTCTCCAGAGTAGTACCTGTAACACAAGGTCCTTCCATTTTTGCAAGGAACAGGAAAGGAATAATTTTCTGGCTCCTTTGAGTACACTTCCCAACTTGCTTTACCTAACTATCTTCTTGCAGGTGAGCAGTTTCTTCTGCCACCTTGCAAAAGTCTACACTGCCACAGGACCATTTAGATTCTAAACTATTGATGAAAGAAAGGGTAAAAACTGTATCACCACAAAAAAACACCACAAAACTGTACACAGCAGGTATTTTTTTTTTACATTAGAAAATGTCACACATTAAAAACATTAGCTGCAGCAGCAGCTTCTCAAAAGTCAAAATGAACTTTGAGTTCCTTGTTTATGATGATACGGGCCTCAACATGAGAGAGATTTCAGTAGGGTAAAAGCTGAAAACACCCAGGCAGTTGATATTTCCAAGCTTTTGGGTGTATTACTTTGCAACCCATGGTACTCCCCTGCCCCTTCCCCCCACAGAAGAGAGCAGAAGATACTTAATTCAGTTCTTATTCTCTTGGAAAACTCACCAATAAATAAACAAATACTAACTAATACTTACAAAGCAATCACAGTTGGATAGAAAGCAATTAATTCCTTTCTTTAGTAAAGTCAGCTTTCATTTTCTTAAGGATCATAGAAAAATACATTTATAGACCATAAATCCCACCTGGGAAAGAAGCCACCACAACTGTAAAGTTCTCTTAGTTCTCCTGTAAGATTTGATTGCTGCATGAACAATGTGTCACCCTCTGCCCTAAAGGATTCAAACATAATTTTATATCATAGGACTCAACGCAAAATAGAATTTCTGTAACTGAATTAATTTAACAATGATTAACATTTTTTTTCATCAAACAAAAAATTTTTCTGTTTGTTGTGAAAAAGGGTATGTGGAGGACAGAAAAAGACTTTTTTAAGGAGTTCAAAGTTTTAAGTTGTTTAAAGTTTTTTAAGGAGTTTGAAGGCTTAAAAAATCCTAAGTTCTGTGTCACACTAAGCAACTGAGGATTCTGGTATTGAAGCAGCATGTTATTAAACATACCCATCAGAGAATGCTTTTCAGTTTTATTTCCTTCCAAATTTGCTGTTCTGCCTTCCTCTACAGAGATCAGATGTTTCTGATATTTCCTTTATCAGGGATTAGTGACATAAAAGGCTTTGCAAGGAAAAAACAAAGATATGCTATAGGTATCTAGGAGTTTCTCCCCCTCCTCACACCCTGCTATGTCCAGTGCTGATATCTAACCTAACCACTTTTATCTGTTTAATTTGCCTGCCTCTACTACCCAAACCACTACCTTTCTGATTCATCTTCCGCTTTGTTTCTCAAAAAAGCTAAATCAATTATTTGCATAGCTGCTCTCTATCTAAATGTTGCAGTGTAGGGAGAAAAAGAATTATAATTCTGGGTTTTCACTTTTTTTTTTTCCCCTAAGGTTGGCCAGATCTTATTCTGGACAACTATCATGAGCATCTGTTCCCAAACTATAATTCAATAATCCAGGGCATGTATTTTAAAGACAGTTGGCAGGTTTCTACAATTGTAGTTCTATCAAAGCGAAGACAGACTGCATTAGGAAAACAATTATTTGTCCATACAGTCTAAAATGCAGTTTGCTTCTGAACTAAATGTGTTTGAGTCATGGACAAGGGTCATCTCTTCTCCTCCTGGTAATGTGGTGAGTTGCATGTAATTATTTTTTATTTTCATGAGAGACAAAGTTATAGATATGGTAGCTCACAGAAGAAAATGCATAGAACTCACAGGTGGTTTCAAGAAATTAATTGTCAGCTTCATATCACAAATAAGCCAACTAGAAAATCTTGGGGGGATGTGAAACATGTCAAATACTTCACTGGAGAATTTACAGTGGTTCATATTTAACACAGCTTTCTCAAGCATTGCTTCAAACATCTGTATGTGGCACTGGAAATATCTTAAAATAATCTAGGGAGCCACAGAGCAACTTTTGAGAAACAGTAACTAAATCACAACACACAAACCACAAAATAGTCTTACCTACACATATAAAGATTTCCTCAAAGAGTAAAACGCATTGGAAAGAAAAAAACAAAATCAACATCATTCTCATTCTTTCCCCTTTTCAATCAAACCACATTAATGGCTAGATCAATCAAAGAAGAAGAAGGAAGGAAATTATTGATTTGTGAGAGCATCTAGTGGAAAGAGGTTTCACAGCATAATTTGAAATCAAGGAAACTATGATCCCATGCCAAACAGAAGCAATTACCAAAGAATCCTGACATAACTTGGTCAAGTGAATAGATTGTTTGAAGTATAGAGGATATGAGAATTTCTTTGTGACATATTGTGGAGTGGAATAAGGAGAAGATTTGGAAAGTTAATGTAGAAGACTTAGTTACTTCCAGTCTGTCTCTGCAGTTTCTTAATATTTCAAGACAAGGAACCTTTCCGAGGATATTTCATGAACAGACCTTTAAAGGAAAGGATAAGGATATAGACACTTAATATATGTTGAAACGATGAATTAAATTTAAATGAAACAAACCACAGTTGTATTAAAAGACACCAGCAAACTTTTGGAATCTTTATGTTGTAAGCAAAGGATATCTTCTATAGTTAAGACCCTGTATGTGTAGTTGTTAAATAATAATTTCAAAAGAACCTGGATGACCCTCCCTAGTATTCAAGAATCCAATTGAATTTCCAGTTATATGACTAACCATCAAGGTATTTTTTGCGACTGATATTTTGCTAATCACATGGACCTAGACAGTGAATGTTAAAGACCAGAAAACCTGAATCTAATATTGTCGTTATCTTAAGTGTATTTAGATATTGTTTAATCTAGTCATTGGGATCAATAGACTATAGCTTCTTTAGCCTATGATGTATTTTCCATATTCTGTATCAAGAATGCAACTCAGGCCTTAAAATATGGGGTTATCATATGCTAAAACCTCCTAGACTGATAGCAATTTCCATCACACTGAATGCATAATGATCCCTTTGGTAATCTGGAAAAAAAAAACCCACAACCATTTCAACATTTATATGTCAAAGTTATAGAAAATGGAAAATGTGTAAAGGAATAGTGATCAGCAAAGACATAGTTGGTGTGGTCAAGTACTTGTGTCTACTGTATATAACTGTTGAGCCTAAAAATGCAAACCTAACCTTGGAGCCATTACAAGTGCTTCAGACTTAGAGATCAGATAGCTTGTAATTGCCATGCATGTGCCTTTTAACCACTTAAAAATTGCTATAAGGCAGGATCAGTGATTAGAACAATTAACTCTATGCTGCCTAAAACTGAATGAATGGTAAAATATCATTAGACTGTATTAATGATGGAGTGCCTCACCACAGAAACAGTAATTATTGAAATACACATTTCAGAAAGAAAAACTTAAAAAGGAACATGTTAAAGAGAAATATAATTTGAAAGGTTTCTAAGTGTAAATTGCAATAAACACTGAAAACCAAACAAGTGCTACCCTTAGAAATCACTAGATAATTAATATCATAATGAATTCAGCTTCATTTTCCAAGATTAGCTATTAAATAATAATTAAATAAACCATTATAGTTTCAAGAGTTCAGTAATATTTTTATGCACTACCCATATTATTAACAGTATTTTATTGCATTATTAAAGCACGTTTACATTTTATTGTGCTTATTCACAGAAACACTGATGTTCATGGCTGACCAAATGAACAGGCAGAAACCCCTTGTTTAGTGTACATCATTCCTTCGTATGTGTCATAGCGGAGCAGCTCTTCTCTCTACTGTACCCTGCATGGTCTTAAACAGAGCATTAATTTATACAGATCCAGTGAGGGAAATAACTGAAGGATCAACAGACTAAGGATTTAGTAATGGCCTCTAGAAGTTATTAGATCAGACTGCAGCAAGAGCAATTTAATATTATTTCTTGTCTCCTGTAAGGGAGAAAAAACAACCCCCCTGACACACATGTCTAACTATTATGGACCAAGACAAATATGGTTGTTCAAGTTAATTAGTTCCCTTGTGTTTGATGCAAGTATAATACACTACTCTCGTTCAAACTCATCAACAGGTTGCTGGCTTGCCTTCTCAATGCTGAACCCGCTGTTTCCTGCCTTAGAGAATTCTCTCCTGCCTTAGAGAATGCTACTCAAAATGCTGGGAAGTTTTGAGAATGAGTTTTCCAGCAAGTCTTTGTTGCAACAGCAGGTATGAAGACAAACTGTAAGGTATGTCTTTTATAGGAACATGAATTTTTATTAAGACTTTTTAAAATGTCCTCAAATAATATTACTCAGTTCACTGTGGGTTAGCTCATCTGAAAAATAAATTAATTTACCTAACTAATGCAGAATTAGGACTCCAAATTGAAAAATGATCCCAGCTTCTCAAGTTCTGTCCAGCCTTCCTAACAACAGTTTTCTACCACTGAGTTATATGAAATTTATTTATGCAATCCATACATTCTTAGAAACATTTTTTTTTCTGTTATTAATGTTCTCTTTCATTCCCCAAGCAATTATCAGCTATTCATGGAAAACTAAGCCTAGTAAGAATAATCCTTTCGTGTGTGGGATGTGGGAGAAGCAGCTGCTTCTCTACCACCTGAGGAAAAAAGTTCAAATTAGAAACACAGATTGAGGCATTGCAGTCATGACTATAATTTTTCGATGCATCTCTAATGCATTTAAATTGTCTATATATTGAAAATGTGTTTTTAGTTACCAAAAAACCGCTTTTTTTTATCCCTGCATTGTTGCTTCACTGCTTTTACACTGTAATTATGAAAATATTTCTGGATGTGTGTTATTATTATTTTTTTCTTCAAGCCCTTATCCTTTACCCTAATGATCACTAGCAACATTCTAACAAGGTGATGGGTAGAATAGCCCTAGTCTATATACAAAGTAGTTTTAGATTCTGAGTTTATAAGGATTCTTTGGTACTTGTTGAATATTTGACTCTAAGCTTACTGTAACACACTACTGCTCCCCTAACAAAATCTGCTCTACCATTCCTATAAACTTTTTAATTGTCTTTTAGAGTTTTTAATGTTATTATGCCAATATTCTCACCTAAAGACCATTTTCTTTCAAGTTTACTCATCTTTTTTTTTTCAGCTTTCAGAATTTGTGTAGAAATAATCCAGGGCAAAAGCAAGAGAAAGACAATACAACATAAACCTTTAGGGTAGGCTTATATTCTGTTTAAGGAGATCTGTGTGAATACAATACATGAAATATTTTGTCTTTCATGTATGCAATTCCCACTGGAAGAAATACAAGGTCTTGAACTTGAGATCCCAGCCACACCAACTATCTTCACCAAAAGGGTTTTTTTTTGTTTATGTGTCCACCTCTACATACACCTGGTGGCAACACTGGTCACACATTTTTCAGCCTCCTAGGAAACTTAGAAGCAGGTTATGAAAGCCCAAACACACATGCCTTAGGAGCCATTTTCATGAAAGTCCAAATCAGTAGTCAACAAGGTGAATGAATTCAAAGTATCAAGTTTTAATTCAATGGGAGCTCAATACCTGAAAACTACAAGGGATCATGTCCTACAGTTATGACGAGTTAGTCTCCCCACTGCTCAAAACAGAATTTACAGCTACTAAATCGCAAACCAAAAATTCTCCTGCTGTGCTTTTCTGATGCATAAGACATTGCTCATCAGCTCTGGCTAGGGTAAGATAGGGTACATACAGTCCTGACACAAATCATGACTGCTCTCTTGTAGGGATGGTACCTATAGCATACATAAAATATTGCCAACTTGCAAATTCTAACACAATATAATATCAAATAAAAATGACGGCGTTTCAGGGGGTTTTCCATGTTTTTATGATCCCATATCCATGAAAATTATCATAAAATTCTTCCAATTACCAGAGGACTAAATATTTCATGGAATGAAACATACTAAACAATCTTCTTTCCCAATAATGGGAAAGAATTGTCTGCAAACAATGCTATTTCTTTTTGCTACTAACTTATGTAATGGTTACTTACAACAAGTAGTTGTAGCAGGTATCAAAGTGAGCAAACACTGGCAGGGCCAGACTTGCCTTACTTCTATTTCTACGAGCTTCTGAACATTGAAGATAATGATCCTCTTTTGTCAGTGCCTAAATGCCTAAAGTCACATGAATATAGAGACTTTTTTTTTATTTCTTCTTGATGCTGTGTATTAATACCATGAGACATACTTGTTGCAGTAGATCCAAAACCCTTTATGAAGCTATGATTTAAAAAAAAAAGAGTTGGTCTCCTCCCCTCCTACAGATATACACAATTAGATATTAAATGTGGTAACAAAAGGTTGGTTCTCTAATGAGATGATTACTCCCAGTAATCATCTGTGAACCTTGACATCATAAAGTGATACCATTAATGCTGCCACAGGAGCAGACTGGATTAGAGGCAAAATTTAGACCTGGTACTACAGTGGTGAAGATGGGTTGCCAAATGATTTCATAAACTAACAAAAGGAGAGGAAAGGAATGTTTAAAAGATAAAAATGTTAGTTTCTGCCATGATATGCCTGAAACCAGCTTTCAAAATATCTAAATTTTCTATGTTAAGTATTCAGGTTTTTGGCCAAAGTAGCAATCAAACAGTGTGGAATCAGAAATGTTTCCTTCCTTCTTTTACACAATCTTGGGTTTAATGATTTTGTACCATCCCAAATTCAGAAATGCAATGAGGACCCTCAGTACAAAGACCGCTTTATTTTACTAAGTTATTTTAGATACCACAAGTGTATCTTTAAATGAAGTCTACATGAAGAATAAAGGAAAGCATTCAAAAATCTCCTGAAATGGTCAGAAAAAGTTTTCAGAGCAGAAAAATACCAGCTTGAACCACATTCAAAATTTTGATTGGATCTTTATTGAGCATCTTATACATAATTTCTGTAAGGCTTTGAGATATTTTTCTCTTGTTGTTGTTTTTCTAGTACTCTGTACCAAATTCCTAAGTTCAAACACTGAAGAGGACTAGGTTCTGTCGTTGTGCTCATATTAATCAGCACTGTAATCCCTCAATAGTTCTACATAGTATTCCTACTGGGCCAGTTTTCAGTAGTTTTTGATACACTTTTGAAAGTTTCATGAGGAAAGAACTGTGCAGTAAAATGCTTGTTTCATCTGCCCATATACTATTGCTGCTCGCAACATACTTCCTACTGCTTAACCACTGTCAGTTTTCAGTGTAGCTTGTACACGTGACCTTACTCCTTTACTAAGGCAGTAGAGAAAATCCAGGAACAGGGTGAAACTAGGTTCAATAACAGGGTGCAATAATAGAGCTTTAATTATTTCTGGGAAGTTTTATAGTGGTTTCTGTGCTGATTAGTTAAGTATAAGTTATTTTGCTGATAGTTTAAAATAAATATCTCTGTATATCCTTTAGAGCATTAGAAGAGTATTCAGAGTTGGGATCAGATGGTAGAGGAGCAAGAGCTCCATCTCAGTGTTTCAGGAAAGGGAAGTTCTCTTTACATTTTAAAAGAAGTCATTTACATGTATTCTGGGAGTCAGAGAGGAAAAAGAGCAGTCATGACCAGAACACGTCTGTTTATAGATACCGTGAAGAGCTTGTAATGGCAATAGACTGACTTCTTTTGTGGGAACTGTCATTGGTCCTCCTAAAATCCAGTGATTTTAAATAGTAGCAAGTGAGTAATTTATGCATTTTTGTTAACTAGTACCATGTATTCAGGAGACACATCTGATGCTTGTCATCATTGCCAGCTCACATCAACAAAACCACACTCATTTCCAGCAGGAAGCCCAAAACTTTGTAAAGCATCAAGTGAACTGCGGGGTTACCCTCTGAACATCTGTGCTATTGGAAGCCAGTCACATTTCACCTTGTCTTTGCAATAGTCTGGAAGGGACTAAACCAAAAGTTAGGTGTAGCTGGAAATATCTTAATTCAGTTATGCTGTTCGGTGTCATCCCAGGATTAGTAGGATTCAAGAAGGATCTAGCCACAGGTATCTCAGCAATGCAGGCATATCAGATGCAATAGGAGTACACATGCAGACATGGCAACACTCCTGGGGGTAAAAAAGCATGCTGTCATGCATATATAGTGATGTTCTATTTTTCTTGCTCTGGCAAAAATTATGAATGATGAAATGCAACCATTTTGGCTGCTGTTTCAGATGGATCCAAGCTGACAACCTTTAGTATTAGTGGAACTTGTACAATTTAAAAGAGTTATGAAACCTGCAAGCAACAAGCAATCAAGTTTTTAGAACCTTAGTGACTGTTCTTCATTGCAAATACTTCTGTTGTGTTGATATTGTATGACTGGTATTATATGGATCCATCTACAACACATAATAGTTTGCATTTTTGATTACATACCAACAAAGACTTTCTTTTTAGTATTTTACACTTGCTTCAAAATCCATAACTGCTCCCCCTGAAATTAAAACACACTGGCTTGCAGAGGTATGTCTCAATCAGAAGAGATTGCCTTATTTTCAAGTAAGATCTGGGAGGGGCGAAACATTAAAAATCCAACTCTCTTTTAGTATAAGAGCCTTACTCTCTCTGTAGTCTTAATGACTGTTGTATTCTCCTGTGAGGTTATTCTGAAAAACTGTTACTAAATCCAAGGAAGCAGCAATTCTGAAAAGATCTATAGGTAACAGTGGACAAGCAACTCTCAGTGTTATGATGCAGTGAGGGTGGCTAAAGGATTCTCCAGCTATATAAACAGAGCAGATGTTACGTCTGTATACAGAATCATAGAATCATTAAGGTTGGAAAAGACCTCCAAGATTATCAAGTCCAACTGTCAACCCAACACCACTATGCCTATTAAACCATGTCCCAAAGTGCCACATCTATGCATTTTTTGAACACCTTCAGGGATGGTGACTCCACCACCTCTCTAGCCTGTTCCAATGCTTAACCACTCTTTCAGTAAGAAAAAAATTTTGAATATCCACCTGAAACCTCCCCTGATGCAACTTGAGCCCATTTCCTCTCGTTCTATCACTAGTTGTTTGGGAGAAAAGACCAACATCCACCTCACTATAACCAGCTTTCAGGTAGTTGTAGAGAGACATAAGAGTGATATCACTACAATGAGGCATACACTGGAAAACTGTCAGTTCTGGTGTTCATGCTTTTAAAAACCTGCAAAAGGTGTAGAAAAGAGTTACAGAAATGATTTTTGGGTTGGGAAAAGCCTTATAGCAAAAATCTTTAAGGGTTTAATACATTAAGCTTATGAATATATTAAGTGAGAAGAAACTTGAGAGAGGATAATAAACTGTCCTGTCTTCAAAACCAGAAAATCTCAGATGCTTAATGTTATATTCTTAACAAGAACTAATGGCTAGATATCAGAACCAGATACATCTATATCAGAAAAAAAATGTAGATTGTTTTCAGAAACTGGGTTAATTAACCTGTGGAAGATCCTGGTAAAAGGAGAAATTGGTTGTTTGTTTCTAGACTTCAGTTCTCCAGCTACAGCAGTCCTATTCCGAAATAATTTTTAGTCTTCTAATATAAACCCCCTTTTCTCAAGCCTTTAATACTGGCCTTTTTTTCCCTGGGGTTTTTCTTTCCCTCTGAGATTTTTTCACAGTTTTGTATTATATGAATTACTAGACGTTTCATTCTTATTCCCATTCATTCCTTTTATAGACTAAATTGTTCACTTTGAAATACCTACTCAGTCAAACTTACCCTCTTTTTAACTGTGTCGTGGTTTAACCCAGCTGGCAACTAAGCACCACGCAGCCACTCGCTCACTCCCCCCCGCCTCCCTCAGTGGGATGGGGGAGAGAATCGGGAAGGAGAAAAAGGTTAGAGACATGGGCTGAGATAAAGACAGTTTAATAAGAGAAAATAATAATAATAGTAATAATGAGAATGATAACAAAATATACAGAATATACAAAACGAATGATGCACAATGCAATTGCTCACCACCCGCCGACCGATGCCCAGCCCGTCCCGAGCAGCGATCAGTACCCGAGCGACCGACCGACTGACCCACCAACCCCCCCGAGCATGACGTTATATGGTATGGAATAGCTCTTTGGACAGTTTGGGTCCTAGCTGTGCTGTACTCCCAGCTTGTTATGCACCTGGCCGAGCAGGAGAAGCTCAAAAAGTCCTTGAGCAGTCTGAGCACTGCTTGGCAACAACTAAAAACATCAGCGTGTTATCAACATTCTTCTAATACTAAATCCAAAGCACAGCACTATGCTAGCTTCTGTGAAGAAAATTAACTCTATCCCAGCCGAAACCAGGACAAACTGCAACATTGAAAACCCTACTATATTTTCCTTTCCACCTCACACCGCCTCCACTCACATTGGCAAATAATTCCTTTCCCTGATTGCCAGATCAGGGAAGGCAATTCAGACTTCCTTCTTACACAGCTTTCTTGGAAGCTTGAAATATTTCACCCTATTTCCACACATTGCCATATAACCACATTTTCACATGATCAGCAATGCAGTCTTATCAGATGACTTCACAATTTCATCAGCTGGCGGTAGAAAATGTGACCCAGAGTAGGAAAGGTTCCTATGAAAGGCTGTATCTTTTCTAATGCTAACTTAAGTTGTATGAGATCAATGCCTTAAATAAGAGATGCTTATCACAACAAAATTTCATTCTCCCTTCACCCAACTCTTGCTATGGTTCCACCTTCTGACAGAATTCCTGATGCTCTTTTTATCCCCACACCATGAAGCAGTTCTCAAAGGCTTCACTGCTATCAAGATAAGGCCCATTTTCTCTTCCTGAAGGTTTCCTATTGCCCAATTCTTTTAATAAGCTGCTACCTTATTACCTTGCCTAACCTATGTACTTTTACCTTGACAAAGCCTGCACACACAAGACATTTTTGCCTCAGTTTTCTGGAAATTTCCATCTCCTTGAGCTTCCGAAAACATAGTCCCTTCCTTCCATCCATTCTCTCTCTGTAAACACATCTCCCTCCCCCGCTTTACCTCACCCATGAACTCACTTTCCAAAGACATCTATTTTCTTCTACTCCAATCTGAAGGCTGCAAGTACAGTCAATGAAGGATGACCAGAAGTTTCTTGCTCATTCAGTCCCCACTGTAGCTAGGAGACAAACTGCTGTTTCTTGAAATGATTTGTGTCTCCAGAAAAGATGCATGGAGAGTTTTAGTGAATGAGAGGATTCTTATTTAATTCTGTAATAAGTGAGTATCTGTTATTGAAGGAAAGCAAAAAAGGCAAGAAGCTGAAATGCAGAATGGTCCTCAACATCTTGCAGGTTCTACAGGGCTTTTACCCTTTCAAGGGAGAAGCAGAAACTGTTGTATTGCAGAGGGAACAGCAGTGCCAGCAGAGCTGATAATTCTTTCAAAACTTCAGGATAATCCCTAATTATGAGGGCAGACAATTTCTTTGGACCCAACCCAAAACTTTGCAGATTGGGAGGGGGGAATTTATCAAATTCCTCCCCCTTTCCCCATCCTCCCTAGCAAGTGGTATTGTGGGTGGGAGTGCCAGGGAGGATCCTCCCCTTCTCACACAATGAGGCACCTAGTAATTTCTTTGGTAAGGAACAGGTACCGTTGCAGTTAGTGTTCAGGGGAGTTACCTAATTAATTCATTTTAGATAGCATTCTTGCCTTATTTGCCACGCTTCCTTCCTTCCTGGCAGAAATTATTCTCTGGCTTTCCTGTGAGAAACTTGTCCTAGTTGCTTGAGAAAGCAGAATAAACTTTGGCCAGATGAGACATCAGTGAGATGTCTCAGTGGAGAGAAGTATAGGGATCATTCCTCCTTCCAATGACCTAAACCACTAGGTGGTTGAGTTTGTGCCAGATGGTTTGATATACCTAAGTCTGAGAAGAATGGCTGATACAAAAACTTGGTTAAAATAATGTTTGAATATTTGTTTGGCAACCAACAGGGATCCATCCTCCTCAGTCCTCTCTTCTGGTCTGTGATTTTAACTCTACACTGAGCCATGGTTTATACCAGAAGCATATCACTGACCAGATAGGAAGTTAGACTTACCACAGAAGAGACACCTGAGACATACCCAGGGAAACTGCGGATCCCAGCGCTTGTTTCAATCTATTTTCCAGCACTGCTTCAGTTTCCTGTGACCATCCTAATGTTTCTGATGACTATTAAGATGAAATAACTGTGGGGGTTTTTTTCATTCATGTCTGTATTGGGTCTCTTTGAGTGTTGTAAATCATTCCTGTGAAAGAATGTGAAAGAGAAAGGCATGACACATATTCAAATCTATATGCTTTCACATTTCAGACCCTGAGTTTTGGTAAAGCATGAGGATGAGGGTTATTACAGCTTGCAGTTGATATACCTTGCTACGCTTCTTTTGCAGTGCAGATACTGCTGGCTTACAGTGGTTCTGGTCAGTATGTGCTATCTCCAGTGTTTTCAAGGTAACCACTAGCTCATTCATATCGACCCAAAACCTCTCCTCTATGGTCTCAGTTTGCCAGTCTTTCACAAGGATTTGGAAGCTGCAGAAAACATGGGGTCACATTTTGAAATTCTAAAACTTCTTATAAGTACTTATAATTAATCATAGTTATCCAATAGATTCACTTCAGTTATCAACCCCACCCTATTTGCTCAGCATCTTTGTTTGCTATACTAATACTATGATATGAGCCATTTTACCCCTGTTTGGCGAAAATTGCAGCAAATAATACTGACTGAATTTCTGTATGGAACTTCTCCAGCTCCTGCTATAGTACGAATCACATTATTTACTACCACTGAACTTAATTACTGTAGTATGTGTATAGGTCTTCAGTTATCTTGTTTTCTAATCTTTCCCAGAACACTGTACAATAATACAGTACTCAACACATCTAATGGATGTAATCCATCAGAATACATATAATGGAAAACTAAATAAAGTATACACCACAAATTCTTGCTTTTAAACCACAGTTACTTTCCCAGCTCAGCAAGTTCCAAGAAAGACAGATGAAAGTTCAGTTTACTTTGAAACTTCTCCTGGAAAGGGCTACTGATGAATAAAAAACCAGAGGACTGGGTCTACATTTACAGAAAATGCCAGATAACATTTATAAAAAATTGAGGAAATGGTGGTTTGGCTGGGTATTGGTAAATAAAGTGGAGACAAGAGTAGAAAAAGTAAAGGTTGCTCTTTCTAGGCAATATAATAAACAGTATTTTCACTGCATTGGTACAACCAAACCACTTCTCTTAGTACTTGTCTACACAACACTTTTAAAATACCCTAATAAGTATCACTAGTTAAATGGTTACACTGATACATCTGCTGTAGAATTTCAAGCTCTGGATCCTTCTATTGTTTTCCATAATTAAAAAGCTATCACAAACATCTCTGGAAAGCATGTGTTCATGAGCCATTGGAACTTGAAACTGATTGTACAAAGAGCTAGGAAACATTTGGATGAAATGTTCTGTATCTTTCAGCTGTGAAAATGTTCAGCTATATTGTATCCCTTATGTCTGGAATCCTCATGTTGGCTTTGTTTTGCCTTTTGAATACAAGAATTTAAAGAGGGTCATCAATGTTATAATTTACTAAACCCAAAGATTTATAATCTCAAACATTTGATGTGCAATGCTGCTTTTATTACATTATTTAATAGACTGGTGTATATTTGAAATCCCAAGATGGATGTTTCTGAAAATGTCAGGCTAAATGATATATTACTGCCTTGTGGCCTTAGATGCTATAATGATGAATTGAGTTATGTTTAATACCTATGAAGAATCAGCAATTATATCAATAATTTTAATAATTTACAAAGCCTTCTAGCAGTGCAGATTAAATGTTGAATACAGCAGTGATTTATTTTTTTTAAAGTTAAAATCCCTCTGGATTTGAGAAGTTTGGTATCTTTTCCTTCTAGAAAAGAAGAAATTTCTATAATGGATGTGGTATAAGACATACCTATGCCATGCTCCAAACAAAATCTTGCACAGTGGAAAATAACAGTATCTCCTGAGAAAGGTGAGAAAAAGAGACAACATCTGGAGAGATCATATTAACCACTAGCTAGTAATAGTCAGGATTTCAGCTACTGTACCCAGAAGAAAAGAAACACTGCAATGGCTCTCTAGGTAACAAGAAGAAAATACTGTATTTTACTATATATATATTAGAATAAACTAATTTTCTATATGTTCCCAATGTAATAGTGGGGGGTTTTGAAAGTGATGTTTTTCTGGAGATAAGTTGTTATCTGTCTTTCATAAAGAAAGTAATGTTTACCTGGGAAGCCAACAGTAGCCAGTTTCTTAGGTTAAGGACTGGGATTTTCACTTGCTTTAGTATTTCATCAGTGTTAATCAGAGCTTATTCTGTGATTTAGGGATTAAACCAACCATGTGATTCTATTGAATTCTTTTGAAAACGGTGAATGCAGATATCTCCTCTCCTTATACCTGCTCTTGCATGTTGGTTAAGATTGATTATTCCTTGTTTGTTAAAATAGTTTTGGTCCATTGTGTTTTTAAAGAACAACCAGGTTTTAATCAGCTACTTGAGGAACAAGTAGTAATGGTCAGAGAGGTAAAAGAGAGAAGATTCAGAGGATGAAGTGCAGAGCTAACCACAAATTTCACTCCAATAAAAGCCGGAAAGGGAACAGAACTCTTTCATCTCCTTTGAACGTTCTCTGGACAACTTTTGTCAAGGATTATCCTTGGCCTCTGACTTACCTACCATTCCTAATCTCTTATTAAACAACTTCTATACTGGACCCTCAGTTGATATGAAATGGTTTATTAACTTAGATGATTTACATGGTAGAAGAATCTGGCCCTCTACAGTCTGTATCATCATCAAGACTATTCAACCCTTCTGAAAGACAAAGGAAAAACTGCAGTGATATTGAACTCGAATACATAAAAAAATTTTGTGTGTTAGGGTTAGTGAAAGGAAGCTTAACTCTACCCTAACCTTAACCATTTCATTTCACATCTATTCCAGGCAGTATTTTTCATCTTTACCTTCCTCTATATAGCTACTGTAAGTGAACAAAACCAGAGTACTGGACATTAATGCTAACATTTCTTTAGCAAGAGAGACTTTTCAGGGGACACTGTATGAGTGATGCTGCAGGGTTTATCCCAAGGTTTGAGAAATTTAGTATGTTTATTATTAACATACTGTCTTGATCAATACCCATCATTTTTCTTCATCTCCCTTGGAAGGGAAACAGATGCTTAACATTTGCTATTTTTTCCCATGTATCTTCATAAATATACCATATGTGCAGCTCCAAGTTTTTATTGTTCATCTCTATAACACAATCCTGAACACTCCCTCCATTCAGTCCCTCCTCTCTTGCTTATCATGAAAAAAACACATCAGGAAACAGAAATGCAGTTTTCAGTACATCTTTACAAATAAATCATGGTGTCTGTCTGATTCTCATCGGATTTTTCTGCATGCCTTTGTAATAAGGTATGTTAGTATTTTTAGCTTTGCCCAATTCTTGCTGTAAAAAATACCTCTATGACATAAGTCACTGTTTTTCACATTTTCAGATGGTGTTTGCCAACATACGGGATGTCATCTGGTGGCACAAGAGTGGATATGCACTCCAGAATAATTTTCCTGCTCTGAGCAAAGCCAAACTAATGACAATAGTGCCATATCTCAACAGCCCTATCAGCCACTGTTGACTCAAGACATACCCAGCAGATGAGATGCTGAATTATTAAAAAGATTTTTAAAAATAAAATGAAATTAAGTGAAATTTAAAATTACAATATGCAACATTCCCCAGACTATTTTGGAAATAAGTGTATTTCTAAATAGAGTAATTAAACTTTTTATCTTTTTTCTCTTTCCCTCTAAAATTAATTTGGTAAATTTTTGGCTTTGGATTTCATTCATCTCACCTCTTTCCTGCCCTAAACTATTTTTGCTTTCTATGTTTATCTGTTTCAATTTTTTTAAATTATCTTCTTCTCCATTCCCTTAAATACTTGCCTTCACATCTTTTTATTTTTAATCTTTAGTTTTTGTCCAAGTTAGTGTCTTCCTCTTGCCATTGTTCTTGGTTATCTTTATCTGTGCTCATTCTTTCTTATTGCCTCTTCTTTGTTCCTATTTGATGTCTGGTTTGTATCCTAATGTCCTTATTGATCACTTTTCCCAAAGACTAAAGTAAATTTCAGGTGCCAACCCTCACTAAATAATTTGCTTGTTGTCCCTCCTCTCATATTTTGCAAATGTTGCTCTCTGTTCCTTTCCTCTTTTAAATAATGGTTATCTCTTAATTTCACACCCTGTACTAGGCATACAGAAAATCCACCTCTGATAAGGCTTTCTCTCTTCACCTCCTAGGACCTAACACATGATTAGGAGAAGTATCGGCAGCAGCATTTCTATGAATTAGATAAGGACTTTTGGTAAATCTTGACTTCTGTGCAGAAAATGAGAAGAAAATCTACCCAGCCTATGGCTGCACTGAGGTTTTGGTAAACCGAAATTTCTGACATTCATCTGTTATTGCTCTGGTCTAGGTATTTTTCATTCCTTAATTTAACCTTTATCTGAAGTAGGATATCATTAAAGAAATTTAGCATTTGTACTGTTACCATCATGATGGTATTGGTTTTTTCTATGGCAAAATACAGATCTATAAATGACTTTATTAAAAAATACACCAATGTTGAACAAAAATTAAGCATCACAAGCTTACAGATTCTCATTCTTTTGCACTTTTGTCAGGTTCGTTGCTTGAGATACAATGAAAGCTTTATATCTGAGAAGAAAATGTTAATGCTTATCTCTCTAGAATATTTATTAAAGTAATAAAAAGTTGGTAAAGCCAGAAGAGGAGACAGCAGAAAAACAGAGGAAAAATCATACATGCATTATTTTCTGAAAATAATATGTTTTTCTTTAAAACTTTTTCAAGTACCAACTGACATTTTACCAATGTCTCCATTTGGAAGTACTGGATACTGATGAGTCAAATAATTGGTTTTAGCTCACAAAGCTCATCCATTGTGAGGAATTATTCATATGCTGTCATTCAGTTTGTGAAGTAGGACATATCTCCATGTGGCATGCACTAAAAATAATATAGCTTAGATGATATAGATTTGTCTTGCTCATTTGGTAGAATTTTTAAAAAGTTGAAATCATGTCAGTTGCACTGAATATCTTATGAGGGCTCCCCTCTGAAGAATCATCTACAGCATTTCAAACTACTCTGACTCAAATACTTCAGATCCCTCACTTATGAATGAAAAATCTGAGCAATGGAAGCCTTGAATTTGGTACAATATTTATCTATGCAGGGACTGGACTACCTAGAATATTTTTTTGGGGAAGGCCTGGCATAGCATGAAGCAGTCTCTTCTTCAGAGGCCAGTTCTCTAGGGAAATTCCTGAGTCTGTAGCTTTGTCTCCCTATACCAGCTAAGGACACTTGCCCTGGACCAGGACACTTGAGGACAGTTAAATAATTTTTTTTCAAACTGTGATTTCTCAAGCAAAGGTAAGTACAGCCTGGCTATCCCAATGCATTACTTTGGGAGGACTGCATGCGAGGATCAAAAAAAAAAATTCTAAGGAAATTTTGAAGTGTAGAAATAACAGGATTTAGGGACTGAGGTCCAATGCACTGCAGATCCCAACTTTTTCCAACTTTCCTCACCTGCAGAAGTGTATATCCTTATTTTCCCTTCCTTTCCACCAGTGATGAGAACCTCTCACATTTCTTTTGGTAAACAAAAGCAATTTTGTGGAAATCCAAGTAAAAGTATGGGGAAGCCATATGTGAGGGACTGAATGGCTGGATGTTTGTCTCAAAGCTTGCCTACATGAAGCTAACAGAACTCTGCAGGACAATTGTGCAAGCTGTCCCCACCCCATTAACCCGCACAGCCACAAGGACAGCGGTGAGGCCCTGGTGACGCCCTATCCTGTGCCAGCAGACAGCTGGAGGCATGTGCATGTGGTTGGAGTGTGAGACCCCGGGCATGGGAGAGGGTCTCGGATGGGAGATGTGCTCTGTTGCCCTGGGCAAGCGCGGCACAGGCATGAAGCTGTTGCCAAGGGCCAGCGTGAAGTTGTTGACGAGGGCAGTCTGCGCAGGTGTTCGCCTTAGGCATGCAGCCTGTAAAAGACCACCATCTCAGACCCTGTGTGTGATCACCAACCTTGTGGGAGCCAACCAAAGACTCTGTGCAATCATTGACTCCGCAGGAGACCACCAAAGACCCTGTGTGATCACCCACCACTGAAGACCCCAGAAACATGGACCCTCGGGACACTGCAGATCCGTGGTGGTGATTATCTGGTGCTCTTCTATCCGGAATCCTCACTTCATTTCCTGTCTTTCCTTCCTTCCTTTGCTATCCATACTTTCTCTCTTTCCCACAGTTAATGAACGTGTGGACTTACGACATCTGACCTCATTTGTGTCCTAAGGGATCAAACAAGAAACAAGAGGTCGGTCTAGTTGGTCTAGCCACCCCTAGCCTCCCAGACTCATCTGAGGTTGGCTATAAAGCAAGGGGGCCTTCCTCTCATCCAAAAAAATTGGATCCTAACACTATATAAAAATGTGGAGTGGTGTGTGTGTGTGTAACACATTTTGGATTTGCATAAAGGCCAAAGAAAATAAACAAATGCTATTTAATCAAAGCAACTAGCTCTAATTATCTAGACAAAAGCAAAGAGTTCTGGAGTAGAAATCTTGATAGGGTAAATAACCTAGACTCGTGCAAATTCTTGTTAAAAACAGAACGTGATGAGGAAACTCTTGAGACATTGATGACTGCTAAAACTGTTTGAATAAGTTCAAAATTGCTTTATCTATAAAGTACTCTGCTACAAGAAATCCTCCAAGACAATCTCTAAGTTAAATTACATAGCAGTATTATAAATGCAGTACAATTGTTGCTAAAGAGAACACCCACATCATAGCAAAGCAAAAAAACCTCACCCAAACTAACAAATTCGGAATTAAACTTAAGCCAGGAAGCAAACAAAAACAATACAAAAGTAAAAAAAAGAAAGAAAAGATGATAAGATGTGTCCTGGTTTCAGCTGGGATAGAGTTAATTTTCTTCACAGAAGCTAGCATAGTGCTGTGCTTTGGATTCAGTGCTAGAAGAATGTTGATAACGCGCTGTTTTTAGTTGTTGCCAAGCAGTGCTCAGACTGCTCAAGGACTTTTTGAGCTTCTCCTGCTCGGCCAGGGGCATAACAAGCTGGGAGTACAGCACAGCTAGGACCCAAACAGTCCAAAGAGCTATTCCATACCATATAACGTCATGCTCGGGGGGGTTAGTCAGTCGGGTCGGTCGGGTCGGTCGGTCGGTCGCAGGCAGAGTGGTTGCAGCTCAGGCTGTGTGATCGCGGCCCAGGGGGAGTGATCGCTGCTCGGGACGGGCTGGGCATCGGTCAGCAGGTGGTGAGCAATTGCATTGTGCATCACTTGTTTTATATATTCTGTATATTTTCTTACCATTATTATTATTATTATTATTGTTATTCTTCTCTCTTATTAAACTGTCTCTATCTCAACCCATGGGTCTTACTTTTTTTTTCTTCTCTCTGATTCTCTCCCCCATCCCACTGAGGGAGGGGGGGGAGTGAGCGAGCGGCTGCGTGGTGCTTAGTTGCCAGCCGGGTTAAAACACGACAGATGTTCCAAGAACTATCTATGTCTAGGAAGTGTAATTTAAACAAATGCTGCTTTAAAACTCAAAATACTTGTGCACAGTCGTTTTCCTTGAATGGAAATATCCATGCACATTATTAATTTCATTATTCCAGATAAGTTATTGGTTTAAAGCAAAAACTCATTCAGTTTAAATTTTATTGTGATGGTTTGGAATATAAACAGACCACTACATACCTCTCCACTTTAGTAAAAAAACCCATATAATTTGAGTTTACTAAATTCTGCAATTATCCAAAAAGAACAATGCAACAATATAAAGAGAAAAAGAGAGTTCTGCAGTTTTAACAGTACCCTAAAGTCTATGTGATTCTGTAAGGTAGAACACTTGCTTTATTGTTTTAGTTTACCTAATTTTAGATGCCTATGAATTTTTTTCTGTGAGACCATGTTCAAACTATCCAATCGTGCTGAGCAACCTGTGCTGATACTCAATCATCCTTGCAGTTTCCTGATGAGTTTCCTGATCTTCAGAGGGAAACTCTTGTGCTTCAGTTTGTGCCCATTGCCTCTGGTCCTGTCACTGGACATTACTAAGGAACCTGGCTCCATCTTCTTTATGCCCTCCCTTCAGGTATTTGTGCATATGGATAATTTTTCCTCTGAACCTTCTCTTCTCTGGGCTGAATAATTCCATCTCTCTCAGCCTTTCCTCACAGGAGAGATGCTCGAGTCATCTTAGCAGCCCTTTGCTGGACTCTCTCCTGTACATCCATGCCTCTTCTGCTGGGGAGCCCAGAACTGGACACAGTACTCCAGATGTGGCCTCACCAGTGCTGAGGGGAAGGATCACCTCCACTGACCTGCTGGCAATGCTCCTAATGCAGCCCAGGATACCATTAGCATTCTTTGTGGCTGTCACGATCCACTATTGGGTTGAACAATTTGGCAGAGGTTAAACCCCCTTGCTTTCCAACCGACCTCAGATAATTCTGGGAGGTTGGGGGCGGCTGGGCTTAACTTCTGATTAACTCCAATGTTTTATCATGACTAGGTTCCTTTTACATTCTCGGGAACAGAATTAAGACTCAAAACGGAGTCAAGTGCTAAGTCACTTTATTTGGCCAACAACAAATGCGCGAGAGAAAAGCAGAGAAAGAGAGGAAAAGCAAGAAAGGGAAAGAGAGGGGGAGAAACAAACGGCACGGGAGCGTTGCGATAGCTACCACCACGGGTCTATGTGCTGTCCGTGCGGCCTGAGCAATCCACGCGGTCCATGCGGCTGGTGCGGCCCGAGCGGTCCAATGCGCCTGATGTATCTTCAAATCTGGTGGAGGGTAGATGTTCCTGGAAGCTCCCCCTGGTTTCCGCTGGTTCCCCCTTTCATAGGGTTGTCTTTTTGCATAGTCAATGACTGTTTTGCATACCCACGCCTCCCACTCGGCAGTGGGGCGCATGCCCAGTACCGTCACTAGAGTATGCTCGAAGGTTCTAGGGGGTCCGAGCCCCCTCCCCATTGTCAGTCAACTCTGGGCCCGGGCGCATGCGCAGAGGACGTGTACTCCAAGATAACAGGACACAGGTTCCTGTGGGGTGGGTCTCAGTGGGCCGAAACTGCCCTACTCAATTGTCGTGGCGATTAGGTCATTCTGGTGGGGTGGGACTCAATGGGCTGAAACCGGTGATTAAACTGCCCCGCTCAGTTGCCATTCAGTTGTCGTGGTGATTAGGCTTCGGTAGATAAGCTTGCTAGATAAGCTTGCCTGCCACCAATGTCGCGACAAGTTTCTAGTCCCTTACAGTGGCAAGGGCATATTGTAGGCTCATGTACACCAGGATGTCCCCCAGGTACTTTTCTGCAAAGTTGCTTCCCAGCTGGATGGGGCCACAGCATATACTGGTGCCTGGGATTGTTCCTCCCCATGTGCAGGACTTTGTACTTGCCCTTGTTGAACTTCATGAGATTTGTTGACCCACTTCTCCAGCCTGTTGGGGGCCCTCTGACTTATCAGCCACTCTTCCCAGTTTGGTGTCATCAGCAGACTTTCAGAGCATGCACTCTGCCTCATCATCGAGATCATTCATGAAGATGTTAAACAGGACTGGAGCCAGTATTCACATTTATTTTCCTCCGGTCCTTGTGCACCTCTCCCAATCACCATGATCATTCAAAGATTATTGAGAGTGGCCATCAGTCAGCTCCCTCAGTACTCATGGGTGCAACCCACCAGGGCCCAAGGACTTACTTATGTACATCCAATTTCCTCAAATGTCCCATGATCTGAACCTCTTCCACCAAGAGTAAGTCTGCCTTGATCCAGCCTTTCTCCAATTCCTTTCTCTGGGACCTGAGATGCCTGAAGGAAGTCTTTCTAGTAACGACTGAGGCAAAGAAGGCACTAAGTACTTCAGACTTCCCCATGTCCTGTGTCACCAGGTCTCCTGCCTCATTTAGCAGTATGCCCATGTTTTTCATGGTCTTCCTTTGGCCATCTGTGTACTTACAGAAACCTTTCTTGTTGCCTTTGCATCCCTCACTAGATTCAATTCAAGTTGGGTTTTGGCTTTTGTAACTGCCTCTGTGTACTCAGACAATGCTTCTATATTCCTCCCATGTTACCCACCCTTTGTATGCTTCCTTTCTGAGTCTGAGTTTTTCCAGAAGCTCCTTCTTCATCCACGCAGGTCTCCTGGCAATTTTGACTGACATCTTACTCACTGGTATGGAGCTTTCTTGAGCTTGGCAGAGGTGATCCTTGAATTTTAACCAGCTTTCTTGGGCCCATCTTCTGTCTATAACCTTATCCCATGGGATTGATCCAAGCAGCTATTTGAAGAGGCCAAAGTCTCCTCTCCTGAAGTTCAGGCTTGTGAGCTTGCTTTTCACTCTCCCTTCTGCCCTCAGGACCCTGAACTCTAACATCTCATGGTCACTGCAGCCAAGGTTATTTTTTAGCTTCACATCCCCAGTGAGTCCCTCCTTGTTGGTAAGTATGAGGTGTGGCAGGTTACTTCTCCTCATAACTTCTGTATCACTCGGGTCAGTAAGTTGTCACTGATGCACTTCAAGAACCTCCTGGATTTCTTATGCCATGCTGTGTTGTCCCTTCAGCAGATACTAGGGTGGTTGAACTTCCCAATGAGGACCAAGGCATGTGAACATGAGACTACTTCTAGCTGCCTGTAGTAGGTCACATCCCCTTCTTCTCCCTGGTCAGGTGGCCTGTAGCAGACAAACATGGCAATGTCAGGCACATAGGTCTGCTCTTTAATCCTTACCATAGGATCTCAGTTGGTTCACCATAGCTCTAAGCTCATCATATTTCATAATATTACAGAATTTATCCAGAAGCAGAGAATTTGGTAAACACAAACAGAACTTATTCAGTTTAATAAATCTTTCACCCAACTTTAGATTGATATTTGTTTATTTGTTTGTTTGAACTCTGTGGTTCCTGCACTTCTGTAGTGGACACAGTGATATATGGTTGCATTGTTATCATCTACTTCAGAGCTAATGATTTCATTAATCCAGGGAAAAATCTGGTCCTTCTAAAGAAAAAAAAAAAAAGAGTGGCAAACTTGCAGTTTAAAATTGAATATGAAAATTTTTTTAATAAGTCCTTGATGTTCTTTTTGGGGAAACCCCCAAAACACAGTGTGCAATTCAAGTTTAAGTGAGAAGAAAACAAAGTAATACAAACATCTGCAGGCTGTTGCTTTGAGGTTATGGTTCAAAATTTGTCTCTTACCTATATCCCAATTCTCAACTATTTTGTGTTCTATGTAAGTTAAAAAAAATTGTGCAGTGAAAAACCTAAGAAAAAAGAAAAAACAAGTATTCTTGTATTCAATTATTTACTAGAGCAGGCAATAAAGTCACTGTAAAATAATACTGAAACTTGGAGAAGAATTTGGCCAAATGTAATTTCTAAGTTACAGGATATTGAGGAATTTAAATTAAACCTTCAAAATCAATAGATAAACCATAGCAAGGAAATACATGACAGAAAATCAGAAATCACAAAGAAATAAACAAAAAATATTAAAGGAACCAGCATACTAGCTAGCTAGAGTAATTTTTTTTACAGGTTAAAACTTATTAGAGTAGATCAGAATACATTCTTTGGTGTGCCTAGAGGACACAAGCAGTATCGATGCCCAAGAGAAAGGCTTTTTGGGAAACAAGTCTATCCTAACTTAAGGAAAATCTGGGGGAAAGAAAGTTTTAATTCGTTGGTCAGTAATAAAGATTTTGCTAGGAGATGATGGAGGGAGAAGTGATTTGCAGCTACAGGGAAACCAAACCATTTTGTTGTACCATTTGTCCAAATAGGATACAATTTTCAAGCTTGGCACTAACAATTTTAAGTATTTATGTGCTTTATTTATGGTGTAAATATATGGTCTGATTTAAAAAATGAGCAGATTCACTTGGAAGCATTGATTTTGTGTTTTCCAGTTTCTCTGTGCAGCTACAATGTCTATACACAGTTCTTTTTAAAATGAAAACTTACATTATTACTTAAGTAACTGTCTCAGGGATTTGGGACTTTAGAAAAAGTCTCATTAAGCCTTTTGGGACCTTCAATAGAAATATGATGCTAAGCTTAAGGGTGTACAGGAAAAGGCAGCATAAAACTTTGAATAATTCAGTCCTGAGTCCTAGTGTGAGAAGTCTTTATCATGACCTTATACACTAAAACTAAATTAACGTCACAGGCTTTGAATCAAACAATTCACAGATAGAATGCTATATATGAAACCTACACAGTCTGTTGAGAATACATAAAATTAAAATATGTTTATAATAGGAGTGCTGTAGTATCTTATAGACTAGGATATGAACCCCCAAGGGAACTACAAGAAGAAGAGAAAAAAAAAAAAAAAAAAGGAATAGTCTTGTAGTAAAATAAGCAAAGGACTCATTTCATAGATCCAAAGGTTTAATACTTCTTGATTTGTGAGGTGTTCAAATGTTAGATATTTTGGTTGGGCATAAATTTCCTGTCATCATAAGATACTGGCAAACAATGTTCAGAAAACTGAAAATATTGAAATAGCCACAGGAATACTATAAAAATAATTCCAGATAATTAGCAAAGATGATGGGTGCCATTTTTTAAAAAAAGGAGCACATAAAAGAAGATAAACCAATATGAGTCTCATCTCAAAAATTTTTAATAATATGAAAAAGCATATGCTGATAGCAAATTTATGTTGTGGGGTTATTGCTTCACAAATAAGTCAAATATCTTAACTTATGAGGCACATTGTAGAGGCACCTTAATTTGCATTAAAACAGGCAAGGGCAATACTAATAAGAGCAATGATGTTTGCTTAACTAAAATATTGTTTCCTATTAACTCCTTACATTCTAGAAAGCAGGTGTTCCTAAACCAAGCCGTCCTGAATAAGAAATCCTTCTTCAAAATAGCTGCTAGGGCACTGAAGGATAAAAAACATATTTTCCATGTCCATCTGTGTTTTCAGTGAGCTGAACTCAAAAGAATACCATAATACATTCTTAAATGGCATTCATTCAAAAGTGCCATCAAAACTGGAAGGACCTTTCTGCTAAGACAAAGGCAGAGCTGGTGTCTTAAAATCAACTTTTTTTGTGATAATGTAAATATCAAAGGATATCTGCAAAATATCCATTGTAAAGGAAAAATTTATAATGAAATGAACACAATATAGGATCCATAGAAAAGATCATTAGAAATGAAATTATCAAATGTTTTTTGCTTTGTTTATAACTAGGTATTACATAGTTGTGCTTAGTAGTAGAAGGGTAGATTGACACAAGTCTATCTGGTAACTGCATCTAGCCAAAACTCAGGATTAATATTAACACTGTTTCTCTCAAACTTGCAAAGCTATATAAACAATAGTAAGCTTGGAAGACTCCATTTTGTCACCTAATGTAAAGTTGTCCATACTTATAGACATAAGCCCACCCCAGAGACTAGCCACTGAGGTAAAAAACATCAGATAAATGTAACATAGAATTGTTTAGAAATGAACCTGATAAAAAAATATAGCATTTAGAAAGACTAGAGAAGTTTACAACTTCCTGTTACAACAGGGGCCAGAGGTCAGTCAGGACAGTCAGATTATTTATTTATAGCTATATCCAACTCAGCACAAATTACCTGACATTAGCTGTTTATTCAAAAAGAAAACACTTGCTGTGTTACAAGCAAGCTGTGCTAGCTAGCTCACAGGAGCATTACTCACAGCCTGGGAATGAGAAAGAACTTTCAAGACTCTGGTTTTGTAAGTTATCTCACAGGTGAATGAGATATGAAGATTTCTTTTGGAAGATACCAGATACAGCTGTTAGGCTGTGACTGGTGACTTCACACTGTCCACTTCTGATGGTTAAAAGGCAGATGTCAGGCCCTGAGAACTATTTTGGTTACCTAAATCAAGGCAGCCTTCAGGTTTAAAATGCAAAGGTTGGACCTTGGTCTTTTGCACATGCCCAGTACAGCATCACAGCTGTTGCAATTCACAGCTAAGCAACAAAATTCCATCTAAATTCCTGCTTAGCTTAGTCTAGAGTTATCTAATAAAACTCAGACAACACAGAGTTCAGGCCAAACCACGGAGGAAAGAAGCTATAGAAAAAGCCATTTTTGTAATAACAAATAAAGCTCTCACCTCACACATAAGAAGTTGATTTCTATGTTCACTCGAACTAAGCCTAAACCATCAATTGTAGAGAAATCTCCTAACATACAAAAGGAATGGGTCAGTCTCCAACTTTTTGTATGAAACTGAGCCACTTTGCAGAAAGGCAGGTATAATCCTAGAGCTAAAAGACAACAAGCTAGAATGAGAGCTAGAGTAGCAGGTAAGTCCCCACTCAGTCACTTGATCACTTTCCCCTAGCATGATGGGGGAGAAAACCAGAAAGGCAAAAGTGAGAGAACTCGTGGGTCAAAATACAGTTTAATAAGTGCAAGAGGGGTGGGGAACCACACGATAGAAAAGCAATCATTTACCATCAGCAGACCGATGCCCAGCCAGTCCGCAAGGAATGGTTCCTTTGCAAAAACTCCCCACACCCAGTTTTATTGCTGAGCAAGACCTTATGTGGGACAGGACATTTCTGTGGTCAGCTTGGGTCAGCTGTCCCAGCCCTGTCCCCTCCCAGGTTCTTGCTCACACCCAGCCTACTCACTTGTTGGGGCCACAGTGAGAAACAGAGAAGTCCTTGATGCTGTTTAAGCGTTGTTCAGCAATAGCTAAAACATTGGTGTGTTACCAACACTGTTTTGGTCACAAATCCAAAACACAACATCTGTGGGCTGCTATGAAGAAAATTAACTCCATCCCAGTCAGATCCAATACACCTGCTCTCACCAAATGACCTTCTACAGACTCCTTGGAGGTCTCATCCAGGCCCTGCCGTCAACCTTCCAGCACCATTCATCACCTTCTGTAATACACAGGCTGAGAACACAGATGGTGAAGTCTCCAGTTCTGCAAAGATATTCCTGTGGACAGGTTCTTTACTCAGGAACAGCTCTATGAACTTGGGAAAGAAAAGAATATTTCTTAATATTAGGGCTTTGATGCACTAAAAAAAAAAGTCTTTCTGAAATATAATGAGTATTAATATGAAAGTTCAGTATGGCAGGCTTAAAATTAATGAGTTTCATACCATTCATGCCATGCAGTGCTGCAGCTTATTCTGGTGGCGCACTCTACTCCTTAAAGTGATAAACAGTATATCTGGCAAGGCAAGAAAAACGGTTTAAAGGTCTCCTCTTGGTTTATGAATGTGGATTAAGGGTTTCCTAACATTTTCTCAAAAAGGTGGACAACAGCAGTATTCTGCATTGTATTTCTAACAATGCTGTCTTGTAGGCCACAAGCATGGGGTATATTTCAACAAAGGCACAACGGGTTGCTGTTCATTTCGAAGTACATTTTCACAAATATTGAAGATGCAAAGTGAAAAGCTGAGTTTGTTTTTTCTAAGCTAGCCTCCACCTTCCGAAGGAAAAGATACAGATTTGCTTACTGCAAATCAGCATTATTTAAAATCAAAATTTAAAAAAAAAATATCCTTGATCATCTTTACACATGAAGGGAAATATACGTACATAATACAAACCTAGCTAACAAACAGGGATAGAGGTCTTCTAATGAATATGCCGAAGTCTTGATTCAATTCCTTTGTTAATGGGTTTTAAAAGACATGTAGGTAACAGAAAGGTTGCAACATTTTTCTAACACCTCACTTTATGTTCTCTCCTAGAGATGAACATTTTCTCCTCATGGTATGTCTTAAGCCCTCTATTTTTTACCTTAACATAATCTTTATCTATAAAGTGTTTTGCAGTAATAACATCATAATGACTCTATAGTAAAGTTTAAATGTGCAATATAAATTATTTTGTTAGTCCTCTACCAAAAAAGGTAATAATCTCATTGATTTTACAGTGAAAAATAATGCAAAGTTTCAGGGAACAGATTTGCTTTTATTTTAAGTTTATAACTTTCAAAACCCATTAATTCTTCTGGCATTTGCCAGACCCCAATACTAAAAGAAGATATGATGTCTCTGATTTCCAGAAGATCAATTCAGTGGCAGGACAATTCCCTTCTTTTCACACTGCCAAAATGAGGATGGGAATGAATTGTCTAACGCTTAATGCCATAATTACTGTATGCAACAACCTGCCATCTCCCTGAAAAAAAACCAACACACCATAAAGTGCTTACCTTAGCTAACTGCTTCTGGGAAGCTACTGCAGTAGCAATGGTGGAATGGCCACATGAGAACTAGCATTCACGTAGGAGACTGCAGGCCTGTTCCACAGTCATTATGTATGCATCTCAGAGCCACAAGCAATTTCTGTCTGGCCATTCTTCTTTCCTTCTAAACAGAATTTGGAACTGTAATAATTGATCCTACGTTCCTCTTTAAGAAAGCAGTGTGTCATTCTTACACAGGCCACACCCCTGCTTCCTCTCCTCCCCCCCTGTCCTGGTTTCGGCTGGGATAGAGTTAATTTTCTTCACAGAAGCTAGCATAGTGCTGTGCTTTGGATTTAGTACTAGAAGAATGTTGATAACACGCTGATGTTTTTAGTTGTTGCCAAGCAGTGCTCAGACTGCTCAAGGACTTTTTGAGCTTCTCCTGCTCGGCCAGGTGCATAACAAGCTGGGAGTACAGCACAGCTAGGACCCAAACTGTCCAAAGAGCTATTCCATACCACATAACGTCATGCTCGGGGGGATTGGTGGGTCGGTCGGTCGCTCGGGTACTGATCGCTGCTCGGGTACTGATCGCTGCTCGGGACGGGCTGGGCATCGGTCGGCGGGTGGTGAGCAATTGCATTGTGCATCATTCGTTTTGTATATTCTGTATATTTTGTTATCATTCTCATTATTACTATTATTATTGTTTTCTCTTATTAAACTGTCTTTATCTCAGCCCATGTCTCTAACCTTTTTCCCCTTCCCGATTCTCTCCCCCATCCCACTGAGGGAGGTGGGGGGAGTGAGCGAGTGGCTGCGTGGTGCTTAGTTGCCAGCCGGGTTAAACCATGACACCCCCCCCCCCCAAAAAAAAAAAAGCCGCAAGTAAAAACTGGAGCCCCTCACAACAACAAAATCCATTACGCAGCAGCTTTATGATAGTAAATAATTAGAAAAGCACAAATCTTCCTGGTAGAACATTGAGTAAAACTGAAATAATGAGAATATTTCACATTCTCTTCAGCATCAGAATTTACTTAATAGTTGTTTAGTACTAAAATTTTGGATATGTGCTAGATGTTTATCTGAATTATTCAGTGTTATGAAACCTACTGCTAGGTGTTATGCATCATAGTGTATTCTTCCAGCCTCTTTCACAGCAGAACCTAGTCAAATCCCCCAAGTCTCATTTATCTCACTGGATAACAGGACAGTGACTTCCAGAAGACCTCACACACTTTACCACATGTTTAGGTTGATCTAATCTGAGTTAATTTAATCTGTACTGTCACAAGAAGTGGGCAGATCGTGTAATTTCTTCATTTTCTTTCTCCAGTGAACAATACTTTTGAGGAAGGTGTTTGTAGAGGCACATTCTTCTTTCTTACTTCAAATACATGATTTGAAGCAAAACACATTCCATGAGACATAGTTGCTAAGGGGGCCACAGAACTATAAAATAAAACCACTTTGACCTGGCTTTTCAGTGGTACAGAGCACCTGTGACTCCCTTTGGGCTAATGTCAAGCTGTGCTAACACTCACTAATACTTTGGTGTGGGATATGCAAGAATACTACTCTGTTTTCATGGGTGAGAATGTTGTTATTATTTTTGATGATCATTCTTACCACAAGCTCTGGATTTTTTAAACCACCTGCCAGAAGAAAGAACAGATGATTCTCTGCAGCAGTGTCACATGGCCCAAGAGGAAACAGTCATACGAAAATAGGTTGGTCAAAATTTTCGTGTTCTAAATACTATCACTCCTTATTCTAAATGACTGATTTAATGAATCTAAATACATATGGAAGAATTTTTCTGTTTCATTTTCTTCTGACTTTCATAATCATCTTAGTCTTGCAGGATTTTTTAAAATTTGCCCACTCATTTAAGCAACAGGCTTCGAAATATAGGCACTTGAATTGATTCTAATGAAACTGTATGTGATTTACACACATACAGACATATACACAAGTGTGTTTGTATCTGTTGGGAGAAGTTCCAAAAATAATTTTATGTTCTTCATCAAATATTTTCTGTAAATCTTTTAAACAATTTTTAATATAACCAGACCATAAAACCCACCATAATACTGTGAATAATTGTCCTTTCTTGAGCAATCATGTATGGCTCCATAAGAAGGCATACAGTCTCATTAGCATTCATAATTACAATGGTACAATATGGAAAAAAAAATTAACCAATGACATTTTATACCTTGAAGAATTAGGATACAAAACCCTTTTACCCTTACTGAATGGAGCTGAAGTTACTTCTCTTAGTTGCCTACATTGACAAAGTTATTTGTCAACATAATACTTCACAATGGAGAGTTCAACAGATCAATTTCAACTTAACAGGGCATTATTATTTCTCCTCTATTTTAAATATGTTGCAATTTAGTGAATGGTATGAGTATTGGTTTTCTTGTACGTCTGTCAGGTCATTTTACTTCTTTCTAGACTCAAAATTTTCTGTGTGTGACTCAGTGTTGTTATACTAGGACATTCTCTCATACACATAAACTGTTATTTTTATTACCTGTTTTGGCCTTTTTATTAGGCCTTTGGCCTATTTTTTGTTTAGATTTTTTTAGATCATGGGTAGGACTTCAAGTGACAATTTTATTCATCCTTAAATCATCTGTCCAGTTTTAAACTAGTCTTTAGAATGACCTCAGCAGTGAAGATGGAGGAGTCATTCTCTAGGGATGCCAAAGGCTGTTGTTAACAGAATAAACTCCCTTCTGAAGGTGACATTCTGTTCCTTCACCAACATTGGAAGAACCTGAACGAGTCTTGGATCGGACACTCAGCTAACAGGTGACTAACCCAGGATATGTCTCCTCTCCAATCTGTGACTAGAAAACAGTGAAACATTACTAGTAATATTTTAGTATTAGGATGTATCAAAGATTTATAAGGATATTTATCTTTGTAAAACTCTCTTCATCTCTTAATGTCACAATATTATCATAATTTCTCTCAAAAGGCTGAAAATAAAGTATCAACTTTCCTTTCCAGAGGTTACCTGAATTAATTTTCACCCATTTTTAGCCCAGTACCTCAGCTCAAGCAAAAAGAAGGCAAGCATGAACAACAGTGTACTCAACGGCAAAGACTTGTGTTGTCAAAGGCATTATAGGACAAAATCTGGATGGACCTTTCATATCCAGCTGGAAGTTAACACTAAAGGGTCCACCTAAGCAGGACTATAGAAATGTTCTTGGAAGGAAAACTGAATAAAACAGACCCATCAGGAATTTTTGGAATGGTATTTAATTCTTGAAGACTACTGTATGTACTAATGAGGATGACTATGGACATGTCAGATAGTTTATTTGCCCAGTTTCACATTCTGAAGAAGTGTGATCCTTGCTCTTGAAGTCCAAAGAATTACAAACACTGTCTCTGTATACTTTGTTCAATATTGTATACTCTTGATACACTTAAAATACTGATTTTCTTCTTCTGTACAGCCATCTTCCAAGGTGATTCAGTCTGGATGGATGATTGCTTTTTCTCAACCGATATTTAATTCTTAGCCCCTTTTACTTTAAGTACAACAAAGTCTAAGAGTTGGTTCCCCAAATAACAAAGCTGACTCTTTAGCCATAGAATAACAATACCTCTTTGTCTACTTTTAAATATTAAAATTTTCTTTGTTACATGAAGCATAATACTCCTGAAAGATAAGCAGTAGTGATTCTAGTTCTTTCTTTATCTCAATTTACTGTAAACTCTTAGGAATAACAAAAACTTCAGAAACAACTGTTGTGAGATATACTAGCCAAACATCTTCCTCATTGTTAGTATCTGGTTTTTGCAGACTGTGAAAACTTAATTTGAACCAGACCTACCATTGCTCTGCATTTTCAAAAGCTTTTAACTCCAGGAGGCTTTTGATTTGTGTAAGACTGCTGCACAAAGTTTTATTCCAGATCTCACATGCTTCTCAGAATTAACTCAGAGCTGGAATTCAGAGGAATAAGGTCTCTTTTACTCAACCTCTGAGTGAACAAGAAGGTCCAGGCAGTACATCCAGTTCCAATTACATGTGAAAGTATGCATGGTTATTTCATTTCTAACAGGCTTTTTAAAGTCAGCTATCAAGTACTGGGGGTAGGGGAGCTGTTTAGATTAGACATATATAATTGAAAACCTTTTCTAAAGGCTCTGTCAAGCAAAAACACATAAATGAGATCTCCGACAGTTTTGAGCAATTCTTCCCTTAAATCCCTCTTCTATAGAATGTTCAACCCTGCTTTATTTTTCCTAATTTTCCTTCCAAATTGCAATCCCTTCTTTTTATGGCCCACAACCTTCTTTAGAGAAAGGGCCTACAGTATTACACCCATTCATCTGACTCCTTTGTTTCTTCTGAAGTTTTGAATGAGCTCAAATTCCCTGGGTTTTCTCCTCAGAAAGTTTTTTTGTGTTCCTGATTAGTTTCAAAACTGAATTCAGTTCTGCCTTTTTCCAATCTCTGTATTTTTCATGGTGTTTTCTTCATAAGAATTAGTCACACACAAACCTCATTTCTTTTTGTGCATATAAACATGATAGAAGTTTGTTCCACTAGTTGGATCTTCAGCTTTGATCATCCTATCATTTACCTGGTTAGTAAGATTAAACTCTTAAGGGACAATTTTCAAGCAGCAAACTTGAATTATGGGACATGAACAGCCATTTTAATGTTTTGAAAATAATTATTTATATTAATTTATTAAGAAATTAGTTTGGTTTCCAAGTCAGAACTCTGTCTACTTGAACATTTTCTTATATGTAAGCAAGTGCTAGGCACTCAGCTAAAAACAAAGGTAAAATCACAGATAGTAAAGTTAGCAAATGTCTTGGACTGTTGTCGTATTCACTGCAGAATCAGCTGCAAGCAGGATTCAGCTGTAAAGAGAGCAAGCAAGAAGCACTGTGCAATTGCCGCTCATCTGGTTCAGTGCAAAGTTGGCCATATTACATTAAACAGCTGATCAGTTGATATAGCAGATTTGTTCCAAAGTGGCTAAAGTGTGGTAACATGAGCCATGCTAAAATCCAGTTGATACAGGGAAACCAGGAACTATGAGACAAGAATAACTTGAAACGGCACAACCATTTACAGAACTAAATAGAAGTCAGCAGAGATATTCACTCAAAGAACAAATAAAAAAGGAGTAAATATTTTTAAAGACAAGAACAATACTTCATCTAGTATTACAGACATTATTTGCTAATTGAAAAGCTGTGTGGGTATCTATTTACTAACAAGAGCAGGAACCATGACGTACTTGTAGTACCACCTATCTGATTAAAACTGCTTTTTTAACAAGCGGAGTACTGTTATATTAAGCCAATGTACACAACACTGGAAGCTTATCCTTTAGCAACAGAACCTTATTAGCCTGTAGCATTACTATAAATACCAGAAATTCAAACTGAAAATCACTTGGAGCCTGAAAGCCACAGCTAAATAGTAAAAGTTCAGATGCAGTATTTAAACTTTGAGTGGTGATAATACAGTGGATTCAATTTATGCTTTCCAATATTTATTCTTCAATTTGGGTAAATATGTCTCTAATAAAAAATGCATGTGTAAATAAAGAGTTCAATTTAAAATTTTTCTGCTCTCTTGACTTTGAAAATGTCCCTATGATCATATATTCAAAAATTTCTGCTTGACTGATCTGAGAGCCTGGGACTTCTGAAACATTTTAAGGAAGTATTTTTAGCACATTGGAAAAAAAAATGACAACGTTAATTAGTATCCCGAAAATTATTAGTGCCTTAAAAAAAGGTCTATAATTCAACTTCAAGGAATCCTGCTCTCAGTATCTGGCCTGTGATACAGAGCCCTAACAATTGCAGTGGTTCATGTAGGGATATGTGGAAGGAGAGTGTCTGCTCCTTTAAGGATATGTGGTCAAGGACCTTTTCATTTCAAAAAGGGATGTTAAGAAAAGGAGACAGCCATAAATAAGAACACAAGAACAAACCTGTTAGACAGGTGGTAAGGGAGGCACTGGTGAGAACAAATCTGGTCAGCCATACTAATTAGTAAGGATATGTGGAGTGTGGGAATATTTATTTTTAAGTAAGACTAAGGACCTTGCCAAATTGGGATGGTAAGGAAAGAGAGGGAGAGAAAGGCTCAGAAACATAAAACCTGACCAATTAGTGTTAATTAAATTAACCAGAAATAAATCTGGCTGGTTGCAGTAATTGATAGGCTATCAAGAAACTGCAGGCAAACAGGACTTTGTGACTCATAAGGATGCAGACCTGAGGATCCAGGGTGTTGGAGGGGAGTCCATGGGACTGTGCAAACTGATGGGGCAATGTGCAGGGGAGGATAAAAGGAGAAACAGGCAGAAAAGGGGCCGGTTGTATGTAAACCATGGCTGGTCAGTACTCTTGCCTGGCTGAGCCCTGAGCCTGATTACCATAGTCTGTGCTAACTCCCTGTTAAATCTTTTCTTACCTACCTGTCTGTGTAATCTCACTCTGTATCCCGTGTGTGAGTGCTGCAAGGACTCAGTGCCAGCTGCTTGGGGGGCTGGTGTGCAGAAGAGTGGGGGAGCAAGTGGGGGTCTTTAAGCCATGGGGTGGGAACGGTGTGTGTTCCCAAAACCAGCTGCTGGGGGTCACCAGCATGAGTGAGGCAAGTGAGGGGCTCAGCATTGGCAGCTGGAGCAGGACTGCAGACCAAGCCCGTGTCCCTGGTGCCGGCTGCTGGGGGGCCAGTGTCTGTATCCTCTCCAAACCCGATGTGCATGCCGTGGGGCAGGCAGGGACCCGGGCCTGGGGCAGGGGTGCCGGGAAGGCAAAGGGGCTGTGCTGGTACTTGGGGCATCCAAGAGCGTGCGTGTACTTGTGAACCTGGAGAGTGCCCCGTGTGTGCTGCACGAGCGACCTTCTGCCTCTGCCAGCCCAGGAGGAGGAGGGTGCTGGGCTGTCCGCCCTTGTGTTTGTGCGAGCCCTCTATGGGGCTGCGGCTGGAGGCTGCGCCTCCTCTGTGGCAGCGCGCGTGACCGGCCAGGCAGGAACAACTCCTCGGACAAAGCAACTGCTGGTGAAGGCCGCTCTCAATTAATGTACCTTAACAGTTCATGTAATGTTTTATTAGTGATAGTCGACTCCCAGATGTCCTTTTTTTTTATTATTTATTTACAGCCTTTTGTCTAGCAGCAATTTTTTCTTTCAAACTAGCATTTTGTCTTGTGAGATAATACAGTTGGCAGCGTCCTCATAGGTTAACACTTCAAATTATTATTTTTGGTTCTTATTTTCTTATTCTTGTAGCTGGAAGAGCTCTATTATTCAGCAAATCAGCTCTGTGTGTATTAGAATGCTGCACCCACATGTAATTTATGAATTCATAATACCTGGATCTGAAATGACACTTAAATGCAATGCTTACTTTTCAGTCCATGATCAGACGAGAAACTTGTAAATGGGATAAACAGTTGTTAAATTCCAGGGAACTGGAATGAGGAGATATGACCTCTTGCCTCTGCAGCAGATTCCTTGTGTCACTCAGGACAATCTTTTATTTCAACTGAAAAGAAGGGAGCTATTCCGTCTGCTTGCACCTTCTGCTTGTTTACTCTGTTGACAATGTCACATGTGTTTTGTATTAGGAACTGCTTTTTCCAGTCTTTATCTAGCACAGAGAGACAGATAGAAAATTATAGCATTTTTTAAGTATGTTGTCATAGGACAGTTTCAATCAATAGAGTATCAGCTGTTGAAAAGTCCAGCTGGCAAGTACATTGCTTGTAACCTTTCACATTTCCCTTCCATTGATGTGTTCATATTCAACTGTGCTGCGTGTTTCTGTGGTTCTTGGTGTATTTATAACATCTAGCAATGTGTTAAATTCACAATCAATTATCAAAAGATTAACTGTAAAATAAAAAACAATGAAGAAAACTGCCCAGAAATTATTGAACAAATAACAAAACACATGCTCATACAGCTGTAATGGGCAAAAGGCAGTTTATAGATTTACGAGGAATCAATGGAATTTATCACTTAACAAATTGCTAATCACCAATTCTGCTACTAAAAGAAAAAAACAAACGAGCCCGTTGGGAAAATAGCCTTTGCCTCTGTGAAAGCTCTCCTTATCCCCTTCCTCATCCCCAGTCTGTTGCTGCAAGCTACCTGGTCCCTTAGGGGCAGCGCTTGGGACTGAGTCTCAGGTATGGCAGAAATACTTCAACATGTCTTGAATGGTGCTAAAATCATTCTAACTAATAAAACCGTCCATACATAAAGCTGGTTTTGAAAGCTTGTGCGTGATGATGGCTGAGCACTTCGGTTTAGGACGTCAGAAGTGTGATCCTCAGCAGAACTCCGGCTTCTGTCATATATCAGTTCTTATCCACTGCACTGAATTCCCAGGTGAGTTTAAGACAAGAGGAGACACTGGACCATGGATCACTGAAGCAGTCTACTAAGGGCATGCACACATCAGTGAATTGAAGAGGTTTGAGGTATTAAGTACAATAAACAGATAGATAATCTGAAATGTACAGCACAAGAGAGGAACAAAAAGTCACAGGAACACTAAGGAAGGACCACAAAATTATAATGTAACTCAAAGTTTGCTTTCACTGATCCTGAGAGCAAAGAAGGAATTACATGTTTATAAATGCCCAGAGACAGTACTGCTGAGAAATGTCCATCGGTTTTTAGATATTCACTAAAAATACTTAGTTTTTAGCAGTGATGTGTATTTCGTCTAAAACTGTATTAGACTTGCAAGCAGAGAGTCACAATAATCAAATTAAACCCAATAATGGAAAGAATGAGAATGAACATGGATTTGGAAGACAGGATGAGAAGTGAAAGGCCTTGTAAATATCATGGTTAATCATGGGGTTTATGTGTGTGGCCAGTGTGTGTGCAGAGCAATAGGAACAGAGGTGTGATTAAGGGTGCTTGTCTTGCTTAATGGAAAGAACTTACTAATGGTATTTCAGAGAACTGAGTGGAGTTTTAACTAAAATAATTGCCATTAATATCTGTGCAGAATAAATGACTGCATGAACTTTGTAAATGCTCTCTTTAGAGGTATTCAGTATTTGAAAGATTGAGGAAAATGAAGGCAAATTACTATGCAATTACCATTAATGCACGAAAAGATCATGTAATTGATGATATCACAAAATGTTGCACAACATACATAACTGAGTATTATTTGGAAAAATCCCGGACAGAAAATAAGTTAGCTGAATATTCTGATTGCCTTTCAATTAGGAGGGCTGGGAAGACAATCTGTCTAGTCTTAAGATGAAAACTGATATATTGATTGAGATTTTGTTGCCTATGATATGTACAGACTAAGCTGATAATTTCTGAAAACTCTTTTTGCTTATGTCCTGAAAGTTTTATTTAAAAAAAAAAGAAAATAAAAATAAATACTTCCTCTGGAATACCATATATATCAAAGGTGTTTTTGAATACCTCAGTTGCATTTGGTTTTGTTATAGTGCTGTGCAGCAATGTCACCAAGAACTCAGATAACTTCTTAATATCAAGAAAATCAGTTTGAAGACCAAACAGTTTGAAGTAGAAAATATCAACTTCTGATTAGTCATCCAAGTATTCTGACTGTAAATGTTATAATTTCTACATAATGAATTTTACTGTTATAGGACTGTAGCTGTCAGCAATGCCAGATAAGTCAAGTTACAGATGGGGATGTCCAGGCTGCTCTCCTTAGCAAAACACAGAACTATTTTGCCTTCAATAATTTTACAATGTGATGTGTAAAGAATAAATAAATAAAGCATATTTATTTCTCCTCTACTAGTGCTAATCTACATAAATCCATGCAAAATATTCATGAATACAGAACATGTTGCAGCATTTTAAAAATAGTCATTAAAATAAATGCAAGAAAATGCTGTAAATCGTGGTTCCTCTATGAAAGCAAGGCTCTATCACATCCAAACTGAGCCATAAAATGGTACTATCAGTAAAAGTGATGTGTTTACCCAAAGTACACTTTTAAAATTTAGCGCAGAGATAAAATGTATTTGCTGGGAAACCTGTATGAAGTGCACTGAGTTTAACATCTGCCTGCTAGATAGCAGCAAAGAAAATAGATGTGTCTACAGGTTTGGCTTCTTACACACAGCAAGGTGAATTGAGCAATACAGTATTTCTAAGTGGGTCAGACTTTTTTTACTTTAGGCTTAATATATTCATAGTGTAAATGAAATGTAACATTATTTGCTTTATGTCAGTATATTTACATTAAATTATATTGATACTATTTAGTAGCATAGAAATATATGCTATTATGTAAGCAATAACTGATTATCAAGTAAAACCAGAGGAAATTAAAAAGGAAAGTTAGGCTCATTCATCTATTCAGTTGTGAG